>OX359295.1:50460761-51753261 GCA_947179395.2 Pulicaria dysenterica
ATTTTTGTCAGGTTACGGGTAAATTTTTTTATTGTCATACGTAACTTGCATACAATGAATCAAATTTCTAAGTTGTGCGTATTTTTATGTACATAATAAAGTTTGTTGCATACAGTGACAATATTTACATAATTTGTTGTATTTTAATGCAATTTTCCCTTTTTTTATATTTCACCTAAAGATTTTATTATATAACTTAAACTTAATTGAACATGCAGCCCCCAAGCTATTTTCAAGGATCCTTTTCGAAGGGGCAACAATATATTGGTGAGTACATGATTTCTATACGAGTGATCATTGATTACCACTTTTAATTATAGAATTTGCACTTTTATGAAAATAATTATAATGTTTCTTAGTATAGTTTTATAAACTGTTGTATATATGAAGGTCATGTGTGACGCATACAACCCGTTTGGGGATCCTATCTATACAAACAAGAGGTTTGATGCGGCCAAGATTTTTTCCCATCCTGATGTCATTGCTGAAGCTCCATGGTACATATATATAGAACTATATATATGTAAAAAAGAGTATTTGAAGCAAGTAATTTTCAAAGTTGTCGCTTAAACATTAAAAATCACAAATTTTATGTGTTTTTTTGTTTGCACTATAATATTTGTTATATATAGGTTTGGGCTTGAGCAAGAATACACCTTGATGGAAAAGGATACCAAGTGGCCTTTGGGTTGGCCTAAAGCAGGTTACCCAAAACCTCAGGTAATTAATTTAATTATCTTTTCTACATATACATACATACATACATTTATTAGTATTATGTTCTCACTTTTAATTGAGTAATTTAGTTTCTTAATATTTGTGTTTACTATATGTCACTATTAGGGTCCTTATTACTGTGGGGTTGGCGCTGAAAAGGTGTTTGGTCGTGATATTGTTGATGCACACTATAAGGCTTGTCTTTATGCAGGAATTAACATAAGTGGTGTTAATGCTGAAGTTATGCCTGGTCAAGTAATGTTTAACTTTAACTTAAGGAATATATCTTGCTTCTCGTGCTAATTTGATTGTTTTTTTTTTATAATTTTAGACTAAGAATGCCAAGTATTTTATGTGCATTTGTTAACATCTTAAAGTGGGAGTTCCAAATTGGACCTTCGCTTGGCATCACAGCTGCAGATGAGTTGTGGGTTGCTCGGTATATTCTCGAGGTATAATAATCGTGTTTTTAACATGATATGATGTTTGTTTGCATCATTTGATATTATAATTTGCTTGTGAGGTTTATGATATCTTGATATTGATGTATAAAAATGTGATTATGACGAACAGAGGGTTGCAGAAATGGCTGGAGTGCTCGTCTCATTTGATCCTAAACCAATTCCGGTAACCTTTTTATTTTGAGACGACCACTGTGGTAATTCTTTATGAACCTAAAGGTTTGTGGCACATTTTTAACAGGGCGACTGGAACGGGGCAGGTGCTCACACTAACTATAGGTGTAACATTGTACCTTACACCTAATGCATGATTTCTTTTATCTAAACTACATCTTCTGCTAAGTTATCATCTAACCAATTAAGTAAAAAATTTAGCACAAAATCCATGCGGGAAAATGGTGGATATGAAGCTATCCAAAAGGCTATCGAGAAGCTCGGGCTAAGGCATGAAGATCACATGGCCAGCTACGGCAAAGGCAATGAGCGTCGTCTCACCGGTCACCATGAAACATCGAACATCAACACATTTTCATGGATACAATCAAGAAACCGAAAATCTTAATTAGTCCTATATTAATTAATTAACATGCCATTTTTGGTGTCACTGAACATTTATCTAAATTTGTGTTATATATATAGGGATTTGCTAAGCGTGGTGTGTATCACGATTCGGGTGGGGAGAGAGATTGTGATAGAAGGGAAAGGATATTTTGAGGACCGAAGGCCCGGGTCAAATATGGATCCATATGTGGTTACCTCCATGATTGCAGAAACCACCATTTTGTGGAAGCCTTGATCCAACTTAATTGTTTTTCTGGTTTAAATAATTAGACTCGTAATAACTAATGATGTGTTCATAAACAAAGTGCTGTGAGAATAATTTAATGATTTCTTTTCCTCAATCTTCATCTTCGGGCCGGCATTGTGCATCCATGTGATGGCACTAGGGATGGCAAAAATACCCGATCCCGACGGGAATACCCGTAACCGAAACTTTTGGGACGGGAATTGGGACGGGTAAATGATTATGGGACCGGGTATGGGATTTCTTCCAAAAAAATTCGCGGGTATGGGACGGTTATGGTTTTAGTCAATACCCGCCCAATTACCTGTCCCATGTACCCGATCCCGAACCATTTATATTTTTTATATATTTATATATATATATATAAATATATATATATATACATATAATATTACAATGTTATTATATATAAAATAATAGGAGTTAAAAAATTAAAAAAACACTCATTGTTTGACGTGATTCGCATGAAGTTCTAGGGAATAAAACGTTACTTAGAAGAATTTGAATGACTAGGAATATAAATGGGATACCCGATACCTGTGGGTATACCCGCGTCCCCAATGGTTATTTGATAATGGGATACCCGACGGGACGGGATCGGGTATGAGACATGAATTTATAATAGGGTATGGGACTGGGATGACCAATACCCGTCTCATTGCCATCCCTATGTGATGCTCAAGAGTCGGACGTTTGACCGAAATATTAGGTAGCCGAATAGCTGAAAGCTGTATATTCTAGTTAAATATGTGTTTGGCAAATTAGCTTTTAGCTGAATAGTGTAAAATTAAAAATTAAAAAAATAGAAGGATTTATAAAATAATTAAGAAGATATTTAGATAATTTGGTATATCATAAATTTCTAGCTAATTTTTTTTTTAAATGGCAAAGTATTATATATATATAATTTAAAAAACTAGCTAGATGCTAGTTAATATAGTAATTCAAACACCAAATATCAAACACTAACATCTACCCCGCTAATAATAATATCCATCATCGTCAGGTCAATCCGGTTAACCTATCTAAAACTCGTAAAGCACAAAGGGCAATCACCTGGTGGAGTCGAACCTAATCGACCTCCAACTAAACACCGAACAAACTCCTCGAACTAACAGCTAACAAAGGTTACCGCATCCAACCAGGTGGTGACAATACGATATTTCAGAGTAGATTTAATGAACCGACCGCAATAGTTGGAGCTAACCACAATCCACACGAACCATGAACAAACCACGAACCACACGAAACTAACCATGATCTAAAACAGTAACAAGATCTAAACACGAACTAACCACGAACCACATGAACCCACGAACCACATAACCACGAACTAACTACAAACCACAATACCACGAACTAACTACGAACCACACGAACTAACCACGACAACGAGATCTGAAACACGAACTAACCTCGAACCAACCACGATTTGAACCAACAAGCAGATCTGAACTTGATCTGAACACTCGACCAAAGAAAACTAACTGTAATCTCGATCTGAACTTGACAAAGCAACAGCACACGAACCACGATCTGAAATCTCGAATTGTAACCACACGAACCAACCTTCCGATCTAAAATCTCGAACTGAAAACTCGACCGAAACCCAAACTTGTACACACTCCGATCTGTACTGGAATCTCGAACTGAAATCACGACCTGTAACCATACTCCGATCTGTAACCACACGATCTGAAATCTCGAACTGTAACCACACGAACCAACCTTCCGATCTAACATCTCAGACTAAAAAGTTGAACAAAACCCAAACTTGTACACACTCCGATCTGTAACGAACTCCGATCTGTAACAAACTCGAGACTTGAGACTCCGATCTAAAAATTCGAACGGGAAATGGCGACATTTGAAAACACGAACTGGAAAGGGTAACAGCACATGAACGCGATACTTGAAACTCCGATCTGTAAACTGGATCTGAAAACTCGAGTGGAAAGGGCAACGACACTTGAAACACGATACTTAAACTCGATTTGAAATCTTCGAACGCGAGACTTGAACAGGCAACAGCCACACGCTTTGAACCAGCAACTCTATCTTAATTCCTTCGGAACTTGAAACGGGGAGCTTTCTCGACCAACCTTTGAACTGAACATAAACATTCTCGACTGGGATTTCGAACAAGAAAAGGGAAACGAAACGAGAGAGGAAGAAAGGGTTCTCCGGGCCGCCGGCAACCGCTGACTGCCGGAGGAGAAAGGGCGGCGGCGGCGATTGGGTTTAGGGTTTTAGGGTTTTACGGGAGAGAGACTAGAGAGCGTTTTAATTTCTAGCTAATTTTAAAAGCTATTTTAAGAAGTTTTTTGTTTTAAAGCTTTTTGTTTAAAAAAAATTCAGTTTTTAATCAAAACATAATTTATAGTCTTTTCTTTCAAAAACAAAAAACTAATACCAAATACACTTTATAATCTCTATTTTTAATACCTTTTATTTTAAGGCTTGCCAAGTTAAATTTGGCCATTTGATAGTTTTTGCCTTTTTGGTATAAGTATGTATAAGAAGATGTTTTACAAATTCATAATTCATATACTTTGATGTAAACTTAAACATCGAGTTTTTAAACGAATTTGAATGAGACGTAAGGTATAGGAAAAATGTATAAAGAGTTCTTTTGGCTATTTTCAATTTCCGTTCTACAGTTTCTAGGATTACA
This sequence comes from Pulicaria dysenterica, assembly GCA_947179395.2. Taxonomy (NCBI): domain Eukaryota; kingdom Viridiplantae; phylum Streptophyta; class Magnoliopsida; order Asterales; family Asteraceae; genus Pulicaria; species Pulicaria dysenterica. The sequence continues at coordinate 50,465,419 of OX359295.1, forward strand.
CATGTTACCAAATATTTTATTTTATTTTCAAAGAAGTCCAAAATATATACAAATTTGACTGTTTATACGCAGAATTGAGAAAATGGTTATTAATTGTCCAATAACTAGTGCTTTTCAAAAAAAAATTGTCCAATAGCTAGTAGTTATCTTACCCGCGCTTCGTATCGGGGATTAATAATTTTTTGATCGAGTTTGATTAAATTATTCATCTACTATTTTCTACTAAGAAACTGATACAAATCAAATTGGTGAAGAGTAATTCCAGCAAAACTTACTGGAAATCAATTGAATGCTTGAACGATAGGGCTGGATTTCGAGAACCAGTGGTCTCCAAAGTCGCAAAACAGAAACGAAACAAAAACTTACGTACGTACAATGGGAGGGCCGATCCCTACTAAAGCCGATACCCTAATTACCAAAATTAATAATAATGACATAATTAAACCCATAAAATTCAAGATTAGCAGTTAATCCCCTATACTTGCTGCACTTGGCTGCTGATTGAATTTCTTCTTACGCTGGTAAACCTGCCCCCAGCGACCATTCATATCAATACTCCCGCCCTGAAGATTCACCTTGTCCTCAAGGTGGAAGGAAGGAAACTGCTCAAGTATGTGTTCTGCTAACTCCCAAGTGTCCTCTTCTGGTGTCAACCCCTTCCACCGAATTAATACCTCCATTCCTCCAGCTCCCTGTCGCGACCCCATCACCATCTCCGGTTGACAAATCACCTGCATTTCCTTAGTTAACCCCTCTGGTAACGACACTTCAGCAGAAACATTACCCGCTACCGACTTTAGTTGTGAGACATGGAATACCGGGTGAATGGAAGCTAACGGAGGCAACTTCAAACGGTAAGCAACAGCTCCCACTTTCTCCAGTATCTCGAAGGGCCCGTAGAACCGTGGAGCCAGTTTCAGATTAGATCGCCTAGCCACCGTTACCTGTCGATACGGCCGTAGTTTCAAATAGACCAGGTCACCAACGGCAAAACTAACATCCCTCCGTTTCTCATCCGCCTTTTCCTTCATTAACTGCTGTGCCCGTAGTAGCTGCAACTTCAGCTCCTGTAACACCTCATCCCGGTTTCGTAAATACTGGTCCACATCAAATGTGGTAGCGCCACCCCTATCGTAGCGAATAATTTCCTGGGGATCCCTGCCATATAACACCTTGAACGGGGACATACCAATTGAAGAATGAAACGAGGTGTTATACCAGTATTCTGCCCACGGTAACCAGCGAACCCACTGCTTTGGGCGTGTGCCCACGAAACATCGCAAATACGTCTCCAGGCTGCGGTTGACCACCTCCGTTTGACCATCCGTCTGCGGGTGGTACGCGGTACTATACTTGAGAGTCGTGCCCTGGTATTTAAATAATTCCCGCCAAAAATGACTGATGAAGACCCGATCCCGGTCTGATACAATGGTTTTAGGGACCCCGTGTAACCGTATAACGCCCCTGATAAACTCAACCGCCACAGAAGCTGCCGTATAGGGGTGTTTCAGAGGAACAAAGTGGGCCGACTTACTTAACCTGTCGACTACGACCATGATAACCGTATATCCCTCCGACTTGGGTAACCCATCGATGAAATCCATAGTGACATCTTCCCAAATACGTGTTGGTAGATCTAAGGGTTGCAACAAACCTGCAGGTGCAAGATTAGAGTATTTACTCCGTTGGCAAACCGCACAATCCGAGATCATCTTAGCAATATCCCGGCGCATACCCACCCAAAACAATTCCGCCGCCATTCGCTGATAGGTCTTCTGGTTTCCACCGTGGCCTCCCAGAACTGCACTATGCATTTCCTCAAATTACCGCGGGATCCAACTTGATGTGCGAGGAAGGTACAAGCGACCACGATATCTAATGATCCCTCCCTCAATCTGGTAGTGTTCTAATCCCGTCTCCTGAGATTCAATCCGCCCTTTAAGTTGCAAAATCTCCGGATCCGACCTTAAAGCTTGTAACAGATCAACATAGTTGCTACTATGGCTAACCGTCAATGCCATCAAGTCAGTGCCACCGTCACGGCGCGAGAGTGCATCTGCCGCCCCGTTTTCTCGCCCAGGTCGGTAAATAATTTCGAAATCGTACCCCAATAGTTTAGCTATCCACCGTTGGTGTTCCCCTGCCACAACCCGCTACTCCAGGAGAAATTTTAAACTCTTCTGGTCCGTAATCACAGTAAAGCGCCGACCTAAGAGGTAAGGTCGCCACTTCTGAACCGCCAATACTATTGCCATTAATTCTCGTTCGTAGACCGACTTAGCCTGCGCCCGGGGGCCCAACGCCTGACTGAAGTAAGCGATAGGGCGGCCCTCTTGCATTAACACCGCCCCAACACCCTGGCCCGACGCATCAGTCTCCACCATAAAAGGCTTCGAAAAATCGGGTAGAGCCAAGACGGGTATACGAGTCATAGCCTCCTGAAGTGTTCGAAATGCCCCGGTCGCTTCCTCCGTCCATCTAAAACCATCCTTTCGCAGTAGATCAGTTAAGGGCCGTGCTATCTTACCATATCCCCGTACAAACTTCCGGTAATACCCCGTAAGACCCAAGAATCCCCGCAATTCCCGCACCGTCCTAGGCATTGGCCACTCTGTCATCGCAGAGATTTTAGAAGGGTCAGCTTTCACACCTTCTCTCGATACAATATGCCCCAGATACTCAACTTGTTCTTGCCCGAAGACACACTTTTTACGGTTGCAGAAAAGTTTTTCAGCTCGCAAACAATCGAAAACAATAGAGAGATGATTGGTGTGTTCTTCCATGCTTTGGCTATAAACCAGGATATCATCAAAAAATACCAACACAAACCGCCGCAGATAGGGTCGAAAAACCCGATTCATTAGTGCCTGAAAAGTGGACGGTGCATTGGTTAACCCAAAAGGCATAACGAGGAATTCATAATGGCCCTCGTGAGTCCGAAAAGCGATCTTGTGCACATCCTCTTCCTTCATCCGTATCTGATGGTAACCGGACTTTAAATCCAGTTTACTAAATACCGAAGACCCATGTAATTCATCCAACAGCTCATCGATGACCGGTATTGGAAACTTATCGAGTACCGTCGACTTGTTCAGGGCCCGGTAGTCGACACAAAAACGCCAGCTACCATCTTTTTTCTTGACCAGAAGAACAGGGCTTGAAAAAGGACTTGTGCTGGGTCGGATCACTCCTGCCTCAATCATTTCCCCCACTAACCGTTCAATTTAATCTTTCTGCAATTGCGGGTACCGATATGGTCGAACATTAATAGGTTCAGTGTCGTGCTTCAAAGTTATGGCATGCTCATGATCCCGCTGTGGTGGTAACCCTGCAGGTAACACAAAAACATCTGAATAGTCGGTTAGTAACATATCGAGCGCGGGAGGTGCCTGGGGGCTCGTGTCCCTACCACCGTCCATGCTCGCGAGAGTCACCAAGTAACCTGCACTAATGTCGGTCATACCCCGTGCAAGAGATTGGAGCGACGCCTCCGCTCTCCGTAACCCTGGTTCCCCGTGTAGTGTCACCCGCTCCCCCCCATTTCCGAATGACATGGTCAGCTCCCGCCAATTAAAACGTGTTTCACCCAACTGTCGTAACCACTTCACCCCTAGAATAACATCCGTACTCCCTAGTTCTAACGGATATAAGTCCTCGACCACCGTCACCCCTGGTAACACCAATTCCACCTTTCGACATATCCCGTAGCAAGTGTCGGTCTTCCCGTTACCCATGGTCACCCCAGTTGCTCTATGCCCTATGATCGGTAATTGCAAGGGCTCTACCAACTTCAATGATAGGAAATTGTGGGTTGCCCCACTGTCAATTAGCGCCACCACCTCGAAACCCTGTATATATCCCCGTAGTTTCATAGTATGTGGAGTAGTAATACCAACAACTGAATGAACCGAAACCTCTACAACATCGACATGTACGTGTTCCGGCTCTTCCTCCACGGTCTCCTCGCCATCCTCTTCCGTCACCATAAGCACCTGCAAAGTTTTATCAGGACAACGGTGACCCGGTGCAAATTTATTATCACACCGAAAACATAACCCCTTCGCTCGTTTTTCAGCATATTCTGTTTCAGTCATCCGTCGGTACGGCTGTTTGACCGGTCCAATTCCCAACCGGCTAGACCCTCCCTGTGGAACCCCTGGGGGTTTTGAAACCCCCGTGACAACCCTTTGCGGTGCTGGTCTACCGCCCCCCTTACCAACATCCCCGTAGCTACCCGTTTTAGATTCATCAATCATAAGGGCCAGCTTGATTGCTTGCCCCAACCCGCGTGGTTGTAATAATCGAACCGAGTTCCGAACATCCGGTTTTAACCCCTTGATAAAAATGCCTTCCAGAATAGTCTCCGGAATACCCTCTAACTGTGCTGCAAGTGTTTCAAACAACCCCACATAATCCCTGACTGAGCCATTCTGGTTAATAGCAAGTAGTTGTTCATACAAGTTACCCTCTTGGGACGGCTGAAAACGGTCCAAAAGTTTGAGTGTCAAGTGTTCCCAATGCCTAAACGGTTCCCTCCGATAACACCAACGGAACCATGCTAGTGCCTGTCCCTCCAAACATAAAACCGCGGCTCGAAGCCGTTCCCCTGTAGTAACCAACCCCTGGATATCAAAGAACCGTTCCACCTTGTAAACCCATCCGTACGCATCTTCCCAATCAAAAATCGGCATTTTCAGTTTCCTTAAGCGATGATCAGCACCGGCTACCCAAACCCGCTCTCCCGAGGGCCCGGACCCTGCCCCTGGTCCCACCCCCCACGGTGGCAGCCCCACACTACCATATGAAATAGGTTCCGTCGGTGGTACAAATGAATCATAATGAGAGTTCAGTGTTTCCTTACCTCTGTTGCTGCTGCTCTCATGAAACGCGAATCCGTCATCAGCGAAAATGGAAATCGGAGGCTGCAACATGAACCCCACTGACTTGTTCGAGAACAATGGAGGCGGAACAGAGGGTATAGGCTGGCCATGGGTCGCAAAAATAGACAGCGAGATCGGGGTTGAAACCTGTGGCTGTGTTCCAGCCATAGTAGGCGGCGGTGGCGGCATGGACTTGGGCTGTTTCAGCAGCGCCTGCATGATCTCAGCATGTTTTTTCTCCATATCTAACTTCAAGGATTCCAGAGTGGACTCAATTGCTTCAAACCTCTCCCCTGTCGCTGCCTTGTATTCAGAAAGCTCACTGTCGACATCTGCAATTTTTTTTGTCATGGCTGGATCGCAATTCCCACAGGTAGCAGAATGTGGGCTCTGATACCAATTTGATACAAATCAAATTGGTGAAGAGTAATTCCAGCAAAACTTACTGAAATCAATTGAATGCTTGAACGATAGGGCTGGATTTCGAGAACCAGTGGTCTCCAAAGTCACAAAACAGAAACGAAACAAAAACTTACGTACGTACAATGGGAGGGCCAATCCCTACTAAAGCCGATACCCTAATTACCAAAATTAATAATAATGACATAATTAAACCCATAAAATTCAAGATTAGCAGTTAACCCCCTATACTTGCTGCACTTGGCTGCTGATTGAATTTCTTCTTACGCTGGTAAACCTGCCCCCAGCGACCATTCATATCAGAAACCAAAAAAATTATCATTTTAAACTTCTTATGCAAAAATGGTAAATTGAATTTAGATATGAAACTTAAAACAATTGAATTGTCTGAATTTTTAAAAGTAATTTAGCTTTTGTAAAAGATAAATAGACAAAACAGTGTGATAAGAACCTAATTGGATGGATTAATGGAACAGCTACAGTTTCTCATGGGATTCCAAACTGATTATCTCAATCAGCTGCCTAATCTAAGCAATTATCCCAAATCACTTCCATTTTCAGCAGCTATTTCAAAGGCTAAAATAAAGGAAAGCTTCCTGCAATCCACAGAATAAATAGGCCTAGAGTCTTCTCTTTTTTCTTTGTCTAAGTTTATGATTATTGTGTTCTTACTTTTGGAGATCTGCCTATCTCGAATCAGGCCAACTATCCTTTGTTTTTCCTATTTGAATTAATCCAATTTTATAGTTTCTATCATTTGGTTCCATTGCCGGGAAATCGACATGGTGCAAACCCGGAATAGTGACAGCAGCCCACCTGATCCCATTGCCACTCAATTGGCTGCCATAGCAGCAAAATTGGAGTCAATTGAAACGATGAAGGAAGATATAGCAGCTCTGAAGAAAAGGGAACGACCCAACGGAAGCAGGAATGACGAAGGTGAAAGCAGTTGGAGGGGTCGATTGCCACATAAACCTTACAACAAAATTGATTTCCCGACTTTTAGCGGCGGAGACCCTCGTGGATGGCTGCTAAAAGCCGAAAAATATTTCAGATATTATCACATACCGGATGAAGAAAAGGTGGAGATAGCCTCGATGCACTTAGAAGGAGACGCCTTAGACCTTTATTCTTGGCTATCTGATGATCACCCGATCACTTTTTGGGAAGAATTGGTCCAAATGTTCACCAGATATTTTGGTCCTGCCGAGTTTCAGAATCCAGATGAGTACCTCTGTAGCATTAAACAAACCGGCACCGTGCAAGAATATAGACAGGAGTTTGCTAAGAGATCTGCTCGGGTTTCAAATTGGCCTGATCACTGCCTTTTGGGAGTATTTTTAAACGGGTTGAAGGAGGAACTAAGGGCGGATGTTCGTATTCACAAACCCCGTACAGTCTATAGTGCTATGAGTTTAGCATTAGAATTCGAATCAAAGGCAGATTACAACCGATTTAGGCAAAATTCGAAAACCACCGCCACCGCAAAAACCTCTTCATCAGCTGCTGTGACTTCTCCGGCCACCAATATTCCAACCAAAACTATTTCCCCTCTTCACATTTCTGATGAGGAGAAACAGTCCCGATTCACAAAAGGCTTGTGCTTTCGGTGTGGGGAGAAATATGGCCCAACACATCGTTGCAAGACAGGAGATTTCAAGCTTCTTGAAGCTGCTTTTGAGAACGATGACCAGGATGATCCGGGGAACACCAACCTCATCGATAACCATGGGGACATAGCCGAAATCGGCCTCCACGCGCTGATGAGTACGTCACCTAATCCAGCCATGACTCTTCACGGCGTCATTCGCTCTTCCAAGGTCTTGGTGTTGATTGATAGTGGATCAACCCATAATTTTATAGCTGATAACCTTGTTAGAAAAGCTAATCTCACAACGTCTAATGTGGTGCCTTTTGGCGTACGAATTGGCAATGGAGATATCCTCCGATGTAATCAGATCTGTAAAGATGTGGTGTTACAGCTTAATGACATCCAAATTACACAAGATTTCTATCCATTCTCTTTAGGGGGGGCTGAGGTGGTACTAGGCATTCAATGGCTAGCCACCCTAAACACGGTTCAAGAAAATTGAGGTAAAAGATTTATGATATTCACTATCAATGGTCGCGAACATAAGCTACAAGGACTGCAGCAAGAAGCTCATAACTCTGCTACCTGCCACCACCTCGCCATCGAACCGTTTGAGGAACAATTAACGATTGAGACAGATCTGTTCTCGCTAAATCGACTTGAGGACAAGTCGTTTTACCAGGCGGGAAGTAATGATAAGAACCTAATTGGAAGGATTAATGGAACAGCTACAGTTTCTCATGGGATTCCAAACTGATTATCTCAATCAGCTGCCTAATCTAAGCAATTATCCCAAATCACTTCTATTTTCAGCAGCTATTTCAAAGGCTAAAATAAAGGAAAGCTTCCTGCAATCCACAGAATAAATAGGCCTAGAGTCTTCTCTTTTTTCTTTGTCTAAGTTTATGATTATTGTGTTCTTACTTTTGGAGATCTGCCTATCTCGAATCATGCCAACTATCCTTTGTTTTTCCTATTTGAATTAATCCAATTTTATAGTTTCTATCACAGTGACATAAATTTTTCGATATTCAGAACTAAGAAACAAATAGAACTATAGAATAACAACAATTACAAAAGTCCCAAAAAAATATCAATTTTACAATTGAATACTTTTTACAAAGACCTAAACTTATAGAGATAAATAGAACAAATGAATAATACGAATAATTAACCGATTGTTTTATACCTGTATATGTTTGAACAGAGCATCAAAACTTAAAAAAAACATTTTTGAAGTTGTATAGGTATAAACTCAATACACAAACTTTAAAAACCCATAATAAAATTAAAAAATTGTTAAAAGTAACCTAAACCTATCATTTTTACTGTAGTTTATATAAATAAGAAAATAGTTGTAAAAAAAATAAAAAAGAAATGGTATCATCACTCATTAGCCATACATGTATCCCTGGCAAATGGCCCACATATCATAATTTATATAAGATAAATCAAGCTTATAAGACAAAAGGAAAAAAAAATAAAGGGTTGAAAAAGTATTGAACCCACGACCTTATTATATAAAACCAACCCCCTTGCCAGTTCATCCAAGAAACTATATAGCAAAAGTTTTGAAAAATATTATTTATTATTAAAATGCTTTCTTTCCTGCAAATTGTATGAAATATATAATGTCTTTTATATAAACTAAAAAAGTTCAAGGAAATTCAATGATATTTATATGATAAAATGTCAAGCTTTATTTTTTTAGATATTTTAATTTCACAATATTGTATTATTTTCTAGTAATTACATAAACTTTTTGTTTATGTAATCTATCTTTTTATTTTTATAAATTTAATTCTTAAATGGTCAAACTTCTTATCACTTTGGTCCTTAGTCAAAGTAAAAAAACCAAATTATCCTTTATCATTTTCATTTCTTCATTTTTTCATTTTTTTATTATTAATTATTTTATAAATATTATTTAATATTAGTTTTTGTTAAAAAAGAAAAAAATCATATTTAAATACCCTCAATCACTCTCTCTCCTTTATTTACCTACCCCTGTCTCACGAGTTTTTTACCAAACAAGTGTATATGAAAAACATATTTACTAGAATTGGGTAGTTTCAAACTTATTTACCAAAGTAGTGTAGTTTCATTTTAGTAAACTAATTATATAATTAAAACTTATATTATAATTAATTATACTTATTAAATAATTAATCAAATTACTTTCTAATACAGCACACCTCATCCCATTTCTCACCCCTCAATAATCAATAAATTTATGAATTTATCTTCCTTCCCTTTTCCCAACCTTTTTCCGGCCACCACCCATTACCCACGCATGTGCTTCAACCGCCGTCTTACCCACCACTTCAATCTTCATTCATCGCACCGCCCTGCCCGACCACCGGAGACGACGACACCCTAGCGCCGGCCACTCTGGTCATCTCTGGTATGTCCAAGGTTTCCATCGCAACCAATTTACCATCGCCGCCATCTTAACGACTTGGGTTATCGATTTGTAGCACAGAACTGGGTTGTCTTTCTATAGTTTATGTTCGAGCAATGTCCGATTCTCGATCTAAATATATGATGAATGTTGATTTGTCTGGGTTATCTGGCGGAGAAACCGAGAAATTTCGGCGGTGGTTTCCGGTGGAGAAGATGAACAGGTCGCCGGTATTTCATACAAGTTCGCAATTAATTGTTACAGAGCTCAAACATGTATTGAATGAATAGCACACAATTAAGAAGACGCTATAACCAACAAATTGTAGAATTTTCAAATGCTAGTTCTGAATTTCACAAACACAAAGACAAACATTGCGTAAATTATCATTAAAAAATGAAGGACAGAATGAGGTAGGAGGTTGCAGAGGTAATTAAGCTATGGGCGGCTTTAAGAAGTGAAGAAGATGATTGATATTTGATGGATTTGTGGTGGTCGCCGGCCGGAGGCACGGTGGTTGCCTGTGGAGAGAGAGAGGGTGAATTAAATAAAAATTGATTAATTATTTAATAGGTATAATTAATTATAATATAAGTTTTAATTATATAATTAGCTTATTAAAAAGTAAACTACACTTTGGTAAATAAGTTTGAAACTACCCCATTCTAGTAAATATGTTTCTCATATACACTTGTTTGGTACTCTCTCCCTCTCTCTCTCTCTCTCTCTTGTTAATGATATTAGTGTCACTGATTCATTTAGTGTAATGGAATTTATGCGTGTGTCTTAAGGGGATTGAACTTTGTTCTAAAACAAGTATGAAGAGTGTGGAGTACACACTTTTATTAATCTAAGCCGGTCCTGGTAATATTTAGAGGGCAACTCCCCCTCAACGAAAAACAAGGGTCCCGCTGGTTTTGTGTGGCATTATTATAAACTCTAAAACTTGGTAACTCTTGTTTTTGAGTTTTGAAATCCAATTTCGGAAGAACTGTTTGAGACACAGAACATTCGAAATACCAAGTTCTCTCACTGGTCTTGATCTTGATTTCTGCCTAAGATCAAGATTATTGTTTTTATAATTATCTCAATTCGAATTTCGTGATACCTAGGCACACACTGTTGAAATATCGAATTTGAAAATGAAATTACGATTGTAGAAGAATCCGGTTTACTAATGTAACCTCTCTCTCTCTCTCTCTCTCTCTCTCTCTCTCTCTATCTATCTATCTCTCTCGCTCTCGCTCGCTCGGAAGAACATGACCGCCTCCAACATCATCACCACCCACCATCACCTCCACCGACTTCGATCACCCTTTTAATATAATGTAGACACATATATGTAATCTTTTAGAAAAAGTAACAAACTTGTAATTTTACCAAAAGGTAAAGTGGGGTCTTCAATAATTATAAGAGCTTCTCTATATTTGAATCTCTAAATTAAGTTTCATAATAATAGTTAATGCGGTTGTCATAAAATTACACGTTTAGTTTTTTTAATTTTAAACATTACAAAAATTGTCAATATATTTTACTTTTGGTCTTTTACATTAACACTAGATAAATTTGACCGTTAGTCAAGCGATATTTTAGTCAACTTCCTACTTATCCTTACCAAACATATATTAAGATTTTATTTAATTACATAAATATTCAATTCATTTTAATACAATATTCAATATTTAAACAAGTTTTAATTAAGGTTAATTGACTAATGGTTTTTTCTCTTCATCAACGTTCAAAATTCATTACACAAACTTTGACCACCACAGTTTACTCCGGGCACATTCGGATCACCTCTATAGTTTATTTTACGAATTAAGATTCTTTTATGTTTGATTAAACATAATCTATCATGTTTCCTCACATACATAAGAGTGAGACCCTACCAAAGAACTCATTGTTGACTTGAGAGGCTTACACTCATATACGTTTCAGAACATTATGAGTCATATTTGATTATAACATAATATGATTTTAACCCTTATTTTGCAATCACGAATTAAATAAGATGTGAATAGAAAAGAGAAAGTAAATTTGTTTTTCCTTTCAATTTTTCAAATCACAAGAACTGAGATTTGATAGTCAAATAAATTTAAACTTTCCAAATCTCTTGATTTCTTTTCTTTCATTTCTTAAATAATAATGAAAAACATTTTTTTTCAGGTTTTCTTTTGAATCATTCTTTTGGTTCTTAAATAAAATAAAAGAAACTCGATAACACCGTGTAAGAATTAAAAAGTATCTGCTCAGCAAGACTGCAACAAACCCTCGGATCTTTACTCGTTCTTTCAATATGAAGGCCTCAATGAAGCTTCAATCACAACTGCAAGAAATACCCTCTTCGATACATCGTTGGTTCATTGTTTGTTTTCTTCGTAAATTTTCTATCAAGTATTCAACCATAGCTGATATATATATATACTCTTACTTCATTCAAGGTATTCGTCATCAATACAATATCATCCTAATTTGAGCTAATATAATTTCTTCAATCTCAAAATTCACTTCGCATATTAGGGTTTCAACTTGTGTGTGTAATTATCGATGTCAGGAGGTCAATCTATTTTGCAGTCAAACGGCAGCATCTTTCTTAGTCTGAAATCAATAATTGATGCAATTGATGAGTTGCCTACTGTTAAAGAGTGTTTCATGGACTTGGGTTCATTTCCTGAACATGAACGCAGTGCCGCGGCCGCTGCTCTTATAGATATGGGGGTGGACTTGTACAATCTTGATGAAGAGGGAATGCAATTGACAGTGAATACAAGGAGTAACAACTACTCGCTACCCGAGTTCATTGGGAGAATGAGCCAACTCAAGGTTTTAAGTATAACAGGCTATGGTGGTTATCCTTCCCAGCTACATAATCTTTCATCAATTGAGTCTTTATCCAACCTTGAAAGAATCAGATTCGAACATGTTTCATTTTCCTCTATAGAACCCGTTTTTGCATTGAAGAACCTAAGGAAACTTTCATTCATTATGTGTGAGATAGGTAACGCGTTTATGAATTGTAGTAATAAGCCTGCATTTATGCTTCCAAATCTCACAGATCTTGAAATCGATCAGTGTTATGATCTGAAAGAACTACCATCAGGTCTATGTGATCTTGTTCATCTCCAGAAACTCAGCATCACCAATTGCCATGAGTTGGATGTTCTTCCTCAAGGGTTAGGAGGTTTGTCAAATCTTGAAATCTTTAGGCTTCATTGCTGCACAAAGCTACAAGAATTACCCGAATCAATTGGGAGTTTGCATCATCTGAGTTTCATTGATATATCTGATTGTTTGAGTATAAGTGTGCTGCCAGAAGAAATTGGTGAGCTTTGTGGCCTGAGAGTGCTTAAGATGAGCGGTTGTAGAGGGTTGCAAGAGTTGCCAAATTCTATGAGCAAATTGTTGCAGTTAGAAGAGGTGATATGTGACGAAGAGACGTCGTATTTGTGGATGAATTTTGAAAATCTTTTATACAATTTGAAGATAAATGCTGTTGAAGATGACAGGTTTTAAAGCTTCATGAAAATCATTCAGTAAGGGGCTGTTTGGTTGGTGTCATTTAGTGGGATTTGCATTTGAAATCTCACAAAATGACATGTTTGGTTAGAGGAGTTGCATTTACAATCCCATGAATGAGAGATTTTAAATCCTCCCTACACTCCAAGGATTTCCAATCCCCACCTATGACCATCTACATGTCAAGGATAAGGCTACAGCAGTTAATATTTCAAATATTAGTCAAAGTCCAGATTAGATTATATATTTAATTCATTCAAATCTGTTGTAACTATAACCTAGTTTAGCTCCTATTATTCTGCACCAATCCTTGTATATTTGTACAACATCTAAAACAAATAGAACCATTCATGTTGATTAAAAACTCTTCATGGTATTAGAGCTTCAAAATTCTTCCTGAGTATTGATCCTGATTTCTTTTTGTTACTTCATGGCAGTTGTTCAGAGATGGTAAACCTATCATTTCTTCTGCTCAATCTTCTGTTGAAGCGTGGAAATGTCGCCAGTGGTGGAGATTTGGTCTTAGTGTAAACCGCGACGCATACCGGAGCGGGAACTGCGCACGTCCCAGGCAAGTGTGACCTGGTCGGTTGCGGTATAGGCTCGGTAAGACCGGTGTCGAACCACAGGGACACGATACCTTACTCTACCATCGTCGTTGTTTGATCATATTAATAATGCAAGGGAAATAGGCGAGACAAACTACTACTAAACTAGGCAAGATAAATACAGTACAAGGATAGAACGGATTAAACACCGGGTGGAACATAAGGACAAATATTCACTCGGGATTTCGATTCATCATAACCGGTCATGGCAATGACTACGATAGTAGACAAACTATGAAAACTTGACGAAAGCGTGCTAATTTACTTCTAAGCTAATCACATTATCGTGCAATAAATCATCACTCGAGTTATCAAGACGATCTAAGCTTTCAAACATGATAAAACAAGCATAATGTATCCACGTTTTCACATAGGACACAAAATAAGGCTAGAATCTAACCATAAATTCACCAAACCGAGTCCAAATCAAACTACATAAACACACATCTTTTCAAATGACATATCCACTAGTTATGAGAACTCAAAAAGGTATCAAAATGATTAAATACAGCCCGTACGACCAAAAACAGCAAACTCACTAGACATAGGCCCTTACAGCCGCAAGGATTTCTCCTTGCGGCCGCAAGGGTTAATATCAGAAAGAGGCTTACAGCCGTAAGCATGTCTGCTTGCGGCTGTAAGCACCTGTCCGACAGTCTGTCTCGTTTTTGCACAAAGAAATCCAACAACTCATACAACCTAGATTTTCATTTCAGATCATAGGAACATGCAAATGGGTATTCTAAAGACATAAACTCTGCAAAACTCAAACCACTCAACGGGATTTAAGATTTAGCCACATGCATTTCTAAACATGTAATCATGTTAAAACACCATTTCTAGCCGAATTAACACATTTCAAGCATAACACATGTGAATATGCACTATGGACTCTTAGAACATAATCTACATGGCATTTATATGAGTTTATTCTACAATTAAAATACCCAAAAACAGATTGTGAATTACTCATGCAAATAAATAGCTTATTTGACTCATAACCAAAGTCAAAGCATCTAGACTTTCATCTAACATGCTAAGACATGCATAAAACCATAATGTGAGCAAAATGACCAACATGGACAGACCTGGAGTGATCTTTAACATGTTCCAAAAATACATTCTAAACAATAATCATGCATATTATACCATTTCTAGTAATAAATTGACATGATATACCAAAAAGTCAACATAGCATTCATGAATATCCACATGATTTTGACCCATGAAGGAGTTATCCTAAAACATCTTCACTTGAATAAGATCAGATTATACTCACAAACATGATTAAACACACTATGATTACGGATAAAACAAGCTTGATATTATCAAGTCAACATAAATGTCAAATATATTGACATAACTAGCCAAGAATCATCTTGGCCCAAGTGAAATAAGTTAAGCTACATCAAATTTAAGTACAACAACATCTGGAATACATGGTACACGTTTAAGAACAGAAGATAGAATGATTATACCAAGAAATTCCAAGACTATGTGCACTTTAGCTTCAAAGTCCAAGCTTCCAAGTGTTGTTTCAAGCCTCCTAGCAAGCTCTCCTCCTTTGGATATCACCATTGAATGGTGCTGGAGTGTTAAGGGGCATGGGAGAGTGTTTTAGAGGGTGAGAATCCGGAACCAAGCTGGGAGAACCCAGCCAAGGCTAACATTTATTACTGGCAGAATTCTGTTTAAATAAGCTGCTGCACAGGGGTCCTTACGGCCGTAAGCAATCCCTTGCGGCCGCATGGGACCACCAAAGTCAAAGATTCTCCGCCGAATTTGGTTCTCGAGGCCTGACAACGCATTAAATGAAGATTTGCGACAATTGTTTGTGCAGGGGCTCTTGCGGCCGCAAGCAAAAGGCTTTGCGGCCGTAAGGCCCTATTTTTACAAAAACTTCATTTTTGCTCGATTTTGATCGGGTTTCGTCCATGTTTCTCATGTTAAGCTCTTTTAAGCCTGCATGTTGAATTATTAACATATTAGATCATTAATTGGACATATCACCATGGAAATGGGTTAAGAATGGGGTGTTTCGATATAGAAAATATTTAGAAAAGCGCATATATCAGGGACGTGAGGTGTACTGTTTGTAACCTAAACACTTGTTTAGTTGTTTATATTTATTTTCATATATAATTGGATCGACCTAGACAGATCTTGGATCGACCCATGTAATGACCCAATTAAATGGTCGACTTATTGGATCTCTTATTGGGACGATGGATCCAATTTATAGACGTGTTATATAAATGGGGCAGATCGGATCAGATATGGGACAAGATCTGACCTCTGATCCGATCTATGAACAAGCCTACCTCTCGCCTCTCTTATCAGTCAGAGGTGAAAATGACCTCTATTTCACAGTGCTTTGAAACATTAGAGCCAAATGATCTTAATATAATATTTAGTGATTTACTATATACAAGTTTGTGTGTTTCAACCTTCACTTGATATCACTGTATCAGTTATACGAACTGTTTTATGATGTTATATGAAGTTATGTATCTATTCTTGTCATCTATATATATTATATTCATATGATATAGATCATATCTTTAAATTATAATAAACATCTAACTAGATGTCACATGACATGTTTTTAAGCCTCTTTTTTGTGTGTTCCCGCTCATTTTTAATATATTCTATGTGTGCCACGTGTCCCCATTTTTAAATCCCGGTTCATACTAATCGACTCTCCCTCTCTACGCTAATCAATTAGGTCTTCGCTTTCTACATCTATTTCCTCCTGCAACTCTAAACAAAATCGACATGCAGATCTGTTGCTCTCTCTCCATTCTGCAACACTAAAAAAAGAGATTAAGGTTTTCATGTCGCGGGTCATAAGGCTACTTCGATTTCAAGTTGCTCTCTCTCTCCATGCAGATCTGTACTTCGATTGATCTCTTGATTCTTGGTATCTGATAATAAGGGAAGAATATCACGTCATTGATTTCGTTATTTCTTGATTCTCTGCATTATTTTTGGATTCTTGGCATCTGATAATATGGTAACCAAAATTTGTTGTTTCCGATGGATAATTTCTCTAAGGTTTTTGCTACTTGCTTGCTGCTGTTGCTTCCTCCAAGAATCATGGTAATTTTCTAGATTCTTCTTGTAATTACGGGTTTTCTGTGTCTTGACCTTTTGATTAGAACCTTGAAAACAGATTACTGATAGATAAGGTTTAAGCTTGCTGAATTATGCTACTCTTCCTGTGGATATGTTAATAATCTGTTAAAAATCAAGAGTTCTAGATCTTTATTGATTGTTATTTTTGTGAAATCAGAATGGTGGATGTTTGGAATTGAGTTTGAACCAATTATTATTGTTAGACGTGTTTAAGTTCAGAGTGAAAATAGTTAATTGACCTAAATATTATTTTGACTTATTTTAAACATAGCCACATTTGTAGAAAGATGTAAGAATTAGTACCGAGATCATTGTAATTAGAATGTTCATTTGGTTAACACAAAGTAAAACTAGATTTTTTTTTCTCTTTGGTTTATTACACTACACACCATGTGTTTGTTGTTTCGCCTCACATTTTCCCTTAAGATTTACTAAGAAATTATGACCATTGAGAATCAATTCAAACAAGTAACATTGTTTCTCGGAAACAAGCAGCATGGAGGAGATGGAAATAGAGCGCCCATATGGAGGAGATGGTATTCAAAATTTGCCAAATACTTGAAAAAACTGATTAATGATTATCTGATATAACTTGAACCTTCACACAACAAAAGAGCACACCTAGACACCATCTCTGATACTACATGTGATTCTTAGTATTCAAATCCACATAATAACTTTCAAATCACACATCCAAAGTCCATACAAACTTATTTTCATCCTCATTCTGATTTTTCAGGTGAAACATTTTCTGATGTGGTTGGAAGCCCTTTGTACGTTGCACCAGAGGTTTTGCGTAAGCATTATGGACCTGAAGCTGATGTTTAGAGTGCATGTGTTATTTTGCATCAGCAGCAGCTGATAAAATAAATGTTTACAGCATGATAATTTTCATGTTGTTAATTCGTTTGTTGTTTAGTCTCTTATTCTCGAGGTTTAGTTAGGTTGGTTTGAGAACCATGATTTTCGATTTCTCAAAGTTTTTTCTTTACAGTTGATGAATGATGAGATATGTAGCTGGATGTTGATGAATGATGAGATATGGAGTTGGATGAGACTTGATTCCACCGTATGGGTTAAGTTAAAGGCAGCAACAGATTAGTGTATGAAGAAATCTGCATTTAAAAAGGTTTGTATCCCATTTTTCTTTCAAAAGAATACCAACAGCGTGTTTTTGGGTCAAGTATTGCACTATGATGGATATTGTATTATGAACAAATTTGACTGTTTTTAAAATAATTTTCTAGAAAACGATCTGATTTAATTTTCATATTTCTAAATGAGCAGCCAAGCAAAAGAATAGTAGATACACTTATTTAATTTACCTTTTCCTGTTTTTTATGGATAAAAAATCTTTTTATGAAAATAGATATCCTTTTCCTTATAAAAAGGAAATATGGTTAAGAATGTGATAAATTTCAGAGATTTTCGAATTCTCCTGTTTCTTTTCATATTTATCCCTAATTTATTGGCTTAAATATAGTGTTTCCTTAAATTGAAAAAATCAAATTATCTCCTTTTTTTTTTAATTTCGAAATCTTCAAATAATTATCTCATATATATATATATATATATATATATATATATATATATATATATATATATATATATATATATATATATATATATATATATATATATATATATATAGTACGATTCAACATTCATAGGCAACCATACTCAACAACTTCTTCGAAAAGCATCATGAAAAAGTCAGCTTCTTCGATTATCGCCCTGGAAAACTCAAAGGTATAATGTTGTTTTTCACTTTCAGTTACTTATTTATATGTTTTTTATAGTTATCAACTACACATCACATGAATCATCTTTTCTGTCTCTTTCTTCTTTTAGTTGGATGAACAAGTAACTCTGATTAGTGACCTCGATCTTATTAAAGATGATTGAGTTATCAAAGTCTGTGTTATACGTCTTTGGGGACTACCAGACTTTAAAAACCCATCACAGACCTATCAACTTGAACTCGTGCTGGTATATGAAAAGGTATGTTTTTAATCCCTTATGTATGTTTTTTTAATCCCTTATGTATTATGCGTATTATAAGTTACTTTTATAAACCAGTTTGTTTATCAATGTTATTTTTCCACATAACCAGATCTGATTCATTTAGGTTTTCTGAAACACATTTGATTTCATATTTAAGTTTCTAAATCACATTTAAGTTTCTGAATCAATGTTATTAGTAACATAACAAGATCTGATTCACTTTCAGTTTGTATTTGATCACACTGAAAGCTTTCTGAATCACATGGCATGTTTCTCTATCACCTTTGATTTCATATATCAAATAACATTAGTACTTTTAGTTTCTTGATTCATTTACTGATATATAAAAAGAAATTTAAAACAACTTTGTTATTTGGTTAGTTTTTTACTAACGAACTACAGACTTTGTAGAATCTAATGTCTATATCAAAAACTAGGCTACGAGTCACATCGATGGGTATGCGTGTAATCGAAGTAGAAGATATAAATGGAACTAATATTGGTGAACGGCATTTAATTCCAAGGATGTGTATGACTCCTTCCGAGAAGAGGATTCCTTTCAAAGTTTAAAGAAGACAATTTCCACTTGCAGTATATTTTGCAATGACGATAAACAAAAGCCAAGGACAATCGTTATCAAGAGTGAGTTTGTATCTGAAGGAACCTATTTTCTAGAGTTAAAAGTAAAGAAGGATTAAAGATATTAATTTTAGATAAGAAAGGTAAAGTTAGTAACAAGACAACTAATGTTGTATACAAAGAAATATTTTCCAATTTATGATTTATATCCGATTTTGTATTTCATTTCCATAGATTTTTATATATGTTTTTTAATATTTATAAGTTATCTATAACCAACCCGTGTAATACACGGGTCTCTAAACTAGTTAACTAATATAAATATTTAGCTTGGCAAAAGGATGAAAGCAATTTTAACAAAAAAGGCTGACAAATTACCTAAAGTACAAGAGGATAAATAGGAAACGAATCATAACAAATATATACCAATTTACAACAAAATATTCGGTATAATATATGGACACTTGTCACCACCGGTTTGAGCTTTTTCATCTGGGGTTTTTAGGGTTCTTATCTAAGCCTCGCGTGATAAAAAAGGATTACCCGCGGTGTTTTTAAATTTTAAACTTTTATGGTTTCATAGTTTGCCTTAGTTTTCGAGTTTCATATCCAATTTCATTTCTGGTTTGGCATATTCCAATCTAGGTTTTAATTTGTGAATGTGTAATACATCCATGTAGGATTTAATTCTGTTTAGATCCAATGATTTTTAAGGCTCTGACTTAAGTTCTTTGATTTTGGGTTTGTTAGGTTTTCATTGCTGAGTAGGAGGGTAATGAATAGTTTGTATGTCGATTTGGGTGGTGTTTCTTGTTCCTTGTTTGTGAAGTGAAGGGTTTATGATGGTGTGATTTTAATTTGTGGTTACTATCTTGGTTTGCTTCTTGATTTGTGATACTGATTTGGGGTTTGAAAAGTTAATAATATTTGATTTTTTTTAAGTATACTCTTGATTTTTATTGAATTCTAATACAATCTTAATTACTGATTTTCAGTTAACAGATAATTGGATATTAATATAATATTAACAACATCTCTACTTTATTTATTGTATTTTCAACAAAATCCTTAATCCATTTTCCTCTTAAGCAACAATCAAGAGTAAAAGTAGATTGCACAAGTGGGTATTGGATTCGGTAACGTGATGTAAATGAGTCAAGTTACTCGCGAGCTATTCGAGCTCGGATTGTTAAAAGCTCGAAAGCGAGCTGAGCCTAGATTAAAACTCATTTAATAAACGAGCCGAGCTCGAGCTTCAAAGAGTGGACTCGCGAGCTTAAACAAGCCTAAACGAGCTCCGTATATAATATAATTTAAATTTTATATTTTTAGTTTTTAATATTTATATATATCATTTTAATAAGAATATCAAAATAATACCCGAGCCTAAACGAGCATAGCTTAAACGAGCCGAGCCCGAGCTTCATAAATATTAAACGAGCCGAGCTCGAGCTCAACATCATAAGATCTAAACGAGCAGAGTTCGAGCTCGAGCTTAAAAAAACCTAAACGAGCCCGGCTCGACTAGTGTCTGACTCGACTTATTTACATCCTTAAACGTGAGTAATCGTTTATTGTAAAAAAAATAGAAATCTTAATCCAAACAAATGTGGGTAGTCGTTTTTATGTAGTTATTTTGTTGAGCGATAAGAAGACTACAATGAGGTAAATAAACATGATTAATTGCATAAGTTTTAAGAAAAAACAAGATTAATTAAAATAAAAATAGTAAACATGACACTTGTTTTAATTATATAACATATATATTTACGAGGAAAAAATCTTGTCGTTTAGTTATGGAGGTGCTAGACTGCTAGCCTCTTGCATGTGCGGAGCCATTTGACACTATTTCTTTTTTCTTTTTTTAAATTTAACTTCTACCTTTTTCTTTATATTTCTTTTCTATTATTTCAAAGTTTTTATCTTTAGATTTTTATCTATATCCTATTAGATTTCAATTTTTAAAATTCAGTTAATCTTACAAAAGTCTTCTTTAAATAAAATCTTTTTCTATATCTTTTTTTGAAGAGCTTGCTTTTTATCTCTTTCACATTATCTAATTGAGATGTTAAATAAGAAAGTAGTAGAAGAAGATACATCGATAGATAAATATTTTTTTTTTAAAGGCAATAACTAATACTAATTTTACACCGTTATGTATATTGTAAGAATTGAAGCTACAACCTTGTGAGATGTTTTGTACATCTGATATTGATGAGCTACCCATTAAGCTCCCTTTTTCTCCCAAGGTTTTAATTTCTTAACTAATTTTCATGCTCTCTAGATTCAAATCCTACCTCTTTTAGTTTTATCATATTTTTCAATTTCTTTTCATTTGGTAAGTAAATAAGTAATCTTATAACAAAAATTATTTGTTATATATAATTTCTTTACTTTGTTAGTTTACATACAATGACAATATTGACATAATTTGTTGTGTAATTGTATTTTCACACAATTTACCCGTTTTTTGATGAAGTATTTTTCTATATATATTTAGTTAAACAAACATTGTTTACTCAATTAAATATATTAATACGAACAAGTGAACAACTATTAATAACATTAACAAATTATTGTATTTAAAAATAAATGTATTTATAAAACCGCAACGAAGTGCGGTAAGACAACCCTTGTTTTAAATAATATAGAGAAACAGACCTTTAAAAAAAATTTAACGACTAAACAAATTTGGGTTCCATCCCGCGTCATCTTCCTCTGGTCAGCAACTCGGCGTATCCTCTGCAAGACTGCAACAAACCCGCGCATCTTTAAAGAAATATCAACGCGGCCATGAACCTTCAATCTCAACTGCAAGAAATACCCTCTTCGATGCATCGTAAGTTCATTCTTTGTTTTCTTCAGAAATTTTCTATCAAGTATTCAACTGCAGGATACGTAGCTTATATATACGTCTTACTTCATTTCTGGTATTCGTCACCAAAGTAATATTATCCTAATTTGAGCTAATTTTATTTCTTTAATCTCAAAGTTCACTTCACATATTAGGGTTTCAACTTGTGTGTGTAATTATTGATGGCTGAAGTAATGGAGACTGCTTTAGAGCTTGAAATCAGTGAATTACTGAAAACAGTAGTCGCACAGACCAGAAAAACTTCCAGATTCAAAACCCTACTCAAACGCCTTGAAAATACCCTAATAAGCATCGATCAGGTATTTTTTGAGAGCTGGAGATTGAGTAAAGTGTTGAATCGGCCCGAAAAAGAGACAAGAATGTTCGTCTTTTATCTGAAGAAAGGGAAAGAGCTCGTTCTCAAGTGCTCGAGGATCAATTATTGGAATGTAAACCAGAAACGTCTTCATTCAAATAAGCTGATTCGATTAAACAACGAGCTCTTGAGGTTCTTCCAGATAGAATTGCAAGCGAAAATGACTAGCACTAGAACTGCGAGTCTAATTGAGATTTATGATTTAGCAGACAGAATGGATCAGGTACTTTCAACTGTTACGACTTCTGTACGCCCAAGTTCCAATTTTTACAATGTTCCTGGGCTCCCTGAGCTTATTGTGAGCTTCGATTTGCATCTTCAAGAATTGAAGCATAGGCTGCTTAATAGTGACAAGACTACTTTGGCCAAGCTTCTTTGCATCCAAGAAACAATTGCAGAAAGAAAACGAGTGTTCATGGAAATCCATGACAACGGGTTGGGGATTCAACAAATCGCACAACCTATCAATACCCGGATCTTATCTATTTCAACAGGTTTCATTTCTTCCTATTCTGCTTTTTAGGCTCAGACCAACATTCAGAGAATTAATTGAATTGTTAATTTTTGACTGCAGATGAATTATTGTGCTTAAATTGGGATGATCTAAAAGCACTAAAGGTTGAAGTATTGACATTGAATATAAGGAGTAAGAACTACTCACTACCCGAGTTGATTGGGAGAATGAGCCAACTCAAGGATTTAAGTATAACAGGCTACGGTGGTTATCCTTCGCAGCTACATAATCTTTCATTAATAGGGTCTTTATCTAACCTTGAAAGGATCAGATTCCAACATGTTTCAGTTTCCTCTATTGAACCCATTTTTGCATTGAAAAACCTAAGGAAACTTTCATTCATTATGTGTGAGATAGGTAACGCGTTTATGAATTGTACCACTGAGCCTTCGTATATGCTACCGAACCTCACAGATCTTGAAATCGATCAGTGTTATGATCTGAAAGAACTACCATCAGGTCTATGTGATCTTGTTCATCTCCAGAAACTCAGCATCACCAATTGCCATGAGTTGGATGTTCTTCCTCAAGGATTAGGAGGTTTGTCAAATCTTGAAATCTTTAGGCTTCACTCCTGCACAAAGCTACAAGAATTACCCGAATCAATTGGGAGTTTGCATAATCTGAGTTTCATTGATATATCTGATTGTTTGAGTATAAGTGTACTGCCAGAAGAAATTGGTGAGCTTCGTGGGCTGAGAGTGCTTAAGATGAGCGGTTGTAGAGGGTTGCAAGAGTTGCCAATTTCTATGAGCAAATTGTTGCAGTTAGAAGAGGTGATATGTGACGAAGAGACGTCGTATTTGTGGATGGATTTTGAAAGTGATCTCTACAATTTGAAGATAAATGTTGTTGAAGATGACAGGTTTGAAAGCTTCATGAAAATCATTCAGTAAAATGCTTGTAAAGTTGTGTATATTATTGTAATGTTTCTCGTAGTTTATTTACATCAATGATTTGACCCATTCACTTGCATTTAGGGTAAAAGCTATCAAAATGTAACAAATTTTATCATAATTTCTTAGTGTTAACTTTTTTCTACATATATATTTATTAAAGTTTTAGTTTATCTACCATTATGATATTTGTGAAAATTTTAGTAACTATACTAATAAAAACAAGTAAAAGGTATCAAGATAAGAACTGTGGAAAAAAGTTTGTTGTATTCATTGTAAAACATACATTTTGATCTTAACTTATTATACTTGATAGTTTTAACTTGATTGCTTTTATCTTGTCGTTATTAGTTAACATTTGCAATGTTGACTCACTCGACATAAAAACCACATAGAACTATGTTGAGGGGATTGAGGCCTCAATTATGCCGGCTTTTTGTGCTCTCCAACTTCTTTATAACACCAATGCTCGGCTTCCATGACAACCAAAGGAATAATTTCACAACATATGTAACGATCAAATCATAAACTATAAAAAAAATATATTATTAAATGATAGAAGTGGCTATTGTTTATTAAAGATCAGGAAGAATGCCCTCCCTTTCAACATCCTTTGAGTCACTATCATGTTAAGGCTCATTAATTGACCTCTTACTTCAGTAATCCGAAACATTTCGGGTAACGAAAGATAAAATATACTAAAGTTTATACTGATCACATTGTTTGCATTTCGTTTTCATTCAAAAGTCGAAACCAAAGACGGCGGTGTACTAGTTATTAAGACATTGTAGTTGTCGATTTGGTTGTCCTTGTCACTTGTAAACAGAATTCGGTTTTTAATAAATGCCGAAGAATAGAACTTTAAAACATGAAAACTTTATGTTGGGAAACATATATGAATCCAAGCCTACTTGAACTAGAGAGGAAAAAGAACTATCTTTACTCAGAAAACTGTAAACTCGAGTTTTGACTTCTAAGTAAGATCATGTGCATCCAACCCGGCAATACCTACATCCCATTTCCATATCAGCGATATATCATTTTTCTTCCAACCTACAAATTCCCACTTCTATCACTCTAACCCCACATCCATCCCCCTCCAACCACCTTCCAACCCACACATTCCCACTTCTACCAGCGTGAGTATACACTAGCTACACATCACTTTAAGTTTAAAGGGGGTATGGGCGATGCTTTGAAAGAGCTTCACGCTCCAACCAGCTGGTTGGATACTCATGGTATAAAGAAAATTAAAGGATGTCGAGCAAAGTAAAACAGAGAGACAAAAGAGATCGAAATCAACCCTCCACATTGTTATTAAAAATACATATGTCAACAATATTCCCATGTATAACACCATGGGAATAACCTCAAATCCATTGGTAGCATATTCTGCATTTTGGACTCAAAATGCATTGCTCCTAGAAACAAGAAACATGAAAATGAAGCAGAAGCAAACAAGAAAATAAAAATAAAAGAAGGGTTGTTTCCAAAATACTAAATCATCACTTTTTTTAATCTCCCTCCCAATCAGGCTTCATAAATTTCATGATCCAAATCTTCTTTTCTTCAAGATTTGTTCCACAAGATGGTGGTCTCTGCAATCATGGATGTCACCACATATGGATCCATGTTAGAAGCTGGCCTTCTGTCCTCAAAGTACCCCTTCCCTTCTTT
Source organism: Pulicaria dysenterica (assembly GCA_947179395.2). Lineage (NCBI taxonomy): Eukaryota > Viridiplantae > Streptophyta > Magnoliopsida > Asterales > Asteraceae > Pulicaria > Pulicaria dysenterica. The sequence continues at coordinate 50,490,870 of OX359295.1, forward strand.
CTCTGTATCTCTCCCAACACGAATAGATGCTCCACGGTTTGCAACACCCTGCACACACAATTCAAACACAAAATCAAATCATTCTTCGACCCAAAATGTTAAAAGATAAACATATTTTATAACAAATTGTATGAAATGATGTACCCATAAGAAGGTGTTGATGTCTGCAGTTTCATGGCGACCAGTGAGACGCCGTTCATTGCCTTCACCATAAGCAGCAATGTGTTCTTTGTGCCTCATACCCATCTTCTCAATAGCTTTCTTGATCACCTCATATCCACCCTCTTCCCTCATGGATTTTGTGCTAAAAGATCAATAATTATGGTTAGAATAAACATTTAAACACTATAAGATACATTGAGAAGATTGATTGATGTTAGAATACCTGTAATTGGTGTGAGCACCAGCTCCATTCCAATCACCCTGTTCAAAATCTCGTCTTTAATACCTCATACTCTATCATAAACACGAATAGAACCCATAACGAAAAGAAAACTTACCGGAATTGGCTTGGGGTCGAATGAAACCACCACTCCAGCAAGCTCAGTAATCCTCTGAGAAAAAAACAAGAAAGATACAATTTTTCATGTAAACAATTCAAGATTGCCATTGAAGTATATGTCAAGAAAATGAAAACAACACTAGATTTACAATACCTCAAGAATGTAACGAGCGACCCACAACTCATCACCTGCAGAGATGCCAACAGAAGGTCCTACTTGAAATTCCCACTGTGTACAAACAGAAGTCAAATTTTATATCATTAACTATCATAAAAATGTTCATACCCGAGACGGGTTTCGCTCAAAACGTTCAGAAATTTACCTGGCCAGGCATAACTTCACCATTTATGCCACTAATGTTGATACCGGCATAGAGGCAAGCCTTATAGTGTGCATCAACAACATCACGTCCAAATGCCTTATCAGCACCAATACCACAGTAATATGGCCCCTGGATAGAATTACATTGACCAATATACAGTCAAAACTAGCGAAAATTTTACTTAATTTAGTGCATTTATGAGTAAGAAGACAGCAAGATTGACTACCTGTGGACCAGGGAAACCACCTAGAGGCCAACCCAAAGGCCAGTTAATATCCTTCTGCAATAAGGTGTATTCTTGCTCAATTCCATACCTATAGTAGTGACAACATCAAATTAAAAGTCAACTAACTCGAGTTTTCTTCGAATAAATTCTAAATTATGCATAGGAGATTCAAGAAAAATACCATGTAACCTCCTTCTCGACTTCCGGGTTGCTGAAGACTTTCGCAGCAGCACACCTCTTATTAGTCGGAATTGGCTCACCAGCCGGAGTGTATGCGTCACACATCACCTACAAAATGAAAATATATGGTCAGAAAAAGTTGCAATCTTTATACTTTAACCAACATAAAGAATATCAATTCATGGAAGTACCAAGATATGGTTGCCTCTCCTGAATGGATCCTTGAAGATTGCTTGTGGGCTGTTTCAATTCATCAAGAACACAATTTTAAATTCAAGAAACGCGATTAAAATTCGATGTTTTAGTAACTAATTGCAAGTTAAGTTAGGGGTTATGGAAACATACTATAGAATGACTTCACTGTCTTCCCCAGGGGCTTGCCCTGTGCTTGAGCCATCATAGTTCCATTTCGGGAGCTTTTTCGGATCATCAACGGGTCCTGTTAGAGTCTAAAGGCCCAAACAAAACCGAAATTAATTTCTTTTTTTTATTTGAATTAAAGAAAACAACAAACCCGAAGTTCACTTAATTGAATGAGTCCAAAGAAGCCTGATAGGGCCAAAATATTATCTCAGCAATCATTCAATCATAAAGAATAGATCTGCTTACTCTTGCTTTGCTTCGAAGATCCATACCCGATCCACCGATCCTGTTTCAGAATTAACCATTTCAGATCAATAAGCGAACCCGAAAAAGAATAATTAATTCATAGATGGTAGATAGCAAAAAAGAATGAAGTTTCAGCAAAGTAGACTGTGATTAAGGGTTTCAAGGCTTTAGGTTTAATTTAATTTAATTCACCAAAAAAGGTCCCTATAATAAACATACTATTGGATTCTTTGCCCCGTTCAGTAAACGACCAAAAAAAAAAGTCAAAACTTTTTTCATTATTATGGGATTAAGAACATTGGATGAAAAGAAGACCCAGATCAATCTATTTCAGTAATTCTTGGGTTTCTACTGATTCGAATCCCACTGATCTCGTAGATCCGTGTGATTGAAATGGTTTCTAGTGATTCAAGTGATTTTCATGATCAAACAACGTCATACATGAATATACAGAGGAACTAGCAGATTACAAACATACTAAGCAACTAAAACCACCAGCAGCAAGAATCATATACAAAGATGAAGATTCATTTAGCTACTAATAAACCCATTAGGAATCGGAACAAAGCTGTGAGATTCAAAGAGGAAAACAAGAATCCATGAAGAATCAAAGAAAAACCGAGATATTCACGGCGAAAAACAAGGGTTGATCAGAAAAGGGTAAAAAACACGAAATAAGAAACCCATTGAAGAAAACTGCACACACCATATGTATTCGGCAATAATCTTGTCACTGTAATCAGTGAGGTCAAGGTTGATGAGATCCGAAAGCAGGGCCATGAGATCCGAATGAATGCAAGAATCCTTCGGATGCAGGAGATGAAGAAGATATTGAATGATATACAGACGCGAATTGGAGAGGGGTGAGTTGCGCGTTTTTATAAGTGCAGTTGCTCTTGTTGATGATGTGATACAAAGCTAATAATCTAATACTATAAAACAAGAAAATACTATAAAACAAGAAATTGCAGGGTAGAATTTATCATATAAATTAACAATTCTTTTATTTAATTGATATATCGATTTTTTTTCTCAATAAAATAAAATTCAGAAATTATCTACTAATCTGCTTCTACTAATATAAATAAAAGAATGGGAAAATGATGTATGCTACTAGAAACATCTATGATAGGTGCTTCCATACTCACAAATACTTAAATGAGTATATAATAAAATGACTAACATACCCCTCATTTAAATTGTTTGTAAGTGTGATAGCATGTAAGATATATGCTACTAGAAGCATATATCCTAATACTTTAAAATTTAATTGTTTAATTAACCATCCATTTAATCAAAATTAGAATTACGATTTTGATTTTTCCTAGTCAAAATTGAATCTTAGTTATCAAAGAGATTTCATATATGTCCTTTTTAAATTTTAAAATATAAAATTTATCAATCTTGATTTTATAAATATCATATTTACCCTTAAGATTTTAAAATATCAAAATTTTAAAAAAAGTAATTCAAAAATTGATATTTCATAATATTATATTTTACCAAATATTTAATTATATAATTTTAATGGTATTAAATGCTTTTTAATTACAAGCAATAACGTTTGAGTTTATTGCCCTAATTGTAATAACAATAATCAATTACTTGTACAAAAAATATAATATTATCTCGTCTTTTCATTATACTATATTTCTGCTATCACCTCTATCCTTAACCTCGTGTCTAGGTGTTGTGCCAAATACTTAATATTTTAAATCTCATTCCTTTCGTATTTTAAAATTATTTAGTATCTTTTTATTAATGATTTAATATTTATTGTTGTCTTAAACTAACTCATATATCACAAGACGATCTAACCTAGTAATCAAGTATAAGATTATCCAAAAAATGGAATAGGAAGATTTAAACATAGTACGTGTTATAAACGAGATATTTTGTAAAAAAAAATAAGAAAGAATAAAATTTAAAAATTAATATTTAAACATAAATATATAATAATTATGAATAATTTAAATATTTATAAGCAATTAAGCATGAAGAAAAAAGGAAAATTGACATAAAAGAATCAAACAAATTGAAAAAAGGGGAAATTACAAAAAATTACAATTATCTTTGAATAAATTTCAAATTTATGCACCGCTTTAGAAATTTTCAAATTGTGCCGATATACTTTGCATTTATTTTTAATTAAAATTGTCGCTCACGTAATTTGTGCAACTATATAATGAATTTTTTCTCCAATTTGTGTAATCTTTAACATTTATTGAAAAAATAATATGCTAGTATTATTAGAAATAAAGAAAATAATAACCACATCTTTTTGGACTATTAATAAAAGTAAAAAAAATATGGTTTTAATTAAAAAACAACAGTTTGCCATGTATTGAAAGTTTATATATTAATTAAGATATGATTAAGATAGATTTTTTATAATCATGAACGGTTGATTATGATTATAAGTTTTAACAAATAGAATTACATTTTATACTCTCATATTATTCTCCTAGAAATAATATAATTGCTGCACAGGTTATAAATTTGTGTAAAGATAGTTGCCCTTTTATGTAGAATCATCATTACTTATTTATTTATAAGTAAATTATATGAAAATATAATAAATTTAGTCTTACTTATTATTTTATACAATCAAATTTATTTAAAAAAAAATTATAACTAATTTTTCATAGTAACTAATCAAAGTTCATTGTATTGTCATTTACCCTTTATTTATTTACTTATTATTTTTATGATTTTAATCTAATTTAGATCCATAAAATATCCCGCCAACTATGGCAAACACTTGAACTTATTACCATCCCTGCACTGCTGCACATACTCCTAATATCACTATTAACATAAAATTGATAAACTTTACCAAAGAAAAGGAAATCGTCGTTGAAGGAAACCTGACGTGATGGTAATAACACAAGATAATATTGCCATCAGAAAGTAACATGTATGCTAAAGCAAGTTGTATACATGCAAGTACGCAACAATGACAATTTGAATGTTCTATACATTAAAAAAATAAGTTTGAAAGCTGGACATATACAACAACTAAGTATGTGAAGTCGATGTGGTGGTTGATCGTTTGACCAAAAGGGTCCACTCTCTTGCTACACAGGCATCGGACTTGTTGGATAAACTAGCTTGGTGATAATGGTTTCTTTGGTTAATCGTGGATGAGGTGCGAAGGTGCTAAACTTTCATACTTAGGGTTGGCCGATGAGGACAGCTTGAAGAATACTTTGTGTATGTGAGATGAATGATCAAGTGACCTTTTGCTTATGTTACTTGTACCAGAGTAATGCAATAAGAGACGAAATTAGAGACGTGTACAAGTATGTTTTAAGCAAGAAAAGAAGCAATTCGAAAGCTGGTAAGTAATGTGAGCTAGGACATGGTATGAAGGATCACACTTGGAAGACAACATGTGTTTTGTTTGAAGAGACATCTTGAAAAGCGGATTTCTTTCTTGGCGTTTCCTTTAGTATTTTATGGATATATGGTTCTAATGAATGCACAAACAATGTAAGAAAAGGATATAATGTATATAATGCTTCTGAGACAGTATTATCTATGAGTGGAAATTCTTTTGATGTTCAAAAAACTATCCAAAATTTTTATGTTGATACAAATCACATCAAGCTATTGGGCACAATGTGATCGAATGTTCTTAACGACATGAAATTAATGCACATTGTGGTGGTTTATTTGACAATCTTTTAAGTATTGTTTTACTTGTGATGGTTGCTTGCCTATGCGGTTACTTGTTGCTTAGTGTTTGTTTGAATACAAAATAAGAATGCTACTTGTCAAGAAATGCATACGGGTCTAAGAGGCTAGAGTGCAAGCCTAACCCATTGATACACGGATGGATATATAGATGAATTTGTTATTAGTAAGTCCAAGCTATTTAATAAATGTTTTAATATTAAGAATTATCTTGTGGTTCAAGAGGTAGACGCATGAACTAAACCGTTAATATATAAGGGTGAATTTAAGGATGGAACAACTCAAGTTTGCGGGCAACAATCTATAGTAGAATGTCTTGTGATTCCTCACCTTAACGGGTGATGTGGGCCTCTCTCCATATGAGCAATTAATCATAGGTGACAATTGTGTCGTGTTCGGGTCAGCGGGTCGTGACACAAACACGGCCTGTATAATTATTTGTGTCAAGGTGTGTGACACGAACTCGTATAAGTTGAAAGGAGACACGACCTGCGTAACACGTTCAATTATATAGGTTGTCGTGTCACACACGGGTTGACGGGTCATTAATGGGTTGGCGAGTCAGCAGGTATAGTTTTACTAATTTTGTCCCTTGTTTATCAAAATAAATAATTCAAATACAAAATACTAAATAAAGTTCAACCCTACCTAGATAGTTTAATTCAAATAAAACTTAAATGATTATAACAACAATTAAGCTACAAGTAATGATGTCTACTTTTAGTATTTTCAAAACGACGAAGGAACAAAAGTGTGGAGATGGATTTTTTTCTGTTTAGATTTATGATTACTAACGAATAAGATAAAAACTCAATAACAAAATAGGATTAATGAAAAATATAAGGAAAAAATATCGAAAATATATACTGGTTGACGGGTCGACCTGCGAACCCGGAAGTCAACCCGAGCACGACCCGTTTATATTATATGGGTTGACGGGTCAACCCGAAAACGACTCAAACCCATTTATGCTCAACCCAAACCCGTGTATTTACGTGTTGAGTTTGTGTCGTGATCAATAATTACCACCCCTAATTAATCATAGTTATCTACTATGTGAATGCGATATCTCAATAGTCCGTCTTCCACATCCTTGTGTTGATATTGAAGCATTTTGATTAATGCTAAACGTGTTTTATGAAATGGTTTCGAAACCTGATACACTCGCTAGTTAATTAACTAACCATGTTATTATAAATTCCCCTTTTGTAGGGTGTTATCGTTTTTCTTTACTTAACACCCTTTTAAGTAAACTAATTTCCAAAAGTTAAGCACTTTTATCTCTTTCTATCTTTCAACTTCTATACGTGTTTTTAAGTAATTCTATTTTTATTATATATATATAACTGTATGACTAAATAAATAAAAGTCAGATACCCATAATGAGTTGGTACACACGGTCTAAGGAGACATTCATAAGAATCATGACCAACCTTAAAAACGACCATCACAACTACTACATTTTCGACCGTCTAAAAAGTCGCCAAAAAATGAACCCTCATAAATATTTCCCTTTTTATTTGATTTAATTTTAAGACATGTGAGGTTCCAAATATAGATCGGGTTTTTTATTTGGAATAAATAAGAGAAAAATAATTTTTTTTTAAAATAATAATTAATAGGAAAAAGGAAAAATAAAATAGGAAGATACCGTGTACGGAAAAGGACGTCAGTATCGAGTTTTGTGACGTGTCGGTATAACCATTAGGTTACTGACACGTGTCCGAGTAAAAGGGAACCGCAGAACCGCTTTTGATGATCCGGTTCATCCCCCCTAAATTTAAGAAATCTATTGGCTCTACAACCGAGGTTCACTGATAAGATTCTTTTCATACTCATTTTAGGTGAGTGAAAAATTACAACATGATAAGTTGATAACAACTTCAAAAAATCATCGCAAGGTTCATATTAGAATTTTGTAACCAAAGTTTAAAAAATACGGTTTAAATCCGAGACTCGAAACCAATTCTAACCCGATGAAATAAATGATATAAGACTATCCGCATTGGTGGTGTGATGGAGCTCGTGAGAGCCCATCACAAGCAGGAACACCATCGCCGCCTTGTGTGACCGGCCGCTCACGCTCACTGATGTGAGCCGGGTCGCGTGCGTGAGAGAGGAGGAGGGGAGAGTTACCGTTGGGGGAGGTAGCCGTTGGGGTTGTTTTCAATTTTTTTTAATCCATTTATCTCCTATAAATACACATTATATTCAACCCTTTTTTTCACACAAAATTTTACCCATCTCATATATTCTCTATATTCATCTTTTCTCTCATCAAAAATATACATTCATCTTTTCATCTTTTCAAAAATATATTTCACAAATGGACACGGGCAAACAATCGTTCAAAACCCCACGACGGGTTTCAAAGACGGGAAAAGGCACGGGGAAGCGTTGGATGTGGTAAACAAACGAAAGAAAATTATCAAGAAAAAATACGGGTGGTAGATTTTCCTTTTTTTTTAAATTATGTATTTTTATTTTTATTTTTTTAAGTTATGTACTTTTTAATTTTTAATATTTAAATTTATATTATTATTTAGTGTTTTTTATAATTATTATGTTTTAATTATATTGTTTTAAAAATTAAATAATGTTAAAAAAAAGAAAAAGAAAAATGATGTGAAGGTGTGATGAATGCAGGGGTTTGTGTGATGTGATGAGAAAATGGTGGGTTGCTGATGTGGCTGTGTGAAGGGTGTGATGGATGCTGATAGTCTAAGACCATCAACATCCAACCCAACTTATCCAACCAAAAGCACTGCCACATCAGCATCTACATCATTCTCCACCTCCAACCCTTTCTTACTCCACAACCCCCACATCCAACTCAATACAACCCTTTATATTTTTATATTAAAAAAAAGAAAAAAAAATAAGAGAGGAACCCGATCAGGTCTCGGGACTAGTTGGGTTGAAACCCCACCACCACCCAAAGGGGTGCGATGGTGTTCCCGATGGGTTGAAGACTCCACATCAGGCGAAGCCGATGGCTTCTTCCCTGGATGCGGATAGTCTAAACTTGAAATGGGTGGATATGAAATTGATACGAAAATAAATAGTTTGGTTAATGTCAACTCAAAAATAAAAAATTGACTAGTTTAAGGTAAAACCATAGAATTATAAAAAAAAATTAATACTTAAAGTTTAAATTTGAAAAGAATAGTGAATTCAAAATGGGTGAAATCTTAAGGCAATAAAATCCGTCAAATAAGTGTAAAAAACTCCTAAATGTTAAACACTTAAATTAAATAATAAAATACTTACAGTTAAAACAATAGACATCATTTTGTTATTTGTTATTTTGATAATATGGTTTTGTACTTTGACATTTGAACATTTTTTAAGTGATACTTAATTTAGTATTTTGAATTTGATTAATAATTCTATTAAATGATGAATTCTTTTAAATGATACAGTTGTTCTATGACATTCTTTATTGTTATTTGGTAAAATAGTAGTACGTCACATTTTTCTATTATATTCATTATATCAATTGAATAAAAAAGTAAAAGCAAAATTCGAATCAATCCGAAATAAATACCAAATTTGAAGTCGGAATACAATCAAAACGAATATTGAAGTTTGATTTTATAAACGAAAATCATTTTCAAATTTTTTTTACGAAAGTTAGAAAACAAATATAGAATTTGAATATTTGATAAAGAAAATAGTGGTCAGAACAGAAAAACGTATTTGAAAAATGGAAAAATATTTGTTGATCACAGTTGAATAAATGGATCGACACGAACCTGATGCAATTTTTTTTAACACAACACGAACCTAACACAAAAACAAATAGATTGAAACGGATTAACACAAAACCAACCAAACTCGACCCAAATTAACAATCATAGTTAAATCTTTAATTTGATCCTTATTAATTTATCGTCTTGAATGTTTTCATCTTTAATTTCGTACTTCTTTTAATGCTAATTTGCTAGTAAGTCTATCATTTTATCAACCAATTTTGAGCTATTATACTTTTAATCTTATAAAAATAACCATTGCTAGTGTACCCACACATGATATACCAATTTAGATTTTTACTTTCAATTAAATACTTACATTCCTTTAAAATAAAACAAATTAAGGAGTAGGATCTGGCAAATGTGGAGAGATGATCGCCATTTGTTTTTAATTTTGAAGGAAGAACGAGGTTAAATCTCTCGCGAGTGTAGAGAGGTGGTCAATAAGAATGAGGGGCAGTTTTGAATGAAGAATTAAAGGGCATGTAGCTTAACGCTATTTGATGGTCATGGAATACTGTTTCCTTCTGAAAGATTGTGGGTTTAAGTCCGGTTATGAACAATAGAGTAGTTTAGAAGCAGATTTAGTGGGTTTATAAGTTTACCGTTTAAAAAAATAATAACTTTACACAAGTCCTACTTGGTCAAATTTATTGATAATAACTGTTGTAAATTAAATTTTATACATAGTTAGTTATGAACATACTATACCATCAATTTGGCACTCTTGTTATGTAAAAAAAAAGTGTAACAAATTGATCCATATTGTTACGTATTGTGGAAGTGGAAAAAGGTGACCGGCGATCGATAGATCGGAAAAAAAATGTGAGGGCTAGGTCAGACTCGATACCATGTTACGTATTGCAGAAGCCCGTTAAAAGCGTATTGCATTCATCTATCAAAATATATAATACACAGTATTTACATAAAGCTAAGGCACTACACTATACATAAATAACAATTATAAATTATTATTTAACACATATAATTTAAGTGTGTCATTTATGTACATAATCTAAACATATGTCTATAGATCATAACAAAACTTAAATCCTTAATCTTTAATAATTAATACAGACATTTTAACCACATATTAGTATCACTAAATCAAAACCATTTAGAATTACAGTGTTTTAAAGTGGTATATTAAAAGTTGCTTAAAGATATAGAAAAACCTTTTATGCACCAACAAATATAGAGCATATATAGTATAACATCATCAAAGCATAGTGCATATCGATCTTATGACGAGGTGATTTATAAGCTGATAACTTTTAGTCATGGTTATCTATAAGCTATCGATCACTAAGAGTAGGTAGGTTGCGGAAAATAGCTAAAACACTTTTGCCTTCTTTTGTCAACATATGGTAAAATGACAAAGCACGCAATTCCTTGGTCAAAAAGCAGGCAAAATGTTAAAACATATTAACTTTACGTGTCTGGATGGATGTTTAAATGTAGAATGGGTATAGTGAATTAAAACTTTAATAATATCATTTAAAGGTTACATATTAATGGAAAACCATTAACAATTTAACATGGTTATCTATACGCCATCATCGCAAGTAATTCACAAAACAATAGTTGTAACAATATTAAGGTGGTGTTTATGGTGCTTCAACACCTCCCAACCCCCCTCCACTCTCCTTAGAGCATATGGAGTGGAGCTCTTGCTGGAGCCATAACGTCACGGTCGCTTAAGCTACCCACTCTGCAATGGTGTATATGAAAGATTCACGGGTAGAGAAAGACGGTGTGGGGAGTGGGAAAAGAGAAACACCATACAATGGTGGAGCCTACACGCCCCTTAGTCCCTCATAACTGTTAGATTGATTGCAACATCACTGCCGAGTCTTTGGCCCAGTGGGATTGTACCCCGCGCAAATGCGTAGTATCTCCTGATTGGGAGCATTTGAGAAGAATGAGGTCGAGGTTTCGAGTCTCACTCTCTTCACGGGCAGCCAAGACAGATGAACAAGGCCTGTAGGCGGTATCACTTGGTCCTTAGGGAAGGATTATTCATATCCAAAGGATTCCGGGCATGGGGTTGGCATGACGTAAACAACCTTTTGAGAAGATTGATTGCAACATCACTCACACCACTACAACACCGTCATATTAGTTTTTTACTCACAGTCATGTAATGGTTACTACCGACCACATGAAATTCTGAGAACCGCCTAATAGCCTAATACCCTCATTAACCAAAGAAAAATAAAGATAACTAAATAAAGAGAGTATTGAGATACGCTCTCGCATAGACTTATAACTAGGGATGTAAATGAAATGAGTTACTTGCAAACTATGTGAGCTCATCTTTAGAAGCTCGAAACAAGGCAAGTCTTGAAGGGTTTTGAACCTGACCAAACCACTTGTGACACAAACTGGTCAATCCTGGGTTTGATTCCACTGGTTCAATCCTAAAAGCGGAACTGGATTGAACACAACCCTCTAAACCCCAAAAGAGTTCAGATCTTTTTAAACTTATACATGATCAACATAGTTTCTTGACAAGCAATCTATATAGAAGGGTTACAAAATTATACCTGAACAAAACCTTAGGATTGCTAAAGATAGTCCACCACTAGTGCACCTCCGATTGAACTGGCTGCTAGACCGCCCCTGGATCACCAAGGCTTCAAAACTCGAAACACTTGTGTGTGTGTCCTTGCTTGCGTCGATCACCAAGTCGCAAAACACCTTTGGTGTTTTGCCTTTCGGTTTCGTCGAGAGAAAAGAGAGCCGAGAGAGAGAGAGAGCGACGAGGGAGAGGGAGGGCGAGATCGAGAGAGAGTGAGAGTGTTGTGGTGGCTAGGGTTAATCCCTTGTGTCTCATATCTAATCCTTAAGGCTTAAGGATATTATATAGGGATTAACTTGGACCTAAGCCCGTTTAATTAAAAGCCCAATTGGTTTTAATTAAACTTTCATCTCTTCTCATATTGACCCCCTGGACTTTACTAGTTAACTAATTAACTATTAACTTAGTCCGTTAAATATTAAAACTTAATATTTAATTCCCTTTAAATAATAAATAACTATTTATTATTTATTTCCTTAATAATTAATCCAAAATGGATAATTATTTATATATCTCAATAATTAATACTACTGATTAATTATTTGTTTATCTCTTTAATAATTAATCTAACTGATTAATTATTTATTCTTTCTCTTTAATAATTAATCTAACTGATTAATTATTTCCACATAGAATAATGGTGAAATCCAACTGTTCTGAATTGGGTGTGTAGCAGTGTGACCCTTTAGTCTCTTATAACATTGGATACAATGTGCCCATTAATTATCTCTGCACATAATCTAACAGACTCCCACTTGTGCAAGATAAGTAATAGTTACTACACATTATTAGCCTAAGGAGGTCCCTAGCCAGACACTTATACCCCAAAGTAACTTGTGATAAAACTTCATAAGCAACCTGCTTAGAAGTAACCTGTTATAAACTAACTGTTTATAAACTAAACTATCATAAACTCCCTGTTTATGAATGGGTACGTCTTTATATATACAAGCTTGCATATATATAGGTTTGTCCCTTGCAGCGCGATATTTCAATTTTGAGCATGAGCATGGAAAAAGGTCAACTCAGAGACTCAAGAATTATGTTCATGACATACTTGATTTCGAAACTGCGTGATAAACGACAAAGAATATATCAGTTCGTTTGGGCACGGCCGTGCACTTACCAGTTTCTCTAATCAGTCAAGGGGCCCGGAAATATCTCTCCTAAAAAAGAGGTGCAATTACCATATTGCATATTTGCATTTGGCAACACGGCTCCCACTGAATCTAGACACGCCCCTTATGACCACCCTGTTACGGCGTGGCGTTAGAACGCGCTAAGAAGACAACAGTTACCGCATCCCAAACCAAATACCTCAGGCTTGAGGATAACCTATGTGATAAATACTTTTGACACAAATCCACGAAGTATTTTTCACGGTGGGTCAATCCAATATTCGTAACCCTAACGAATATCCGTAAATTTTGGTCCGCAAAAACCGTTCGCAGCTATATTCGATATACTTTCGAATCTACCCCAAAAATACGATGACTTTATAACCCTATCGAGGTTCCCACCAAGATAAGTAGTCACGGATGATGTTTTTGAATAAACCTAGTTTATTCCTGGATTAACCAAAACATACAAAATTGTGAAGAACAATGAAACTAATCTATACACCCTCCCATATTCCTCCCTGGAATAAAGGTGCATGATTTCTACCATTTCATTGACTCGATTCACGGTGTTAATCTGAATTACTTATTATTTTTACATTGTAACTTATCACGGATTACAAAGAAAATAATATGGTTATGAACCTTAAAACACAAGACTAGTACTTTGGAGTACTCTTTCTTGGTTTAGCTAGAAATCGTTCTTGCAACCTAAGAACACTTCTAGACTTACTTATTTTATAAAACTCCTTAAACTTGGAGAACTGGAAATAACTCCTTGTTTCTGATTTATAAAACAACCTCCCTGTAATTAAAACTTTAATTACATTTGTAGACGTATTAAATCTTACTAGATTTATATCCTTTTGAAATGATAAAACCTCTTACACCTACTTGTAAGAAAACTTGAAACTAGATTCCCAGTGTATACCAACACTTATCTAATTTCATTACTAAGAATGTTAAAGAACATCCTATTTTATCATTTCTAACGTTAACCAACCAATAACATTATTAAACTGACTCACTGAACATTTTAGAATGTATATAATTTTAAGTCATAGCTTGACTCAAAAATCTTGCAATGATATCTTTATCGAGTACCTCTCAATAAATCATGCATCCCTCGGATTAGTTCTTTCTCAAGATCTTACTGTTTTAGATAGCTTCTAAAAACATCCGATAATTATATATTCTAAAAGTTCGATCTTGTATTTATCATACTGGTTAAAAATAACCTTTTATTAACTCTGATAAATACACTAGTTAGGTGCTCCCCCTATCTTCTATGAAAAAGTGCATTCTTTAAAACATCCTTTTTAGGTCTTAGTCAAAACTTGACTACCATGCCTAAAACTTGTGTTCCAAACACATATTTTAAATAACTTAGTTTTTGTAAGAAATTTGTTTTATGAAACCATGAACTTGGATCTCCCATATATCCATCTTTCCAATTACGGAAAGTGGTTTCATTAAACTTATCATGATCACAAGTATGAAATACTCATGATGGTATTTTAAATTTCTTTTCTTAAAAACATTTAATATAAAATTCCCTTGACTATAATAACTATTATAATCACTTTTATACCTACTTAAATGTTTTATCAAAAACTACTTTATCCAGAAATAATGACTATTATTTCCATATGTTCAAGACTTTGAACATTCACTTTTCATAAAACTTTAAATACTTGTTGAATTAGAAAAACTATCTAATCTTATAAACAAAACTTGTTTATACAAGTATTTATATAGTAGAGCCGGCATTTATGTAACTACAACAAACCATAGCATAAGATTATTATGAATCACCAATCAAGTCAGGACTTGACTTATTGGCACTCTTTTAGTCACAACTGGACTAATCATGATTCATACAATAAGAACACGTGCACGGATATATAACTAAATAATTAAATTTCCATAAACTTAAAAAATATCCATAAGCAATATAAAATTGTTCAAATAAACTTAAAAGGTTTAATTAACTAGGAAATAGAAATTATAATAATATCCGTAAGCTGCAAGTAAGATCTTCTCATGCTGGGCCGCATCACTTTCCATCTACTCCTGCAATAAACGATTGCAAGATGTTAGAGTACTCGTAAAACTTTACAAGTAGGTAAGTGACAAAGAAGCTAATAACGTAATACCTGAGGAGCCAGACTTGCCTCCTGCCTCGTGACCTTTCGGACAATCTCGTTTCCAATGTCCGGCCTCGCCGCACCTGAAGCACCGATTCTCGGTCCTTGCCTTGTTTGGCTTTGGCTTCTTGCCCTTGTTGTCGTTACTAGCTCTGGGTGCATTCTGGCTGGGCTAGGCCTTGCCCTTTCCCTTTCCGTTGCGCCCCTTCCTCTTCATATGTCCACCATGTCCCACCATAAGAATGTCCTTAGACTTGGTCCCGATACTCTTCTCAGCAGTCTTGAGCATTGAGTGCAACTCAGCCACGGATTTCTCCATGTTGTTCATGTTGTAGTTGACTATAAAAGGCTTATAGTCATCTGACAACGAGTTGAGTATCGTATCCGTTGCTAGCTGCAACGGTACTGGGTGCCCAAGTCTCTCTAGGTGGTCCATGTAACCTTTCATTTTCATGACATGGTAACTGACCGAGGTCCCCTTGGCCATCTTGCACGAGTTAAATGCCCTAGTGGCATCATAACGCTCTGTGCGGGCTTGCTCCTGGAACATGTCCCTCAACTGGTGGATCATGTCATAGGCAGGAGTCTCCATCATGCTCGACTGCAACTCTGGACTCATAGTCGCGAGCATGAGGCAGCTGACATCTAGGGCGTCATTGGAGCGCTTCTGAAAAGCCTCCCTCACCTCTGCCCTGGCATTGTTGGTAGGGGGATTTCCTAGAGGTTGTTCTAGGACATACCACTTTCTCTCGTGCCTCAGCACGATCCGGAGATTTCTCTCCCAAGTGAGAAAGTTGGACCCGGTGAGCTTATCCTTCTCAAGGATAGAGCGGAGTGAGAGGTTATTAGTACTGGTAACGTTGGTTGCCATCTACAAATTAAAACCCGGTTTAATTAGTAATTGCAAATAAACTTTCTAATCATATATCATCAAACCCATAAATAATATATTTAGACCTAGGACCCATATTTCACATACTTGACGCAAGGTTTGGGCACTTCCCGCCAAGTCATGCTATTTCTGGTAGGTAACACCCTGTACCAATCGTACCTAGCTGATACGACTCTTAGAACCTCGTAGAGCACTTAGACCCAGTCTAGTATGTTTAACTGTACTCTAGTGCTTTTTGGGTCGGGACTCCCGATTATCACCAAAATAGATCGCACCACCTAAGACAACATGAATTCTGGCCGGGACTCCCGATTATCGCAGAATCTTTCATGCCCTCTCCCGCAATGGTTTGAACCCGGATGCCCAAGGTTTGGGCACTTCCGACACCCGAGTACCGTTTAACAGTCGAGGTGTACCATTAGGTGGGTAGCACACTGATCTAAGATTTTTCTTGGGTTTTGATTAAGTTTAATGAAAAACTTAATTTTCCAGTTTTTGAAAAACCATTTTAAAACTAACTGTTTTAAAAACGGCCTTTATAAGTTCCAAACTTATAACCTTGACAAAACTTTTAAATTTATAAAAACTTAATTAATACGACTACCAGACTGAAGTCATATTCTAGTTTGTCATAAAGCGTGGTTTTTCACTTGTTTAATAACAATCTGTCATTAAACCCCTTTTTATTTACCATCACACGCATGTATATATATATACCATTCATATATATGAAAAGCAGTAAATAAATCACAACCACGCAGATAATAATAAGCAGATAAAACCTATAGTTTTGTCAACTAATCCTAAGGTCAAACCTAAGGACAAAATGACTTGGATTCGCCTTTCTTGACATGCTGCTCCCACTAGCCTTGACACCTCCCCGAAGTATACGTGCTTCGCGTGAGAACACCATTTTCTTCATCACCCTCTTTGAGTCCAATCTTGGTTCAGGGATTAAACTACTACTAATCTATTACAAATACAATATTGAATGGGGTTGTAAATGGCACGCAGACCTCCCCGAACCAGTACAATATTACAATTAAGAAAGTGTTTGTAATTGGCACTTAGGCCTTCCCAAAACCAAAATAAAGAAGAAAAGAAAAAACGAGTCCTAAGTCGGCAAAACTATAGCTATCACAACCACGCAATTATATATAAGCACTATATATATAAAAGTCAACCACGCAGTTATAATATATAAACAATAAACTGTGCTGTTAAGCACGCAGCCTGATTTGTTTAAATATTCTCATTTACCCTTTTGATTAATACCTATTAACCAAAAAATGAGAATTATGATCTTCTAGTTTAATTTGACCAAAATAGTTTTTCAACAAAAACTTAAAACTTGATCTCATTCAAAACTTGAATGAAATCCTCACGTCGAGTTTTATTACTAGTTTTCCAAAAACTTAAAACCGACAACCTTGGTCAATTAAATACTATCTTATTTGTTTCTCCATAATATTATATAAACTTTTATCCTTTTAGACTTTATTCAAAAATGACTTAAACTAGTCATAATAAATAATTATCTAAAATATATATTTTAACTAAGCTAGTTAAAATATATAATACTAGTTTATATAACATTTTATTAATTTTAAAAACTTAAAATTAATAATTCCTTTTGTGTTAATCCGGAAAAACCATTTGGATTTACATCTCCCGTCAACCCGAGAGACCCATTGGGCCAAGACTCTCTTGAGCCGAGAACCCATTGGACCGAAATCCTTCCATGGGCCGAGAACCCATCTTGGGCCGAGAACCCACCTTGGGCCGAAGCCCCTTGCGTCGAGAACCCATCTTGGGCCGAAGCCCCTTGGGTCGAGAACCCCTTGGGTCGAAGTCACTTGGGCCGAAGCCCATTCAGACCCTTAGCGCCGCTAACCAGCATCGCGAGGCCCATCTGGCCCTCGTGCCGCTAACGGTCACGCCCAAACAGGTATTTTTCTCGGTTCGTGTTTTTCCGATTAATACAACATTCTAAATCCCTTTTAACCTATTAAAACTAACTGTTTTAATATACTGATTAAAAACTGGATTTAATTCAAAAACCAAAAACTATTAATTATTAACATTAACAAAACTTGTTTTATTAATAATTAATTATCCTAAAACTTGATTTCAACCTTTTTAAACAAAAGTTCAAAAAATACTGGTTAAGATAAAGTTTTAGATAAAAGGTTTATCCTTTTTAACCGTTTAAACACAAACCTGGTTTAAACCTAACTGGTTAAAATCAAACATTTTATTAACTGGTTAAAAACAGAAAAACTTGTTTTTATCCCTATGGTTTTCGAAAAATGTGGAGAAAGATATAAGATGAAGTAGATCATACAATCATTAAACAAACCAACTAATTAGATTATCTAGGTTTAACTAATTAAACAAACTGTTTAATTTTCTTGATCTAATCTACCCTTCTCCAAAATCATCGACCTTTTAATCATTCAAACTAACTGTTTGAACTTTCTGATTAATAAAATTTAAACTGGTATAAAAAAAACAAACTGTTTTGACACTCCTTTTGATTTTCGAAAAAGCCTAGGGCAAAAAGAAGATCAAGAATCAAACCTTAACCCAAAAACAAATAAAAAACTAGAAATTATGGATCATAGAGCAGAGGCTCTGATACCACTGAAGGGTGTTGAACCTGACCAAACCACTTGTGACACAAACTGGTCAATCATGGGTTTGATTCCACTGGTTCAATCCTAAAAGCGGAACTGGATTGAACACAACCCTCTAAACCCCAAAAGGGTTAGGATCTTTTTAAACTTATACATGATCAACATAGTTTCTTGACAAGCAATCCATATAGAAGGGTTACAAAATTATACCTGAACAAAACCTTAGGATTGCTAAAGATAGTCTACCACTACTACACCTCCGATTGAACTGGCTGCTAGACCGCCCCTGGATCACCAAGGCTTCAAAACTCGAAACACTTGTGTGTGTGTCCTTGCTTGCGTCGATCACCAAGTCGCAAAACACCTTTGGTGTTTTGCCTTTCGGTTTCGTCGAGAGAAAAGAGAGCCGAGAGAGAGATAGAGCGACGAGGGAGAGGAAGGGCGAGATCGAGAGAGAGTGAGAGTGTTGTGGTGGCTAGGGTTAATCCCTTGTGTCTCATATCTAATCCTTAAGGCTTAAGGATATTATATAGGGATTAACTTGAACCTAAGCCCGTTTAATTAAAAGCCCAACTGGTTTTAATTAAACTTTCATCTCTTCTCATATTGACCCCCTGGACTTTACTAGTTAATTAATTAACTATTAACTTAGTCCGTTAAATATTAAAACTTAATATTTAATTCCCTTTAAATAATAAATAACTATTTATTATTTATTTCCTTAATAATTAATCCAAACTGGATAATTATTTATATCTCTCAATAATTAATACTACTGATTAATTATTTGTTTATCTCTTTAATAATTAATCTAACTGATTAATTATTTATTCTTTCTCTTTAATAATTAATCTAACTGATTAATTATTTCCACACAGAATAATGGTGAAATCCAACTGTTCTGAATTGGGTGTGTAGCAGTGTGACCCTTTAGTCTCTTATAACATTGGATACAATGTGCCCATTAATTATCTCTGCACATAATCTAACAAGTCTTAACAAGCTCGAGCTTGAGCTCGTGCCTCAAATAGTAGGATCATATAAACGCACGAGTGTAAACGAGTTTTATTTATAATATATTTATACTATATATATACAATATGTATGTATGTATGTATGTATATATATATATATATATATATATATATATATATATATATATATGAATCAAGATTAAATAAAAAGAGTTTTATGGTACAAAGAGTAAGGAGAATTCCTGTTGCGCCACATGTCCTTTTAACTAAAAGGGTAAAGTTGAAAAATTTCAAAAAAGGAAAAAAATTATCCTTCCTCTCATTACCCCACTCCCCCACATCTGAGCATTTAATCATCGGTAGAGCCGCCCTGCCCTCTTCCCCACAAAAACAGAAAACCCTAATACTATAGTCGCCGCCGAATCATCGCCGCCCAGCATCATCGCCGCCGGATCATCGCACACAGTCGTTTCTCCCTGCCCCCTCCGGCGATACCTGCTCCGGCGACATCCAGATCTGTGGTCTCCTCTCTCTTGTTGTCCCCTACCCTTAAAAACCCTACGCCTCTCATTCAAGATCTGAGAGTCCCGCCCCCATTCCCCTCAAGAAAACCCTAAAAATATCGCCGCCGTACACATCGTCGACACCGCTGCTTTCTTTTCCGACGCTGATTGCAGATGCACGCTCGCCCGTGGTTGTGCATCAACGCCACCATGATCTAAAGGAGATCCAGCAGAGAAGATGAAGAATAATATGCCACCATAATCATCGACTTGATCAGAGGCTTATTTTTTTTCTCGCATTTAAATCAGATCTACAGATCCAAAGACTATTTTCTCGCATTCAGGAGTTCAAATCAGATATGTTCTTCTCTTCTTATGTCAAGATTTTGTTTACTGTTTGTTCTATATTGTTGATTCAGATTGTTTCCAGAATCAAATATTTTTTTAATACAGGGGAAATAGAGGAGGTGGTCACGGTCGTGGTGGTCGGACTTTTACTGCAGGTGGCCAGAATTGTGTATCTGATTATTTTCTTTTGGAGTGTGCATCTGATTATTTTCTTTTAGATTGTGTATCAGTGTATGTGATAATGATGTATCAGTTGTTGTGGAAATCATTTTGTTAAAAAATCTGTATTTTGATGTATTTGTATCTATTCATTGTTAGTTGTGCATAAGATGATTTCTTATTCCGTGCATCAAATGGTTGTACCTTATGTATTGAATGTAATATGTGAATCAATGTATTTCTGTGCATCAGATGTTTGCACTTTCTGCAGTAAAATGGTTGTACCTTTGCATTAGAGCTGGCCGACGGAAAAAGAAAAAGAAAAACTTTAAAACTTTAATGGACGATTATACCCTTAATAGTTTTTTTATATTTAAAAGAAAAAGAAAAAAAGCCTATTTTCTAGGAGCAGATTTAAAATTTTGGATGGCTGAGATTTCACCTTACATTAAGTATCATAACTTTCTTTTTACCCTACCCTATATATATATATATATATATATATATATATATATATATATATATATATATATATATATATATATATATATATATATATATATATATATATATATATATAGACAAAAGTTCATGCGAGAACCGTTGTTAGTGCGAGAACCGCGAGAACCAATCTAAGCCGTCCAATTTCCCCTCATTCAATGTCATTGCCCACCCATGAATTCCTCACATGCACCCTGCCACACCCTATCCCTCCACGCTCTCCATCCATGATACTTCCCATATCCAAGGAACGGCCGAGATTGGTTCTCGCGGTTCTCGCACTAACAACGGTTCTCGCATGAACCCTCCCCTATATATATATATATATATATATATATATATATATATATATATATATATATATATGTATATGTATATGTATATGTATATGTATATGTATATCAATTTTCAATTTTAATCCTCAAATTTATATTTTTCATTATACACCTTAACTAAGTAAATCACTATTCATATTAGTTTTAATTTTAATCCTCAAATTTTTTTATTATACACCTTTAAGTTTATATAAATTACTTATGATCTTTTACTATTATTTACAAAATGGTCTTTAACTTTTCTCTCTCACTTTAAGTGTAGGGGTTCAATTACGGTTATACATAATTTCAATTTTTCAATTCAACTCTTAATAAATTTTCACTTTTTACACCTTAGTTCGTATATGTTACTTTTGATCTCATAACATTACCAACTAATGTAGCCCTATGTACGTAATGTAATAAGAAAATACAGTAGATGCATGTTAACCTAAACTTTTTTTCACGCATTCTAACTTTGAACAACCATCTCATATATTATATTATATATAAATTAAATTACTAAGAATATGATTGCTTGAATATCACCCGATGTAATGCATAGGCTTGATATACCTTGTTTGTTTCAAAAGATTCTAATTTAAATGGTAATAAAATATATTCTTATAACCATTATCAAACAAAACTAATACTTATTTAAAATTCAAATTAAGTAGAATCCCTATAAGGCTATAAAAAACGACCATAACAATAAAATTAGCTTATCTGATTCTTGTGGTTTCCATTTTCCGCATCAGATGTTACAATTACATAATTAAACCCAAATTAAATTAGAACGACGGCATATAACTTTTCACGTCAAGATTCCAAAAACAAAAGAAGAAAGAAATTGTCGTGTCAATGAATATGAAAAACTAACCAACTCAAGATGGTTATTTTAAACAAATATTATAATCTTCTTTTTTCCAATATTAGCAAAAGAATAACATAAAAAGTATTTATCACATAATACTAGCTATTAATTTTGATAAAATTTTTAATTATTAACTCTAAACAATACATTTCGGTAATAGTTGAAATCTACTTTAAATTTTATTGTCAATTTTAATTTTAACGTTAATTTGAATCAGAGTTATTAGAGATTTATATATATTCTTAAATCTAAAAATAGCATATTTTTCTTTTCTAATTAACAAATATTTTATTTCTTCTTTATTATCATTTCAAAATATTATATTTTACAAGATTCCTAGTTTCATTCTTTTAAAATATTTTATGAGATTATTATAATCTTTTTTAAATTATAACTAATAAATATTTGATCATATTACCCTTAATTATAACAATAATGATCAATGACTTGTATAAGATATACAATCACGTCTTTTAGTATTATGATATTATGTTTATGCAGTCACATTGCCATTCCCAACGTGCGACAATTCTATTGTTGGTTTGGGTGTTGACGCCGTCTATCGCCATTTTTCTAAGAAGAGTGATAACTACAACCTTTGTGAGTTAAGACTGTGGATTAGAGTAAATATGTTTAAAAAATTGCAATCACAACTTATTTTTACAGCCAACTTTGATGATTTCACACTTACCTTTTAATTAAATTCATTTTTTCATATTTGAGACACGGTTGCTATTTTTAAAGATTAAAATTATATATTTTTATTCTTATCATGGTTTTTATTCTCATGACTACATGTTATAAGTATTTAATATTACTGTTTAAGATTTATAGTATTTTTAAGCCTATCATAGAACATTTAATCTAGTTGAAACTATTATAATATACATGGTATTATATTTTCTTGTATACAAAAAGCCAATCGTCCTGTGAACTTATGAATAGTTTAAATGCTTAATTAAATTATATATGTGGTATTGTATTTTCTTGTATACAAAAAGCCAACTGTCCTGTTAACGTATGAATTGTTTATTCTGAAATCCAAATAACGGTTTATTAATTAAATTAAATTAAATTAATTAATAAAAGGTCACTTAGGTGTTGATAAAAGGCATTGTTAAGTTATACTATTCTGAAAGGTTATTTATAACTCTGACTATTATATATACATTTTTATAGTAGTTAAGGTCGAGAGTACTTGATGGCTGTGATTAATCCGACCAGTAGATCAAAGTTGAAACTGATTTAGTTATTTTAATATGCATAATTTCATTTGAAGTCAACTCGAATAGTTGGTACAAGATGTTAAGACTTTAGAGTGATCTGTATAATTTGGTTGATTGGTAATTGATTTTGGGAATATATTTTTGTGAGAAATGTTTAATATATCCATATTTTTATTATAGTTCTAAGTGGCTAATTTTAATTTTTGGATCAGTTTCGTTAATAGTCCAAATTGAATATAAAAATTTAAGGCGGAGTGACATTTTCGTAATTAACATGTGATGTTTCTACAATCCTATGTGATTGTATACTGAATCACATGTACTTGAATATTAATTTTTCAAGATTATCTTTTTTATATGAACTTTATTGAACACAACTTATATTTTTATATATAGAAAAATAAGAAATTTTTTTGAAAATCGTAGTCGCTCCTAAATTTCAACCTTTATAACTAACATAGTTTGAATATCTTTTTCATTGCTAAACTGCTAATGTTATATACAGTTTTGGTTATCATAATTATAAAAAAAAACAAATTCTAATTATCAATGGGCTTTTCTAGTTGGTAGGTTACCAACGGATTCGCTCCGTTTCGGTTGGTAAGTAAACTGGTAAACTGAAGTAGCAACAAAATCAACCTATTTACCAACAGATTTTGCCTATTAATATTGACAAGTTTTTCTAGTGCTGATAATAACAAATTGTTCAAACAAATGTATATATATTGTGGAGCAATGTCTCACATCGGACAAAAAATAACATTGTAATCTACTTTATAAGTGTCATGGGTTACTCCTTTCATAATAAATTGTTTTTAAGTTACACCCCACAAACTTACATGGTATCAGAGCAAGGTTCACCCGTGGTTGGTCAAAGGCTACACAGACTCTACGTAACCCATAAGTATCTACGTGTTAGGTGCAAAAAAGAAAGAAAACACCACACGTGAGGGGGCGTGTTGAGTAATATCCCACATTAGACAGAAAATAACTTTGTAATCTATTTTATAAGTGTCATGAGCTACTCATCTCATAACCAATTGACTTTGAGTTGGAACCCCACAAACTTATATATACGTGCCCATGAGTATTTTAAGGGGACATAAAAGTAGCGATACAAAGTCGGGTAAAAGTGTAAAACCAAGTTGAGTTTGAGCTTAGTGTGTATCACGTATTTACAGTTCGAGTTCAAAAAACATTCATTGAGAAGTGTAAACGAAAAATGGGTTTCGTTTTATCGATGTATATAACTATTTTGGCTGTGCAACACTGCAACGTACCTCATAGTCTCACATACATTAAGTGGTATGGTGTGTATAGGTCAAGAGTTAATTTTATATAGGTATGAATGAATGTAAACCATATACTTAGTTTGACTTTTATAATATCTTTCATGTTATCTATTCAATTAAACTAATAATCCTTATAAAAATATAAGGTTTACTTTCGTATGGTTATACCTCCAACTCAAAGAAGATGCAAGTCCGACAAGAAAAATTCGACAAAAGGAGGAACAAACGAAAAAAACCAACAAAGGAGAAATAAAATTCCTAAGTAAAAAAAAAAAGGCTTAACATAAAAATAAGTGTTGCACTTTCGATTGACCAAAATAAAATCATCAAAGCCTTAAAATGGCTAAGCGGGTAACGGAATTTCAATCCCAGGTGATGAGATATCATCGGTTAATTCGTATTTTAACGATCTTGGATAGATTTTGATTAAAGTAGGTTTTGTTTGTTTCGTAGAACTTGAATAAATTTTTGTGAACAACATAAAGGTTACTAGAAACTTGAGCTTCGACTCAGTTATCACCCAAGACTAGTAATCCAAAATAATATTAATAAACATATTGCAAGATGCTATAACAAAAAGTACAAGGTTAAATTAATGCAACGGATTACAAACGCTATAAAGACCATACTAAAGAATTACACTTCCCCCTATATTTCAACCAAGAAAATAACGAAACTTGCATATCTTCTATAACCCGCTCTTTTGTGAACCGCCTTTGATTAAAAACCAAGTCGTTTCTTGCATTCCATACACACAGTGGCGGATCCAGGAAATCTGTTCAATGGGGGCACTAACGAATAAGACTTGGGATAAGAAATTGAAAAAATTAAATCTGTTATACATACTAAAACGGGTCGGGTTTTTAATTATGCGGTGATTTTTTTCCATACTCATGTTATATAGTTTTCTTAATCTATATAGGTATTCAACAACTTACAATAAATCCCTACCATCCCTTTTAATAACTTATCTCTCACAATACTCACATTGAAATTTGACAGATCAGAGGGATTCGTCAACCTCTAACTCTAATATGAAACATACACAAAGTTGCATATTCTCTAGGTCCAAACAATGACTTTTATCATAATACTCAATTCAACCAAATTTAAATTCACCCGTTTAATAACGTAACTTCATCGTTCACCAATTCAACCAAATTAAAGTTCATAATTCATAACTACATAATTTTAACCCATCAACGAAACATTATACAATATGGTTAGAATCGAACACCGATAACTACGAGCGCACATTTTCACATATTTATATAAACAATTTTATAACTTAATTATTTTAAAACAAGAAAGTAACAAGCCAACAAGGTTAGTTTGGGCTAGCATTTCTATCTTTTCTTTTTCATTCTATCATAGTTTTGGGGGCCTCATATAATTTAATAGGGGGCCTTAGTTTAAAAATCCAACATATATATACTACTTTTTTTAAAATTATTGATAGTATCATTTACTTCCTTAGAAACCATTGGGGGCCTTTCCCCCCACTTCCAACACACTGGATCCGCCAGTGCATACACACCAAAACAAGCATCCTACTGTCTCTTCCAAGAACGATTTCTTTTTTGCATCTTTTGCTTTCTCTATTACATTAAACATTAGATGTTCCAGCGAGTTGTGTGCCTCAATATTAAGTTCACACCACTTTAAAAACCAATCCCATACCTCAAATACTACAGGACACGAGTGAAATAAATGGTCGATCGATTCAGGATGAGCATATAGTTTGGACAGTCCTCTGAAAGCATGACAATACTCTTTGCCAAATTTGGTTTCTTGAGGATGCGATTCAGCAATAATCTCCAAACAAAACAGTTGACCCGTGATGGTAACTATTTGTTCCAATAACAATATCCTGTAAAGGGGGAATTAATTAGATTATCGATAATAATGCAAATTGATTTAACGGTGAAAATGCCACTTGAATCTCCTTCCCACTTCCAACTAGTTTCTCCATTTCGACCAACCTCCCTCACTCTCGTAAAGAGTCTTCTAAAAATAATGGTCGATAAATTGTACAAGATATACATTCAAATTCCATGTTGTATTGTATTTGGTAAACTTATTTTTAAATGTAATTTTATTATTTGGAATATTTACATTCACTCGGGTAATGGAAAGTCCATTATATAGGATAGGCTGGATGTAATTTAAATCAATTTCATTCTTTTGAATATCACGAAACAAACTGGACCTAAGGTATGTGATAGAAATTTTGTTCAAATTGATTATTTTGTAAAAAGGTTGTATGTTAAATTTTTTTTAATTTTTAAAAATGTGTTTAGTTAGGTATATAAAGTCATCAATAGACACGGAAAGAAAGGGATCGAACAGCCCTTGGTGAATAACTCTATTAAGCAATCTCTTGTGTGCCTTGCCACTCATGCGCACAATTTCTGCCCCCTTATTTATAAACGAGTTAAAGCTGAGACCAAGATATTAAACAAACTTGAACCTTAGTTTTTATAACGGTAGAAAAACAGACTCAATCCTAAAAAGTTGCTTAAACCATTGCTAATACTTTATTTGAAGATGGTTATTGTAAATACTGTTTATGTTTTTAACACTCTTGTCAGCCTGTTCAGCTGGCCTGTGAGAATTCTACTCACTTGACACATGTTTATTCTTAATGATAATAAAAATTTCTCTCTCTAAGAATCAAAAGACTCCTTCAAATTAGCATCTCTATTTTTTTATGTGTATACACCGTAATACTAACATGTATTGTAAATTAATTGTTAATCATACAAAAAGTATTATAATAACGAACGTCATGAGCGTTGCTTGTATTCTTCACCAATACTGTTATATATAGTGGATATGAATAAACACCATACATTTTAACTAGGTTAAATGAAAACAGATAATATAATATGAAACATATAACATATGATTATCGAATAAGTTAATGAATTAATATGAAATGTACAAGTAGATATATCGTTTAAAGGCGTCCGTGAAATTATTTCATCATTTACAATTGATAATACTAAGTTTTGAAAATTATTGTCGTCTGTAATTTTGGTGAACCGTATTTCTTGAAGACCGTCATATTGAAGTTCTCTTTAGAGCTGATGAAAACTGTTTTTTTATTTTATTTTTCATAATAGAAAAGAGAACAATGAAGAATAGAAGTTTCTTAGCAAACGTTTACGTGAAGAATTGAACAAAAAAAAAACCCAAATGTTTTATGTGACTCGTAAAGAGCTTAAATCTTGATTAACTCCAGCTAGCGATCTCTATGATAGAAAACAAAATTAACAAAAAACAAAGTATTGAAAATGATATGTTACAGTGTCATTTTTTAAAAGTGATTCAAAAAATTTAATAGTATCATCGATCGGATAATGAAAATTCAATTTTTAATTTAATCAAACTGTAGATAATCACGAAAAATATACCTATATATGAAATGAATTAAATTAATCTTTTCATTAAAATATTTTATTGTTAACAAACTAACATGTAGAAAAATGACCTTTTAAACAATATGTTAGAATTAAGGTTCTTAACGTAAAAATTAACAACCAATTCTAAAGAGGCTTTATAGGAAAAAAAATTCTAAGCTCGTTCGTTTAAAAAAAGAAAAACTATAATCTCACTCAATTTTGCCTAGAAAAAACTAAGCATAGTTGAATTTTAGAACATATATGCATGATATAACACTTTAAACACACGACTAGAACTTCTTGATCTTTGTTAGAATCGAAGCCCATCTTAGCTCCACTAGAACATGAATCCCACCCATGATCGCGAGATCACGTACACTATTCAAAGTCGACACTGTAGTTGAAGTTTGTCGTTTTTGGTATTTTCCATTTCCTTTAAAGTCAAGTCAGTCATGTGGGCCATCTAACATTTGGTTTATATTCGGATTTCTTTTAAAACAACCAAAAACAATGTCACTTGGAACTTTCATCAGACCGTGGAAAAATATCTATTTATTAATTAAGATAGAAATTAACAGTATTAGATTTTATAGGTGTAAAACCTGTTCGACCACATGACTTTACAAGTGGATCCGAGGAGAAACGACTTAATTTGTTTACTATTGTTAATTTTGACTTTAAAATGTTTTTCTAACGATAAGCGTTTACTTCATAATTCAGTTATTCATATGTGATGCTTTATAAAATCATATGTAATTGTATACTAATCACGTGTGATTGCATTTTAAATTTTAGGACTATATTTTTTACACGGTCTTTATATTGAACAAATCTTTCCAAAGTTATCTAATCTCTGGAGTGGTCTGGACCCCACTTAAATTTCATATTCCTAACAGCTAGATTACGGTCGTTAAATCAATCAACGTTTACGTGTAAATCGAATTGTTTTATAGAAAAAATCTTTGCTGTTGACTTTTCCTTTTTGATATCAACCTCTCACCGCTTTATCCCTTCTTGAAGTTGTTCTAGACTTCTAGTGTGACATATATATTCAATTGTGTGAATGTGAGAAAAAAAACATAATTGACTAATTATTGGTTGCTCGTATAGATCGATTTACATGTATTCCCTTATAACATTTTCTCTGTCTCGAAATAAATAATCATATATATTTATGTTGAAGAGGGCAAAATATATGTTAAGTACCAAAAAATATAAAAAAAAGTAAAAATAAATTAAACAAAGCTATTCTAGAAGAAAGATTGGTGATCAGTCATCGGTGGCCGCGGGTGCGGTGAAAGTGGAAGTCTTTTTTGTTATTGGTAGTTATTGGTCTCAGAAGCGTATGAAAGACGAGGATCTCAAGATCGTTTAACGGGTAAAAGACGAGATTAGTAAAAAATATGGATTAAAAAAATAAATCTGTTTTTTAATAGTTGTAATTTTTTATGTTAATGAAAATTAGTTATTATTCTCAGAGTTGTAAAATCATATGTGATTTAATATGTGATTGTAAAATTATCACATGTTAATTACAAAAATGTCACTCCGCCCAAAATTTTAAAATTCAATCTGGATCCTTGATGAGGCTGATCCAAAGGCTAAGATTAATCTCTCAAGACTATAAATTAAGTATGGACTATATTGAACATTTCTCATTATTCTTATTTTTAAACTTTTTCGCAGTATATATAAATTTAGAATCTAACTTTATAATTTTATATTAATTTCGTAATAATAAATAATAAATAAAATAATATATAATTAATTTAAAATATAAAAAAGTTTAAAGCGTGCGAAGCGTGGGTAATACTGAGGTTTAAGCATGCGTGAAGCATGAAGGGGTTATGCTGATGTGGCAGTGATGTGACACTAAAATATGAGATGCTTCAAGCAACCACTTCCCATGCTATAAGAAAAAGTTATTTATTATCTTATTTATTATTTTTATCTCGTATAGTTGATGCCTTTTTTTTATTGAATCTGTACAATTTTTTTTAATTATAGCTTATATTTTATATTAATTAATTTAGGGGAACGATGTGTGCACTTTATAATACCTATTTTAGATGTTACTTCAACCACATAACACTTGAATCATCAAAATATTTAAATAACTAAAATATCCCTTAATTAAGTATTATGTGACTTATGATGTAACAACACTTAAGATATTATATATATATATATATATATATATATATATATATATATATATATATATATATATATATATATATGATGGTTTAAACGAGAACTGTTTTTTGTACGAGAAACTGCGAGGACCAATCTTAGCCATTGATTTGATAAGTAGAATTCACGGATGTAGAACGTGGGAGATCAAGTGTGACAGGTTGCTAATAATAATTTATGGGTGGTCAATCAAATTGAAGAGGGGAGAATTGGACGGTTAAGGTTGGTTCTCGCACTAAAAAAAGTTTTCATATTAACTTTTTCCTTTATATATATAGGACGAGGATCAAGGGAGAACCTTTTTAAGATACACGACAATGAGAACATGAGTAATTTAGTAATTTAACATTTCTCCTTTACGTTCATGTTCACTCATAACTATCCAAAAGTCAAGTTTACATAATAGATTTTAAAAACAAAATTATTTCTATTATATTAACAATTAAAAAATTTGTATGCATTAATGCATTAAATAACACTTTTGTATGCATTGATGCATCAAATAATACTTTTGTATGAATTGATGCATCAAGTATATAGTCGAACAGATTATCAAAAAATATGACTTTTTCTAAATAATCCGATCAGTGAAATTAAAAACCAAAAAAAAAAACATGATAATTACTAGACCATCCAATTAATAAAATCAAAGGCTTAAATATGTTCTGTATATGTATATATATTATATTTGTGGGTTACAATTAACGTCCAGTTTCGTGCACACGAGACATGCCACCTTTAACAAAAAAGTAAACCAAAATACGAAACACCTAGGAAACAGGGGAAATATTATTATATCATTCTATCATTTGATATCATTCATTCATAGATAATTAGATACTAAAGTGAGAAGAATCTTTACGAACATGACACCTCAACACTGATTTATGATATTATATATGTCTCTCTATATATTTTCTATTCTTTTATTATCATTAATTTGTATTATCATTTGTAATTTATTTATTTTATTTAAGTAATTATTTATTTGCCAGAAGTCTCTTGAAAAGTGTCTTTATCTACGGATAAATGTAGCACTATTTACAACTTATTTTCTACACTCCGCTGTATATAGATTAAGTTTTGTTTGTAACAACCGAAACCCTGTAGTGCGGTATCGTCCACTTTGCTCTACTAGCTCACATTTTTGTTTCTGATATGAAAATTTCACCTAAAAGGCCTTATACAAGAAGAAATATCCATAATCTAATAAGACATGTTTCATTCTCTCTCTTCAACCAATGTTAGACGAATGTTATTGTTAGAAAATGGTTATAAAAAAATGTTTTTAAGTGGAAAACATTGAATGATTGAATGAAAATTAGCAAATCTTCATTCAATGAAGATTTGCTAATTATAGGGCTATAGGCCCTGATGGGCAAAAACGGTCCTGGACCGGTCCTGGACCACTGCCGGTCCGGTCCGGTCCGGACCTAGTCGGTCTTCGCGTAAGACCATTTCGATAAATTCGGTCCTCGGGCGGTCCTAGACCACTTCCGGACCGGTCCAAGTCCGGACTGGTCCGACTTCGGTCCTGGACCGGTCCGTTTTTCGGTCGGGTATTTTCCGGTTCGGTTTAGACATTTCCGGGTATTTTTAGTTCCGTTTTTCGGCCGGGTTTTTTTAGTTTTTCGGTCGGGTTTTTTTTTTAGTTTTCGGTTTGTTTTTTTGTTTGAAAAAAAAAGTGACTTGTAAATTAAATTTTTTTTTGCAACTTATAAAATATAAAGTATAAACATATATAATTGCAGGTTAATAAAAACATATAAATAACATTACGATACAATTACGAAATAAAATTACATATTGTTGAAACTTGAATTATATTTTTAACAAGAAAAAGGAACTCTAGCAATGGAGCTTCCATGGCCAATGGCCATCACCCCAAGTTAGAGACCCGAAAAATACATATTGTTCGAAAGAAACAACGTCACAAAATATAAAGAGACAACTACTGAAATGGATAGTCGGAATTGATATTCCAATAGTTGTAACTATCGTCGGCATATGGCCCATGCCCATAATAGGCGACTTCGTTCGAGTGGACGTTGGATGATGAACCTGCGTTCATTCTATTTTGAGTGTCGTCAACGTATTCTTCGCCGGGTTCGGGTTCTTCACTTTCAGCTTCGGTGTTAGTGTTTGATGTTCCCGATTGGAAGTCTCTATTGTAATCGTCTTCGAGAATCGCTTCCTCCAAATTAGTTATGCCTTCTTCGAGATCCGCATCGTTTTGACATCTTTCCAAAGAATCATAGTAATCCTTAAGCATCACGGCCATTTGCACCGACTCGGCCTTCAACATACACCGCCGTGCGCTTAAAATCCTGCCACTAAGAGAACAACAACATTCCGAAGCTACGCTACTAGCTTGGACGGTTAGTACGTCCCTAGCCATACGGGCTAGGATCTTAAATTGACCAACTTTTTCTCTTTCTTGCCACCATTTTAATACATCAAATTTCTCCCAAGATTCGGTGCCAATATAATTAGTGTAATCAGTTTCTTTATAT
Source organism: Pulicaria dysenterica (assembly GCA_947179395.2). Classification (NCBI taxonomy): domain Eukaryota; kingdom Viridiplantae; phylum Streptophyta; class Magnoliopsida; order Asterales; family Asteraceae; genus Pulicaria; species Pulicaria dysenterica. Next base: position 50,523,833 of record OX359295.1, read on the forward strand.
ATGGAAAGTTCGTCTAAAGACGATTGAACTCGTGTACGTTTTGATTGAGATATACTATTAAGCCAAGACGTTCCAATGCTAAAAGGATTATTTGGCCGAGTAGCCGATGTTTGTGAAGTCGAAGACCTCGGGGTGGAAGCTTCTACCCGTGGTGCACATTCATTATCATAAATAGTATATAAGCATTTAACACAATTTTCAAAATTTGATATACTTATCGTAATCTCATCCGGAGATTGACCCAATGCTTCCCCGATAGAAGTTAAAGATTCTGTTACACCCTTAAAATTAACAAGAGAGTTTAATGCCGAAGCAATCAAAATTTTTTTTGGAAACTCTTTAAAATATTTTGTAAGACTTACACACATTTCGTTGGTAATCGTATCCCACGTTTCATCCAAAGAACCAAAAGCGTGTAATGTTCTCAAAATTTCACAAACACTTATCATAGCGGAGTGAGATGATGGAAAATATGTTTGTGATAACATCAATGTGGCTTGATACAAAACTCCCAAACCGGTGTGTAATTCTTCTAAAATAGTCCAATCAATTTCCGTAATGACTTCATAAAATTGGGGTAGGTGTTCTCGATGATATCGATGAGAGAATGTGAGAAAGAGTGGTGCAAAGATTATGGCTTCAAGAATGGGGTATTTATAGGGCAAAATTCAGGAATTTTTTTTTTAAAAACTCCGGTCCGGACCGGTTTTTTACCGTTTTTTTCAAAAAAATACCTGTTGGAACTCTTGGAACGGTTTGAACTGAGTTTGGACCGGTTCGGTCCTGGACCGGTCTTGGACCGTTTTGGACCAGTTCTGGACCGGTTTGGACCGTTTTTCGCAATTTCAGTTTTGGACCGGTCTTGGACCGGCTCGGTCTGGGCGGTTCTCGTAGGACCGGTCCGGTCGGTCTCCAAGCCCCATGATAATGGAGTTGGGTTAAATGAAACATCCAAACATCCAAGGCCGAAGGCCCAAAGCCCAAAACTCACGGCCCATTATATAGTTTCAAACATTTCATTTCCCGCTCCCCAATTTGATCACCAGAAAGAGAATCACAAAGATTTGCATTTGCTTTCACTGGTATCTACAATGGCCGTCGATATTCCCGAAGAGAAGCTTCTGATGCAGAAGATAGCTAGGGTGTTTGACGAAGCTAGAGGATCTCGAGCATCGCACATCCGCAAGCTCAAAGACCTCTCCGCAATCCGAAATTCGATTCCTCTTGCTCAATTCTTCGCCGCTTTCTCTAAAACCCTAACTCCAATCTTCACTACCCAGCGCCGTATCGCTTCTGCTGAACGAATTGTTCAATTTGTCGCTATTTTCGCCTGCATACGCGATTCTAAGACTTCTGAGGATTGCGATGCTTTTTTTGAAGAATTTCTTAGGTTTCTCATCGCTGGTACCACTGCCGCCAACAGAACTGCCAGGTTTAGGGCTTGTCAGATTATTTCGGAGGTAATTTTTCTGTTCTCTAATTCCGATATGCTTGTTACTTGTGATACTCATAAATTTTGTAATCTAGCTTTGCAATTGAATAAAACTATTTTCTGTGTGTGACTAATTTAGCGGACATTAACGATTACTATATGCGACAACCCCAGCCTTTAATTTTAGATTGACCATATTTCGTTTTGCAATGAGAAGCAACATGTAAAAAAACATAGTTTGACCAAAAAGGAGAAATTTTTGTTTGTCTAGAAAATATGAAGTCTTAATTTTTTTATTTCTTTTTGTGACTAAGCACATATTAAGACGATGAGGCCTCTGATTATATTTCCATGTTTGGGATCTTGAACTCAAATGTATCACGCTTTTGTCAGATGAGTATTTATTACCATCACTAAAAATATATATAAAAGGCACTCTAAGTCCAGAAACGGTACAAATGTTTCTTACTTCAGAATCAATGTCCATGGCATCAAGACCTGTTGCGTGTAAACTTTAAGAGGAATGGTATGAATTGCTGTATGTGAATATTACTTTTCAATAGGACAGATGAATGAAGTTATCAATATATTGGCACTTAAATGAGAATTAAATTTAGTTTACAAAAAAGTAAAGTGTAGAACTGTTAAGGATAGCTAACTGTCCCATAAAAGGCTTTCGTTTAAAGATCATAACATCAACTAATCTTTAATTCGATTATGATTATGTATGAAGAAATAAACCATAAAGAAATAAACTTTTCAAACTTCCTTCCTTTCACAATAATGAAGTTATCTATAAGCTGTTTTTCATTTTTAAAAAAGATAAAATTGCAATCTTTTTGAGTATTTGCAAACTGGGTCAAATTACTACAACTCTACAAGTACTGTAATTAAAAGGATGTTCAATGTTGGTGTTAAAGTATGATCCGTATTCCCGAAATGCCTATCAAGTTCAATTTACTATGTTTAAGTGTTTAAAATCCAAAAGTTGACTGTAGTTTTTTTAATGAGGAATTTAGGGGGGTGTATAATTCTATTAGTTACAAAACATTAAGTATTTAAGTGAGCTGTCATTATTGTCATTCTTGACTCAAGAATTGGTGCAAATGATTGCGACTTGAAACATACGGTAATTGTTACAGACTTTAGACATAATGTAGGTTCCAATATAGTATCAATCAACAGCAAGAATGAGTAAAACAGCCTCTTTAATGATGACAAAGACAAATAGCAGTAAATATCAGAAGTGGGGGCTGTATATCGAAACCTGACTTTAGGGTTTACAGTTAATGAGGCTTATATACAAGCCAAATGTTACATATCAAGTGCGTATACTTTTAGAAGTGTTAAAGCTAGAAGCATACTCTTAAAGAGTCAAAATGTGCGCAATATATAAAAGTTCTAATATTTTCCCCCTTTGTGTACATTTTACAAATGAGGCATACATTAAAAAAGATAACAAGAATGATATTTTCTAATTTCGGTTTCTTTTTATCTTGAACTCCTTTTCAGCAAAATGCTTGAACAACACTCTTTCTGAGATCCATACGATATTCAAAATCCCTCCGATTTTCTCACATGTTTAGTGTTTCTTCAATAGCTTCGACCTTCAAAAAATGACAATAATTATCACCATCTATCTGATCGGGCTTTAGCCGATCAAGTCTGATGTGTTCGTTAAGCACTTGTAGATGTTTCTTAAGTGTTCCGTACTTCCGTCACAAAATTTAGCAATCTCAGAATCACGAAGGAGACTATTTATCTTGTGCAAGTCTATGTAAACCACTCCAAGCTCTGGTTCACCAATCACATCAAATTCTTCATATCTATACCGATGTGGCGATGTTCTAGTTCTTAGTTGGGATACGTCAAGTTGACTTTTCGTAGTTTACTCTAGAGAGCCATTTGCAAGTCTGATGCAACATAAAATCGAACTTGACGGATCATGAATCTTGATTCTTTTCAAAGCCTCAAAACCTATTTGTATATGGTGATAACGTCACATAGACCCAAGCTCTCTATAATAGAAAAGAAAATCGATAATGTCTTTTAGAACAGAATCCGGTGAGTTCCTTACTCATTGAACCTTTTGACTCCACCGATTCTCCTGAGCTGGGCGAAAGTCAGGCCTTGGAATTATGTGAGTTCTCTTTGGTGCCCTCTTCTATTCTTCCCCTTTGTGTACATTTTACAAAGGAGGCATACGATAAAAAAGATAACAAGAATGATATTTTCTAATTTTGGTTTCTTTTTCTTTTCTTTTTGAGCTCCTTATGCTTCTTCAATCATAGAGCTCTCCTGATCTGTCTCTTACTTAATTGTTTGTCTGTCATCACAGTCAAATTAGAGTTAGCAGTTAGAATTTTAGATAGGTTTCTAGTTAAGGGATTAAGATACTACAGCTTTTTTAAGACTTTTTGGTTTGTTTTAGACTTCTTTTTCTTGGTTTTTTAGAATTTCAGATTACTATTACTCTTTTAGGATTTAAGGTCTTTTTGATTTTACTTCTTCATAATATGCTCTTGTTCTATGTTTCTATGCCAAATTGTGTTATATTAAGTTATACATTATCTGGAAACTTCTACCATTCTATTAGTAGCTTACGGTCATTAAGCCGCAAAAAGGATCCTAATTACTATATGTCTAATCTAGTTTCATTAGCAATGTCCAACCTGCAGAAGGGCGTTCTTAAAGCTCATTGCCACAAATAGTGGTCAAGTGAACGTACTAGTGCTCACATTCTTCCGAGTTCTGATGAAATAGTTAAACAGAAAGTTTTGTGGTTCCCTCCATATGTACTCAGTATCATAGAATACTGCTTACCCGCGCAATGCTGCGGCGGTAATTTCTGTTTTATAACATGTCGTTTTTTTTCAAATTTTCTTATATTTGTTGTATTTAATTTTAAAAAGAAATTCTATAATATATTAGAATAAGAAAAAAGATTTATATTTATGAAATAAGGAGAGACAAGTTATTAAGATTTAAAAATTATGTTGATGTGGGTGAATAATTATGTTTGTGTGAGAAAATGTGTTAGTGAAATAGTATATTTTAAATAAATAAAAATTTAAAGTAAATTAGGAGAGTGAAATAATTAATGTTGAGTGGATGAGATTAAAATTAAAAAAAAAAGGGTGGAGATTAAATTAAGTCATATTAATTCGAAGGTTGTACATTGTGCATAATTATTGTAGACTACTTAAATTTAAGTAATCTTAATAATTTAAAGAGAGAGAAACATAAATGTATTATATAGTAGTAAATATTATAATCCTTTAGAAAGTAAAATAACTTATCTAGAAAGTTGTGCTGAATTTAGAAAGTACTGTTTATAATGTTTTCATAGTTCTATTTAAAACACATGCTATTTTCATTGTTTACTTCTAGGCTATCAATACGCAATAGGAAGTCAAATGAAACTAGTTGCTCTGTTAGTAACTTTTCAAACATATTTGCTTCTATTTTTATCTGAAAATTTATTTACTTTCTCTTTGATGCAATTCTTTTGTAGATCATATGCAATTGCCGGACGATGCAGAAGTTCAGCAATGAGTTGTGGATGATGTGATCGATTGCATTAAGGTGCGTGTGGGGGATAAGGTTCCAGTAATCCGCCCGTTCTCTGTCAGGGCTTTATCTCGTTTTGCGAATGATGCAGAGAATAGTGATATTCTTGAATTGTTACTTGAAGCATTGCTTTTAGAACATAATCCGGTGAGTTTCTTACACAGTAGTTAATAGATTTAAGTTATGTTATACTTTTGGCTTATTGCTGCCACAGGTTTTTGCCTAACATTTCTAGTGTGCCATGTTCATGTTGTTTTTGTATATGCCTTGGATAGAAGCATGTTAGATCATTCAACTCTTTACTTCACAGTCAACTCTTCAATACTTTCTGTCCTAGTTTCCTGAATGGCTGAATGAAAAAATAAATCGAATTTGTTGACATGTGCAGGATGTTCGTAAAACCATATTGCTGTATTTACCACCTTCTAATGCAACATCCACAGCAATCATTAACTGCACATTGGATGTGAGTGAATCTGTGCGTAAAGCAGCTTATTTTGTTTTAGCCAGTAAATTCCCTCTTCAGAGTCTCAGGTACCTTCTTTATATGAATTTTAAAAATTTCAAGTAATGTGGACCAAGATTAATTATAGATGTAGTATTTCTAACATATGTACGACTCATAATTCAATCAATAGCATTAAGCAGAGAACAATTATACTCCAGAGAGGACTTTCTGATCGTTCAGTGGCTGTGACCAAGGAATGTCTTAAATTAATGAAAGACGAGTGGCTTATGAAGTCGTGTAATGGAGACCCAGTTGAGCTTCTCAAGTACCTTGATGTAGAAACATACGAATTGATTGGGGTTTCTGTTATGGAGGCCCTCTTTAAGGATGGACTTGTAAAGCTTCATGGTGGTCAAACCATCAAGCAATTCCTATCATCAGACAGCAACACAGATGAAGGTCAGTATATGATTACTTCAGTTTGCATAAGAATCCTACAAAAACTTCTGTATGCTAATATTGTATATCAATGGGAAATTATTTTTAGTGTTACTGTTATATTTCTACAAAAGGCAGTTGTGATGGTTCAAATGGATACGTGGTTTGTGTGTATGTATTTCAGGTTGCGCTACTCAACTAGTGGATGCAGAAGTTGCTTTGTATTTGAGGACTTTATGCAAGCATCTACAGACAGAGGCACAGGTATGTAGTTACAAAAGGCAGTTACTTATATGCTTTAATATAATTTTTTTATTATTGTACATATTTTAGTTACAAAGTCGACTTTTTTTATGCAGCTTCTATCTCTATTTGATGATTAATCAATTCATTACCCTTAAACTTATAGCTGATTAACAATGTGCATGAAAAGGATTTGGTTTCATTATGTGATATTATGCAAATTCAATTCTAATTAGATTTACCATGTGAAAACAGGCAAAGGGCTCTGATGCTGCTATGACATCAGGAACAGAAGCTGCTGTATATGCATCAGAAGCTTCCGATAGTAACGATCTGCTGGAGAAGATTCTTCCCGAATCTGTTTCTGAGTACATTGAGTTAGTTAAAACTCATATTGCTGCTGGTCAGGAAATTGACAAACTTATTTGAACTTTCTACCATGAATCCGGACAACCTAATAACTAAAACTCATACAATAATTTCAGGACAAAGTAACCGGTTTACAGCTCGCCAACTTCTTTTGCTTGGGTGTATGCTTGATTTCTCTGATGCAACAAATAGGAAAGCTGGTGCAGTTTTTGTGTTGGAATTACTAAACAGCCCTCTTCATCATGAGGTAGATGATGAAGGGAACAAATTTGTTATAGGTGACGGTATTAGTCTGGGAGGAGAACGTGACTGGGCGGATGCAGTGTCGGGATTGGCTAAAAAAGTACACGCAACTCAAGGAGAATTTGAAGAAATTGTTCTTGGAGTTATAGCAGTGCTTGCTCAACCTTGCAGAGAAAGAACAGCAGATTTCTTAGACTGGATGCATTGTCTTTCTGTAATTGGTCTTCTTTTAGAACACACAAAATCATTACGCTGGATGCATGGGAACTCCATTGAACCTGGTGAACTACTGCACTCGCTGCTGCTTCCAGGAGCCAAACACATCCACTTAGATGTTCAAAGAGCTGCTATTAGGTGTTTAGGTCTTTTTGGAATACTGGAGAGAAATTTGAGTGAAGATTTAGTAAAGCAGGTGAGGCTTTCCTTTGTTAAGGGACCATCTTTGGTGAGTAGCATGGCTAGTAAAGCATTGATGGATCTTGCCACGTGGCATGGGCCCCAGGAAGTCGATAAAGCTATGAACCGAAATCTTTCATCTCAGTTTAAAGATCAACCTGAGAAGATTATTCATCCTGTTGATTGGAGTGATACAAATGATGACCTGGACATAGAATTGATTGATCTGTTGTATGCAGGATTTGACCGAACAGATTTAGGTAAATCAGGTGATTCTGATGAAAACGAGTCGGTTCATGCAGTTCTAGCAGAAGGGTTTGCAAAGATCCTACTCCTGAGTGAGAAATACAGCTATCCCAGCATTTATGTTTCTTCACATCCTATGATACTGGCCAAGCTCATTAACCTTTATTTCAGTACTCAAACTTCTGAACTACAAAGGTTGACATCTTTTTTCTTATTAATCCTAATATTTTGAAAATTATCTCAAAAACTTATCGTTGTATATATAACTAGGTTAAAACAGTGCTTGTCCGTGTTCTTTGAGCATTATCCATCTCTGTCAGTGAATCACAAGGCAAGTAAAGTTTTCATTTATATATTCAAATATCTTTAAATTCCTTACTTTAAAAGTACTTCAACTATGCATCTTTTCCAATTGAAACAGAAATGTATATGCAAGGCGTTCCTTCTTGTCATGCGTTCAATGTGGCCTGGAATCAACAGTACTACAGGTGGATCAAACGTGGCTGTATCCATCATGCGAAAGCGTGCAATCCAAGCTTCTCGTTTTATGTTGCAGATGTTACATGCTCCATTATATGCAAAACAAATTGATGAAAATTCCAACAACTTGTCTGACCAGAGCGACTCTGATTATGGAGAAGAAGGGCTTGCTATATGCATTGCAGCTGAGGTATTTTATAAGAGAAATGATATATCCTCCTACCTTTTGTTCCTACTTATCCTCCTACTCATTTGATCAAGACAAGTGTCAAAATCAAGGGAGGAGGTGAGGAAAGATAATTAGTGGTAGGGCTGTAAACGAACCGAACGAACATGAACGAGGCTTGTTCGTGTTCGTTCATTTAACTTTAGCCGAACAAATAAACGAACACGAACAGATAAACGAACGGATTTCTGTGTTCATGTTCGTTCGTTTAACTTTAGCCGAACAAATAAACGAACACGAACGATAAACGAACGAGCATGTGTGTTCAATTGTTTAAAAGATTGGTTAGTTCGTGTACATTTTTGTTCGTTCATTTAATTGATAAACAAACATAAACAAAGGAACGTTCACGAACATAAATGAACGAACGAGAGCTTTGTTCGTGTTCGTTCGTTTAATTAAACGAACAGAAAATCTTGTTCATGTTCGTTCGTTTATTAAATAAACGAACTTCCCGCCGAACAATTTCACGAACGGTTCATGAACGTTCGGTTCGTTTACAGCCCTTATTTAGTGAAGTACACATGTCATCATATGATGAGTAGGAGGATGAAGTAGGAACAAAAAGTAGGAGGATATTTAATTTCTCATTTTATAAACACACTTTGATATTTCAATTTTGCGATATGGTTAGTCTGGTTAAATATTTTTTCCTTTTTTGTTGTGGTTTTGTATTACAGGTTCTGAGTTTCCAGAAGAAGAAAACTGCTGCAGAGAAATCTTATGTTTCAGCTATTTCTAAAATACTTGTATTGCTTCGTTTTCGCCAAACAGAACAAGTGGGTGTAAAGTTAACGAGGAAGCTCATGAACCGTATTGCAGAAGCCGTATCAGCAGATAAGGAGATTGTGAAAGAGGTGAAGCAAATGGCTGATCATCTTAAGGCATTAGATACATCCCCGGATGAAGCATTGCAGCCAGAACAATATAATCTTTTATTAGGTAACACTTCTTTTACCTTTTTTCTCCTTCTCCCTCTATTTCTAGTTTGTCATTTTGTGTTTATGATTGATTAATGCGTGTAACAGAGAAATTAAATTTACAACTGAATATTGATGATGATGAGTCTTCATTGGAAGTGGAACCCACACCATTACCGAGATCCACCAGGCCAGTGAGAGCAAGGAGACGCACAAAGAAGGAAAAAGATTTTTCTTCCTCTGATGAAGATGAAGATGAAAATGAAACCATAAACAACACAGTTCTTCATCCAATAACAAGTGTAAGATCTCAAAGGGCGAGTAAGTCTGCTGCATTGTCTAAATTGGTTGCTAGCACTAAACCACCCAAGATAGTTGACGAAGATGATGATAATGAAGATGATGGTGGTGAATCACAGGTTACATCGGAGGATGACTCTGATCAGTCATTTTGAGTATGTTTTTCTTGATGTTGTGATCTTTGTGTTTGATATGTGTAATTTGGTTGTGTATATGCAAAGAAATTAGTATGATTTTCATCAAAACGATGGTGTTTTGATTAAAATCCATGGTAGTTAACTAGTTATGGTCTTTCGGATTTACACTCTGCATACTCTGGGTGAAGTAGGAAGGTTGAATCTTGTATCTCTTGAAACATATATTGTATGTTGTTATCCTTTGTTTAATTATTCAAAAAATTGCTAAATCACTAGTGATGTAAATGATTACTGCTAATCTTATACAGACTGTCACCAAAAATAACAAGAAAATTGTGTAATTTTTAACTCTGTTGGGTTCATAAGTTGAGATCCATCTCAGTTTATAAAATGTAAGTAAAACCTCAAATTTTTATCAGATTATTACAACACTTATTGAGTTATTTGAGAATATATATAAATATATAATGTCGTAAGTTTTGAAATGTGATGTCTGTAAGATGGCTAATCCAATCATTGGAAATGGAGTTGGTATGAAGCATGTTACATTGGAGTTTTGGTGCACCATTTCTGGAAACAGTTTGTTACATTGTCTCCATCAATTGCTATTCCCTTGGCATATTCTTCTCTAATCTAAATTTCATATTATTCTATACCAGGTCTTTTTTTTTCTCTTTACGGAAAACTTTTTGCATTTAGAAAGAATTATTTCTCTACCATCTTCGTCTTAAATCTTTCATACCCGGTTTAGGTGGGATTAACACAACAAAAGAACCCAATTCCGCTACAGCGAGATATGAGGCAGGTAGAATGTAGACAATCATATCTCTAATATCTCTTAGAGAGATTGCTTTCTGAAATAGACCTCCGGCTAAAAAAACATGAGCAATAAAAACTTAAAGAATTAAAAATAAAATAATAATATATAAAATAGATAGATAAAACAAAATAAATAAATTAATACTATATCTAAAATCGTTATAAACAAAAAGATTCATAAATAAAAAATAAATAGATTTGTACATATGTATATGCTAAAATCGTTATAAACAAAAAGATTCATAAAAAATAAATAAATAAGTATATAGTATAGTGTACAAACCCCGTAAGGATGACATTTACTAATCAAGCAAACTCATTTCATCTCTTAAGCATCGTATATAGCAACACGCACATACATTTACACGCACACACATTTACACGCACACACACACACACAGTGACGGATCCAGGAATCTTGAACAACGGGGGCCTATATCCTAAGCAAGGTTTTGAAAACCGGACCGGTAATCGAACCGGTCACCCAACTGGTTCACCGGGTCGGACCAGTTCAACCAGTCTAAAGAACCGGGTGATATAAAATTCATATAAATTGTTAGTCTTACATATGTGACGTAAATACTTAACTCATATAAAAGATTTTTTGATATACAATTTGTATCTATTTTAAACTTTTAATATGTAACAAACATACCATATATTTACATTTATTATAAATTGTTACTACAAAATCACAAAAATAGGATACAAATATTCATGTAAAACCGGTTTGATCCGGTTCAAAGCAAGTGTCCTTACCGGTTTTTGACGGTTCGACTGGTTCATTTCTTAACGGTTTGACCGGCTCTATACAACCAGTGCCTACCCCGGTTCCCGGTTCAACCTGTTGAACCGTCCGGCCCCATCCGGATTTCAAAACTATGCTCCTAAGTAGTCAAAAGAGTATATGAAAAAGGATACGAAAATAAACAACAATTAACTATTAACTATTATTTCTATATACTATTTAACAATTAATAAATACCACATTTAACATCTATCACTAACCTTGGTATCTTAAATAAGTTAACATTTAACTCTAGTTAAACAAAATATAAGCCCTGAATTGAGTAGCAATTGTCTGCAACTAATTAACTTACTTCACCAAGCCCCATATTTTATTCTTTTATTAGAGCCTAAGAGCTTTCCAGGGGCCTTAAGAAAAAACTATCGGGGGCTCCATGTAGTTACTAGTAAAAGTTATCTGTCATTGGGGGCAGCTCCCCCCCCCCCCCCCCCCCCCCCCCCCCCGGTCTTCTAACAACGTAGATCCGCCACTGCGCGCTCGCGCACACACACACACACACACACACACACACACACACACACATATATATATATATATATATATATATATGGTGAGGTTCAACATAGCCCCCCTCTTAAACATAGATCTCAAAGTCCCAATCTGAGCCACTCATTTAAAAGGGTAAAATAGAAATTGAAACAACTTTTAAAAACTCACGCGCTGTCTAACAAACTTTCCAAATTCAGTTTTTTTTGTTTTTTTTACCCCTTAAATCTTTAAATGATCATAACTACTTCAATTTTTTGAGTTTGAGCAAAAAAATTATACCAATCTTCTCATTTTTAATGCTCTTTCAAACGAGACCACTCTTCCTATATTTCTGGAAATTTTTTTTTGACGAAAATGATATGAATGACGAAAATAATCATTTTCGGCTGTTAAAAGAGAGTAACACCTACCAGTTTAATCATTTTCGTCCATCACCTTCATACCCATAACACCTATCGTTTTCGGACCTCTGTTCACCTTTTTTTTTTACGAAAATGATGAAAGCAGTTGACGAAAATGATATGAAAATGACAAATTTTTATCATTTTCGTCACCTGCTTTTACGTGACATACATGTGACGAAAATGATATACAGGTGACGAAAATGATAGGATGAGGTGACGAAAATGATATAGGTGACGAAAATGATACAGGTGACGAAAATGATATGAATGACGAAAATAATCATTTTCGGCTGTTGGAAGAGAGTAACACCTATCAGTTTAATCATTTTCGTCCATCACCTTCATACCCATAACACCTAACAGTTTTCATCATTTTCGTGGCCCTTTGTATGTCACGTAACAGCAGGTGACGAAAATGATAAAAAATCGTCATTTTCATATCATTTTCGTCACCTGCTTTTACATGACATATAGGGGGTGTAACGACCGGAATTTTCGATTATTAGTATTATTAATATGTTTGTTTAGAAACTGTTTTCTCGAATAGATTATGATATTAATGAAGCTCTTTATTTATGTGAGTGGGCTATTATATCTCTTTAATTTAATAAACTAAGCGGGCTTTATATAATTTTTGGGCTTAAGGACTAAGTTGTAAAGATGGAGGATAAAGGATTAATAAGGGAGTTATCTAGGGTTAATATTTAACACAACAGAGAAAATAAATAAAAGGAAAAAAAAAGGCAGATTGTGCTCCCGGGTATATTGTCGACGGCAAGAAAACAGAGGAGGAATTAGGGCTTTGATTTCATCTTCATCTTTGTGAATCATCATTCAAGTAAGTATCCTACACTTTTATACATGATTAATTGTTAGTCTTTGTGGTGTTTATGGGTGTAAATCGACAGAACAACAAGGTTTGGTGGGGCAGCGGTTTGAAACCGTAGGTCCTAAGATTGGTGGGTTTGATGAAGTTGACTCGTAATTGTTGATAGTGTAAACCCATTCGCAGACTGCCATTGATGCGCACTGAAATTTGCATTTTTCCTTCTGATGGGGTAATCACGAGTTGGTAGGTACGGAGGAATTCCAAGTTGGAATTAGAATTAATATTTGATTGTGGTTAGAAATCCACCTCCAATTGTGATTGTAGTGATGACTCATGGTTCTATCTTGTGAAGCTTGATATGCAATCCCCTATTGTGATGAAAAATAAAATCAAATTATTTAGCCTGGGATTTAACTTATGAGTGGGCTGCTTATTGGATAGAACATCAACAATTAAGTATTAATTTGCAATCCATGATTTAAGGTTTTAAATAAATTATATTTGCAATTGATGGGGCTGGAATCGAATTGTTGATTACGTGCTGGAACATTTTTGTGGTTTGTGGCTGGAGTTAAGTTGTAATTAGATATAGATTAGTGGTGGATGTGTTTATGACTTAGTTTTGTGATTTGGATATTTAGTTAATCTACGATGGGTTGTAAGTGGGGTTTAAGTGTAATTTGAGATTTGATTTCCTTTGATTTATTCTTTATTCAATCTCTCGTTTAGGACCCGTTATTCAATAACTTATTAGGATTCGTTTCCGTTTAGGTTGCTCGGTAATTTTTGTGCGCGCGGTTCATTCGGCTATAACTTCGGGGACTCCAGGTGAGTTCAATAGTTTTCTAAAACCGAGTACAATGACAAAACCATTTTTGATAGTTTTTATAAGTTTAACTTAAATGACTAACTCGTGGTATGCGGTACTTATGTGGGTATTTGATTTGCTACGTAATTACTTTATTATAATCTAATATTTACGAATACATGATGAATTTTATACAATTGTGGATTTGAACTTAGTGGGCGGGGGTAGCGATCCTACTTGCTCCTTTGCGGATATGCGGACCTAGTAGGAAACGGGGACCTTCTAGGATAAAGTGCTAGCCATATACGGGGCTGCCGGGTTTTCTAGATGACCTTGGTGGGACATGGTGTATAGGTGCCTATATACTGGAGTGGTGTTGGCCAAACGGGGGGCTTGATCAAACATCACGTGGGTGTAAGAAGGAGACGAATGGGGGTTTCCGTTTGTACTTACATCTGAACGACAACGCGGTACTTGTACTCGCACCGTCGGAGTAGCGAAAGCGGCGATACTCTCGGGATTTATGTTCTCGGGTGGGAGTCGCGCCCCACTTGGTACATAGGTTGGCCGGGCACGTGATTAGCGAACTTGTGGGTTTCCTTGTGGGTTTACACTCTACGGTAGGAATACCTTCTCGATATATGATATGACACATGAGATGATTACGATTACGGTTATGATGTTTATGACATGATTATATGATATGATACATGATATGATTATATGATATGATACATGATATGATTATATGATACGATACATGATATGATTACGACTATGATGATGATGAATATGAAATGATTATATGATGATTATGATTGATACGATTGATATTTGACCCCGTACGTGGTACATGATTTTGGTTACGGGTTCGGGTCGAATACACAATGGGTCAGGTGTGGGTAATTAATTATTTAATTATATATTCGATTTAAAGTAACGTTTTATTGTTTCATATTCTAACTCCTATTGACTCACGAGGCGTAAGCTGACACTTGTTTCTTGAAATGTGTCATGTACTCGTGCAGGTGGCGTAAAAGTTCTGGCTTGTGAGAAGGGGTGCTTGGGTAGTTGACTACTAGATGAGATACCACTTGACATTCGTTATTTATTTAATTCATTTGATTGATTTATGTAACGGATTTGACCAAGACTTACGGTGTGACACTGTGATTTTTATCGGTTTGCTTTTATTGCACACATAGTTTAAGACTTCCGTTGCAAGTATTTGTTGATATTTTAAAAAGTTTTATAAGTGGTAAAATTTGGAAATCACGGTGTTACAAGTTGGTATCAGAGCCAGGCTGTGAGTGAACTAAGTGTTGAGACCGGCACTTAGACTCACGGCTAGATCGGCTCGTATAAGAATGAACAGGACTATAAGTGGGGGGAGGTGTGTGACTGAGTGCTTTAGGGTTACTTTTTCCTATAGGACTCTTCTCCTCTACTCGGTTTAGGATCTTTCGATTTTCGATCGTGCTAATTTTCTGAATTTCAACTCGTGATTGTGTTGTCTTGCAGAAGAAATGGTGGGCACGCGGAGGAATAACAACAACAATGCCTTGCCCGGTGCTGGACGTGGAAATGGTGGAGCTGGTAGCGGTGCTCCAATTATTCAAAGCATTCCCCATGATGAGGATACTTATTCGATTCACCGCTCTAACCACAATGTGGAAGGGAATGAAAATCAGCATGACAGGACAGAAGGGACTCGTCAAAGTCAACGCAGTCGCGGCAGGATTGCGCGTCAAGCGCAATTGGAAGAAGAAATACGGGTTCGGGATGCCGAGATCGCTCGTTTGAGACGGGAAGCACGTGGTGGGAGAGATGAAGAGGACGACGAACGGTCTGTGCATAGCGAAGCGGGCAGCGTTTCACACCCCGAGATGGAGCGTGGTATTAGAAAAGTCAGAGGCAGAGGATAAAAACTGTTATCATTTTCGTCACCTCACCATATCATTTTCGTCACCTCACCCTATCATTTTCGTCACCTGTATATCATTTTTGTCACCTGCTTTCATTTTCATCACCTCACGTCCTCACCTTATCATTTTCGTCACCTGTATCATTTTCGTCACCTGTATATCATTTTCGTCACCTGTATGTCACGTAAAAAGCAGGTGATGAAAATGATAACAATTTGTCATTTTCATATCATTTTCGTCACCTGCTTTTATCATTTTCGTAAAAAAAAAAGTTGAACAGATGTCCGAAAACGATGAAAACTGTTAGGTGTTATGGGTATGAAGGTGATGGACGAAAATGATTAAACTGGTAGGTGTTACTCTCTTTCAACAGCCGAAAATGATTATTTTCGTCATTCATATCATTTTCGTCATTTTCATCAAAATTTTTTTCCAGAAATATAGGAAGAGTGGTCTCGTTTGAAAGAGCATTAAAAAATGAGAAGATTGGTATAATTTTTTTTGCTCAAACTTTAAAAATTGAAGTAGTTATGATCATTTAAAGATTTAAGTGGTAAAAAAAAAAATAAAAAAACTGAATTTGGAATGGCTGTAGGATGCGCGTGAGTTTGGACTTTGGGATTTAATTCCTATTTTACCATAATACCCTTCCTTCTATAATTAAATCTTATAATTGTTTACTTAATTACAATCATTCCATTATAGATCTTGACCATTGATTTGATTAATCTAATGGCTAAGATTGAGACTTTGGTATATTTGTTTAAGGTGGGATCTATATTGATCCATTATATATATATATATATATATATATATATATATATATATATATATATATATAGGGATGAGATCAAATAAAATGTAAATTAAAGTAAAAAGTGTAAGAAGGATGATTAGTGATAGTTTTTCAGTATATACATCAACTGATAATTGTTAGTTCATCATCTTTATTGATTAAAACTAGTTCTTCATCGATTTCTTTTTGATGAATCCAACATATACATCACTTTTTAGATGAAAGCATTTTGTTCATCACCAAATTATTCCAAAATTTTGGTTTCAAAATCTGTATTTGAAAATCTCTTTTGCTGTGTAAAAAGTGATGAATATGTTGGATTCATAAAAAAGAAATCGATGAAGAACTTGTTTTAATCAATAAAAAGGATTTTTTATTGCCTCTTACCATTTTTACGTTAATATACCTTTTACTTGATCCTCACCCTATATATATATATATATATATATATATATATATATATATATATATATATATCACATATAAATAAAAGTATATATCATATGGATGTTTAAGATTATAATAACCGAAATAACGTTTTGGTCAAAATAATTTGTTGATATTCGTGAAGAAGTAGAAAAAACCTTACCCCACAATCTTGATCGGTTACCAACCAAAATAATGACATCTGAAGTTGGTCGTGTTCGTTTCCGTAACTTCTTTTGATTCTTCATGTTCAAACAGTGTAATTAGTTTTATATAATGCGACACACTAACTTATTTAAAGATATTCGGATATAGTGATTATTATATAAACAAATAAATGGTTTGAATCACCTAATAATGTTAAATTTAAAAAGATGAGCATTGTTTTTTCTCCTATAATCAATCAATGTATATTCTTTTTCTCACTCACCTGCTTCCTTCAAAAAGAAAAGAAAAAAAAAAGATTTTTGATAGTTACTAATTTGTTATTTATTCTAATAATTAAGTTATTTGTTGGGATCTTGATGATGTAACTATTTTACACTTGTAAGATATATCTATTTTTGAAACTAGCATAATCGTTATATTTTATTCTTTGTATATAGTTACATCGGTCACCGGTTCTTTCTTGTACTATATTGGTATCATTATATTTTTGTTCTTTTAATATAAAGTCATAATCTAGTTTTTTAATCATTAATATTTAATATTTAATGTATTTAATATATATTAAAAGAATAACTTATTACATTATTAAATTATTTTTAGAATATATTCTACCAATCAGAACCATATATTTTATAATTGGCTTTAAATTGTTTTTGGAAAATTTGCCCACTTAGTTATCATCTCTCTTTTTATTATAAATAAATATAAGGATTCACATTATAACTATCTAAAATCTAAATCATCAATCCCCGTATTTATATACCAAGTCTTAAGCTGGTAAGAATTTATTAAGTTTTTATTAGTGATTATACATTTCAAACCAAATACGTTTCATACAATTTGAGCAGTCGTCAATTCTTGATTACCTTGATTTAATAGAAACCATGCATTTTAGTATTCCTGATAGTTATTGTAATTTATGGCTATGTGGAGTACATATATAGGAACACAATTGTTTTTGGTTAAAGAAAATATTACCTTTACCATCCAATAAACTATATATTACAATTCCCTTACAACTTATTTCAATCAGAAACTTAACCTATGTAGCTCACTTATCTTTTCCACCTTAATAGTCAAGTTTTAACATTTTACTTCTTCTTCTTATTTTTTTTTTTAAATTTACCACACATAACTTTCGATTATTTTTAACTTGGAATGTTACACTTAACTTGTAAGGTCATATTCCAAGATCAAATTAGGTGTGAGCACAAAAATGGTTAATTAAAGAATAACTTATTCAGCGAAGTGATTCTTTTCTAAAACCGACGGTTCTGTTACTCGTTAACCGCGTGATAGTTAAGGGTGGTTCAATTACTTATATGTTTATGCTAAGTTTTGTTAATTAACTGAACCATCGACAAGTGCCAAACTTATTTATTCCTTCTTATTATATATAACAAGAGGTTATTACCCCGCGCGTTGCGGCGGGTGTTATTTATCTAATTTGATATGTTTTAATTATAATAACAGACGAAGTATAAAATATATGTATATTTACTACTAATAATACTAATAATAATAACAAAATAATAATAATAATTTGCCTTTCAAAAAAAATATTATAATAATTATTATAATGATAATTATAATAATAATAATAATATATCATAATAATAATAATAACCATAATAATATAGCAACACTTTTTATATATTCCTCTTTAAAGAGGTTCTTGTCAAAGTGGTCATTAGTAAGCAATAACATAATAATAATAATATTAATATTTATATTAATATTAATGATAATAATTATAATAATAATATTAATAAAAATAAAAATGATATATACTCCAACTTGTTCCTCCTATTTTATCCTTTTACTCACCAAATGATTATATTTAAATTTAACTAATTCTCTTTCCTTACCTCCTTCATTGATGTTGACACATCTATTGATATTATAATTAATAATAATAATAATAAGAAAAATGATAGAGAAATTAAATATCATCCTACTTTTTCCTCTTACTTTATATTTCTAGTGACGAAATGATCACATTTGGATTCTACTAATTTTCTTTCTTTATCTCCTCCATCGTTTTTACACATGTATTAATCTTATGAGTAGAAGGATAAAATAGGAAGATATATCACCCTTTAATAATAATAATAATAATAATAATAATAATTATTATTATTATTATTATTATTATTATTAATATTAATATATATTATATTATATAATAATAATTAGAATACAGAAGCCCCTAATTTCAAAGCACTAAAAGACAAATTGTTTGAAAAACACTAAAGGACAAATATTTTTCCTACTAAATGTATGTATTATATAATTACTAGGTTAAAATCCCGCATAAATGCGAGCTTCTATTTTAGGTTTTATTTAATGAACATTTCATCTAATTAGACTTAATAAATAAACTTTATAATTTTAGTATTTGAGCAATTACACCTAAAAGACCTGCAAAAATTTAATCAAAAAAATATAGTAATAGAAAACAAAACCTCATACGTACATTAAAATTATTGCCGTTTTCAGCGATAGCCCAGTGTGTTTAGTTCTAGAAATCAGGCCTATTAGGTGATGCATAGGTTAGTACCTAAGTTATTCAAAACCTGAGCTATAAGCTCATCGTATCTACTTTTGTTAATAAAGTCTAAATTTTGTGCATTCTAATTCGGTTGTATTATCTAACTTCGTTAATAAAAGGAAAAAATATTTACAAAATAATGATCTAAAATATGTTGGGGAAACAATACCTACATCAAATTGCGCGGGTATGCGTTTGCCTTGAGGATACAACAATTAATTCGGGTTAAAAGAACTCGAATCTATCGAACCATTATATGCTTCATGATGGATTTGATTAACCAGAACGTAGGACACATATATATACACAATAATCAGAAAACAGTTAGTTAACTGATTAACCATGTTAATTGCAAAAAAAAATCGAAGTTATTTTAATAAAATAAAAAATTAATTCGGAATTTTCACATAAGCCAAATATCACGGTTTCATCTTACTTGACCCAATTGCACTGTTTTGAAACCCGGAATGTACCGGCCGGTTGAACCGGTTCAACCGTGAGCCGTGATTAAATCCGGTTTAAAAGTAGCGACTAAACCGGGTAACTGTGAACCGGGCGGTTTCACTAAAACCGGAATAAAACCACTAAACCGGAGCAATCCGAATCGAACCGGCCTTTAGTAAAGCTTTTTAACTAAAATCAAAAGATTATAAGAGACTTAAATATAGGTAAGGACATCCTTTGGTTTGTTTTTTTGAAGCAATGTGGGATCATAAATATATGTATAGATATGGAGATCTCCTTGTTTTGCCTCAGCTATCGATATGGGATATTGTTTTAATTTGTTTTCTTACTTCAGACTTAAGAGTCCATAAGTCCATCAAGTAAATAGTTAACAATTATCTTTTTCGCTGTGATTTTTTTTCCTTAGTATTTTTTAAACTGCAGTATTTTAATTCAATAACTAATGTTTTAGCTTATACGTATATTTAGATATTTAGATTAGATGATTAATAGTAATGCATAAAATTGTTGAAGAGTATAGTAGAATTTAAAAGTAGTAAAGTTTAATGTTTAGTAATGTATATATAAAATTATAAACTATAAATGTTAAAGATTGTTGTTTTATGTAAGTTAAAATATTTAATTACATATTTTTTGTACTTAGGTACTTTTATAGTATTCAAATTAATAAGAATATCATCCAGTTTTAAATACGGTTCAACCAGTTGAACCAATGAACCATTATGACGTTCGGTTCAATGACCGGTCCGGTTTTAAAAACTAATGCCCAATTGTCAAACTCATGAGAAAACACATAAATAGTCAACTGGTTTCATGTGTCTCTCTTTGTATCTTCCTATGTGAGACAAAAAATCACCTAATTGAGTGCTACATCAGATTTAGACCTAAAGTAAGAGCAATGAATTAATCACAGCATTAACATATATAACATATGTAACTACTCAGCTATGCAGTCAATAGCGGTGGGATAGCGCTGAGATAAAAGTGGGATAGTGGTTAGAGGACCTAGGCAAAATAGCGGTGTGAAATAGCGGTGGGAAATAGCGGAGGCGCTAATAGCGCCGCTATTTCCGCTATTTGAGGCAAAATAGTGGTGGGATAGCGGTTTGCAATTTTTTTGATTTTTTTGGCAGATTTTTCGGTTTACACTCCACAGTCGATTCCCATGTTACTATTTACTGTAGTGTACTAAGTTTTATACAATGCTTTTTAATTTGTGTTTTATAATTTTAATTTTATATATAAATATATATTTTACGATATATTTGAAACCGATATCCCACCGTGATAACCGTTATCCCAAATCAGGGTCTTTGACCGCTATTGATTTTCCACTGCGATAACTGCATAGCTACTCAGATAGATCTATGATGAAATATAACAACAATAAAGTAGTTACTTGTTTAGAGATTTCGAGAACTTCAATTCGGTTGATTGAGGCCTGCAACTGCAGTGTCATAAGACAGAAATTGCGTGGGTATGCGTCTGCCTTGAGGATACAACAATCAATTCGGGTTAAAAGAACTCGGATCTATTGAACCATGTATGCTTCATGATTGAGTTTTTATGAAAAACTTGAGTTTTCAGGGGTGTTCTTCTTTTCTATTTTCTCCAGAACGTAGGACACATATATATACACAATAATCAGAAAAACAGTTAACTGATTAACCATGTCAACTGCTAATAAACCGAATTTATTTTAATGGGGATTTTAGAAAATAAATCATATATTGTCGAAAGGAATAAAATGGGGATTTTAGAAAATACCCACTTTTAATATTATATTAGTATGTGGATATATTGTAAGTTAAAAAGGAGATCACTGTACCCACTCAAATGAGTGAGTTGACAAATAAGAAAATATGACTTTTCTTTTGTGACTACATACGCAATCGTTCCTGAATCCTTGCTGCAACTTTGAAAATATTGCATAAGAGTAAATGTAATTGTAACATTAGTCTTCTACCTAGTGCTAGCCTCCTACTTCTTGTCTACATGATATTATTAATCCAGTGGCATTATAAGCATCCTTCATCAACTTCATATGCCATTCTCTTTTAACACATACCTCACGGAGAAAGTTAGAAACAAGTGATTTGTGAGTAGAAGCTATGTCTGGAAGAAGGTGGTGATAACCTAATGCTAAGACTTGCTAGAAACGTAAAAGAAGGTAAGAAAACCATTCGATAAACTTCATTTTCTCGTGTATGCATGCCTAGTATGGTGTGTAAGTTAGTGTACTCGCTAAGCTTTATGCTTACTTTTGTGGATTTAATTCTTTTTCAGGAAAGGACAAAGGGAAGGCTCCAGCATAGTAAAGACGACTCATCGTCTTTTTCCGCAAATAAAAGTGCTGTTGGTTTAATAAATATATGTTGTGATCTTAAAACAATGTTTTGAATATTGTGTGGTTGTAAAATGATTTGTGGATCTTGTGGAGATCAAATTATCATATCGTGATTTTAATTAAACATGTGGACCTTATTACTCTGATATACATATATATTTTATTAAAACATTTCACAAGTAGATGTAACCAATAAGGTGGTGTCTAGAATAGTCGCTTCGGCTTGGTTGTTGGATTTTCTGAAAGGTCATGTACCGAAAGGATCCTGCCTCCCGAACGACCTGCCTGGCCACTTTATTTTGGTAGTCAAATGTGATTGTGTCAAATGTGATCTGTTTTGATGCAGAGTGGTAAAGTTATAGCTTATGCATCTCGACAGTTAAAGGAGCACGAAAAGAATTACCCAACGCATGACTTGGAGCTAGCCGCGGTGGTGTTTGCTTTAAAGATTTGGAGGCATTACCTGTATGGCACGAAGTGTGTAATTTATACCGACCACAAAAGCCTTAAGTATGTGTTCGATCAGAAAGAGTTGAATATGCGGCAACGGAGATGGATGGAATTGTTAAAAGACTATGATTGTGAAATTCACTATCACCCAGGAAAGGCGAATGTAGTTGCCGACGCCTTGAGCAGAAAAGAGAGGCCAGAGCCAATTCGGATCCGAGCTATGCTAATCGATGTTAAGGTTGATCTAATGGATCAAATACGGGAAATGCAACAGAAAGCTCTACAGCCTGATGTGATCAAGAAAGAAAGAATGGTTGGTAGAGTCAGATTATTAGAAAAGGGCAAGGATGAAATTTTGAAATTTAAGAAACGCATGTGGATTCCGAGTCTTGGCGGGATTCAAGATACTATTTTAGATGAGGCACACAAGTCAAGGTACACTATCCACCCTGGTAGTGATAAGATGTATAAAGGGCTAAGAAAGAATTTTTGGTGGCCTGGAATGAAGAGATCGGTGGCAAGGTATGTTGAAAGATGTTTAACGTGTCTGCGGGTCAAGACAGAACACCAGAAGCCTTCAGGTTATTTACAACAATTGGAAATTCCGGTTTGGAAATGGGATCAAGTAACCATGGATTTCATCACTAAATTGCCAAGAACTTTCCGAGGACACGACGCAATTTGGGTAATAGTCGACAGGTTGACCAAGTCGGCCCATTTCTTACCAATCAAGGAGAACTACTCGTTAGAGAAGCTAGCACAAATTTACGTAAATGAAATTGTGTCAAGGCATGGAATTCCGACTTCAATTGTGTCAGATAGAGACAGTCGATTTACTTCAAGGTTTTGGAGAAGTTTTCAACAAGAATTGGGTACTCGTTTGAATTTGAGTACTGCGTATCACCCGCAAACTGATGGACAAAGTGAACGAACAATTCAGACCTTAGAAGATATGTTGAGGTCATGCATCCTTGACTTTGGAGGCAATTGGGATACGCATTTGCCTTTGGTTGAGTTCTCTTACAACAACAACTACCATACGAGCATTCAAGCAGCGCCATTTGAAGCTTTGTATGGTAGGAAATGTCGAACGCCAATTTGTTGGACTGAGGTGGGTGAAAGTCAGTTGTCAGGACCGGAGATCATCCAAGAGACCACAGATAAAATAGTACAGATTAAAGAGAAACTAAAAGCTGCAAGAGATCGACAAAAGAGTTACGCAGATAAGAGGAGAAAACCTTTAGAGTTTCAAGTTGGAGATAGGGTGTTGCTCAAAATATCTCCATGGAAAGGGGTGGTAAGGTTTGGTAAGGGAGGAAAATTAAGTCCCCGTTATATTGGGCCTTTTGAGATTGTTTCGAGAGTTGGTGAAGTGGCTTACAGCCTAAAGCTACCGGAAGAAATGAGTGGGGTTCACAACACTTTTCATGTGTCGAATCTCAGGAAATGTCTCGCTAAGGAGTCGTCAGTGGTTCCATTAGAAAAGGTGCAAGTGAATGAAAAGCTGAGATATGAAGAGAAGCCGATCCAAATAATTGATAGAAAACTAAGAAAGCTTCGAAACAAGGAAATAGCAATGGTCAAGGTTCAATGGCAATTTCATCAAGGACCTGAAGCAACTTGGGAGTTGGAATCAAAAATGAAAGAAAGGTACCCCGAGCTATTTAGCTCGTGACGAAATTTCGAGGACGAAATTTTTTTTAAGAGAGAGGTGATGTAACATCTATAAAAACAGGGGTTATATGTGACATAACAAGAAGTGCAAGGGTTGAAATGATAATTGGAAATTAAGAGTATTAGAAAATAATTGGGGTAACTAACATCCCGTAATATACTCACCCACAATTGATATATTCGAATTCTTCATATTAACCCTA
Organism: Pulicaria dysenterica; assembly: GCA_947179395.2. Classification (NCBI taxonomy): domain Eukaryota; kingdom Viridiplantae; phylum Streptophyta; class Magnoliopsida; order Asterales; family Asteraceae; genus Pulicaria; species Pulicaria dysenterica. The sequence goes on from OX359295.1 coordinate 50,548,443, forward strand.
AACGACCAAAAGTCGGCTGAAACAAGGGTTGGAGGTAGAAGAATTTACGTGAAGCCAAATTCGTGAGTTTCTAGCAAAAGAGGTAATTGGTTCATAAACTAAACTCAATTAATTTGTGATATACATTTATATGGTTGTTCTAATCGATTTCGTAGTAGGCTTATATGTATTTTAGTTCATTGAAGAATTAATAATTAAGAAGATTAATAATTAACTTGCATGCCCTTTAATGGAAGAATTCAGAAAAAAATGGGTGTGTGGGCACTGTGAGATGCGAAGAAGGAAAAAAAAAAAGAGGTGTAGATTTTTGTTAGTCTCTACAAAGAAGAAGTAACATTTATTTATCATATTGGAATATATATATATAATAATTATTATTATTATATATTTAATAAAGGGTGAACGTGGGTTATGGAGAAGCAACCAACATGGATATTTGGTTTGCAATGTACAGTGTATATTTGTATATTGAAATTATTTGGTGATAATCCATCGAGTTTCACAAAGAAGAATCTGGATGATGAAGATATAAAATAGTGTTGATATTATATAAGTATTCCTTTTAGACTTAAAAGAAAAGTATCCAAACAGATACATTTTATCGTATGAGATAAGGTTATGAGGTAAACTAGGGGATCGTTATGTCATAGATTCACGTTAGAGAAAACGTTTTAAAAGAATTTTATGTAATGTAGGGTAAAGGTTAAACGAAGAAGGATTATTTATCTCAAGGCTACAAGGTTCAAGGTGAGTTTTCATGTGACTTCCCAAACTGGGATACATGCCTATATGTAAATGATTATTTTGTATGATTAGCTAACATACGTGAAAGTTAAAAATTATATTTTATATATGCATGCTTATATGTCTTTACTTATTTGATGAAAAGGGAACATTATGATGTTCAATAAAAGGTGGGCACTTGGTGTCCGGTAAAGGTTAATGGGCCAGTACTGTGAAATGCTTAATGGTATGAGCTAACTTTGTTAGTTATGTGATTGAAGTATATATGCATGCTATAATTTTCGTTAAAGTTGTATGTTAGCTATCTTTTTCTTATGAAAAATGTATAATGGATTTTCGCATGTTTGGGTGTGGTGTATTATAAATGTAAATGTAAGAAAACCATGAACTCACCAGCATTAGCTGACCCTTAGCATGTATCTCAGGAAAGGATAAGGCAACAAGCTCAAAAGGAAAGGAGAAGGTTTAAAAGCAAAGGCTTAACTCGCTTATTAGGGATGATTTAATTTCTTTAGATTTTATTACTCTAGTTAAACGTTTTATTTGTGTAAAGACTTCCGCTGTGTTTATGTGAATGATCAACTGTGGTTTTAATATAATGCCCATGCCAGTGTAATCCTCTCTTATTGGGGGTGTTACAAGTTGGTATCAGAGCCAGGTTTAAGAGAAGTAGGTATTCCACTTAGATGCCTAAACTTAAACCGAAGGGTTACTAGGATGAAAGTTGAAAATGACTAGGATTCTTGACATAGAAGATTACTATTAGTTATTAATGTATGCATCAAGATACATGGTGATGGTAACTAGAACGCTCATGTAAGGTAAGTAGACAATTACAACTGGCCACTGTAATTGTGAACTTATATTTACACGTTTGTTCTTAATATCTCATTGTGTTAATTGATGTTCATTAAGATAAGGAAAAAGAATGTCGGAATGATTAAGAAGATAATAGAAGACTCGATAGTTATAATGACCAAAATGGTGTAGAAAATGATAAAATCTATTAAGTTCTGCTAATGATATTGATGAGTATATGTTTATACAATATTTATGGAATTAATAGCTAAACAAGATTTATTTAAAGTGTAGTAAGCAACAATGTCTCGACGATCAGTCCGCTCAACTTCAGTAACCCCCGAGAACGCTAATGTCAATGACTCAGAAAATGAAGTTGCTCCATTCGCCGGCCGAGGTCGTGGAAGGGGTCGAGGACTAGCACCTGGAAATAGAGTTGTTGGGGGCAAATCCTGGACCTGTTGGCCAAGGCAGAGGGCGAGGTAGAGGAAACACTGGACTGGGATGGGTCAATAATGAAACACTGAGAGCTACTATAGCAGAGGAGGTGACACGGATTCTAAAAGAGACCTTACCCAATATAATAGCTCAAACACAAAAGGCAAATAATTCTACCAATGAAGAGGGAGAGAATGATAATGAAGTGCCTGACACTGAAGAAGAAAGGACACCAGCGACTACACACGAAGGAACTGATGATGATACTAATAGCACTGATGCAAAGAAAAAGGGGTGCAGTTACAGGTATTTTGTAGCATGCAAGCCACCAGAGTTTAATGGTGAAGGTGATGCTATTGCCACTATGAAATGGATCAGGGAAATGGAGGCGGTTATTGAAACTAGTAATTACGCCGAGAATGAAAAGGTAAAATATGCGGTACACTCATTTAAATCCGAGGCTCTGTTCTGGTGGGATAATGTAAAGGATGTACAGGGAGCTGTCGCTATTCGCAATATGACATGGGAGGAGTTCAAGGAAATTTTAATGACCAACTTCTGTCCAGAAATCGAGATGAAACAGTTGGAGAAGGAATTTCTAGCCCTAGAGCAGGGAAACCTTTCAATGCGTGAGTATACAACCCATTTTAATGAAAGGGCGAGGTTTGGATCACATCACGTGTCAACTGAAAAGAGAAGGATTGATTGTTACATTGGAGGAATGAAACCGGGTGTGCGGGAGCTGGTTATGGCCATGAAACCCAAAACTTTTCGAGAGGCAGTGGATGCAGGGGCTGAGATGTGGAAGGAAATGTCACGTCAGCAGGCAAGTGGTATAAAAAGAAAATGGGAAGGGGATAGTGGAAATTCGAAACGGCATAATTTTGGGTCAAAAGAAAAGGGTGATAAGAACAATAAGCCTCTTTGCAAGAAGTGTGATCGCAAACATGGAGGGGAATGCAAAATGGGAACCAACCTTTGCTACAAATGTGGAAAGGCGGGTCATGTGTCAAAGGACTGTCCAGATCTTAAAACATGTTATGGTTGTGGGGAAAAGGGACACATCAGACCTGAGTGCCCGAAAAAGCAACAAAGTTCAACAGGTGTCCTAAGGTTGACTGATGGGAAAACTACAAAGGACGAAGGAGTGCCGAAAGCCAAGGGACGAGCATATACCATGAATGCAGACGAGGCTAAGGAAACACCAGACGTAGTCTCAGGTACATTTCTGGTTAATAATGTTTATGCTTATGTCTTATTTGATTCTGGAGCAAACAAGAGTTTTGTGTCTACTACTTTTCGTAAGTACTTGAATTTAGATGCTAAGGAACTAGACCAAACTTATATAGTTGAAATGGCCGATGGTGAACTAGCAAGGGTTACTGAGGTGATTGATGGTTGCTCAATTCTCTTAGATGGACATGAGCTACCAGTAAAACTGATGCCTATGCACCTAGGAGGCTTTGACATAGTGATAGGTATGGACTGGTTGTCGGAACATCAGGCACAAATAGATTGTAATAAGAAAATGATAAAAATTCCACTTCCAGCGGGGGGTATGATACGTATTTACGGGGATAAGGGGAAGAGTGACATGAGTATTATCTCAGTTATGAAAGCAAATAAGTGTCTAAGAAAGGGTTGCATTGCGTATATGGCGTATGTAATCAATGCTGGACCGGAGAACAAAATCGAAGGTGTTCCAGTAGTAAATGAATATTTAGATGTTTTCCCAGAAGACCTACTAGGCATCCCTCCAGATAGACAGGTCGAGTTCATCATAGATTTAGTACCTGGAGCAGCTCCGATAGCCAAGACACCATATCGTTTGGCTCCAACGGAAATGCAGGAACTTATGAAGCAGTTGCAAGAATTGATGGATAAGGGGTTCATACGACCGAGTTCCTCACCCTGGGGAGCACCAATTCTATTTGTGAAAAAGAAGGATGTCACAATGAGGATGTGTATCGACTACAGGGAGCTTAACAAGATTACGATTAAGAACAGATACCCGTTGCCGAGGATTGATGATCTATTCGATCAACTTCAAGGCGCCAGTTATTTTTCAAAGATTGATTTGAGGTCAGGTTATCACCAGTTGAAAGTCTGCGAGAAGGACATACCTAAGACTGCTTTCAGGACGAGGTATGGACACTATGAATTTCTCGTGATGCCGTTTGGTTTGACTAACGCACCAGCAGTATTTATGGACTTAATGAATCGGGTTTGCAAGCCGTACTTGGATAAGTTTGTTATCGTCTTCATTGATGATATACTTATATATTCGAAGAGCCGAGAAGAACATGAACAACATCTGAGAGTTGTGCTAGAATTATTGAGAAAAGAAAAACTTTATGCTAAGTTTTCAAAGTGTGAGTTTTGGTTGAGAGAGGTGCAATTCTTGGGTCATGTTGTTAATGAGAAAGGAATTCAGGTAGATCCTGCCAAAGTTGCTGCGATAAGAGACTGGGAACCACCCAAGACACCTTCGGAAATTCGTAGTTTCCTTGGGTTAGCTGGGTATTACAGGAGGTTCATACAGGACTTTTCAAGGATAGCGGTTCCATTGACTTCATTAACGAAAAAGACAAGCAAGTTTGATTGGGGTTCAAAGCAAGATGAAGCATTTCAAACACTCAAGCAGAAACTCAGTAGCGCGCCAATCTTAACGCTACCTGAAGGGATTGAGGATTTTGTGGTTTATAGTGATGCTTCGAAGCAAGGCCTTGGATGTGTTTTGATGCAGAGTGGTAAAGTTATAGCTTATGCATCTCGACAGTTAAAGGAGCACGAAAAGAATTACCCAACGCATGACTTGGAGCTAGCCGCGGTGGTGTTTGCTTTAAAGATTTGGAGGCATTACCTGTATGGCACGAAGTGTGTAATTTATACCGACCACAAAAGCCTTAAGTATGTGTTCGATCAGAAAGAGTTGAATATGCGGCAACGGAGATGGATGGAATTGTTAAAAGACTATGATTGTGAAATTCACTATCACCCAGGAAAGGCGAATGTAGTTGCCGACGCCTTGAGCAGAAAAGAGAGGCCAGAGCCAATTCGGATCCGAGCTATGCTAATCGATGTTAAGGTTGATCTAATGGATCAAATACGGGAAATGCAACAGAAAGCTCTACAGCCTGATGTGATCAAGAAAGAAAGAATGGTTGGTAGAGTCAGATTATTAGAAAAGGGCAAGGATGAAATTTTGAAATTTAAGAAACGCATGTGGATTCCGAGTCTTGGCGGGATTCAAGATACTATTTTAGATGAGGCACACAAGTCAAGGTACACTATCCACCCTGGTAGTGATAAGATGTATAAAGGGCTAAGAAAGAATTTTTGGTGGCCTGGAATGAAGAGATCGGTGGCAAGGTATGTTGAAAGATGTTTAACGTGTCTGCGGGTCAAGACAGAACACCAGAAGCCTTCAGGTTATTTACAACAATTGGAAATTCCGGTTTGGAAATGGGATCAAGTAACCATGGATTTCATCACTAAATTGCCAAGAACTTTCCGAGGACACGACGCAATTTGGGTAATAGTCGACAGGTTGACCAAGTCGGCCCATTTCTTACCAATCAAGGAGAACTACTCGTTAGAGAAGCTAGCACAAATTTACGTAAATGAAATTGTGTCAAGGCATGGAATTCCGACTTCAATTGTGTCAGATAGAGACAGTCGATTTACTTCAAGGTTTTGGAGAAGTTTTCAACAAGAATTGGGTACTCGTTTGAATTTGAGTACTGCGTATCACCCGCAAACTGATGGACAAAGTGAACGAACAATTCAGACCTTAGAAGATATGTTGAGGTCATGCATCCTTGACTTTGGAGGCAATTGGGATACGCATTTGCCTTTGGTTGAGTTCTCTTACAACAACAACTACCATACGAGCATTCAAGCAGCGCCATTTGAAGCTTTGTATGGTAGGAAATGTCGAACGCCAATTTGTTGGACTGAGGTGGGTGAAAGTCAGTTGTCAGGACCGGAGATCATCCAAGAGACCACAGATAAAATAGTACAGATTAAAGAGAAACTAAAAGCTGCAAGAGATCGACAAAAGAGTTACGCAGATAAGAGGAGAAAACCTTTAGAGTTTCAAGTTGGAGATAGGGTGTTGCTCAAAATATCTCCATGGAAAGGGGTGGTAAGGTTTGGTAAGGGAGGAAAATTAAGTCCCCGTTATATTGGGCCTTTTGAGATTGTTTCGAGAGTTGGTGAAGTGGCTTACAGCCTAAAGCTACCGGAAGAAATGAGTGGGGTTCACAACACTTTTCATGTGTCGAATCTCAGGAAATGTCTCGCTAAGGAGTCGTCAGTGGTTCCATTAGAAAAGGTGCAAGTGAATGAAAAGCTGAGATATGAAGAGAAGCCGATCCAAATAATTGATAGAAAACTAAGAAAGCTTCGAAACAAGGAAATAGCAATGGTCAAGGTTCAATGGCAATTTCATCAAGGACCTGAAGCAACTTGGGAGTTGGAATCAAAAATGAAAGAAAGGTACCCCGAGCTATTTAGCTCGTGACGAAATTTCGAGGACGAAATTTTTTTTAAGAGAGAGGTGATGTAACATCTATAAAAACAGGGGTTATATGTGACATAACAAGAAGTGCAAGGGTTGAAATGATAATTGGAAATTAAGAGTATTAGAAAATAATTGGGGTAACTAACATCCCGTAATATACTCACCCACAATTGATATATTCGAATTCTTCATATTAACCCTAAACGACCAAAAGTCGGCTGAAACAAGGGTTGGAGGTAGAAGAATTTACGTGAAGCCAAATTCGTGAGTTTCTAGCAAAAGAGGTAATTGGTTCATAAACTAAACTCAATTAATTTGTGATATACATTTATATGGTTGTTCTAATCGATTTCGTAGTAGGCTTATATGTATTTTAGTTCATTGAAGAATTAATAATTAAGAAGATTAATAATTAACTTGCATGCCCTTTAATGGAAGAATTCAGAAAAAAATGGGTGTGTGGGCACTGTGAGATGCGAAGAAGGAAAAAAAAAAAGAGGTGTAGATTTTTGTTAGTCTCTACAAAGAAGAAGTAACATTTATTTATCATATTGGAATATATATATATAATAATTATTATTATTATATATTTAATAAAGGGTGAACGTGGGTTATGGAGAAGCAACCAACATGGATATTTGGTTTGCAATGTACAGTGTATATTTGTATATTGAAATTATTTGGTGATAATCCATCGAGTTTCACAAAGAAGAATCTGGATGATGAAGATATAAAATAGTGTTGATATTATATAAGTATTCCTTTTAGACTTAAAAGAAAAGTATCCAAACAGATACATTTTATCGTATGAGATAAGGTTATGAGGTAAACTAGGGGATCGTTATGTCATAGATTCACGTTAGAGAAAACGTTTTAAAAGAATTTTATGTAATGTAGGGTAAAGGTTAAACGAAGAAGGATTATTTATCTCAAGGCTACAAGGTTCAAGGTGAGTTTTCATGTGACTTCCCAAACTGGGATACATGCCTATATGTAAATGATTATTTTGTATGATTAGCTAACATACGTGAAAGTTAAAAATTATATTTTATATATGCATGCTTATATGTCTTTACTTATTTGATGAAAAGGGAACATTATGATGTTCAATAAAAGGTGGGCACTTGGTGTCCGGTAAAGGTTAATGGGCCAGTACTGTGAAATGCTTAATGGTATGAGCTAACTTTGTTAGTTATGTGATTGAAGTATATATGCATGCTATAATTTTCGTTAAAGTTGTATGTTAGCTATCTTTTTCTTATGAAAAATGTATAATGGATTTTCGCATGTTTGGGTGTGGTGTATTATAAATGTAAATGTAAGAAAACCATGAACTCACCAGCATTAGCTGACCCTTAGCATGTATCTCAGGAAAGGATAAGGCAACAAGCTCAAAAGGAAAGGAGAAGGTTTAAAAGCAAAGGCTTAACTCGCTTATTAGGGATGATTTAATTTCTTTAGATTTTATTACTCTAGTTAAACGTTTTATTTGTGTAAAGACTTCCGCTGTGTTTATGTGAATGATCAACTGTGGTTTTAATATAATGCCCATGCCAGTGTAATCCTCTCTTATTGGGGGTGTTACAAGTTGGTATCAGAGCCAGGTTTAAGAGAAGTAGGTATTCCACTTAGATGCCTAAACTTAAACCGAAGGGTTACTAGGATGAAAGTTGAAAATGACTAGGATTCTTGACATAGAAGATTACTATTAGTTATTAATGTATGCATCAAGATACATGGTGATGGTAACTAGAACGCTCATGTAAGGTAAGTAGACAATTACAACTGGCCACTGTAATTGTGAACTTATATTTACACGTTTGTTCTTAATATCTCATTGTGTTAATTGATGTTCATTAAGATAAGGAAAAAGAATGTCGGAATGATTAAGAAGATAATAGAAGACTCGATAGTTATAATGACCAAAATGGTGTAGAAAATGATAAAATCTATTAAGTTCTGCTAATGATATTGATGAGTATATGTTTATACAATATTTATGGAATTAATAGCTAAACAAGATTTATTTAAAGTGTAGTAAGCAACAATGTCTCGACGATCAGTCCGCTCAACTTCAGTAACCCCCGAGAACGCTAATGTCAATGACTCAGAAAATGAAGTTGCTCCATTCGCCGGCCGAGGTCGTGGAAGGGGTCGAGGACTAGCACCTGGAAATAGAGTTGTTGGGGGCAAATCCTGGACCTGTTGGCCAAGGCAGAGGGCGAGGTAGAGGAAACACTGGACTGGGATGGGTCAATAATGAAACACTGAGAGCTACTATAGCAGAGGAGGTGACACGGATTCTAAAAGAGACCTTACCCAATATAATAGCTCAAACACAAAAGGCAAATAATTCTACCAATGAAGAGGGAGAGAATGATAATGAAGTGCCTGACACTGAAGAAGAAAGGACACCAGCGACTACACACGAAGGAACTGATGATGATACTAATAGCACTGATGCAAAGAAAAAGGGGTGCAGTTACAGGTATTTTGTAGCATGCAAGCCACCAGAGTTTAATGGTGAAGGTGATGCTATTGCCACTATGAAATGGATCAGGGAAATGGAGGCGGTTATTGAAACTAGTAATTACGCCGAGAATGAAAAGGTAAAATATGCGGTACACTCATTTAAATCCGAGGCTCTGTTCTGGTGGGATAATGTAAAGGATGTACAGGGAGCTGTCGCTATTCGCAATATGACATGGGAGGAGTTCAAGGAAATTTTAATGACCAACTTCTGTCCAGAAATCGAGATGAAACAGTTGGAGAAGGAATTTCTAGCCCTAGAGCAGGGAAACCTTTCAATGCGTGAGTATACAACCCATTTTAATGAAAGGGCGAGGTTTGGATCACATCACGTGTCAACTGAAAAGAGAAGGATTGATTGTTACATTGGAGGAATGAAACCGGGTGTGCGGGAGCTGGTTATGGCCATGAAACCCAAAACTTTTCGAGAGGCAGTGGATGCAGGGGCTGAGATGTGGAAGGAAATGTCACGTCAGCAGGCAAGTGGTATAAAAAGAAAATGGGAAGGGGATAGTGGAAATTCGAAACGGCATAATTTTGGGTCAAAAGAAAAGGGTGATAAGAACAATAAGCCTCTTTGCAAGAAGTGTGATCGCAAACATGGAGGGGAATGCAAAATGGGAACCAACCTTTGCTACAAATGTGGAAAGGCGGGTCATGTGTCAAAGGACTGTCCAGATCTTAAAACATGTTATGGTTGTGGGGAAAAGGGACACATCAGACCTGAGTGCCCGAAAAAGCAACAAAGTTCAACAGGTGTCCTAAGGTTGACTGATGGGAAAACTACAAAGGACGAAGGAGTGCCGAAAGCCAAGGGACGAGCATATACCATGAATGCAGACGAGGCTAAGGAAACACCAGACGTAGTCTCAGGTACATTTCTGGTTAATAATGTTTATGCTTATGTCTTATTTGATTCTGGAGCAAACAAGAGTTTTGTGTCTACTACTTTTCGTAAGTACTTGAATTTAGATGCTAAGGAACTAGACCAAACTTATATAGTTGAAATGGCCGATGGTGAACTAGCAAGGGTTACTGAGGTGATTGATGGTTGCTCAATTCTCTTAGATGGACATGAGCTACCAGTAAAACTGATGCCTATGCACCTAGGAGGCTTTGACATAGTGATAGGTATGGACTGGTTATCGGAACATCAGGCACAAATAGATTGTAATAAGAAAATGATAAAAATTCCACTTCCAGCGGGGGGTATGATACGTATTTACGGGGATAAGGGGAAGAGTGACATGAGTATTATCTCAGTTATGAAAGCAAATAAGTGTCTAAGAAAGGGTTGCATTGCGTATATGGCGTATGTAATCAATGCTGGACCGGAGAACAAAATCGAAGGTGTTCCAGTAGTAAATGAATATTTAGATGTTTTCCCAGAAGACCTACTAGGCATCCCTCCAGATAGACAGGTCGAGTTCATCATAGATTTAGTACCTGGAGCAGCTCCGATAGCCAAGACACCATATCGTTTGGCTCCAACGGAAATGCAGGAACTTATGAAGCAGTTGCAAGAATTGATGGATAAGGGGTTCATACGACCGAGTTCCTCACCCTGGGGAGCACCAATTCTATTTGTGAAAAAGAAGGATGGCACAATGAGGATGTGTATCGACTACAGGGAGCTTAACAAGATTACGATTAAGAACAGATACCCGTTGCCGAGGATTGATGATCTATTCGATCAACTTCAAGGCGCCAGTTATTTTTCAAAGATTGATTTGAGGTCAGGTTATCACCAGTTGAAAGTCTGCGAGAAGGACATACCTAAGACTGCTTTCAGGACGAGGTATGGACACTATGAATTTCTCGTGATGCCGTTTGGTTTGACTAACGCACCAGCAGTATTTATGGACTTAATGAATCGGGTTTGCAAGCCGTACTTGGATAAGTTTGTTATCGTCTTCATTGATGATATACTTATATATTCGAAGAGCCGAGAAGAACATGAACAACATCTGAGAGTTGTGCTAGAATTATTGAGAAAAGAAAAACTTTATGCTAAGTTTTCAAAGTGTGAGTTTTGGTTGAGAGAGGTGCAATTCTTGGGTCATGTTGTTAATGAGAAAGGAATTCAGGTAGATCCTGCCAAAGTTGCTGCGATAAGAGACTGGGAACCACCCAAGACACCTTCGGAAATTCGTAGTTTCCTTGGGTTAGCTGGGTATTACAGGAGGTTCATACAGGACTTTTCAAGGATAGCGGTTCCATTGACTTCATTAACGAAAAAGACAAGCAAGTTTGATTGGGGTTCAAAGCAAGATGAAGCATTTCAAACACTCAAGCAGAAACTCAGTAGCGCGCCAATCTTAACGCTACCTGAAGGGATTGAGGATTTTGTGGTTTATAGTGATGCTTCGAAGCAAGGCCTTGGATGTGTTTTGATGCAGAGTGGTAAAGTTATAGCTTATGCATCTCGACAGTTAAAGGAGCACGAAAAGAATTACCCAACGCATGACTTGGAGCTAGCCGCGGTGGTGTTTGCTTTAAAGATTTGGAGGCATTACCTGTATGGCACGAAGTGTGTAATTTATACCGACCACAAAAGCCTTAAGTATGTGTTCGATCAGAAAGAGTTGAATATGCGGCAACGGAGATGGATGGAATTGTTAAAAGACTATGATTGTGAAATTCACTATCACCCAGGAAAGGCGAATGTAGTTGCCGACGCCTTGAGCAGAAAAGAGAGGCCAGAGCCAATTCGGATCCGAGCTATGCTAATCGATGTTAAGGTTGATCTAATGGATCAAATACGGGAAATGCAACAGAAAGCTCTACAGCCTGATGTGATCAAGAAAGAAAGAATGGTTGGTAGAGTCAGATTATTAGAAAAGGGCAAGGATGAAATTTTGAAATTTAAGAAACGCATGTGGATTCCGAGTCTTGGCGGGATTCAAGATACTATTTTAGATGAGGCACACAAGTCAAGGTACACTATCCACCCTGGTAGTGATAAGATGTATAAAGGGCTAAGAAAGAATTTTTGGTGGCCTGGAATGAAGAGATCGGTGGCAAGGTATGTTGAAAGATGTTTAACGTGTCTGCGGGTCAAGACAGAACACCAGAAGCCTTCAGGTTATTTACAACAATTGGAAATTCCGGTTTGGAAATGGGATCAAGTAACCATGGATTTCATCACTAAATTGCCAAGAACTTTCCGAGGACACGACGCAATTTGGGTAATAGTCGACAGGTTGACCAAGTCGGCCCATTTCTTACCAATCAAGGAGAACTACTCGTTAGAGAAGCTAGCACAAATTTACGTAAATGAAATTGTGTCAAGGCATGGAATTCCGACTTCAATTGTGTCAGATAGAGACAGTCGATTTACTTCAAGGTTTTGGAGAAGTTTTCAACAAGAATTGGGTACTCGTTTGAATTTGAGTACTGCGTATCACCCGCAAACTGATGGACAAAGTGAACGAACAATTCAGACCTTAGAAGATATGTTGAGGTCATGCATCCTTGACTTTGGAGGCAATTGGGATACGCATTTGCCTTTGGTTGAGTTCTCTTACAACAACAACTACCATACGAGCATTCAAGCAGCGCCATTTGAAGCTTTGTATGGTAGGAAATGTCGAACGCCAATTTGTTGGACTGAGGTGGGTGAAAGTCAGTTGTCAGGACCGGAGATCATCCAAGAGACCACAGATAAAATAGTACAGATTAAAGAGAAACTAAAAGCTGCAAGAGATCGACAAAAGAGTTACGCAGATAAGAGGAGAAAACCTTTAGAGTTTCAAGTTGGAGATAGGGTGTTGCTCAAAATATCTCCATGGAAAGGGGTGGTAAGGTTTGGTAAGGGAGGAAAATTAAGTCCCCGTTATATTGGGCCTTTTGAGATTGTTTCGAGAGTTGGTGAAGTGGCTTACAGCCTAAAGCTACCGGAAGAAATGAGTGGGGTTCACAACACTTTTCATGTGTCGAATCTCAGGAAATGTCTCGCTAAGGAGTCGTCAGTGGTTCCATTAGAAAAGGTGCAAGTGAATGAAAAGCTGAGATATGAAGAGAAGCCGATCCAAATAATTGATAGAAAACTAAGAAAGCTTCGAAACAAGGAAATAGCAATGGTCAAGGTTCAATGGCAATTTCATCAAGGACCTGAAGCAACTTGGGAGTTGGAATCAAAAATGAAAGAAAGGTACCCCGAGCTATTTAGCTCGTGACGAAATTTCGAGGACGAAATTTTTTTTAAGAGAGAGGTGATGTAACATCTATAAAAACAGGGGTTATATGTGACATAACAAGAAGTGCAAGGGTTGAAATGATAATTGGAAATTAAGAGTATTAGAAAATAATTGGGGTAACTAACATCCCGTAATATACTCACCCACAATTGATATATTCGAATTCTTCATATTAACCCTAAACGACCAAAAGTCGGCTGAAACAAGGGTTGGAGGTAGAAGAATTTACGTGAAGCCAAATTCGTGAGTTTCTAGCAAAAGAGGTAATTGGTTCATAAACTAAACTCAATTAATTTGTGATATACATTTATATGGTTGTTCTAATCGATTTCGTAGTAGGCTTATATGTATTTTAGTTCATTGAAGAATTAATAATTAAGAAGATTAATAATTAACTTGCATGCCCTTTAATGGAAGAATTCAGAAAAAAATGGGTGTGTGGGCACTGTGAGATGCGAAGAAGGAAAAAAAAAAAGAGGTGTAGATTTTTGTTAGTCTCTACAAAGAAGAAGTAACATTTATTTATCATATTGGAATATATATATATAATAATTATTATTATTATATATTTAATAAAGGGTGAACGTGGGTTATGGAGAAGCAACCAACATGGATATTTGGTTTGCAATGTACAGTGTATATTTGTATATTGAAATTATTTGGTGATAATCCATCGAGTTTCACAAAGAAGAATCTGGATGATGAAGATATAAAATAGTGTTGATATTATATAAGTATTCCTTTTAGACTTAAAAGAAAAGTATCCAAACAGATACATTTTATCGTATGAGATAAGGTTATGAGGTAAACTAGGGGATCGTTATGTCATAGATTCACGTTAGAGAAAACGTTTTAAAAGAATTTTATGTAATGTAGGGTAAAGGTTAAACGAAGAAGGATTATTTATCTCAAGGCTACAAGGTTCAAGGTGAGTTTTCATGTGACTTCCCAAACTGGGATACATGCCTATATGTAAATGATTATTTTGTATGATTAGCTAACATACGTGAAAGTTAAAAATTATATTTTATATATGCATGCTTATATGTCTTTACTTATTTGATGAAAAGGGAACATTATGATGTTCAATAAAAGGTGGGCACTTGGTGTCCGGTAAAGGTTAATGGGCCAGTACTGTGCAATGCTTAATGGTATGAGCTAACTTTGTTAGTTATGTGATTGAAGTATATATGCATGCTATAATTTTCGTTAAAGTTGTATGTTAGCTATCTTTTTCTTATGAAAAATGTATAATGGATTTTCGCATGTTTGGGTGTGGTATATTATAAATGTAAATGTAAGAAAACCATGAACTCACCAGCATTAGCTGACCCTTAGCATGTATCTCAGGAAATGATAAGACAACAAGCTCAAAAGGAAAGGAGAAGGTTTAAAAGCAAAGGCTTAACTCGCTTATTAGGGATGATTTAATTTCTTTAGATTTTATTACTCTAGTTAAACGTTTTTTTTTGTGTAAAGACTTCCGCTGTGTTTATGTGAATGATCAACTGTGGTTTTAATATAATGCCCATGCCAGTGTAACCCTCTCTTATTGGGGGTGTTACATCGCGGTTCTCGCGCTAACAACGGTTCTCGAATGAACTCTCCCCTGTGTATATATGTATATAACTAATCAATTATAAAAAAGGGACCATAAACGAAATTATTCATAATTTGACAGAAAATTGTAACTGTGAAATTAAGAGGGATATATAGTCATTTAAGAGAGTCTAGCTAAATCCAGAAACGGACGTTTAGTTAAAGCAATGTTCGACTTAAAAATAATTAAAAGTTAATTTTGTTGTTTGTAGGGTATCGAGGATCAAATAAATTGGATTACCAATCAATAAAGTTTTATTGAGGGATAAATCATTTTGTGACTCTAACTACAGACACACAATTAGTATTTTTGCTATCACTAACTGTTAGAATTAGTTTTAGCTAATTTTCGGTAGATGCTTTGACGGATATATGTTATCCTATTAACATTTATGTAAAATGTTAAAGTGTCAACGCGAGCTATTAGCTTAGTTTATACCTAAGACAGTTAAGCGTTAGTGAGTACTGAAAACTCAGATATAGCATCAAGTACTCAACATAAACACAAATCATTGAGCTTTAGCAACCGATGTTCGTTGTTAATTGAAGCTAATACATGTTTCTTTAACATTTTCTACTTAGGTTTGTGGGTGCTATCTCAAGTCTTCACTAATTAAGAGCATCGATCATTGGACCTGATACAAATTAAGAACTACTATTGTAAATGTGAAACTTAAAAGATTAAATCAGTTAGAATTTAACGATAAACTTAAAGAAGAATTGATGATTTCAATACGTTTTAGGAATATAAATTGTGTTTTCTATGAAGACAAATTAAAGTCACCAAGTTCAAAGTACTTTTCCAGCTGATTTGAACATCAAAAATCAACTAACATATCTTCTATAAAAATTATATTTTCTTCTATATTATCCTCTTACTGTATTATTCCATCTTCTCAATTATTTAATACTTTTACTACACTAATTTTCATTTTTTATCTCATTTCTTGATATTGACAGTTTTATTAAACAAACAAGTAAAAAGATAAATAACAATATTTAATAGAATAACACAAAATCCCTCCTTTTACATTTATAACAAACGAACTAGTCAGTGGCGGACCCAGAATTTTTTTTCACCGGTGGCATCATATAATGCGGAAATAAAATTAAATAAAATTGAGGGTGTTGTTTGGGTTTTTTCTCGGGTTTCGGTTAATCGGGTCGAATTAACGCGATTTCGGCGGTTATTCTGGTATTTTAGGGCCAAAATTTAAAACAAAACACAATTTATATGAAGTTATGTTAACTAAAATGTTATTTTAAAGGTATAAATTGAAATATTAACCTATTTTTTATCATTTTTTTTAAAAGTATCGTTTTTCTTTTGATTTTGATGGCATCACCGGGTGCAATCCAAAAATTTACCGGTAGCAACGTCTCAAAAATTTGATAATCGACACTGCGAATCGCTAAAAGACCGGTGGCGCTTGACCCCCCAACAACATGGAGGTCCGCCACTGGTACTAGTATTTGATATCTAGTCGTTTTAATAAAATAAATTTACTATTTCTGACTTTTCTTTTTCTAGGGGACATGTGAAATTAACGTAAAGGAGACGTAGCGATGACTTCGAAATTTCCAGGAAATTTCATTACATGGACAAAATTATCAAGTGAAAACTAGAAAGAAATAATTAAACATATATAGCAAGATAATTTATTATTAAAAACTGGATAAATATAATGTTAAGCTTGTAAGATAATATGACTCCTCAACTAATCACATTATGTGAAACCATATAAATAAAATACAAAAGGTGAAACCTTAATGAGTCTGGATTCTAATCTAATGGACTCAATATACCTACTAATAAAGCTCAGGTTATCAACTTTAATAAAATAAAATAGTTATGATGGAGAAACAAACTCATAAAACATTGCATTAAAATTGTTTCACTAACACATTTTATTTATTAGATGACTTAATATTAAATCTTAAAAGATTTTCAATACACCTGACCCCATCGCGTCATTTTATTATATATTAATAGACTAGACACTGCTCCGTCGTATAAAACTCACTCTAACATATACGCCTGCAATCTTTTTTTTCTTTTGTCGTGCTTGACGAGCAGGTATGCTACATCATATTTAAGATTTGCAAGATGTTCTATTTTTCTCCATAACTCCGATAACGAGTCATTTTTGCAAGGATTAAAACATCATATTGTAAGGATTAAACTTGAAACCTTAACAAACATACGTTAGAAGATGTGAATAATAAAAAAACACGACATCAAGATATAACGTGGTTCGGTCGTCAAAGTCACGACCTACGTCAACGAGCAGAAACCATAGACTTCTTTATTAATAACTAAAAAGTGTTTACATAGAGGTCATCCACAGGCCACAGATTCATGATTTGAATGAAACTTAGCAACAATATTTATATACACAAACTAAAAATCCTATTCCTAATTTAATTCAACTAAATGATAAGAACCAACAATTTGAAACACTAATCGATCGGCCGTATTTCAAATTAAGATAACCATGCAAATTCAATATTTGAATTTTACTTATCCACACGCATGCGGCATTCAATTGAATTAAATTAAAATCCAGTAATTTACGTTCACGTCGAGCTTTTTATTAAATTAGATTCTTGTTCATTTTAATATTGTACTGCTAAATTTAAGTTACACTTAACAATTCTTGATTGACCAAAGTTTTTAATATACATGAAAGAGTTTTTTCCGGTTAAGATTATACGAGGAAAATTGTTTCCTTACGGCCGGTCCTTATCGTAGGGCAAGATTACATGTATTAACTATCTACTTAATAACGATTACATGTATTAAATAACGATTACATGTATTAACTTATCTACTTAATAATTTGATGATGTATTTATCTTGTCTTAAAATACAAAAGAGGTTGCATAAAAAACAGCAAAGAATTCAACGTACTATGATTTAACTTCAGACCTCCTTGAAACATAAACATGTCACATTGTTAACATTAATTAACTCTCATAATGTTCTAGATCTCTTTCATAAAGTCACACTCATTCGATGTTTAATATAGGATAATATACAACACACTATGGCCTCATGTGTGACTTTAACGTCGGTATATAAGAGTTACGTGGAGAGCGTGTGTGGTCATTTGACTAATGACGTGTGGAACTAAATCTTATATCTGCATGTAAGTTTGCCGGGTTCAACATCGAAACGAATTACCAATTTATGATGTAACGAACTAAATTTATATGTAACAAACTAAAAAAAGTTCACAAATGTGACTTGTGATTACAGGTTTATCGCTTGTTCTGATTTTTTTAAATATTTTTTATTATTTTATTAGCATTGTATTTATATATTTCTGCCCAATGTTATTTCATTTTATTATGTTTTGTATTATTAGTATTATTATTATTATTACTACTATACTTTCTTTTATTTCTTGCATCGCTTTTCACTGCCGGAGGTCTTTCTCGGGAAACAATCTCTCTACCTTCGGGTAGAGGTATGATTGTCTACATTTTACCTCCCCCATACCCCGTTGTTACGGGATTGGGTACTGTTGTTGTTGTTGTTGTATTAAACAAACAAATACACTTCATATTTAGAAAGGGTTGAAGATAGGATCTGTAGTGAACCAAACACAAACAAACACCATCACCTACCACCCTCCTACCGCCGACAACCACCACCACCACCACCAATGGCCACCATCACCACCACCCTCAGATCTGGTTTGGTTTTGGGGTTCGTGCTCCAACAAAGGATTCCCCTCCTGGCGTACCACCTCCATCCTACACAAACAACAACAACCATCACCAGCACCGGTGCTCCACCGAAGCTTTAGCGAGTTGTTGCCTCTTGCCCACCGGTCGCCGGATCTACGTTCTGAACTTGCTCATATCTGCTTTGATTTAGGGTTTGTTCTTGTTTTTCTTCATCTTCTTCAT
This sequence comes from Pulicaria dysenterica, assembly GCA_947179395.2. Lineage (NCBI taxonomy): Eukaryota > Viridiplantae > Streptophyta > Magnoliopsida > Asterales > Asteraceae > Pulicaria > Pulicaria dysenterica. The sequence continues at coordinate 50,567,190 of OX359295.1, forward strand.
TATAGGGTTCATAGGTGCTACCTATCTGAAGTCGATGAAGATATGAATCATATATGGGTTTTTATCTTCACCTCTGTGTTCGATTTAATTTTGAAGCAGATTTACCCATTTGAAGTCGATGAAGATATGAAACATATGTGGGTTTCAATTTTCAAGTAGATCTAGTTTTCGTAAATTTTGTTCTTATGGTTTTTGTGATCGTCTGCTTCATATGTGAGTTTCGATTAAATGTCCATGCTGCTGCTGATGATAAGACGTACGATAATGTATTTATGGTTCTAGGTCTGTATTTGCAGCAATTTTTTGTATATGTAACTTAGGGTTCTAATGAAAATGGTTGTCACATGTTGATGATGATGAGATGATAATGTATTCTAGTTTAAATCAAGTGCTATTTTCTGTTGGGTTCAAAGATTTGTTTATGGGTATTGACTTTTTGTTAACATAGATTTGACAATTTCAAATTTCAAATAATAATAATAATAATAATAATAATAATAATAATAATAATAATAATAATAATCTTGTTCAAATAATAATAATAATAATAATAATAATAATAATAATAATAATAATAATAATAATAATAATAATAATAATAATAATCTTGTTCAAATAATAATAATAATAATAATAATAATAATAATAATAATAATAATAATAATAATAATCTTGTTCAAATAATAATAATAATAATAATAATAATAATAATAATAATAATAATAATAATAATAATAATAATCTTGTTCAAATAATAATAATAATAATAATAATAATAATAATAATAATAATAATAATAATAATAATCTAATTCGATAAAATTTATTAGACGATCTGAATCTTTTATTTAAAAAAAATATTTAATCTTGATTAGTCATTCATTTAAAATCAAAAAATCAATTTTGACTTTTTAAAGTCAAATTTATAAGAGATAATTTCATATATGTTTTTATTAAATCATACTAGTTTATTACGGGTGTTTCGGAAGTTTATTTGAGATATTAAAATTTTCAAATAAAAATAATTTAGTAAATGAAATATTACATTTGGGATGAAAATATACCAATTAATTACATTAGTATACAATTTTTATAAAACCCCCTCACATTTTCTTAAAACCCCCTCACGATTTCATTCAACCCCCTCCTAATATATTTAAAATTGAATTCAAATTACTTATCCACAATTTTTTATCTTTCCAAAATTATTTTGAAAATGGAATAATTTTGAAATTAAAGGTTGTGATTGGTTAATTAAGACTCAATTTATAGTTATTTTTGAAAAATTTGCATGCCTTTTATATATAGATAATATAGATAAAATCGTATTAGCTCACCTTAATTTATGAATATCATATATACCATTTATAATATTTTAAAATATCATATTTAATCAAATTTTTAGTTTTATCATTCTAAAATCTTTTATAATTGTTTAATTCCTTTTTAATTATAATCAGTAACGTTTAACTTTATTACCCTTAATTATAAAAAATAATTATTGATGATTTATATAACAAATACAATTACGTCTCTTCGTATCATGCTATCATGTTTCTACCATCAAGTCTGCTCTCACATTTGCGTCGATGTTTCTACCGCTGGTTAATATTTATTTTTTAAATCAACCCGTGTATTACACGGACATTCAGTCTAATAATATAATAAATAAATAATAACAATAATAAAATAGCAACAAAATATAAAAATATGAAGATAAAACATGTTAAAAATCAAGGTGACCTCTTGCATTAAACGTAAATTTCGTGTTGCTTGATGTATTTTTACAAACTTTTTTTAATTTGTTACGCAGAATATTAAAATAAATATAATTTATTACATTTTAATACACTTAACTCTAAATTATAAGGCGATTTCCAATGTTCATTAATGTAGCATGTGGTGTATACGACCTTAACTTGAACATTGTAGCATGTGGTGTGAAGAAAACCTGTATATGGCTTAAAAACGATGGAGACAACAATCGGCGAATCATATCTCAATCACATGCATAGTTATGGACTCGGCGACTTCAATTAACTTCACCGTTGCGAGATCAATTTATTTGGCATAATAAATAATAAGAAGTTGACGTAAGTGGTCGCAAATTATATGCAAACCAATTAACATCTTCATTTTATATATTGCAAACAAAAATATATTTGTTTAATTAATTACATATTCAAACTAGATAGGTTGTGGATTTTGATATTTGAATTAGAAGTTTTGGACTCGAATATTGTATCAGTAACAACATAAGTGATAGACTTTATCCGTACTAGTCATTTTTTTTTATCAATTATTATATTGAACAAACCAAGGTTTGACAAAAAAAACTTCGTTTATTTCTTATAAATTGATAAAAACGACTTCGTCTATTTCTTATGGTTGTTGACGAGGTCCTCTAAGCTTCTGTGTCCTATTTATTTCATCTCTTTGATTAGGGGTCAAAGAGGTCCCTAAGAGCCAAGGGAGTACCTCGGCACAATACTCGGCATGGTGATGTGGCGCTCGGTATGCCGAGAGGAACACCACCCCCGAACCTCGGCATACCGAGTTTGGAGGCAAACTCGGCATTTGGCCACCGAGAATTCCACCGAGAGAAAGGGGAGAGAGAAAGAGAGAAGAGAGGAGAGAGGAGAGAGAAGAGAGGGTATTTTTTAATAAAAAATCTGAAAACATGAAAGCATGGGTATTTCCTACCTTGAAGCATAGGCAAAACATAGCTGACGTGGCGCTGATGTGTCCAGAAGCATGGCATGTAGAGGTTGGGGTACTCCCCATGCTCTAAGAGGACCACTATGTCTGTCACATTAATAGGCATCAATATCGAAAATATAGAGCTATGTTGTGGACTTTTAAATGCGTAAAACTAAATTTACAAAGTTTATGCTTTTAAATGTGTAAAGAGAATCAAATAGAGATTGAGAAAAGTTCGTATTTAAAAACGTGAACTTCTATAATATAGATATGTTTCCATATTTTCACATTTAGAAATATGAATATTTTTATTATTTGTTCACACTAACAAAATAAATGTGATACTTTAACTATATTTTTCATATATCTATTTATATTATTTATAATATAGGTATGTTTCCATATTTTCACAAAATAAATTTTACTAAAAAAATTGTGAAATATCAACATATTTGTTGTAGTGAGTTTTAACAATGGGCAAATAATAGCCGAGAAATTAATGTAACATATTGTTGGTGTACCATATGTTTGGGCCTTAGGTAAGGCCCAAACATATGGTATACCCATTGGGCTTGACCTCATTTTACCCTAGACACCTCCCTATATATAGGGAGGGAACCAAGTGTTGGTCCCGAATGGATACTACAACAACAAATGTTTGTATAAAGGGGGTTGAATACAAACTTTAGCAAATTAAAATTTAAGCGATACACGGTTTACTTTTATATAATTCTTATTGATGTAAATCAAGAATTACATGAACTAGATGCGGAAAATCTAAGTTCAATAAAAGGTGGCAACTAAATTAGTCTAACACATAGACTAAGCTAATCCTAAACAACTTATGTTTAAGATGTTCAACACATTAACAAGTTTGTTACACTGAAAGTAAAAATGCTAACTCTTCTAATTCTCAACAAATGAGATTTCAGTGTTCAACTCTATCTATTCGCATACTTAACATGTTTTCATGCATGAGTATATATAAGCAAAGTGGTGTCTGGGTTGATGAAGAGAGAAGGAAACAAAGGTACTTGGTTTAATAATATTATAATAAATATAGTTAGTGGGTGAGAGGTAAGTTAACTTTACAAGCAAAGTGTGTAAAGTAACCATACTTTTCAGTAAGGAGTTTATCCACTATCTATTATTATATTATTAAAGTACTATCTTTATGTCTTGGGAGAGTAAACTTCTCTTTCCATGCTTGTACTTTTATCAACACCATGCTTTCTGAAGATTTGACTTTACCAAGTATAGAGTTGTCAGCCATACTTAGTTGAAGCAGCATATCTTCGAGATCTTCTCTTCAAGGGTATCTTTCTCCTTTTCCAGAGGATAAAGATCTATCCTTTTTGTTTCTTTGCAGAACGTACTTTTACAAAGAATGATCTAAGGCATAAAAAGAACAACACATGTTCTGCCTTTGACTAAAGAAAATATTACATAGAAAAGTTATTAACTGAGATATAGGATAATAACTCAGCTAACAGACACTGAACTGCAAATGTAATTTTGCTCAGCTAAGGATAAATGTGAAAGACTCAGCTGACTAGATTTGCTCAGCTGATCGAAATGCTCAGCTAACAATACAAATCAAAGTATAGCTAATAAACTGATCAAACTAAACTGTCAGCTGATCTCAAGGGCTCAGCAAATCGTTTGAGTATGATCAGCTTATGAAGAAAAGATTGGATAAGTAGCAAATACCTTATCTGACAGATTGGAGGCATCAGCTGATCAATGTGATGGTGTCAGCTGATCCTTGATAGCTCAGCTGATCTTGAAACTTTCCTCAGCTGATGGTTTTGGACTATCAGCTGATCCATTGTAGATCCTCAGCTGATGCTCTTTGACTGATCTTTTCCTCTCAGCTGATCTTCCTGAAGCTTGTCCTTTAGCTGATACTCAGTGTTCAGCTGACACTTGTTTTCTTCAGCTGACCCTTCTTACTTACAATTTTCTTTAAGTCTAACATGAAAAACAACACATATTTTTCATTTATCTAAGTCTAAACTGAATATGTGGTTTTGTTAACATCAAATCCTATTTTAATTAATAGACAGGTTTGATTTAGGTTTGATATTGCTATCTCCCCAACACCAAGGTTCAAGGGGCTCTCTCCTTTTTCCTGTCAACACCCACATAGAGATGCTCTCCATATGCATCCACTCTCTTATAACGACCATCATCCTCACCTTCATCTCCTTATAACGACCATGGGTTAATACACCACGAGATCCTCATGTCACCCCCGCTATGGACACCATTTCCTCGCCCGGGGTTAGCCACCGCAATGGGAGACGAAACATCCAATCATCTCCACTCCACTCTACTACTCTACATGTACATGTTCGTTCTTACGAACAAACACATATATATCAAAATTTACCAATAAATGTAACGTGTAATTTTTTTGTGTCGAGGAAGATTATAAATTTTAATTTGTTATAAAAAAAGAATTGTAATTTTCAATTTTACATAAAAAGAGATGATAAATTTCAGTTTGTTATTAAAAAGAGTATCATAGTATGCTAAAAATTGGTGAAAATTCCCTTTTTTTGTTAAAATCAAAATTTATGATCCTTTTTTCGCCACAAAAATTGGACATTACCTTTATTGGCAAATATCGATATTTAGGTTACCTTTCTCGACAATTTGCCCTTTAACAATTACATACTACCAAGAAGCAATATCTAGATCATTGGTATCATTTATCAATTAGGCCACCCTTACCATGTAACTCGAAGGTTTCGGGAAGGGAATCAGTTTGATCGGGTAGGTGGATCACCTCTACACCTTTCTTGCTTTACCCAATCGTGTGACTCATTCGAGTCCCCAAACCGGAGCGCCTCTCTCTCTCTCTCTCTCTCTCTCTCTTATATATATATATATATATATGTTAAAAAATAAAAAAGTTGGATAAAATTGAGTTAGGATATACTAACTTTTGGATTAGAAAGATTTAAAAAGTACTCGGATTGTGTAACCCGAATTATATGTTATACGGATGATCTTAATGCCCCTTATTCCTTATTTTCACACATATTTAAAGTCAGAATCAAACATTGATAGTCACAATTTCACAGATAATATCAACACATTTCATAACTTATTTGTATATTATAGGTGGGCAGTGGACGTCTCACATAATATCATGGGGCCTAGGATTTCCAAGCCTAATTAATATCAAACAAGTCACGAGTTTCCTTTTTTGTTAAAAATTGAAATCTATAATCTTTTCTCGGCTAAAAAAAATTGACGTTACCTTTATTGGTAAATTTGGATATTTTAGTTACCTTTCTCGACAATTTACCCTCTGTTTTACTTTGCCGTTTTAAAGAATGTAATTATATGTCATTCACGTGATTCAATGTCACGAAAATGTTTTCAGCAACATGTCCGATTTTTTTCAGTTATTCTTATATTTGTATAAACTATTTTATTAATTTCAAAAATAAATTATTAAAGCATCAAAATAAGAAAAAAAAATTATATTTATGAAATAAAGAGAGAGAAGTTAATAAGATTTTGAAAATTATGTTGATGTGGGTGAATAATTGTGTTTGTGAGAGAGAGAGTGTGTTAGTGAGAGAGTATATTTTAAATGAATAAAAAGTTGTAGTAAATTAGGAGAGTGAAATAATAAAAAGTTCAATATATGAAATTAATTTAGATAAAAAGAAAGGTGAATGAAATTTTAAGAAGTTTCAAGAGTAAGATGAGAGAGAGTGTTGTTGAATTGTACACAACAAATTTTTATCATACACATCAATTGTGACTTTTATGCCTCTAGAATTCCACTATCTTTTACTCTAGTCCACATATTCAAGGGTATGATGGTCTAAACAACAACTAATTGTTGTGTATGACAAAAATCTATTGTGTATAGATTATCACCAATTGATAAACTTTAATAGCCATTGTACGGGTTCTAGACCGATAACAAATTATCTCATTTAGCCAAGGTGGATCAAACGCCTTTATAAAGTTGTTATGGATTTAATTGGTTTGTAAAATGTATAAGGTGGATTTGTTTCAAATGTTTGGAAAAAGATTTAGAGTTGGCGAGTGTTAGGTACTCCGTTTAATCTCTTAGTGGCAGGCTTCATGAATGAATCAGTGTTCAAATTTTCTTTTGGTAGCAGTTTCAAAAGCTTTTATAGGTGTGTTTTATGCAACCTTGTAAGGTATTTGGGGATGTGTGTATAGAGATTAGATTCCTATTAAAAGCATCTTCTAATAGATCACAATTTTCTCTTCTTTGATTAAGAATAAGAGCAGAAATCGTAACCTGCATTGGGGTAAGTGGGTAGATAAGTGACGGACTGATTGTGTAAGTTTCTTATGTGGAGCTTCTTTGTTTTGGTTTTCTTATATGAACCTTCTTTGTTTTGGTCAAGTTCCGGTCAATTCATCTATTTTTGTATCGGGTTCTGGTCATGATATTTTTTTCTTGTCGGGTTTGTGTCAACCAGTTTCGACCAAATGTGATCGGCAAGTATGTTTTCGGTTTTCGCATACGATTTTCGAATACGGTTTTCCTTTTCGACTATGATTTTCGTTAATAATCTTGGGAATTTCATGTTTGTTTTACACAATTCGGTAAGAATTTCGAAAATGATTTTCGTTTATACTCTAACTTTAATATTGAATGTTCGTTTCGATTGTATTCGAGCTTTAAATTCAATATTTGTTTCAGTTTGATTCGAATATTATTTTTCTGTTCAAATTTATATAAATGAATATAATAAAAAATGGGATTTACTGTTGTTTTACCAACCGAATAATTTAAAATAATTCATCATTAAATAAAATTGTAATGAATTCAAAATATTAAGGTACCACCTATCAAGTGAACATATGTCAAAGTACCAAAGTCATATAGTTAAAATAACAAATATCAAAATGATATCTTATAGTTTTAACAGTAAATATTTTATTGTTCATTTTAAGTTTTTTGGATTTAAGGGTTTTGTACATTTATTTGACGGATTTTATTACCCTAGTATATCACTTTCTTATTTGAATTAATAATCTTTTCAAAATTTAAATTTTAAGAAATTAAAGAAAATTTATAATGTTACATTTTTACCCTTAAACGAGACAGTTTCGAATTGTCGGATTGACCATAACCCGACAAATTTATTTTTGTGTCGACACGTTTTTGATCCATTTCGGGTTCATGTCACTTTTCCCACGTCGATTTCGGGTCGGTTTCGTATCAACTCAAAAATAGCTACCTTAGAAAAACTGAGTGCTTAATTATTCAAAATGTATTTTAAAACTAAATATATACAATATTATTTTTCTATTTCATTCTTCAGATCTCTATTCAAATATGAAAATCAAACACGCTAAATGCTACTAGACTCGACATTTAGCCGAAAACAAACGGCCCTAATTAAGTTCATGTTTATTGAATCTTTTATCGGAAAAATTATCCAACAACAATAATATAATATTTTAAAAATAGAAACACCAAATGACCAAATCCGGATCACCGACTTCGGGGAGAATCGTAGCCTTTAATGAATCTTGAAATATTTTATATATGTTTCCGGCTTATAAGCTTGGACCATTTCAAATTCAGACTCTTATCATATTTGTAACTTCCATATACACCGTATCTAGAAAAACGTTGTAAATATTTAATGTTGATTTATAATTTCAGAAGTTAATTATGACATATTAAATATTTTCTGTGGGACTAAACAATATGAACTAAAATAAATAAATACAACTTAGTTGACATATATGGCTGTGATTAAAAATTGATAAAATAAGTATGTATTCAACCTTGATCTATGATCCTTTTGTAGCTTGGTTCTAGTGATGGATTTTAGAATTTTAGTCACAATTGACACTATATGATATGAAAAATAGAACTAAGTACAATTAAGTGTGTCTTTCGGGTTTGTTATTCTGCAAGTCGGTTTAGTTGGGTTTTGAGTTGTAAACAAATATCTGGACCAAATTTTGTACAAATTGATTATTATACATTTTTTTACCCATAAATGGGGACACTTCTCCGTCTCTTTAGTGTGGGTTCGAATTGCTTGGTGACGGTTTTTCAATTGCCCTTCGTTATTTGGCTTTAACCAAGGTCTGAACACCACACCTTCACTTCATGGAGGAACTCTTAAGGAAAAAAACCCCCAACTCACTACATGCAGCAGTATTTGATCCACCAACCTCTTGCGAGGAAGTGGGCGCATTACCAAATGGGCTAAACCCCATTGGTAATTCGAACCAACACAAAAGAGACGGAATAATCTGATCTATGGCAGTAATGCATATAAGCCAGTGTTCCAAAACAAATGATTCAATATTGGAGAAACAATGTAATATTTAAATTAATCACCTAATACCAATCTTAATCTCCAAACTCTTATCTTTACTATATTATAATGCATTTAGATCAAATGATTAATCCCTTAAAAATTAAGTCACTTGAAATGACATTACTACCCTCACTATTCACAAATTACGGTGGATAGTAAAGCTGGGAAAGTTAATTTGGAAAGTGTAAACTATTAAACCCATTTATACTATTTGATTTTTATATCATTGAAGTCAAACGAATAAAAGGTTAATAGAGTTTTAAATATATAGAAAGGCGTATACATTGAGTTGGCAAATTGACAATTTGAAAATAATTTAAAGTTGTAATTAAATTAAATAGAAAACATTTATACTATTGTATTTTGTTCCTACTAATTGAAGTTGTAAATTAAATAAGGAAATAATATTTTTTATTGTTCATAAAAATTTTAAATTGTGTCAATTCTTCCATCTCATTATTCTCAGAAGTGGCATGATTGCATGAACTTTGCGAGTCTTTCCTTATTTATAGAAATGAAACAGTTTTCAATATTTAAATCACCATATACGGGATGTAGTTTTCACAATCATATAAAACTCATTGAAACCATATATCTTCTTCGAGATGAATTCTCAATATAAGACTAAGAATTCTTATATATTTATTGATGATGCAAACAGTGTAAATGACTAAATAACATCAATGGAGATTGCATGTTGACAAACGTTAGAAAAGAGGTAATGTGCTAGAACTATGTACCTTTTGTCATATGAATTTTATGTTCCTTCCTTTTTATTCAATTCTAAGATAATATTCAATTGTTTTCTCCCTAACATATACATTAATTGTTGTTTCCATATATTATTATTAAACTTTATGTATGTTGTTTTATATTGTTTCCATGTTATAATAAAGTCCATATATAATCATTTTGTGTAGGCATCTTTCTTGCATACGTATGAGTATGGTATACTAAATATCAACTCACTTTCAATTGAACCGAGAGCTAAGGTAATTTAGAATTACGTAAGCTACCAGTAACCATTATTTTTCATCTTATATAAAATGATCCGGTAGCTTGGTACCAAACATAAATATAATTTCACGTTCTTGGTATTTCTTTCTTACGAATTAAGCATGTCCTCAATCCATAAAATGTGAAAGCTTAATCACCAACTTTTTTTCTAAATAAACTTGAAAGCAAGAGCTTTGTATTATTCAACCACAAATGCAATATTTTTCAACAATCAAGTTTTACTTCATATTAAACTTTGAAAGTTTGATGTTGAAATTTATTACCAAGAAAAAATCTTGAGACTTGCATATCATTGCATATCATTGATAGTGTATCCCTCTATAATTGCTTTTCATGACTCAAATTAGGGACTTTATTCTTTTTCATTTATATATCGTTTACCAAATAATAAGATAAAAATATAAATTATAAAATATCATCTAGATCCAGAAACTATAATAAAGACTAAAAAAATGCAACAAAAAACTAAATATAGTGACTTAAACATAGATAAATATTTTAAGATCACGCATACCACCTCTAAAAGACAAAGAAAATAGAAACCATTTTTATTAGCCTATTTGATTACCAGTGTGATCTTTCACCTAGGCATTAGTTTTCCAAGTCAACAATTGTAGTACAAATAGTTTTTCTACCATCTTCACTATCAACGCGAATCCCACTTTATATTTAGGATGATCTATCTTGTAAGCTAAAAAATAGTGTTTAACGAGTGTTATTACTCGTGCTTCGCTTCGTATTTGGTTTGATAAATATTAACTTTCATAATTTTTTATTTATAGTATATTTGTTTGCTTCTACTAACGTGTATACTCTCTAAAAAAACTTCATTTTTAGTAGCCCACATTTAGCTACCATCTTTTAAAAATTACATAGAAAATTGAAATCAAACATTAAGCACATAATAAGTAAACTACCTATCAATAGGAATAAAGAAGTTATATAATAACTATCTTTTTAGCTTTTTTTAAATTATTTTATTTCCTTTAAACAAATATTAATATTAGAAATAGTTAAAATCTATATATAAAATTGAACAAAATAGATTAAGCCACTTCTGAGAATAATGAGATGGAAGAATATTTTAAAAAATAAGATTAAATAAAATTGAACGTTTGGAATAATGAATGACATAAAAAAGGTTAACATTTTAAAGAATATTTCAAAAGATGTATAACATAAATATATGTGGCTATTTTACAAAATAAATTTCTAAAAAAAATGATACATCCTCTTACTTACAAGATAAACACAAGTAGTAAAATTGAAGAAGGAGCTAAATAAAAAATTAATGAACTAAATTACAATAAAGTAACGATATAAAACAATATAAAGTAATTATTATAAAAGTATTTAGTGAAACAAATCATAACATACATTATAATATCACATAGGGCATCGAAAATGAAAAAGCAATTATCAAGATATGTATAATTTTAAAGAATCATTTAATGTAATATTTACACGTGGCCATATATTAGGAAACTCAAAAAAGCAAGTGATGGAGAGACAAGGAATCGAACCGGGGGCTGCAGTGAACTCAAAACCACCATTACCAGTTGGGCTAGAAGGCATTCCAGGTAAATCCCTTCACACTTGTCCAATATACATTATGGCGCACATTATAATAACCCATTAATGAACAATAAATACGGCGCAGGTTAAGATCTTGGTAAATGTATATAACAAGCGGTTATAAGCCCGCGCGTTGCGGCGGGTGTTATTTACCTAATTTGATATGTTTTAATAATAAAAGATGAAGCATATGGTGGAAAGTACGTTTGTCTTCAGTGACTTTAATCATATAAAATATATGTCGATTTATTAATAATAGTTATAATCATAATAATAATAATATCAATCATAATAATAATAGTAATAGTAATAGTAATAGTAATAGTAATAGTAATAGTAATAATAATAATAATAATAATAATAATAATAATAATAATAATAATAATAACAATAACAATAATAATAATGATAATAGTAGTATAATAATACTAATACTAATAATAATTATTATAATAATAAAAATAATTAAAATTATAGTAATAATAATAATTATAGTAATAATAATATTAGTAATAATTGTAATTATAATATTGTGGTGGGTGTTATTTATCTAATTTGATAAGTTTTAATAATAAGAGATGAAATATAAAATATATGTCTATTTGCTCCATAATTTTTAAGTATTCTTTAATAATGATAATAATAATAATAATAATAATAATAATAATAATAATAATAACTAATTATTATTATTATAAATATAATAAGATTCTATTATTATATTTATAATAATAATAATTAGTTATTATTATTATTATTATTATTATTATAAATATAATAATAGAAATAATAATAATAATAATAATATTACTAATAAATACATTTAGAAGGAAAATTTTTTGTCTTTAGTGAAAGGCAATATTTTTTGTCTTTTAGTTATTATTATTATTATTATTATTATTATTATTATTATTATATAATTATTATTATTATTATTATTATTATTTCTATTGTTATATTTATAATAATAATAATAATAATAATAATAATAATAATAACAACTAATTATTAGTTATTATTATTATTAAAGAATAATTAAAAATTATGGAGCAAATAGACATATATTTTATATTTCATCTCTTATTATTATAACTTATCAAATTAGATAAATAACACCCACCACAAAATTATAATTACAATTATTACTAATATTATTATTACTATAATTATTACTATAATTATAATTATTGTTATTATTATAATAATAATTATTAGTATTAGTATTATTATTACTACTACTATTATTATTATTATTATTATTGTTATTGTTATTATTATTATTATTATTATTATTATTATTATTATTATGATTGATATTATTATTATTATTATGATTATAACTATTATTAATAAATAGACATATATTTTATATGGTTAAAGTCACTGAAGACAAACATACTTTCCACCATATGTTTCATCTTTTATTATTAAAACCTATCAAATTAGGTAAATAACACCTGCCGCAACGCGCGGGCTTATAACCGCTTGTTAATAATAATAATAATAATAATAATATAATAATAATAATAATAACTAAAAGACAAAAAAAATGCCTTTCACTAAAGACAAAAAGTTTCCCTTCTAAATGTATGTATTAGTAATTATGATTATAATATAATTAATAGCTAAAACTTTTTATAATATAAAATATTTTAAAAGTCCAGTAAATGCAAATTAAATTTTAAGATATACAATTTTAAATACAAATTAAAAATTAAATAAAAAAGAATTTCCTAAAATATTTTTAATTATCATATAACATATATTTTAAATTAAGTATTAGAAAATAAATGTAATTAGAACCATAAACCTAGATGATATGTAACTCTAAAATTTATAAATATTTCTAAATTTTTAAATGACTCATATAACCAAAATAAAATATTTTATTTATAATATATTTAATATCTTCTCTACTACTTTATCTAAGCTTTAAAATATGAAGTAATGGGAAATAAATATAATTAGAACTCACAAACCTAAATAAATGTATTAAATTTAGTATTATAAAATAAATATAACTAGAACTCATAAACCTAAATATCCCCAGTTCCCCATATTAATTTAAAACACACCAATATATCATTAAACTCTCTCATATCAACACAATCCTTCACCCATATTAATACAATCTCAAAAGTCAAAACCATGATACATTTATAAATAGAGTACTTTTTATATTTTAAAAATTACTAAAAAATTGACGGAGAAAATAGAAATAGAGGAAATGGAAAATGTAGAGGAAATAAACATGTTGACGCAAGGAATTATGGGCTGAGATCCTTTCAAAGTCAAAATAACCAGTCATGTTCCCTCAAACCAAAACTAGGAGGCCTTGTTTGAATTGAATTGGGACGCTTTGTAGTACTTACCGGTCTGTTGCCGAGGAAAATGAAAGTCATTTTATCCTCAACTTGAGAGGATCTCAATCCAAAAAATAATCATTGTCACCATTCACCATAATGCGTGAATAGCATATAATATGTTCTCGAAACCAAAAATATTGTTAAGTAGAAATTATTTGTCACCGCCGCATTGCGCGGGTATCGTGCTAGTAAGAAAATAAAGAAAACATGCACAATATTGATTAACGCATCCTAATTAGACACTTGGGCAAAAGTTAACTTACTAAATAATCAAAATATAAGCAATTTTACATTTATATATCTATATAAGAGGCTTGCAAATTTTCTTAAAATAACTATATTTAGACTTAATCAACCAATGACAACCTTCAATTTTAAATTAATTCAATTCTCAAAACAATATTGGAAAGATAAACCGTGAATTTGGTTTAATTTTGAATGAATTGGGAGGAGGCTAGATGAAATTTGTGATGGGGTTTTATAAAACATGTGAGGAGCTTTTAAAAAATATGAGAGGGTTTTATAAAAATTGTATATTAGGGTAATTAATTATAAGGTGTTTATAAATTATGTTTAGTAACTTGTGATATATTTTTTTAGAGAAAAAATAATTATATATTTACGACCGTCTCATTTTTATCTACGTTTTGGTATAAATTTTATTGTAATATGACACTTTTTTGGAATTAGTATATTCTTAATTTTTTGTTATCCGTTAATAATAGTGGATAAGTAATTTTTTGTTTAGCTGAGTGGTTTTTTTGGGATTATGGTGATGAGTTGAGTGGTCAACTTGAATATGATATTCAAAGTGTTTAGTTATTGATTTTAAAACATTTTCAATCTTATAAGAAAGATGTATAAATTTTTTTTATAAAATAAGATGTATCAACAAAAGATGATATATTATATATTTAAAAATCTAAAACCAGAGATGTAAATATAGTTGTTCTTGATGGTCCTGAAACAATATTATTAGTGTAGGTAGTTAGCCAAATCAGACAATTTCATCTCATGATGTGTTTTGCTACGACGATTAACAAAAGTTAAGGACAGTCACTTTCAAAAGTTGGTTTATTCCTCGGGAAACCTACGTTTATACATGGTCAATTGTATGTTGCTGTTTCACGTGTTAAAAGTAAAAAAAGATTAAAAGTTTTGATTTGTGACAAAAGTGGTAATATTACAAACAAAACAAAAAATAGAGTCTACAAAGAAGTGTTTCAAAAAATTTAGTTATTTTATTTATTAAAAATTCTAACATATGTAAGTTTTCGGTGACATTTCATTTATTGCATAATTTGTATTAAAAAATTTTAATATCTCAAATACACTTCCAAAATACTCGTGCGTGCACGGGGAAATAAACTAGTAAGCTAAATAAAACACATTAAAACTAATACCAATCAAACTTAATATTAAATTAACAGCGTGTGGTTTGTTTGGAAAGCTCGGAACAACTTGGTGTTCAACAGAAAACGTTTCATTGCTTCAATGATTACGGATGAAATTCAAGCTACTCTTTTTACTTGGATTAAATATAGAGCTAAAGCTAAGTCATTAGATTGGTCATCATGGTGTTGTAATCCTACTATTTTCTTTTGAGCTCTTTGTAATATTTTTAGCATCTTGCTAGATTTTTTAATAAAATTTGAATTCTCTAGACAGGGTGATGGTCATGCTAAAGCTCTTTGCCCAGGGTTCTCTTTATTGCCGTTCAAAAAAAAATTAAATTAAATTAACGGCGTGGAGGGAGGATGGGTATAGAGAGGAAGGCGGGAGGGGTGTGCTAGAAAAGAAAGTGGGGCCTATGAGACTCTCTCTCTTTTCTTTTTATTTTTTAATTTTAATGGTTATTGAGTAATAAGTAGATCTTATAATATGATGTGGTGATCAGAACCACTACAAGATAGAATGATGCACTGGGTGATAGAATTGAAAAAGTTACAATTGTGTAGATTGATATTGCATTATATTTTGATGTAATTTATCCATCATTGATGACAAAAAAGAAAACCGTAGTATGCTCGTAGTCTTTGACTTTACCATTCATCACTAGTCGAGCCTTGTGTTAATCTAATGTTCCACATTCAGATACTTATTCCTTAAAAGCTACATAGACTTGACAATATTCATATTACATGGCATCTTACCGGTACTACATGCCAACAATAAAGAGAGAACAGAGGAGACAAAGTATTTTAAAAAGAAACCCTTTAAAGTTTGTGAAATGTGTAAAATCATGCATTGGTATTTCTAGGTTGAAGCATGAATGAGTAAATATGAAGTATTGTTGAAGTGATGATGATGTATCAATAAGCATAAAAGCATGCTTAAAAATACCCCTCACGCTCTAAGAGCATAGCTAGTATACATCATGCATAACATATGGCCTAAGCCCACTGCCTATTGGAGTAGTGTGTGTAAGGGTGTTCATGATGGGGGATGGGCAGTGAGAAATTTGATCAGGTACACGGCCTTTTTAACAACTCGAAACTAAACTGTGTGGGGTGGGTACCCACACCAAACTGAACCGAATAGGAGCTGGTACACTCGGTTCTGTTGATTGTTACCCGCATTTTGACGTGTGTTCTGATTTACACAATAAAACAAGTAAATGAAGGTTATTTTATGACAAAAGAAAACAATTAACACTAAAAAGATACTACATATTGAATTTAAATATATGGATAAGTTAAGACCATCGGCTTATTGAAGACGGCGAGCGCACAATGGTTAGATCAAAGTTTTCAAAGTAAGGGGATAACAAAATAAATTGTAGTGAGCGATGAGCGAATAAAATACGGTATGTGATATAGCTTTTTTTAAGATTAGTAAGTTTTTAGATTATAAAAATATTAGTAAATATAAATTTCTAATAAACCAAGTTCATATGAGGCGGGGCGAGTACCAGCGGTTAATAAATTTAGATAACCGAATCCGACCTGTACGTGACTCGGCAGGTAACCTTATTTTCGGGGTTTATTTTAGAGAACGGGTTGCTCTAGTATTTGTTCGATTCCGGATCACACGAATCAATTCGATGCTTAGGTTTTTTGGTTTTTTAAATAGTACGTGTTTTCATATTCTCATTAATGAAATCATTGAGTGATTATTATTATCTTGCCGTTTTCACTTGAATCCGGACAAAAACCAAACTCATGTAGTTTTATCAAACACTATATAAGCCACATTGAATCATGGTGTTGGATATTACTACTTAAATATATTAATGATATATGATTTCTGAACATCATAATTAAACGTCAAAAGAACAGCATGAATGCAATGTTTGTTGGTCAATGGGTATCACGACAAGAATTTATGGGAAAGAACTCATGTTACCAAACAATGCCATGTGAGGTATTCCCCATCATCGGCTTAAAAACTCGGCCGATCTACTTAATCAGATACAAATATGTGTATATTATAATATTATTATTTCTATATTTTAATATATCCGACCTAAATGTGGATATATTTAATTATATATAAACAATTATAGATGTTTTTTATGATTATTTGGAAATTGTTGATGCTTGATAAGCAATTATAGTAGTAGCGATAAAAAAAAATTTCTCTAATGAGAAATATATAATGGTTTTGTATAAGCAATTAATATATCTATAATTAAATTTCATTAGACTAAAAGATATTAGATAAGTATCCTAATAACCAATATGTTATAGAAATGACAATAACAAGTCTGTAACATCTTGCAATAAAGAATGGCAGTATGCTTTTCCAAAAAAAAAAAAAAAGAATGTCAGTATGGCATTATATATAACTATCTTTTTTAAATTGAAATAGATTAGTACAAACGGACAATAGACCATTTTCTTTAATTATACTATTTATGCTTTAAAATATTGGGATTAGATATATGTCTTTATTAACACCGTTTCTTCACTCATAAAATTTTTAAATTATATGTCTCTTTTGCTCATTTAAATCATATTTTTCATAAAAATATATATAGATGAATCGATAAAAAATGACTAATATATATAAAGATATGTGTGATTGTACATTATCAAATTTATTTAATACTCTATATCAGTATATGTATGAGATGTTCTCACCATAAGTAATATGGAATTATATATATTCTTTGAATAACAAACACATACATCCATCTAATCTACATATATGTTTAAGACAAGATTTGAACTCTTAACCTCATGAAGTGATGAACATAGTAACACTACTTAATAATGCTAGGCCAAATGCTATTTGGTATGATATATATATATATATATATAATCAGGGAATTAGGTTCAAGTAAAAAAAAAGTTAAGGTAAAAAGAGTAAGGAGAATTATGGTTGTGACATGTGGCAAACCAATAAAAGGGTATATTAGGTATTAAAGTACTTTTATTCTCTCTCCAGGGTTACACGTCCCCCATTATACGCTGCCTTCATCCATCAGTGCCTTTATACGCTAACCTAAATCCAGCCCCCCCTTTTCGATTATCTCAGCCGCCGGAGATCACAGAGAGAGAGAAAGAGAGAGAGATGCGGCACCACCGCCGACGAAACCCACATCTGAAGTCGACTATGAAGTCGCCGTTGTGAAGGCGCATTGTTTATGCATCCTCCGCCGAATATACGAAGTCGTCGCCTGCACGAAAACCCTAATATCCAATGCCCCGTCGCCTTCATTCAAGCCCTACGGAGTCGACTGTGAAGTCGCCACTGTGAAGGCGCGCCGTTTATGCATCATGCGCTGCCTCGGTGAAGTCGCCGCCTGCATCCCTCCGCCGCCCCCTGTCGCAAATCCTAATTTTGTTTTGCACCACCGCCATGGCAGAGTCAAGAACAAACCAACACAGAATTGAAGTCGCTGCTCCATCACCACATCTGCACCATCACTGCCGCTACACCACGACAGAGTTCACATGTTCATCCAATTTCAAGTTTTTATTCATCAGATTATGTTCTTGTGCATCAGATTCTTTTGGTAGTTTTTATGCATCTCTGTTAAAATTGTTGATTTTTGTAGATTTGTGCAGTAAGAAGATGTGCATCTGTTTTTTGGATGAATTGATATCACAAACATGGTTGAAATTAGAATTAGACCTGTGCATCTGTTTTAGTCAAGATTTTTCGACTGTGCATCCGTTAAATATGATGTATTCTGTTGCTAATTTTGTGCATATGATGAAACTCGGTCCTGGACAAATAAACTCAAAGAAAGAGCGACGTTTTTTTCCTTTTCCTGATTTACCCTTAATCGGCAGTTACATATAGTTAGTTTGGGATTTTTTTGTTGACTTTTGATCTGAATCATGTGGCTCACATCTCTCCTTACTTTTTTTACCATAACTAATTTTATACTATATCCCTACCCTATAATCAGGATCAAATAAAAAGAGTTTTATAGTAAAAAGTGTAAGGAAAAACACGGATTTGACACGTGGCAAAGTTAGTTAGAGGGTATTATAGGAATTTATTTTATTTATTTAATTTATTTAAAAAAAATCATCCACATCCCCTAAAATCTCTCTCTCTCTCTCCTAAGATCCACCACGTTTAGAACCCTAAACATATACACATCCTTTCCGTCCCTGAGACGCCACCCTGAGACGACGCATCTACTGTTTCACGTCACTGCCGATGGTTTGCTTCTCCGCCGTCGCCGGTTCTCTGTTTATCGATCCCACCATCGCCATTGCTGATTTGCTTCTTTTTCGCCGCTGCTTTTGCCCCATCGCTGGTTGCGTTGCCTCTTGTTTTTGCGCCGCCGCCTGCGTTGCAGTTGCAGGAATCGGTCGCCGACCGTCCCTCACCAATATCAAGTATTCCACCGCTGTACATCACAAACACTATACGAATCATTGCGTACATCACAAACCCTGAATATGTTTTACGGTTTTGTCATTTTTCTGAAATTACATTAATGAGCAAAGAAAATGTGATAGGGTTGTTACGCTGTTAAAAATCACGCTTCCACCATAACTTCCGATTTGGTCTATTCGATGGAAATGATTATTTTTTATCATCAGTTTCATTTTGTTCTCACTGTAAATGGTAGAACCAACAACGTTTTTTGGATGAAAAAATAGGCATGCATCAATTTTTAAATATTCAACCGTGTATATACTTATTTGTGCATCAATTTATGAATATACGATTGTGTATCAATTTGTTTTTTGATGATTGGCGTTGTGCATTAATTTTTTTATGTATTTGTTGTTTGAGTTACGAGATTATGCATCAAATTCTTAATGTATCAGTTTTTTAATTTTTTTAAATGGTGTATATGTGAATCGGTGTGTTTTATGCATAATGAAGTGTCATTGTGCATCATTTTTTTACTGTGTGCATCAAAAAAATTCTGGAGAAAAAAGCCACATTTTTAGGAGTAAGTTTGAAATTTTAAAGTTTTAAAGGTCAATAATACCCCTAAGCGATATTTTTTATAATTAAAGGAAAAATAAAAAAAACCATATTTTTAGGAGGAAGTTTGACAAAATTAATGGCTGAAATTTCTCCTTAACTTTTATAGTTTAATTTTTTTTAGCAGATCTCAACTCTATATATATATATATATATATATATATATAGGAAAGAGATCAAATAAAAATGATTTTATGATAAAAATTGTAAGAGGTATTTAAAACCTTCCACCTGTTCACTAAACATCAAGGGCAAATTAGTAAATTTAATCAATATCGTCCTTGTTTTGAATCTAATATATATATATATATATATATATATATATATATATATATATATATATATATATATATATATAGGAAAGAGATCAAATAAAAATGATTTTATGATAAAAATTGTAAGAGGTATTTAAAACCTTCCACCTGTTCACTAAACATCAAGGGCAAATTAGTAAATTTAATCAATATCGTCCTTGTTTTGAATCTAATATATATATATATATATATATATATATATATATATATATATATATATATATTATGTGTGTGTGTGTGTGTAATTGGGTTCAAACATAAAAAGAATTAACATACAAAATATAAGAAGAAATGAGAGGTTAACACGTGTATTTATAATTATAGGGGCAATATAGGAAATCTAGTTATTCTTTCCTCCCACCTCCTATATTCACGTCCCTCTTTCCTTACTTTCACCGCCTTCCCTCCAAACCGTAACTAACTCTGGCATTTTATTGTATGTCGCCGCTCGCATAGGCGGACCTATGTATATTGGGGAGGGGGCACGGGACACCGGTCTTTTGACGTTTTGTAGTGTTAATATTCGCCTTTTTGAGACTGTGCTACCGGTTAATTTTCGGGGTGCTACCGGTGATATCACCAAAATCAAAGGAAAAATGAAAGTTTCTAAAAAAAATGATAAAAAATAGTTTAATCTTTCAATTTATACCTTTAAAATAGCATTTTAGTTAATATAACTTCATATAAATTGTGTTTTATTTTAAATTTTGGCCCTAAAATACCTGAATAACAGCCGAAATCTCGTTAATCCGACCCGATTAACCGAAAACCAGAGAAAAAACCCGAACCACACCCACAATTTTATTTAATTTTACTTTCGCATTATATGGTGCTACCGGTCAAAAAGTTTTCTGGGTCCGCCCCTAGCCGCTCGTGTTATGTAGAAGAAGTTCAATTCTACATGTCTTTTTCTTTTATTTTCCTTATCTTCATATGACCTCTTGTTCTCGTTAATCATCATGGAGCCACATTCACACATATCGGGAAGCCAAGCCTTCACAAAACAACAAAATGAACCGATAGTTTTTTTTCTTAATTTGAAGGTTTACGTTGGTTTCGAGTCTGGTGAAATTGATAAAAAAAATCGTGTTTGTGGTGGTTTTTGAAGGTTTATGTATCAATTGTGCATCCAATCTTTTATGTATGAATGTTGTAATTTATTTAAAATGGATTATATGTGAATCAGTGTGTTCTGGAGAAAAAAGCCATATTATTTTGAGTAAATTTGAAATTTTTAAATTTAAAGGTCAATTATACCCCTAAGTGTTTTTTTATAATTAAAGAAAAAAAAAACAAAAAGCCATATTTTTATGAGGAAGTTTGACAAAACCAATGGCTAAGATTTCTTCTTACCTTTTGTAGTTTAAATTTTTTTGGTATACATCATTACTGTTTTATGTCATTTGTACTCTGCTTATTCACCAATGACAAGTTTTAAAGTTCGATAAACACAATAGCAAAATATGACAAGTTTGATACATTTTGGTGAACATAACCCAATATTTTAGGTCATTACTTACCATTTTGCATTCGTGAACACTCGCTCTTAATATTTTATTGTAGATGTTTATAGATAAATATAATACAAATGATCATCATTCAACCCACATTACTAAAAACATATAACATGTATTAATTCTATTTTGCAAAAAAAAAATTACTCTGTTAAACTATGAAAAATTTAAAAAACAAAACAACTTAATCATATGTTCACCAATAAACAAAATTGAGTCATCCCCCTCATGTGCACTTCACCGGTGTTTACCATTCAAAATAAGGTTTTGGGTCTCATATGAAGCACTGTTCCAAAATAGGGACCATGGGTAAAGCAACTAGAGATAGAGATGGAGAAGTTCGATTAGAACCAAAGACCAACGAGATGGGTACGTAGCGCATGTGACTTATCTGTGGTGAAGGCAACATCGGCGAGACAGGAGGCCGGTGGTGGTGTATTGAAGGGGGTCGATGGTGGTATAATCACGGTGATGGCTATGAAACCCGTAGGCTTTATGAGGAGGCGGCGATGGAAGCCTAGGCTTCATGCGGCGGCGGCAATGAAAACTCTAAAACGACGATAGGGTTTTAGATAATGTTGCGCTGAAGTAGAGCGGTGACGGTTGATTTCCCATTGCAGGCGATGGTGGCTGGGCCTCCAAACTGCCAGTCGCCAGCATATATACATAGGGTTTTTGCTTCTCCTTCACAAATGGAAGAGATGGTGTATATGGTTTTCCATTTTACCAAATGTGAGAGAGAGAGAGAGAGAGAGAGAGAGAGAAGTGGGTGAAGTTTATTAGGGTGCGTTTGGTACAGAGAATGAAATTACAGAGGAATGATTGCAAAGAATGGAATTATAGAGAAAGGGAATTAGTCTGGAGAATGAGAATTGAATCTTTTGTTTGGTAGCACAGAGATTTCAGCAGAGAAATGTAACAGAGAATCACTTCTCTTGTTTGGTAGCACAAATATTTCAACAGAATTATACAATTAAACAAATAATGCAAAAGATAGATAGCAAACATATACATTTATACAACAAATCAAACAATAGATACACAAACAAATGAACAATGAATCTGAGTACTCTTACAATGCAAAAAACAAAAAAGATGCAGACTTGCACAACTAGTCATATTTGTTTAGAGTCAAATTTCTATTAATAAATCTTTTAACATATAAATTATAAACATAAAACATCTTCTGCATAATCAAAAGTATATGGGATATGGATTATCATCGATGTCTGAATCCAAAGCTGGTAAGCGATTGAACTTGATGTCTTGAAAGACACACTGATATTCGATTTAACTATGAACAATTTCATTGAACGAAAACGTTATCTAATGGAAGCAATAAATAGTCGATTGAATATTTAAACTATAAACAAATCAACGATATCTTGGAAGTCGGAGCGACTATTAATTCTCGGTGAAAGGGTAGGAACGGTCTCGAAGTCGCCGTCGCTGGAGGTCGCCGCCGCTGCTCGGGGTCCCTGCTGGAGGAGGCGCGAAGGGAGACGGAGGAATTGAAAGAAAGCAGTCGTGGCTAGTGGAGTCGAAGGCGTGAAGGAAGGAGGTGGAGAAGACGATGCGTCTGGATGTCTCGAAATGAAGGAAGGTCGACGGTCGGAGGGATTGAAGAAGGAGGCATCGATTGAAAAAGGAGAAATTCTCCGTGTCTTTGTTTTTTTTCTCCTAGGGAATTAAAAACTGAATTCTCCCAATTTCTCCGAATTTTACAGGGAAATAAATATAGAGAATTGGAAATAAATTATTTCTCATTTTCTAATTCTCAACTATACCAAACAAGAGATTTGATATCCAATTCCATTTCTCTACCTTCAACTCTCTCTACCAAACACACCCTTAGGGTAATAGCTTTAATGGTGTCAAAAGTACTATAATACCCCTCGGGTTTTTTTGTTAAAAACCTATCCTTTTCAATTAATTGATTATATGATTTAAGAGTCCACATTACTTCTCATACTTTTTGTAAAATAATCACTTTTCGCATAAACAACCTCTATATGTATGTATATTGCATTAAGTAATTCTAAAAGTATATTTACAAATTACCTTTATTATTAAAAAAATGTATCAATACGTATATAATTTTAGATCTTGTATATAGTGTACTTTAAAACTTTGATGTATATTCAAAACATACACTACAACAAATTTGTTACTTTTCCACGTTTCATTTAAAATTGTAAAAATTTTAAATTAAAAAATGTGATATTTATAAATGTGTAAAATAGTCTAAATATAAATTTTGTTAAAAATAATAAAAATTACATTGATTTTAGAAGTCTAGACTTTTAAAAGTGCAGATTTAGTAATGTATGGTGAATTAGAATGGTTCACACTTACTAGTATGCACTTTTATAACTTTAAAAATATTTTTAAATTTTTTATGCTTAGAGTGTCAAAATTTAGATAATTTTAATAACCCTAATAAATAAGATGTACCGACTACAATTTCAGACTTTAAGATGTGAAAATAAATAACCGGTTTAAGTTATTATGCTTCCAAATCCTTGTGTATTGGGCAAACATGTGTGAAGTACATAAATCATTGTCCTTTATGTATGAGTAGCGGCTTGAATTAGGGGTGTTCACGGGGCGGGGCGGGGCGGGTAGTGGCTTTTTTGTAACCCGCAACTGCGGGGCGGGTATCTAATATCAAAACCCGAAACCGAACCGCAAGCAGCGGGTACCTGTTGTGCGGGTACCCGAAGGGAGGCGGGTATCCACGGTTCGGGTCACGGGTACCCTAAAATTGAATTTTTTTATATTTGATATTTTCAACAAGTTTAGATTCATAATAAAACAATAAACAACGGAAGAAACAAGTCAACAATAATAAATAAATCACTAGTAGAAATCAAACAGATCTTCTATGAGAACCTTGTAAAAACAAAAAAAAAAACCGATATGATCAAAGTTGGCACTTCTGATCGATTTAAGTATCTCCATTTTGAACTCTCGATCGTTGTAGGCTTGCAAATTCTCGATATCAAAACTAAAAATATGAAGTGGGGGAGACGGTATGTGCTACTAGAGGTAAGTTAGGTAGTTTTGAGCAATTTAAGTATTTTATAATGGTTTTGTTATTTCATATTAAACAATATATATATCTTAAAGCATACGGGGCGGGGCGGGTACCCGCGGATATCAAAATTTAAAAACCGTACCCTCCCCGCATTTAGCGGGTACCCTAGTTTTCGGGTTTTTTCAGGTCACGGGTTTTACGGGTATCGGTTTTTTCGGTTTCGGTTCACGCGGGGCAGGTCGGTTTCTCGGTTACTCGGTTTTTTTGAACACCCCTAGCTTGAATATTCCTTCAACTACGTAACGATATATGATTGATGTTGTCTTTTTGACATATAATTAATGAACGTTCTAACATGTATTTTTGCATCATCCACCATGTTGAGTCTATCTGCGAGCCTTAACCAATGTTAACATGCTCTTAGTCCGTAGATTACCGACCCTTTTTGAATCATTTCACTCCTTTATGATTGATCATCACAGGTCACCTTGTTTAAACTAGTCTCTTTTTTTTTGAAAATAACATCTCGCTACAACAGTCGCACATAGATTTCAGTTGAAACAAAATCGTGAAGTATTTGAGAGGAAGGAACCAAAACCTAAAAAAAATTATCGAAGTAGTAAATTGGCTATTATGTAAAGTTCTCATACTTTAGTCCTTTTCAACATACGGAGGAATCAAAACATCAACAATTTTAGAAAGTACGGACGAGAATTGGAATTTTAATCAAACCACGTATATAATCATAGTAATTTTAAAACACGAGAATCAAAAAGAAAATTTTATATGAATTATAGATACACAAAAATGTAATTTAATAGAAGTTTTTGTAAGTTTGTGATGTTATAACTCAAAATTAATTGGTTATGAGAGGAGTATCCCATGACTCTTATAAGCTCATTATAAAGTCACTCTTCGTCCTATGTGAGAGTTTACTCAACAGTTTTATGTATGCTAATAAGTTTTTGTAATCTAGCGGATCGATCATCCGGCTGAACAATGAATATAATTTGTCGGGTATTTTAGTTCCTATGCATAAACAAATTGATAAACGGCCAATAAAAGGTTGTTTAATTAGCCTTTTGTGTGTGTAAGTAGTGATGTAGATTTCTTGAGGTGGCTTAATTAAGGACAGCAGCAAGCATTCACGTACGTCATTCAATCGGATCAATCTTTTAATAATAATTAGTCATTTGTTTTCATGTTGTTTAGTTTTCGGCTAAACTAGATTAGTCTACAGTTCTAATTAAGACTAGTACAGTAGTACTACGCACGAGGTGGTTGGGGCAGTCGGCCTCTAATGCAATAAATAATATATTGTGGCTATCTCAACAGGTTAAATCGTCGGCCTACACAATAAACAATAAGTAAATAAATACAATATATATATTCTTTAAAAATAGAAAAAAGCACGCTGAATAAGAAAAACAATAATAAAAAGACAGCAAAAGCAAATAGAAAATATGAGAAAAGAAGAAAAAAGTTTTACAAATGTAAAAGAAAAAAAGACTAAACTAAAATGGAAGCAAATGAGTATGCAATAAATTGAACGAGAAATCTTTTTAGATGAAAACGAATGGCTTCAACCACGGCGCCGTCAGAAAAATATGTTTATTTAAATTGTGTGATGATTTTTTTGCTTATTCAGAAAAGGATTTTTATTCCTAACACAAAAATTAAGAAACGTTATAGAATTTCACAATCACATAAAACTAGAATTGTTGATATTTTAAAACTAAAAACTTGTGGCGGTAACGGTTTGAAAAGGGAGATAGATATTTCTACTTATAAAGTTGATTTATTCACTACAAATTTATGCTTTACTGACTTGTAACATAGCTTCAAATGTGTTATACTTTTAATAGATGCACCAAATTTATAAGTGAAATAATCAACTCTCTTTTAAAAAACTTAAGTCTACTATAGATTTGGATATTACAGTTTCTAGAAAATTGGCAATGACTTGGTTAATAATGCATTAGTTACACCTGGAATAATGCTAAACTAAAATACTATCGGTGAAAATTAAAATTAGAATTAACTATGACAATGCATGTAATGTACGCTAACTTTATAGTGATTAAAAAAGAAAAATATCGACTACCAAAACAGAAAATTAAGACATATGGAGCAATACAATGGGCTACTTAAACATCGTTAATTATTTAAACATAATTAACGACTGGCTAAATAAAATCAATGCATATTGAGACGTCGCTAATCAAGAACAATTGAGTAAATAATAATTATATAATAAAAGCAAAGAAAATTGAGATGCCGCTAAGAACAATTGAGCAAATAAATATTTAAATATAGTGGAACTGCGATATATGTTACTGTAGATATGTAATTTTAGGTGTCTCATGTGGCAAATAAATATATAAATATATAGTGTATTAGAGTTTTTGTAAGAAAGAAAAAAAAATTATGAAAAGATACATTCAAAATATAGAAATATTCTCGAATTTCATTTACTGTATTTTTTATTGTAGAGAGAAAAGAAGGTTTTGTAAGAAAATAGGTAAAATATTGTGTTTCCGAGTTATATACCACTTGTCAGGATCGGATATAGATTATATCAAATAACAAGAACTAACTTTTGAATAACAAATCAGAGTTGAATAAAAGTTAATCTTTAACTATGATCACAATCAACTAAGAAGTTGTGGAATCACACTTAATTGATTAAAGAAGGTTTTGAACACAAAGCAATTCAATCAAACAGTAGTTTTATTGATCAACCAGAATGATTACAATAGCAAACTTCACCCCCAATCTAACTTATTATGTTAGACGAAGAACACAGATTGTTCTTGGGTTTCAAAGAGAAACTTAGAGGCTTAGCACTATTCTAAAAGCAAATTACAACTTGAAGAATGAATACAAAACTTAAACAATGAGTACGTTACTTTTAGAAGAGAGGAGAAAACTTGTCTCTCGAAAATGTGACGATTTAGAGTGACATGAAAGAAATATCTGTAAAATTTCTCATTTATGAGAAAAAAATCATCCTCGATCATAATTAATAATTTTGAAAAAAATAAGGGTATTATTTTAAAATGGTTTTTTTTCTATCTTTTATCTTTAACTCAAAAAATCAAAGTCACAAACAAAAAATATCTTTGTTCATGTTCATTTATTTTCTTTCTATCCCAAGAAACATGAAAAATGAGAAGCAGTATCATTTATTTTCTCTTCTTACACTTTTAATTCTTTTCTCTTTTTACAATTTTAATTGTTTTCTCTTAAATTGTGATAATTTGGAAGGAAATGATCTCGCTTCTATTACCATCTCTTCCTTTTTTTTTCTTTCATCTCCTTCAGCTCCAGAGTGTAGTGTAGGTCTGTAGGGTGGGAAAAACCGGAAATTTGTTATCTTTCACTCAACAATGGGTGACAATCATCGACACGACACGAACCTAACACGTAAATAAACGGGTTTGGGTTGATCATAAAGGAGTTAGGATCGAATCTGGGTTGGCATGCGTGTTCGCGGGTTGACCCGTCAACCCGTATATAATTTTTTAATATTTTAATTTTTTATTTATCCTTATATATTTCATGTTTCCTATTTGTTTTTGGGCTTTTATCTTTTTTCTTAGTCATTCTAAACCTAATAAGAAACAATTATATTGTCTCCTTTTGTTTATTCGCCGTTTTAATTCTATTGTCTTCTTATGTTTATTCACGGATTTGAAACTACTAAAAGTTGACCTTATCACTTGTAGTTTAATTGTTCTTAGAATCATCAAAATTTTGTATTTTAATTAAACTATTTAGGTAGGGTTGAACTTTATTTAATAAATTGCATTTAAATTTTGTATTTTGACAAATAAGGACAAAATTAGTAAAACTTGACCCACTGACTTGCCAACCAATTAATGACCCGTCAACCCGTTTAAGACCCGCCAGCCCATGAATGACCCGTGAACCCGCCAACCCGTATATTTAAACGGGTTACGCGGGTCGTGTCGTGTTTCAACTTATACGGGTTGTGTTATACGTGTCGTGTTCGAGTCACGACCCACCGACCCGCCACCCACGACCTACCAACCCGAACACGACACGATTACCACCCTTACGTACAGTCAACACTCCATTGTTTATATCAAAGATACATTGACTTTTATCTCTACTTTTTATATCTTTAAACGATATTATTTTACTGACCCTTTTCCAACTAAAATAAAAAATTGTATGTGAGGGCTTCACCCTTCTTTCTTTACCACAACCCTCCAATCACTCTTAAGGGATCAGGGATGTTTATTAATTTCTTTCAAAATTAATTATTAGCGCGCTTTTCCCATTTGTCATGCAAACATGAATTTGAACAAACAAAACGATACCTACTTTTGCAAAACACCGTTTAATAAAAATCAATTTTCAAATATGAAGTAATTTCATGCATACTAAATATAATTAATCTAGTGATGGCAATGGGGCGGGGATTCCCCGTGACCCGTGGATACCCGACCCGAACGGGGCGGGTATTCCCCGCCTTAACAGGTGATGGGTCGGGGATGGGGATGAATTGGTGTACCCGAAGCGGGGATGGGGCGGGGACGGGTATAGTACTATTCGCCTCGTTTAAGACCCGATATATATAATCATATATATAAATATAATATATATCAGTTTATAACTTTATATAATGGATCCTTTATTAAATACACTGCGTAGACATTCAATGAATAGTTATAGTTACGAGATTTCATGGTGAATTGATGATCCGCTGGTGATGAAGATTGAAGGCGAAATGTTTTTTTTTATGATATTAAGAACTTGTCGTTTTTGTTTTATTTACTTTTCAAACTTGATAATATTGTCATCATCTTTTTTGGGTTTTGTCATCGAATATTGTTCGTATTTTGAAGTATTAATGTTTATCGGTGTTTATTTTTATATTTTTTTCATATTAAAAATTGTCATTATTTAATAAATGGGTACCCATCGGGTTCTCCATACCCGGTGGAGATTATTTCACCCGAACCCGTTGAGGATTTGGTGGGGCCGGGGCAGGGATGGGTCTGGGGTTGGAGGTCGGGGATGGGGATGGGTATTGTGGTCCCCGTCCCCACCCGTACCCATTTACGTCACTAATTATATCCCAAAAGTATGACATGGTTATTGGTTAACATTCATTGAAACAATCCCAAACGCCATTAATATCCAACTAGCTAGTCCCAAGTGTCACATGGCTAACAACCATTTTTTTGCGGCGAAGATTTTTCTTGTTTAAATGTATGAAACCGGCCATTTAGTTTGTTCAACTCTGTAAAACGTTGACGCTAGTATTTCAAACAAATAAATAAATCAAGATAAAAAAGAAAGACGACGTAAGATATGACGTAGATTGTTCAAGAAGAAATATACTTTTAGAACTACTGTTTGCAATATGGGCAATGCCGTCCAAGACCCGCCCTATGACATTCCAAGCCGTAAATTAAAATGCATGCTCCAAAAATATAAATGTATGATATTACATATTCAATAATAAGTTAATATTATTAGTGTGTATATATATCTTATCTTACTATATTATAAAACTTTTAAGGTCTAAAAACTTTTAAATTTTAAGTAAGTTAAAATTACCAACATACCCTTAATTCAAAAAGAAAATGATCAAAGTATAAAATATGGAAATAAAAATTGACTACAATAAAAAATTAATACAAAACGTAGACTTACTAACTTTGGCAAAGATTTGATGTGATTTTATCTCTTCTAATAAACCAAGTTAATTAAATAGGAAAAGGAAAGACGGAGCTGCCATGTTATCTATCGATTGAGGTCTTCGGAGATTAAGCTGCTGTTTTGTTTTTAATTGTGACCGTTTTACTTGTTCATCATATTTGACTATAGGTTCATGTCCATATGGTTATGTTAAGTACTTGAGATGCTGATCCTTGATGGATAACAACAGGACATCATGTGATTGGGTTTTGTAATTTTTAATGGAAGATTTTTGCAGCTGTTAAAAAAAATAGGAAAAGAAAGTGAAATTATAACTGAAAGAAATAGAAAGACGATGAGATTTAGGGGGACTACTGTGCTTTTGTTTGATGCATCACTAATCAATTTATATTGATTTGTCTTTTTAACAGTAAGATGTTGCTTTAATACCATCGTATAGTGAAAGTACACCATTTATACTCGTAAGACATCATGGTAACTATATGGTTTTCGTTCGCCAACAATTACAAAAACTTACCACTATTCCACTTTATGCTGCTGCATAGCGCGGGTACCTTGCTAGTGTGTGTCTATATATATATATATATATGGGAGGGTTCAAACGAGAACTGTTTTTCCTACAAGAACTACGAGAATCAATCTTAGCCGTTGATTTGATAAGTTGAATTCATGGATGTAGAGGGTGCCGGAGAACGGCAACGTGTATGCCAGTTAGAGGGGGTGGCGGCTGAGATAAGAGACCAGAGGAAATTAGGTCTAGTTATAGGAAAAAATAAAAAAGGGGATTAAATATATGGGAGAGAGGAAAGAGAAAGAGAGAAAAGATATATGGTTTTGAAAAACTTTGTTACCCTTTTTTACTTTAAAAGAAAGGTGTTTAGGTTTATTTAAATTACCAAATTGCCATAATTTTATAACAACCATTGATCAAATAATCTAAAGGATAAAAATGATTCTTACACTTTTCGTTAATTAAGATAAAAAGAATAAGGGAAATTCTAAACTTGACACATGATATAAGCAATTAAAGGGTATTTCAAGTATTTTTGTAAATAATTCATCCCTCTTAATTTCTTCTAAAGTGGCTCATCCCTAATTATCTCTGAAAATTAATAACCCTCGTTGCCCTCACGCCTACCGCTAACCTAGCTGTTTATGCCCTGCGTATTTCATAATCAATTATATATCTATTAACAAAACCCAAGAATCTTCAACTTATGGTTTTTTTTTTTGAACAGCAAAGGTTGAACGAAATGAGAGCTTCGACATTGCCATCACCCTCCAGACGCCCAACAAATATATTAACACCAAAAATAGAACCCAGCAAGCTGCTAAGTTCAATACAAAGTCAAGATCAATAATAAGAACAACAAAAAACCCAGGGGAACACACGCAACCCACCCACAAATCCTCGAACATATCGACCCTTGTGGTGCATCGGTAATCGATGATGGCTAAACTACTCCTAGAGTTGGCCGATTACAACCGCCGACCATACACCCTCGTTGGCGCGACAACCAGACAACACCATCGTCGTTTATTTATTGTAAGAGCAGTCCCCCGTCGCCTAGAAAACTCGTCCTTAATTACTAACTTAGATTTTTTTATTTTTTTGAGCATGAGTCTGTATACAGTCTCTTAATTAAATTCGTATCCTTGAATGGCAGATGTCTTCAAATATTACACTTGAATTCGTAGTATCCAATATCCAATAATGAACATATATAAGAAACAAACAATCTTACATGGAATGTTCTTAAATATTCATTACATATATTTCCGAAACTTCCATCATCTAGAATTTGACCGCTTCTCAAGCTCTTACGTACGTCTTTGTACCAATGACCTTATTGTCTTCTAGAACCTATAACTGTAAACCTACTTTCCTAGAACAAGGTATCTAAAAATAGGAATAGCTATTTTTGGTGTGTTTAGCAACAGATTTACAGAAAGTTTGAAATTTTAGTTTTTATAATCCACAACTCTCTAACCTCACATGTTTTCAATGTATTTTCATGAACTTCTTATGTCGAATAAACTGGTAAAGGTACATCTCCAACTTGATTAAAACTAGTTATACTACCTAGAGTTAGTTTATCATACATACCATGCCCTCGTAGCTCCAATCAAGTTCATGGAAAACATATGGGTTGGACATGGTCTTCTTTTTGCTTTTAGTTCCTTAAGACTTGAAGGTGGTCCTTAGAGTGATCATCTGTATCATATATCATACCCTTGTACATTTTTGTGGTAATTCTAGATCGTTCAACATTTTGAAATTTCCAATCCATGTTTATTAAGGATCGAGAACAATGCTTCATGATAGTAGAATGATATTGGTTCCATCGGTGTAATCCTTAATTGGTAACGACTAAGTGCTTAAATCAACAAAGGCCAGAATTCTAGATCCTGGTTAGGACCATAAAACTATCAAGATGACAAAGTTTGGTGAAATTGTGGTACATTGGAACAACAAGGATTGAAAGCTCCAAGAGGTAAGTGGAAAACTTAGAGGTACATTCAATCCGTTATAACCCTTGAAGGAGGTGCAGATGGTGACATTCTGAAAAGCATGAAGCTGTTGTATGAGGAGAGAACTGGTGATTGGAATAGACCATTAAAGTTTGTTTCCATTAGTAAGGCCATAAGTGTTTGAATCATCATTGCAATACGTGCTTACCATTAATTAAGCTAGTGTTTAAACACGCGCCTCATACCATGTCCTAAGATCTAGGAATGAGGTTAACTTCAAAGATAATTATTAGCGAATAAGTTTGAGGTTGAAAATGAGAGTTGATAGTTTCAAGTTATTTTAAAAACGAACTAAAAAACAGGAAATTGTTAGTGCAATTTAGAAAAATTATCGTGGTAAGTTCTTTTTTAGATAGAGTAGATGTTTGCCGTTTAAAAAAAATAAAAGAAATTACCAACCCTTGTTCTGATAAGATCGATGTTATCTATTGTAAAATATTGGTAATTGCGAGGTGGATTTCGAGGACAAACACCTCCATCTCTTTATTATTGATGTTATAAGTCCTCGAACAAGAGCCAACTTTATAAGACAACAAAGAAGAAACGTCCACTCATATAAAATAGACATAGTTAAACATGCCAAAATAACCATCTTAATTTATTAAAGA
Organism: Pulicaria dysenterica; assembly: GCA_947179395.2. Classification (NCBI taxonomy): domain Eukaryota; kingdom Viridiplantae; phylum Streptophyta; class Magnoliopsida; order Asterales; family Asteraceae; genus Pulicaria; species Pulicaria dysenterica. The sequence goes on from OX359295.1 coordinate 50,601,289, forward strand.
ATGTTAAACTATTTTATATATAAATAATATGAAGACATTTTGAATTTCTTCAGCAGTTCAGCATATCTCAAATGCTCTCTATTTAGGAATCATGTCATATGTGGTATTTACCACGTGTTAGAAATACGAGTGATTTACTAAAACGGTAAATAACAAATATAAGAAGTAAAACCTAGCTATACCAAGATTCGATGTCACTAAAATAACAAATTTATATATAAACTAGAATAGAACTATAACAACTAAATTTTTAAATGAAAAACAATCATGAGAATGTGAATTTGTTCCAACAAAAAAACATAATGATAAAGACAATCAATCGTTCATACATATGAGAATCTTCTTTTGTAAACTAGAAATTTCAATTGGATGAGACTTTCTATGATCAAGACTCTTGTTATCAAACGTTGTTAGTTGTAAATTAGAAGTCATTATATCTAAACCACACGTTCTTGATCTGACATGACAAAATTTTGAAAAAATGTGACTCTTAATATTAAGGATGTGAGGTTTAATCCAGATGTAAAATTATGAGTGTGTATTCAACTATTAAAAAAAGAAATCTTAAGGCTGGACATGTATTTTTTTTCTTCTTATCAAAATGCAATAGCGTTCTATTAGAATATTGTTAGTTTTTTACTTGTAAACTTGTAGTGTTTAACTTTTATTTTAAAGACTATTATGATAAATTGATAACATATTAACTTGGTAAGAACTATAACTTACTTGAAATATGAAAATCACAAGCTCGATGCCTTTATTGGAAGTTTTATATTATGATCTCATGGAATGATGGGTGTTTGTGTGTTTTATATTTGTAGAGATTAGAGAAAGTAAATGAGACACGGTTGATAAACAACAGTTAAAGTATTGTGCTAAACAAGGTAACTAACTTTCTTGGCAGATCTGGATATCGATGTTTTTTCAGATGATAAAAATATGGTATTATGGAAGTGAATGAGGTTGGTTAGAGTCGTTAGTTTAGTAGACTATCTACTCATAGTGGGTTGACAGTTGTTTCTTCCATGTTTTTTATATATAGATATTTAAACTTTAGTCAATTAATCATTTCACAACTTGTAGAGTGGTGTTTAAATCTGATTAGTCGAAGTTTGTATAATCTGTATATGATTTGAAGGAAATAATAAAGTTGCTTTCTTGTATAAAAAAAATTGTGTAAGATATAAGAATTAGATAATAGTAGTATCATCCAATTAATGACAATTAGCTTAAAAAGGGCAAATTTGTCATTACCCGTTTTAATATGAAGTAAAGAAATCTGGAAGCCGGTAATGAATTAGCTGGAAACAGAAGCCGGTAATAAATTGTGTATGATATACGTTAACACACGTGTCAGTCAGCGCCACGTAAGACGAACCGGCTCGTGTCGATCAGCTCCACGTAAGTCACATCGGCGCGTGCCAGTCAGCCAGCACATTAAAATATCATTTCATCATCTCATTACCTCGTGATTTCCCATTTTTACCCTTTACAACACAGGGACCATGGTGGTCCCCGCTTTCGCCGTCTCTTCCGTCACACTCGGCCCCCTTGCTCCATCTTGTGATCTATATATGACTCTCCTGCCTCTCTACTTTTTCCAAACCTTAACTGAGATCTTGTTTTTGGTGAATCAACAGAGATTTCTGATTCAGTTTTTGCTTCCTGCAATCCGCTTTTTCCCCTCAATCTTTTGTTTTCCTCCAAGGATTTGCTTTTGAAAAGAACTATGGTGGCCCTCGTGATGGCTCGTACCGGCCGGGAGTTGCAGCGTTACAACGGCGATCAACGCGTTGTCGTTGGGTTAGTCTCTGTTCTTGAATCTGTTCATCTTCTCTGATGATGGTTTTAAGTTTAGGGTCAGCACTTACGGTTGAGATGGATAAAAAATGTGTAACGCGAAATGGGGGTTTCATAATTTTTGGAATTGGGGAAAACATCAATTTTGGGGATTTTTAAGTTAAGTCGAATAAAATTGGCGGGAGGTAGAAGCCAAAATAAAAAAGAATTGGAAAATGAACATATCTGAACACTTTTCGTCATATGAACTTATGCATAATTGATTAGATAAATTTAAGTTAATAACCAAAATCCATATACTTTTTCTGATTTCTGACATAGAAATTACGGGGTCTTTTGAACTCCATAGTGAATTTGTTTCTTGTTTATTCATTTCTGATTGTTAATTTGCAAATGTGGTGCAGATGCATACCTTACAGACTAAAAACTAACATCAAGACATCAGACATAGAAGATGCCCTCGAGGTGCTTGTGATAAGTGCTCAAAGAAAAGGCAAAGGAATGTTGTTCCCTAAGGGAGGTTGGGAATTGGATGAAGAGATTCAAGCAGCTGCTCTAAGAGAAACAATTGAAGAAGCTGGAGTATCAGGAACCGTTGAGGTTCGTTGCTTTCTTGATTATATTTCATGTTAACAACAAAGTAATTGCAATCATTCTACAATTGCTAGTACTTAAACTAATTTACATGGTTTTTTCTTTGAATTTTTACAGAGTGAATTGGGTAAATGGTGCTTCAAGAGCAAAGGCAATGATGCATATTATGAAGGACACATGTTCCCCTTACTTGTGAAGGAGCAACTTGACCAATGGCCTGAGAAAGCTATACGCCAAAGATATTGGGTAGGTTTTAAAACTGGAAAAAGATGCCATCTTTTAGCTGAATCATAAGCTTTTGAAACAGTTTGTGCTTACAAATCTTTGAATTACTCTTTTCAGGTGACTGCATCTATGGCTAAAGAATCTTGCCAATATAGTTGGATGAGAGAAGCACTTGACTTGCTAGTTACCCGACTCGAGTCAACTCCAATGAAGTTGGATGATATAACTCTTTGATTAAAACACCATAACTTGTATATAGGAAGATAATTGGATATCGAGTGCTTTGAAGTTTGCACTTTTTGATCAGAAGATGGACCACTAGTTCAACAATATTTTGGTCCAAAGCTTTTGGTTACGATCACAAGCACTTGCAATTTCAAGAAACCGAAAAAGATCAATGAAACAGAAAAGCAAAACTAGGGTATAATTCCTGAGCTTGTGTTATCGATTTGCCCCTTTTTTCCATAGCCATGGACCAACTGTTTAGGCTATGGTTTTGCATCACGCTAAGCCTCAGGAAAGACAGAGTCTACCCTTCCAAAGCCGAAGAGCTCTGGTGCGTCGGGACCAGTTCTTGCTACGACTCACTCTGAAAATGGATCGGTCTGTTGATTTTTATTTCATGGATGTCTAACATGAATGTTCATCAATGGAGCTTTGATTCAATGCCAAATGGATTTGATATCATGTTGTAATGTTTTGTTGGTCATTTTCTGTGTTGTACTAGATTGTTTCTTGTTGTTTGATTTAGGTCTTTGAGAAATTAAGATGAAGTAGGATTGGATTTGTAATGGAATTAGGCATGTACATGAACTTAATTACCTAATCAATCAAGTTACATGGATTGAAAACAATGTATGTGTTAGTTGTTTGTCGTTTGATCATATGACTATGTTCAATGATTCATTTGATCCAACCTGAAACAATATAATATGATTATATGCAATGGAAATAATGTGATTTTGCATTCATTATCTTACTCTGATAGATAATCCTAAATAATATGGAAGTTTGGAAATCTTGCTTTCTTTTTAAAATGCTCTCATTGGGTCATGAAAGCTTGCTTAATTTATTTTAATGTTTTGATTGGTGACAATAGTTATAATTTTTATATAAATAAATGATATGTATTATTCGTTAAAAGAAAGGAACATTATAAAATGTGGTGTGTTTTTATGCTAAAGTAAGCAGTTTAAAGCGTCCATTTATTTTCCTATCAAACACTATATAATCACTTAGATTGTCTTTTCCTTTTAACTGCTTCTAGCACACAGAATATTATATATTTCTATTTAAAAACATCACAATTAACTTTTAAAAGATTGTCAACTTGACAAAGCAACCAGGTAACTTTATTATAAAATAGAATATCCATAATAATAATATTTGATAAGTATACATCAAAACCTCAAAAAAAAAAAAAAAAAACCTTTTAGTATCTATAGGCAAAATCGTTCATTCATTTAAAAAAACATATATAGATGGTAACATGGTCGGTATTTAAGAATTGTATTTTTTTTTCTTATCCCCTTCTTAATCAGTTATTTATCATTGCTCGTCTTCAACTCCGTTAGAGAGAAATCTCCATGTCAATGAGCCTATCAGGAATACGTGAAATAATAACTTTTTTTGTATAGTGAATTGCATGTTTTTTTATATAAGGTCGAAAGGAGTTTGCAAAGTCAAAATAATCCTTCAACCGTTTCACATTAAGATTTAGTCTTCTATATGCTTAATTGTTGCGCACCGACGATGATATTATTGAAAGCAATAGCATTGGCTAACTTACCAAAATGAAACAGATTGAAGCATGCACAAAATATAACACTTGTAAAACACTTAGAAGGTCGATCGATGTAAACCTAAGAAGCTAGCTAACATTTTAATTATCCTTTTTGAACACTTTTACAAAATCATATATATACTACCAATAAATATGAAGCTCGTTTAGATTTTTAAAGATATATATAAACAATGAATATATAAAAGAAGAATTAAAAAGATTAAAAATAATTAGTACGTATAATAGGTGGTTGCTGGGCCACCTACTATACCAAGTCGTCGCTCAGCATAAACCGGTCGTCCATGATACCAACTACTCGTCACGATTTACTCCACACATATAATTGTGGCCGTTACTTCATCTCTTTCCACATGATTCCTGCCTACCTGCCTTATACGTTAAAATGGTTGTCCTCTTCTCTTTTGAACATTTCAAAATTCTAACTAATTACTTTGTAGCAATTCTATCTTCTATGGAAAACCCGCTATATATGTATATAAGTCGGGCACTTGAACCCTTTGAAACTGAAGAATGGTGTCAACTTTGAAGGACGAACGATGAATCAAATACAAATATATATCTTTACTACTCTATAAACCACTTAGCTCTTTTTTTTTTTTTTTGACCGGCAAAGTTAGTTGTTAGTAAGTTAGTAAACCTCAAGTTATAATTAAACACCAATGCCAAGGTTTGAACCCTGGACCTCCTAGAAGGTTTTGTCTCCCCCTCACTCTTAACCACTAGGCTAAAAGATCTTGGTACTTAGCTCTTTTTTTAAGACAATTTTTTAAGTTAAGTAGTACAAGTAATATAGCATGCTTTACAATAACTTCCAGCAACAATCTTAACACTTTTAAAATAGTAGAACTCAAATAGCATTATTTACAATATGTTTCAGCAATGATCTTAAACACATTAAATGCTTTACAAAAAATTGTCCCGAATTTAATGACACTTTAAATGTTTTAAAAAAAAATGTCAGAATTTAAATACACTATAAATAATTTAGAAAAAACTCTCCTGAATTTAATGATAGGAAAAACAAATGGTCTAAGGGAGCCAGGAAGGGGGTACTTTAAAAATTTTAAAACATTTATATATTATATATAATATATAATTAAAAAATATTAAAATATCTAATTCGGTTTATTCGATTTGAAAATTCCTAAAACCGTAACCGAACCGAAAACCGTTTATGGTAATCGGTTTCGGTTTTTAAACCGAACCGAAAACCTAATTTGAAAACAGTTTCGGCTTTTTCGGTTACGGAGCGGTTCGGATTACGGTTAAAACGGTTTATACCCAAATTTTGAACACCCCTATGTCGACAAATGAAACTATTTTACCCCGCCGCATCGCGCGGGTAAAATACTAGTATATATATACGTATTTGGTATATATGAGACGGTTCATTTGAAACTGTTTTTATTGCAAGAACGATCTTGTCAAATCAATGGCTATAATACTAATAACTCATTTATGAGCTCTCATTAAACCTCATTAATGGCTCATCAATAGAGTTATTTTAAAAAAATCAAACCTCATTAATTAATAAATAATGACTTATCCACCCCGAATGCAATCCACGATTACGTAATTAGCGTAAATATTAAATGACTAAAATATCTTTTTTAATGAGTTATTAATTAGTATAACATCATACCCGCTAATACGGCGGCGGCGAATTGTTTCTTTTTAGCAACATAATGTTTATAAATATATAATGGTATGTTACTCACACGACTCAACGTCAGTAAATAGTTTTTGTTCACCACTAAGTCCGTTTTTTCTTTATTTCTTTTATTTCCATCAACTTTTTATCAAATTTTAAATAATATTAATATAAGAAAAGATATTTTTATTTATGAATTAAGGAAAGAAAAAGTTAATAAGATCTTAATAATTGTGTTGGTGTGGTGAATAATTATGTTGTATGAGAGAGTGTTTTAGTGGAAGAGTAGTTTTAAATAAATAAAAAGTTAAAGTAAATTATGAAAGAGATTGAAATAGTTAAAAATTAGATGAGTGAGATTAATTTGAATAGAATTGAGGATCAAGATGTAGTATTGATTGAAATTTAAGAACTCCTAAATTGAAGGAGGAGAGAGAAGGTTAAATAGTTTATATAGAAGTATAGATTAATCGTGATTACAAATGGTTCTCGCGATTCTCATATTAACACTGGTTTTCAACTTCCTTGTACATATACATATAAAATGTTTACAAACGGAAACAAATAGCTGATATATAAAATGGTTCATTGGTGATGAGAAGACAAGGGAAGAAAATCTTAAATTATCAAGACATCAATGTTTCAACTGATACTGAGTTTTTTATGTGATGGGCGTACGTTGTTTGATTGAACTTGGATAAATTTAAAATAAATTAGATAATATGATATAGAATTAATTAATTATTATGGTAATTAATTGATTGATGATTGTGTTGTGTTGGACTATTTAATCATATAATATTCTAAAATTAAAACTAAATCTCCATCCTTAATTTTATCTACATTAATCTCAACCATCAATTTTGAAACATTTAATCTTCTATTCTCCCTTAACAATAAATGTTTTAATTAGGACTAATCATAACTTCTTTTATTCTAAAAACATAAATTTTAATCTTTTAAAAATAATACTTCAAATTTTCAAGTTCAACATATAATATTAATATTATCTAAATGTCTCCTATGACTTTTAAGTAAAAGTGTATAAACAATATTACCTATTATTAAATAAAAACTTTTATAAAACATAAATTCGATGAATAATACTATCTAAATTATTTCATTTTTATTGTAACATTCAGACTTCATTAGTAAGCATCGTTGCCTTTTCCGTACTCACCACCACAAGTATTCATCATCATTGTTCTTTAATCGTCGCCGTCGCATTGTGCGGGCACCTCACTAGTTATAAAGAAAAAAAAGACGTTTTTGTTTATCTTTCTCATTTTAATTATCTGATATCTTCAATCTTTTGAGCAGTATTGAACATCACATTAATAATAATTTTATATCAATGACTTTAACCATCTTGTGATGTGTTCATAGGAATTCCTTAATTATGCACATTTCAAACAAGGTTTTCATGCATCATCTTTGTTTTTAATAGTCCCTGGTTGCGGTCCTCAACAATAATTTAGTGGGATCTTTATATTGTATGGTGTTGATAACTTAGTGTCTTGAGGTTTACTCAAGATCGAAGAGATTTCATGTCCGGTTTTAAAGGTGCAAAATACATACTCGTATAAATTGATAAAAATATCTATATTTGAAAAAATGACAGGCTAGAGTCAATAGGGTGACGGCCTTGTAGGGTTCTAGGAGTAGTGCCCGGGTCAAGGGAGCTAGGAACCAAGACAAGTTTTTCTATCAAAACAAATGGGTCACTCTATCAACAATCAAATTTTGCATTGTTACGATGTCTATACGATAAACATATTTCAGACTTAAAAGAGATAGAATATAAATTTTGGATACCTTTGTGTTTGCGATTATTATAACTATTAGAGTAAATTACAAAAATCGTCCTTGTGGTTTACCAAAAATTAAATCTTTATTTCTTTATAAACAAAAATTACACCAATGATCCCTATGGTTGACAGTTTGTAACACATTTGGTCCATTAGACCAATGCCCGTTTGTTTTTCTGTTAAGGCCCCTCACGTGCCTTGCAAATGAGGGTATTATAGTCATTTTATCTACTATTCTGCTTACCAAACACTCTTTCACCCCTACCAACTTTCTCACTATCTCTCTCTCTCTCACTCACATTACATGCACTATTATCACCATTAGAGTAAATTAATATCTCTCTCTGGTAGAAACAACCGTGGTATGCACAGTCGTCGGAGCCAAACACCGCAGATTCAAAATCGAGATCAGAACATCTCCAAGATCTAAATCGATTTAGATCTTGGTATGCACAGTCGCCGGAACCAACCACCATCTGAACCACCCCTACCAAATCTCCCTTACTTACTCTTTCTAAGACCACCAAAGCTCCACTCCACCAACGCAGACCACCATGCCTCTAGTCCCCCATCTACTATAAAAAACCCTAACTGATTTTAAGAACAAGTCAATTTGGATTCATGAGATGTATAAAAACCCTAACTTGACAACAGCGGTGGACTTCTGATGGAAAATCAAAAACCCTAACAGATGGAGGTGGTCGTGCGATTCAGACTGCGGGAGTGGTGGTTGTGACAAGGTGACAGTGGTGGTTATGAACCCACTGCGGCAGAGAGAGAGGCAAGATGGTTAGAGATTGATGGTGGTGGTGGGGTTATTCAAGGTTCCTGGCTATGGTGGCAGAGAGAGAGAGAGAGAGAGTAGAGAGAGAGATAGCTGATGGTGAACCTCGTTGATGGTGGTGGTGACGAATGGTGGTGTTGGTGGCTAGTTTCTTCTTCATGGACATGTCAGTGATGGTGGTGGTGGTTCCACATAGATCTCGCCGGTGGTGGTGGTGGTTCCAAATTTAGAGAGAGAGAGAGAGTGTGTGTGTGTGAGAGAGAGAGGCGTATGTCTGTGTTTGAGAGAGAGAGAGAGAGAGAGACTGACTTTTGAGGGATGACAAGGATTCTGTTTGTCTGTGTTTGGAAACATGGATTAGTGGGTAAATGACCAAAATACCCTCTGTGCAAGGCACATGAGAGGGCCTTAACGGAAAAACAAACGGTCGTTGGTCTAAAGGACCAAATGTGTTACAAAATGTCAACCATAGGGATCATTGGTGTAATTTTTTTATTATAAAGGACGAAAAATGTGATTTTTGATACTCTAACTATTATTATTTGCCTAAAACTCAAGTGCAGCTTCGAATTATCTGATTAACCCACCTAAATATAGGATTCAAACATTGAATTTGAAAGTATTGCCATGATTCAAAGTTGTTATCCATGCAAGTTGCTTTAAATATATTGCTCGCGCGAACACACACATACATACATATATATATATACATATATATAGGCAAAAGTTCAAACGAGAACTGTTTTTCGTACGAGAACTGCGAGAACCAATCTGAGTCGTCCAATTCCCCCTCTTTCAATGTCATTGCCCACCCATGAATTCCTCATATGCACTCTGCCACACTTGATCCCCCCACGCTCCACATCCATGAGTTCCACTTTATCAAATCAACGGCAAAGATTGGTTCTCACAGTTCTCGTACGAAAAACAGTTCTCGTTTGAACCGTCCCCTATATATATATATATATATATATATATATATATATATATATATATATATATATATATATATATATATATGAAGAAGTTCATTTGAGAACCATTCTTAGTGCGAAAACCACGAAAACCAATCTGAGCAGTTCAATTCCTTCTCCTTCAATGTCATTGTTCACCCATGAATTCCTTACATGCACCCTGCTACACTTTATCCCTCCACGCTCTCCATCCATGAACTTCCCATATCCAAGAAATGGCTGAGATTGTTTTTCGCGGTTTTCGCACTAAGAACGGTTCTTTTTAAGTAAAAAGAGAATTAGGTTAAACAAAGTAAGGAGAAATCCTAGGCTGTCACGTGTCCTTTTTAAATTAAATTACTTAAAAGGTATTTTTGGAACTTAAAAACAATATATATTTCTCTCCCCCTTTTTAGTGCACCCTCGTTTGTTATGCCATGTTCAAACCCTAATTCGGTTTTTAAATCTCCGCCCCCATTCCCTCAAGCACCTCCCGATCGGCGCAAAATCCCACCTGGTTTTCTCTCCTTCGCTGTGTTCATCTGTTAAGTACATAGTATTCGCTACTGTTGTGAATCATCAGCGAAGTACATGAACTCGATGTTGCATCTGCAGTCATTGGTATGTCGATGTTCCTGTAGAGTCGCCAGAGTGGAAGCCGTCGCCGACCACTAACACAAATGTGACGTCGTCGCTGCCATCGCTAGGGTTACAATATGTTTGCTTCTTGGCGACCCCATCTGTCTCGATTAGATTGCTTATTGTCGCCTTCGCTATAGTTTGCTTCTTGCCTCCATCGCCACAATTTGATTCTGTTTGCCGACTCCGACGCCGTTACTTTGTAGATGCACACTCGTGCTTCGATGATCGGCGTTTGATGCACGTTGCTTTGCAGATGCACCATCCTTGTTCGATTTCTAGGGTTTATGTTTGTCAGACGATGGTTGTAAGAAACAATATCAGATTTGTATCATATATTTTTTTAGAACATTCTTTGACGTGTTTTAATTTTTTTTAGTTTTTATAACATTCTTATGCATCAGCTTATTTATTTGTGCTTCTGATTTGGTGCTTATACATCAGATGATATTGAACTATGATTGATGTGAATCAGTCTATAAGTGTTTTTTTTTATTCAATAGGTGTGAATCTTTCAGTTGTTGTGCATCTGTAAAAATTTTAATTTTCACTCTCTGCCTAATGTGTAAGCCATAGTTGATATTTTTTTTTCAATTGCCGACATCTCCTTTAATCCAAAAATCCATCATGATAATTTTTTTTTGATTAATGTTAGTTCTATATTGTTATTGATGTGCATCAGATAAGAACTGAGTTGATATTTTTATATTGTTTTATCATTTTTAGACATGTTGTGTATCATTTTAGAGAATGATGTGCATCAAAATAATTCTGGATCAAAATAGGTGTGAATCAAAATGGGTCTGGAGAACGATGTGCATCACTGGAGAATGATGTGCATCAAAATAATTCTGGAGAAACCATCTTAAAATCTGTGTCCTAAATATCAGGGAATTAAATTTTTAAAAGGTCAATTATGCCCTTTTGTGTAATTTTTTATAAGTAATAAAAAAAGAAAAAAGCTATTTTTATAGGAGCGGTTATAGGAAATTGAATGGCTGAGATTTCTCCTTGTTCTTTGTACCTTAATTCTCTTTTTACAATATATATATATATATATATATATATATATATATATATATATATATATATATATATATATAGGAAGAAGTTTCATTGAGAACCATTTTTAGTGCGAGAACTGCGAGAACCAATCTGGATGTTTTGGTTGTACATCAAGATTTTAGGGGTTTTTGTTGGTTTTCTTACTGTGCATCAGGTGTAGATTTAGTTTTTTGGTTTTGATCGGAGAAGGAGGTCGGAGAACGAGATCAGATTGGAGAAGAAGAAGAGGGCGTGGGGGGAGGGTTTAACAAAAGTCAGTCTGTGATGATGAAAACCCTTTTTTATTTTTTTTAATTCCGAAATTTTTTTTTTGACTTTTTAAACTTGACTTTTAGTTGATCCAAGGGTTGAGATTTCTCCTTACGATTTTGTACTTTAAAACTCTTTTTACATGATCTCCTCCCTATATATAGGGGACGGTTCAAACGAGAACTGTTTTTCGTACGAGAACTACGAGAACCAAATACAGCCATTGATCAAAGAGATGGAGGGTTGAGATTAAAGAGTTGTTAATGGATAACCTTAAACAAATCAAACTTATCCTTAATTAATTAAGGGTAGTTTGGACATTTTTACATTACCCCCGCATTTTTTAAACTAATATATACATCAAACGGAGAAGTGTTAAATTACGAAAATTATACCAAATTAACGAGAAAATTATGCTCTTTAATTTGAGACCGGTCTTGATATATTTTTTCAAAAGTTTTTTTTTTTTTTGTGTTTGCTGAGTTTTTTTTTCTGTACAGCTCGAAATTTGCACTAGTGCAAATTTTACTGGGTTTTTTTTTCTGTACAGCTTGGAATTTGCACTAGTGCAAATTTTGCACAAGTGCAAATTTTACTGGGTTTTTTTTCTGTACAGCTTGGAACTTGCACTAGTGCAAATTTTGCACATATTTACCTTGTTTTTTCAGCACAAATGTAGATATGCACTAGTGCAAATTTTACTGGGTTTTTTTGTCTGTACAGCTTGGAATTTGCACTATTGCAAATTTTGCACATATTAACCTGGTTTTTTCAGCACAGATGTAGATATGCACTTGTGCAAATTTTGCACTAGTGCAAATTCCGAGCTGTACTGGAAAAAAAACCAACAAACATGATTTTTTTTCCAACAAAATATAGCAAGATCGGTCTTAATTTTGACAAAGATACCTTTTGATGCTCATTTCTTTGTTATACTTTACAAAATAATTAACTTACTACAGTTATTACAATTAGCCTATTTAACAATCAAAACTTAAATATATTTTTTTTTCTTTGAGGCATTTTAACAAACACCTATAATGCATGTTCTAACATCTTGCAAAACAATCACACGAGTTTATTAAAAGCTCATGTAACCTGCCAAGTCAACCCTTTTGGATCAGCAAGTGCTTGACAGTTTCCTTCATCAAAAAACATGCAGCCCCGAGCAGAGAAACTTGACTGCAACCGAATATTTCTTTAAAACCTCAAAGAGTGCAGAGTAGTCATCCTGGTTAGAAGGGTTATAATATCCAGTTGGCTGCGTGACTTATAGATTTATACTACCAATTAACAGATAGGATCTGCTAAGAGAAAATATAAAATGTTCAACATACTAGATCAGAAAAAAAAACTCTTAAAAATTCTTAAAACAACGGGTTAATGTTCTTCTACAAATGGGTATTAACGAGATTTGAGGTTTTCAATAGATCTCACCTCAAATGGGTTTCACCGATTGTTCTTCAACGAATCTCAAATATTGTATATTCTATGACTCGTTCGTCAACAAATCTGCTCAGATCTGAACATTGATGGCGGCGGCTTCCGGTGTTAAAAACGGGGGTCGATGGAGGTGAGGGCCACGGTGGTTGGTGGCTATGGGTGTAAACAGTCAATGTCGAGAGATCTGTTCAACAAGCGACGACCGATGGCTTTTCGTACGTGGGTATTAACAACCGACTGGTGTTAGGCGGTGTTAATGGTGGTCAAGGTTTGGTCGGCAGTGGCCTAAGAAGGAATGGTAGGTAATGTGAAAATGGTTGACCTCTGCTAAAGATGAAATGGGGATGTGAAACAGTGAAAATGGTTGTCCAGTGTTCACCGCTCGTTGAACAGACAAAAAATAAATTTACCCTTCTTTTGTGGACATATTTACCCTTTTTAATTTAAGAAAAACTTTAAAGACAACAAATAAATTGATTGGTTCACATTAGTTCTCGCAGTTCTCGTACGAAGAACGTTTCTCGTTTGAACCGCAGCCTATATATATATATATATATATATATATGAAAAGAATAGCCACAAAAAAGTTTGAAACATGCCATATCATGTAATTAAGCAGGCTCTTTTGAGTTCCATTCCAGGACTCGATAGTGTATGAATTGTACGAGTTCTATTTAAATTGAGTAAATAACTCCGTCAAAGTACATTAGCATATTCATATTACATAGGGGTATAACTATTTTCAAGGTCATAGCCGGAGCTAGTAGAGGGACTAGAGGGTGCTCGGGTCACTCCAATCAACCTAATTGATTAAAGGTGTGTTTGATGAAATTAGTTGGTAGTTATAGCTGCATATAGGAAGATGTATTTTTTATTTGTATATATGTGTTTGGCAAAATATATAGCTGGAAGCTAAAATGAATAGTGTAAAATAACAAATGGATAAATAATAAAATATAAGGCATTATAAAATAATTAAAGAGAATATTTAAGTGATTTTGTATATATAAAGTTTACAGCTAATTATAAAAACTAATTTAATAAGCTTTGTATTTTATAGTTTTTTGGTTAAAAAAAACTTCCGACTTCTATTATCCGAACAAGACTTATAGTTTTATTATTTACTAGTTTAACACCCCGTGTACAAACACGGGGATAATTAAAATAAATTTTGAATTTTTCTTGCATTAAACATTACTAACATATACAGGAAAATTGCAAATAACATCACGATATTATTTTTAAAAATGAAACTCTTGAACAATATGCAAGTAATAAGGTTTTTGACGTAAAAATAAATAATTCAAAGACACTTAAGAAAATGAATGAACATGATCGGTGAAAAAATATTTAAAAAATAAATGATGACATTATAATCATATTCCTATGATAAAGATTAAAAAATAAAGATAAATTTATTTTAAATTTAATTAATTAGTTGGCCGTATTTTATTTTTGAATTGTTATCCTTTGATTTAAATTTTAACTTGTTTAAAATAAAAATATTCTAAAAGCAAAACTAAATTATTATTATTATACATGTTAAATATTAGTCTTGGTCGTATATTAATATTGTTTAAATTTAAATCTTGTTTTTTTGAAAAATATTCTAAAACTAAAATTATGACATTATAATTATATTCTTTTAATATATATTAAATATTAAAGATTAAAGAAAGATTTAAAATTTTCATGTGATAGTTTGACTTTAAAATGTCAAAATTGATTTTTAGATTTTAAGTAAATGAATGGTTAAGATTAAAAAATTTATTAAATGAAAAGTCTAGATCGTTTAATAAAATTTATCTAATTAGTCTTTTATATATATTAGAAGATAACAAAAGACTACAAAATTCAAAAATCTGTGTACGTAACAAAAGCACACTAATGCTGTTAGTTTTATATTGGTTTAATGTGAATCATTATTTAAGTTCGCCCACTTTTAATCTCTCTAGAATATAAAAGTAATGACCCATTTTTCTTCTATTTCTTCATAATTACTCATTATTGATCATAAACTCATCATCTTTATGTTATATTATTGTGTCCATCCCTTTTCACTATTTGTATTTGATTGAACATAATGTCAAATCTTCTTAGTGTGTGTCATGTTTTCTTTTAAAATCGATAATGTCTTAGGGTTTAGATTTGATTACAAAGTTGTTTTATTTTAATCATACTTTAGGAAACTATCAAATATCTTATTTGATCTATACTAGTAAAGTAAATAAAAAAACATATACTTTTTTGCCCTGAAATTGATCTTCTTCATTGTATTTGCTTGTTCAAAGAGTCATGAAGTGCTTGTTTGAAGCAAAAGATTATATATAATATCATCTAAGTATCTAATAAAACAAGATACATCTGAGAGTTAGTATATAACTTACACTAGCATAATCTTCAAAATCTCATAGAACTTAAACTTTTTGTATATATAAGTTATCAGAGTGTGTAATTGTGTATCTTCACACTAGTATTCAAATCTAGATTAGTATTAAGTTGTCATATTTAAGTAAAATATATCCATCTTTATATCATTAGTCTTTTGTGTAACCTCATAAAAGAAACCATTGTGAAATCTTCGGTATAAAATAAACATGACTTTTTTATGGTTGATTATGTCAACTTTTTTAAATAGAGTAAATATATTATGTTGGAATCTAGCTATATTATGTTAAAATCTAGCTAGTTATTTGCGAATATACAAGCTGTATTATATATTTTTTCCCAAAAAACTAAGTTCATCATATCTTTCAAAAAGTAAATCTTAGAATAATTTACTCTTTATATTACATTATTTAGATAGCATATTTCGTTAATCCTGAAAAGTGAAAGCGTTGAATAAATTGTCTATGAACAACCCAAAAAGTTCTACAGAAATAGTTTTTTTTAACGGCAAATAAACACACTCACCTAATTTACATTTTATGTTTTTAACAAGACTTGAACTCTCAACCTTTAAGAGGGAGAGACACCTTAGTCACACATTGGTACCACTATGCCAAATGACCTTTGGTAAGTATAGTATATATGTATGTATGTAATAGTTAAGCTTTGAGACTTAAATTGTTTAACATGATTTGCACATAGATGTTTTTATATATAACGTTCTAGTTTTTGTTTGGCATACGTTAACGCTTTGATTTTATTAAGTTCAATAGTGAACTTGATTTGGTCAATGGTTTTTTTTCTTTTTTCTTTTTTTTGATTGGGTCAATAGTTGAATAATGATCAATTTACTTTGAAGAAAATATGTCATTTTACGATTTACAGGTTACTTGTATATATATTTTTATTGGGGATAGTTGTAAGTGTACAAGTAGTGATGGTATTAGGTACAAATTCTTTAAGCATGAGAAGTAATTTAATTAATTAATTAAATGGCTTGGATGGACTTGATGTACATATCATTAAGCATGTGACACAATTAATATAATTAATGCTTGATCTAAGTCAATGGAAATGGTTAGTCGTGTACAATTTAATAGGTTTGAACTATAACTTAGTCTTGCATAATTTATAAAAACAATGAGATGATATTTAGGCTCATGATTGCATTTAATTGAGTTATTAGAATAATTATATGATTTATGATGAAAACTCCAAAAATGTGAAGTATTATTTTATGTGTTCAGTTTAGGTTGTGTAAATGTTATAAGCATGAATAAATAATTAGAACCTGGGTTGATCAGGTCAATTGAAACAGTTAACAGATTGACCTGTTAACTAATTGGAAGAGCGGTTAAACAATGACTGGGTTGATGCCTTATTTTACTTGTATTGAACTGGTTGATCGACCCCGCTCCTTTCAACCCATTGTTGACCCGTTTTTGGGTTTTGTTAGTTTCTTTTATGTCTTTATGGTGTTAATGTGAATAAGGGGGTTTAAGGGTATTTGAGATATCAACATAAAACTTACAAAACTTTTTTAAAAAATAAAACAAATGAATTTTATTAGAAAACTCATAAAAGCTCTAACTTAGAAATTACAAGTTTGTGTGTATGCGTATAAATATATAAAATCGGGTAATTCAACTGATTGAACTGATTAATCTATGATATGTTCGTTACACCAGATCAACTAAAAACTCAAGTTTTAAAATATCTGCTTGAAGTAAAACCTAATGTTGTAAGAGATTGATTTATTGAGTACGTTAAAATAAGTGTACTATGCTTAAGTGTTATTTTAAAAGCACAACATAATTTATTTATATTTTGTTACAGTAGATAAGTTGGTGAGTTATGTTGAGTTAGTACAAACCCTCAAGTCATTAGTACCATTAATTAGCTGTTCCTTGTTTGGCCGTTTCTAAACCTTAAATTGTGGCGGCTCTGTTATTTGAGCTCAAAGTACAATTAAAAATTATGTTTTGTTTGTTATAGTAAAATAAGAAAGTAAAAGGAAATTATAATTTCATTCTATTGTCAGAAGATGTTTGTCAGTTATATAGGATTTAAATTAGTCATTACATATGGAATGTCATCTCTTTTGTTTTAAGGATTTTCATTTGTCCTATTATTCATTTATAATTTCTGTCCGTCTAACCAAACAGACTCTTATTATATATATTTAATACCTTGAAATAATTTTATTAATGTTAGTAAAAACTATAAAAAAAGGGTTATGTGCACAGAAATGTAACGAAGTATCCGCAGTTTAACATTGTATGTAACAAACTAAAATTTCTTGCGATTAATACAATGAACCACCCATTGTTTACATTGTGTGCAATATTGACCTGCAAAGCAGGTAAATATTGACGTGGAACAGGTAATTTATTATTTTATTTTTTCTTTTATAAAGTAATACACAAGTGTCATTTGTTTGCTGATATGTCATTATTATTTTTAGTATTATATTATTAATAATATTATTTACTATTATTATTATTATTATTAATCATCTTCTTTATCAATACCCAGAAAGTCAGTACCACCACCACCCCACCACCACCACCACCTACTTCATCTGCCACCACCACCACCTACTTCATCTGCCACCACCACCACCTACTTCATCTGCCACCACCACCACCACCACCTACTTCAACCACCACCAAGATCAAATTTCAGATCAAAACCAAACAAGATTAACCCTCAAACTCAGATTTGTGAAAACCCTTAAACTCATATCTGTGAAAACACTCAACCACCAACACCACCTCCAACTGCCGCCATCACTACTAGATGTTTCTTTAACCACCGCCGCCGCCTTCTTAATCTACAATTACCACTACATCTTCAACAACACAACCACCTCCCTAGCAAGAATCCAAAAACCAAACAAAAAATCGAAATCCTAAAACATTCAACCACCAGATCCAAAAACGACAATCCAAAAACCAAACAAAAATCGAAACCCTAGCAAGAATCAAAGATGTACAAAACTAAAACATAGATATGTGATTTTGACAAAAGAAAACTCAGAAACGAAACCCTAATCACAGATCTAACGAAACTCTAATCAATGAGGCGGCGATGGTTGGGTTGAAACAGATCGGTGAAACCTTAAAACGAAACAGATCTGAAACTCGATAAATCAGAAATCAAAACTCATAAACGAACCTAGATCTTCTTGCGACGTGCGTGAAGGGTGAAGCTCCACCCATATGTGTGGTGGCAAAGGGTGGCGACGGCTGGAGTGACTCCGATGATGGGATGAAGGTAGAGAGCTGGAGAGAGAACTCGATGAACCAGGATACAAAACTCAATAATCGAAGTTAGATCTGCGACTTGCGACGTGCGTGAAGGGTGAAGCTTCACCCAGATGTGCGGTGGCGACGGCTGGAGCATCTCCGATGAAGGGTGAAGGTGGGGAGCTGGAGAGAGAACTTGATGAAATTGGGGGTTTGGGAGATACTTTGGTTGTGGTGGAAGGATCTAGGGTTTTCTTTGTGGTGGCATATGATGAAGAATGATGATGATGATTAAAATAATAACAATAATAACAATAATAATAATAATAATAATAATAATAATAATAATAATAATAATAATAATAATAATAATAAGCATAGTTTATTACATTTGGATGAGTCATACGTGGCATCCTACGTGGAGTGTCACATGAGCATACTTTATTACATTTTGGTCTAGGATGACCGGCAACAGGCAACATACGGTAAAAACTACACATAATGTTAAAAAAGGGTAGTTTGTTGTATTAATTGCAAAAAAAAGTTGGTTACACACAATATTAAACCGCGCATACTTCGTTACATTTCTGTGCACATAACCCTAAAAAAATTAGACTAATTATTATATTTCATTCCATTCCATGATGGAATGGGAAAAAGCACACATCTCCCATGGAATGAAATCGAGGGAATCACATTCCTTATGTAGTGATTCATTCAATTCCCGTGTGATTAACAAATAGTTTTTTTTTCATTACGACGGAATGACTTATTCCATTCCATCTCTCAATCATCCATACCAAACACTGTCTTATTATTTCTTTTACATATAATATAGGCTTGTGGTGCATAACGACACCTTAAAATATAAGTAATGATTATTTCCTATCACACCAAAGTCATCCACCACGCCACCAAATTGTAGGATTGGCATTCTCCATGGCATAGTGGAGACCAAGAAGGTGCCCACTCCGACCTCTCTTAGTGAGAATTGATGGCAAATTTTGAAGTCGCATAAGGTACAACTCTCTAAAGCTTGTGGCAATAGTGTAATTGAATGAAAATTGGATGGCAATAACTTGTAAAGAGCCATAAATTAAATTAGGGTTAAAAACTTAAAAGCTCATCTAGATCTCTCTTTACTTGTAACGTTTCAACACGTACGTACATTTTAACTGTTAAAACTACGGCTTTCTAGCTTTGAAGTATGTATGTATGACCCGACTACTTGTTTTATCCTTGTAGTTGTTATTTGTTAATGGATCGTGGGGTCAGAAAAAGATTGTCTGAAAAAGGCCTTTTAGAACTTTCTTTTTTGTTTTTTAATTCAAGTGAACAATAATATTGATTTTGACATTTTCTTTTCGTCGTGTGAAATACACAAAGTTCTTAAAGATATTTACAATGAATGTATTCTGGAAAACTCCTCAGTTTCTGCTTGAGCCCAATCTTCTTTAAATATAACGTCCAATTTTCACATTAAAGACGTTAATGTACTTTTTATTAGTAAAAGTTAAAATTCTATTTAAAAGTATTAGTGACAATTAACTATTGTGGTTCAATTATGGTTATATATGTATATTTGTCTGAGTCAACCAAGCTGAACGACTAATCAACTCCACACATATGTTTTATTTTTTTATTTTTTTGTAATTTATTAGATAGAATAAAGATTTAGTTTCACTACAAGAAAACAGGTCAATTGTGACGACGGCAAATGTTAATTAATTGTTTTTCTTCTTCACCCTCATGATTCAAGTCCTACCTTGAGAACACATTATAAATAAAGCTAGATTAGTTATTTGTTTGTATATTGTTGTCTTTGTTATTCTGGAGGTCCTTGGCAATGTTATAATTCCTAGTTTCCTACCATGCAAGTTGCCTATAACTGTCGCAGCATGCCTTGTGTAGTTGTGTTAGGGGTTGATCGACTGGTTTCATCTCACCAAGTTGCCTAAGGGCTTGTTTGTTTTGTTTTTATATTAAGTGATGATTGTATAAAGATGTCTAAATGTGTAAATAAGTGATGTCTGAAATAAGTTATAAATGAACTTATTGTGGAAATCTCACTTATAATGGCTTTTTATATTCAGTCAACTTATTAATTAAGTGAAAAAAAACAAACACCGCTATTATGACTTAGTGAATTAACTTATTTTCATATTAAGCTCATTAAGTTGTAATCAAATGCTACCTAAAACTAATTAAACAGACTCTTCAATCGACTGGTTTCGTCTCTCTCTAAAACTTTAAAATTGTCCAGTTTCATCCGATTAACTTTGTACCGGTCCAAATGTTTCTTATGAAAAATTAAAAATCATACCTAAATAAGTCAACTCGAACCAGTTCAAAGTTTTAGACCAGACGGACTGGTCTCGAATTTGGGTAGTCCAGGTTTGGTCTAGATCGGCGGTTCACCTCGCCCAATAAATTACTTATGGGTCTACCGTGCATTACATCTGCTAACCCAATAAGCGGCCTGTCACACAAAGCCCACCATAATTTATAAAACTTTAACTCCTAGTTTCGTACTTGTACAAAAGCTACAAAAAATTTCTTATGTCGTTTTGCAATTTTCAAGATACAGAAATGATATACCCTCGTGTTTTTGTTTCCACTTCGTCATCTTAACTACTTAATGTTTGATATATGTAATACACTAATTCGTTTTTCTAATAATATTCTTTTATTTGACACTTTTCTTAATAAATAAGATGATAAGTATGAAAAAAACATAAATCATTTCAAAGAGATGTTACTATATTGCTCCCGGAAATAATGCAATATATTTTTTATTATTATTTTTATGTGTTGTTTTCAGAAAATTTAGGTTGCATTTGGTTACGAAAAATTGTTTTCAGTTTCTTAGAAAAATTTTCTAAAAAATGGGTGAAGTTTTAGTTTTCAATTTTCTAGAAAATGTGTTTGGTAAAACCGAAGGAGTTTTCAATTTCTATTTTAGAAAACTGTAAAACATGTTTAGAAAAAAAATAGAAAAGAGAGGATATGGAGTTTTCTAATTTTTTCAGGAAATTGAAAAGGTGAAAACTCCTTATTTTCTGGAAAATTTTAGAAAAATGTATCAATCAAACAAGTTTTCATAGTTTTTCATTTTCTTAGAAAATTTTTCTAGAAAAATGAAGCATTTTTCTACAACCAAACAGAAACTACCGGCTCGATTTAAAGGAGCAATGTTTTGAATTTATTATTGCATTTTAAAAAATCAATTAGAATAATCGAGTAGTTTTATTTAATTATAATTATTAATTACATTACATATGTATCAATAATTAGTTCCCTCACACAAATTTATATATCTTTCTTCTCGCCATTTATCTTGATGAATGAAAATCATAAATTGATATGGAGTTTGGGAGATTGCTCATAGATTAAAACTCTTTCTCGTGTATTAATCTATGATCACAGTTCCTCAATTTGCAAGTTTGCAACACACAGCGCCAATAGCATCGCCTGAGCTATACCTATTATTGTAACCGGTATGCATTCATTAGCTAACTGCGTATTAATTAATTTAATACAATGCTTTGTAACAATCGGCACCTCAAATACTTCATTTCATATATTTTCGATTCTCAATCGAAAAGGGCTGGCCTGCCTGTTGCTGGTCCGCTGCGTGAATTTTCTTTTACTGCCCACAATGTGTTCGATAAAAGTCCCCAGAGACAATTAGCCATTATGCATGACAATGGCTATGAAGCCTTGGTATCTTTTGTCCACGGAAACCGGTTAGGCAAGAAACCCACAAAGTTCGAACTTTGTACTTCTGTGAATTGTTGTGCCAAGATGCAAAACTCACACCTTGGATTACAAATCCATGCCAAAATACTTCGTATAGGTTTTGACCAGAATTTGTATATAAACAGTTCGTTAGTAAACGTCTACGCCAAATGTGGTTTGGTTGGTGAGGCCAAGAAGGTATTCAAGGGAATGGAATCTCATGATGAAGTATCATGGACTTCCATCATATGTGGGCTTTCACAAAATGGTCAGGGAAGAGAAGCCCTTTGTTTATTCAAAGAAATGTTAACAACACTAATTAGGCCTAATCATTTCACTTATGTTAGTGTTATTGGTGGGTGTACAGAGCAAGAATCAGTCTTGAGATGCGGTGAGTTGATCCATGGTCATGTTGTAATAGTGGGGCATGAAAGCAACAGCTTTGTGGTAAGTTCGCTTATTAACTATTATTCAGAATGTGGAAGAATGGATAAAGCAGTCATGCTATTTGAAGCATGCACAAGAAGAGATGATGTTCTTACAAACAGCATGATCTCAGCATACGCCCATAACCTACAAGGCGAAGATGCAATCAAACTTTATATAAAAGCCCGTAATGCAAATGTGAGTCTGAGTGAACATACTTTGACCAGCATCTTGGATGCTTGCGGGGCAATGACAGTTCTCCACCAGGGAAAACAGGTGCATGCTTTGGTAACAAAAATGGGTTCAGATCACAACATGTTTGTGGTTGGTGCATTGATTGACATGTATTCAAAATGTGGTAACATTGATGAAGCTCGTCGTGTTTTTGATCAGGCAATCTACAAAAACAACATATTATGGACTTCAATGATCACTGCGTATGCACAGAGTGGTAGAGCTTTGGATGCTTTAAAAAACTTTGATAATTTAGTTATGGAAAAAAGATTCAGCCCAGATCATGTATGTTTTACCGTTGTCTTGACTGCCTGCAACCATGTTGGACTTCTTGATAAAGGTATTAGTTATTTCAAAAAGATGACTTTGGATTACAATTTGGCTCCTGAACTTGATCAATATGCCTGCTTGATCGATTTGTATGCAAGAAAAGGTGATCTCGAAAGGGCAAAAAAGGTAATAGAGGAAATGCCATTTGATGCAAATGGTGTGATATGGAGTTCTTTCTTGAGTTGTTGTAAAGAGTATGGGAATGTAGAGCTTGGAAGAGAGGCAGCTTATAAGCTATTTAAACTTGAACCAAATAGTATTGTACCTTATTTGATTTTA
Source organism: Pulicaria dysenterica (assembly GCA_947179395.2). Lineage (NCBI taxonomy): Eukaryota > Viridiplantae > Streptophyta > Magnoliopsida > Asterales > Asteraceae > Pulicaria > Pulicaria dysenterica. Next base: position 50,624,947 of record OX359295.1, read on the forward strand.
GAAGATATATATGCTGGTGCTGGTTTATGGAATGAAGTGCAAAATATTAGGAAATTGATGAAGGAGAATGGAATAAGAAAATCTTTAGCAGGGTGGAGTTGGGTTGAGGTTGACAATGAAGTCCATGTTTTCTCAGTGGGGGATTCATCTCACCCTCGGTCAGGGGATATTCTTTTCGAATTGAAAAGGCTAAGCTTCCACATGCTGATTGAACACACTCAACAAGATATAACATAAATTGGAAGTTTATATGCTCTAATTCTAACACTAGCTGGCAAGTTATAGATTTCAAGATTTTGACTACCAATTAAGGCAACTGGATTAATGTGCATGTATTTATATGTATATTTTATCAATGATTACTTGTAAGCTCATATCTTCAATAATGAAATGCTCTGCAACTATGAGCTTCCCCAACTTTCTGTCTCTCTAAAACCTTTACTTGTAAACAACTTATAATGTAACGTTTAATAGCAATGATGAATCGACGAGTCTTAAGATGGAAATTTAATACTTAGAGATGGCTGATAGGATCTGAGGTAGAAAATTAGACCGTCCTACAGGTGACATGAAGCAAAAATGAGAAAACCAAGATTCTGTAGTCTAACAAATTAATATGCAGAGAATTTGTATAGAAATTATCTAAAAGTTATTTTGGTATAAGTGTCTCAAGAAACGTTGTTCGTATACTTATAAAACGTCGTATAAATTTTACATAACGATAGACCCTGCCTGAAAGAAAGAAGTATACATTAACGTGTTCAAGGAGCTCTTATATGAAATGTTGTTAATTTTAATGTCTTCTAATAGCTTGTTTCTCATGTATATTAATTCGGCTTTGATGCTCTACATAACTACATGAAGGACATTATCTGTTATTGGCAAGCATAGAAACTATGATTATGATTTAGAGAAGGCCGTGAAGTGCATGCGTATGATAACGTTCTTTCCACAAGACCAAATGACCATTCGATCTCTTGGAGATTCTACCAAGTTGTGGCTTCTGTGATGGAGTAGAAGGAGAAGAAGGAAATGAATGCTAACAAAAAACCTCCTATTCTACTAGTAAGAGAGTGTACATAAAAAGACCGATTTACACTTATGTGGGAGTCACATGAGGGTTAATAACGTTTTCATCGAATCATCGAATCACATGTTAGTTAAAGGACCGTTGATATAACGAAATTATTTAGGAGAGATTATCTGTAAAAAAAAGTATCAGAATATCATATTATTCAGCATAGATAAAAGACTAAACATGTAATTTAGTCTATAAATACTTTAAGTTTTAGTCGTGTTATGGACTAAAGTGTATAACAGTGAAAGTGGCTTTTATGTTTGTATTTACAATCCGTGTTGTATAACTTAATGTAAACGAGCCGAGTTACTCGTCAGTTATTCGAGCTTGAATCGTTGAAAGCTTTAAACGGACCAAACCTTAACGAGCTTGAGCTTAGATTAGATCTCATTTAATAAACGAGGCTAGATAGAGCCCCATATATAATATAATATGTATTTATATATGTTTATTTTTTTATATTAATATATATCATTTTAATAAAAATATCAAAATAATATCTAAGACTAAACGAGCCGAGCCCGAGTTTCATAAATCTTAAACGAGCCTAGCTCGAGCTCAACATCATGAGCTTTAAACGAGCCGAGCTTGAGCTCAAGTTTAAAAAAGCCAAAACGAGCTCGGCTTGATAAGTGTCTGACTCGACTCTATTTATGTTTTATAAACCTATACAAAAAAAGCTGAAAGTTTTTTTTAAACTTTAAAACTAGCTTAAAGCTTTTATATATCAAATTACTTAAATACCCTATTTAATTGTTTTATAATTCCTTATATTTTTATAATTTATCATTTTTGTCATTTTACATTATTAAACGCAAACTAACAGCTAATTTGTCAAATGCATATATAACTAAAATATACGGCTACTAGCTCTAGCTTACAACTATCACTAACAACTATTTTCACTAAATTAGGTCTTTTAAAAATAATTCAAAAACTAAAAAAATAAATTAAAAATAAACCGAGAAACAAACGCAAGAGTCCTGATTTTCAACATAAATTCGCTATTTGTGATATTTATAACCCTGTACATATACCTTTCCGCCATTGCAGATCTTTCTTTACTTGTTTGCCAATCTACATCTACCTAACCATCAAATTCCCTCTTTCTTCCTTCGATTCCTCACCAATGGCGTTGGAATGGGTGGTTCTGGGCTACGCCGCTGCTGCAGAAGCTGTCATGATCATTCTCCTTACTCTCCCCGGCCTCGGCTCTCTCCGGAAAGGTCTGATCGCCGTTACAACCAGCCTCCTCAAACCTTTCCTTTCCATCGTTCCCTTTTGCCTCTTCTTGTTAATGGACATCTACTGGAAGTACGAAACCAGGCCTAGTTGCGAATCGGTTAACTGCTCCCCATCTGAACACCTCCGCCATCAGAAGTCAATCATGAAGAGTCAGCGCAACGCTTTACTTATCGCCACTGCACTCGTTTTCTACTGGATCTTGTACTCTGTTACGAAGCTCGTTGTTCGTGTGGACCAGCTCAGTCAGCGAATTGAGAAGTTGAAGAACAAGGAGTAAGTTGTCGGTCGGTACGTATTTATCGGTAGATTGATATAAGTTCTATCTGGATTTGGTAAGGTTTTGTTGATTGAGTATCGATCTTTGTTGAATACTTGAATATTATTCGAATTTGAGGCTTGATGAATTCTAGTAGTACTTTATAAATGCTTTGTCGACGATCATATTGCTAGGGCAAATGAAATTGATTTGACTTGTGAAAGACTTATACATTGAGTTCTCCTTCATTATATGTTACTTTCTTTGTTCTACAAACAAATTTCTTACACCTAGTGAACTATGATTTAATTGAATGATGGTATTGCAGTGTATCTCCAGCTTAAATTCCCAGTCTTGAAAATGCTAGTTATACTTTAGACATGATTATTAAAAATCTTTTATTCTTGTTAGTCTAGCTTTGAAGATTATAACTTATGTACTTGTGGAGATGTTTAGATTCAATCTCTCTAATTATAATCAGACATTGTTGTTTTTGTTAGAGTTTGGTGGTCTTTATATAGTTTCTAAGGTTTGAGTTATGTTTTTGAGTTGTCACCTGAGAGTGCATCTCATATGTTAAGCAAGCAATGTGCTTAAACTTACAGGAGGAAGAAGGAAAGCTTATAATAATTATACCATTTTAGTTCTGAAAATAGCTTAATGGAGCTTTGCAGTCTAGTTACCTTTTGTTGCTTGATCGGCTAAGTAGGGACTAAAAACACGAAATACATGGATAATTTTATATTAAAGTAGTTACTTTTCTAGAGTATGAACACTGTTGAAATCTCATATTCTGATCTTTCCTCGATATAATTTTTTTTCTTTTTGGAGTTTCAAACAACAAGTGCTTTGTGTTTTCTACTTTTCTGTCTCAAGTTCACCGGTGAAGATAAGCTTTTTACAGATTGATTGATTTAGAATAACACCTGATATTTTAATTTCTAAACCCCATGTTTTCATTCTTATCAGATTAGGAAAATAACCACAAACTGTTGTGTGTTTAACTGATTACACCTATAAATTATGCATACTTTGAAGTTACACTCAGAAGGATTAGGCTGCAAATGATTCAAGTTAATATTGATTCGGGAAAGAGTATTTTTTTGGTTAGGCTGAATTAGTTTTGTGGATTAAGAGATGCGGCGGCTTTAGTTATTAATCACATTCATAGGTAAACACTGTTTTCCTTTGTGACTGGAAGTTTGCGAATTCAATTCGTAGGAACTACGTCTTTGCAAGAATACAGCAAAGATTGCTTAAGCAAATCAGTGACTCTTGATCCAGGGGCTCTTCTTTTTGCCATTTTGTTTTTTGCAAGGCTTTCTTGATCTCTCCCAGCTAGTTTGAAAAGGTGATAATCATAATTTAGAGTATGAAGCCTTACAAACCTCGCTCCTCTATTGTTATTCCATTTTTGTAACTGAAGTTCTGTCATGCATCAAATAAAACCTTTTGCAAAGTCTAGTCAAGTCTGGTTGAGCTTTGATATAGGTGCTGAAACCATGAATTCCTTTGTTGTGGTAATGTAATAGTGTTAGGCACCTAAAGTTGTGTTTGATATATTCTAGTGAAGTTTATTTATTACTTATGACTTTTGTCATAGTATAAAGTAGATATTGTAAATACTCAAGGCAAGGGGTATAGAAACTATGTTATTAACCCTACATCAAATAAGCAATTCATTCTTAATACGATTACTGTTCTTGGCTCTGTCCTTAAGTTTTTAATGTTTAAGACAATATGTATGCTTTTGAAATAAAAAACATGGAATTTGCAATTAATTTTGGTAAAAAAAAAAATTTATCACGCATAGTAGTTTAAGATATAAGTTGGATTATGTTTGTTATTACCAACAGTTGGTGCTGATTGGTTTTGCAGAGAATTATGGTCTTAGAATCTTTGCCTAAAGTAATTACTATGGAAAAACAGTTTTGTGAGTGTTTGTTAAGTTTTTTTACTCCAGAATTAGTTAGTTACTTCTTCTACCAACTGTGGGAAGTGGGAACCATAAGGTTTCCTAGTCTAGTACTTTATTATTAATAAAGGATTATAGCAACAACATTATTTGGCCATAATTTATTATTTTGTCATAAACCTTTTTTTTTAATTTGGTTTTATAATGTATTATTTTGTCATAAATGATAAATTGTTTTAATTTCATTCTATTCATTGCTTTGCTATGATATTTAAAAGAAAAGGGAAAAGCAATTTACAGTGATAGATAGTTGGATAATGATTACACTAATTGTGGACTTTATTACATTATTATATGAACAATCTGTGTGGTTTGTTGTGTTAGATTTATGTTAATATTGTGAACACCTGTCGTCTGCAATGTAGCTGCAACATCGGTTCCTTTGCGTTTTCTTTTTTTTTTTCACACTGCTCTCATCCTAGAGATTTTCTCCAAGTAAGATTCTAATCTCAACCTAGTTGATATGTTAAGTTTGATACTGGTATGCTGAAGACATGCTGCTACTGGTTCCTTTGCTTTGCTTCATACGACGTAAACGGCTACTGGCTAGTTCTTGCACTCTGTATTCCCTTTGGTGTGTCTGTAGTCTGTACAAACATAAATGTTAACCTTTGAATGAATACAAGAGTTCCAAAGGTTGAGACATGTTGTGGCATTACCCCTTAAATGCAATCTCCAAGCCCAACAACCTTACCAACAACCCTTAACAACCACTTATCAATCCTTTGATTCAGCCTTCACATAAGTCCACAAAGCATAAACACGAGGAAAAAGATCCATTAGCTTCACGCTCAAACTCTTTCCAAAATCTAGCATTCGAACCATTAGTTAAAACTTAGATGATACATAATTCAATCAAGATCTTCAAGACTCTTGCAACCATCAACTCCCACACTCCTTTCCTTGATTCAATCGAGTTGACATTCAAATCACCTTGATTGCCACACAATTCAATAATCACCGCCCTCTAAAAGCTATTATTTTTCGATAATACAAAAAAACCAGGGATGATTCTATTGGTACCTTCTATGTTCTTCATTGATGTGATTATTGTGAGGGAAAAAAAGGGTATTTCTATATGACCCCTCTTAAAGTCTATTTGGCCCCCATGATGTGATGTTTATTAGGGAAAAAATTACATTGATAAATATGTGTGAGTGATTTGATATATATGTATGTGAGGAGAGAGGGGCTAAATAATATCACCCGGGAAAAAATTACATTAAAAAGTGTATATGGTTGATTTGACATATAGGTATGTGAGGAGAGAGAGAGACTAAATAGTAGCACACAAAACGAGATTTTTTGCTTTGAGACTAGCTTTAAGGCTACACGTTATACCTTACCTGCAGGTAAGGTTTATCTGCAGCCACATCAGCGTCACATCATTCTCCCTCCCTTACATTTCTTCTTTACCCAATATCAAGTTATACCTTACCTTCTCTTACCCAATCTTTTTCAATTTTTTATTCTTTTTTTTATTTTAACAAATAACCAATTATATAAATAATATAACTCATTAATTTAATTAATTTAAAATTCAAACATTACTAAAAATTAAAATTACATAATTTAAACTTAGAAAAACAAACTTTCTTAAAAAAATACATAATTTTTAACTTAAAAATTAAAAATAATATCTAATCCATTGGCGCCCAACTGTACTAACGTCGTATTTCCTCCTCCATTGCCTTCATATTTTCCAACGCCGCTCCCGAAAGATGACTCGTCGGTTGCATGAAAAATTCGAAGGCTTTCATTTATTTTGTTCCGCTATCTGTCTATTTTGTTCCGCTATCTGTCTATTATGTTCCGCTTGTATGTCGAGAAAACGCATCACCTTTATTACCCTCACGGTAACGGTTGAGCGCGGTAGTTAAAATATCGGCATCGCTCATACCGCTACCTCTCGTGTTGGACAGGTTGTTGTAGATCCCTGCAAACTTTGTGACCTTCACATTGATATCTTTATACTTGGCAGTTACTTGGTGGACATTGCGGTAATCTTTGCCCTTGCCAAGTGCTTGTCTAAATTTATCCAAGACGCGTGACCAAAAGTTAACTACAAACGACAATAATATTAGATTAGTAATAATAATAATAATAATAATAATAATAATAATAATAATAATAATAATAATAATAATAATAATAATATACGGTAATTAATAATAACTAGTATGAGCCCGTGCTCCGCACGGGTGTGGGAGGGCTAAAATCTGATCGTGGCTGAAACCGTAAACCCGGTTTGTGAAAAGAGTGCACGGGTTTTGGGTTGACCGACCCTACCCATTCTAAACCCGGCTTTTATCCGACCCAAAAAAAAGAATAAAAAACTGACCCGTTCTCACAAGAGCACGATAAAAAAAAATTATAATTCAAAACCAAACCCGTAACCGACCCTCGTAACCGGCCCGCCAAAAAAAAATTATTTCAAAAAAAAAAAACAATTGGTTCGGCCCCAAAAAAATTTGGCCCAATATATGCCCGGCCCAAAAACAAATTCAAAAAAAAAAGCCCAAAAAAGAAATCCGGCCCAAAAACAATTTCAAAAAAAATACCCAAAAAAGAAATCCGGCCCAAACCCGGTTCCGGCCCAAAAACAAATTAAAAAAAAGCCCAAAAAGGATATCCGGCCCAAACCCGGTTTCTCATCCAAACCCGGATCTGGGCACGGTTCCATAGGCACCCACACATTTTAATTATATGTATATAATAATAATTATTATAATAATAATAATATACGGTAATTAATAATAACAAGCAAGGAAAACAAGGCAAGGAGCTTTGATATAAACATCACAACTACCTATCAACCCAAAATTATATTAAAACTAGTTTGAGCCCGTGCTCCGCACGGGTGTGGTCTTGAGTTGACCGACCCTACCCATTCTAAACCCGGCTCTTATCTAATCCGAAAAAAAAATTTAAAAACCGACCCGGTCCCACAAGAGCACGATAAAAAAAATATAATTCAAAACCCAAACCCGTAACCGACCACCGTAACCGAGGTGCCCAAAATATAAAATTATTTCAAAAAGAAAAAAAAACAATTGGATCAGCTTCAAAAAGTTTTAACCCAATATATGTCTAGCCAAAAACCAAATTAAAACAAAAAAAAACAAAAACACATAAATTTGCACACTTTAAAACATATTAATAATAAAATTAAATTTGTTATAAATAATACAAAAAAATTAATAAAGAAAACAACATTTCAAATTCCTATTTTCACATTCACTCTCTCCCTCTACTTAGTCACTCTCACTCTCTCCCTTTTCTTGAGAAATCATCCTTGACTATCACTTTTTGTTATTTTTTTTTATTTCTATGTTTTTATTTCAAATAAATAATATATTATTATAGTTTTTAAAATAAGTATTTTTTAATAAACATATTATATTCATCACTAAATTCGGTGAGTATTAACCTTTGGTTTTGTTTTCTTTGTGTTTTAAAAGCCATGGTTCCGCTGCAGCACAGGGGGCAATTGTGAGAAATAGCCATTCTAGAACAATCATTTGATCTGTTTCATTCTTTGACAGCTCTGCTCCCCCAAAAAAATGGAGAGACTTGTTCTTGCTCTTCCAATTTAGGAAGACTGATTTCGACGGTTGGTCCAACCAAGAAAGACATGGGAATTTTGGGCGTCAGAAAAAAAAAATGAAGTATATGAGGAGACAGTCTAGAGTCTAAATTTTTAATCATGTTTTGTATTCTCAAGAAAGTAGGTAATTATGTTTGTAGTTCTCAAAAAAGTAGGTGAGTGGTTGAATAAAAGTTAAATGGGATGAATTGGAAAAATTGCAAACGTAAACTCTAATTAGTTCAAGAATTTGATTATTAATTTCATACACAATTTAATAGTTTTTATCTCGACCAAAAAAATAGTTTTACGTTTTCAGTTTAGAAGAGATTTGACTTTTTATATTATAATTATTTAGCAAGTAATATAGAATTATAGATTCGTCTAAATTCCATAGAGATGTAGAATTTAATTTTAGTTAATATATGGGTTAAAAGAATAAATTATGGCTTAAAAGGAATGAATATTGTTACTTTATATTATATACTAATAAAATAATATCTTTATTATTAACAACTTATTAATTAAATAAAAAACACCTATTCAAATTCCCAAAAACCCATTTAATTTTCTATTTCTCCATCACCACTCTCATTCTCTCTCCCACCACTACCACTCCCATTCTCTCTCTCCCTCTCTAAATCGGTACTCTCTCTCTCTTAAAAATACTTCGCCGGAGCCGGAGACACATAAACCGCCGCCGCCGGAGACACATAAACCGTCGCCGCCATCGTCGCTCACATCCACGTCGCCTAAAGCCACTGTCGTTTACCGCCACCGTGCCCACCACCATGGCCTACAGCCCGTCGCCATCGCCTCCGAGGCATCGACTCTTGCAGCTGCACAAGCGGCAGACTCGGCGGCGGCAGACTCAGTGATGGAGAAGGATAGTTGCGGCGGCGGCGAGGGCGGCTTTGGCGGTAGTCGCCGGAAAAGGACCGTGGGATCTAGGGTTTTCCCCACCCACCACGTTGGATCTAGCTTTTCTCCACCAAACTCTCTCTCTCTCTGCTCTCAACTCTCTCTGATTTACGTATGGCCCAAAACCGAATAAAAAAAAAAACAGCCCAATAACACAATCCGCCCCAGACCCGGTTCTGACCCAAACCCGGATCCGGGCACAAAGTCATATGCAGCCACGCTTTTTTATCTATTGTAGTAATAATAATAATAATAATAATAATAATAATAATAATAATATACGATTAATAATAATAACAATAATAAAAATAAAAATAATAATATGCCTTGTTTTTTGGCATTCCCAATGATTGGATCTTCGGAGGTATCGATCCAAGCCTTGACCAACGCAAGTTCTTCGTTTGAGTGTCAAGAGGGAATTGTTGTGGTGGTTGTTGAGGCATCGGGTATCCGAGATGAGATAGCGGGAATTGTTGATTAAGCATCCCCGTGTACGTGAATTGGGGAGGGGCGAATAATGGATTTGGTTGGTACGGTTGTGGCGGAACATTTAAAAAAATAGGTTTTCCGGACGTGTCGGTGTAGAACTCGTAACGCGGGAACGGTTACGCCCGGTTGATGGTGGAGTGGAACCCTCGTTTGGATCCATATTCTTTGTAGAGTAAAAAAATTAAAACCTTGATGTAGATGAGAGTAAAAGAGAGTAGAAGAGATAGAATGGTGTGAGTTTAAAAATGATAGAATGGGTGTATTTATAGATGCATTTAGTTGTGTAAATTAATTAAGTAAAAAAAAATGTTTAACGGTCAAAAAATTAAAAAAAGAGACGTTGGAGGGGGGGTGGGGGATGGGGTATCGTTTTGGTCATCGAGTTCACAGATCCGAAGGCCTTACTCGATGGGCTCACCCGAAATGGAGTAATGGTGTTCCCGATGGAACTCGAAGCCATCGAGTCCGGTGTAACGTGTAGCCTAAGGCCACCTTATCATCAACCCAAGATTTTATTGCTTTGAGACTAACCACCTTTAAGCCACCTTTCGACCTTCCCGCCATCAAACCTACCACCTTGCACCATGAAACCCATGATATTTTATTTTCTGTTTTCTTGAATGCCTAAAAGAAACGCCTTCTCAAAGATGCAAGTTTATTAAGCACCCCATTCGGGGCTTTAAAAACATAAAAATAGTATAGTGGAGAGCTGTCAAAACCGAGTTTAACAATTGTTGAGGTATGACCGGACCTCATTAACTCCGAAGCTCAGAAATCAATAAGACCAGACCTCTACCTCCGGATACGCCAAACCCACCAAGTCCTTTATATAAAGCTGAAGGTAGCAACTTTCCAAACAGAGAATATGCATCAGGTGGCGCTACTGTTCATAGAAGAGACAAACACTACATTCTTGGAAATAAACCAAATGAAGGGCAACCCCTAGAAGCATCAGGGAACCATCTTGTCTACAGTAGAAAAGTGCTAGCTGCTTCTACCAGCAGAGGTTGACCAACAACAAGGAACACGAAATATCCAATGGATAATAAGGAGTTTTGAACATTTTCCTCTATATATATGCAATCTCTACCACAGGTAGAACACAACTTCAACTCATTAGCTTCTCCTTCATACAAACAAAATACTTTCATTTCCTTGTTACTCACTCTTACGCCGGAGGTTGGTCAGAGGAAACCTCCTCCTCGTGACGAGACTAACGGTCTTCTGTTTTGCAGGACCTTCGTCCTCTTTTATCTCCATCGGACGTCCATTCATTAAGCACGTTAGATCCAAGGTAACGCTTGTTTTAACATGTTAAGCAACTACCAATTAACACTAATCTTGATTGTATACTCATAAATATTTGATGAATCTTTCCGAAACATCATTCAAAGATTTCTTTAATCTCATATTATCGCCGATAAAATTTGAAGATAAACAAAAAGAAATATTATAAATATATAACAATTGTGACATCTTTAACCTACGTCAGTTACTATTCACAATAGAGTTTTGCTATATTACGCCACTAACATTCTTATATATATTAGATTTTCAAAACCTATTAAGCAATTCCCATCTTATCCATTAAGTGATGTGATGTTACTATTTTGTTTTCTTCCATCAAACCCTACTTTTTTTCTAGGAGATGATTTGTACACAACACAAAATTGGCATATACAATAATTATGACTTCTATGCCCTCACATACCCACTAACTTTTATTCTCATCCATAAATTCAAGGGTATAATAGTACAAACAATCAACTTTTTGTAACGCCCCAAAATTTGTAAGTTCCTAGATATGAGTTTATATCAAGTGATATGTTAAGTGTTAGATATGTTTAGCAAGTTGTCTTTATGTGTTTGTGTAAGGTTGAGGGGTTAGTTTTGTCATTTCATTAAGTTAAAGAAGTGCAGGGGCTGAAGTGCAATTGTTTGAAAGTTATAGATTTCTATGAGTCTTCTTTGACTCATTAATAGTCAAACCACCAGAATAAAAAACACACTCACGAATACACACATCCACAAGCGAAAGTTCTGATTTTGATCAAGAAAGCAAGAAGTTTATAGATGATTTCAGTCATTTAGTGATTCAGAAGCAAGAGGTATGAATTCTTTTCGAGTTCTTTGAGTTGTTAGGTCAAGAAATGGATTCATGGGTTGAATCCATGTTTCTAGATTGGTTTGAGGTGTTTTGTGTTGTTTTGTGTCAAGTTTCTTGTAGAAGAGTTAGTAGTAATGTTATAGAACTTGTGTGTATGATTGAATCTGAGTTTAAGCAAGATTTGAGTGTAAAAAGGGGATGTTCGGCTGCTGTTCTCGAACAGAGCAGGGAGTCTGCTGTACCGATTGTTCCTGCGGCCGTAGGGATTATTCCCTGCGGGCGTAGGAGCATGTTTAGGGGTTTTTGGTTGTTTTGGTTCCTGCGGCCGTAGGAAAGGTTCTCTACGGCCGTAGGAAGGTGTTTTAGAGTTTTAGGTGATTTTGCCTCCTGCAGCCAAAGGAAAGGGTTCTTGCGGGCGCAGGGAGGTGGTTTTTAGCTGAGCTTTTGCTTGTCAGTCAGAATCGTTACAGCAACGTCTAGAAGTTAATGAGGTACTTGTTTACTGCTTGTAGGCAACAAGAGTTGACGTTTCAGTGATAGAGAATAACTGTTTAATTGCTGTTAAGGTAAGTGTACTTATCTTTAATTAGATTAGCATACATATGTGTTTTAAGTGAACAGTATATCAATTGTATGTTTGATATGTGATTTGATTAAGTAAGGTTCAGTAACACTATGTTGTAGTATTGAGTATGTTCAGTATGCATATATGTACAAGGTGAATAGTACGATATCTGTGTTATGATACGTTTATGTAAAGAGTTAAGATTATTATTTAAAGGTACAGTAGCACCCAGTTACAGCATTACAGACAGAGATGGGGGTATATTGAGATCCTTATACCCAAGCAAAGTGTCGGGGGTTTGATTACACCGAGGTGTGGTTCTACCCCTGGACCAGTTAATAGTTTGAACAGTTTTGGTGGTGTTCAGCTTGGATGTGAGACATCCTGAAAAGAGTTCAACTAAACTATATATGTTTTTATTCAGTTCAGTTAGTATGCTCACTAAGCGAAAGCTTACGATTTAGTATGTTGTGCATGCAGGTAACCAGTTTCCAGCGAGGGTAATGCCCCAGTGCTTTGAAGAATCGGATAGCTCCAAGCTTTTGAAAAGAATACTTTTAACACTACTTTTGTGAAACTGTTAGCACTAAATTGATGTAAGCTTGTTTTCCGCAAATTCTGATGTTTTAGAGTGCTAATCAGTAGCAAATGAATTTTACAAGCTATTTTAGAAAAGTGGTGTTACACTTTTGTTGTGTATGGCTAATTTATGTTGTGTACAAATCACTTTCCTTTTTTTCTTCATATTGGTGGGATCTAATATTGCATGTCTTTTTGGTGCCCCAAATATAGTCTATATTTATATTTATATTTTATTATTTTCTATTATATAACAACCAATGTACCGTATTATAAGTTTTAGTGATTTTTTTCTTTTTTTCCCATTTCTCTAAGAATAATTTTACAAAAACTAAAAACTATTTCTTATTAAGTTTTTGCTTTACTGATTTTGTACATTTTAACTTTTAAGTAACATAAAATTAAAAAATTTTATACATGTATAGTTGATTTTATACAAAAATCATTAAATTTACAACTTTTGACAATTATAGGTTTGTAAAATGACATTATTAGAAGTGATATTATATAAGTAAAACTATTTCTTATATAATTTTATTTTACGAATTCTATACTTTTTTATAAAAAGAGAATAAAACTATTTTAATATAATATACATGTAAAAATTTGATTTTATAAAAACTAGAGTTAATTGCATCGATGGTCATTTAACTATCTCATAGTTGCATGTTTAGTCCTTTTTTTTTAAAAGTCGCAAGAATAGTCCTTTAAGTACCCAAAAGTTGCACCAATGATCATTTTTAACGTTTTCCGTTTGCTAGGTCCGTTAAGTTAGGGGTATTTAGGTTTTTTTTACCATTTTTTACCATTTTAGTTAATTTAAAATAATATTTTAATCTTTTTTAAATAAATATCAATTATAAATTTTTTTAACATTTTAATCTCTCAAAATCATCTCTCTCTCTCTCTCTGTCACGCGCACACACTTAGCCACCGTCTCCCCCAAGCTCCACCTATATCCACCGCCTCCCCACCCTCATCCGCCAATCACCGCCTGTACGCCACCAGAGACACCACCACTAGCCCAAAAACTCAAAAACCCTCGTCACCATCACAGTATACAACCACCACCGCCACCATCACAGTATACAACCACCATCGAGTTAGTGTTTGTTGCGGACCACTTCACCATCGAGTTAGGGTTTGTTGCAGACCACTTCACCATCGCAAATCCACCACCACCACCAAAAATCCACCACCACCCAAAAATCACCACCGACGAACACAAACCACATCACCATCGCAAGAATTCAGACCAAAACTCGAAAAACCACCAAACTCCACCCAAAAATCCACCACCACTGACGAACACAGACCATCGCAAAAACTCGAAAACGAAAAGACCCTTGATCTGCAAGTGGCGGTGGTTAAGGCCATAAAACTCGAAAACCAGAAACATCACCAAAAACTCGAACACAAAACGTAAATTGCACACACACACACACCGACACTCATTGAAACTCACCAATAACCCTAGATCTGCAAATGGCGATGGTTAAGGCCAGTGGCGGCTAGGGCAGAGAGAGACCTTGAGGCCCCGACACTCACCGGCGGTGGCGATGGTGGCACACGATTGTGACGATGGTGACTCACGATTGTGGTGATGGTGGCAAACGATGTTGGCGATGGGAAGCATAGGATGGAGAGAGAGAGAGAGTGTGTGTGTGTGAGAGAGAGAGAGAGAGAGTGTGTGTGTGTGTGTCAAAGAAGATGTAGGTTAGGGAGAGAGAAATAGGGGGACTGGAATGTGGGGAGGGGTGTTTTTTTATTTAAGTTAAAATATTTAATTATTAATAAGTAAATAAAAAAAGAATGTTAGGGGTAAAATAGTCAATTTATAAAAACTAACAGATCTTACAAACGGAAAACGTTTAAAATGACTATGAGTGTAACTTTTTGACAATTAAATGACTATCCATACAATTTTTTTGAAAAAAAGGACTAAAGTTGCAATTATAGAATAGTTAAAGGACCAATGGTGCAATTAACTCTAAAAACTATTGAGTTTAGAACTTTTGTTACAAACAAAGTTGTAAAACGATGATTAAAAGGTGGACACTTTAATTACGAGGGTTTTCATTTCTAAACTAATAGCTACTTGCTTATGATTTTGTAAGTGCTTTTTATTAGAATTATTCACTATACAACTTTGATCACTAATTCCATACTTTTTGTAAATACAAATTAAGTTAAAATTGGAAAGAGTTAATAGTCCAAATGGTCCTTTAACTTAGAGGTTTCTGCCATTTTGTTCCTTTAACTTTAAAAGTGGTACAAAACGTCCTTAAACTGCCATTTTCATACCGTTTTGGTTCTTATTAACGTTAGTCGTTAATTTAGTCTGTTAAGTCAAGGGCATTTTTGTCATTTTACCATGGTTTCTTTTTCTAATAATAAAAAACCATCGGATTCTTTTTTCTTTTTCCTTTTTACACACTCTATCTCTCTCTTCTCTCTCTACACTACCCACTCTCTCTCTCTGACAGAGTCTGCAAGTTCTTGAACTCCTCTAAAAGCATCAAAGCCATGACCACTCACTCTTTGCCTCTCTCACTCTCAACTTACCCAGCACCGCCGCCACCACCACCGTTGGACACCGCCACCACCACTGTTTGACACCTCCACCGCCCAACGCCGCCACCCCCGTTGGTTTTCTCACACTACCAGTGTGAAGAAAACCGTAATACGAGCACCACCGTATCTCTCTCTCTCCACTACCGCCGTATTCCTCCACTACCGCCGTGAAGAAAACCCATGTGAAACCTCCACTGCCACCACCGAATTCCTCCTCCTCCACCACCACCGTACTCCACCAAACCCATGAAGCCCAGATCTAAAAAGGAAACCTAGATCTAACAAAGTATCCATGAAATCCATGAAACCTTCGAATTTGGGGGTTTCACGGTACTCACGCTACATCACTGTACTCCACCTTCTTCATCATCGATTTGAGGTTTTTTTTTCAGATCCGATTTGTTGATTCTAAGGTTTTCTTTTTTCTGATCTGAGTTTGTATGTGGTGTTGGTGATGTGCGGTGGTGGTGGGTATGTGTGTGTATGGATGGATCCGAAACAACCCACATGATTCTTCTTCTTGGTGTGTGGTGGTGGATGTGGCCGGAAAATGTGTGTGGTGACCGGAAACAGAGGAGAGAGAGGGAGAAAGAAGTGGTGGTGGTGGTGGCTGTCTTAAAGTGTAGAGAGAAAGAGACATGAGATAAACATGTTGGGAGAGACTAAAAGAGGAAGAGAGAGATTTGAGGATGAGACAGAGATGGTGGCGGTGGTGGAAGAAGGTGGTGGTGGTGGTGGTGGAGTCTGTAGAGAGAGAGAGTGTGAGAGAGAGGTAGAAGAGAGAGAGACTTGTAGAGAGAGAGGAAATATGTGGAGAGAGAGGGGGGACACATGGACTTTAAACTTTGACAGCTTTGGAATTTGAAATTGACTTTGACTCTCAATTAGTAATTAATTTATAAAATGAATAAAAAAACAATAAAATATAAATACAAAGGTAAAATGGTCATTTTACCTATTTTAACGGAAAAAGTTAACGAAATCTGTTAGAAAGGACCAAAATGGCATGAAAATGACAGTTTAAGGACGCTTTGTACCGCTTTTAAAGTTAAAAGACCAAAATGGCATAAACCCCTAAGTTAAAGTACCATTTGGACAATTAACTCAAATTTTTATAATAAGCGTCCTAAATAATTATACAAAATAGCATCTAAATTTAAAACTTTTATTATATTTTATATATATAACAACTAGCACTGTTTATCTTGGGGCATTTCATTGTTTATATAGGGGCTAACTTTTTCTAAGATGTCTAATTTTGGTTCGGCGAATGTTGTCTAACTTTGTCTCGGATGATGTGCAGCCGAGATGGTTAAAGTTGATGCTATTTCTCTATAATTTATATAACATGATATTGGCATCTCATTCGATTCAACGAATGTTTAATTATATAAGCTTATAAACCATCTTAATATTTTATTTTTATATGATTTATAAAACGTATATGTGTGTATATATATTATACATTAACTAAAATGATAAATATAAATTTGTAGCGAAGCGCGGGAAACTAACAATCGTTAGAAACGTACTTAAATTAAGATTTTGGGCAATACCAAGCATATATCCTTTTCCGTTTTTACCAATACCAACACACATGAGGCTTACACCTATATAACAAATAAAGAAAAAACAACCTATTTATCTTATAACATAATAGACAAGAGTTACAATCAAATTAAACATTCTCTCTTCTCATGTACATCAAATCATATATATGTTTTTACTTTTTCTTTGAGCATATATTTAGCTAAATGAATCAATTTCCAATATTGTAACCTACATACCACATATTTGAAAAGAAAGAATATATATATATATATATATATATATATATATATATATATATATATATATATATATATATATATATATATATATATATATATATATATATATATATATATATATATATATATATATATATTTCTAGTTAATCTTTTTATGTATTATATAATAACACGTAGAATATATTAATTCTGTTGGTGCAGACATTGATAAAACTTTGAATTGGAAGCCGAAATAAAAAGGAGTTGTTGAACCTCTCAAATTGAATGACTCGACCAATGATGGCTTAATTTGTAAGTATGAGTTGTTCTTTGGAGCTGGGTGGATTTAGTTTTCTTGTATTGTAATTGTTGGTTCTTTTGTATGTTTAAGTTGTACTTTATCTCTAGTATCTTGCTAGAAGTTATTAATAAAATTTGAAGCATCTTGTAGAGGTGATGGCCAAACCGAAGCTACTTTCAAGTGTGCTTCTTTTGCTCTTTCAAAAACAATATTAATTATGTTTTTTTTATATCTTTTTCCTTTTAACACTTGTTTTATTCAATTAATATTACATGTATCAGTAATCTTATATAAAGGCGTTTCATATATATATATATATATATATATATATATATATATATATATATATATATATATATATGTATATATATATATGTATATATATATATATGTATGTATGTATAGAGTAGGGATCCGGTACAAAAAATGTTATGGTACTAAATGTAAGAAGAAATCTCAACCATAGGATCTCTCCAAAAGTCAACAAAAAAAAGTCACTAATCTAACTGAATTTTCGGAATTAAAAAAATTAGAAAAGGTCAATATAGTAAATTCAATAAGCAAAAAAAAAGAGGCAGAGAAAAACACGGTAGGCAAAAATCAACTACCACCGTAGCATTTTTCTTTCCCGGCCACCAAATCTCAGTAGCATCTGATGCACAACTCAGCTATAGATGATTTATGCACAGATAAAAAAAAATCAACAACTGATGAGCAAATTTAAGAGTGATACATTCAATAATGATGAATACAAATATTCGATACAGAAGATGCGCCGGTGGTCAGAACCCTAAACTAAATTCAGAACCAGCTTTGATGCACACCAAAAGTCGAATGTGGCGGCAACGGTGGTGGTGCAGCGGCGGTGGTGTAGAGTCAATGCACAATCATTTAATAATTGTCGCCGATGCACAAGAGAAAGAAATCACAGATTATATGTAGGTTTCCTGTTGCGGTAGTGATCGGCGACGTGAGGGAGGCGGCGGTTGCAGGTTACAGACGCGACGGAGGCGGCGGTTGCAGGGAAGAAACGCAAGGTTTAGGCAAGAGTTTGAGGTGAAAAAGCTTAGGGATAGGCGGCCAAGAGCGGCGGCGGTGTGGAACAAAGATTTTCATGAGGCGATAACCATGGGAGGCGGGCTCCAGGGCGACTTCATCTGTCGAGAGTGCGGTTTTAGGGTTTGTGTGAGGGGTGGGGACGGGAAACGTGGGTATGAGGTTAGAGGAGAGAGAATTTTTTTTTCAAACTTCCTATTTCACCCTTTTACCTTTAATGCCACTTGTCAATTCCATATTACTTCTTACATTTAGTACTTTAAAACATTTTTTACTTAAACCTAACTATATATATATATATATATATATATATATATATATATATATATATATATATATATATATATATATATATATATATATATATAGACAAAGGTTCATGCGAAAATGACCTTATTTGTAAAAAATGCGAGAAGAGATCTTGACCATTAGATTATTTAATCAATGGTAGAAAGTGGTTGTGGCAATTTTGTAATTAATTAGGTTTTAAATGGTATTAACTAGTAATAGAAAGGGTATTGTGGTAAATAAACAATACTCTCTCCTCTATCTATCTCCTCCCTCTCTCTCTCACCGTAAAACACCCCCACAATCACATCTTTTTCAAAAAAAAAAAATAATAACCAGCCCTAAACTCTCTCTCTATATCTGGTGCCTGCAGCCGCCGCCATCAGAAGAACAACCATCGCCGACTCGAAGGCTGCCGGAGAAGAAACTGATTTCAACCATCACCGACCTCAGTCCACCTGGAAACCACCCAACCTCTGTCGATCGCAGCCATTCCCGATGACTAGACTGCCGACCCTTGTCCGCCTGGAAACCACCGGCTCTCTACGTCATTACCGTGTGCAATCGTAGTCGCAGCACAGTCACAGCCCTCTACACACTCACTCACTGCCGCTGTAAAAAACCTTCTACACCATCCCGTCCGACAACGTTCCCGTATATGCACCACCGCCGCTGCCCCAATCGCCACCAAACTACTATCTCCAATCGCCGAACACCTTCATATCCGCCCCAAATCTACTTTTGGGTTTCACGAATCGGCTGGATCGACGACTTTTTACACGGCCTATCATTGATTTTGCTGTTTATCAAGTGGTTCTTCATATCGTTTCTTAGCCGGAGCTGTGATATGTGTTTGAAAGGTGGTTTTGTTTTTTGTGCAAATAAGCAATAAGATTATATAAATTTTGAGGTATTCAATTTCATCCGTCAAATACTCTTGAAACTGTTTTCACTCTAATCTGTCAAATACTCTTGAAATTGCTCAACCACGTCAAGCGAAAATAATGGAAGTTTGAAACACATAAATATTACATACATCGAAAGGAAAAGACGTAAAGGTACTAATTTTTTGAACTGTTTTATCGATTTATCATCACAATTTTGTAATTTTTTTAATCTGCTTTATAAATTTTCAGTTTGTTTTTTTAATCTTTGTTTCTATTTTTTTTAGTTTGTTCTTTGATATGGATTCATCATTTGGTTAATTGGTTCTGACTTGTTATAGGTTTAAAACTATCTTCTTCTCTCTTTTTGATTATAGTCAATGTTTCATCAATGATAAATCTGTTTTAATGAAGATGGCCTATTTCATTTGTATTTACTGAAAAAAGTTTGTTAATTTTCATTTATGGTGAAGGGTGTGCAGAAAATGTGTTAACTATAAGGATTTATGTGTTTGGGATTTTAAAATTGTTTTTGTGGGTGTTCAAAAGTGAATACGCGTGAAACTCAATTTAAGAGGATACATGTTTATATATATTCAGTACTGAACACGTAGTAAAAAAGCAGGTTATCTGTATTCATCGATGAATAAAGTACACATAACAAAAAATCTGTAAATTGTTTGTTGTGTTCCGTATTCCACACCGTATTAATAATACATTACTAGTTTTAATAGTTGTTGTGTGTGACTGTCATAACCATTGATTTCCATGTTCTATCCACCATTGTTGCCTTCTCACTTTCCCCCTATCATCTCTTTCTAATTTTTTTGTATTTTTTGTATATACATTTTGATAAGTTATGTACTTCATGTTTTCATTTTTCATTTTTTTTTGTTATATTTCTTCACTGATGATCGCTATTTTTTATTTTTTATTTTCAGTTTATGGGTTTTTAATATATACTAATCGGGGTTTAATCTAATGTTGAACACTATTTAGTTTTGTTAGACAAATGGGTTTTTGAATCTAATTTTGAATAACCGGAGGAAATTGGTCGCGTGCAATATTGAATACTGTTCACTATCAAAATAGTATATTATTCGATCTATTCAATATTGAATGTTGTAAATTTATCTTAAAACCGATATATTTTAATGGTGTTCATTATCGAACACATAATTTAAACAAGAAGCAGTAAAAATTTGCAATAGCGAAAATTTTGATTAATAAATAAAATACACCTACCGAAAATTTGTACGTTGTGTTCAACAATGTACACCGTATTTAATGATAAAATAGAAGTAAGTTCTATAAATTTCGGAAAAAAGTAATTGGAAAAAGAAAAAATTAATAAGGAGAGATAAGGTTGAGTATTTAAAAATTTTTTAGAGAAAATAAGGAGGAGAAAAAATAAGGGTTGGTTAATTAAAATTAAATTTAAAAACTAAAGAAATTTGTAAAAGACCTTATTACCCTTTTGAATTAAAAAAAATAACAAAAAACTAGTGACTCAGAACGCTTCTCGCACTTTTCGCAAATAAGACTCTTTTCACATGAACTCTCCCATATATATATATATATATATATATATATATATATATATATATATATATATATATATATAGGCTACGGTTCAAACGAGAACCGTCCTTCGTACGAGAACCGCGAGAACCGTTCTTGACCAATCATTTTATTAGTTGTCTTAAACATTAATTATAAATTAAAAGGGCATGTTTGTAAAAACACACAAAACCCACTTGCACCATCAGCTACTCACATCATCTCTTCTAAAATTTAAAACACACACCCACGATCTCCTGAAACCTTTAAACCTCCGCCGACCAACTCACTCCGGCGACCACCGTTCACTGACAACAGCTCACCATACCTGCTACCACTTTGTCTTCCCCAACATCATCCTTTAACCGTAGTAGTTGTCACCGGTGACCGACCTTTTATTTCTCTCTCACCAAATCGGACCGACGACCATCCCTGGCGGCTTGTTTTAGTGCAACAACAATTGATTTGGTGGAGGAGACGACGACGAAACCTCCACGTGTGACTACCCACGGTGACGAAGACCTCCATGTACAACAATGGATCTGTTTGATGAACAATCCTTATGAAGATGTGCAATAAAACCATATCTGAAATAGCAACAACCGGCGACCACCAAAAACGACCCCCACCTAATCGGCTTCCACCATCCTTCTCACCGTTGCCAAGACCTCTGATTTGAACTCCGAAGAGTGTCTACATCTCGATTTCTTATTTTTCTGCCGGTAAGCTTCGTCTTCTTTTTACAGCTAATTTTATAAATTAAGAGAGACCTCAGACCTGCATCTCTGCGATATGGACTATTTTGGGCAGTAGCTTGAAGAAGATGAGAGTTGGTGAGAAGATTAATATGGTCCACAGGTTTGTCAAGGTTGTGTATCATGCATATTGAATTTGTACCTTATGCTAGTTATGGTGGTAATGAAGATATTTGTAGTTGTTAGAAAAAAAAAACAAAACAGACAATATAATTTATAATTGATTTGAGTTTAGATGCTTTAATTATAATTTCCTTCTTTCAATAGTTAAATAGTACATAAATTATATATTTAATAGTAAATTTAGAATTGCCGATTTCTTATTCTTCCTTTTGATTTTAAGCTATCAATATTTATTATACTTTAATGCTATATAAATGCTAGTTTTAGTGCTAATGAAAGCGTCGATTACTTTCCCAATGTAGTCCTATTTTGTTTTAATTGACATGCTCATAATTTATTATGGAATCCACCGGCATTAATAAAAAATGAGATAAAATTGGTTTTTATGGATGAAGCACATGAAAAGAAGATGTTGAATTTTAAATTTAGTTTACGTTACATTTTAAACGGGCTTCGTAATATATAAAACCCATTTAAAAAAAATATTTGCAAAAGTGCAAAAATATTACACTTGTGTAAATATTTGCATATGAATTTTTTTTGCATAATTTAAAGAGTATAATATTCTCGTTTATTTGGTATAATTTTCATAATTTAACACCTTTACGTTTGATGGATATACAAATTATGTTATTTAATTTAAGACCGATCTTGCTATATTTTTTGGAAAGTCATGTTTGTTGGGTTTTATTTTGCACATGTGCAGATCTACTACACCTGTGCTGAAAAAACTAGGTAATCATGTGCAAAAATTGCACCTATGCAAAATTTTCACTAGTGCAAATTTCGAGCTCTACAGAAAAAAAACCCAGCAAACACAAAAAAAAATTTGAAAAAATATATCAAGACCGGTCTCAAATTAAATAGCATAATTTTCTCGTTAATTTGGTATAGTTTTCGTAATTTAACACTTTTTCTTTTGATGTATATATTAGTTTGAAAAATGCGGGGGTAATGTAAAAATGTCCAAACTACCCTTAATTAATTAAGGATAAGTTGATTAGTTTAAGGTTATCCATTAACAACTCTTTAATCTCAACCCTTCATCTCTTTAATCTATGGCTGTAATTGGGAAATGATATATACTCGTTTTTTTAAGGACTTACAAGTTCTTTTAAACAAGTTTTTATATTTATGATAGGAAAAGTAGGTGAATCTGTGTATATATGTATTTGTGTAAAATATCTATTTGCACAGGTGCAAATATATATTGCACATGTGCAAATATATTTGCACTTGTGCAAAATATCCATTTGCACCTGTGCAAATAGATTTTTTGCACATGTGCAAATTTCGAGACCTGTAATAATAAAAGACCCAGCAAACATAAAAAAAATCTCCGAAAATATATAGCAAAATCGGTCTCAAATTAACGACAAAATTATGCTCTTTAATTTAAGACCGATCTTCCTATATCTTTTTGGAAAAAAATTCATGTTTGTTGGGTTTTTGTATTCGGTACAACTCAAAATTTGCACTAGTGCATATCTACACATGTGCTGAAAAAACCAGGTAAATATGTGCAAAATTTGCACTAGTGCAAATTCCAAGCTGTACAGAAAAAAAAACCCAGTAAAATTTATGTTAGAATTAAATATTGTAGAGAATAGAAGATTAAATTCTAGGTAACGTTTGTACTACGTACAAACTAAAAGGGCTAAATATGTAAATACCCTTAGGGGTATATAAGCCAAATGACTAGTTGTCATTTGGTGGACTTTGACATAATCCTAAACTTATGTGTGCGTTTTCTACGGTGTTTTTATATTCTCTCTACATCTTATAGATTATTAGCCATTGTTCCACTCCATAGATCTTGATACCTGAACCACTTGGGACAAACAAGTGGTATCAGAGCAGATTAGGAATGATTTGATTGAAGATTGAAGCAAGAAATTTGAAGAAATTTGAAGATTTTTTTAAATTTTCGGATTTATTTTAGGCTGAAATTTCAGAAATTTCTAGAAAATTCATATGAACTCCGTTTGATCTAATTTTTGGATATGTTGTTGTGTATGATTGCAGGAACCTACAGTAAAATTTTCAAGTGCAAACTTGAAGCCGTTTGAGAGAAATCTGAAATTTTATTTTCGGGTTTTTGAAGTGTTCTTGACGAATTTTGGTCAAAATCGAGATTTTTGATGCTTGTTTTCGAGATTGGAGTACATTAAAAGTGTTTGTGGAAGTGGAGAAGCATAGATTTGAAAAGAAAAATCGTTTTTGACGAGTTTAGAAAAATCAAATTGGGTATCACGATGGATCTTACTAGAACTGTCTTTGACAGAATTTGCATTGAACAAGAAGTTCATAAATGGAAGAAATCTAAATATGCGTTTAATGAAGAAGACACATTCATGTTTCACATGTGGACCATAATGTTTAGCATGCATGATAATGCAAGGAATGGTTGGTGCAAAGCAGCTGAAAAACTCGAAGAGCTTACACAGGAAAATTCTGATTTAACTGCAAAACTTCAAGAGCTTGAACAGAATTCTGAAAGGTTACATTCTGAGAGACAGAGAGCAGATGATCTGTCTACAGCCAATGCCAAACTTAATGATCAGATTTCCGAAACGTCTAAGGAAGTACAACTTCTGAAAAAGGAAAATCATCGTTATGATTTAAGGATTGAGCATTTATTAGATCGGAATTCTGAAAAATTAAATTCTGAGAAGCAGAAAATAGATGATATGTCCACAGTCAATGAAACACTCACAGAGCTCGTGTCTAAAGTGTCTGACCAATTTCAACTTGCAGAACAGAAATGTAAATCTTATGCAATTGAATTGGAGCAAAAGCAAGCAAATATTGAAACTGCGCTAAATAAGACTAACGAATTGACACAAGCCAATGCCGAGCTGAATGCCAAATTGTCTTCTATGTTGCTAAATGATTCAAAGATCATAGACAAGTTGTGCATTGAGAAAGCTGAGTTGAAGGAAAAAGTCAAAGGACTTGAACAAAAGCTTCATGTGTCAAATCAATCTTCTGTTCCTTGTTCAATATTGAATAGGAAAATATCTGAATTGCAAACGACACTGGACACTGAGAGAGTACAGTTTGAGAAAGAGAAGAAAGAATTCATGGCTAAAATTCTGAATGCTGATCGAGCTTAGCGCTGCTAAACTAGCTGAATCAACAAAGACTTCCGCTGACAATAATAATTTTGATTCAGTTTCACATTGTAGTAGCCAATCTAATTCTTATTTCTCTGTTGCAGGTACTGAGCTTTCAGATAAAGATTTCACAAACGCATCAACTACTGCGAAGCATCCTAAGATCAGAAACTCTGTCGGATCTTCCTATCGAGTGAAATCATCTTCAGCTGCAACGACTTACTCTCCGAAACAAAACCCTAAATACAAACAAGCTGCTTTTAATTCTACACAGAATACTTGTTCTTCAAGTAATTCTAATTCTGCTTGTTCTGTAATTACAGATGAAACTGCATCTAAACGAGCATGGATTTTGAAGAAAAATCTAGATGACGCGATTGCAAGGTTTCATCATTATTCAATTCAAAGCCGACGAAATCATCCTGGATTGAAAAGAAGAAACCTTGTGAATCCGTAACAAGTGCATCCGAATTTAAAGTAAAGGAGGTTTCAAATGATGATTTATCGTCAACCGCAACAACAACGAAGATTCCACAGAAAGAGGTTCGAGCTGCTAAGCGATCTCATATACCTCATAAACACAACAACAACAACAGACGCAGATCTTTCTCGAAACCAAACTCAACAGGGGAATTTGTGCTTAAGACAGACGTCATGTATCCTTTTGTGGTTTACTCAGCAAAGCACTTAATCCGCCTTTCAAAGAGAAGATCTGTAAGACGTCAAGAATTAAACAAGAGTTTGTTGTTCGCAATGGAATCCCTCAATGGTATTCAGGACCATTGAACAAAAAGGTCCATAAACCTGTTATTAATGCAAATACACAAAAATGGATGCCAAATCCTGCGACTCACAAATCTGGACCCAAACAAGAATGGGTAGCAATTTTTGTTAATCCGTTTTGCAGGTAAACAATTATAGAGACATTGTTGGAGCACAATGAAGATCATTCAGTCTGCAGTGAAGATCATTGTGCTCAGTGTGCTGAAGCGGTTTAAATCTTATATCTTTAAAAAACAACGGCGTTTCCCTGCAATTTTAATTTCAATTTTCATTTTGTTCAGCATTAG
Organism: Pulicaria dysenterica; assembly: GCA_947179395.2. Taxonomy (NCBI): domain Eukaryota; kingdom Viridiplantae; phylum Streptophyta; class Magnoliopsida; order Asterales; family Asteraceae; genus Pulicaria; species Pulicaria dysenterica. Next base: position 50,651,244 of record OX359295.1, read on the forward strand.
CCCGAGTCTAATGACTGAGATGCTTATTTGTGCAGTTTTATCTTTTCAAGATATAACTTGCTTTCTAATGGATTGTTCTTTGCAGGGGGAGCAAAACATTTGTATCTCCACCTAATTGATGAAAAACCGATTTTCATGCATCAATTTAGGGGGAGTTTGTGGTTTTACAGCTTTATATTTTTGAAAAAGCCAAAAACATTCAAATATTGAAAAGCCAAAAACATTATAAAATTTCAAAATTCAAAAAGATTTTGCTTTTCATTTGTCGTTACTTGTTCAAGAAGGTATTCATTCATTGTTTCATTCTGATACCTTTCTTGATTCACTCTTGTTGATCTATCGTAAGATCGCCTTTCATTTCCGCGTTTCCATCTCAAATCATTCCTTCCTTTTGTGCTAAATGTTTCATTCTTTCTGGAAACCGCTCATTCATGATTGATATAATTCAAATGATCAAAAATGCACCATGAGTGAGAGAGTGTATGCATTTATACTCCTATGGTCAATCCAGAACCGGAAGGACCTGCCCCAGGAGCTCACCATAATCTAGAACGAGATAGTAAGGGTTACTTACTAGGTCAACTAGGTGAGCAGAATCAGTTATCATGTGATACTGATTGGTGTGCAGAGGTAAAATGAAACTGAGAGGGGTGGAACAGGAGATGGGGTGCATCTGATCAATAAAATATCTTGAGCTTACTGTTAAATAATTCTTTGACATTTTTGTCAAATATTCTGATTGTTCAAATTCCCTGATTGTTCAAATCATTCTTGACAATCCTTCTCAACACTGAATTTCTTTGAAAATCATTCTTGTTGTAAATCACTATGATTTCTCATGTCGGTTACGAAAGATAACAAGTGTCCATGTGTATGGAAAGCGAGTTTGAGGGAGAAGTTGAAAAATATTTAATCAGCTGTGGGTGAGACAGGATCAAAAGAAAAGAAAGATCCTTACTAAATCATATACATCTGGGTAGCCACATCCACTACTGGATCTCATTTGTTGAGATTTGGTATTGAAATAGACATCATGGACCCAGTGATGCACTGCACTAACCCCACCCAACTACTTAATTATCTCTTAACAGATACTTGTTTCAATTTCACACGGAGAATTAGCACATTTCTATTAACATCTCACTTGGAGATTGTTGATATTGAAACGAGGAGGACAGCTACTCTGGTCCCCGACTTCTTTCATGCACTTATCGAGTCTAGAGCTTATTTGCATATAAATTTCGTTTCTTAGGACACATGTTGGAACTTAATGCATATCTAGTCTTTCATGACTACCGGAACATCTTGGAGTGATATCTTTGAGATATTCACGATGATTAGATGGAAATCATACCAGTGCTAACATCACGCCAACGCTTAAAGTAGGTCACACAGTTTCTAACTGGTGTGTTAACGAGAATCTATGTGATCTCGGTGTTATCCCACGAGAACTTTGAGACGGTGCCCTAAAGACTGTCTCTGATACTTCATTTCCATATCATTGTAGTGACACCATTATTCAACTGAATCTCATGATAAGGGTTCAAAGCTTCAAGTGTTCAACATATTCAGGTCAAAATCAAGTTGAATACAAAATTCATGTACATGATGTTCATGAAGAATCCTGATCATCATGAGGGGGAGAAAACTTTGATACTTAATTCAGTTGATTTTGAGTTTATTGATCAAGAAGTGATTCATGTGTTGAGGGGGAGACAAAGAGAGCTAAAAGATCATACATGTCAAGTCAAGGGGGAGCAGAGAAAAGAACAACAAAAGAGAAAGATACCATACCAAGATTCAGAATAGTAAAAGTCCTTAATGAAAATTCAAGAAGTTCTGATGAAATAAACCAGATCTAGAGCTACATTCAAGGAGGAGAGAAAAATAATTTCTTCCTGAATCGTTTTGTTTAAAGGCTCAAGATCGCAAATGCTGAAAACCACTTCAAGCTAAACCGTCAATACAACCAATGGTTGAAAAACCTTAGGTAACTGGTGCAAGTCCGAAAATCACAAGAAAAGAGATGTTACTATGAACTTTAATTATTCAAGTTCTCATCAAGATTTTAATTTGAAGACTATTCTGAAAATTGAAGAGTCTATTTTTTTAAGATGAGAAGACACTCTGAAGACATCCAATCAAAGACTGAAAATTCAAAAAGAAATCATTCAAGTCTTGTCTCCCAAAAGCTTCTAAAGAATGCGGCAAGAAATCTGCATATTCATAAGAGGAGATTGTTAGAGCCCGTATGATGCTGAAAAGACCAACATCTTCTATTTTCTATACAAAGGGGGAGATTGTTAGAATTAAATATTGTATAGAATAGAAGATTAAATTCTAGGTAACGTTTGTACTACGTACAAACTAAAAGGACTAAATATGTAAATACCCTTAGGGGTATATAAGCCAAATGACTAGTTGTCATTTGGTGGACTTTGGCATAATCCTAAACTTATGTGTGTGTTTTCTACGGTGTTTTTATATTCTCTCTACATCTTATAGATTATTAGTCATTGTTCCACTCCATAGATCTTGATACCTGAACCACTTGGGACAAACAATTTGCACTAGTGCAAAATTTGCACAATTGCATATCTACATCTGTGCTGAAAAAACCAGATAAATATGTGCAAAATTTGTACTAGTGCAAATTCCAAGCTGTACAGAAAAAAAAAACCCAGTAAAATTTGCATTTGTGCAAAATTTGCACTAGTGCAAATTTCGAGCTGTACAGAAAAAAAACCCAGCAAACACAAAAAAAAAAAAACTTTTGAAAAAATATATCAACACTGGTCTCAAATTAAAGAGCATAATTTTCTCGTTAATTTGGTATAATTTTCATAATTTAACACTTCTCCGTTTGATGTATATATTAGTTTAAAAAATGCGAGGGTAATGTAAAAATGTCCAAACTACCCTTAATTAATTAAGGATAAGTTTGATTTGTTTAAGGTTATCTATTAACAACTCTTTAATCTTAACCCTCCATCTCTTTGATCAATGGCTGTAATTGGTTCTCATAGTTCTCGTACGAAAAACAGTTCTCGTACGAAAAAACAGTTTTCGTTTGAACCGTCCCCTATATATATATATATAGGCAAAAGTTCAAACGAGAACTGTTTTTCGTACGAGAACTGCGAGAACCAATCTGAGCCGTCCAATTCCCCCTCCTTTAATGTCATTGCCCACCCATGAATTTCTCACATGCACCCTGCCACACTTGATCGCCTCCACGCTCTCCATCCATGAACTTCCCATATCCAAGAAACGGCTGAGATTGGTTCTCGCAGTTCTCGTACGAAAAACAGTTCTCGTTTGAACCCTCCCCTATATATATATATATATATATATATATATATATATATATATATATATATATATATATATATATATAGGAAAAAGTTCATGCGAGAACCATTCTTAGTGCGAGAACCGCGATAACCAATCTGAGCCGTCCAATTCCCCCTCTTTCAATGTCATTGCCCACCCATGAATTCCTCACATGCACCCTGCCAGACTCTATCCCTCCACGCTCACCATCCATGAAACTTCCCATATCCATGGAACGGCTGAGATTGGTTCTCGCGGTTCTCGCACTAACAACGGTTCTCGCATGAACCTTCCCCTATATATATATATATATAATATTTACTAGCTTTATTTTGAAGTTATATTTATAAAATCACACATATTATTCATATACCAAAACTAAGGCACAAGTGATATAGATTGAAACGAAGGAGAGGAAAGTATCCAAGTCTCGAATCGCAAAATTAAAAAAATAAATAAAAGGAAAATAGGAATATCGCAGAGGCGAAGCGAAGGTACATAAAAATGACCGTTGGGAAAATCCTATTGCTTGTTTCGACAACATAAGCCAGGATTCCTGTCCTTTTTGCCTTCAAATCTGTCCATCCAGCACGAGTGCTGTGTTACCAACATATTTTACACCCCCCAACGTTATAATAAAAAAGCTGATACGTAAAAAAACCCAACGGCTACCAAATGTAGCAGTAGCAGTAGGTCTCTCCTATTGTTTTGTTCTTAAGCTGCAGGTACATGCCAATTTTTTCATTTATATCCATCTTCATTCTCAGCCGTTTGATCTTCTGACACCCATCAAGATCGATGCACAAAACCCATTCTTTCTCTCTCTTTTTCTTGAATATATAAATCTCTAATTAATTCTTGTTCTGCTCTCATCTACTACATTCTTGAGTTTTGCTTAGTGGGTCTGTGGAATGATGTTGAGCATTGGGGGATTTAGAAAGTTTACATCCATGGAAAAACTGCTGCCGCTGCCGCTGCTGCTGCTGCTATCAGTCTCTGTTCTTGTTTCAGCTGATGAAGGTAAGTAGCTTATCAAGATCGATCCCTTCTGAAATTTTTTTGTTTCCTTGCATTTTTACTTGAAAATTTTCTGTTAGATGCCAAATTGGTCACAAATTTTAAGCTGTAAGCTGTTAATGATACTAAACGAGCTTGATAACAACAAAAAACCGATCTCGATAACAATTTACCTTTTGAGTTCAAGTTGTTCTGGTGTGCAAGTTAATTCATTCTTAATCTGTTATTATTAGTTTAATTCTTTGTTAACATTAACTCTAACAGGATCGAAAGTATAGTTATTTGCGCTTAATGGGTGCAATTACTAACAAAAAGAAATGGGTTATCCACCCAAGGAGGAAAGTTTCATTCTTTTGATTATGTATCAACTAAATAACAATAAAATTTAGGAAAAACTATATTTAAATGTATTAATTTCTTATGAATTTTTATTGTGTGCATAGAACCATACGATAGATAAAATGATATAAGTTTAAAACACTGAGCGTCCAATTAAATATTTCATTCTTACAATAGAACTCAAATTAAGTATTAGGAATTCAGACAAAGCTAAATGTATTTTCATGAAATTTGTCCTAAAATTTATTTTAGAGCAGTATATTTGGTTATTAATTGTATCTTGTAGTTATATTTTAGTCCTTTTTTATGTGAATAGCTTTTATTTTGTAAATATTACTTTGGAGTTCAAAGATAAGTGGTACGTTATTCCTACGTGGACAAAAGAATGGACCGTCATGTTATACATGGACCTCACATGGTACACATTATTCTCCCCATTTTGGAAAGCATTCGATGTTGGTAATGAGACAATAAATGGTAGATCTACGATTTTAGTGATAAAATATATACAAAGTACCGGCATTCGATTCCAATCCAACCAACCAACATGTTATACTTTAGTCCTTTTTTATGTGATAATAGCTTTAATTTTGTAAATATTATTTTCGAGTTAAACATTGATTATTAGATAAAATCTATAGTAAAAGAATAAGTTATGTTTGCACAACAGTTTTTATTTATACAAAATAAGATACAAACATTTATTTTACATGGTATAAGTTATAAATGCATTAATTTATTATGTATAATCATTATTGTTATGTACTGATCAACTCAATCATATAATAAAATCTATAAATCAAAGTGTATAAGTGTGTAAGTTGATCAATTTATAATGAGATAAAGTTAAAATCTCTTTGTTGTAAATCATCACAACCCTTAAAAAAAGGAAAGCAATAAAATTATACATCGAAGTGAAATTACAATTTTAGGGTTTTTGTCTTGATGGTCACAAAAGGTCAAATTTTTTGGGAAATAATGAAACCAGTTCAAGTTGTCACAGCTTTCCGAAGCATACAACGTGGCTTTTGTACAATGCCCACCCAAATTTATATTTAACTTTAAAACTTTCTACAAGTTTCTTGTTAATTCTTTTTATGCACGTACCCTAAACCCGTACCCTAAACCCTAATTTATAGAATGAGATTAGGGTTTAGTATAGCTACCGATATGCTCTGGTATTCTGCTAAACCCTAATCTAAATCCGTCTCTAATAAATATTCGGCTAAATTTTTGTTGCAGATGCGTTTATAGGGGTGAACATAGGAACCGATCTATCAGACATGCCACACCCGACACAAGTAGTAGCCCTCCTTAAATCCCAACAAATTCGTCACGTGCGTTTATACGACGCCGACCGAGGAATGCTCGTGGCCCTTGCCAACACCGGCATCAAAGTCGCCGTCACCATTCCCAACGAACAACTCCTTGGGATCGGCCAATCAAATTCAACCGCCGCCCATTGGGTGTCACAAAACATCGTCGCCCATTACCCCGCCACCAACATCACCACCATCTGTGTCGGCTCTGAGGTATTCAACACCCTCCCCAACGCCGCCCCAATCCTAGTCACCGCCCTCAAGTTCATCCAGGGCGCTCTCGTGGCATCAAATCTCGACCGTCAGATCAAAGTATCAACCCCGATTGCATCAACCGCCATTCTTGATTCCTTCCCACCTTCACAAGCTTTCTTCAACCATTCATGGAACCCGGTTATGGTTCCGCTACTAAAGTTCCTACAGTCCACGGGCTCGTCTCTTATGCTTAACATATACCCGTATTATGACTACATGAAATCAAACGGTATTATACCGTTAGATTATGCACTTTTTAACCCGTTGCCTGCTAATAAAGAAGCTGTTGATGCAAACACTCTTTTACATTACAACAATGTTTTCGATGCAATGGTGGATGCTGCTTATTTTGCAATGAGTTCTTTAAACGTAACGAATGTACCAGTTCTTGTAACCGAATCTGGTTGGCCGTCTAAAGGTGACTCCAATGAACCAGATGCAACCTTAGACAATGCTAACACATACAACAGTAACTTGATCAAACATGTTTTGAACCAAACCGGGACCCCGAAACATCCTGGGATCCCTGTTAGTACTTACATTTATGAGCTATATAACGAGGACACGAAAGCCGGGCCGGTTTCAGAGAAGAACTGGGGATTGTTTGATGCAAACGGGAAGCCGATTTATACGTTACAGTTGACGGATTCGGGACGGACTTTTGCTAATGACACTACGAACCAGACTCATTGTACTGCTAAAGAAGGTGCAGACTCGAAAATGCTGCAGGCTGCTTTGGACTGGGCTTGTGGGCCCGGGAAGGTGAATTGCTCGGCGTTGTTGCAGGGACAACCGTGTTATGAACCGGATAATGTGGCTGCACATGCTTCTTTTGCGTTCGATACTTACTATCATATGATGGGCAAAGGTGACGGGACCTGTGACTTCAATGGTGTAGCTATGCTAACCACATCGGATCCAAGTAAGGGTTGAGATTGACTTTTGCTTTTGACTTTTGTTTCAAGATTACTGAATTCATGTCTATTGCAGGTCATGGATCTTGTCGGTTTATTGGAAGGTAAGGAAATGGCATTTTAAGTGCATATTATAGTTTTTGTCTAAAGATTTGCGTGTTGTCAACATTTTGGAAATGCTAAGAATAACATTTTGGTTGTGTGAAATTTGTGTAGTGACGGGATGAATGGGACGTTTTTGAATAGTACGATAGCTGATTTTAACTCTACGAGCTCGTCGAGCTGGAGGGGGTATGCTGGTGGCGGGCTTATGATGGAGGTTCTACTGGCTGTGTTGTTGTTGTGAATTGTGATGGTCCGGTCCATGCGGAGGCGATTATTCGTTCTCCCAATTTTGGCGGTAAATGGAGACCGGATGAGTTTGTACAAAAACAAGTTAGAATGTGAAATTTTCTTGTGATTGTTGCTGATGAGGGTCTCAAATTGAATGAGATATTAGGCTGGTTATTTGATTCTTTTGTTTCTTAATCATATTATATATGGCAAGTTCGTATTTGTCTTCTTATTTTACATGATGATGATGGTAGAGAAGGACATATATAATTGAACTTGGTGCGCCTAAGATAACATAACAAAAAGGAAATTTATTTATTCTCGAGTTGATTGTCCCAATGGTCCTCAAACTTGGTAAAAAATGTCATTTTAGTCCTTTAGGTTTAAACGTGGTACAAAAGGTCCTTAGTGAATCAATTTGTAGCCAAAAAGGTCTTTTTTAACGTTGACCGTTAGTCAACTCCGTTACACCAGGGGTAATTTGGTCTTTTTATGAATTTTTCTAACTTTTAATTAATTAAAATAATATACTCTATTTTTTAAATAAAAAATATATATAGATCTCCCTTTTACAAACACACACAGGCTCTCTCTCACTCTCACTTTTAATAATATACACCGCCGCCGTCTCCATCAACGGCCACCGCCGCCGTCTCCATCAACGACCACCACCACCGTCCTGCACCTAATACAACCCACGATCCTTCCACGCACCTCGTTGCCCTCCCCCGTCTCTCTCTCTCTCTCTCTCTCTCTTTCCACCACACATTCAAACAAACCATCATGTCCACCGCCGCCGCCGTCTCCATCAACGGCCACCACCACCGCCACGCACCTACTACAGCCCACACTCCCTGCCACGCACCACCACACCACCATTTACCACCGCCACACTCCAACATCGACACCTAAACACATAGACACAAATAAACCCTAGATCTAGACTAAAAACTCCAGCCACCATAACTGCCGCCGTAAAACCTAAGAACCAACTCCCCACCATCGACATAAACCATCTACACCTAAAATTTGTTAAAAACCCTAGATCTATAGTCAAATCAATTGAAAACCCTTGAAACAAACTCAAGCTTAGTTCTTCTTCTCAAGCTCAGTTCTTCTTCTCAAGCTCCGTTCATCTTTTTCTTGTTCTTGGTAATGTCGAGATATAAGAGATCTGTTGAGGGGAAAAAAAAGAGAAAGAGAGATATGGGAGGATGAGAGAGAGGGGCGGTGGTGGGTGGTGGTTGCTGCCGCCAAGATGGTGAAGGTTAAAAAACCCTAATAATTGTTCTTCGTTTTCTTTTCTTTAGATCTGAAAGATTAGGCGTGTGTGTTTGAATATTTTTGTGTGTCTGAAAGATTATGGTGAAGGTTAAAAAATCGTGAATTCCTCACATGCACCATGCCACACTCTATCCCTCCACGCTCTTCATCCATGATACTTCCCATATTAAGGGAACGGCTGAGATTGGTTCTCGCGGTTTTCGCGCTAACAATGGTTCTCGAATGAATTCTCCCCTACATACATAATATAACATAAACAAAAATATTAAAAGTCAAACTTGAAAAAGAAAGACTTTAAAAAGTTAAAACTGAACAATAAAAATGGGACTGAGGGAATATTCTTTTTTTCTCTTTTTTATATATGTCAACAAGTTATATGTTTATCTATTTTCTTTCTTTTATAAAAGTACACTTGGTGTTTAAACATTTTGATTTGTATAACTTTTTTAATACAACATATTTAGTTTTGTATACATATATATTTGTTTTTCTAAATTACACTTTTATCATCCGTAGATAAGTGTTATAAAGAAGATTGTGTACATATATATTTGTTTCTCTTGATTTAGATCTATTCAATAGCTTATAGCATATGTATTTATAACATAAACAATAAAGTATATCAACCAAGTTCTAAAACATGTTAACATATTATAACGTAGTGTTAATATTTTGAATGAATCAAATATGTTTTCAATAATATCTTTGAATTTTCATAATAGAATTAGAAACCCAGTTGGCTGATTGGGCTTGGTGGGCTGGCGTTCAAATCCCTACCAAAACCCTAACTCATTCTTTTATATCCCTTTATCGCCTGCTTCCGCAATCAACCTGCAAATCTCCATCTCCATCTCGCCGATCATCCATCAATTCAGTTGTAACTTCACTTTGATGTTTAGCAACTACCCATTGTTCTTTATTTCTCATAATTCAAGAATCGTACAAAGCATCATCGATGATTCCTTCTGTGTACTCGGTATCAGATGGATCTCGAAAAGATGCGAAATCAATAGTTCAGATAAGAGCCTCATGGACATGCAGGTTCCTTTTGATTCAGTGGATTTTTGCATTTTCTCGTAGGTTCAACATTACTTTTTGTAACTTTTAATTTTTTAATTACGTTTGCAATCTTGCTCAATGATGATTGATTTTGCTTTAACCACACCGAAGAGAAGCCGATGTGTTTGAACTGGATTGGATTTAAGCATAAAAGCTATGGAATCCATTTTACTTATGTCTGGAGATGCTCTGTAAAGGAGTTCACTAAACTTTATAATAGTGGAAGCTGCTAACTTTTTACTCAAATCCAATTTGGATTCAAATTCCACAGAGCTTCTCATGTGGAAAATCCTGGTCTTTATCAGAGAGCAAATTTTTAACAAAGTTTTGTAAATAATTTATATGAGAAATTGAGTTATGGTGGCTGTGATGATAAATTAGAAGGCTTGTTTCTCAGAGACATTCGCAGTGGCCGACTAAGATATTTCGCCTTTCGCCGGGCTTGAGAGATTATGCTGTTTTGATCCTTCCTTGGATGTCTGAGCCACCATATATTATTGATTGCTCTTACTATCATTGTTTTTAAATCTTTCGTTTGATCTTTAAAAATTCTTTTTTGATTAAATGTTTGTTGTCAATTTTGTGTTATATGGTATCATGATTAGCGTGATGCTAGTAAGTGTTGATGATGATAAATCGTAAGGCTTGTTTCTCAGAAACATTCGCAGTGGCCGCCTAAGAACTTTCGCCTTCGCCAGGCTTGAGAGTTGATGCTGCTTTGCTCCTTCCTTGGATGTCTGAAACACTCTCACATACTAAACAATTCTCACTACTTGGAACATCTCCTTGTTGGGTTTTTAGAATTACAACATGTTGGTATACAAACTACAAACTTGAAGTATGTGATTTGAAGCAGATGAAATACGTGATTTGAGTAAATAAGAACAAGTTATTTGGGTTAAAGATTAGGTTAATTATGTTGCTTTATTGTTCATTTCTTGTGCTTACGCTGTAAACAACATATTGTTTGTCGAAGAGCTTCAAGTTAAAGTCCTACTGGTCATTTGCATCTCCACGTTATATCTAAGCTTATGTAGCATCCGTCCCACATCTTCAACCGTGAGTCACAATATCATAACACGGGGTTTGGCCTTTACTGTTTAGTGCATTGGTATTCCATCCTGGCTTTTATTTCATAAATGATGTTACTTGCTTTGTAGTTTGTTTTTGTTGCTTCTAGCTTTGCTTCAGTTCTTAAGGATGGTATTTTTGGTTATGAATTGGTTTAGAACTTTAGATATGAACCCTAATTGCCGTAGTATGGTTCTTTATTAGAGTCTTGTACAAGTCTTCTGTGAAGTTATTATCAATTATCGAGTTGCAATCTGTAATAGTTTTTATAACAGAGACAATTATATTTGATGAATTGCAAGAATATTGTATTTAAAGCACTTGTGTACTAAGCATTTGTCTGCATGTAGACATTGGAATGAAGCTTAACCGCGTCCAATTTATGTTTTGTAAAACTTGATGCAAATTTCTGCAGTGTTGAAGCACTACAACTATTAGTTCTTCAAAGTTGATGTTTTATTCAAGTCCGACAATTCGGATCGGTTTCTGGTTATTGTGATCGTGTTATTCTTGTGACAACTTATTATTAGCCCGTTCTTTGGAATATGATTTTGTTTTCAGCTCTTATTTTATATTATATATTTGTTTGATTACATTATTTTTTTTAAAGCAATGCCGGATATATTACTAAATCAAACCAACAAGGTTCAAAAATAAAGAGGTGTAAACCGCTACCCCTTTATTATAAAAAGAACTAAAAGCTACAAATAACCAAATCATTATAAAAGCAACCGAAATGCATGATCAAATGCAAGCCAGCCACATTTGTCACCGGTTTTTATCTGAGTGACAGCCCCGACTCATCAAACTTTTATCAGAGACTTGGGTTTGTCAACCATAGTGACCAGCTTAACTTCCTTGGGCCTAATCTATTTGAAATACTATTAAAGCTCCTCAATTGAAACTCGGAAAAGGCATCAGCTAACGGCTTCTTCGATTGGCTGAAAGTGCTCCTAATCCTCTGTGTCCAAACTTTGACCTGCCAGAGATTTACTTCTTTTGAAATCAACTCAGTGAGGTTGTTTAGACCATGAGTAGCGCACCCTGTGAATTCACTGAACCCTGCTGCCACATCTGCGTTACATTAGTTTTTCTCTCTCATACCCTTTTCCTACCCTCAAGTGGAGTACCACACTCCATATACCCAAAAAGCAAAATAAAAAATAAAAAAAATTGAATCTGGTCTCACGGGTTGAGTGGTTTCCAGAAGCCGTGGCCGAAACCACCGGTTAGAACCCTCAAGGGGGAGTAGCGGTGTGGAAAGTACCCTGAGGGTACCCGCTGGCGGGTGTTGAGCGCTACACATGGTCTTACCGAGTTGATATCCGTCGACCACTACCTGAAAATTTCGATCCACACTTCTTGAACTTTCTTGCAATTCAATAAAGCATGCTCCAAAGTCTCCACCTCCTCTTCATAGTGTGGGTATAAGGACGAGTGAAGATCAATCTGCATAGAAACACGAGCATCCCTAACATGAATTTTCCTTCATCCGTTAGTTTTCTAAATTTGAAATTTGAATTCGGTGTTTACTTCAGTTTCATTCGAATTTAAATTTTATTTTTTAATTCAATATATATAAATAAGTTTCCTATACAATCTACTAGACCGTGCTTCTACAAAGTAACAATACATAATGGTATTAATTAACCAAAATAAAATTAAAATAATACATCATAAAAATTAAGAAGAAAATCTATCACATAACAAGTACTCAGAAATTATCAAAATAGTGGAATACCAAAACTATATAGTCATATAACAAATACTAAAAATAAAATAATATAATATTGTTTGAACTTTAAATCATTTATTATTTATTTTAATTTTTTAACTTTTAAAGTTCTTGTATATTTGTTGTCAGCTACTCGGGTTTTATTACCTACATTTGCTAATCTCTTATATCAATCCACAATCTCATTATTAAATATATTTTATAATTTTATTGTTTTACCCTTAAACGAGTTATAAGGGTTACTTTTAAGTTGTCCGGTCGATTTTTTAATGACCAATTTATTTTCGTGTCGACCTGCTTTTTAACCCATTTTTAGGTTCGTATCACTTTTTCTGTGTTAGATTCGCATTATGTTTCGTGCTATATCAAAAATTGTCAGCCTTAGTTTTTACCCTAACCGTAACCAAGATCGAGTTTTATAGTTCGATGTGTTTCTCAGCTTAATGGGAGACTATTAGACTAACATGGGAGGAGAGAGTTTTTCCAAGAAAAGATAATTTAAGAGAGAAATTTCATTTCTTTATCCCCAAGTTAGAAAGGAAATAAAGAAAAATGTATAAATTGGTTTTTTTCCCGTTTAGATTGTTACAACTTTGAGAGAAAAAATGAAAGAAAAATAGAAATAATTATTTTAAAATCTATTATTTTCATCTCTAGATTAAAATTGATTTTCCTTCCTAAAGTTTTTCATATCTTTTCTTTTCTTCATTGTTAATTGAATACAATGATATACAATTAAAACATAACATATTAATGCATAACTTGGGTTTGCCATTGCAAATGTGAGTTTTGTAGGTTTATTTAAGTTTAAATTTTATGACCTTGATCATCTGTGGGTTTGTAGGTTTTTTTAACTTCAAAAACTTTATAACTTTGATACACCTATTTTTCATACAATGATACACAACATAATGACATATAACACAAGTACACAACTATAACATCTAACACATATACACACACACAAAATCTAACACACAAACAAAAATCGTATATTTAGATTCATACATATAGTTACGTGTTTTAGAATGTCGTTGCATTAATTTTATATAATATAAAATCACAATTCGTTTATTATATTTTGATGTGTGTAAACAATTAAATATATTAGTTAAAATCTTTGATTAAAATTAGGAACTATGCCAGTGTTTGTTAACTAACATGCATGATTTTAATTTATATTGGAGATGGTGAGTCATACACACAAGACATTTTTGTGAGAAGGTATGTCATACTAATTAACCTTAATATATCTGGGAAGGTAATTCATTCTTTTTATACTGACATAATGTTACAATCATGCATGTTTCTAGAACTATCTAATATTGAACCAATTAACTACATACTTAACAAGTATAATTTGTTTATTAAAAGGATCATATATCATCAATTTTCTAAACTTAATTTTACTGCTATATTATTTGCCGGCCTATTGTGATAATTTCACTTCAAACCAAATATTCCAACTAATATATTTTTCTTATTTTTTAATGTGATACCTTCCATATATATTATTATTAATTTTCTCTCTGTAGTTAAATTATTTGAAAGAAAAAGAGTATATATATTATCTCATCTTTCACTGCTTGAATTGAGGGAGGCAAATAAACAACATTGTAATCAATATATGTAATTAAATAGATTAATTATTGAATAACACAATAAATTAAATAGAACAACATATTTATTACTTAAACAGCTTAGAATATATATGACCAATAACATATTAATTTATTATTATTAACACGACTTTGTCACAGGATTCTAAAATTTCACAAAGAACAAGCATGCATTTCCCCAATCCGTAGACAAATAGCTCTCACTAGTTAGTTTAATACCAAGCACCAAACTTTGGTGCTTCTTGTTTGTACATATAGAATGTTCTAATCTCTATGGTTCTAATATGTTTAAGTGGCACTAGCTAGGTCTCCATATTGCAAGGTACTAAATATCATTTGACTTTTATCCATAATATACCAGTACTAATGCACCGAATTCAACCACTTAAATTTTAGCCCTTTTGGTTGGCCGGGAGGAGAAGTGGTTGAACTATTAGGAGTGGCAAACAACTTTGAAAAGAAACGATCAGCCAGAACCACATTCGCCGCATCAGATGGATGAAAAGCGTCCCAAAACACATAGTCACTACGATTGTCACACACATGTGCATACGATAAGCACAATCCTCCTACAGTCGTATCGACTTTGCAACATGAAGTATTGGACACCTTGAAACCTAAAAAGAATACACATACAATTAACAAGTTACCATATCTTTCCATATCTGAATCAAGTTGTTCACTCTAACTAGAAATGTAGGAACTTATTGACTAATGGCCCATGCTTTACCATATTTAGAAGGGTTGTCAACCAAATCTAGAACATCTTCGTAAGTATCCGCAAAAGTAAGTTGGGCATTATTTAGCTTGACATTTAGAACGTTTATCAACTTTTGTACTTTGGTGTTAAACTGAACCACCCATTCGTTCACTCGATGTAAGCATTGATTTGTTGTGGATTTCGCGCGTTGTGAAGGAATGCATCCAAGAGGCCCAAGTCCATGAAATATCATATTTCGTGCCCCGAGCAAGTAAAGCCTCTTTTACCAACAAAAATAATATACATTAGCTTTAGTTTTAAAGAAGACTGTTTATACTTTACATGAGAATTCTCTTAGCCGAACCATTATAGAGACCGATTTTGAAGACTGTTTATACTTAACATGAGAAGTCTCTTAGCCGAATCATTATAGAGACCGGTTTTGAACACTTACAGTGAACTGTTCTGCTAATTTCAAGTTCAAAATCCCTAGAAACTCGTCGGAGGTGTACTGTTGACCATCGGGTAGGAACGGCTGCAAGAAATTGTTGATGTAATCGTTGCTACCTGTCGAAAACCGAAAACATATATAAACTTGTTATATACCTAATAATTCAATTCGTATGAAATTAAACCATGCATGGGTTACTCTTTTTCACTTTTTAATTAATTAATTACGTGAACATACCCATTCCAATGAAGTAGATGGCCTCTTTTAAAAGATTATTAGCAGCTTGTTCTCCTATTTTTGCCTTAATCACCCTTGTTGTGTTCTCAAAGCTATCTATTTGATCGTCAAACGACATTCTTTGAATCTGTATATCAACAAATGAAAAGGTCACAAAAAGCATAAAAAAGAAACACAACTACAGTTAAATAAGGAAACAATCACGGTAACAATTATATCAAATGCTCGATCAGCTGCAAAAGGAGCTTCAATTCGAAAACCTCCTTTTTTAATATATATATATATATATATATATATATATATATATATATACACACACACACACACATGACACATATGTATATATCTTACGAAATAAAGCCCGGTGTCATTTAGAATCCCGGCACCACCGGATGCATAGTTAACCCCTTTCAAGACGGCATCATCGTTTGAAGATAATGAAAGATAAGGTGGTGGAGATGGAATTCCGAGCTTCTCAGCTGCAATATAATTAGCAAATCAACAATAATAATTATAACAGCAATAATAATAAAGAAAGAAAAAATGTTTGACTTGTAACGAAGAAGAATTAATGAACATGTTTACGTACATATGATATCACCGATGGTACGGCCATTGGTGAACCGGCCGGTGGGTTTTTTATTGGTGTAATCTATGCCATAGAATGGAAAATCCGCTCTGGCAAGTGAGTACTCTAAGAAGTTATTGTTGCCGACTTCTGTTAAAGAATCACCAAATATGAAGGTGACTAGTGAAGGAGCGGCGGCTGACGATGGTGGATCAGCTGATTTGGCGGTTACCGCCGCTACAACGACGGTGAAAACTGCTAGAGCTAGGGGTATAGTGATCATGGTCGAGTCTTGTTTGCTGGTTTTGTTAGAAAGTTTAATTGGTGGCAAGATATTATATATAGGAGTTGTAGGTTGGTGGTGTTGGCCAACTGAAGTTTGAGTGGTAAATGTAGTCAGGAGAGTCAGTGTAGTTAGGTTTTGCTTTTGGGGATTTTGGGAGGTTTTAGGGGTTTCTTTCAATTCCTTAATTCGGTTGGAAATTCATTTTTTGACATAAAATTCAACTTAATCAAATGTTTACAAGATTTAATTTTGATTTATTTTTATAATTAGAAGTGTGATTTTTTATTATATTTATGTTATAACTTAATGAAACATATATCTCTCTTATATGAATCAACTTTATAAACAAAATAATCACCTCCGTTTTTCTTATTTCCCATTTCAAACAAAAATATAAATCTATCGGTTATTATTGAAACACAAAAGATATCAGATATTGTGGCTCTTAGTTAAAATTGCTAATGTCAAGTTATAGGTTTATTAAGCGAAGACTAATTATGTTTAAGTTATTATATAAAAACTAAGATGTTATAACTTTTATAACATAATATAAGTTGATGAAGTATAGTGTTGTTGTGTATGAAACATAATACTTATATATTTAAAAAAGAATAATTAGATAAAAATATAATGATATATTATTTTTCATAAATTAATAGACGTTTCTTATCATTTCGATTGAATTTCTTGTTAAAAGGCTATAAAAATAAGGAAGATGTATTTTTGCTTTATAAAGATGAGCTTCAAACTTAAACTGTTAAACATGAAAGTATGAAGTGAACCCATGAATTTGGGCTTGTTTTAGTCCACTAAAAGGGAGGAATATCTAAAACTCATTCCAACCCAAATAGTCTTAATGGTATTAATTATAAATCATTGATTAATGAAAATGAAAATATTAATATCAAATATTTTATTCAAAAACTTAGATTAATCTGTGTTTGTTATGCATTTGAGATATATAATCGCACTTAAACACTCTCATCAAACAGGTGTGTATTCAAATATGCATTCTCTTCCTTTCTCATATAATGCATAACGATCGTAATATTTACAACATAGAGAAAACAAGTTTATGAAAAATCAACATATTGTATCATAACTGATATAATATTATATGATACGATATTATTTAAGGGAATCATACATACATAAAGGGTCTATGATAGAAATACATATGACCTTTTGCCATTTGATATATTGCATATACTAGAATATTGATTTCTCAAATAACACGCTGGCATAAGTGAGCATAACTTGGTTTCAATGTAAATATGACTTCATATTAAATGTTTGTAAGTGGTTTCTTGAAACATTCAAATCAGAGTGCCGAGGTGCCTATCAAAATACACGTTAGTAATAGCATCTTTTTCATAACTTAGTCCGGACTTACAAAGAATAAAGTATTTTGAGATATAACAAGTCAATCTTAACTTGGTTGATATAAATTGTGCTTATAGTCTTATTGTGTGTTGGGTTAAATGCATCATTAAGGATAGATAATAAAAGGGTTGGGCAGATATTCAAGATAAAGTACAAAGGATAAAAGCTCAAGGGTCTAAAATGAACAAGGAATTTTCTTCTTTGAAAGCAAGAATAACTTATTGTATTCTGGAAACAAATGGCCATATCACTCTATTTTTATCAGATTCTCAACCTAATTCACTCAAATGGAAGAATTAAAAACTAAATAAAAAGTTTGGGCGTCACTTGGTTGTAACCAATAGATTGTGTGTCTACTCCAGATTTTATATTGAACGTATGGCGTAACTAAGACCCTTCAAATAATGTTTGAGCCTATGTTCAAACCAAACAAACCCACCTCCTATTTGAGTCAGGCTGGAAAGAATGTCTGCCAAGTTGGAGGTGCAACAATAGTAAAAGTTGGATATGCAACAATAGCTTCAGCGTGATCCGCAGTAGGTATTGGTAAGTGTTCCCTTGCAGCTCCATCTCTAGATCTGTATCAATCGGTTTGTCGCAAACTACGCTTTCATTTCCCATGTATGTAGCACCTATTTAATTTACTTCTTTATTCAACACGTAGGCGCGGGTCCCATGCGTTAGTTTGTGGATCTCGGTCTCACTCACCATCAACAGGAAAGTGTGGCATACTCTTTCTATTATATACGATTAATGTGGATGTAGCACAACTTGGTAGAATTGTTTTGGGTCAACTCACGGGTTCCAATCCCTACCTATTCTTCTCCTCTCGGCAGTCATGAAGGATCCATTGAGAACAATTTGGACACATCATTTTCATTTTATGAGACTATATGTTTAGTATTGGGGGTACAAAAAGCCAGAATATGGGGCCAGAAATTGCAGAGGAGCAGGACATTTTGATAATTCATTCGGTTGTAACTATATGATTGTAATCTTTAGATCGTTCGGTGTCAATAAATTTGTAATGACAGTTTTTTTACAAAGTAACATTAGACAAAACTATGTGAACTAATTGAAAGGAAAAGAAAAAGTGTGTAGCTCCACAAATAATCAAACAAGTAAGAGAAAGAGATACATTGTCATAATAGTTTTCTACCCATTTAAACCTCCAAAATATTGACACGAGCTAGAATATGAGTCTTACTAGGTTACGTTTATTTCTTAAATGATTTTGTGTATGAATCTAATATAACATTTGAATGATAAAAGGTCTTAATGTTTGTTAATATTTGTTTTATCATATTTGATAGTTTTAACGCAATCTACGTCAAAACTTTTAATACAATTCAAAATAGAAAACAACTATGCAAGAAGTGCTCGGAATACAGATCGTCATGTAGGGGCATCAGTGTCAACGATGAGTATGATAACAAAAGTCGGAGAGTATGAGTATATCGACACATGATAAATGTGGATTTAACATGATGAAAATATAAATTATGTAGTCTGAGTTGTGAAAATGGTGCTACTCAGGGCCGTTTTAAGGGGCGTGTAAAAGGGGCGACCGCCCAGGGCCCATCGTTTAGAGGGGCCCATTTTTTCTTTTGTATGTATGTAATGTACATGGTTTTAACACATTAAGCGTAGTTTAGTTGATCTTTTATGAGTTAATTGTTGTAAATGCTAAGAATTTTCTTAAAAAAATTGATTACACTTTTAGTTCAATTGACAAAATTTTCTAACAACATTTCCTTTTGTGTTGAACAAATCTGTGGAAAAAAGGTCGTTTTCCTATATATAGCATAGAATCGACCACGGATAAAAGTTTATTGAGAAAACCATTTGCCTCAGATTATCCAACATTTTTCATGAAATTTGTGGAAAATTCGTCGAAAACTTGTTTTCTGACCCAAACCCGTCGGAAATTCGTTAAACATTTCCCACGGAATTTGGTGCGTAAGAAATCTCTTTGTGATGCTTCATTATCTAGTAGTGACCGTTTGTGAAAAACACTAAGAAAGCATCAATTCATCAAAAAAATTGAATGTTAGTTTGCAATGAAATCATACAAAATCTTTTGACTCATTGGGACGAAATCACACAGATTGGGAAGAAGAAACAAAATTGACAATCAAAATCATTTATCGTTATTCCTTGAAAAAAATGATATCATAGGCTATTGTGAAAGGTTAAATTCATAAATTCAACTATTTAAGACATTTGAAATTTGAAATGCTTCTAATTTCTCAAAAACGTCTAAATTTTCTTTAATCTTTGATCCTTGATTTTTAGTTCAATCTTTATTCACTGTTTAGATTTCAACCATATAACTCCTTACTTGTGTTTGGTTTGGTCAATTGATTACATGGAAACTAATTGTATATGCATATTAGTCCGTTTACTTTTGCTTAGTATAATTGTATAATTGGTATATGCATATTAATTGCTTAGTTCATAATTAGTTAATTGGTTATCTGGTAAGTAATTGTCGTTAGCATATTAGTTTGTATATTCATTGGTTTGCTTAGTTGGTAAATATTAGATTTTAATTCTTGAATCAATATTTATTAGTTTTACTTAGTTTGCGAATGGTTGACAATTATATATTTTCGTCTATTGTTACAATTAAATTATACGTACAATTATAAGTTTTTTCTCAACATTTTATATAGTTTAGTATTTGTAGGGGCCCTTTTTTTAATTTGCCCCGGGCCTCGAAAATAATTAAGACGGCCCTGGTGCTACTATCACAATTTGATGATAAAAGATAATAAAGATTATATGTTTGCTGTTGTTAGATGAAAGGTGTAAGAGTGTAACATAATAACATAAATCGTAAAGCAAAGTTTAATAAAATACAACAATTTTCTTAATATTATTATTTTATCAATACTTTTATGATAGTTTAAAAAACAATATCGATCAACATGTACATACATCTAATTTGCATTTTTCATTATCCTTATAATCAATTCACAAAAAAAAAAACTACTATTCATTTCAAATTCTATTTTACCCCCTAACAAATTTTTATTTTCACCCTTTAACTTATAAAAGTAACAAATTTTTATTTTCACCTCTTATCTTATAAAAGTAGTATTTTATCTTGAATTCTTAATTTTTCTTACAAATTGATCTTTATTTTTCATCTTTAATATATACAAGATTACTTTTTACACCATAGCATAATTTATAGCTTAATTATAATTATTATTCTTTTATGTTATTCCTATAACTATTATATATGGTTTTAGACCGAACTAGACTGCAAAGAACTCTAAAACTAAGAGTATAAGTAATGTGTTAAATACGTAAGATTATGTAAGTAAACATTTAACATGGACGAAATAGTAAATTAAATAAAAATTGCTTAGAATAATTTAATAAAATGGCATGGATTCTAATATAATACATTTAGTTTTGTACAATATATAAATAAAATAATATTACAAATGACACCATAAAGAATTCAAATACACAACTAAATATATTAGAAAAATGTTAGGTAATGTTAGTGGAACATAAGTTAATTGAAGGGTAAATTAGTCATGTAATTTTATATTTTACTTATCAATGTACAATTATTTATGATCTGTACTTAATGTGAGGATAAAACATTAAAATTACATTGTGCTAGCATCACCTAACATTTTCTCATACATGTTTTACTTTGTATGTATATTACTTGAATATATATTTTTATGTAACAACTAATTTTAGTTAGTTAAATATATGATAAACTACAGTTTGCTAAAAACAACTCTGTTTATTTTTATCTTCTTAGATGCCAATTATCGAACTAAATATTATATATGTATATTACCTTCGAACAACCATCTATAAGAATATATATATATATATGAATGTGATTATTAAAATATCAACCCGGCGTAACGCGCGCGCATGATATACTTGTTATCTTTTCATTTATAGATTATAGTAAATAGTAATGGTAGTTGAGTATACGGCGCCGTATCGACTTCTTCCCTCGCAATCTATTCTATAGCTCACCGGTGCTCGCGGCAATTCATCCCTGCCCTCTTTTTTCCGCCAATAAATTGACGCGGTAGCAGTAGCAGCCGGCAGTCCTCCCAGAAACTCGCTTTAACTGCCATTGGTGTCGTCGTCCCCGAGCTCCACAGCACACCTTCGCACAATCACCCCGCCGATTATCCAAGAAAAAGGCATGAAAACCAGAAATCAAGCCAAGCGACAGCCTCAATCAACTGGTAAATACTGTCTTGATCCTGCAGCCCTTCAACCAATACTCCGTTTGAATCTACATCCGTGTAAATTCTAATGTGCTTTAATAGTATCGTGCTTCTCTTTTTGTAATTACATGTGCATTATCAATTTGAATTTCGGACAAGGGATGGAAGCCCTAGCCTCTAGCCCCTGTTTATTCTTTTATATTGGGTTTGGCTTGTGATCCTCTTAGGAAAGTATTACAGCTCTCTGTGTTTACTGCCGAAAAATTAATCATTTTGAGAATCTTACAGCCTACTTATACATTCTAATATTTGTACAATAGAAAGAAGAAATTTAAAATTGTTGATGAGGAAACCTATATCTCACTTGAATTGTAGGACGTTATGATTAAATAAAAAATATATCTTGCATTGGTATAGATATTCATTTGAGATACATTAAGGTTTTTAATACGGTAATGAGGGTATTGGCTATAAATTTAGGTTTTAGTTTGCCAAAACAATGTGATGAAGGACTGGATGAAATCTGGGTTACTTTTTCTCATTCTGCAGGTGAAGATAACTTGATTAGGTATTCTGGACATGTCAGAAAAGCAAATAGTTGTGGTTTATGCCTGTTCACCATAGTTTATATCCTTGCAATTGTTCATGGTCTTGAGACAGCTTCTTGCTAAGAAGATGCTTCTCTCCTTCCATGCCGTTGTAAATGTTTAAGTTTAAATTCGTGCATACTAAGAGATATATGATCATAGCTTGGTTCTGAAACACCCTTATTTCTGTCTCATATATTGACAGTGTTCACATGACATATTACGGAAGAATGTGGTGAAGATTTGAAATTTTCTATTCAAAATTGGGATTATAGTGTTAGTGATATAGATTCATTGGAAGCTTTATTAATGTTTTAAGTAACCATGTTGTAGGCACTCTTGCTAATACATCCCAGGAGGGTGTCAGCAAGCTTCTAAAACGAGTTGGTCCCCGAGGTTCTCGTGGGTTGAAAGATCAAGATGGTTATACACATAAGGTTGATGCTGTTAATAAGATTAGTTTTCTTGACTTCAACTTGCAAGCATGCAAAGAAATGGTTCTTTTTATAGTTTATTCAGTATTTAGTTTGGCTTATTTGTTTCCACTTATTGATAATATAAGCATTGGTTCATTTTTCAGTCAAGGGGAAAGGAAAAAGTAGCTAAAGTTGATAGTGCTGCATTAAATAAATTGGAGGCTGAGGATTCTAGCGGGCATGCCATATCAGTGAAACCATCGTCTTTGAACATTATTGATGGAAGTCCTCAGAAAGCTAAGTCTGAAATGGAAGATGTAATGGATGATTCAGATTGGGAAGATGGATCGAATCCCATTTTTAGTTTTGAAAATAATGATCCAGATCATAAGAACAAGGATATCACTATAGAATTTGAGTCACCACCTGGTACTGCTAAACGGAAACCTATACGCCGAGCTTCTGCTGAAGAAAAGGTTCATTGTAAATTATAGTATATGTTTATTTTTGTCTAGAATAGCCCTCAAACTTCACTTAAGCCTGGATTGTTATTTTCTTTTCCTTGTTTTTGTGTTACAGGTAGTGGCTGAGCTTGTGCACAGGGCACATTTACTCTGTTTACTTGGACGGGGACGATTGATTGATAGTGCTTGTGATGATCCCCTCATTCAGGTTATTTTCTTTATCATCGCTTACTCTTGACATGGTTTGCATTTTTATCGTGGTACTCACAATGATATATAAATTCTTATTACAGGCTTCCTTATTGTCACTTTTGCCAGCAAATTTGCTGAAGTTATCGGAAGTCACAAATCTTACTGTAGATGCTTTGACTCCTATAGTCAACTGGGTACACTCTTTTCTTGTTCCTTTTCTACTTACTTTGTCACTCATGTAAATTGTTTTAATGATCTTCTTACAATCTTCATTTGGGTGGTTTGTCGTCACTTGTAGTTTCATAGTAACTTCCATGTTAGAAGTTCAAGCAGTGAAAAATCCTTCTGTTCAGCTATAACAAAGGCTCTTGAAACCCAAGAGGGGACTGTAGAGGAGGTAAAGATTTGACCTTTTTGTGCAGAAAGAAATTTACAATATAAGATTATATGCTATATCTGGCTGGTTTGATGATTTTTTGTTTAGGAGATTAATGTAAATTTAAATTGATTATCTCTAAATATCTTCAAATATAATGCATTTATCAAGTTTGTCAGAAGTCACAAGATCTAATTTTGTTGTAGGTGGCTGCTTTATCTGTGGCACTGTTCAGGGCATTAAATCTTTCAACAAGGTATGGTTCTCATCATATGTTAGTAAACTTTTTCCCCTTTTGAGAAATTCAGTGTATAGTTTTACAACTCTATTAGAATATGTTTATCTTTTTATTCATTAAAAAGTCAAAAGAGTCTTTCTGGTTTCAGGTTTGTATCCATATTAGATGCTGCCTCGTTGAAGCCAGAAGCTGATAAACCTGATGATGTGCCGCAAGGAAGAACTAGTAAGGGGGTATTTGAGTCATCAACGGTTATGGTGACTCGACTAAATGAGGCTTCTACGTCTTCTGGTAAACACTCTGCACCTGTGGATGTTGACAAGAAGAATGCGTCAAAAGCTTCAAGTCAAAGGAAAAATAAAAAGTCAAGTCAAACTGTTCCTCGAGATACAGACTCGCTCGTTGTTGACCGGTCAAATGAGAAAAACATGGATCTGATTACTTGTGAGCCACATATTTCATCATGTACGGGCTCAAAGAGGAAGGGAGATATTGAGTTTGAGATGCAGATGAAAATGGCTCTTTCTGCAACTGCAGCACAGACTTCGGAATGCAATCTTGACAACGATGTTAAAAGTTCGAATATTAGTTCATCGAGTTTATCTCCTTTCAAAAAATTGAAGAAAATTGAACGTGAAGAGTCATCATCGTTCTCTCAGGGGGTTTCTACTGCAATTGGGTCGAGGAAAACAGGAGCTCCTATGTATTGGGCAGAAATTTTCTGCAGTGGAGAGAATTCAACAGGAAAATGGGTTCATGTTGATGCTGTAAATGCAATCATTGATGGCGAACAAAAAGTAGAAGCTGCAGCTGCAGCATGTAAAACTTCCTTGAGATATGTGGTTGCTTTTGCTGGTCAAGGAGCTAAGGATGTCACTCGCAGGTTATAATCATATATGTGTGTATTGACACACACACACATATATATACATTATGTAATTTGTGTGTGTGTATCTATACGTATAAACACAACACACATATACACACCTTTTGAAGCATTCTAATGAATGTTGGAAATCTTGATTTTTCAGATATTGTGCAAAGTGGTACAAGATTGCATCACATCGAGTTGATTCAACATGGTGGGATGCAGTGTTGCTGCCACTAAAAGAGTTGGAGTCTAGAGCAACTGGAGGTGTGGTCTTTTTATAAAATAATAATAACGAATGTCAAACCAATAAATAATGAATACAATATTAAAACTACACTTTTGGTTCTTTCTCAGGCACTAGCATGTTGTGTAATAAGTCGAGTGTGAGTGTAATAAGAGAGGACGATGTGAAGAGGGAGGAACGGACATATCTTGAGGATATGGAGCTGGAAACCAAAGCATTAACCGAACCTCTTCCAACTAATCAGCAGGTTGGGTCATTTTAAATCACGCACTCATACATTGTTGTTTTGTTATTAACTGTATTTTTTATTTTGGGATTTCATTGCTATATTCAGGCATACAGAAGTCATCATTTATATGCTCTTGAAAGATGGCTTACAAAGTACCAAATTCTTCACCCTAAGGGCCCTATTTTAGGCTTTTGTTCTGGTCACCCGGTTTACCCAAGAGCCTGTGTCCAAATGCTGCACACCAAAGAGAGATGGCTACGTGATGGACTTCAGTTAAAAGCCAATCAACTTCCAGCGAAGGTATTGAAGCGGTCTGTGAAGCTCAACAAAAGGAAAGTATCTGGAGGTGATGAAGATGATGAAAGTGATTGTGTAGGGCCTGGAAACACTATTGATCTTTATGGAAAGTGGCAAACAGAACCCTTGTGTTTGCCTCCTGCTAAAAATGGGATTGTGCCAAAGGTAAATCATTATTTTATTTTAATGACTAGTTTCTTTTATGTAATTGGTATGATAGTTTGTTTATTACATATTGGTGTATAGAATGATCGTGGGCAAGTAGATGTGTGGTCTGAGAAGTGTCTTCCCCCAGGAACTGTTCACTTGGGTTTTCCAAGAATCTTTGCTATTGCAAAAAAGCTACAGATTGATTATGCACCTGCCATGGTTGGATTTGAATTCCGAAATGGGCGTTCCATTCCTGTATATAATGGCATCGTGGTGTGTAGTGAGTTCAAGGATGCCATTCTAGAGGTTAATTCAACGACTTCTGAATTATAATTAATCATTTCCAAATGCTTACATAGATTGTATTGCCTATTAGTGTTGATGGTTCATGTATTGCTTGCAGGCATATGCTGAAGAAGAAGATAGGAGGGGAGCAGAGGAGAGAAAGAAGAATGAAGCTCAAGCAATAGCCAGGTGGTACCAACTTCTTTCATCAATAGTAACTCGACAAAGGTTGAATAATCGATATTCTGCACATCCCTTGAATGATATTCAAAAACCAAATGATAAGTTTCATAGTGATACAAGTGAGGATATAGAGAAACCGATATCCTGTGAAGCTAATGAAGATGGTGGTCAACCTGATGATGCTGTGAGGCAAGCATTAGAAGAGGAGCATGAGCATGAGCACGTGTTTTTGACAAATGAGTCGGGTTTTGATGCAGGCAGCTCCATACGGACAAAGCGGTGTCACTGTGGGTTTTCTATTGAAGTGGAAGAGTTGTAGGGATAGTTTTTCATGTATTTAATCATTGTCTTTGTAAAAACGTTTGTTAAAGGTAACGATAATTGATTATAACATTGTGGTGATAACATAGTTACGTTCTGTCACAACGCCTCCAAACCCTCACCATGACACCATGTAAGAGCATTTGTAATGGTGCTTGTGAAGCGCCCATCACGAGCCATAAACCCAAATCACGAGCACCATAGCTCCTTATCACCATTGCAATTAATTCGTGAGGGATCAAGGGTTTGTTTTCTACTTTTCTATTGCTTCTTGTGGTGGTAACGAGGTTTACGTTTTATTGTTTTTTTTTCTCTATTTTGTCAACTCATAGCAATTAAGATAAATTATTGTGTATAAATCCAGTATGGATAGTGGTGCATGTTATTAGCGCGGAGTGTTGATGATAAGGTAATGATATTGATGTAGCGGTTACTCATGTGAGAAGAAAGTAATGTGACGTCAATGTGATATTTTGGTAAAATAGAGAAAATGAAAGACCATATGAACAAGCTAACCAAGTTTTATTGAATATATATGTTAACTGTTATAACGATAATCGATTACTAGTAATATTACAAATTAGATTTACACACTCTTGTTAGAGGAGGGGTAACTTTATATTACCTATACCGTCAAAGTTTGATTCCTATATTATCTTTTTCTAACCAAAAAAAAATTTGTAAGTAATAATTAGAAAGATGGTCAAAATTTCAATAGCAATAAGTAGCATATCTTGAGACCTGTAATCAAATTGCTTTTTTTGATTATAATTATTTTGGATAAAAGATTGTTATTAAGTTAGAAAAAGAATAATTTACCTGAGAAAAGCATTGTTAGTATAAACCCAAACAATACTAAATCTATGAAGAAGGTCACCTGACGAATCAAAACAAAAACAAAAACAAAGGACAGTTTTTGGAAGCTAAATGGGTTAAAGCAGACAAGAGATCATTCGCTGAAGTACTCAAAGGTAAGCCAAACTTTCAACAGAAAAATGAAGGAGAAAGATTCATGAAGGACTGGGGCATTGTAAAGGATCTTGAGAAAGAAAAAGATAATGAGGAAATTCTTAAAAGAAGTGTAGTTGCAAAAGTAATAAGATCAGATATGTTGGAAGACCTTACCGCCATAACCTGTTTAATAAGTAAAAATATCACAGAGTGGAAGTTCTTGGGAGGAAAAGACGTTCTACTGGTATGCGATAACGAAGAAACGGCAACGAATCTGGTGGAAAACACAAATGGAGAGCTGTGGAAGTGGTGTGCTAAGGTTGAACGTTGGTCTAACTATTACTCCAACGGTGTCTATAGGCTTGCTTGGGTGAAAATATATGGTGTTCCACTTGATTTGTGGAACGAAAAGAACTTCAAAAAACTAGCAGAAAAGTGGGGGGAACCTATGTCGACCGAAAATTGTTCTTGGTCGGAGTCTTCGTCGTTGGTGGAGGGGAAAGTCCTTATAAATACGTCCTATGAGTTTCCACTGTCTGAGAAGTACATAATCAGATGTCACGGCTATTCGAGGGAAATTCTGATGAGGGAAGATGGTTGGGTGGATGTTGTGGACTCCGACGAAAAAGAATCAGATGAAGAAAATTCAGAATTCTTTTATTCGGAAGAACACTCGTCGGAGGAAAATGAGGAAGATGACGGAGTCCGGCCGACGGAGGAAGCTTCCAAACCGGAAGAATCCGCTGCAAGCAAATTTAATGTACCGGAGAACATATCCAATCAGTCAGGTTTTGAAGGTCGGCTGGATAGATACGAGGTTGGCAGAGTATCTCAAAAAAGAGGATTCGTCAGTAGATCTTCTTTTGAGAATGGATCTGCTGCTACCGTATCTCTACAAGATAATTTAAAGTTACAAGATGTAAATGAAAAGGTTGGGTTTTGGGTTAAGAAAGTCAATGGTCTTCAAAAAATGGGCCCAGAAATTCAACAGCCCACCAACGATGGGGCTAGGTCACCTAAAAGCTTTGGTGTTTCACTAAAAAGCCCATTTGAAGAAGGCTTTGCCCCTGTATCTTTAGCAGACCAACAGGGGTCGGCGGAAGTCAACACAGATAACGTTGGGGGTAGCTCCTTTGTAACCAACTTGGGTTATTCTCAAACAACCAGCGGTCAACCTGTGGCATCGAACCAGTCTAAAGATCAAGGCAAGCTAAACTCTGGCAAATCAAAAAATAAATGGAATGGCAGTAGCAAATTAAGTTTCCATTTGATGAAGAAATTAGCTAGGGCTAAAGGAAAAGGGATCTCAATTCAAAAAGTAGGGGTATCTCATGGAGGAAAGAAAGATAAGTGGGTGTCTCGAAGCAAAAGCAGGTCTGGATCAGAAGATCACAAAAGACTCATTGGGGAACAAATTGGATTTTCATGGGATCAAGTGGTGGATCAACCAACTTGATAAGGTATGTGTCGTTCGTAATTAATTGTTTTAAATGAAGGTATTATCTTTAAATATCAGAGGCCTAGGGTCAGTAGATAAGCAAAATGCAGTGCGTCAAATATGTTCGAAAGAAAAACCTTCAATAGTTGGTTTACAAGAAACAAAATTAGAGAAAATAGATGAATGGCTCGTCGAACGGTTATGGGGAAATGCAGATTTCGGATACGGTTTTGTAAGTTCAATTGGAAAGTCTGGGGGTCTTCTAACTATTTGGGACTCAAGAATGTTATCTCAAGTAAAAGCCTGTGGTAACGAGAATTACCTAGCAATTTCAGGGAAATGGGTGGGGAAGTCAGAAGAGGTGTTGGTGATAAACGTTTACGGTTCTCACACAACGGTGAAAAAAAGAGACTGCTGGTCGAAACTTAGTACCTTTTTATGTAACAGCACCAATGATATCATGCTGTTTGGGGATTTCAATGAAGTAAGATATAACTCGGAAAGGCACAATACATTGTCTAACAAGTCCAATATGAAAGATTTTAACGACTTCATTATCCAAAATGACCTGATCGACATTAACTTAGGCAATCGTAAGTTTACAAGAGTTTGTAAGAATGGAGTAAAGTTCAGTAAATTGGACCGGTTCCTGGTAACGGAAGAATTTCAAACGAGATGGGGTTCACTAACTTGCAAAGCACTTGATAGGAAGGAGTCGGACCATTGCCCTATTATTTGCTATGATAATGTACAAAATTCATGCCCTAAACCTTTCAAGTTTTTTAACATTTGGCTAAAAGAGGACGGCTGCCATGAGGTGGTAAAGGAGGCGTGGGGTGTGGTGTCCAATTCAAAAAACCCAGATAGTAGGTTCATGGCTAAGTTAGCTAATGTGAAAAGGGCACTAAAAATCTGGTCAAAGTCAACTTTTGGAATACTGGATGAAGACTGAAGAGATGGAAGCGTTATTCTTTGATGTGGCAAATCTGGAAGCAAAAGCAGAAAATGTTGGTTTGGATGCCTCTGAAAAGGAATTATGGATGAATAAAAAGAAATGGTGGCAAGAAAAGGTAGTGTTAAAAAAAGACATGCTTCGTCAAAAGGCAAGACTTAAGTGGCAAATTGAGGGGGATGAAAACACTAAGTTCTTTCACTCTTCAGTTAGGAGAAAGATGAATTCATCTAACTTGGCTGGAGTTCTTGTTAATGGTTTGTGGATAGAAAATCTCGAAAAAATCAAAGAGGGGGCTGAAACTTACTTTGGGTCATTCTTCAAAAATCAAAGATTGTTGGGTGGGCGTTTTGCAACTGTTAAAATACAAGACACTTTCTGAACAAGACAACTTTTTCCTGGAAAAGGAATTCACGGAAGCAGAAGTGTGGGAGGCAATAAAAGATTGTGGAAGTTGCAAATCACCGGGACCGGATGGGTTCACGTTTGCTTTCTTCAAGCGTTATTGGGAAATGCTTAAACAAGATCTCGTGGCAGCTGTAACGTGGTTTTGGCATGGGAATTCTATCTCCAAAGGTTGTAATTCCTCATTCTTAACTTTAATACCCAAAGTAAAGGACCCTCTAACTTTTAGCGATTATAGACCCATTAGCTTGATTGGGTGCTATTACAAAATTATTTCAAAACTCCTTGCTTCTAGACTAAAGAAAGTGTTAAGCAAGCTTATTGGTAATGTTCAATCCGCATTTCTAAAAGGAAGGTCCATCTCAGACGGTATCCTTATCACCAGTGAAATCTTAAACCATTTAAAGCTAAAAAAGAAAAAAGGGTTTGTGTTAAAGATCGACTTTGAAAAAGCTTACGACACTTTGGATTGGGGATTCTTGTTAGATTCGATGCGTCAAATGGGGTTCGGTTTTACTTGGATAAACTGGATTAAGTCTTGCTTAAGTTCGGTATACATTTCTGTGTTAATAAATGGATCACCTTCCAAAGAATTCAAACCGGAGAAAGGCGTTAGGCAAGGAGACCCGCTAGCACCGTATCTGTTCTTAATTGTTGCTGAGGGGCTGAATCTGGTTTTTCAAGAAGCAGTGGAAAAAAATTTGTTTCAAGGGATAAAGGTGGGGAAAGATGGTGTGTTGGTATCCCACTTACAATACGCCGACGACACCGTAATTTTTGGAAATTGGAACAAAAACAATCTATGCACGATTAGTACCATTCTCAAATGTTGGCAAGACGTGTCAGGTCTAAAGGTGAATTGGAATAAAAGTTGTCTTAGAGGCATTGGTGTAGATCTTGATGAACAACAGCGGTTGGCAAGTTCGATTGGTTGCAAGGTGGGAATTGGGGTGTTTCATTATCTAGGGGTACCGGTCAATGTTAAAATGCGGAAAAAGGAACACTGGGAAAAAGTTACAAAAAAATGGAGGAAAAACTTAATGCGTGGAATGGGAAATCGTTATCATTTGGAGGGCGTCTCACTTTAGTCAAAGTTGTGCTTTCGAGTTTGCCCGTGTACTTCCTTTCTGTGTTCCGTGCACCGTCGTCTACTCTTGTATCCTTTGATAGATTTAGAAAACATTTTTTTTGGGGAGGGGGGGCTTTAAATAAAAAAATATGTTGGGTCAAGTGGGATGATGTAGTTCAAAACAGGGCTTCGGGTGGGTTAGAAATCGGAAATCTGAACACATTTAACATTGCTTTATTACTAAAATGGTGGTGGAGATTTAGGGTGGAGTCTAACTCAATTTGGGCAAAATTAATAAGAAGTTTGTATGGTCCGTTGGGGGGCTTAAGTGGGCCTTTGAACAACGTGGGATCGGGTATTTGGAATGGTATTATCAGGGTGGGTAAAGATCTACTCAATCAAGGGGTTTCAATAAATTCTATACTGAAGGTGGAAATCGGAAATGGGACTAATATCAATTTTTGGAACGATGTGTGGATTGGTAACAGCTCTCTCGCTGCGACCTACCCACGAATTTTCAGAAATTTTGGTCGACAACAATTTCAGGTCAGCGATGCTGGGTCCTGGGTCAACGATGATTGGATTTGGAAGATCGGTGATGGCCAGCGGATCGTGGGAAGAGGCGCGGAAGAGCTACAGCAACTGTACTCGTCACTTCACTCAACAACTTTGAAAAAAAACAATAAAGACGTGTGGTCATGCTCGGGGAAGAACGACGGCCAATACTCGGTGAAATGGGTTCGTCAACTGCTCGAGGAGAAACTCAATAATCCAGAACTTCCAGCGATACAAACGTTCTGGTCAAAATACGTGCCAAAGAAAGTTTTGATTTTCGCTTGGAGAGTGGATCGCCAAAGATTGCCGGTTCTCGAAAAACTAGACGAAAAAGGGATCGATTTGAATACCATCCTATGCCCACGATGCAAAAACTCTATTGAATCAATGAATCATGCAATCTTCACTTGTAAGTCTAATCATGGACTTTGGGTTGCAATTCATAAATGGTGGAGGTTGGCCTTCAATGGGGGGTCTTCATTTAAAAACTTGATAGAATCGGCAACAGGTGTACTAACTTCGTGGAGAATTCAAGTTAGGGAACTGGTGGTGCGCTCTTCAGCTTATCATATTTGGAAAAACAGGAACGCCCAAGTATTCAATGCAGGGTCAAAGGATCTAGACCACGTATTTTTCGATATACAACTTAATTTGTTTCAATGGCTAAGGGTTCGATCAAAGCTTGGCAAAGCATTACCCTGGACAATTTGGCTAACAGACCCGACAAGTATTCCAAGAATATGGTAGCAAATAAGTCTCATTGAAAGTTTTGGAATCTGGATGCTGTTATTCTTTTAATTGTTTCATTTGCTAAGGCATTTAGGAGAGTAAAAGAGTTTCCTTAATGGAGCTTATATCCCTTGTAACTTGAAGAAAATATTTTTTACAGATTATATTTAATGTTGTAATACAAACATTGCCTTTCAAAAAAAATACTAAATCTATGAAATTTGTGTCCACACATTTCTACATCAAATGAAGCTGCGTTTATTCTTATATATTGTTTCTCAAGTGTATTTTTACACTAACCCTTTACATACATAATAATGTTACATACTTATTATACCTATATTTTGTTAGGGTTGTGGAGATCAAAAGCTACTCTTTTGGTAGATTGGTACATGGTGTCCGAAAAAGAACGTTAGATATATGGCTAAGTAAGGTATGCAACGCATTTGCATACCTTTGATTTTACTATCAAACAATGTTATATAGGCAAAGCTTCTAACAATGGTCGTTGTTAAGGCTAATCTAGGGATGGTCCACTGTTGATATTTGACTTATTGAGAGGGTTTTACACCTATGTCTGTAATAGAGTTTACAAAATCAAGTGTTGAATACAGAGTATAAAATTACCATTTGAGGACAAGTGATGTTAGAAGAGATAGGGGAGTCCATCTCTGATAAAACATAGCCGGTTTGAGGTTTTTTGGATAAATAATGATTTTTCATCTGTCTTTCTATTAACTGTCTATTAAATTTTGAAATAAAATTTACAGAAACTACACTACCCACTACCATGTTAGAACACAGATGCTAATCACCTCCCTAAATCAAACAACACAACGTACTATGTGGAATATTGTTTGAAGATGCCATTTCGTTAATTACCCAATCAAGTTATGCTTTTTTGGGGTATCAAACAAAAATATTCCATCCTTCTTTATACAAACACTAGAAAAGCATCTCTTTTGTCCATGTCTTTGATAACATTCCCATAATTGCTTTTTCTTTTTTCTTTCTTAATGACATAATTGCTTTCTTTCTTTTCCTTTTTCTTTTCTTTTACAATATTATTTGTTTTTCTACCTTTTTGTATTTGCAATCAGCCTTGCCCATTATGCTCTTTAGATTAATCTTTAGAAAATTGTAATCTTTTATTTTATTATTGAAAGATGATCTATATACAAGTGATACAACGAATATTTATCATATATAATAATTTTGAATTTTATACCTTTAAAATATCATTATTTATTATTCTTATCTACATATTCATGATATGTATAATCTAGTAATTCTTTTTCTATTTCATCAATATAAAGATTCAATAGAATTATATAGAAATGAGAGATGACTTGGAATACACTTTCGCCACATATAACAAGGGCAAACATATATATATGTAAATAAAAATCTACTGTTGTGTATGACAAAAATATATTATGTCGAAATCTATCTTTTATCATAATCGTTATATGGTACATGATACATGTTGCACCAAATGTACTTCTTTAGAATCTTTTTAACTTTGGCAGAGGTACTACCCAGTAAAAATCTGCAACCACAAGAAGTTCATTAAAGGTGCTTCTTTCTGTTAGAGAAGTACTACAATGTTCTACTATTTGATTGAATGCAAGTTTTTAATGTGTTCTTGACTACTTTTACGAAGTAACATTAAATGTAAAGCAAAAATCAACTTGTAGCATAATTATTGTGCAAAATAAATACTTTAACATGTGAATCACCTTCCAAGTTTGGCACTTTGATGGACTATTTTCAAATGGGTAATTCTAATAAACTTTTATTCATAGTCTAAATAGCCCCTTAATGTAAAAATACGAGTGTATGACATATATTAAAAGTTATAAATAAGTAATTTGACATATGTTTTATGTGAGGAATAAGTCAAATAGTAGCACCCTTTTCAAATCAAATAGAAAATAATCCGTAAACAACAACTTCAGACATCATTAACATGTATCATATACAATAAATGTTTTTACCTTCTTATATATGACTAAAAATTATTGTATACTAATTATAATCTCCAATCGCTTTCTGGTTGGTTAAATTATCCAAATTTTCAAATTTGGAGCAAGCATTTTAATCTCCAATTGCTTTCTGGTTGGTTAAATTATCATTAAGTTCTCTGAAATACATAACAGATCATAAGCAGAAACATAAATTGACTCAAAGATTAGTCAAAAAACATGAATGACAGGAAGCTCTTCACAATTTACATTAGAAGGTAGATACAACTAAACACACAAATGCATTTAATAGTAAAACGCAGATAAAAAGAAACCCCTAAACACATAGATCATGAACTAATCAGACAACCTTCGAACAGGATTTTTGTTGTTAGATAATTCTATTTTGCTTGGATGATATCCCCAAATCCAAAGTAACGAAGTTACAGTGATTTGACAACATACATCAAGACTTGTACATTACCCTAAATTTAGGAATTTCGGATCTGGAAAAGAACCCTACACCGTTTATTTTGTTTGTCATGTCAATTAGCTTCCACGCCGGTGAGTTCCGGCTGAACCTTACGTGGCCTTCCTCTTGGCCGGCCGGTTGACGACGGTGGTGTTGTAACCGACGAAACCTTAACCTTCTTCGGAGCTGATGGAGCGTTCGGATCCTTCTTGGGTCGGCCTCTGCCCCTCTTAACTTCAGACCCTGTCTGAGCCGGAGCTGAAGCCGGAGCCGGGGACTGGACTAGGGTTTCGGCCGGGGTCCGATTCTCCAACACAGCGGGGTCCTTGGCCTTTGGAGGGCGGCCACGACCGCGTTTGGCAGGAATGTTTGGGTCAGGTCGCAGGTAGTTGTTGTTCATCACCAATAGCTCGCCGGAGTCAACCAGTTTGCTCAGTTGGTCGGCCAGGATATTTGAGTGGTCATCAGGTAAATACCCGCATGTTGATTCGATGTAGTTTGAAATCGAGGATTCGCTTGAACCTTCCTTTTCTTTCAGAGAATCAATAGCTGCAAAAATCATCTGCACAAGAACATCCAACGAAATTTAATTTTTAAACCTAAATTACAACCCCAAAGTAAAATCCATCTAAAAAACAAGCGTAAACTGAACTAAACTCAAAACCCGAGTCATAAACGCTAATTTAGAGTTAGATTTAGTCACATCTAACCATGGAAATTCTCTTAAACTCTGAAACTAGAATTTTTGGCTAAAACGGAACTGAAGCATGGAATTTGTTAATGATTTACCTCTGAATATGGGGGCAGCGATGGAGGTCGGTTAAGTTCTTCGCCGGCCATTGAAGGAAGCAGACGATAGAGCTCAGAGAAGATAGAAAG
This sequence comes from Pulicaria dysenterica, assembly GCA_947179395.2. Classification (NCBI taxonomy): domain Eukaryota; kingdom Viridiplantae; phylum Streptophyta; class Magnoliopsida; order Asterales; family Asteraceae; genus Pulicaria; species Pulicaria dysenterica. Next base: position 50,687,628 of record OX359295.1, read on the forward strand.
AAGATGTCAGCTCAGCTCGGAAGAAGAAGAAGAAGCACAGTAACAAAGTGAGTGCATGGATGAGACCTTTTGGAGGCGATTTATTTGAAGAATTTCTAGACTCATGAAAGATATCGACGGTTGAGAATTACGGTGGTGAATAGATCAACGGCTCTTGGTTTGTTTATGCAAGGAATCACGCGGATCGGTGACATGGCTTCTTGCTTTTCGGTGAAGTGTTTTTCTTTGTAGGTGGGAGTTTTACCCTTTTTCTCCCTATGTTTTTTCTTCTTTGCTTTAAAGTTTTAAAAAAGAAAAGGACTAAACATCCGCATGAAATATTGTTAGGCTTCGAGTATAGTATCAAGGCAAAATTATTATTTTTGTTAATATATTATTCATTTTTTTTTAATTTTACCAACATTCTTTTTATTTTATCAATTACATCATTACACTTTCAAAAAATTTCTAATTTTATCAACATTCTTTTTATAATATCAATTACACCATTACACTTTCAATATTTTTCCAATAAACATAAGGTTTACCTACTAAGCGTTAAGGCTGACAACTTGGGTACGTGATTTCCGTAATTCTAAATTTGCATAGTTTGTTTTTTCTAAATATTACTGCAAAGTTTTTTTTCTCCATTTTCATATAATTTTAAGAATTTCTTTTCATTTATGGTTTATATTATGTTTAATCCAAAACCGTATTTGAAACCCATAATCGAAAACTGTAATTGATAACCGTACCCGAAACCCGTATTCGAAAACCATAATCGAAAATCAAAAAAATACTAGTCAGATACTTTTGACCGAAATGGGTTGACACGAAACACGACCCGAACCCAACACGAAAAAAGTGACACAACCCGAACCTGACACGAAAATAAATAGGTCGAACTTGGGTCGACAAGAAATTGACCCGAACTCGAACAAAGACGAACCCAATATATAACACGAACCCGACCCAAATTGTCAGCGTTAGTAGGTAAACCTTGTGTTTATTGAAAAAATATTGAAAGTGTAATGGTGTAATTGATAAAATAAAAAGAATGTTGGTAAAATTAGAAAAATATTAAAAGTGTAATGGTGTAATTGATAAAATAAAAAGAATGTTGGTAAAATTGAAAAAAGGTGAATAGTATGTTGGCAAAAATGGTAATTTTCCCTAGTATTAATGAATTTAAATTAATCTAAACTAGCTAAGCGACTCGTGTATTAATACGAGATGATATAAGTTAATTTTAAATTTACATAGTTTCAAATAGTACTAACATGTATAGTAAAAATAATTACAAAACATATATAGGAATATAAAGTCTCGTAACAAATGAATAAACATTACAGAATTTTGAAATTCATACATAAGATTATCATTATATTTTCTGTAAAATCACTCATTACTCTTCACTCGAAAAACTGCCACATTTAACTGTCAAATAGATAATAACATCATAAATATTGCTTTCCATTATAATATGAGTTAATTACACCGTTCGTCCTTTTAGAATAGGGTGTTTTGCACTTTTGGTCTTTTAGCCAAAAAACATGCAATTTTAGTCATTTATTTAAGAATTTGTTACACTATTGGTCCTTTAGGCTAACATCGTTGGTTTCTACAGTTAGTTTGAGGGGTAATATAGTCTTTTTGGGTGTAAAAGACCAATTTTGTAATTAAAATAGTTAAAGTAATATTTTTACCATTTTTTAATTATTAATGATTTAATAATTGTTAAGTAATTGATTTTAGCTTAATTACCCTCTTTTAATCACCCTCTTTCTCTCTTCCATCTCTCCCTCTCCCTCATCCTCTCTCTCTCTCTAAACACATGACCAGATCTGATCCAATCCCCTATACTCCATCTCTAATCTTTATTGTTTTCGTTTCTTGATCTTGAACAAGTTCTAAATCTGTACCGGAGAATGTTCTTCATCAGATTCAAAAGAAGGATTCTTTGCAGGAACAAGAGTGGCGATTCCCACATTTGTTGAACCGTCCAGGATCGAAACAACATATTTCTTGACAAATAAACATCCCAATCAGTTAGGTTTTCGCCAAAAACTTTGTAAAATGAACAAATCGAAAACCCTAAATCATAAACAAGATGAAAAACCCTAAATCATAAACAAGATCTGAATGAACTACATATATATGAGAGCAAAACCTTTTCAATTTGAAATCAAAATCGAAATTTCAAGCACAAAACTCTAAATCACCAACGACACACACACTTTGAAATCACACACACACACCCACCGCCGCCGCCTAGGATTCCGATGCTTATCCACTGTTGCCGCCGTTGACATCAACCACCACCATCACACACACACTTTTATGTGTTCTTGTTTTGGGGTGTTACCAACATCAACATCTTCCATGTGTGTGTTTGTGATCGAATCAGAATCTAAAGAGAAGAAGAAAACTTAGGGTTTTCAATAAATCTAACCCACCTCTCGCATATCTGTTTTTTTCATGTGTGTTTGTGAATGGGCGGCGGATAGCAGCGGCGGATGATGGCAGCGGCATGGCGGTGGATGGCAGCGACGGTGGATGGCAGATCTGTTTCTGCGCATGGCGGTGGATGGAGGTGGCGGCAGATGGTGGTGGAGGTGACTCTTGTGAGAGAGAGATGGTGAGAGAGAGATGGTGAGGAAGAGATGGACAGAGATTAGATAATGTGGGTGTGTGTTGTGTTTGTAAAGAGAGAGAGAGAGTGTGTGTGTTGTGTTTGTGAAGTGAGAGAAAATATTAATTTATAATTAATGCTAAAATCAAGGAATTAATAATTATAAAACAATTAATTAATAATTAAAAATTATAAAAGAAATTATAAAATCAAGATTTAGTTACAAAATTAGTCCTTTACGTGAAAAAAGACCAAATTGCTCTTTGACTAACAGTCAAATCTAACAGAGTTAGCTTAAAGGACCAATAGTGTAACAAATTCTTAAATAAAGGACTAAAATTGCAAGAATTTTGGCTAAAGGACCAATAGTGCAAAAGGCCATATTCTAAAAGGACGAAATTTGTAATTAACTCTTATAATATTAGATTGGATAAAATTTCAAAATCGAGAGATAACAACAATCTTATTAGAAATGGTTACTTTCTTGTTATCACTCCTTCACAGCTAAAAATTAAATTTGAACAAATTAAATATGTTAGACCTATTTTTGATTTTATGTTTGACAAATCCAAATTAGTATATTATATGAAGACATCTTGAATAAATGTCGTTTGAATCTTCAGTTTGTTATAATATTTTTCTTTTTTTCTTATAATAAAATTGTTGTAATAGATGATAAATATAATGATATTTCTAGAAAATATTTGCTTATGTAAAAAATATAAAACCGAAAAATCAATATGAAAAACCGACAAACCGTATCAAAATTCACATTAACTGAACCGATATATATTTTTTCACATTTTTTTGGTTTAGTTAACCGAACTAAAATTGTTTTCGGCTCAGTTACGGTTTACGACTTTATTGATGGATAGTTAACTTATACCGACTTTTTGATAATCACCTTGATATAATTGAGTAAATATGTTAGAAATAGAAGGTTGTGATTGGTAATTATCGGAGAGTTTTTAAGAAAATATATAAAATAGAAGGTTGTAACTGTAATTTTTTTCCTATAAATAAGGAAATATTTGAATTTTTTTTAAGTTTTTTTATTAAATAGAATATTTTGATTAATGGATGCTTATTTTTTAAAAGGATGATGATGTCATAATCCTTTTCTTTTAATAAGGTTATAAGATAAGATGTTATATTAATTTTCTCTTTGTTTTCAACTTAAATTAATCATCAATTCAATCTTTTTCTTACTTTTTTAATTTATTTAATTACATATTTATATATTAAACAAAATAAAATATTAAAACAAATTTACAAAAATAAAAATGTAGCAAATAATATAAATATAAATTTCATTAATAAATAATAATAATAATAATAATAATAATGCATTTCATTCGTCCCATTTGTATAATTCGGCAATTCTTTTTCTCTTGGCTAACATTGCCTTTAAAACATATTCCTCGGGATGCAAATGCTAGCTAATGCAAAACTCGAAGTCTTTGTTGAATTGTTTTTGTTTTTCTAATTCGACCTCGTTTTCTTTAACCAATAATACCTTTTCCTCGACTTCAAGTTTCTTCATTCTATTAGTCATACTTTGATCTACCCGATGGTTGTATAAATATATTTGACCCAACAAAGTATCATAGGTTTGGGTCGGTTGTGGGCCGGAAGTCTCACGATCCTTCTTCAAAAGACTCCGAAGCCTAACTCCCAAAATGATTATCGAAGTATTCCAGCTCTCTGTTCCCGTTAGCATAAATAGACCAGAACAGATGAAACACTTCAAGCTTAACAACACTAAGCTATTAGTCTCACAGTAACTATTAGGCCCCACCTCCGTGGTAAGACCCTTTTCCGAAGAGGAGCGTAGCCACTCGACTGAAAGGTTTGAAAAGACTCGAGTAATAACGAGAGGTTAAGATAGAACTCGACGGATAGGGAGAGGATTTCTAACCTCGTTTTATGACCCCTGATGATGGATCATAGGTATGCACGCACAACAAGTGAAATAACAAATAAGCATAAGCAGTAAGCAGCGAGGATCACAGAGAGAAGGTGATTCACGGTGAAGTATTAATGGGAGACCAACTCCGGGTACTAGTAATAGACTTTCTTACAGGTCTTATATCCAAAAAGTCTCCAAACCACATAGAACTCAAGTAAATAATGTCAACATCTATACCTCTTTTTTCTAAGTTGAATTGAGTTGGAAGTCAATTACGTTGCAATTTCAATTTCCACACAATTACATTTACCTTTTTGGGAAGAGCTTTTAGCCGTATAGTTTTGGAACATCTACAATTCTTCAAGTGATAATTATCTACAATAATTCATAAGGTGCAACATAGAAATTTTCAGTTGAATCCAACCCGCGTATCCATACTCTTTCATCAAAATTCCTAGAAGCATCAGGTGTATAAAATATGAGTCAGTTAACATTAATATCATGCTCTAGCAAATGTTTGCTAACGGACAAGATGATCTTCTTTTAGCAAAGCACATCAATGGTGTCATAGGAGCAAACCTTTCACTTTTCAAAAATTTATATGAGTCGAACAAGAAATACCCATGAAATTAGTTATTTTTTACATTTTTAATTTATATTCTGGAATTGCAGATTAAGGAGCATTTAAGGGGAATGTGCTTAGAATACAACTCTTTTAATTATATATAAAAATACAAAAAACACATTAATAACAACTTGATCTGATATCGATCCTAGTTTAGCTTCACACAAAAATTAAAGATGTAATAGCTAAAAGCTAGGTAGCCAACAAATCTTGGATAACACTCTGACTAAAATTCCCCTTGGTTATCCTTACACTTGATCTTTATTCTGGTTGAAACAAGAAGTAAAACAAGAGAAATTAATGGAAGAAACAGTTAGACCCCTTAGATTTATAACATTGTCAATGACACCCCCCTTGGTGATTGAGTTATACAAATCAAGGACACTTGGGTTTGCCTTCCTTTGTCTTCCAGTTGTTGTAGCAAGAACATTTATGTTTGTTGCCATAAACACCTCCTGGTACGCACAAGCATTTGGCACAACACTTTTGGCAAAAGAACATACATGGCTTCTTGTGTGATGTCGCCGAGCACCTATATCTGCATCTCGGTAGACAGTCTGTAAAACATCCCATATAAACAAAAGATGTCATTTTTAAGATAAAATCGATGTTAATTAGTCCGATAACGAAGAAATGACATACCTTGGGGACGAAGCCTGTTTCTCCCCTGTAACAGTGAAAATAACAAAATTACATTTAGAACGTGTGATTTTGTACGAGCTCTAATTCTTGCTAACTTAAAAATAAAATTCAAGCATTATTCTAACAGCATTTATGATCAGAAACGAGGATCTCGGAAAGAAACGAAGCAAACTCGACTTGATTTAATAAGTTTACCTGAGCTACATCTGCGAATGCGATCAAGAGAATCAACGATAGTACCAGAAGCAGAGCTGTGTAGGGGCGTCCTCTCCCTGCCATTCTCCCTCAAATTAAATAATAATAAAGATATATAATAATATGACTCAGTGAGGGAGAATGGTCTGTGAAGAAGATTTGAAGGGAAGAGGGGGTATTTATAGGAAGTGGTAGATATTTTTTTCTTGGACAATGGTGGTGTTCCTAGCTCAGATTCACACACAGTAGATCGTGTTTTGTGTGTGTGTGTGTGAGAGAGAGAGAGAGAGAGAGAGAGAGAGAGAAGGGTGATGGTGGTGGTAGTAACGGTTGTGGTGGTGGAGGATGCGGAGGTTAAGGCGTTAAAAAAGGGATGCAACCACCACAGGAGTTAGTGTTCCATCCAGATCGTGAAATTCAATGGAAATTAAATTCGTCGGATAGAACGCCGGGTTTCATGTACACTTTATCCTCCATTGCCTGCTTTTATTAGTCTCCCACACCATGATGCTTTTTTGCCATGTATAAATTGGATACATTTTAAAATGGAAGCAAACCAGAGTAATACAGCGGCAATGGGTACACACACTGAAACACACACACACACACACACAAAATGAGTCGAAATCCACAACATTTTACAACTAACTTTATGTGGGATCCAGATATATACCTGTTATTGAGTGTAGCGACGCAATGTAGGTTTCAGGCGAGGAAAATCTTGGTGGGTTTGTAATCCAAAGGTTTTGTTAGGATTTCTTGTAGTGTTTTATAGAATAAGAAACTCATCAATATTTTTATAAATAAATATATTTTACTGTTGTCAAACAACGAATATATTCGTCTTTAAACTATACATATGTTTATAATATGATTTGAAACCTCAATTTCAAAAAGTGAAAGACACATTAACAACATGTAAATATCACTAAATCAACAACCTCTAGCCTAGTTGGTCATCAGATCCCATGGGCTGATGCCATAAACTGTCTTGTAATGACACTGCAATAGGTTTTGACAGTATTTAGGCTTCTCGTTATGGTCGACCCGATGCCATCGGGTGATGGCGAGTGCAAGCGGGAACACCAAAACTCATCATCGGGTACCATCATCGAGTTCAGCCATCGAGTCTCCAAAGCCGATGATTTCCCACTCCCCACCCCACCCCCCATACCCCTTCTCAACCAATCACAATCACACACATATTTTTTTATTTTAATATATTAATAAAAAAATAGGGATAGTTTTAAGGTAAGGTATAACTTGATATTGGGTAAAGGAGAAAGGTAAGAGAGGAAGAATGATGTGACGCTGATGTGGCATCGGGTAAGTCTTACCTGCAGCTGCAGGTAAGGTATAACGCACAGCCTTATGGTAGATACATGTTTTTTGGACTCCATCTTGGTGTATTCCTTCCCCTCTTTTTTAGTTGAGGGATAATGTTATCTTTTGTCTATAATAATCAATAATTACTAAAGGAAATTCCAGCTTTTTAAAAAAAAGTTAAGAGCAATTGTTATGATTTAGTACAAGTACTTATTCTCAATCCTAATTTTTGTGCATGTTTTAGGTAAACTACATCATAGGTATTGGTATGGATAATATTAAAGCAATGGGTGAGGCTAGTGCCGGCAGAACAAGCGGATTGGGTCGGATTAGGTACGGGTCAAAACGGGTTTGAGTTAAAGCGGGTTAGGTCAAACGAGTTGGTTTGTCTTTTTTCAACATGTTGTAGGTACGTGGTTGGAGTTTATATCTATTAATTTAGCTGAAAACAAAATTAAAAAAGCAAGTCCTACTTGCTAACCCCTTAATTAGCTAAAAACAAACACCCCTAATTCCCTAAATATCTTTCAAACGGAATATTCATATAAAATTTTGAGGTTAGAACACACTTGAAATTTGAAAGTCAAATATGTTTGGGTGTAGCAATGGGAGCCGACATTAATTTAAGCTTCTGCGTCAAACATTCTTTCATAAATCTGGATCAACCCTAAACCCTAAACCTGTCATCTTTAAAAAACCTCCGCTACGACACCGAATGATTCCGTTCTTCAGGGTCACGATTTTCCCTAACAAAAGTTATAAAATTCCGTCGTTGGTTTAGGATATAACAAGATCAAACAATTAGAGGAATCACTGTTCATTTGTTTGTGGGGGAAGATATTGAAGAATTTGTAAGCTAATATTTGACGTAGAAGATTGTCGGTGCTAAACCTAAACTCAATCGCGGTGCTGCAGATTTTCTTGCTTAATTGCATGTTTGAGAAAGATTTCAAATTTCTGATATGTGAAAATAGAGATTTCAATTTTCCGATTTATTCAATGGTTGTTGTCGAGAGAGGGTAGAGAAGCATCTAGCAGCCGTTAGACAATCGGACAAGGAACGGAGGAAGAGAACACCCGTTCCACCCGGTTGACCCGTTCTCGTATTTTTCTTTGCTTCTAAATCTACCCAAATGACCCGCATGGATTTTTGAAACAGCCAATATAACTCAGGCTTTTAATATTAAATCCCAAATAAACCAATTTGCTTACTTCGGGTCGGTATTGCCAGCACTAGGTGAGGCGATGTATAGTATATTCAATGTATATTCGAATCTAAAGATTTAATATACATTTGAACAAATTAAATACACTTTATATGTAATAGGGGTTACAATAAATGGTCAATATAGCTAAACCATCTATGTTATCCGTAGTGTTTTGTAGAATTAAAAAAAATATCAGTTCGATTATGATTATAAGCAATGTTAACAAACTTGGATAGGAAACTAATTAATTATATATTTAGGATCCAAGTCTGAATCATTCATATTTTATCGATCCTAAATCGACTAATTATTACGGTTCGTCCCACCATTCTAATCGGTTTGGACCAAAGTTTACACACCTTACCGTAAGTAAGATTTGTAATTCACCTTCAAATTGAGGATGTTGTTGTTTACTTCACTAGAATACTTCCTGGGGAATTTGCTTTGGGACTACCAAGAAGGCTCCAAATGTCTTTTTAACCCTAGAGACATATATTTTAAGCGGCAAACGACTAAATATTTTATAAAAACGAACTAGCTAGATGTTAGCAAAAGTAAATAGGATAAAAAGGATCAAATATTACAATTAAAAGTGCTACAACACAATCTAACCAATTCAAAGAACATCTGGTAATTGAACAATTCCATTTGGATCTTCTTCAACTCATTGGCCATAGACTCCGCAACAACATCATTGTACAAGATGTTGATCAACTTAGAAATAATAACACTCATCCAACGAGAGACTCAATAATGGTGCAACACTAATACATCATACAATATAAACCATTACATTCGTGCACTTCTGTCCCTCGTAACCAGCAGGCTGGAAACAACAAGTCACAGAAATTTTGCCTGATTCAGCAGACATGTTACCCACTCTTACTTGCCTTGTTTCGATCAAGCATACAACCAACTAAAAAGTTTTAGTTGATACTCGAAAAAACAGTCTAGGGATCCAGCCAAACATCACTTTATTTCTATTTTCCCATATCAAATAAACGAAGCCGCTAACAGTAGCTTCCCATCTCTCATTAATCATTGACGTGACGGGTAGGTGATGCCCCATAGCTCTTACAAAGAGGCTGGAAAAATTAGCCGGTCTCCATCTTCCACCAGCTCAACAACGTCGTCGTCCACAACTTAACCACATACTGAAGGGCACGAGAAGAAGGTGTACATGTTCCACTGTTTCATCAATTGCTTCCTCACATCTAGGACAAAAGATTAACTGAAGGTCCATCCCTCTTTTGAAAAACCCAATATATATTGAATTAATGTCAAATTGGCTTAAAGATTGAGACAGTTACACTTAGTTATATAACCCCTAAATACATGTAATAGAGATAAATATGAATCAAATTAAATTATAAACCCATCCACACTAAGGCCTTCCGGTGTACCCTCGGCATGGCAGCGGCATGCTTAGGTGGCGACGGCGGTACCGCCCGCCACACCACCCCCTTGTTCCGGTACCGCAAAAGCATAAGGGTGTGCGGCATTTTTTTGCCGAGGAGAGAGAGAGACAAAAGTGAACGTTGGCACCAAATTTCAAAACCCAAACGGTCAATTGACCGTTACTTTTAAAAAAAAAAAAAAACAATTTAAATATCTATATATATCTCTCTTCTCCATTCTTTTCTTTATACTCTTTTAACACCAAATCTTCTTCAACCTCTATATATTCTTAACAAACTTCACAAATGGATCCTTGAGTTTGTTCAACAAACGAAGGAAGAACTAATGGAACAATTCGGGTTCAAGAAAACGTCGGGATCAGATTAGTTGGTTTTATTCTCTTTTTTTTAATTTTTTTATTCTCGGTTTTTTTTTAATTTTTTAAGTTGTAATGGGTTTTAATTATTAATGAAATGTAGTTGTTTAATTATCTATCTTTATTTAATTAGAAATTACAAAAAAAATATATGCAATAATTATTTATAGATTATAAAAATAAAAAAATTAAAAAAAAAAGTTGAAGCATGAGAAGCATGAGTAACACACTATTTTGGCATGCTTGAAGCATGGAGGGTGCCATGCTTAGGTGGCGCTTATGTGGCAGTGTTTAGTCCCATGCTTCAACCATGCTTGAAGCATGTACTCCCTATGGTCTAAGAGAATGAGTCATCAGGCCAAGCAAGCCATATATTTTCTCCATTTTCGTAATTAACTATTATTTTTGTATCATTGTTTATCATGTACTCTTAGCTAATGTTGAAATAAGATTAAGAGAGAACACTTTTTATAAAAATTAGGGAAACATATACGGGCTATTGAAAAATCTAAGGGTTGCGAAAATATAATGCATTTAGTAGATTTATCTACAAAAATTAGATACATCTACTGAATTAATTACTTTTTTCACCTGTTTTTCAATATAATTGCAAAGTTTATAATTTTTATGTAATTTTAAATAAAAAATAAAGATCATTTTGTCAATTTTTTCAATTTTGTAAGTTGTAACTGTACTTCATGTAATTCGTAATGAAAATATTCTGAAACCTTACCCAACTAATATTAATGTAACTTCGTTTGAAAAGGAAGTCAATCAAGTCACGATGTGAGCATGACCATACAATAAATTAGTCAAGTTGCCACCTCTTACGCATTTTCACCCTTCTTTACCCAACTTGTTATTTAAACAAACCAAAAGAAAACGACCATTAATATAAACCAAAAGAAAACGTTGTTAAACCATATGACAAATTAAAAAGTCACCCGAAATGATAACGACCATTAATATAACCATGTGTCATGTGTGATTTTAATATTATCTTCAATCTTTCTCGTTCCAAACCCTCAATAAAGAAAACATGTATTGTTTCAAAGAATAATACCAATACTGAAAACTAACTTAAGATATACGAAAGGGAAATAACAATTGCTTATATTATGTATGGTATAATAGAGGCTTAAGCATTAAATCTTGACACATACCCTTTAGTTGTGACCGAGTTATGTAATTTACCGTCACATATATTAACCGTCTGACTAATCATACGAAACTCTTTGGGTGGGTTGGCGAACCTTTTCTCCTTTAGCTATGTTTGTTATATATTTTGCCAACTCAAATATTTAGAACAATGTATAGATTTTACATGCACTTGAGAGTTGAGACCACTGGTCAATGAATGAAGCTTAGATTAATGCAAATTATGTCTAATTGTGTTGAACCAAACTCTTTTTTTAATAAAGATCTTTTTCTTATGTTTGTTCGAATAACATATATTAGGGTTTTAATTATAACTAAAAAATAATATAATTGTGGAATTTGAAAGCCAAATAATATGAACTAGTGTAAATACCCGTGTAACACACGTGATGGTTTATAAAAAATAATAAATATTAAACACTAATAAACGATATTAAATAATTATAAAATGTGAAAAAATATGATAAAAGATGACGACAGACGTCAATCCCATGACGGCATGATCATCCATAAGTAAGTCCAATTTATTATATTATATTATTAAATAATAAACTAAATTAGTTAGATAGATAAATATAATTATTTTAAATCTAAACTTATTTCTAATTTTAAAAAGGTATATGTCTAAAATTTCGTAAATTAATTCAATTTCTAGATATATATTAATTAATTAATATTAAAGAAAAGATATTTTTTATTTATTATTGATTTAATTAAAGGTTATCTTTATCCAATTCACATTAGTTTGACTCTAAAAAGTCAAAATCAAAATTTTAGAATTAAAAGAATTAACGGCTAGGATTAAATATTTTACTAAATGAAGGGTTCAGATCATCCAATAACTTTTTTCAAATTAGTCTTTTATATATATTAGAAGATTAGAGAGATGCACATGAGAACAGGAGGGAATGAGGGCGGCAGTCCGTGAAGCAAGTTACGGCACATGTGAGACCCTGCATTTCATGTACTTTCTTTCTCTTCTTCTAATTTAAATCTTAACATCTAACGCTACACCTTTTACATTTAATACCATACTCTTTCGCCATAAGTTTTATCAACTACTAAGTTATTTTATTTCTAAATATATATTAAAAAATAATGTTTTTTTTCTTGACAACAAAAAAGCACGTTCGATTTCATTTGTAACAAAGGGTTGAGCATATAACACGGCCCATTTTGGAAGACGAACTTATGACTGGCCCAATATGTTCTATGAGCTTAGGCAATGTCGGTCTGGTCAAATATATGCCAAAAAAAAATATAAGAAACGTAGGAGGCGTTTGGTACTCTTTAATCCCCTAGAATCGGGAGAAATGTGAATCCAATACCAGTATATTTATTTGTTTCGTTCAATTTTAGAGGAAGAAAACTAGAATTATTACCCTTATAAACTTTCTTTCTAATGCAGGAATTTAGATTCTTTTCCATCTCCTAAAGTTCTAAGGAATTCAGATTACATGAACTTCAACCACATCAATGATAAAGGTGTTAATAAGGTCAACCCAATCGGATTTTGGGTTAATTGGGTTGGAATTGTCTGGATTTAGAAAAAAACTTTAGCCGTAGCCTGAACCTTTTAAGCTTCAAATAAATCGGGTTCATGTCAATTGGGTTCGGGTTCATATTGTTTGGTTAATCGGGTTTTATTGATAATGTGATGGTGGAGGTTTGGTACAACCGGTTATATTAACTAGTTTAAAGCAGGGGTGTAAACGAGTCGAATCAAGCTAGAGCTCGACAGGGCTCGAGCTCGGCTCAAAATTTTATGTTAAACTCGAGCTCGGCTCGATAGCTCGACGAGCTTTCATACTTGAAGCTTGAGCTCGGCTCGACAAGGTACATTATTAGCTCGAGCTTAGCTCGAAAAGCTCGAAATAATAAAAAAAAATTAAATTCTAAAACCAAATTATTCAAAATATAGATAAAATGTGAAATTAATGACTTTTTAGTAATTACTTATTATAAATAGTGTGTATACTACATAAGGCTCGAAATAATATAAGTACTCCTTTTTAATATGCTTTAATATTAGTCTATCATATCTACATATTACATATATAAATATACATATGTTATATAAGGCTCGAAAAGCTCGATTAGGACTCGAACCGAGCTCTTAGAAGCTCGAGCTCGACTCATTAAATAATTCGAGCTCGTTTTTTGGGCTCAAGCTCGATAAAGTTTGACTCGAATGAGCCAAGTTTGAGTTCGAGTTACTCGATAAAAACTCGACTTATTTACACCCCTAGATTAAAGCCCGTGCGGTGCACGGGTACATATCAAACTTTTATACATAACATGATACCACTTCCCTGTAATCTGTCAACATTTTTATTCTTATTTTCTCGAATTTTATAATTGTGTAATATTTTTTATTGATATTTAATATTTATCTTTTGTAAAGACAATCTGTATATCATATAAACATCTAATCTTGTAATCCTAAAATTATATATCTTCATTACCTTCATCCTTTTTATATCAAATTGTCGTATATGTTATGTTATAGTTTTTATCATTTTATGATCAACTATAAATCTTAACAAATATTGTTTAATAGTTTAATAATATACAATACACTTGGTTGGTATAAGTATGTTCATATTATAGATTTATATGTGTATACTTAATTTTTATGAAGTGTAAAATCACATTATATAATTACTTATAGTAGATAATAATCTTATCTATAATTATTATACATAAAGACGTTGTAACTTTTAAGCGTAGGAATATTATGATTTCTTTTCATTTTAATATTGCAGGAAATGAAATATAAAATAAGTATTTGATTCAGTTTTTAAAGAAAGTATTGGTGCTGCAAATATAAAAAGCATTGGAGATTGTTAATACTTAATATTGTTCTTAAAGTTAAAAAAATGGTTTAAATACTTAAAATTTGAAGCTTAATTACAGATTTAAAGTTTAAGTGTCATCTATACGCTTAAATATATTCACTCTAACAATTTAATTCTTGTCTAGAACTTTTTGTTATGAACGTTTTTCAATTTAATTTTGAAATCCTAGTTAATGTAAAAACATACGTGGAAAGTTTTGTATTGACTGTCTAAATTGCTTTTTATAGGTAATGGCGTTATTTTGAACATATTTAAATTACCTGCATCAAACTATTGTGATATGTTGAGTATTTGTAACTTACAACGGAAACGCGGATAACATTCTTTTTCAGAAAAATACAATTATGTAGAAGTTATCTTTCTAGATAATTGGAAATGATACTAACCTCTTCTTCTTCTCTATTTTGAAAGTTTAGGTTTCATGGATAAGATCATGCGCATCCATTACGTGAAGGGGTGTGAGGGCCACTCACATGGGTGAACATCATCGCCCCTCTTAGTGAGGGGAGGCTCACGGTCGCATTTATGACCGCCATCACACTCGTGAGCAACACTTCTTTTTTTTCTTTTTTTTAAACCATGTGAGGATATGTGATAGATGCAGGGGTTTGTGTGATGTGATGAGAAAATGGTAGGATGCTAATGACTGATGTGGCGCTGATGTGGCTGTGTGAAGGGTGTGATGGATGCGCATGGTCTAACTAGAGACGTGGATTGGGGGAAATTTATAGAACTCATATTATTGGAGCAATTAGTCGAATCAGTTTATCTGTAAATTTTAAATCTTAAAGAATTGGATAAGACTTTTATTCAAATTATATGAAACCTGAAAATATATTAACATGAAATGTGGAGAGCTTGGCAGATAAAACTTGAAACCCGTCACGTTTTTATTAAACATGGGAATAGAAAATTGTAGACTTTGACTAATTCAAAATTTTAGTTTAAGTGTCTCAGATATGTTTTTAAATACGATCTAATGCCTAAGAATCAATATACCTAGACCCACTATGGGTAATATATATATAGGGTAGGGATATAGGAAGAATGAATTAAAAATGAGAAGCCTAGGAAGCAATCTAGGCCTTTGATCAAATTTAATCTAAGGTTAGGATGATTAGTGGCATTTTAGTAAATAAAATGAACTTTAAGTGGGAGGGGCACTAAAAAAAGTGGCTGGAGGGGTATTTAAGTCATTACGCGCGTGAGTGGCAGCCACTCTCCTGAAAGGAGAGTGGGCTGAGTATAAAAACCCAATACCCCTTCAAACTTTAACCAATCATAACTTTTATATAGTAAACTTTTTTTTAAAAAAAATTGCACCATTAAAAAGATAAAATTATGCTCTTTCATTTGATACCAGTCTTGCATATATTTTTTTATTTTTTATTTTTTTTGAACTATGTTGCACAAAATTTACACTGTGTTGCACCAATTTCGTACTATAAGGCATATTACTTTGGTGCACGCATTTGGTGCTGTGTTACACAACTTTTACACTATATACACAACGTTAATTTGTTGCACAGCTTCATAACTGTGTTGCACGTCTTTTTACTGTGTTGCACGTTTTTTAAACTGTGTTGCATGTTTTTTTGGGTGATTCAAAAAACTATAGAAAATATACATCAAGATCTATAACTTTTATTTTTTAAGTTTTTGACGAATCAAACTCGATCTTTGTCAAAATTACGGTCAAATTGTTGAAAAAATAGAAAAAAACCAAAAAATTCGTATCTTGCTCATACTACATCCGTTTTAAATGATTCGAAAAACTGTAGAAAGTGTGCACTAAGCTCTACAACTTTTATGTTTTAAGTTTTTGACGAATCAAACTCGATCTTGTTCAAAACTAGGGTCAAAATAGTGAAAAAAATAGAAAAACTGTGTATTTGATGTGCAACACAGTGCGAATGCTGTGCAACATATTAATGTTGTGTAAAATAGTGTAAAGTTGTGTAATAGAGCGCAAAATATGTGCAACATAGTGATATGACTTACAGTGCGAAATTGGTGCAACACAGTTTAATATTGTGCAACATAGTTCAAAAAAATTAAAATATGCAATACTGGTATCAAATGAAAGAGCATAATTTTATCTTTAAAGTGGTGCAATTTTTTTAAAAAAAAACTTTAGTATATAAAAGTTATGATATGTTAAAGTTTTAGGGGGAAAGACACAAGATGGGGACATGTGTCATCTCCTCCTTGCTTCCTAGACTTCTCTCCCAAAAAAACTTCTTCATTGATCCACGATCTATATATATATATATATATATATATATATATATATATATATATATATATATATATATATAAAAGGGAGGGTTCCATCGAGAACAAAAAAAAAATACGAGAACTGCGAGAACTAATCCCCATTTTTTTAAAACTAAAATATCTACCAAACGGAAAGATATTAAATTATGAAAATTATACCAAATTAACGACAAAAATATGCTCTTTAATATGACATTCATATTGCTATATTTTTTTCAACAAAAAAAATTCGTTACATATATGTAACATACCTTATAGTACTGATTACAAATATGTTAAGTACTGATTACATATATGTAACATACCTTATAGTGATAGAAAAAAAACCAGGCAAAAACGAATTTTTTTTGTTGAAAAAAATATAGCAATATGAATGTCATGTTAAAGAGCATATTTGGTATAATTTTCATAATTTAATATCTTGTCGTTTGGTAGATATTTTACGGTTTAGATCGGTTCTCGCATTTTTTTTGTTCTCGATGGAACTTCCCTCTATATATATATATATATATATATATATATATATATATATATATAGGGTATGGTTAAACAAAGAATCTCCCTTAAACATATAACCTAAAGAACCTCATTTGGTGATGACACGTAGCACATAGTTTAGGGGCAAAAAAGAAAAATAAAAAAAAAACAAATTCAGCGTTTCCTCCCGGCGACCATAACAATAAAAAAAAACCCCATTTACTTTAAATGATCATAACTCGTTCGTTTTTAAGAATTCTAACAAAAAATTTATACCGTTAGATTCAGTTTTTCGTCCTCTTTCAAACAAGACCGGGCTTGATATATTTCAGAAACTTTTTTTTTTTGAAAATGCACATTTTGCATTTTGAGTTGTGTTCATTATAAATGCAAAATGCAAAAAACGAAAATCATGCAGAATGCAAAATCCATAGAACGTAAACATAAAACCATTGAACGTAAAATGCAGAATGCAAAATATAAACATGCAGAATGCAAAATGTAAACATGCAGCTGCCAAAATGCAAAATCTGTACACAAAACACTACAGCTGCCAAAATGCAAAATCTGTACATAGAAACACTACATGCTGCCAAAATGCAAAATCTGTACACAGAAACACTACAGCTGCCAAAATGCAAAATATGTACACAAAATACTACATGCTGCCAAAATGCAAAATCTGTACCCAGAAAACACTAAAGCTGCCAAAATGCAAAAAAAAATTTACTTTAAAAAAAATTTAGAAAAATATGAGAAGAGTGATCTTGTTTGAAATTGGATTAAAAAACTAAAAGAATGGTATAATTTTTTTGATTAAATTCACAAAACTTAAAAAGTTATGGAAATTTAAAGTTTTTGGTGTTTTTTTTTTTAAATTCGTGGGTTTGGGGGTGGGGGATAATTACATTTTTGCCCTATTATTCCTAAATTAATACATAATAATTACAGTTTTGCCATCGATCAAAGTGATGGAGGGTTAAGATTAAAGAGTTGTTAATGGATAACATTAAACTAATCAAACTTTTCCTTAATTAATTAAGGGTAGTTTGGACATATTTACATTACCCCCGGATTTTTTAAACTAATATATATATAAAACGGAAAAGTGTTAAATTACAAAAATTATACCAAATTAACTAGAAAAAATGCTCTTTAATTTGAGACCGGTCTTGATATATTTTTTTTAAAAAAAATTTGAATGTTTCCCGGGTTTTTTTACTACAGCGACATGTGCACTAGTGCAAAATTTTGCACATGTGCATATGCACAGATTCACCTAGTTTTTTCAGGACAAATGTAAATATGCACATGTGCAAACTTTTGCAAATGTGCAAATTTTGCACTAGTGCACATGTCGCTATACTGAAAAAATCCAGCAAAACATGATTTTGTTTCTTCCAAAAAAAAGTATATCAAGATCGGTCTTAAATTAAAGAGCATAATTTTTTCGTTAATTTGGTATATTTTTCATAATTTAACACCTTCTTGTTTGATAGATATATTAGTTTTAAAAAAATGGGGGTAATGTCATAATGTCTATATTATCCTTTCCTATTTAAATTAAATACAAAAGACAGGAAATTAAAATGATTGGCCAGAAATGGTTCTCGCAGTTCTCGTACGAAAAACAGTTCTCGTTTGAACCGTACCCTATATATATATATATATATATATATATATATATATATATATATATATATATATATATATAATAATAATAAGGTAATTGTGGGGGGTTAGGTTAATGTAAACTTGTATAGGATTCTCGAATTGGTTTAGCTCAACCGGGTTAACCTAAACCCAAATAAGAACATAAAAACTAACCAGAAGCGACCCTATGTTTAGTTCCGGCCATATTTTTCGCGTTTTATAATTTCTTTAATATATTTTAATGTTTAGTATTTATCAATTTTAAATCAAATACATTACATAGTGATGATAATTCTTGACACGGCCTGAAACTTGATAGGAAAATAAATGGGTTTAACTAGACATGTATAATATATAGGTTAAGTTGTGTAATACAATCACATATAATAATTGGGTTGAGTTAGAGTCATACATATATTTCACGTGTTGACACGTGAACACGTAACCAAGTTTGGATGTAATTATCATATACTCCCACAATCCACATTCTTGATAGTTTAGTTTGTGAAAACTTAAAGAAGAAAGTTCCCAATGTCAAAATCTATGATTTTTCGACAGCTCGTATAATTCTTAAACCTACTAACCTTCCAACTCGTTGACTCGTTCACAATCCGTCAACCCTTTAATAACCGCCAATACACTATGATGTATAATTAAACGGGTTAGGCATGTCTCACATATACGGGTTGATGTTTTGAATCATGACACGAATAAATAAATGAGACGGCTTTAGGTCATGTTTTTATTACACATCAACTCAAACATGATACAATTGGCACCCCTCGTGGTATACATACATCTAATCTAATTAAAAGATAATAAATAGATATCTGAATATAAAAAAACTAGCAGCGTACTCGCGCAATGCTGCGGCGGCAATAGTGCAACATGTCGTTTTCAAGAATATAATGATATGTTATTCGCATGATTCAATGTCAAGAAAAAGTTTTCATCAACATGTTAGTTATTTTCAAATTTTCTTATATTTGTATCAATTATTTATTAATTTTAAAAATAAATTCTAAAAAATATTAAAATAAGAAAAAAATTTACATTTATGAAATAAGAAGAAAAAGGTTAATAAGATTTTGAAAATTATGTTGATGTTGGTAAATAATTAGGGTTTGTGTGAGAGTTTAGTAAAATAGTATATTTTAAATAAATAAAAAGTTAAAGTTAGGAGAGGGAAATAGTTATATATTAAGTGGACCGGTTAATTTAGGTAAAAAGAATGATGAATATTAAAGTAGTCTTAATAAATTAAAGGTTGTAAATTGTGTATAATTATCTGTATTACTTAAATTTAAGTAGCTTAAATTTTTGAGGAGAGATAAAAATAAATGCATTATAGTAGTAAAAATTCTGCTAGATAATAAAGAAATGAAATTTAATAATAATTCAATAAATATCTTGTCCGTTTACACACACACACACACACACACACACACACACACACACACACACACACACACACACACACACACACACACACACACACATATATATATATATATATATATATATATATATATATATATATATATATATATATATATATATATATATATAGGGTAAGGTTACACATAGAACCTTACTTAAACATAGAACTTAAATAAACCACTTTAGGTGATGACACGTGTCATTCCCCTCCCTTCCAACAAACTTTAAAAAAAAACCCTCAATCTTTAAATGATCATAATTCATTCGTTTTTAAGAATTTTAACAAAAAAAGTATATCGTTAGATTCAGTTCTTCATCCCCTTTCAAACAAGACCAGGCTTGATATATTTCTAAAACTTTTTTTTTTTTTTGAAAATGCAAATTTTTCAAAATTTGCATTTTTACCTGGGTTTCATTTGAAAATGAAAAAAATGCAAAAACCGAAAATGCAAAAATCGAAGATGCAAGTTATGCATATGCTTCCAAAAATGCAAATTTTGAAACCAATATTGAAAATGCAAGCAAGAACTAACTGAAAATGCATCCCAAAATGCAAAACAAAATTTGCATTTTCATAAAAAAATTTGAAAATTATGGCAAGAGTGGTCTTGATTGAAAGAGGATTAAAAAACTAAAATATTGGTAAATTTTTTTTAAAAAATTCACAAAACTTAAAAAGTTATGACAATTTAAAGTTTTGGGGGGTATTCTTTAATTAAAAACGTGGGTTTGTTGGGAGGTAATTACAATTATGTCATCCTTAATCTCAACCATTGATTTTGATGATTCAATTGTCCAGATTGGTTCTATGGTTCTATGTTTAAATAATGGTTCTATATTGATCCATTTTCTATATATATATATATATATATATATATATATATATATATATATATATATATATATATCTTATATTCTTATTAAAAGAAAAGGGTTTCTCACTTTTCCTAAAAATTCTCCACCAATCACAACCCTTGATTTAAAAAAAATTAAACAAAATCGCAAAATGCATATGGTGACGTCAAAATCCTTAAGGAAGTAGAAGGGGGCATTGTGAAAATTCTGGGGGTTTTTTATAAAATATGTTAGGGGCTTTTATAAAAATGTGAGGGGGTTTTATAAAACTTGTATATAAATATAATTAATTATATGTTGTTTATACAATATGTTTAATAACTTATTATATAATTTGTTTAGAGAAATAATAATTATATATTTACGACCGTCTCATTTTTTTTCACGTTTTGATATAAATTTTATTGTAATATGACACTTTTTTTAAAGTGGTATATTTTTAATTGTTTGTTATCCATTAATAGTAGTGGGTAGGTTATTCATAAAACAATTTATATTTTTTTATATGAATTCTATCTACGCATCATAGTCGATATAATAACTGATTCTTCGGTCTTTCGATAAAAAAATATTAAAATGATTTTTAAAATTTTTTTTTTTATTTAAGATAAATTTATATAAAAATAGATAACATTAAAAACAGACAAAGGTGCATCAATCAATATAAAAAATTAAAGAATCATATATATAAGCAACTATTAAAAATAAAACTATTAAAAGAAAAGGGTTACTTACATCATCAACCCTTTTCCTAAAAAATCTCCATCAATCATAGCCCTTGATTTAAAAAAATTAAAGAAAAAAAATATATTAGTTATTACGTCACATTCCATCAAATCGCTAGGGAAATTTTTTTTATAACAAACTTCTATGTGTTTGTTAATCTTGGATAAGATAATAATATATATTTGAATTAATCGTGGATAAGATAATAATATATATATATATATATTTAAATTTGAATTGAATACATATTTCTAATTGACGTGTATTTAATTGGTTTAAAATTACTCCACTTTGTTAGGTAAGAAAGTTACTTTTAGAATTAGATTTAAAAATTTTTAAAATGTGATTTAAATGGAATAATAATTGATAGATTAAGTTTGAATATAAACAAAAAGGAAAAGGAAGTAGGCGATGAGATATACATGGATAATATAACAACCATTTGAGTTTGAATTTAATTGAAAATTCAACCATTTGAACTATAACAAAATTCACCCCTTTTGAATGTTCCTATTATTAAGTAAATTTGTTAAGTTTAAAGGATTAAGAAATTATTTAAAAATTGTATGTTGTAATGGTGGGAAAACATTTTTTAAAAATTTTATAAAAAATAGATGATGATATAAATAGGTGATTTTTAATAATCATTTGTCATTTGTCATTATCAATCAAAGTGCACCATTTCATTATTATTCTTCAGGTAAAAGGTTATGTTTAAAATTTATGAAAATGATTCACATATGCTAATCTAATATATTCTTCTTCTTTTTTATAGCTATTAACTATGGAGAATAAACAACATTCTTCATCGGCTCAAAAACGACCTTCATTGGGAAGGAATTCAAAAGAAAGGAAAAAATAAAGGGTGATTCATTTCACATATGACAACTTTGTTCATAACAATTAAATATCAATTGAAAGTGATAGAAGAAGTTTACGGATTCCTCTAAATCATATATCTAATGGTATGTTTAAATTCAAATTATAAGTTTGTTCAATATTTACAACCACACCATTTGTTATTGGTTTGGCATGCAATTCTATATATACTTTTTGTCATTTTTAAATAGAATATAAATAAATTGAATTTACGTCATTTAGCTATTCACGTCAATCTTATCATTCATATGCCAAAGGGAAAATTACAATTATAATAACGCCCTAAGTTTTAAAAAAAAATTCTCAATGCTCAATTATGTTACTAAACAGGAAATAAAGAAAAATTAGTAGATCCTTTCGTAAGCTCCATTTTAATTCCACTATTCTAACACATCTCATTTGTCTGATTCATGAAATTCTGTGATTGAATTACCTAAAAGCTAGATTAAGAAACGAAAATTATATATAAGTGTTTGAAGATTCATAATTTGTTCCTTTTTATCTCTAATTTTCCAACTCTGCCTTAGTAAAATTCATTGATTTTGTATGCAATTCATTTAGTAAACGCGAGGTAGTGAGTTCAAAAAAGGAAAAAACAACATTCAGTAGATTAAAAAAAACGTGAATTGGGGAAACAATTAAAAAAGTATGTTAAATACCCAAGTTAGATATGTCATTAGCCCATTTCAAATTAGATAGCTTAGTTTATGTGTGCGTTAAATTACTAATAAAACCATGAATGTTGTTTATAAAGAGTATCTACAGAAAGTATTATGATAATCTTATGTATATGAAACTTCTATAATGTTTATCATTTCTTATGAGATTTTATATTCATATATATATATATATATATATATGTTTTCTAATTTTTTAACGTGTTAATATTTTTAAAACTATATAAATTTAAAATTGTCTTATATCATCCCCGTGTTAATACACGGGTCGCTTATAAACAACATCAACAATAATGTTATAGTTTTGGTTTTACAATATTGGGATAAAGCTCCATCACGAGAAACACATTAATATTATACTAAAACTTTTAGACGTGTAATGTAACTTTATATTTCTTAAAAAGAGTATTTATAAGAAGTACTAAAAAGACACGTTTTCACTTATAGACAGTTATATGTGACAGTTTCTTGAGTGAAGAGTAAAAAGAGGTTAAAAGTTTTAATTTGCGATGATTAAGCAAACCCTGCCAATAAAACTATGAATGTTGTTTATAAATAGGTTTTAAAGAAAATCTAATGATAATCTTATGTATGAATTTCAAAATTCTGTAATGATTATTCATTTCTTACGAAATTTTATATTCATATCTATGTTTTGTAATTATTTTTACTATACGTTTTAATAATCTTTAAAACTATATTAAATATAAAATTAACTTGTATCATCTGTGTTGATACAAGTGTTGTTTAGCTAGTTTGTTTTAAGAGAAAAAAAAAACTAATACACGTGATCCCGGGTGAAATGCAACATACGTTAGTTTAGAACACATGACTTTTCACGTTCTTGGAGGCAGAAATATTGGTTGTCGAGTGTACACTCAACCAATATACATTATTTATTATAATTTATTATAAGATATATATTAATAAAACAAAAAGAAAAAAAAAATCGAAAACCCGCTACTAGTTGGGCAACCAGCTGCTCGTTCGACCAGCCAAAACCAACACATTGAGCGATGGTGTGCTGGCGCTCAACCAATAGCCCAATTCCAATATACCAGTGCGTTATATTAACAATGATTAATGTTTATACCTAGTACGATTTATTTTGTTTATGAGATATTGTCATGTAAACAAAGATAATTGCTCCTTATTAAACACATTATAAGATCAATTTATAATGAGTGAAATAATTTTAAACCAATTTATAATAAGTAAAATGACTTTTGATATCTATTAAACAGATTATAAAATATACTCATTTAATTCACATGTAACAAGGCCTAAGGAGTAAACAAATTAACTTTTATGTACACGAATTTTTATACTAATATTTAGTTTTCATATAATAATTTCGATTATCGAGTAGTGCATACAAACCATTTTCCTTTTAAAAAAGAAGAGGACACAAAAGTGAGATATCCTATTACAAAATAACTAACCCAAACATTAGCGCAAAGAATAACACTTTGACTAAAATGCCCCTTGGTTATCCTTGCTAAAAACAGAAAGAAAATAGAACAATAGAACACAATTTTATTCAAGGAGAGAAAACACAGTTACGCCCTTCCAATTTAAAGAATTATCAATGGAGCCCTTCTGAAATATCAAAAATATAAATCAAGTCCTCGATTAAGGACACTTGGGTTTGCCTTCCTGAGTCTTCCAGTTGTTGTAGCAACCGCACGACTGTTTGTTACCGTAAACGCCCGCCGGCACGCACAAGCATTTGGCACAACACTTTTGGCAGAAGAACATGCACGGCTTCTTGTGCGATGTTGCCGAGCATCGATATGTACATCTGGGCTTGCAATCTGTATAAACAATGCCAACGCTTTAGAAGATTGTAACGTACTACCTGATAATGCACGATTATAATGAACTTCCGGTGAGAGGTACCATACCTTTTGGACGAAGCTTGTTGTATCCCTAAAATGCAGATGAAGAAAACGAATTAGCTAAAAAACCTAGAGCAATTTCAGCTTGAGTATCGAATTGATTTTTACAGTTTGAAGATGAATGTCAACATTCATTGATTTCGAATTAGAATCGAAATTTCGAAATGAGCGAATCGGAATTAATAGTACCTGAGCTACATCGGCGAAGGAGATCATGAGAACCAGCGACAGAACTAAGATCAGAGCTGTGTAAGAACGTCCTCCGCCTGCCATTGTCTGTTAAGGAAGGTCGAGATCTGATGATATAGTTAGCTAGCAAAGGAGAGAGGAGAATGAATTGTGGGGATGAAGCGAGGTGCAGTTGGATATTTATAGGAAGCAGAGGATGTGTTTTTCATGGAGAATTGGGAATGGAATGTCACGTTAAGCACAGTAATACTAGTGTGTGACAGAGGCAGAGCAGAGCGGTGATGATGACGGTGGTGGCCACGAGGCGGAGTTTAAGGCGTGAAAAGGGGATGAAAATTACCTAAATTAGTAAAGGTTTTGATTGACATACACTCTCATCTAAATACTATGTGTTACCTCGTTTTTTTAAATGATATATCTTTCTAATTTTTGTTTTTACTTATTTTATTTATTTATTTAATTGAGATATGTATCAAAATTAAGAATGAATATGAGAAAAGAGAATCAATAGAATAAACATATTATCTTGTTATTAGTAGCAGGATGAAATAGAAACAAAAAGTATAATAATATTTAATTTCTCTTGTTCGAATATCTTAATATAGTATAACTTAAATTAATCCGAGATTTTTAATAATTTTTATTATCATTTTAATATATATGTGCAAGAAAGAGAAGAGGAAAACGATTAAGGAGCATCGGTAAACTTTACCTCACGCACCCAGTAAAAAAAAGAGCTTGTATATATGTTTCCGGTCCTACCCAAGGAACAAGATAACCTTCGGGTTGAATGCTACGCCTTGCCTAGGTACTTCTAACATCCCTATTGTGCGAGGATAATAGGTGAAACTTTATGAAATTATTATCCGTGTAACTCTGTTCTTTTACTAATATCTTATATTTATAAATATTATAATTATGTGGATATTAAGGTATGTTATAAAATCGACATAAATATAGTAACAGCTAATTTATGTGTAAAAATGGCAACAAAGTAATATTATGAGGATGATCTTCGTTACTCAATTAACAGGACTGCATACAAAATTTGTTTTGTTTAAATTTTGGCCATAAAATAACATAATAACAACCAAAGCCTTGTTAACTCGACGCGATTAACTAGAAACCTGAAAAAAAACACGAACAACACTCTCAGTTTTAATTAAATTTATTTTGGTCATTATATGATGCCGTCAATCAACAAAAATCCTGGTTCCGCCTCCGTTTTTATTGCGAGTACCATTTGTAACTATAATTAATGCTCATTAATAAGCATTTTTTGGTCTTTTATATATTTTTTCAACCTTGAATTACGTCCAAGTAAGCCCTTAATAAGAAGTGAGTCTTGATTTTCACAAAATAACTCTCATTAATTAATCATTAACAAGTCATTAATAAATCATCATTTTTATTAACCATTACTTAATTTTAATTAAAAACAATATTAATTCTTATAGTACTTACAATAAAAATAGTTTTCAAATAAACTATAATCATCTAATAAATTTGACCTATTTTTATTGATACTCTTTTTCCCTTAGTTCATGCTCGGGGTTTATTTTAGTAATTAAGAAAGCTGCAAGCTTATCTTGAAAGTATTTCCAACACTAAAAATAATCAAAACTTACGGAAATCGATTCATCTTTAATTAATAATCAACACTTACATGTAACCTAATGTCTGTTTATATTTTTTTTTGAAGGCAAAAAACGCATACCATTACCAAATCTCAACGTCATACAGATGGTGTCATTTGCAAGATACAAACTTCACCTTACTTTGCTAAACGCATATCTCACAAAACATCACCATTGAACAAAATCCAAATCTAAACTTCTAAATTCCAATCAGCTATACGTAGGATTAGATAGCCACTCCGCACAACGAACTTGCTTCTTGTCTCGATGCCATAACCAAAAGAAGATCTGCTGTTGAAAAGCCATAAATTCCGATGACAACTTCACTTTTTTTCCTTCGAAAGCTATCTTATTTCGATTCCTCCATATTTGATAAATTACCCCAATTAGAGTTGCATACCATCTTTTCTTTACCTCTTCACTCCACCCATCAACCCCCTCCATCGCCATTAGATCTGCCAGATTATTTACATTCAAATTCTGAATCTTCCACCACTCCAAGACTTTATCCCATACCTCTTTCACCTCTCGACATGATACAAATGCATGATCAGTATCCTCGACGTACTCGTTACATCTCGGGCATAGCAATGTATCTAACTCTGTCCCCATTTTATCTAAATAAGTTCTAACAGGTAACTTTCTATGTTTCAATCTCCAAATAAACACATTCACTTTTTTAGGAACCAATTTACTCCATTTTGTTATTGGGGCATTTTCATTGACTTTTAAACTTTTAGAATCGATTATACCTCTTAAAGCCTTCACCGAGAATATGTCTTCATCATCCATCCACCATCGCGTTCCGTTTGTTTATATTAACTCTTTGTTGATTCGTTTGAGAAATTTAGTCCTCTTTTACATAAATGTTAGGTCTAAATTTTAAGATATGTTTTAATGAAAATAGCTAGTAAATAATAGTTGAAAGTTGTATATTTTAGTTATATATGTGTTTGAAAAATTAACCGTAGCTGGAATAAAATAGTGTAAAATGACAAAAAAGAACAAATCATAAAAATAGAAGGAATTATAAATTAATTAAAGAGAGTACTTAAGTAATTTGATATATAAAAAATTTGCAGCTATTTTTAAAAACTACTTCATGAAGCTTTTGTTTTAAAAATATTTCTACTTTTTTTCATTCGAACATGACTAGTAGTTTTTTATTCAAAACAAAACGTTACAATCTTCAAAAAAACTATGTACCGAACACACCCTTAAAATATCAACTTGACCAAGATTAAAACTTGCAAGATGCTAGATAGAATAACGAAACTATATAAAATTTTACTTCGATTACGCTTTACAATAAACCCAATCAAACTTAACATCGTGTTTTTGAAAGGCTACTTAATGAGTTATTTCAAAGATTTGTATTGTTAAATCCACATCTATTTTTCTTTTATAATTTTACTACAATTGGAATTGTGATACAACAACAAGAACAATACCCAATCCCGCTAAAATGGGGTATGGGGGAGGTGAGATGTAGACAATCATACCTCTACCCATAGGTAGAGAGATTGCTTCCAGAAAAGGACCTCCAGCTATGAAAAGTCAGAAAAACAAAAACAAAAATAGAAAAGATAAAACATAAAAAAAAGAAAAAAGAAAAAAAGAAAAACATGGTAAACCAGTAAAAAGGTAATAAAAAAGAAAAAAAAACAACAAACAGATTAAGAAAAGGAATATAAATAACAATACATAGATACATAAATAAAAATATCCATAGATAAATAAAACAATGAATACAGGCCCTAGCAATTGGGACACAACTAACTCCCAAGACCAAAAACCCTATGCCGCAAAGTGTTAACCCTCTTCTACCTAATCCTAGATCCTAATATTCCATCTTCAAAAAGACCTATCTGAGATCATGTCCACATAGAGAGAAAGCTCTAGCAAATCCGCTCTAACTCTATCTTCCCACCTCAGAAAAGGGCGACCACGCCTCCTAGTGTCGTCCACCGTAAGCGATTCTGCTTTCCTAACTGGTGCTGTTGGGAGCCTCCTTTTAACGTGACCGAGCCACCTCAGTCTCCCTTCTCTTAACTTGTAGACAATAGATGTCACTCTTAATTCGTTTCTAAAAACACCAACCGGAATTTTATCTAACAACATTTTCCCACACATCCATCTAAGCATCCTCATCTCTGCCACTTCTAACTTCTCCGCTTGTGCCTTTTTCAGGGGCCAATACTCTGATCCATATAGCATGGCAGGTCTAACAGCTAGTTTGTAAAATTTTCCTTTAAGCCTAAGCGGTACTTTCTTGTCACATAGCACTCCTGACGCCACTTTCCACTTCCTCCACCCCGCCTGAATACGGTTGACAACATCCTCATCTATCCTCCCTGTCCTGTGTAAAATGGATCCTAAATACCTGAAAGACTCCTGAGGTCTCAAAGCGTGTTCCCCTATGCAGATATCTTGGCCCTCATCGGTTTCGGTCTTGCTAAAATGGCAAAAAAGATACTCGGTCTTACCTCTACTTATCCTTAGTCCTGAGTCCTCTAACGCAATTCTCCACTCTTCTAATCTTTTGTTTATCTCCTCTTTCATATCCGAAACCAAGACAATGTCATCTGCGAATAACATACACCATGGGATGCTTCCTTGAATCCCTCTCGTTAGCTGGTCGAGAATGATTGCAAAGATGAAAGGACTAAGAGCAGACCCTTGGTGGAGGCCACGTAAAACCTGAAAGTACTCACTATTTCCTACCGGGGTGCTGACACAGGACAAAACACCCTCATACATGTCTTTCAAGACCCTAATATATCTCCCTGGGACGTTTCTATCGTTTAAAGTCCTACAAATAAGCTCCCTAGGAACACTATCATAATCCTTCTCTAAATCTAAAAACACCATATGCATATCACGTTGTTTTTTCCTATACTTTTCCACGAGGCTTCTAATCAAGAATTGTGATGTCTATGTTAATTAGCAAGAAATAGCTTTATTATGTGGGCAACCTTTGAATCAAAATTATTTTATTTAGATCGTACTCTAAATTAATAATTTCTCTTTAAGAAAAAAAAATGATGTGTTTTTTAACTTATACAATAAAGTATTTAACTTTAAACTTATATGGTGAAATTAAACGTATTTCATAAAAATTTGACTAGGTTTCAAAACACTAAAACATTATGTTTATTTATTTAAAAATTGGGTAAAGATTTCTTTATATCTTATTACAGCGTTATAAAACATCATAAAACTCGGTAAGATCCTTGATTGATATAAAACATCTGATGGTCATGCACTCATGCATCAAAAGTTGATTTTCATCTGGTTATTAATCCATCGTTGTAAAACATTATGCTAACAATAATTTTAAATACTAGGACAAAGTGCGGAATATAATTAGATATGCCTAAATTATCACTGTATGCAATCAACTTTATTTTATACGTAAAACTATAACTTACATTTTAGTTCATTGTATGTAATCCATTACTCATTTAACAGGTTACTGGTAAAGTTTTTTATTTGTTTATTGTCTAATCATAATATTCATGTGTTCTTCATATCTTCTTCATCAAATTAAGAATAATACCATGAAATAATACAGCCAGGAACAAACTCAGCAACACTAACTTTCATATGCAAAACATGATCGATATTAACAAGAATTGCACGGAAAAAAGATGAAAGATGAACCCTAACTTTAATCTACAAAAAGATAAAAAACAAATGACAAACTTTAACCTTGATCTGAATATACCCTAACTTTGATAAACCGAGATACCTTCAATTTTGATAAGCTCAAATCTCACCTTCAATAAACTCACATCTCACATTTGATCAACCTAGAAACCCCTACGAACTCAAATCACATTTGGGAAAGGGGCGAGAACCCATCAGCTCCGATAAACCCATATCTCACCTTCAATCTTACCTTTAATTGATGAAGCCTCGGTGGTGTCCCCCTCCTTTTCTAACAAAAATGGCGACCTCCCTAGGATTATTTCAAAGTGAAACAAATGAAGAATAAAAAATAAATGAAGAACCGGGAAAAGTAAACGGAAACTAGAAAATTCGTTGGAGGTTTTGCAGGTACATTTTTCGAAGTTGGATGCATTTTAGGATATAAAATAAAGTTATTTGCATATTATAGCAATTTAGCTGATTTGTTGTATTTTCACGCACTTTGTCATAAATAATATTGAAGCAAAACCTATAATTTTTAAAGAGGTTATGTAAGTTCTTATTTTGTATTACTATTTATTTTCATACTCACAGACAAAGACAAAGTTAAAATTAAGAGATGAGATGAAAAAAAAGATGGTCAGGTCGCTTGTTATGGTCGACTCGATCATCTCGGGTTCCATCGAGTTCCTTTGGGAACACCAAAACGCAAATGCCGGGTACCCCAATCGAGTAGGTCATTCGGGTCTTCAAACTCGATCAGGAAGCTCACAACCCCCACCCTCTCTCAACCAATCACACACTCAAACATACTTAATTTATTAACATAAAAATTAAAAAAATAGGGATAGTTTGAAGAAGAAGTATAACACTTAATTTAAGTTGCAAGGAAGAGAATAATGTGGAAGTGATGTGACATTGGGTAAGAAAAAATAGGAAATGAATAACAACTAGTGGCTCATTAAGTATCATATATAATTATTCAGTAGGTAAGAAATGAAATAGATATAAATATAATTTCCTAATTTTTGTATGTTAACAAGTAAATATTACTCGCGTTTCGCGGCGGGTAAAAATAATATCTCGTTTACTGTAAGATTATTCTGTTACTTTAATTTTTAATGAAATACGTTTAAACAACTCTATAAAAAATAATTTAAAAGGCTTCCAATTTATATCCTTGACTTTGCTCACTATTATTAATATAAACAACTATTGTATTAAACTAAATTATTTTTAACATAGATAATCTACTACTACTACAACTAATAATAATAATAATAATAATAATAATAATAATAATAATAATAATAATAATAATAATAATAATAATATTATTATTATTATTATTATTACTATTATTATTATTACTATTATTATTATAATAATAATATAATAATATAATAATATTATTATTATAAAAGTAGTATAATAATAATATAATAATATAATATTATTGTTATAGTAATAATATAATATTATTATAGTAATAATATAATAATATAATAATAATAATAATATAATAATAATAATAATAATATAATAATAATAATAATATAATAATAATAATAATAATATAATAATAATAATAATAATAATAATAATAATAATACAATAATAATAATATAATAATAATAATATAATAATAATAACAATAATAATAATATAATGGGATAATTTCCTATATACCCTTATTAAACACTTAAATATCTTATTTGTCCATCCTAAATTTAAAATATCTTATATACCCTTCTTAAACACTTAAATATCTTATTTACCCAAATCACAATTTTTATTAATTTTTTATTATTTTATAATCAATTTAAATCATTTATAATTATTTAAAAAATGAAAAAGACCATATTGCCCTAGCCTTATTTACGTAAGATACAATTACCCTAATCCTATCGATAATACGTAGCCACTTCTCCCTCACGTCGATCAAACCTACGGCAGTTTCTCCCTCACGTCGATCGAACCAGCGCCTCTCCCGCTGCACTGCCACCGTTCTCCACCGCCGTGCACTGCTTCCCTTCGCCTTTGCCACCGCCGTGCACTGCTTCCCTTCGCCTTTGCCGCTGCCGCCGGCTAGAGCCACCACAGTTTCTCCAGGTTTTGATATTTGTCTTTTGCTTTATGTTGGTTTTCTAGTATGTACGTATATGCTTTATTGACTTCGTATGCATCATGGTTTGCTTTTGAGTTCAATCTTGCATTGCTCCCTCACGTCGTTTGCTTTCCGTTGGTTTTATAGTATGTGCGTAGATGCTATATTGAGTATTTAATCATCATGGTTTGCTTATGAGTTCAACTATGCACTGCCTCCCTCACGTCATCAATTGCTTTGTGTTGGTTTTACATTGATACATTGAAAAGATAAGAGAGAGCTGATTGATTACTTTTTTGAGGTGTTTTTCTTTTTTCTTCATAAAATATGATTACTAGTAATTTTTTGTTTCTTGTCAACCAAGTAGTTGAATAGAAACTTGTGATGCCATCATACAGGATATAACTAATTTGCTATGTGGTCAGTTATTGTTTCTGGACCTCCTCCCAAATGTTGTTAAGTTGTCATTTCTAACTAGGATTAGACACCTATTATATCTCAATAATATATTTTATTTCTATCTTGCTATATAGAATTTGGGTGAATATGAAGTTTGTAGAAGTTCTAACAATCAAGCTGAAGTGAAGTGCAAGGGGAGACGTTGGGAAGTTTACCTAGATGAAAGAAAATGCAGTTGTCGAGTGTGGCAAGTTAAGGGTCTACCATGTGTACATGCAGCTGCTTTTATTGCTTTTATAAGGGACGCTAATTGGGACAAGTATGTTGATCCTTATTTTACTATAGAGAGATACAAACAGGCATATGCATTTGAAATCACTCCATTGCCCGGAAAGGATCAATGGATGAAAAAGAATGGAGAGAAAATATATCCGCCTATTATCAAGCGCCCGGCTGGACGACAAAAAAAATAGAATAAAATCATCGGATGAACCTAAAAGAAGGCACAAGTGTCCGAAATGTGGCCAGTATGGACACCGTGAAAAGACATGTAAGAACGCCGCATCACAAGATTTGGATTCAAATGAAACAACCGCATCTAAAAGGTTACTTAAATTTCTTTTTTCTTTATTTTATTTAATTTTAAAAAGATATCAATACTTATACAATACTAATAATATTTTTTATCTATTTCAGGAGACGTGGAAAGAAGAATCAATCTCAAAATTGCTCTACATTATCAGCTTCTACGTGAAAAAAGTTCGTGAATACGTTAGGAGACTTTAAGTTTGGTTAATAGTCGGTTAAACTTTCTTCTTTTAAGTATGATGTCTATTAAATAGGTTTGAGTATTGATTTTAATGGTCCTTCTTTATTAACTTAAAGTATCTTTATGTTACCATGCTTATGTTCGAGACAAGAATTTTGTAATTTTGGACCATGTTTTAACTTCTAGACTCTTGTTAGAGCCATGTTCTTGGAGTTATTTTGTATGCCATTTCTGGAAAAGCTGGGTAATTGAATGCCTTTTTGGTATTTTAAATTTCTAATTTGACAAGAAAATCATGAATTAAGTATCTGGAACTTTATGCTTTAGAACAATTATCCTTATGCACTATGTATGAGAGAATTTCATGAATTAAGTAAATTGTATGATTAAAATGATGTAAAATTAATAAAAATGATGATTTGGGCAAATAAGATATTTAAGTGTTTAAGAAGGGTATATAGAATATTTTAAAGTTAAGGAGGGTAAATAAGATATTTATAAAGTTTAGTAAGAGTATTGAGGATATTTTTAAAATGGATTTAAAAGAGGGGTATAATAGTCATTGAATAATATTTTATAATTATAATTCTTTTAAAATGATTTAAAATTAATAAAAGGGATGATTTGGGTAAATAAGATATTTAAGTGTTTAAGAAGGGTATATAGGATATTTTAAATTTAAGAAGGGTAAATAAGATATTTTGATCTTTAATAAGGGCATATAAGAAATTATCTCTAATATAATAATACAACAATGACACGGTCCGAAAATTTATAGAGGTTTCCAGAAAAATCTAGAATTTTGTAGAAGTTTCCGGAACCTTCAAGAAGGATGAAGAAGCTTATAGAAGCATGTGGAAGAATGGAGATACTTAAAGAACCTTGTAGAAGGTTGTAGGAGTGTAAGTTGGTATAGAAATCTAGAATACTCCTAATGAGGAGGTGATGGAGGATTCTAGATCCATGACTTGCCTATAAATAGGCTTAGCCATGCTCATTTGTAATCAAGTTGAAAAAGAAGTTGTAAAACAAAGTGTGAGTTCTCAATACAAGTGTAGAGCATTTCTTAAAAGAGTCTCGAGTGTTCTCTTCAATCTCTCATATAATCTTTTAAACTTAGAGGGAAAGTAAGGCTGAGCTAGCGTTGGTAAAAGCTAGTGCCACACGGTTTGCAAAGGTATAAAGCAGCCCGTGACAGTTGGTATCAGAGCCAAGGTTCGAGCTACACTTCCGACTAAGAGTGATGGCAAGTCATTTGGAGGAGAACATAATTTTGGAAACAGAGGAAAGTGATAATGTCTCAAGGGAAACCGAAAGGGCTACTCGCGGTAGACCTCGTAAGGATAAGTCTGTCGTTAGAGAGCCCATGGTCGATTTTGAGAAAAGACTAGCCAAGGTTGAGCTAGTTGTGGCGGAACATCATGACCGTTGGGAGGAGCTAGACCCACGCATGACGCAGCTAGGGGAAGAGCTGCAAGGGGATATGTTGGGTACACTCAATGAGGCCGTTGACCGCCTTACCAAAATCGACGATGAGAATAAGGCCATGATCACGATGCTCCAGGGGGAGATTCTCAAACTCAGGGGTGAGCTTGAGGCGTGTCACATTAAGTTGGCTAAGGTTATTCATGATCCTAGAGGGGAACCTTCATTTGTACAAGAAGAATTGCAGCAAATGAAGGCGGAGATCAATGCTCTACGTAACGGTGGCATTATGGGTACAATGTTAGGGACACCAAAGGTCGACGTCCCAAAGCCCGAGTCTTATCATGGGACACGTAAAGCTAGGGACATAGAGAATTTTCTCTATGGCCTAGAACGTTACTTTCAAGCAGTAGGGGCGGAAGCTGATGCGGTAAGACTCAATCATGCACCCCTTTACCTAAAGGATACTGCGCTGGTGTGGTGGAGGCGTAGGTCTAGTAACATAGACCGTGATGTTGAGCCAATCACCACTTGGGAGGGATTCAAGGTTGAACTCAAGAGGCAATTTCTCCCAAATGATGCGGAAGATGAAGCAAGGGCCAAGCTTCGTCGGCTGCATCATAGAGATGGGTACATTAGGGAGTATGTCAAAGAATTTTCGGAGCTTATGGTAGAAATTCCTGACATATCTCCTAAGGAAGCATTGTTTACATTCATGGACGGCCTTAATCGTTGGGCCAAGCTTGAGTTACAACGAAGAGATGTGCAAAATATTACTCAAGCCATGGCCATTGCAGAAAGTCTGATCGAGTTTCAGAAGAAAGATGCAACTAAGGAGAAGGGCAAAGATAAGAGGTCGTTCCAAAGCAAAGGAGGGGGAGACAAGGGCAAATCTTACCCGAAGTCCGGTAATGTTTCTAAGCTAACTCATAATACTGAGGTTATCAAAGGTGACAAACCTAAGAGACAATTTGAAGGTTGTTTCTTGTGTGGGGGGACTCACTTAGCGAGAGATTGCCCTTCCCGAACAAAGTTAGCTGCCATTGCCCAAAGTTTAGAACAAGACAACGAGAAGAAAGTTGCTTGCATGAAAAGGCTTGATGCGGTGCAAGCCAAGATCAACCCAATGAAGAAGGGGCGGATGTACGTAGAGGCTACATTGCGAGAACGTACCTTATGGGCACTTATTGACACAGGAGCTGACACAAACTATATCAATGAAGGTACGGCTAAATCCCTAGGGTTAACATGGACATCATCAAAGGGACGTTTTAAGGGAGTAAATGGGGAATGGAAAGAGCTTACTGGAGAAGCCAAGGGAGTACCTATTCAGATCGGGTCTTGGATAGGTAATGCTTCTTTTTCCATCGCTCCCTTAGATGACTATGAGGTGGTACTTGGGATGGAGTTCATAGACCATCTCAAACCCGTGATGGTGCCAAGTAATGACACCCTAGTTATCATGCAAGGAGAGGATCCCTGTGTGGTGAAAGTTTGTCGGGAAAGCCAACTTGGTCCTAATCAACTAAGCAAGGGACTACGTCGAGGAGAAAGAACTATTGCTGCTATAATGGTAGAAGAGGAGTTACCAGGAGAAGATCCTACCCCTGATAAACATATTCACCCAAAATTAATAGACGTCCTTAAGGAGTTCGTGGATGTCATGCCCGAAGACTTGCCTAAGGAGTTACCGCCAAGGAGGGAGATTGACCATAAAATTGAATTAGTAAACGGAGCTAAGCCGGTAGCACAAGCTCTATATCGCATGTCCCCCAGTGAACTGGAGGAACTCAAGGCACAACTCAAAGAACTACTGGAGGCAGGGTTCATTCGACCATCAAAAAGTCCGTACGGGTCTCCAGTTTTGTTCCAACGCAAGAAGGATGGATCATTGCGCATGTGCATTGACTACCGGGCATTGAATAAGCTGACGGTGAAAAACAAGTACCCGATACCTCTTATTGTTGACTTGTTCGATCGTCTCCAACAAGCCAAGGTGTTCACGAAATTGGACTTACGAAAAGGGTACTACCAAGTGAGGATAGCCGAAGGAGATGAGCCAAAGACAACATGTGTCACCAGATATGGGTCTTACGAATTCCTGGTCATGCCCTTTGGTCTCACCAACGCCCCGGCTACGTTCTGCACCTTAATGCAACGAGTCTTAGCCGATTTCATAGACAAATTCGTCGTAGTCTACTTAGATGACATCGTCATCTATAGTGAGACTATGGATGAACATGTAGAACACTTACGACTCGTGTTCAATGCATTAAGGGAAAATAAGCTCTTTGTTAAGAAAGAAAAATGCTCGTTCGGGTTACATGAGGTTTCTTTCTTGGGGCATATAATCGGGGGTGGAGAGATTCGTATGGAGCCAGCTAAAATCAAAGCTATACTAGAATGGGAGGCCCCATCTAAAGCTTCCGAGTTACGATCATTCTTGGGATTGGTTAACTACTATCGGAGGTTTATAGATGGACACTCTGCTATAGCAGCACCACTTACCGACTTACTAAAGAAGGGTACGAAATGGTGTTGGACGAGGAAACACCAAACCGCATTTGAAGCTCTCAAAGACGTGGTTACAAAAGGTCCCGTGCTAGCACTGCCGGACTTTGCCAAACCTTTTGAGGTATGTACGGATGCCTCTGATTTCGCCATTGGTGGTGTTCTCATGCAAGACGGTCATCCGATAGCATATGAGAGCCGTAAGTTAAGTGACGTGGAAAGGCGGTGGCCAACACATGAGAAAGAAATGTTGGCAGTCGTACATTGCCTACGTGTGTGGGAACATTACTTGAAAGCAGCTACACCATTCAAGATTAAAACTGATAATCGAGCAGTAAGCTACCATCAGACACAAAAGAAGTTGTCAAGCAAACAAGCACGATGGCTTGATTATCTCGCCGAGTTCAAGTATGAACTAGAGTATAGCTCGGGAAAAACCAACTATGTAGCGGATGCCTTAAGCCGAAAGAGCATGCTCGCTCCAATCATCAGCACACCGATGGGAAACCTTCTTGATCGTATTAAGGAAGGTTTAGAACATGATCATCAGTCGAGAACGTTCATGGAGTTATCCAAGGAAGGCAAGACCAAACGGTTCTGGGTGGAAGATGGAGTTCTTTATACGAAAGGACAACGCCTGTACATTCCGGCATGGGGGAATCTAAGACGAGACATTCTTAAGGAATGTCACGATAGCCGTTACGCTGGGCATCCGGGAACGCATAGAACACTCGCTATGATGCAAGAGAGTTTCTACTGGCCACGCATGCGAGAAGATGTGGAGAACTATGTGAGGACATGTCTAGTGTGCCAGCAAGATAAGATTGAACAAGAGCATCCACATGGGTTACTTCAACCGTTGCCTATCCCTGAACGTATATGGGATAGTGTATCGATGGACTTCATAGTTAACCTACCCTTATCAGAAGGTTGCTCAAGTATTCTCGTAATCGTGGATCGACTATCAAAGTATGCAACTTTCATTCCAGCTCCAAAGGAGTGCACTGCAGAAGTGACAGCGAGGCTTTTCATGAAGCATATAGTGAAGCATTGGGGACTACCAACATCAATTGTGAGCGATCGAGATTCACGCTTCACGGGAAGATTCTGGCAAGAGTTGTTTCGACTTCTAGGCACAGAACTAAAGATGTCGACTGCAATGCACCCTCAAACAGATGGACAGACAGAACGAGTCAATGCTGTGCTAGAAGTGTATCTTCGGCACTATGTCGGAGCCAATCAAAGAGATTGGGCAAAGTTACTAGACATTGCTCAATTCTCATACAACCTTATGAGGAGTGAAAGTACCGGTAAAAGCCCTTTTGAGATTGTCTTGGGGTTTCAACCGGCTACCCCTAAAGACATCATCGGAGGATATACGGGAAATAGTCCACCTGCCTACCGATTTGCTAAGGATTGGCAGGAACGCGTAGAAGTGGCGAGGCTATACTTGGAAAAATCAGCTAAGAAAATGAAGAAGTGGGCTGATAAGAAACGTACCTTCAGGGAATTTAGTGAAGGAGACCAAGTCTTGTTAAAACTCTACCAACATGGACGGGATCGTGCCCTACACAAAGGTCTCCTACGAAGATACGAAGGTCCGTTTACAGTAATTAAGAAGATTAGTTCGGTGGCCTATAAGCTAGAGTTACCCGAGGCCTATGTAAGGATACATCCAGTGTTTCATGTAAGTTTGTTAAAACCGTACAGAAAAGACCCAGAGGATGAAGAAAGGAACATTTCAACACGAGCACCGGCACGCATGAGGGATCAATACGAGAATATAGCTGAAGAAATCCTCGCCAAGAGAATTAAACAGGGAAGAACAGGAGCACCCATGAAAGAGTACTTGGTAAAGTGGAAGAATAAACCCTTAAGCGAGACCAGTTGGGAGCCAGCCGAGAGTTTATGGCAATTCACCAAGTTGATCGATGCTTTCGAGGCAGAACAGGCATCGAGGACGATGCCTCATTCAGGTGGGGGAGAATGACACGGTCCGGAAATTTATAGAGGTTTCCAGAAAAATCTAGAATTTTGTAGAAGTTTCCGGAACCTTCAAGAAGGATGAAGAAGCTTATAGAAGCATGTGGAAGAATGGAGATACTTAAAGAACCTTGTAGAAGGTTGTAGGAGTGTAAGTTGGTATAGAAATCTAGAATACTCCTAATGAGGAGGTGATGGAGGATTCTAGATCCATGGCTTGCCTATAAATAGGCTTAGCCATGCTCATTTGTAATCAAGTTGAAAAAGAAGTTGTAAAACAAAGTGTGAGTTCTCAATACAAGTGTAGAGCATTTCTTAAAAGAGTCTCGAGTGTTCTCTTCAATCTCTCATATAATCTTTTAAACTTAGAGGGAAAGTAAGGCTGAGCTAGCGTTGGTAAAAGCTAGTGCCACACGGTTTGCAAAGGAATAAAGCAGCCCGTGACAACAACAACAATAATAATAACAATAATAATAATAATAATAATAATAAATTCTTACACAAAAGACAAAATACACTAAAAACAAAAATTTTTCCTCCCTTTTGTATGTATTTATAATTATAATTGGAGATTTGGGCATTGTTTTTTCTTAAAAAAAATAAAAAAAAATCTTTAAAATAGTTCAAACGAGATTACCCGATAAAAGCGGCGCCTTGCTCGTCATGTTTAATCCTACAATTATTTTGTCTCCCATGTTATATTGTGATTTTTTTCCTCTTCACATTTTGTCATCATTTGATGATAACTTCGATGATAATAATCGTATTATTTCTTGATCTCAATTATTATTATTTTAACAGCGTTTGTTTATCTCTTTATTGTTGTTAAGTAATGTTTCACAATAACCTTTATAAGGGTCCTGAGCTATCCCTCTTATAACTAATTGGTTTTGAGTTAGAATCTTACAAACTTACATGATATCAGAGCAAGGTTCATCTGTGGTTGATCAAATACCGCACGAACTCCACGTAACCTATAAATATCCACGTGTTAGGCGGAAGAAAGAAAAAGAACGCCATACGTGAGGGGGCGTATTGAGTAATGTCCTACGTCAAACGCAAATTCACTTTGTAATGTTTATAAGGGTCCTGCGTTATTCCTCTAATAAACAATTGGTTTTGAGTTAGAATCCCACGAATTTACAATTATGTGTAGTAAATGATAGTATCTAAGTTAGGTAAAAGTTATTCTTTTACAATTACCCGTCTTTTCTTCATTTTTGTTATAGGTTGTCCGAACGAATTTCTCTTTGAAGATAATAAAGAAGGTTGTTTATTATCCACAATTGATATAGGTTAAAATATTATTTTTTTAAAAACGGTTAAAAATTGTCTTCATACAAATAAAATCACCTAAATCTAAAAATATGAAATAAACCATACAAATAAAGATAAGATTAAAATATTGTATTCATATTTAATTTAATATATAAAATTTATTCACCTAAAATATATGAAATTTTTGAAAAATAAAATAAACATCTCACGTATATATAGGTTAAGTTTGAATAGTTATCTCATGTAAAAAGTGTTGGATTAAATTAAGAAATGTGAGGGTTGAGATTAAAGAAAAAACTTCTATGATTAAATTATATTTTAAAAAGAAAAGTTTTTTGAAACCTATTATTTTAATAATATCGTTAGATTAAATAGTTTGTCTATATATTTAGAAAAAGATGTTCATATTCATTTGTCAACTGGATTCAAGATTAATCTTCAAAGGTCGATTTCAAGATCTAGGGCTTCATCTTGTTTCTTCACTCTATTGGGAAATGATCTGTAATGTTAACATCACCTCAATTAGGTGATGTTATACTCACAAACTACTTTAATGAAGGGTAACTTAGTCATTTCAGTATTTACTCATTTAAATAGTTTGCAATTCAAATGAGTAAATACTGAAATGACTAAGTTACCCTTCTTAAAGTAGTTTGTGAGTGTGACATACTGACATCACCTAAGTTAGGTGATGTTAACATTACAGATCATTTCCCCTTGTTGAAATA
The DNA here is from genome assembly GCA_947179395.2 of Pulicaria dysenterica. Classification (NCBI taxonomy): domain Eukaryota; kingdom Viridiplantae; phylum Streptophyta; class Magnoliopsida; order Asterales; family Asteraceae; genus Pulicaria; species Pulicaria dysenterica. Next base: position 50,729,493 of record OX359295.1, read on the forward strand.
TCATTATGACTACATTTGCGGTTTATGCAATTTCCATATCTGTTTATACAATCGGTTTCCAAATCTGTTCTTGTAATCGATTTTGCAATGTCCTCGTAATCGATTTCCAGGTTTGTTCACTTTTTTCTTGGCAAATGATGTAGGCTGCTTTCCAAATTCTAATGGTGTGTTGCTCATCCAGGAGGTTAATCCTCCCAATAATATTAAAATTATTGTTGCTTGTGAAATGTTTTCTATGTTCGATTTTGATTGCTTACCAAAATTTGATTTCATTCACCAAAGCTGTGTTCAAGTTTTTTATTTCTAGGGTTAAGATGTTCCTGTTGAATGAAGATGAACTATGAATCACTTTAGAATGTTGGTGCTATTTTTTAATACAAAAATAAAGTACATTGATTACTATAATTTTTACAAGGTTTGTTGTATTTATACGCTTTTTATCTTTTTTAAAGCATAGATCAATTCTCTTATTTTCTTTTAATGTTACACAAGTCTTGTATGTTGTTAAGATGTTAACATTGTACATCATTCACCTTTAAAGAACCAGTGTCTTTGTTATATATAACGATAATGCACCAAACAAGGAGGGCTCCTCGTGATATCCATTGTGCAAAGATATTGATTGGCTCTTGATCCTTATCTCGTGCTTTAGGTAACGAGCGAGGGTATGCTTTTTTGGGGGTGGATATAATTTAAATTGCCGGTGGTCCATTGATGGTTAGTGATTATTGCAGTTGGTTAGTCATATATGAGAAGTTTTGACGTGAGAGCTAATGATGACAGTGATCCTATCTCACACTTTTCAAGTGGGTCCTCAAATTTAGTAGTGAGAGTGATGATTAATAAAAGGCTAAGTGGTGCTTAAATTATTGGAGAAAAAATTTAACATGACGATATGATGAATGTGATAAGATACAAGTGCTACAAATACTCTTATAGGAGGCAATGTGGTAAATCTTATCGCAATCTCACATTAACATAACAAATATCACACTATCTATGATAATGATCTTTTTTGGACCTTAAGAGCATACGTAGTGGTAAACACTCATAACTGTCATAACTAACCTTAAAGTCAGCATAACTAACTCATAACTTAATAGTCACAAATCACAATGATAACATTTATAACTTCCATCAATGGAACACACACAAATATTTATTTCTAATTTCTATTGGTTAAAGAAAAAAAGAAAATTAATATAAAATGGATGGGAACCTCGTTACCACCACAAAGAAGATGCCAATAGCATGCATATGACAAATTGGCCACAATGATAATAACTATAGTTATGGTGGTTATCGGCAATTCGGTAGTTATTGACAATAACTAAGCAATAAATAAGCCCTATTACGAGTGCTCTAATTGTTAAAGAGAGGTGATTCGTACATAACAAAAGTGACCATACATAACAACTATATGCATCATCAACTTGTAACATGTGTATTACAGTTTGTACTTTGTTGTGTATGACTAAAAACTGTTATGTACGGATCAGTTCTCATTATTAAATTGTTAATGAACAGAATTTCAAGACTCATAAGCTTTTTTAATTTCACTTTTATAACAAAGACATTAAAAATCAAACACAATACAATAGTAAAAAAGTTTAGACTAATTAAAAAATTATATTGATTGAAAAAAATACATTAACTAAAATATAATTTGGTTCCCCATTTCGCTTTATAATACACTACCGATCAATTTCATTATCCTCTCAGTCGGGGTGGTTAGAACTTTTAGTTCTTAAAGCAAGTTTCTAAAGTTAAACTTTTTTTCCAACCTATTAGTTCTTCATAACTCTGGTGTAAACTCTCTTGCTAACACTTGAAGATCCTTGCATTCAATAAATAGGGCAAGTTAATTTTGCTTACTAAAAGCTAAGAGGGTGTTTGGGTAAGCTTATTTTATAGCTTAAGCTTTATTAGCTTTTTAACTTATAAGCTTTTTAGTTAAAAAAGTGTTTAAACTAACTTATGACTTATAAGCTAATAAGTTATTTTTAAAGTGTTTGGCTTAGCTTATTATTATAAAATGACTAAAAAGACATGCTTATAAATGAGGGAGAGAAAGATGTTGGGAAAAGAAAAAAAAGTTAGAGTATTTATGTAAAAGTGCAAAAATAAGCTCATGTGAAGAAATATAAGTTCCATTTAGCTTATGGAAATTTACTTATTTTTACTCAAACTAAGTTCATAAGTTCAAGCTAATTAGCTAAAAACTCCTAAAATAAGCTAAAACAAACACCCCCTAAGACATTTTGCTTTATTTTAAACATAACCCTTGGGGGGGCGTTTGGTTCAAGTATTGATTTTTGGGGGGGGCTTTGGTTCAAGTATTGATTTTTGAAGGAATGTGATTTATAGTGGGATTGAGATTTGGGGGGGATTTGCATTAGGGGGGATTTACAAACCAATCCTTTGTTTGATTCAAATGTTGTATGTGGGATTTCCACCACCTTGCAACAACCACACCACCATCCAAGACACCACCAACCTCCCACCTTCCGGCGACGATGATGATTCGATGTTTAAGTTTGATCGATCAGGTCCGATTTACTTCATTACTGGCAATAAATCGAATTGTGATCAAGGTCAAAAGCTGATTGTGGTGGTTTTGGCTCTCAGAAACCGATCACCACCTCCCTCCGTGCTAACCAGATCAACGCAGATCTGCTAGGGTTTTCGGGTTTAGGGACAGCGACGGCTACATCATCACCACACCAACGCCCCCTAACCAGATCTGCTAGGGTTTTCTTCGACGGCGAAGGTTTCTTCGTGGATTAGGGTTTTCTTCGAAGGGATCTGACGGCGGTGGCTTGACTCGGTGTCTTCGTGGGTTAGGGTTTTTGATGGCTGGGGTTTTCGAAGGGATCTGACAACGGCTAGGGTTTTCTTCGACGGCTAGGGTTTTCCGACGGCGGTGTCTTCGTGGGTTAGGGTTTCTGACGGCGGTGGCTTGACACGAACGACGACGACGGTTTATGACAGCATAGCAAACGAAGACGGCAGTGGTTCGCCGGAATAGTAGCCGGAGAGTCGCCAGAGCAAATACCTCAATTGAGGGTTTTCAAAATACCAAGGTGGATGGAGGGATTGAAAAATACCTCATATGTGGGATTCTAAAGAATCCTGGGAATTTGAATCCCATGTCCATTTTGCAAACCAAACACATGATTTGAAGAGATTTTAAATTCCATTCCCATGAAATCTCACGAAATACCACGAACCAAACGCCCCCTTAGGACTGTGGATAAGCTAAAAAAGGTAATATTAATTTCCAAATATAACAATCATAACTCATGTTTTATAACTAATCTTCCATGTTTGCAAAAAAATCTACTATAATTATCTTTACTTAGTTTCATCTAGCCCAACTATTTCATCGCTTCACCAAAGCATCCTTGTCACATGAACTTGACAAATTTTTGGCCTTCTAGCTAATGGGAGTGGCACTCAAAGAAAGTGAAGCATCAACCAGAATGAAACCCGATGCCTTATGCCAAATTGACACAAGATTAGTATTGACGGCTAAACAATCCGCTTGGGGTTAGTCCGAACTCATATTCTGATAGGAAATGTGTAGTCTAATTACTTAAGGGGTAAAGGGTAAATTTTGGTGTACGCTTGTTAGCTGTTCTAAATAAATAGAGGTTAGTCTCTCTTTTGTTGGTAGGCTGAATTATCTTCTAGTTTGGTTTAGTCTCTTAGAGAGATTGGCTCATTTGGTTATTCCTTTGAGAGAGGGTTGTGCCCTGGATCAACTATCCGACTGTGGATGTTTTGAGTTTATCACTGTTCTTGTTTTAATCCTATATCATTCCATACTTCAATTTCTGGTTATCGATTGATGTTTATGACTGTTCTTAATTTTTGATTCGTAACATATTCGCAAGAAGAAAACTTAGTCCAAGTAACTAGCTAGCCAACATCAACAACAATCCATGGTACAAATGAGTTAATCTGTGAAAACTGCAGGAAAAGCAATGAAAATGAATATACTTACCATTATGCAAACTATTCAAGTACAAAAATAGTTGCAGTAGAAAGAGGAAACAAGTAAACTTAAACTGAATGAGCATAAGTTATGAGACTATAAGAGGACCAGCAAAAAAAATCTACAAGAAAAAATAGAAACTTGTATGGCAATTTTGATATACAAATATTTATTTACTAACCACAGAAGAATGCTCCACAATTAACTTCAAACGTTTGGCCAATACATCAAACTCTGCAATATGTTGATCCCTCCATCGTTTCTCAAAACTCATCTCTTTCTCAAGATTTGAGTATCCTTGAAGATCAATCATCTTTTTAATCTCCTTCAAAGATTGATCAAGCACATCAGCAAGTGTCTTGGTCGCAAATTGCACTACCCCTTTACTCAAATCACCACATATACTCTTTACCTTGATTTCGTTTCGGTTCAGTTCGACATTCGCATTACTAAGCTTCACATCTCGGTCACCATTACCATTGAAATGGCCTTTGAAACCACCACTGGGACCACGATGGTTGTAACTTTTGTGACCATTATTGTTTGTTTTCGTAATCACAGACGGTAAAGCTAATACAGCCGTCGAAGAAGACGGCAACATCGGCGAGAAATTACCCTTAACTCCAACGAAATTCGACTTACAGTTATGATCGTCGGCCGGTTTACAATTCGTATTGGTAACACCAAACGGCAAAGCCGGGTGATCTGGCTCCCAAAGTTGCTTTGAAAGATCATACAACGCACGATCCTGAGGCGAAAGCAGAGCTTTATCAAATCCCTTAGACAGGCGCGACGAAATCACCCGAAACTTTTTCCGGAGACGACGGAGCTTCTCGGAGAGCTGAGATTTGGAGTAGGGCTGCGACATTCCATTGGAGAATTGAGCATAGAAAACACCGAGATCTCGAGGAAAGGACAATCCTTGGGAAGAACAATCGAGGAGACCTTGGAGCAAACGGATCTCGTCTGGCTCAGTCCAAATCCGATGAAATTTGAAAGGAGGGTGCCTAGCGGTGACATCGTGATCGGCTCCGGCAGCGTCATCGTCAGCGTCGTCGGCGAAGGGGGTTGTGGAATGGAGTTTGGGGGTAGTGAGGATTAGATTAAGATCGGAGGTGGGGTTTTTGCGCTTAATTGGAAGCTTACGAGAAGAAGGGATGGCTGAGATGGGGCTGGCTTGTATAGGAGGAGGGTTTGATGGTGGGGTGGAGTCCATGGTTCTGTGTGTGTGTTTGTTGTGTGTGTGTGTGTGTGAGGATCATCAGTTTTGAGTGCGGGTGAGGGGGGTGGGGTGGGTTTGACCAAGATGGCCAGGATCTGGTCAAGGTTCGGAACGTAATTAAAACTCGTGATCCTATTATTGGGATATATTTTGTGATACCCACCTTTTTTCAGTTAAAATAGTTTTAGTAAGAGAAATGATATATATTCTTCTACTTTTTTATTTCTACTATCCTCCTACTCATATAATTAAGACACTTGTTATATTCTTAACATCCTCATCCCATTTTACTTGATATTTCTATACTATCCTTAATAATTAATTAAAAAAAAAGAAAAAAGAAACTTATTACAAGAGTCTGCAGGTGAAGAATTAAGGTGTCCTTCGTATGCCTTTGCACCTTCAATGGATGCAAGACACCCACCTCACGATGACTTCCAATCTATTCCAGGTTTTATGATTTAGATTCCATGTATATTTATAAGACTTTTGTTCTTAATTTAGTTTTATTCCACATAATCAAAGTTGATTTGTTGTTGATTCTTGTAATATTCTACACACATTCAAAATTAATTTCAATATTTGAACTGTTTTCTTTGCTAATTATGTATTGACGTTTATCTCAATGAGGAATGATGGCAAAAATGTAGATTTAGGTCACTAAAAGTAATTGATTTTTGTTCTATTCTACGTATCGATGTTTTCTTGAAGGCCAATTTAGTGGTAACATTGTTGATTCTATGCAGCAACATTGCAACTTATATGTGTCAAATCAAATGAGTGTCTATGTGCCAAATTTCTTGTTTATTCTGCTTCAAACGATATGGAACAGCAGCAGATAATTAAGTTGCAGAAAGCTTCACCCAAATTTCAACCAAAGTTAAAAATCAGCAACAACCCAAATTTCTTGTCATTTGCTTCAAATGGATTTTGCTCACCTTTTTAATTTTGCTTCATGATTATGATTTTGCTCACCTGATGGTTTTTGCTTCAAATGGATTTTCTCACCTGATTACTTTTGCTTCAACCAAAGTTTAAATCAATCAATTTTACTTTTTGCTTCGTTTCCTCCATATCACCGTCGAAGGAAAGAGAGGGTCGAGGAGAGCCAGGGCTTCGGTATACAAACTCCATATTACGGTCGACACAAAGAGATTTATTGCTTCGTTATGGATCTACTCTTCACGTTTTTCTTCACCTACTGGCTGTTATTAGGGCTTCGGTATACGAGCGACGCAAAGAGACTCAAAGAGAAGTAGGTCTTTGCTATGGGTCTGGTCTTCATATCTTCCTTCACTTACAGACTGTTATTAGGCTGCTCGTTGTACATAACTCGAAACCATCGGGTAGCTTTGGGTTCAATTGGGAACACCAAAACTTGAGTTTGGGTAGCCAAATCGAGTAGCAGCTTCGGGTCCTGGAACTCGATGGAGAAACTCGCCTCCCCCACCCCCCCACCCCCCTCACAACCAATCACACTTCAACACATATTTTTTTTATTTTAATATATTAATAAAAAAATAGGGATAGTTTTAAAGTAAGGTAAAACTTGATATTGGATAAAGAAGAAAGGTAAGGGAGGGAGAATGATGTGACGCTGATGTGGCTGCAGGTAAATCTTACCTGCAGGTAAGGTATAACGTGTAACCTTAGGGCTTGGGTTTACAACCTCATTGATGCAACGAGAATTAGAGCTCCTGCTATCATGTCTTCTTCACATCGTTGACACCCTGTTTTCTTCACCCACAGATTTCTTCCTCCTTGTGGACATCCTAGTCATTATAAGTTTTTCTATAATTTTTTTTTCTAAATTAGTTCATTAAGGGTAGTATAGAAATACCAAATAAAATGAGGTGGGGATGTTAAGAAAATGACAAATATCTTAATCATATGAGTAGGAGGATATTAGGAATAAAAAATTAGGAGGAAATATAATTTCTCTTTTACTAATACAACAATTATATACAAAAGTTGGTAGAACTTGAAATCTTTGACATTTACTGTTTCATAATTTCATAGGTACTGATATAGTGCTAGGGGAGAGTTCATTCGAGAATTGTTTTTAGTGCGAAATCTGCGAGAACCAATCTCAGCCGTTCCTTGGATATGAGAAGTTCATGGATGGAGAGCGTGGAGAGATAGAGTATGTCAGGGTGCATGTAAGGAATTCATGGGTGGACAATAACATTGAAGTAGGGGGAATTGGACGGCTCAGATTGGTTCTCGTATTAAGAATGGTTCTCAAATAAACTTCTTTCTATTGTGCTATATTTACAAATAATTTAAATGAGTAAATATATAAATGACTACAATACAATTTATTTAAAATACTTGTTAGTGTAACATCTAAGTTGAGATTGTTCGGTGGCAACCCGATTAACAATTAAGTTCTGTATTTATTTTCAATCAACACCACCAAACCCCATATTTGTTGTCTAACAAGGCGCATGACATATATCATTCTACTGACTTATTGCTATACAATCAATTTTCCACGAACAACAAAGCTTTAAAACTATTTATAACTTTAAAGTTTATAGTCTACCTTTTTGCCACAATAGAATATGATTTTCTGGTTGTATTTCTTTATTTCTATTCATGCAACTTTGCAAGATGCTTAGTTACATAAAACTGATCAATATAGGATAAGAGGGTCGAACGCAAAAGGCTGAGGGCGAGGCAACCTCATGACAATTAACCCAGGGGATGGTGGGCTAATCAAAGATGCTTGTGCGCTGATCGAGTAATATTATTGCGGGTAATATGAAAGATTAGATGCTCGCATGGAGTGATCGTTAACACTTGTTTGGTCTATGGGATGATAGAGGAGAGAATAATCGAAGATGGATTACTTTTGATGAAAAGGATGTTAATGAAGAATGTTAATACTGATACCATATCCTGCCCTTTGATTGTGTATGCTAAGATATGCTTTAGAGAGGTTTTAAGGCCAGCTAATGTGTGCACATATGATACACCGACTTCATGGATATATATAACACAGTTTGTTTCACCGTAATGTGAAGGAATGTAATGGAATTGAACTCAAATTACGTTGTATATTGTGTTTGGTAACATTATTTTGAAAGGAATTAAGTTCTTCGAAGTGTTAATATTACTTTAGATAGATGAATGTCATTACGTAACTAACATGGATGGAATTAAAATCATTTCCATTCATTCGCATTACGGTGAAACAAACAGGGCCTAAGGTATAACAATGGTGTTCATTGCATATGCTTCTATAGACAAGAATAGTATCTTTTTTTACAACTCCATCCTTGTTTTTGCAATACCGATCATGCATTATGAACAAAATCATAATAGATATGACTGATGTCTTCTTAATTATGTGCAGGAATAGATAGTTAAGCAACATAACGACTCGATGTAAGAAGACAAGTAAACATGGGTTGGAGTAAGCGTCATTTGACCATTTAAAAATAGTAGAGGGATTGTTTTTTCTTTAAAAAAAGAGAGGAGATAGTAACAGATTCCACATCTTTGCTCAATATACAACATACATATCCATATAAGCAACTCTAAAAGGTTGGAGAACAAATTCAAGGAAGATTGTCATACATACACTGATACACACATTTAACCCATGACTTTTGGCCGCCATCCCTCGATTACATCTTCTGTCAGCGGCATTGTTTTAATGAACGAGTCCAATGAGAACACAGTCTGAAAACAATATTGGATATCGTTTAGTACAAGAATAATGAAGTCAGCTAGATATTACTATTGCCAACTAATAAAAAGATGCTTGTAATCATATACTTTGCTTGATTCAGAGATACAAGGTGTCACTACGCTATTATATACATTTTCTTCCTGCTTTTGTCAAAATTGTAAATCTTTTGTGTTGAAAGTTGAAATAACCAAAATACATCATCTTATTCAACCAATGAAATCCTCTGGAATTTTTATTTAATTTTTAAGCGGAATTTATTAACTCAAGAACACAAATACAAGGTTCCTAATTCGTAAATTTTCACATCAAAATGAAAATTACTGTGGAACTTTAACCTTCAAAATAATTAAAAGTAAACCCAAAACTTTAAATCTTGCAAGTCTAGTGAGACTAATAATCATTCGAGAGTTGGAAGCAAATAGCAGAAACCAAGCTTGATTCTGGGCAGATTTTAGATTTTGGTGTATCTTTAGGTTTCAGTCTTACTGTCTTAATATAAAACCAGTTGTGCAAGCAAAAATCTAAAGGATTGGGTTTGAAATAGGGCATGTACAGGTCTACGAATGATTTCAGTTTTTGCATCTTAAGGATTAGGTTTGAAACTGGGGCACATGAATCATGTATGCCTGGTAGAGAGAGGTGGTCAAGGGGTGGGGGTGTAAGAAAACATGAAAGGTGGTTGCTAGTTCTACGTAGGTAGATAGAAGTGGTGGGTGGGATGCGTTCGTTAGGTTTTAATAATAACCATATAGATAACTTTAAAGTTCTGGTTTTTTATTCCAAGATTTTATGAAGATATTAAGGAGCTTAATTTCAAGGTGGCAAATAGTGGTAGATGGTGGCACATAGTAGTTGTGTTATTGAATTTATGAATTTCAGCTAAAAGATTAATAAAAAATCAAGAGGAAAATCATAGACCAAAGAAGAGGAGAGTTTATTTTCATCATTTCACAAGGAGCAACAACTGGCAAAGGCGTTAAAATCTTGAAACCAAGGCGACTATTTTAACAATAACTAAACGGACAATGTCTATAACTTTGACCATGCATATTATGCATCCCAAGGAACTGAAGAAATTAAGGCTGCTCTTATATAATTGCAATTATATGAGAAGTTTCAGACTTGCTATAGAAAATACTGATTTTATAGTAAATGAAGTAGAATTAGTGTACCTTCATGTAAGTTTTTAGATGGGGAAGTGAATCTGGAACGGACCAATTCTTATAGTGACCCAAAGCAATTTCCAAATGATACAGCTTTGGTCCAAGCGACAAATCCGCAGCAGAGATATCCTTCCCATTGATGAATGGGCCCTTTAGCAAACAAGTGAAACCGAATTCAGTAAACAAATTGAAGAAATACTATGTATAGGTGTGAATGAGAATGAAGAGAACTCACATTCTCTTTTATGTAATCATTAAAAGTAGACAACTCATTCAGTAAAGCTTGCTCTGTTCCATCACTAGCGTCTTTGCTTTTCAGGAAGCCGATATATGTTGAAAAGATCTTTGATCCACTGCATATATGAATCAGCAATGAGACAGTGTCTACTAATTCCACATCAATTAATATAAGGTTTGGATCGATACCAATAGAAGAAGAAAAGGGAGCAGAAAGAGGATAACCATACACGGAAGCTTTCTCAGGTGGAGTGACTAATGATGGTTCAGGGAATTTCTCCTCTACTGTCTGAGTAATAACATCTGAATCTGCAACCCATTTGTCATCAAGCTTTACAACAGGAACTTTACCTTCTGGATTAACACTTAGAAACCTACATTAAAAATAAAAATAGAAAATAAAAGAAAGAGTATCAAGAGTACAGAAAACATATTAAAATATTAGATTACTTGAAAAGGGGTAACGTGTAATTACCATTCTGGCTTGTTAGCAAGATCAATCAACTTAAGATCATAAGGAAGATGCTTCTCCTCCAGAGTCAGCAAAACTCTCTGCGTAAAAGGACCTGAAATCAAAGAAAAATAACAATAACTATAAATTCTATATTTTGTACCAACCTTAGGCTTTGATAAGATATCTTGCCCATATAAATAACAGAAATTTTCCAATAAAGATAGTTGCTAAGAATATGGTGGTAAATGGTCATATCATTTGATATAAACGCTGACTTTGGAAAATCCCGTCTGTTTGTGAGCTCGGATCATATGGTTTATTTATGTTAGTGTATTTTCTTGTTATCGTGATTAAAACCAGATGCAGATTGTCATATGGGTTCCGAATACTGATCAACAAATCCATGGTTGTGAACCTTTTTATGCATATGAGCGAGCCTCATAGCTTGGAACCTCTCTGGTGGGGCTGATTATAGCAAATGGGTCTACCCAGGGGCCAAATTTGGTAAAGCTAACCTGCACACTGGTGCACAAATTCTATTGCAACAATAGAAACTACAATCCAGGACATATCCTACTTATGACAAGTCTTGCTTCCAAGTGATATAAATGTGCCAATGCGATATTCAAGAACGAACTTCCAAAACCCTAAAACTTGTAAACTACCTTCTTAAAGCTATGAATGGAAATAGAAACAAAAAGTAACTGAAACATTTTTTTCTTTCACATTTCATAATTCCAACTCCTTCAAAAGACTGCAAAACGTTTCCTTTTTCTTCACTGTGTATAAGGCCGTGACTCCACATCAATGGCCAACAAAAGAATGTCTGGGGTTTGGCTTAACAGTTAACATAGCCAAAGTTGGTGCAGATCTAATGGAGTGTAACATCAATCTTAATGAATTTTTTATTAAGATGGTGGGCGACGGAATCTCAACTCAGTTTTGGAATGATAGACTACTCTTAAATGCATTTTTCCTGAATTATATGAATCAGAAAATGATAAACATTGCATGATTGCCTCTCGAATTTCTTTTGGCGGTGATTTAGGTTTCTCTCTAAATTGGTCTTGATGTTGGTCTAATGATTTTGAGGCAGAAGGATGGCAAGCCAGATTGCAGAAATTGAAGATTGGTAAAGCATGTATCATTGTCAAACTGTAATGATACATGGAATTGAGAGGGTTACACTAGTGGAGTTTTTACAGTAAAATCCATGAGACAGATTCTAGAATATGTATCTAATCAATCCATAGCTGGAAAATCTTATTGAAACAATTGGCTTCCACCTAGAGTTTATTGTTTTGTATGGCGCGTGTTTAAGGGGTATTTCACTCCCATTGGCTGCCTGTCCTATGTGTGAAAGTGAATTAGAAACAAAGAATCATATTTTTTACTCGGGCACCATGGTGAAGGAGGTTTGGTTGTGGCTGCAAAATCGGTGTTTGATCGAAACAGGTCATCATGCCACTCTTGATCTTTTATTATTTAATCTGATGAATTGTGGTAAAATCGCAAGGAAAATAATACTTTTAGAAGCTACAGCAGGTTGTGTTATATGGTTGGTATGGAAAGCTCGAAATGATTTGGTATTCAAAAGGAAAATATTCATGGTATCAGCGATAACAGTTGAAGTTCAAGCTTTCTTTTATATGTGGATTAAATTCCAAGCTAATTGTAAGTTTGTAACCCTCTAAATTGGGCTACATAGCGTTGTAATCCTTTATCATTATTCTAATTGCACTGTAAACTGTTCTTTCAAGCACCTTGCTCGAATTATTTTGATAATAAATTCGAATTTGCTTGTGTTGGGTGATGGTCGTACCGAAGCTTATTCCCTAGCTTTCCCTTTGTTGCTGTTAAAAAAAAGTATTCTATGAACTAGAAAGTCCTAATGTTTCAGCTTCAAATTAATTGGTATTGGTTCAAACTTATGCTTAAAGTTATCAGTAATTCAGTATCACAGACGCATAGCTACTCAATTCTAGCTTAACTTTAAGGCAAAATACACATTCAATCACAAACCAATCTAATTCTATTTAGAAGAAGGAATATGTACTTACAATCGCCGAGCCGATTGGGGACGGTGAGAGAATTTTTGGCGCAGACCTCAACAGGGCTGGAAGACATAGCGACGGTTGTTAGGCTTCTTCTAAATCCACGGCGCTTCAAACCGCGACAACTGGTGGTGAAGAGGTGGGCAATAGAGGGATTACTGGGGTTGCAGGTAAGGTGTTTGATGGAAATCGTCAATGCCGTAGCAGGTGGATGTATTCTAATGGCAGACATTTTGATACGAAGAAAGAATAGTTTAATAAGGTGAATGGAGTATTATTTTAGGCCAAATGCTGTCGCAAGAGATGAGGTTTGTGTCTACGTGTGCACACGAGAGCGACTGCCTTCTCGAATGGAATCCCTTTCAGCCAAAAAGATGATGGCTAACGGGTTCTTTTTTTTTAGAAAATTCTGGAAAAGGTAAACAAATCACAGTTAAAAAATATATATATTAGTCGAAAAAAAATAATAAAAAGTTTAGTTTTAATTATAACATATATTACTTAAACAACAACAAAGCTTCAATTTCTAATTAATGAATCAAAAATTATTGGTCCCGAATGGATACTACAACAACAAATGTTTGTAGCAGTAGGGTTGAATACAAACTTTAGCAAATTAAAATTTAAGTGACACACGGTTTACTTTTATATAATTCTTATTAATGTAAATCAAGAATTACATGAACTAGATGCGGAAAATCTAAGTTCAATAAAAGGTGGCAACTAAATTCGTCTAACACATAGACTAAGCTAATCATAAACAACTTATGTTTAAGATGTTCAACACATTAACTAGTTTGTTACACTGAAAGTAAAAATGCTAACTCTTCTAATTCTCAACAGATGAGATTTCAGTGTTCAACTCTATCTATTCGCATACTTAGCATGTTTCCATGTATGAGTATATATAAGCAAAGTGTTGTCCGGGTTGATGAAGAGAGATCGAGACAAGGTACTTGGTTTAATAATATTATAATAGATAAAGTTAGTGGGTGGAAGTTAAGTAAACTTTACAAGCAAAGTGTGTAAAGTAAACATACTTTTCAGAAGGAGTTTACCCATTATCTATTATTATATTATTAAAGTACTATCTTTATGTCTTGTGAGAGTAAACTTCTCTTTCCATGCTTGTACTTTTATCAACACCATGCTTTCTGAAGATTTGACTTTACCAAGTATAGAGTTGCCAGCCATACTTAGTTGAAGCAGCATATCTTCGAGATCTTCTCTTCAAAAGTATCCTTCTCCTTTTCTAGGGGATAAAGATCTATCATTTTTGTCTCTTTGCAGATACAAAAAGTGCTATGTTCTTTTACAATGAGAGATCTAAGGCATAATAGAACAACACATGTTCTGTCTTTGACTTAAGAAAATATTACACTGAAAAACTATTAGCTGATTTAAAGACTTGGCTAACAGACACTGAACAACTAACATAATTTTGCTCAGCTAAGGACAATTGTAAAAGGCTTAGCTAATTAGATCTGCTCAGCTGATCAAACTGATCAGCCAATCAATATAATTAGGGTACAGCTAATAAACTAATCAAAACAAACTCTCAGCTGATCCCAATGGCTCAACTAACCATTTGAGTATGATCAGCTTATTGAGACAAGAATGAATAAGTGTAGAATACCTTATCGGACATGTGGGAGGCATCAACTGACTAATGAGATACTGTCAGCTGATCCTTGACTGCTTAGCTGATCTTTGAGGAACCCTCAGCTGATGGTTTGTACCATCAGCTGATGCTTTGTAGATGCATAGCTGATGCTTCTTGACTTGTCTTTTCTTCTTAGCTGATCTTCCTGAAGCTGGTCCTTTTGGCTGATACTCAGTGTTCAGCTGACACTTTGGCTCGTCAGCTGACATTTCTTACTTAGAAATTCTTTAAGTCTAATATGAAAAACAACACGTGTTTTTCATTAATCTAAGTCCAAGACTGAATAAGTGGTTTTGTTAACATCAAATCCTATTTTAATTAATAGACAGGTTTGATTTAGGTTTGATATTGCTATCTCCCCAACAATCTCCCCCTATTTGATGATGACAAAACCTTATCTTGTTTAAGAAGAATCAGTTTGATTCGGATTTGTAAAGATAAAACTTTTAAGTGCAATTTGGATGCCTAGCTATATGTTTTTGGTCTCTTTAATATATGTTCCCTGAAATTCTGTTTTTGGGAATCTTTTCATTTATGAAGTACCATTGTTCTGTTTTTGTGGTATCTTTTCTATCCTTTTTCTGTTTTTAGGATTTTTGATTTTCTATATTTACACTAGGTGAGCTATCTACTCAGAATCATCTATACTTGCAATTTGGCTAAGTAGTCCATGATCAAAGTTTCAAGCTTGATTACAAAACAAGTAATTACATATTAGTTTGTACAGAGAAATCTAACTAAGAGTTAAACTAAGTACAGAAGTTGAACTATTCTAGGAATTAAAAAAAATACAACCAGTCTAGTTATGAAGTGTGGTCTTCATTCCCACCAGGGTTCTTCCTTGACTTCAAGAGTTCTGATCTGTGGATTTTCAGCTAGAAGTTGATCAACTCTTGATCTTATCAATTGTTCAAAGTGCTCATTTCCTGTCAAATCTCTAGTAGCTATTGCAGCATGAAATATCAGTTCTTTTTTAGCTTTCCATATCTCAGATTCTCTCAGAAATCTCCAAATACCAGCTCTGTTCATGAAGAACATTCCTCTTTCAGGTTCAGTTATATACTTGAACATTTCAGGATGGGTATTGGGAGGAAGAGCAGTATACAGATTCTCATAAGCAGGAAGATAGGGATGATCAGGATTGAGAATGATTTGTTCAGCAGCAACAAAGACTTTTGAAGTCTTCTTGAAAGCATCCTCAATTGCTTGAACATGAGCAACAAATTGATCATGAGTAAAGAGTCTATGATATACTGACATTCGGATCCAGTACTCAAACTTTCCCATGAATCTTTGAACAATCTCACTTTTGGACTTTAGGAGATGGTACAGGATCTCAATCATCTCAAAGAAGGAGAGCAGTTTGCAGTGATGTAGATAAGTATCTTCATAAGTTTTTCTTTCATCTCTTCTCACTACTCTGAGATAAGGACCTTCATTTGTACCTCTGTAAGGATTAACCCTTGAAATGATGTCTGCACATCTTCTATTTACCAAGTTATCTCTATTTTCCAAGAACTCTTGGATTGCCTTTCAGTTTGCTGAGCAGTGCTTCCAAAGTTGAAGTTGAGCAAAGCTTGAATGGCTTCCTTGTGAGTCTTTCCTCTTTTAAGTACTTGCTTGGTGGAAGGGTCATCTTGCTGTGGTGCAACTTGTACTTGATGTGTTTTAGAAGACAGCATGATTAGTTCTTCTTCTTGTAATTCTCTCAGTTCATCATCAGTAACACCAATAATTACAGCAAGATCTTCAGGAGTAGTGAAATCCTGATGCCTTTCCTTGGTTTTCAACACTTCTTCAATAGATGTACTAAGTGCAGCAGCTAAGTCACTAAGCTCTCTGAGACTCTCATCTTCTTTATAAAGTTCATCCTCTTTTATTTCTTCAGCTTCAATCTCCTCAGCAGACATGATTTTCTTTCCTTTTCTCCTTGATGTACTGTTGGGAGTTGGTTGACTTGATTGAGCTGGAGAGGAAGCTTGGACTGATGGAGCTGTTGTAGAGAGACTCTGCTTTTTCAAGTTTAGCAGAAAGGACAGAGGCAGCCTATCTTCATCATCATCATCATCAGAATCTTCTGATGACACTTTGATTGGTGCACATGATTCACATTGTCTAAGTTTTTTGGCACTCTTCCTTCTGGCCATTTGTTTTAGCCTTCTTTTTGGCCTCTGCTCATCTTGAGCAGGTTGCTCCCCCTCAGATAAATTCTCCCCCTCAACATTTGATTTCCTTTGAGTTTCTGTTTCATTGGGGGTTGCTTGATCCACTGCTGCCTTATCAGCTTCTACTGTTTGAATATGATCTGGTGATAAGCTTGAACTAGTAGAATCTGAGTCTGACTTCTCCCCCTTTTTTTTTGAACGGCTAAACGCACACACACTCTAATCTAGACCTTTTTTTTTCTAAATTACACCATTTTTGTCCACGACGGGACTCGAACCCCTGACCTTTGGCCAGGCACCTAAGTGCAAGAGCACTTACCACTGGGCTATAACCCAAAGTGCAAGAGCACTTCTCCCCCTTTTTGTCATCAACAAATCAGAAAGGAAAGTTATCAGAAGGCTTGGCAGGCTTAGCAGGTGCAGAAGGTGTGAAAAAGGAAAAAGGAGATGGAGAAGGGGTGGAGGTAGAGGGAGGGATACTTGAAGGTGAAGGAGAGGCAGTAGGGATAGGAGGTTGGGTGAAGGATGGAGGTTGTCTTAGCCTTAGGATAGCATCAGTGATATTGGTGAATTCTTTAAGGATTTCACTGTGTTGGATTATGTGCAGAGATAGTTAACGGGCATATTGTATCCAATGTTATAAGAGACTAAAGGGTCACACTGCTACACACCCAATTCAGAACAGTTGGATTTCACCATTATTATGTGTGGAAATAATTAATCAGTTAGATTAATTATTAAAGAGAAAGAATAAATAATTAATCAGTTAGATTAATTATTAAAGAGATAAACAAATAATTAATCATAATTATCCAGTCTGGATTAATTATTAGAAAGAAAATAAATAATAAATAGTTATTTATTATTTAAAGAAATTAAATATTAAGTTTTAATATTTAACGGACTAAGTTAATTAATAGTTAATTAATTAACTAGTAAAGTCCAGGGAGTCAAAGTGAAGAGATTGAAAGTTTAATTAAAACCATAGGGCTTTTAATTAAACGGGCTTAGGTCCAAGTTAATCCTTATAAATATATCCTTAAAGGCTTAAGGATTAAGATAAGTGACACAAGGGATTAACCCTAGCCGCCACTCTCCTTCTCTCTCGATCTCGCCCTCCCTCAGGGTCGATCTCACCTTCGACCGTAGCTATCTCTCTCTCTCGGCTCTCTCTCTTTTCGACGATCAAGAAGAAACACCAAGGGTGTTTCTCGGTTTTGGTGATCGACGCAAAGGATACACACACATATTCTCGGTTTCGAGTTTTTGAAGTCTTGGTGATCCATGAGCGGTCTAGCAGCCAGTTCAATCGGAGGTGCAGTAGTGGTGGACTACTTTAGCAATCCCAAGTCTGATCAGGTATATTTCTTGTAACCTTATCTATGGATTGTTTTGAAAGAAACTATGTTGATCATATAAAAGTTTAAAGATCCTAACCCTTTTGGGGTTTAGAGGGTTGTGTTCAATCCAGTTCCGCTTTTAGGATTGAACCAGTGGAATCAAACCCAGGATTGACCAGTTTGTGTCATAGGTGGTTTGGTCTGGTTCAAAACTATTCACACTGTGCTTTTGTTTGGAGTAGTGGCTTAGGTTTGTGACCTCATCAACTATGGTGTGCAGAAGGGAAGGAACTTTAAGAAGAGAGTCAGGTATGGTTACAGAAATGTTAGGAGGGGAAGGTCTTAATGTTTGGAGTTGGGAAAGAAGATTGGAAATGGTATAGTTTAAGGAAGAAATTGTTTGGTTTGAAAGAGGAGGTGAAGGGGTAGGAGTAGGAGTAGAAGTTTGGGATAGAAGTTGATCCAATTTATGAAGAATTGGTGATAGATCAACTGAGGCAGGGGTGGGTTGGGGTTGGGAGTGAGAAGCTTTAAGTGACTCAACCTCTTGAGTTAAATGAGAGATTTGAGTTTCTGTTTGGGTTTAAAAAGAGGTGAAGGAGGCTTGAAGACTATCCATCTTTTGAGAGATGGACAGTAGGTTTTGGAGTATTTGAGGAGAGGGTTCAGAAGAAGTAGAAGGGATAGGTTGAAATGGAGTTGATTGAGAGATTGTGCTTAGAACAGGAATAGATTGAGGTCCCTCACTTAGACCTTGGTATATAGGCCTAAGATCACTAGGAGCAGAAATTGTACCCTGTACCAATGGCTGGTTTATGCCACTAGTATTGACAGGTAGTGCAGTAGTATGTGTTAGAAGTGAATCAAACATTGGTGCAAGTATGTGAGTATGAGTGAGAGTTGCACTCAGTGAGGGTTCCCTTATTTCAGTAGCAAGCTGTTGGGAGCTTACTAAGGGTAAAGGCAGACTCATAATAGGCAAAGACACAGTGTGACCTTGGGAGAAGGTCTGTCTTTCAATGGCATCACCCTGTTGGGAGGATGACCCAGATTGTAGGAGTCCCATATTTACAAATGTGACTTGTTGTGAGGACACATCCACTGGAAGTTGGGTTAATGCAACATCCATGAGCTCCCCCTCAACATAAGAGGTACTTATAGGAGTTGAGGTCAGAGGTGTGGATAACACTACCTCAGAGACTTGTGAAAAAGGCACAAGCTCTTGTGACCTTGAATCAGTGTAGGTGTAGGTAGGAGTAGAACTAGTGACTGTTGGGAGTGCACTAGAGCTTGGCTGTTGTGGGGTTGTTACAACTGGTGGAGAGGATGGGTTTTCATTGGTGGGGTTTACCAAATGAGTGTCCTCAAAGGTGGTAGAAATCATACCTGAGATGTGTTGAGTTTTGCTTATCTCAATCAGTTGAATGAGATTTTCAGATATTGTATCATCATCAGCATCATCACTATTAGCTGCACCTCCACTTTGTTGATTCTATGGTGTGCTAGAGCTGGAACTGACAGGGAATTCAGTAATTGGCATCCCAATTTGAGAAGACGAGGTGGTGGTATCTTGAACATTTTCAGCATGAACATTACCAGCATCATCACCATTAAAGTCATCATCTTCTTCATCGTTGTCACTTCCACTACTGTCAGCACCACTTTCATATGCATCAACATCCTCAGCATCAGGATTAACATGCTCATCCTGTGCTGGTTCATCAAACACATATGCTCTAAACATCATTTCTTGATCAGCAGTGCCTAACAACTCTTCATCCATCCTTTCTTCTTCAGCTATGGCTTCATCTTGATCATGAGTCATAGACTCTTCAGAATGCTCAGTGATTATATCAGGAGACTCAGAATCATCAACAACATCTTCCAATACAACATCCCCTTCTTCTTCCTCATCACCACTATCCACTGCATCGTCGATTAACTCCTGCATCTCAGGAGTGATTGTAGGACCAACATCATCTCGTATCAAGTGAAACACCTTTTGACCCATCTGTGGGATTGGCATTGTGTTATGTGTAACATTCAGATGTGTATATGCCTCCCACTGCAAAGCTTGTAGAGCAATCAAACTAAGAACTCTGATATAAGGCACATGGGTCCTTGTTGTCTTTTTGACAGTTGCCAAAGTGATCTTATCCACCATCTCAGTAAAGATAATCTGAGCAAAATCTACATTCCTCCCAATCACCAGAGCATGAAGAACCATAAGCTCAGTCTGATTCAGTAGATCATGGCTCCCTGATTTATGACCAAAACATCGAATTATGACACCAGCCAAGTATTTCCAGGGGTGACCTAAGACTGACAGCTTGTATCTACCATGAGAAATAGGTTCATTGTAGCCAATCAGTGGCAGGACCTCCAAGGTTTGTTCAGCAGTAGCAAAGGGTTGGAATGGTGCAAAGTTGGGTATGGATAAGGCTTGTCTGAGGGTTTCAACAGAGATGACAATGGGTGTTTGGTTGTTTAAGATAGTGCAAGTGATGGTTTGATTGTTTGGGTGGTATCTGGCAGTGTACCACATCTCCCCGATAATGCGAGGGAAGATAAACAAAGGATGAGCAAATAAGCAGGGAAACAGAGGGTGTGCTCTTAGAAAATTGACCATGGGTTCAAATCCTTGGTTTGCTTTGGATTGATGTATGTCGGTGTTTATTAGAATGTTATTTGGGGTTATGGTGAAGAGAGAGTTAGGAGTAACATTCTCACCTGAAATAGCTTGTGGGACCTCAGTAGGGTTGAACATCACCATTTTTACAGAGCTTAAGATCACAACGATACAGTTACTTGAAAGCAGTGAAAGAGAAGGGTTTCAGAAAGCAAGAGTTTTGAGAATTTTGAAAGCGTAAGAAATGAAAAACCGCTCAAAACATCTTTATATCTTCTTTGGAAACCTAAACTGTCACAGAAACATCTTTTTGAAAAAGTAACTGTCACATCTGCAAAAAGGGTAATAAACGGAATCGTTAATAAATATACAGACAACTAACGGACAATTATATTAAATACAGTCTAGGAATGTATTAACACAAATGAGAAATTAATAAAATAAGTGTGGGGACACAAGAGTTTCAACTCTGAGTATCATCAGCTGACAGAAGAAAGTGTCAGCTGATCCTTGTTGAGAGAAAATAAGTGTCAGCTAATGAAGTCACTTAGCTGAGCGTCTAAGTCTTAGCTGATGATAGATCGGCTGAGGTATATCATCAGCTGATGGTCGTCAGCTGACAGAATACCATTAGTTGATTCACCATTTATAAAACATGTAGAAGCTTAGATAAGTACTTCATTTCACACATAAGAAAAATTATTTTCAAACTCAAATTTCTTAAGTCATTTACATACTTTGTTTGATGAATGAAAATTTCATCAACCTCTTGTTTAATTTGAAGACCTAGAAAATAGTTTAATTCACACATCATACTCATTTGATAATTATCAGACACGAGTTTTGAAAACTTTTTGCAAAGATCAACATTTGTATACCCAAATATTATATCATCTACATATATTTGCACTAGTATCACATCACCCTTGAATTTTCTTATGAATAAGGTGCTATATATGCTTCCTCTAGTAAATCCTTTTGTGGTTAGAAAAGAAGAGAGGGTATCATACCTGGATCTTGAAGCTTGCTTCAGACCATACAAGGCTTTGTTCAAGAAATATACATGGTCTGACTTGCTAGCATCCTCAAAACCAGGAGGTTGTTTGACATACACCTCTTCCTTCAATTCACCATTGAGGAAAGCACTCTTAACATCCATTTGAAACACTTTGAAGTCTTTGAAGGCAGCATAAGCTAGAAACAGTCTTATGGCTTCAAGTCTTGCAACAGGGGCAAAGGTTTCATCATAATCAATACCTTCTTCTTGGCAATACCCCTGTGCAACCAGCCTTGCTTTGTTTCTGATGATCAGCCCTTGTTCATCCATTTTGTTTCTGAACACCCACTTAGTACCAATGATGGATTTGTCTTTTGGTCTTGGCACCAAAGTCCATACATTGTTCCTAGTAAATTCAGTTAATTCTTCTTACATGGCATTTATCCAGTGGGGATCACTAAGAGTTTCATCTACCTTCTTTGGTTCAATAATAGAAACAAAACATGTGTACAAACAGAAATTACAGGCTTTTGACCTTGTTATTACAGGTGCTTCTATGTTACATATTACCTGATTTTTAGGATGATATTTGAGATCTTTGTAGGTATTTTGGATTAAGGGAGTGTTTGGATTTCTTTGGATTTGGGGAGTTGAACTTCCTTGGATTTGATCAGCTAATGGTATCTCTGGTTGATCAGCTGACATAATTTCATTATTGAAGTTTGAGGAGACTTCTACTGAAGAGGGAATGTTTGATATGGAGTTAGAATCCAATGATGTTGAATCATGATTCTCATCATTCAGTAAAAGTGTGGGTTGATTTAAAATAGGTTGTACATTGGTTTCTTGTGGAATTGGAACATATTCATCTAGATCCTCTACATCAGCTGATGAGAGTGAATCAGCTGATACTGGAATGTTGTATTCAGTATGCAGTAGATCATTAAATTCCTCACCTGTAGAAGGATTAGTAGAACAGGAAGCAACAAAGTCATTTTCATTGAAACTTACATTGATTGATTCTTCTATGACCTTTGTTCTGATGTTGTAGATTCTGTAAGTTTTGGAGATCACAGAGTATCCAATAAAAATACCTTCATCAGCCTTGGGTGCAAACTTTTGCAATTGATCCTTCTGATTGAGAATGAAGCATTGACAACCAAAGATATGCAGAAAGCTGATGTTGGGCTTCCTTCCCTTGAGCACTTCGTATGGAGTTTTGTTGTGCCTTTTGATTATTAGAGATCTGTTCTGAGTAAAACATGCACAGCTGACAGCTTCAGACCAGAAGTTGAATCCTAACCCACTCTCACACAACATGGTTCTTGCAGCTTCAATCAATGTTCTGTTTCTTCTTTCAGCTACATAATTCTGTTGTGGAGTCCTTAGAGCAGAGAAGTTTTGTGATATACCTTTCTCATCACAGAAACCTTCTAGAGTTTGATTTCTGAACTCAGTTCCATGATCACTTCTAAGCATCCTTATCATATTTCCATTTAGCACTTCCATCTTTTTGATAAAGCTAATTATTTCTTCAGCAGCCTCACTCTTTGCTTTCAGAAAAATGACCCAAGTATATCTTGAGAATTCATCAACCAGAACTAGAACATACTTACTTCCACCAATACTTGAAGTAGCAACATGACCAAATAAGTCCATGTGCAACATGTAAAATGGTTTAGTAATGGAGAAGGCTTGCTTAGATGGAAAAGATGTCTTGTGCTGCTTTCCCTTCTCACAAGCAGAGCAAGGTTTAGGCTTAACATAAGTCAGTGAAGGTAGTCCTGACACTAGATCACTCTTGCTCAACTTGTTAATGTTTTTTAAGTTTAAATGGGAAAGCCTTTTGTGCCACAACCAGTTTGTGTCAGTTACAAACTTGGTATACAAACAGGTTAACTTTGATGGATCACCAGAGGACATATCAAGAGTATATACATCCTTGGTTCTATTTGCACAAATTATTGTTTTACCCTCTTGATCTAAAATGGAACCACCTGTCTTTGTAAAGAGGACTTTGTGATCACCATCACATAATTGACTTATGCTGATGAGATTGTACTTAAGTCCTTTAACATATGAAACCTTAGACAATGTTAAGTTCCCATTATGAAGTTCACCGTAGCCTTTTGTTTGCCCACAATTGTTATCACCAAAGGTCACTCTTAGACCCTTTTCCTTCTTGTAGTTACTAAGCAAAGCTTTACAACCTGTCATGGTCCTTGAACATCCACTGTCAAGATACCATGTGTTCGAACCCTGCATAGATAAGATTGAAAGAAGGTTAGTGATACTTGGGCATCCACAGTTAAGTGGACCCTTGTGGATTGCACCTAGCCATCAACTTTATATTAGGTTGTTTATGAATGAGAGAAACAACTGTGTTATCATAATCAGGCCTCTGTCTTGAGTTACCTTCAAGAGAACAATCACTTGCCTTATGTTCTTTGCTCCCACATTTATAACATTTTTTATTTTTAGAGCCTTTAACATGTTTTGGTAATTGCCTAAGAGATGTCTTAACTGTTTTCTGATGACTATGGGTCATCAGCTGACAGATTTTACCATTCAGCTGTTGCAACTGATTCTGTAAACTAATAAGGTCTTTGTTTACAGTCACCTTAGGTTGACCCCTAGTTAAAATGAGTTTTTGATCAACTTTAGGTGTGGCAGACTTAGACTTTTTGTTAACAAAAGGTCCTTTTCCCTTGGTTTCTCCTATTAAAAGAGTTTTAAGAGATGTTTGATCAGCTAAACAAACAGAAGAGGATCCATGATCAGCTGACAGGCTATCAGCTGAGCAGTTATCATCTACTCCATGATCAGCTGATGAAATATCATTAGCTAAAGAATTTTCAGTCAGCTGAGTTCCTAAATTTAATGCATCAGCTTTCAAGGTTTGACAACATAATGTCTCTTTGGTATCAACAAATGATTCCATTCCTTTACTCACTTCCTTTACTATTAAATTTTCAGTACTTTTGCTTTCTGTCAAAGCAAAAGAATTTGAACAAACTTTTGAAGTGGTTGATTCTTTCAGCTGATTACTTTTACTTTTGACAAATCTGTTAGTGATAATATTTTTTCCTTTTACAATCTTTTGAAAAGTAAGAGGTAAAATATCCGCCTTTTCCAAGATATTTATGTCCTTGCTAAAATCAACACAGTAAGCAGCTTGGGAATAATTTCCACCAATAATAGCTTGAACTTGTTTTGGAATCTGCTCATTGACACACTGAGTGGTCTTCTCAGCAGATACACACCAAGATTTAATTACTTTTTGAAGGTCATTAAACTTTATTGTTGCTTCATTGGTTTCTTTTACCAAGATCTGATTAAGTATCTTTTGATTAGCTAAATCATCTTCCAGTTTTGTCATTTGTTTCAGTTTCTCATCTTTAAGACTTCATCTCTCTTTTAGTGATTCTATTTCTAATTTTAGCTTCTTTTCTCTTTGAATATTTGACTGAAACTCAACACACAAATAATCAAACATAGTGTTCTTTTCATTATCTTCATAGTTAATAAATTTTCCAACCTGATACATAGAAGAAGGATCCCAGTCAGGAGAAGTACAAGCTTTAGCAGCTTTCTTCATGTCCTCATCAAAGGACTTGTACTTTCTGTGTTGGCCATCAAACTGAGCTGAGCTGTGAGGACCTCATCTTCATCACTTGAGAGATCTTCCTCAACCCAATCTTCTTCTTCAGCCACCAACACCCTATTCTGAGCTTTCTTCTTTTTCTTGTCAAGGACTACAGCAAGAAGTTTCTTATACTTAGCTTCATAGTCAATCTTGCTGTCAGAACTTGAGGAACCCTTGAAGCCTGTGTTTCCTCTGGACTTACACTCACTAGCGTAGTGACCAGTCTTGCCACAAGATAAACAACCTTCAGAAGCCTTTGATTTTGACATGGCTTTTTCTCCTTTGAAGGGTTTCTTCTCAAACCTCTTGACACCCTTTCTTTTCAAGAAAGGTTTGAACCTTTTAACCAACATGGAAGTCTGATCAACTGCAGCTTCAATGTTGTTCATGTCCTCCAGATCTTCATCCCCATCAGCCACTTGCTCTTCATTAGAAAACTCTTCCACTTCCTCTTCACTGGACTCATCCACCACTGCAGCAAAGCTTCTAGATCTTGTATCTTTAGACACAAGGGCATTTGATGAAGCCTTTGCACTCTCCTTCATATCCTTGGTAGAGAGTTTCCTTTGCTTCACTGATTGTTCATGGTTCATGAGATTACCATACAAACCAACCAGTGTCAGACCCTTTATTTTCTCACCATGTTTGAGCACAGTGATAAAATGATCCCAAGATTCTGGGAGAGAGTCTAGAAACTTGTTTACAAGTTCCTTGTTGCTCTTGGGAACATATGCCCTTCTTAAGTCATTGACAAGGCAGTTGAACCTGGTGTAGGTTTGAGTAAGACTTTCACCTTTATGAGCAAAGAAGAACTCATATTCTCTAACCAGAAGGAGTTTCTTGTTCTCCTGCACTTCTTCAGTGCCTTCATATGCAACAGTCAAAGTGTCAAGC
This sequence comes from Pulicaria dysenterica, assembly GCA_947179395.2. NCBI lineage: Eukaryota > Viridiplantae > Streptophyta > Magnoliopsida > Asterales > Asteraceae > Pulicaria > Pulicaria dysenterica. Next base: position 50,755,651 of record OX359295.1, read on the forward strand.
ATCTCCTTTGCAGATTTGCAGTTAAGAACTTGATGATAGATATCATTGGGGAGTGTTGAGACTAAGGCTGTCCTGGCTTTGACATCAAGATTAACCAGCCTTTTGTCTTCATCAGACCATAGATGACAGCTTTGACAACATATCTATGTTCTGCAGGAGTTGTATCAGTGGCAGCAGTGACTTCTATAGTGGAGGAAGAAACATATGGACCTTCAATAACAGTCTTGAGCATCACATCATCAAGGCTGGACATATAGAGAAGAACTCTACTCTTCCAGAGAGAAAAGTTCTCTCCATCAAACATTGGACACCTTGTGAGTGAGCCATTGTTGGAAGAACTGTTAGAAGCAGCAACAGGAGTGGCCATTTTGAGGTGTGGGGTAGAATCAATTGAAGAGTAAGCAAAACAGATCTTAGCTATGGATTATCTAGTCTGCTCTGATACCAATTGTTGGTCCCGAATGGATACTACAACAACAAATGTTTGTAGAAGGGGGGTTGAATACAAACTTTAGCAAATTAAAATTTAAGTGACACACGATTTACTTTTATATAATTCTTATTGATGTAAATCAAGAATTACATGAACTAGATGCGGAAAATCTAAGTTCAATAAAAGGTGGAAACTAAATTCGTCTAACACATAGACTAAGCTAATCCTAAACAACTTATGTTTAAGATGTTCAACACATGAACTAGTTTGTTACACTGAAAGTAAAAATGCTAACTCTTCTAATTCTCAACATATGAGATTTCAGTGTTCAACTCTATCTATTCGCATACTTAACATGTTTCCATGCATGAGTATATATAAGCAAAGTGTTGTCCGGGTTGATGAAGAGAGAAGGAGACAAGGTACTTGGTTTAATAATATTATAATAGATAAAGTTAGTGGGTGGAAGTTAAGTTAACTTTACAAGCAAAGTGTGTAAAGTAAACATACTTTTCAGAAGGAGTTTACCCACTATCTATTATTATATTATTAAAGTACTACCTTTATGTCTTGGGAGAGTAAACTTCTCTTTCCATGCTTGTACTTTTATCAACACCATGCTTTCTGAAGATTTGACTTTACCAAGTATAGAGTTGACAGCCATACTTAGTTGAAGCAGCATATCTTCGAGATCTTCTCTTCAAAAGTATCTTTCTCCTTTTCCAGGGGATAAAGATCTATCATTTTTGTCTCTTTGCAGATACAAAAAGTGTTATGTACTTTTATAATGAGAGATCTAAGGCATAATAGAACAACACATGTTCTGCCTTTGACTTAAGAAAATATTACACTGAAAAACTATTAGCTGATTTAAAGACTCGGCTAACAGACACTGAACAACTAACATAATTTTGCTCAGCTAAGGACAATTGTAAAAGGCTTAGCTAATTAGATCTGCTTAGCTGATCAAACTGATCAGCCAATTAATATAATCAGGGTACAGCTAATAAACTAATCAAAACAAACTCTCAGCTGATCCCAAGGGCTCAGCTAACCATTTGAGTATGATCAGCTTATTGAGACAAGAATGAATAAGTGTAGAATACCTTATCTGACATGTGGGAGGCATCAGCTGACCAATGAGATACTGTCAGCTGATCCTTGACTGCTCAGCTGATCTTTGAGGAACCCTCAGCTGATGGTTTGTACCATCAGCTGATGCTTTGTAGATGCATAGCTGATGCTTCTTGACTTGTCTTTTATTCTTAGCTGATCTTCCTGAAGGTGGTCCTTTTGGCTGATACTCAGTGTTCAGCTGACACTTTGGATCGTCAGCTGACATTTCTTACTTAGAAATTCTTTAAGTCTAATATGAAAAATAACACATGTTTTTCATTAATCTAAGTCCAAGACTGAATAAGTGGTTTTGTTAACATCAAATCCTATTTTAATTAATAGACAGGTTTGATTTAGGTTTGATATTGCTATCTCCCCAACAAAAATCATAATGAGAATATATAATATACTCGCAGTTATTTCTTAAAACAACTCATACAACTAATAATGTATGAGATGGTAAAATGACTAAAATCTAAACGAGTATTCGATTCTGTATGAAAGTGATGACGAAAACATAAATTGTAAAGTCACGAACTTGTTGATGAGAAGCAGACTTTAATGTTCTTTGAAAAGTGGACATAAAGCATGATGCAAACCCTAAAGTGATGGCTTAAATCGTAACTACAGATCTGACCTTTGATGTTTTTATTAAGAAAAAGAACATAAATTGTGATCTAATCCTTGAGATGATGTTATGAGACATGGTTGTCAAATCTGACTTCAAGATTCTTTGAATTAAAGCCTAAAGTATTAGATGCAGTTACTTTTTCTCATTAACAACTGTAATAGAAGCCTAGTTGTTGCTGATACAGTAAAACATATTAAAGAAGATATAAGGAATCATTTGAATTTTAATGTTTCTTATCAAAAGGCTTAACATGGTAAGAAAAAAGTCACATAGACTATTTACTGTTGTCCAAAAAATGCTTTGATGACTTCAAAAGTACATCAGTTCATTAGAGGCATCAAACTATAGTAATGAACAATGGTTTAATAATCAAAGTATCTCATCCCGAGCTGCTAAATTTAAATAAATTTTGTTATGCTTTTCGACCAAAAGAATGTATTTGAACCTTGTAAGCCTATTATGTGTGTTGATGGCACTTATTTTAAGAGTTCCCACAAAGACAAATTTCTAACAATTGTCTATGCTTATGCAATTTTTGATGATGAGATAGTGGCTCATATTCACGCTTCATGACAAGTTTGACAACCATGCACAAAAGCATATAACAGTGTTTGTTTAATCAAGTTTACAACTAAGCCTCCTAAAAGAAGATGCAAAAAAGGATATAACTTTGCGCTACAGTCAACATATTATGCAGCATAATGTATTTAAAAAATTATAATTGTTGTGCATAATCTGTTGAGTCATGATGACATTCTAACCCAAGTTCATAATTGTAACTGTTAGGATCGCAACCAGGAAACCAACCAACGGTATTGTTCGTTTTGAGTCGCTCTTCACAGTTTTAAAACATGTCATATGGTAGGAATAAGACCCCCCCCCCCCCCCCTCTTTATAAGGAGGAAAAATCCCACTTGCCTCATCATTGTGGATGCTCCTGCATTGCTACAGGAGTGGTGTGTTTAAGAGTCACGGATTTGACCGGCTTGAGGAAACAATGAGCCCCATAAACCAACATCCCCCCACATTGATGTGGCCCCCGGCTCTGATACAAAATGTAAGATCGCAACCAGAGAACCAACCAACGATATTGTTTGCTTTGAGTTGCCACTCACGGTTTTAAAACGCGTCAATTGGTAGGAGTAATATTCACCCTTCTTATAAGGAAGAATACACCCCCTTGTCTCACCAATGTGGGATGCTCCTGTATTTCTACAGGAGTGGTAGGTTTAAAAGTCGCGAATTTAATCGACTTGAGGGAACGATTAGCAGTAGCCCATTCCTTTTGCTTAATGTATTTTAAAAATTATAATTGTTGTACATAATCTATTGAGCCATGATGACATTCTAACCCAAGTTCATACTTGTAAGTTGTAACAATACCATAGGCTCATTCCCTTTGTCTTGGTGTCTGGGGATGTTTTCTTGCAAAAGTTTCTATACAGAAAAGGAAGCTATTGTTGATAAATCATGTAGTACTTAAATCGAGCTTGTTTTATAAAATTTGAAAGAATTTAATTGATTTAAATTTTATTTAATCTAATTATGGAATAAATTTTTCATTACTCGAGGGAATATAAACATCCTAATGAGATTCCATTCAAAAACAATTGTACCAAACACAATACAATACGAAATTTAATTTCAATTTCATTATATTTCTTTGAATTCTGTGAAGCAAACAGAACCTTATTAAGATCCAAATGAATTTGTATGCATAGTACCACAAAAAAAAATGCATAATATACACTTTAGTTCTTACCATGAGATCTAGAGGGCTTCCATGATTATGGAGTGGGTCTTCTATGCTTATAACAAATAGGTCAACTTTATATTTTACCTCTTAAACGTCCCTTTTGAAGGTACTCGTCATATGAAATCAATTTACATGTTTAAGAGTATGTTAATCCTGTAATCCTGTATATTGTATCGTCTACCCTCAAAGTTAACAAGTCACCACCTCGGCTTTGAATTGTAAGCACCATAAGACTTGCATATTACAGTTGCTTAATTATACAAGTGGCTAATGAAAGGTATAAGTTTCTGTGCCATCTATTTACCAATACAGTTATTAAACCATCAAATTATCTTGGATATAGTTAAAGCGAATAAATCCATAGAACTTTTCTAATCACATCTTGTTATATTTACCCAATATCATCCATTTGTTTATGAAACAGTGATATGGCATGTGCTCTTGATGTAAAAAAAGCAACTCGATATTACTTGGACTAAAATTAAGATAACATGTGAGTCATGTTTTTTTTTGTACTATCTTCATTAATTAATACCATTACTTCACATGCACATGCTGCTATGCTAGTTAGATTGGTTGTCCACAAAGACTTTGTGGTGTTTGGTTTGCTGAAATCCTTTTAACTTAGGGATAATTGAAATCTAATTCTTAAGATACTTGTGTTGGTTCATATGAAATTAGAATTCTTTACACCTAGACTTTCCTTCATCATTTACAATTAGATTTCAAGTTTATAGGTTCATGTTACAATTGAGTTTGGATAACATGACTGAATCGATTGATCAAGTTTTGGTTACTAGAGTAGCACTATTCGGGTTTCGAGTGGGTTGTCGGACTACCCGCTTCATAATTACATTATTTGGTTCCATTGATGAGTAGAGAAAATATTCACTTTGGTTCAATTAGAATAACATGAACTTTATTATGTACGGTTACCAAGTATACACATAATACTCGAAACCGATTAACCCGACCTTAATAACCCAACTGAACAACACCCCTAGATAGATGTGGGATGGTGAAATAACATTCAAATTTCATTGAAAAACATTCTATAAACCATGGTTATATTGTAGTCACATGACTCTATAATCTTGTAACTCATGTTGTACTCAACTCTTTATCAAGCTACGGTGTGGTTGGAGAAAGTTGCTTGTAGCTCATAGTTGAAGATGGAAGTTGTATTTTTTATTTGTATATATATTTGGGAAGATTAATTTAGCTAGAATCGAACAGTATGAAATGACAAAAAAAAAGACCAATAATAAAAACAGGAGGAAATGTAAAATAATTAAAAAGGGTTTAGGTAATTTTGTATTTAAAAAATTCTAGCTAGTTTTAAAAGCTACTTCAAAAAGCTTTTGATTTTAAAGTTTTTTATTTAAATTTTTTTCAGTTTTTTCATCCGAACAAAACTTGTAGCTTTTTATTTCAAAACAGAAGGCTACAAACTTAAAAACGCTACATACCGAACACACCCTAGGACTATATATATTTTGCGAGATTGTCGGTGTCATTCACTTAATAACTAACAATGATCAATATAACATAACCGACCTACTACAAGATATTGACACCAACTAATATTATGTTTCTAAAAACATGTTTTCTTTATATAATGTAATTAGAGTGGTGAGAGTAATTACCTCCCACTAGACTGCTACATCACTTCTTACCATATCAAATTTTGGGATTCAATTAATAATTAGGGTTAATAATGGAATAATCCTCAAAGTTTTCATTTTATTATGGTTTAACCCTCAATCTTTTTTTTAACATAAATTAACCATAAAGTTTCACTTTAAATACGGAATAACCCTCAAAGTTTTATTTGTTTTACGGTTTAACCCTCAAAGTTTTTTTTAACACATAATAACCATAATGTTTCATTTAAATTATGTTTTAATCCTCAAAGTTTCACTTGTATTTCGGTTTAACTCTCAAAGTTTATTTTTAAATGGTTTAACCATAAAGTTTAGTTTGGTTTTTGTTTAAATCCTTCAAGTTTTACTTTATTTGCGATTTCACCCACTTTTCTTAACACGTAAAATTTATATTTTTTGTTTATTTTTTATTTTTATAAATCTTGTTTTCCTCTAGATTCGAACATAATTAGTCATCTGAAATACTTTTTTATTTTTAGATTCGAACATAAAAAATATTTTTATTTTTATAATTATGGTTTAACATAATTAGTCATCTGAGATACACAAATGAAATACAAGTAAAACTTTAAGGTTATTTCACATGACTAATTATGTTCGAATCTAGAGGAAAACAAGATTTATAAAAATAAAAAATAAACAAAAAATATAAATTTTACGTGTTAAGAAAAGTGGGTGAAATCGCAAATAAAGTAAAACTTGAAGGATTTAAACAAAAACCAAACTAAACTTTATGGTTAAACCATTTAAAAATAAACTTTGAGGGTTAAACCGAAATACAAGTGAAACTTTGAGGATTAAAACATAATTTAAATGAAACATTATGGTTATTATGTGTTAAAAAAAACTTTGAGGGTTAAACCGTAAAACAAATAAAACTTTGAGGGTTATTCCGTATTTAAAGTGAAACTTTATGGTTAATCTATGTTAAAAAAAAAGATTGAGGGTTAAACCATAATAAGATGAAAACTTTGAGGATTATTCCATTATTAACCCTAATAATTATTACCAAATTAAAGACCACGTAGCCATGAAATGGTGACACCTTCGATGACTACACCATCGGGCCTCTTCCATGTCAAATCACAGCCAAATGATTATATAAAAATGTGGGGTACGTTGTTTTACTTTTATGAGGAGAGGAAAAAGATTATCTAGATTTAGAGTCGGTTATCCTACTAGCTACTATAAACACATATGACATATGGATATGGACTGCAACAACCTGTAACTTATTAACATTAACATATCATAATACATGCATACTACTTTCTCAATCTAGTTGTTTGTTTTTCAATTAATCTCCAAGTTTCATTATTTGTAAATTGTATACATTTTTCATTCTTTTATATATACTTCAAATACATATAATGAGATAATTGATACCCTCACGCTGCAGCAGGAAAATAGTATAAAGATAAATAATATAAAAACTAAAGATCAAACATAATTTAGTGTCACTTTTAGTTAAAAAACTTCATATTTCTTATTACACCAAATATAAATTGACTCACTAACTTTGTATATTGAACTTTTAATTTGTGGTTATTGTACATCTTTGGATTATATAAAAAAGCAAAAAAGTGTAAGTTTAGTATATGCAATAGGAAATTTAATATATATAATAACATATTTTTTTTAAGTTTAAGACACACAATTACATTAAGTGAATACATACATTAATAATTGTGGTATAGTTTAATACATGTTGAAAAATGAACCCTTTAAAAAAGTATTTTTTAATATTACAATTAAAAAAATTATTTATTAGATTTATATGAGGATAAAAAATTATATAAGATATATATTAAATAAAACGTTTATAAATACACATATATTATCATGTGTTAAAAATATAATAAAAAACAAATATTAAAATATGTGTTGGAAAACAGTGAATTGATATCTAAAATAACGTGAGTGGTAAATCAGGAAAAAAGAATTAATAAATACAGGTATGGAGAGTCGAACTTGTGACCATGTCAGAAAATTAAATGCTTTAGATGCCTATTGCCACTCCACCAGAAGAACTGATGTTAATAAGGTGCTACGCTAAAATATAAAACATGTGGCGACGAATATTTTTTCTCGATAACTTATCCGTTTGTAAAACAAGGGGTGGTGTGTTTTTGTCTAAATTATTATGAATCAAAAAAACTCCACATGGATAGTAAATCCAAAAAGAATGTTAACATTATAACTCTATGCTGTTTTACATACAATACTACCCATTTAAAAGATCCGGAAACTTTTATAAATATAGGTTATATGTTATTTAGATTTAATACTTCTAAGTATACGCAATTTTTAATAGTTATGTTTTAAATGAAATGTTTAATTAATAATTTTTTTAATTATTAAGTTAATTTGCATTGATTTGATTTTTTAAATATTATATATTTTGGAAGGTTTAGTTATTAAAATGGTATATTAGATTGTTATTAACTCCACCAAATAATTACCTATTTAATAGTTTCCCTTTAGTTTAATATTAAGTGTAAATAAGTAATTTTAAATTACCTAAAATTAAGAGATTAAATAAAATTAAAGGCTTAAATGATTCATAAGATAGTATAGATAAAAAAAATATTGATTGTTAGAACACAATTTGTGTCCATTTTATCATTTTAGTAAAGTTTACTTCTAATGTTTATTTTCTAGAAGTATGAGGTAGTTTTAGTAAATACATTTTGGGTATATAAACAATGTAATTCTACCATAATTCCTTTAGGGTGTGTTTGGTAGAGAGAAATAGGAGTGAAGAAATGGAATTAGAGATTAAATCTCTTGTTTGGTTATAATTAGAAATTAGAGAAAGAGAAATCCTACAATTCCAATTCTCTAATTTTGTTTCACTACTAAAGATGAGGAAATAGAGAAAATTCAACTTATTAACTCTAGGGAGAAAAGAAAAAAAAACACGGAGATTTCCGTTTCCCTCGGCCCTCGTATCCCTTCGATGGTTCCTCCCTGCGCAAACCTGCTTTCTATCGATACCTCCATTGCGTCGTTCTCTCCAGCTCCATTGCCTCCTTCACGTCCACGTCGATTACTTTACGCCTGCTTCATTCGATCCCTCCCTGCGCCTCCTCCAACAGCATACTCCAGCCGCTGTGCAACCTCCAACAGCGGCGGCGACCCCAGCGGCAATCTTCCACTCACAGCAAGGTATATCTAGGTTAAATTCTGATTTCGTTGATAAATTTTCTGTTTGATTGATTTTACTAATTTTTCTACATATATATTGTTATTTAACACTAATTTGAGACAAGAAGTTTGTTGTTCTTGATTTGAGACAAGAAGTTTGTTTTCTAAATATATATCGTATCAGTTCTTCGAAATTGGAAACATGAAAGTAAAGAACAAGTAAACAGAGGTCTATTATGGTCTATATGTGTTTGAAGCAGATCCGGTGACTGTTTGCTGTTGGTGGTTGCTGTTTGCTGAACTGATCTGTCATCAGTGGGTTTTGATCTTGAGTTGCTGTGCAGAACTAAGGAATAGTAAATGGCAATTCTGTTTACTAATATTGCAGCTGATTTGCTGTTTAAAAACTGGTCATTATCTGATGTTAACTATTTATGGCAGCTACAAGTTGGTTTTGATGTTAATTTTATGTGCACATTAGAGGATCAGTAGAGGGCAACTCATTTTCCTAATATTGCAGCTATGCAGAATGCTAATTTTTAATAATTATTTGGTCATGCAAATGTTTGTTGATCTTGGTGGAGTATTGTACATGGATAACAATTGGTTTTTTTTTTTGGTGTTATGGACTTATGGCATTATTTGGTGGAATGGAATTCATATGATGATGATGTTTTCTTTTCACAACAGAGGACTAAGATTTGGCAGAATTAAGTGTTTTTTGAAGATGAAGACAAGATAAGCAGAAAGGAATTTTAAAGTTTTCTACAAAAGAGGATAGTTTTAGGTTTTGCTATTTGTTTAAACTTGATTGTATATGTTTTAGTTGTAAAGTCTTTGGCTCTAGAGTTATGGATTTTTTGTTGGTCTTTTTTCAAGTATACATTGTGAAATTGAATTTGAAAATGAAAAAAAACTTGAGACAAATTGGATTGTTAATTCATCGAAATTGACTGTTTGTTTTGGGAAAAATTAAAATGCAAATGATAAATTTAGTATAATTCTCTGTTGAAATCTCTGTGCTACCAAACAAGATAAATAATTCTCTGTTACATTTCTCTGCTGAAATCTCTGTGCTACCAAACAGAAGATTCAATTCTCCTTCTCCAGACTAATTCCCTTTCTTTGCAATTCCATTCTCTGCAATCATTTCTCTGCAATTCTATTCTCTGTACCAAACGCACCCTTAATCCTTTCAATTATACTAAAAGTGTGTGATCGGACCCCTTCTGCATGTGAGCGAGCTTCAAATGAATTGGTTTTGAATGTGTCAAATAGACTGTGCACAAAATAACAGTTAGGGAACAAGATCTGAACTGAAAATCAATTCAAGAAACATACGGTGGTGGTTTACGGTTCAAGAAACCATGGATGGTCTCACAAAGAAAAGAGTCACGTACAACAACAAAACTCAATCTCGTTAGCAAAAGATATGATGGAGGTAAGATATAGACAACCTATCCTCTAACTAGAGATAGTACTTTCTAGTGCTGTCAATGGGTTGGATCGGATCGGATCGGTTAAAGATCTGATCTGACCCGCTGATCCATTTAATTGGATTTGGATCTGATCCAATAAGAATGTGATCCATTTAGTCGGATTTGGATCGGATCAATAATTAATGGATCATGACCCGGAGCGACCCATTTAATATTATTAATTTAATTTTATTTATATAATAAATATATCAAATAACTCTTCCACCCCCACCTCACACCACCCCAACCCCACCCCACCTCACCTCCACCCCACCCCACCCTACCTCACCCTACCCCACTCACCCTACCCTACCCCCACCCTACCCTACCCCATCCTACCCACCCCACCCCTACCCATACCCACCCCACCCCCACCCCACTCCACCCTACCCCCACCCACCCCACTCCACCCTACCCTATCTCCACCCCACCCCACCCTACCCTATCTCCACCCCACCCTACACTACCCCACCACACCTTACCCACCCTTACCAAACCCCACCCACCCTAACCTACCCCACCCCACCCCACCCCACCCTACCCTACCCCCCATCCCATCCTACCCTACCCTACCCACCCACCCTACCCCACCACACCCTACCCCTACCCTACCCCCACCCCACCCCACCCCACCCCATCCCACCCTACCCTACCCTACCACACCCCACCCACCCTTACCCAACCCCACCCCTACCCCACCCTATCCTACCCTACCCACCCTACCCCACCACACCCTACCCACCATTACCCTACCCCACCCTACCCTACCCCACCCTACCCCACCCCACCCTACCCTACCCCACCCCACCCTACCCCTACCCCCTACCCTACCCCTACCCTACCCCACCCCACCACACCCCACCCCACCCCACCCTACCCCACCCTATCCGTCGGTGGCGGTGGCGGTGGCGGTGGCGGCGGCGGTCGGCGGCGGTGGTTGCGGTGGTCGGCGGCGGTAGTCGGCGGCGGCGGTCGGGGCGGCGGTGGTCAGCGGCGTTGGTGGCGGTCGGCGGCGTTGGCGGCGGTCGGCGGCGTTGGTGGTCAGCGGTGGTGGTGGCGGTGGTCGGCGACGGTGGTCGGCGACGGTGGTCGGGGCGGCGGCGGTCGGCGGTGGTGGTGGCGGCGGTGGTCGGCGGCTTTGGTGGCGGTCGGCGGCATTGGCGGCGGTAGGCGGCGGCGGCGGCGGCGGTGGGCGGCGGTGGCGGCGGCGGTGGTCGGCGGCGGTGGTCGGCGGTGGTGGCGGCGGTGGTCGGCGGCGGCGGTGGTCGGCGGCGGCGGTGGTGGGCGGTGGCGGTGGCGTGGGTGGCGGCGGCGGTGGTCGGTGGCGGTAGTCGGCGGCGGTGGTCGCGGCGGAGGTGGTCGGCGTTGGTGGTGACGGTGGTCGCGGATTTTTTGATATTAAATGGATCGACCCAGACAGATCTTGGATCGATCCATGTAGTGATCTATTTAAATGGATCGGCCCATTGGATCTCTTATTGGATCAATGGATCGGATTTTTTGACCCGTTGGATCATTTAAATGGAGCAGATCGGATCGGATCTAGATCATGATCCGATCCATTGACAGCCCACTACTTTCCGGAAAACCTTCTACTCACATAGGAAGAGTCAATGAATTACATGCATCTTTTTTTATACCTTTTCATATTAATCAAATATATTAATACTATGAAGCATGTTCAATTTATTAGTACAAGGAAACATAAATTAAAGGCAAAGACTATTATATTAACCCGGCCCGAAAACCGAAAGAGCATCTGTAATAAACTTATAATAACATCCCCACGACAAAAGTGTGAAAGAAGCATACTTCTGAAACTCTTAAAGAGATGTAATCTAAAACCCAATAAAAAATACCCAAGTAAATAGAAATTTCAAAGTATTTTTAAGTAAAGTGACTTTTAGAGACGTTTTGGTGAAAATAAAAAGTTGCATTTATGTTGAAACATATTAAATATTGCGATCCTCTTAGTACAATATTCATTTTAGTGTTGTTGATTCCACCGTTACAGATTTATAGTTTTTTGTAAAATTCTCTATTACATTAAGCAATACATTCGATATAAACAAAATAAAAATAATGGAAACATGAGCTACATAAGAAGATTATCCCGACGTCAAACGTGAGTAAGACTATAAATGAGCTTAACGTTGTACATGTAAGAAATGTGTTTATATTTATTTTCTTATTTAATAAATAAACAAACATATATGAACACTTTTTCATATTCTATAATTAAACAAGAATACAAACAATCATCATAGGTTTGCATTTTTTTTGTTCATGAACGTTCATTTCGTTTGTTTGTTAAAGTTTGTTCAGGGAGACCGAGACGAATCTAACAAGTGTTGGGATATCCAAAGTTACCTCAACCAACTCTTACATGTACATTAGTTATATAAATGAGCCGTAGACATATAAGAACTAGTTGCTAAGCATAGATGTAGAATCAATAACACGCAACATAAAATAATGCTCTCCGAATCAAATCTCAACAAGTTTTCGTCAATGTTTTATACAAGTTATCATCTTTTATGTTAGTCGTAAGACCAGTCAGTATAAATTACCGAAAATAAGATACTCATATACATATCATGCTTTTAACATTGTGTCCATAATTATATATGACATGCATTTCCATACTAGTAACGTTGTGTTAGAGTGACAAATACTAGTGAGAGAAGAGGCATTAAAGAATGGCTTTGAAGGAGTAATTGTAAACATATATAATTGGAGTGGAGTAAAGGAGTCTCATCATGGACGACATGTGTGTTGGCCTACACCAAATGTGAAATAATTCACATACATATACAGGTTCATTGACCCATTTAAGAAACGTGACATAAATTCAAGACACTTGTATTCACATCCAAACAGGGCCCATTTCAGTATCTATAATTACCCATCTGAATACTAACATGGAAGCCACTTTCTTGATTGGATTTCAGATTGAAGCAAAACGATTCGAATTAGACTATTGATTATAACCCAAACAGCAAACTGATATTTATTGGGATAAAATTAAAAAAAAAAAGTATCAACATAATTTGGGGCCAATGGCCCTACAAAAACTACAACAGATCATACAAACGACTCTCATGCAGACGAGGAGAAAAAAGAAATGCTTAAAAAGACCAACCACTTGAAAAGCAGTGGAAAAAAAGGTGAAAAAGCAGACTTTGGTGTTTAAAATGTAAATCACGAAAAGACTTGATTTGACTCATATGGGTCTCTCTCTGTCTCGCTATCACTGTCTCCCATTTCACCGTCCAAAGTCATCATCAAACCGATTAAAAAACAGCCACCGAGTTAACCTCCGAGTCAACTCGTGCTGATCACGCCAGGTTGCCACGCCGAGGTTGCAATCAGTGGTCTGGTGTGCCAGCCAAGCATCAAGCAGCCGTCGTTTTCTTCCACTCTGTACCCATCGCCGCTGTTGAACAACGCCAACAACATACTCGCTTGCTTGAAAGCGTTGGACCCCAGGTGAACCGGGTCAAAGCCGGCTGAACTCATCCGGGTTCGCCACTGACTCAGCGTCTCATGCCGTTCGACCCGGTCGGTACCTTCACACGCCACCACGTTGCATATCTGCCGCCCTAGATACACCTCCGACATCATCAAATCTTGGCTGGTTGGTTGAGTCAACGCCGAGCTTTCCAGCGAGTCAAACATAGTGGAGTAGTAATGTAGAGCCTCGTTGAATCTATCCAAGAAAACGGCGCCGTTGTGATTCGATTCTTGTTCCGCTAGCGTCACTATCTTTGGTTTCATTGATTTAATCGAATTCAGCACCTTGTCGACGGCGCCGGGTCGGGCGAGTAGACGGTGGAGCTCGAAAACGGAGTTAACTGCCACCACTTCGATCTCCGTCGGTCGGATATCAAGCATTCCGGCGTCGATATCGGCTAGTGAATTGGCGACGAAACCACGAAATTCGAATTCGACACCGATTGTGTCTGCTAATTGAGCTAATCTCCATCCTACTTGCTGTAAAGCGTCTGTGTTGTCCGGTTGTGGTGGTCCGATTCCGGTTAAACGGAAAGCGGGTGGACCGCCGTCGCGTAATGCTAGGGCTTGCATAAGTGCAGGCCATTGCATCCCTTGGTTTAAACTGAAATCGACGACGTGGACACGTGTTGCTCCGGCGAATGCTTCGAGAATTGCTTGATTTGCGGTGAAGTGTGCGAATTTGAGGTAAGGACAGCTTTCGTAAAAATGCATCTGTAAAATTTCCCAACTAGAAGGTTCGAGGCCGTCTTGAGGATGAATATTATAGATTCTTTGAAAAAGAGCTCCGGCGAAATAAGTGGCGACTTTCCCCATCGCGCCGGCCTGCGACGCCGCAAGGAGATACACGTGTTTGACCAGAGCATCGGCTAGTTTCATGTTGTCCTGCTGTACCGCCTCTGCGCATGCCATCAGCGTATGAACCAATCGTATTCCGGCCTCCTGAGAATCAACGAGAACCACCGGCCGGGGAGATTCCGGCGGGACTTCAACAGCGTCAGATCCGATTCCGGACGATTTCATCCGTTTAATTCCGTTAGACACAGGAGAGACGTTGTTGGTGGCGCCGTAAATAGCCCCACCGGCAATCGCACGCAAATCATACGGACCATCGTCATACATCTTACTAATACTACCCTGTTGTTGTCTTCCATCAATTTCTTTGTTGTTTGTGAAATCAATCATTGTACTGGAAGAAGATTCACCAGGAAGAACGATATCAGAAGCACCGTTGTTGAGCTCCGAGAGCATGCTCTGAACCCAGCCGGAAAGATCGGAAGGGTTATAATGAACAGTATCAGAAAGTTGAAGAATCCCATCTTCACCCATAACCATTTCAAGCTGTTCAAGCTTCTGGGCAACATCAGCCATGTCAGTTGACCTGACCTTGTAACCCAAAACCTCCAAAAGCTCATCCATTCCACCGGAATCCGGCAACGACTGATGCAAATCTTTAGGCGCCATTGAAGACGATGAAACGGATGTGTTCGCTTCTTTCTTACGCTCGCGATCCCTCTTCATGAGATTGAATCTGGGAAAGTAAAGAAAAGAAAATGGTAGAATCAATCTAAGATGAGATGTGTCAATTGGTTAAAGAAACTTGGATGAAATCAAGTGGAAGTTTGGTATGGAGTAATATCAAGTTGAATCTTTTTTTTTTCTGGTTTAGAAAGCAAGGAAGGAAGGGGCAGGTGCTCGTGACGGGTGGGGTGGGGGCTCGAGCTTCAAGAGAGGAACACAGGATGATGAAGGAGATAAGGAAGGAATAGCAAATGCCTACACCGCCTAATAATAATGTTTTTATTTCTTTTTTTAATTTCCCTTCAAATTACACAACAAATTATTTGGTCACTAATTTATGCCCATACAAACATATAAGTGTGTGTATGTATGATGAGACCATTATGTTTGTTATAGTTTTTACCCAAGATAACGGCAAATCGTTCTCTAAGCATAAATTATTATTTTATATTAATAATAATTAGTTATATGTGTGTATGATTGATGTCATGTGTTTTTATAATTTGTATAATATAGATGTCATTGGGTATTCTATTTTTTATTAAATTTTGTTTTTGATAGAATAAAGTTTTATTAATAAAGACTAACAAGATATTAAAGAGAATACAAGAAAAACAAAACAGAACAAGACTTGCAAAAAAAAGACTCCTATCAAGAATCATAACACCATTTTACTAATTAAGTTGACAACCAGAAAAATGATTTGCTTCTTAATCTAATATTAAAAACAAACTACACTAAATTGGAGTTAAATACTTTGTCATTCCTATAACTTCACAGCAGCCAACCAAAAAAAAACAAAAAAAACATTGTATTAAAACTAAGAAGCAATCTTTCGTTAAAGTCAAGCTGTAAACCTCATAAAATATTTGTGAGATAATTGGTTTATTGATATGACACACTCACACACACACATATATATATATAAGAGGAAGAGTGGTACATTTAACTACATTCTAAAGAGTATTGTTGATTGTAACTATATGCTCATATCAGGGCCGGCCCCGAGAGTTTGGAGGCCCTGTACAATTTAACAAAAAAGGCCCTATAAATTAAAAAAAATCCGATTTTTCATTTAAACTTATGATATTCTTCTAAGGTAAAAATTAGATTATTAGACCTCTTATACGCTAGAACAGATTTATAATCATAATCAAACTAAAAAATTCAAATAATCAGAACACAACTACACTAAACTCAATTAGTCTATTCCTCAATCGATAAATCCTCAAACAAATCCAAAAGCTCAAATGAAAATTGAGTATATGTAACAAAATTTAGAAGTTAGAATAAAAAACAGAAACAAAAACATTTCAATTTGAAATGTTCGATGGCTTGTGCAGAAACAGATTAACACAACGAAGACAACTGTCAACAACGCTAACCTCAATTAATCTATTCCTCAATCCTCAAACAGTTAAACAGTCAAACAAATCCAAAAAATTCCAAATCTCAACTAAGAATTGAGGCATTGAGCATGTGTAAAGAAATGACTAATCATTCATTACATTAGCAGTTAGAATAAAAACACAAAAACAAAAATGTATCATTATGGCCTGATGCATAAACACCAAACAAAAAAAAATTTAAATTTTTGATGGTCTAAGGTCTTACCTCACGTCCTAAGTTAGTCGGTTCCTCAGAAACAGAAAAAAATGTTCTATACTTCGATTGTTCGATGGCTTGTGCAGTCGTGCAGAAACACTGAAACAGTTACAAGACAAGAGCCCAAGAGCCAATAATATCGAGATGAGTGACTGCCAAATCGAAACAGATGCATAATGTTCGATACTTGAATACTTTGATTTTTCGATGGCTTGTTCGATACTTCGATGGCTCGTGTGACTGTCGAAGTGCAAAATGCCGAATCGAAACAGAAACAGCTTGTTCGATGCTTGAATACTTCGATACTTCGATGTTCGATACTTGAGTGTAATCGCCGAATCAAAAAATGCTTCGACGCATCGACCTTTGAGTATCAAGAAAATTTCTTGGAAATCGACAAATCCATTCTGGAAAACTCCAACAATCGTCGTCAATCACTCTCTATCTCTCTTCGGAAGTCCACTGCGTCAAAGACGAGGCGCTAAGGAGGAAGCATGACCTACGTATTAGCGATTCGTATTGTACCAGGCCCCATCGGAACCTAATTTGGGATTTTGGCCTGCCATAGTGCCATGAGTCCATGACTAACCTAAAATATCTATATGGACTTAAAATATGTGAGGCCCCATAGTTTTTTGGGCCCTGTGCAAGTGCACTTGGTGAACACCCCATGGGCCGGCCCTGGCTCATATATACATATTATATAAAAAAATCAACACTCACATGTATTATACAATTGAAAGTGCACAAATCCAAACCATATATGAAGTTTGAGTTGAAATCGATCATGTAACATTCCTATCATAATAATTTTGAAGTAAAAAAAAGTTTACTGGTTTATAGGTTCCATATCATATAGATTAAAGTACAATCTAGCGAGTGGTATGGTGTGTAAGAAGTTGAATCGTTACGGTTTCGATATTACACTATTAGTACCTATTTTAAAACTTGTTTTAATTTTAGTCCTTAAACAAAACAAACGTTAGATTTATTTTACTATTCTCTTTTTTAAACACTATATACCCTCGCAATTAGTTTCAATAATGGTCCTTGCTCGTTGGAATTTCAGTTAATTCAAAAATAAAAATATTTTCTCTCTCTATCTCTCGAAACTCTGCCATGAGGTTTGAACACAAAGCACTTCATTCTCTTCATAACCTCTACAATTCCACAAGACATACTTTCTTCTCTCTCTCTCTCTCTCTCTCTCTCCAAGTCTGTTGGCGAGCACACCACTCGACCTCCGGCGACTACAATGTTTGTCAATACGACCTTCGGTGACAACCATCCTCCTTCAATTAAAGATCGTTTTCTCTCCCCGATTCCATATATCGTGTAATAACGACTTTAGGCAACACAAAATTAGACGATAAAGACCTCCAATTGTTTTTATAACAACCACCACATACAACCTCTTTTTCTATACATGGTTCAATTACAATTTGGAATTGATTTTTCTCTATGGTTCACTTTTTCCACCTAAAATGTGAATTTGATAGTGTGAGATTTCTCTATCTTGAATAATTTCTTCATATCAACGACAACGATCTGCTGATCAACACAACTAGTGTTCTAAAAGGCACGCGTGGCGGCACTATGGCGTCGTCAAGACGTGAGGTGTGGCTTCGCCATTAAGAAATGGACCTAGGCGTAAGTGTTAGCCGTGATGCACGCCAGGGCGCGCCTTTATGCCTCAAATGCCGAGTTTTTTAAGGCGTGGCGCGCAGAAAATTATTTTTTTAATAGGACATTTTTTTGTATACATTTTACGATCGCATGTATTGAACTTCTATAAAGTTGTATTAAGTAATTTATATGTGTTATTTTGCTCCTCATGTACAACTTTGTGTAATATATATTAATAATGATAAATTGGATATACATAGTTATAAAATATATATATAAATTGTCACCTGAATTCGCATCTTAAAAAATGTCATGTCTTCGTCATGGCTCCTTAAACTTGAGCCTTGACCCAGTCGACATGTCACGTCTTACGTTATTTAAAACCATAAACACAACCACCACCACAACTTCATTTCTTCTCTTCTTTTAGCTACCTTTTTTTTATTTTTCATGGTATTATTGACGTATTCTGTTTGTGTTCCAAATCAGATTCGAAGGTAAGTATTAGTTTGTGTGCTCTTGAAGTGTTTTGTGAGTGTGGGTGTTCCAAATCCGTTCGATTATTCATGTGTTCTTAGAGTTAAAAGATTTGAAAGACATGATATGAACTTAAAGATTGATATCAACAATCTAAGAACTAATATGTGAAATGTTATCAAATTGTAGTTCTAAGAACTTATATGAGTAAATGTTATAGTAAAATTACAGCTCTAACTTCTAAGGATCAATATGTTGATTGATGTTCTAATTTTACGTTGATTATGATGATTGATGATTAGGTTTTAAATTTTGAGTTAATTATGAAGGATACAATGAATACTATCAAGAACATACGAATATTTTCATAAGCTGATTAAATGACCAAAAATAAAATATGTTTAAAGATAAATTTGTCCTTTTACATAAACTCAACTGAGTTTTGTTAGAGTTAACGGACTTAAGGATCAAAATTGAAATATGTTTCCAAAGATTGGAACTACCAGTATGATATTAAACCATAAGCACCCAACTTATAAGTTACGTACATGCCAAATTAGTAATATACCCTATCAAACATTACTATTTACTTCGAATCTGATTTGTCCTTGACCCAGTCGACATGTCACGTCTTACGTTATTTAAAACCATAAACACAACCACCACCACAACTTCATTTCTTCTCTTCTTTTAGCTACCTTTTTTTTATTTTTCATGAGTATTATTGACGTATTCTGTTTGTGTTCCAAATCAGATTCGAAGGTAAGTATTAGTTTGTGTGCTCTTGAAGTGTTTTGTGAGTGTGGGTGTTCCAAATCCGTTCGATTATTCATGTGTTCTTAGAGTTAAAAGATTTGAAAGACATGATATGAACTTAAAGATTGATATCAACAATCTAAGAACTAATATGTGAAATGTTATCAAATTGTAGTTCTAAGAACTTATATGAGTAAATGTTATAGTAAAATTACAGCTCTAACTTCTAAGGATCAATATGTTGATTGATGTTCTAATTTTACGTTGATTATGATGATTGATGATTAGGTTTTAAATTTTGAGTTAATTATGAAGGATACAATGAATACTATCAAGAACATACGAATATTTTCATAAGCTGATTAAATGACCAAAAATAAAATATGTTTAAAGATAAATTTGTCCTTTTACATAAACTCAACTGAGTTTTGTTAGAGTTAACGGACTTAAGGATCAAAATTGAAATATGTTTCCAAAGATTGGAACTACCAGTATGATATTAAACCATAAGCACCCAACTTATAAGTTACGTACATGCCAAATTAGTAATATACCCTATCAAACATTACTATTTATTGAAAAAGGGAGGGGGGGGGGGGGTTGGGGGGGGGGGGTTGTTACTTAATTTCTTTTATTCTTTTTCGAAGTAAAAAAACCATAATTAGAAATTTTAGCGAAGTTTACTATAAACAAAATCATATAATTAGAGTAGTAACTATCTTTCAATCTTTCAATCTGAATATATATAATTTGTAATTTTCGTAAAAATGTATGATATAAATTATTCTTCGTTATGGACTCATGGTTCTTTACTTCCTCATTGAGGGAACCACACACGATTAGACTTAAACCTATAATTGTATGGGACACCTAAATATATACCAGATCACGGCTGTGCTATAAGCACTTTAATGACACACAGTTTAGTTGCCTTTCCCTAATCGTTTTCTTTTACTAGTTTCACCCTCTCCTCTCTCCTCTCTCTCTCCCTCTCTCTCTCTCTCTCTCTCTCTCTCTCTCTATATATATATATATATATATATATATATATATATATATATATATATATATATATATATATATATATATAGGTGAAGGTTCATGCGAGAACCATTGTTAGTGCGAGAACCGCAAGAACCAATCTTAGTCGTTCCTTGAATATGGGAAGTTTCATGGATGTAGAGCGTGGAGGGATAGAGTGTGGCAGGGTGCATGTGAGAAATTCATGGGTGGGCAATGACATTGAATGAGGGGAAATTGGATGGCTCAGATTGGTTATCGAGGTTCTCGCACTAAGAATGGTTCTCGCATGAACTTTTTCCTATATATATAAATATATATCTTACTCCTATATAAAGCATTTATAACCTAAAAACTCTTAATTTTTAAGTAAGTTAAATATACTAAATTACCCTTCATATAAATAAATAGAAACGATTATATAAAGTAACTACTAGATGCATTTAATAAGATTATTACATTCCATTTTAATAACTAAACCTTTCATACTTAAAAACAAATCAAATAATAAATATTCAATTATGTTATAAACATTTTAACTTATTTATCAAAAAAATGTGTATAATTAAGTAGAGCTTATAAATGTGAATAACATATAATTAGAATTTATAAACATATATTTTAATTTTTTAAAATAGCTCATATAACTAATAGTTTCAAATTAATTTATTCTATAATCTTAATCTCTTAATTTTTAATAGTTTCAAATTACTAACTTACACTCTGTATTGTCATGTAATTTAACCTACTTTATAAGTAGAGATCGTTTTTCTTATTTAATTGTTCTCAAAATTTATTTTAAAATAATAAAAAAGTTAATTGAGAATAGAATAATAATAAAGAAAATGGAAAAAGATAAAGAAAATAGACATGTTGCCACTTACTAAAGAAAAAATATTTGTTATCACTGTATTGATGAATACCGAAATCAAGCAGGTTATTGAGTAGAAATTAGTTGACGCCGCCGCATTGCGCGAGTAATATGCTAGTGTATATATATATATATATATATATATATATATATATAGAGAGAGAGAGAGAGGGTTCACTTGAAAACCATTGTTAGTGCGAGAACCAATCTCAGTCGTTCCTTGGATATGGGAAGTCCATGAATGGAGAGTGTGGAGGGATAGAGTGTGGCAGGGTGCATGTAAGGAATTCATGGGTGGACAATGAAATTGAAAGAGGGAAAATTAGACGGCTCAGATTAGTTCTCGCGGTTCTCACCCTAAGAATGGTTCTCAAATAAACTTATATATATATATATATATATATATATATATATATATATATATATATATATATATATATATATATAAGGTGGAGATCTGCTACAAAATATATAAAGGTACTAAATGTAAGGTGAAATCTGGACCACAGGATTTATTCAAAAGTCAAACAAAAAAAATCATCTTTTTAACCAAATTTTCGGAATTAAATAAATACAAAAGGTTAATATTGTAAATTTGACAAGCAAAAAAAAAGGAAGAATAAATGGTGAGTCACGTAACTATTCCCGCCGGTAAAATCTCAGGCCACAACTGATGCATAAAGTACAGTGTATTGATGCATATAATACAAGCCTTTGATTCACAAATTACTTTTGATGCATAAGGTACAACCATTTGAATGCAGAATATACCCTATTGATTCACATATTACATTTAATGCACAACTTACAACTATTTGATGCACAATAATAGTCTACATACTTTAGGGTTCAACCAGATGCATAATGACGGGATGACGGCGGGGATGGTCCAGGCGACGGTGGCCGGCGGCTGCGTGGTAGACGGCGAGACAGTGTGCATCAAACAGCGATGCACATATGGCGGAGAGTGATGGTGGTCAGCGACTTACACGGCGATGCAGAGATTTGTGAATCTGATGCACAAGGCAAATGCTTAGACGGCGATTTAGACAGAGATGTTTCAAACCACAACGATGCACATATGGCGGAGGGTGATGGTGGTCAGCGACGGGTTTCACACATGGCGGTGGAGGCCGGCGATTGCATATCTGAAGCAAAGACAAGCACCATCGATTGAATATTGAACGGCGAAGGGGAAGGAGGCGGTGGCGGAGGGTTGCAGGGGCGGTGGTGGAGGGTTGCAGGGGCGGTGGCGGTGGTCGAATCACGGAAAATAGAGGAGGGTTGGTCGCCGATAGTAGAACCTGTCTGCTAGGGTTTCGCAAATGAGAGAAACGGTGGGGAAGGGGGGACGTGGGTTTGGGTAATACGTGGAGTGGAGAGAGAAATGTCACATTTCCTATAATACCCCTAAATTAAAAATGACAAGTGTCAACCTCTCCTTTCTCCTTACATTTAGTATCTTAACATTTTTTTACTTGAACCCAATTATATATATATATATATATATATATATATATATATATATATATATATATATATATATATATATATATATATATATATATAGAAATTGGATCAATAAAGAACCATGTGTTAAACAAAGAACCTAAGGAACCAATCTGGACCTTTAGATCATGAATATTAATGGATGAGATTGAATGATGGCAAAACTGTAATTATTATGTATTAATTTAGGAAGAATAGGGCAAAAATGTAATTATCCCCCCTCCCAACACCCACGATTTAAAAAAAAAATCCTCAAAAACTTTAAATTGCCATAACTTTTTAAGTTTTGTGAATTTAATCAAAAAAATTATACCATTCTTTTAGTTTTTTAACCATCTTTCAAACAAGATCACTCTTCCTATACTTTTATAAAAAAAATTGAAAATGATTTTTTTCTTTTGCATTTTGGCGCTGTACGGGAAAAACATTTTTTTTTTTTGCATTTTGGCAGCTCGTCGCTAATGAGTTGAATGTCGTCGCTAATGAGCTGAATGTCGCTAATTACTCAGCTCAAAATGCAAATTACGGATTTTGCATTTTGCATTTAGGCTTGAATGAACCCAGCTCAAAATGCAAACTACGAATTTTGCATTTAGGCTTGAATTACCCAGCTTAAAATGCAAACTACGGATTTTGCATTTAGGCTTGAATTACCCATCTCAAAATGCAAACTACGGATTTTGTATTTTGGGCTTGAATGAACCCAGCTCAAAATGCAAACTACGGATTTTGCATTTTGAGTTTGAATGAACACAGCTCAAAATATAAACTTTGCATTTCAAAAAAAAAAGTTTCAGAAATATATTAAGTCCGGTCTTGTTTGAAAGAGGACGAAAAACTGAAACTAATGGTATAATTTTTATGTTAAAATTGTTAAAAACGAACGAGTTATGATCATTTAAAGAAATTGGGGGTTTTTTTTTTAGTTTGTTGGGGGGGATTTGCTGAAGACGCCGATTTTTCTTTTTTTTTTTAATTTCCTTTTTTGCCCCTAGACTATGTGCCACATGTCATCACCAGAGAGGTTCTTTAGGTTCTTTGTTTAAGGGTGGTTATTTGTTTAACCTTACCCTATATATATATATATATATATATATATATATATATATATATATATATATATATATATATATATATATATATCCAGTACATACCAATGTCTCTCTTTATTGTTTATGCGTATATAGTATCTATGTGAAGAGTTTAAATACAAACTTAAATATGATTTTAAAAAGCTTTACAACTAATTAATTAGACCAAATGCATCTTTCGATTTATCACATTCATAGTTTTTTTTTAACAGCAAGAAAAAAAGACTAGTCAAGGAGCTTCGACATAACAATCACCCTTGGCTAGAAATCCAAAAATTTTATTAAAACAAATAAAAGCTAGCAAGGAGCTAGCAAAGGAAGTACATAACGATTATAATAGAAATATAGAATTACATCTCCACATTGCCCTTTAGCTCTAAACTTCATCCATTCATCCATAACCATCTGAGATGAAAATGGTTTATATTAAAAATCACCTCATTTCATGCCTTCCATATTAACCAAATTATACAGCCCAGTGCAGCTTCAATAAACTTTTTTGTACACTCCTTGTTTCCTTGATCCACGTAGTCCATCAAAAATTGTTCAAAGGAAGTGAACCCAATCTCCATCAATCCACACCATTTTACGAACCAATTCCAAATCGGTTTTACCTTTGGACATAGGTAAAATAAATGTTCAATTGATTCTATGTCATCGTCACACAATCACATTCATAGTTGTGTGCCTTCGTAAAAACCTTTGTTCGTTGACCACTTTTATTTTTATATTTTTGGTATTTAATCTATTTGACATGTCAATGTGTGACCAATATGAGATATCAACTCGATTAAAATGTTGACAAGAAGGTATTGGTTTAAAGAAAGGTAGAAAAGATGTTTGAAATTAGTATGTTAATTCTAAGTAGTAGAATGCATGACATAATGTTAGATTGTTCATTTTATAATGAAATAAACGCGCGTGATGTGGAATTTTTGTTTTTATGATATGTTTTACTTAACCCGTCGAAAGTTGTGGTACATGTGTCTTGAATGCATGTTAATTTTGTATCAGTTTCTGGACTTGAAAATCAGAAATTTAAAAATAGAAAGTCGTGAAAGATCTTCTGACCTCAAAAGATGGCGCGTATCGCTTGGAAACATATTCTCGTCTCAAAAGATCAAGGTGGTCTCAAAGTAGGAAGCCTTAGCGCTCTAAATTTAGCCTTTTTAGCAAAATGGTAATGACACATCAGAACAAATTCGAATTCATTATGGACTGCTATTATTTCTCAAATTACGGTTTTTATAGAATTGCACCTGCTGCGTTTTTCTATAAAGAAAAGTGTGTAATATGAGTCGATCTAATTAGCATTAAGAAGGGATTGGGTGACATTAATGTTGATTTGTCTTCTTAGGTTGGAAATCATCTCGTATCAACCAAGTTTGGTTGGAAAATGGACTTGGAGCTTGGAAAATTCGAAGGATTTCAAAGTTGCTTCTATTTTAAGAAAACTATATTCGAATTCGTTGTCAAATGATCGTCTGAAGACAAATTGGTAAAAACTTGTATCCATCAAAGTGAATATGGAGAGCCTAGCATCATAGGCTCCCTACAAAGGCAACTTGGCGCTAATAGGCGTTATACCGGAATCAAAAGTATGTCCTTTTTGCGAATATGCCATCAAATCAGAGAAAATTTCATCATTGATTGTCATATTGCTCAAACTCTCCTAAAAGAGACAACTGGTGGAGGATCACCCCTCCCCTTTCAAGGTTCTATGGATTCTCTTCTTAATTGGTGTGTCTCTTCACACTTCAATGGCTCTAAGCTTGAAGTTTTTAGTTCTCTTATCTATACTTACATTACAATGATAAAGAACGAAGTTGTTCGTAAAGATTTAAAGAAGTTTCTTCCTCGGCTTTTCTCCTAAATCCAGTGTTCATCCTTCTTTCGGATGATTGCTAGAGGAATGTTGAAGAGAAATTGTTATTGGAGTATTTGGTGTTGTTATCCTTTCGATTTATTTCCTTTGTAACGTTTTGTTTTATAGTTTCTAGCGACTCGCTAGTTTGTTACTAAAATTTTGATGCCGTTCAAATAAAAGTTGTGAAAATGCACCATTTGTTATTAGTTTTTATAACGAGTGATGAATACCGGAATGCAAGTATTTTACTTACTTTAGATTAGTTATCAACTAACAGTCCATCAAAGATCAATATGGTAAAATAAAACAAATAATATTTAGTATCACCAAGTGTACGATTATGCTTTATTTTTAATTACACTAATTGTTTTTATGTTATATATGATACCAACAGAAGATAACAAAAGGTTCCTTTATTGTATGTTTGTCATATGCCTTTATGAATTAAAAAACTTTATCTTCTGTTTATCCTCAACGAGTAACATGCGCTATGAGAGCATAATTGCATAAATGTCACCATATAACAAGTTCCGATTGCCAAAAAATGTCCTTATAGTATTTTGAACTTCTCAATATTGGTCAAGATACTAACCAAGGTTTTCGATGTTAAAAATTAGTTGTTAGGATCGCGATCATTTGGGTCATACAATTTCATTTACCATAAACTCATATTATGGGTAGGATTTTAGTTTCCTATTACGTAAAATCTCGATTTTAACTATATGTTCGTAAGATCTCGATCCGTTCTTACTTGTTTTTCAGGATTGAATTAAAAATAACATTGTTTACATTAAATAAAAATGTGATTAAGTAATCGGTTCGATGGTATATAAAAACACATTTCATAAAGTTTTCAAGTTTACTATTTAGAAACTAAAACATCATAATTATCAAATTACCGATCTAACTCGCTATTTGTTATGTTCTACAACCTTTATCATGTTTAAATATTAATTATTACACTAATTTGTTGTATTGTTGATATATAGTATGAATTACAATACGTAAACAAATTATGAAAGGTCTTTCGAATAATCCGATCTTACGATCATGCATGATAGTAACTAAAATAATGTATAGTAAAATCTTAATCTTGACCACTTTGTTTGACCTATTGTGTCCATATAATACTTAAAAATCATGATAAGTAAAATAATGTATAGTAAAATAGTCTAGAATATTGTTCGGTCTTCATCCGCTCCAAATTTTATTAATTTATTTCACTAAGTTTATGAAACTATCACATTGAAAATGTGATTTAAACTAAAACAAGAAATAATTAATGCTTAAGATATTACTAGTCCTATCACGTTGTAAATGTGATTTAAGCTATAACGTTGTAAATCAACTTGAGGGGGTTAACAAATTGCTTTTGTTTCTTTGAAGAGTTTTATTTACTTAAGTTTTTTTTTTTTTTTTTGAAAGGCAGCCACTTTATTTACTTAAGTTTTATATACAATGTGATCTAAACTACAACATCTTACATGGAACTTGAGTGGGTTAAAAAAATTCCTTCAAAAATTTCATAAAAGAATTATTTATAATGTGATTTTTTTACATGACATTATATTGAAACTATTAACTTTTAAGCATCATTTCCTAATTTAGTTAGACCATTGATGGCATTTTATCTCTTTGATTCCATTTTTCTATTACATAAACATCACATCACTTATCATTAATAATTGTCGAAAGTTTGCAACCATTTCTTGTCACGTTTCTTTGTTTTTACTTCTTTTATGTTTGATTATAATCACTTTTATTTAAATGAATAGGAAATATAAATGT
Organism: Pulicaria dysenterica; assembly: GCA_947179395.2. NCBI lineage: Eukaryota > Viridiplantae > Streptophyta > Magnoliopsida > Asterales > Asteraceae > Pulicaria > Pulicaria dysenterica. The sequence goes on from OX359295.1 coordinate 50,783,520, forward strand.
TATAATGAATGTTACATTAACTAATAAAAAAGAACTAATGTTTAAATAAATACTACATTAAATCACTTTGTGTTTATTAATTTTCTATTTATAAAGCACGGGTAAAGGTTTTGCATCAATTGGAATCTATTAGATGTCACTTCTTTTGGGGAAATTACAAGAAGAAAAAAAAAATTTGTTGGATTACATTGAGAAAAGTTATAGCATCTAAAGAAAATGGAGGTCTCGGTATCAGTAGTCTTAAGACGCTAAACTTGGCACTTTTGGCAATGGAGGTCTCGGTATCAGTAGTTTTGTAGGTGGTGGGGCGTGGATGCTTTTGTTTAGCTCGGTATAAGAACTGCTTCAATGGAGGTCCATCCTTGGGCTGAAAGGTAAAAAGCTGGAGGCATTTCTCGTTGCTCTACATATGCTGTGTTGGGTAGTCTGGAGCCTGAGAAATGAAGCACTATTCTTGTCTAAATCCTTTGGTGACTCAAGTATATTGGGATTTATCCAGGGTAATTCTTTGTTGTGGATAAACTCTCGAAGGCTGGTAAAAAAAGGATTACTTGGATAGGATGGGTAACAAACCCTTTGGAGTCTATTTCATTGTAATTTTCTTTTAGCTTAGTTGGTGTCTTTCGATTTGGACTGGTGGTTGTTTTTACGTTTGTAATCATGTACAAAACTTTGTATTTGTTGCTAGCGTCTTACTAGTTAATAGTTAATATACCGGGATTACTAAGAGAGGGTGATGCTCGAAACAAAACTCTCTTTTTAGTAACTCACTTTGATGTTGTTAAAAAACAGTAAAGTAAATTATTAATTAAAATAAAAACTATAATAATAAGTACAACAAAATCTTCATTACATATAAATAACCAAATTAGTAAAATTATATTGTATCCTAATTATGTAATGGTTGATAATTTTTTTCAGCAAAAGTTAATTATTCCATATATGATATGATATCTTCAAAGTTATATATAAATTTTTGAAGCATTTATTTATCTTGTATAAATCAATTTTTGGTGATGAAAATATCAATCTATGTGTCTAACATCAATATGTACAATTTCCCCATGACCAACTTTGCTTAGGGATCGTGGCGTCGCTGATATTGAAACTAAAAATGTAATTATAAAAAAAAATGATATATCCTTCTAATTTTTCATCCTACTTCATCCTTCTACTTACAAGATAACATGTAAAGTCTACTTATTCCTCACATCTTCCGTTGATTTTGATACTTGTATTGATCTTGTGAGTAGGTAGGGCTGTAAACGAACCAAACGAATACGAATGGGGCTTGTTTGTGTTCGTTCGTTTAACTTTAACCGAACAAATAAACAAACACGAACGGATAAACGAACGGATTTCCGTGTTCGTGTTCGTACGTTTAACTTTAGCCGAACAAATAAACGAACACGAATAATAAACGAACAAGCTTGTGTGCTCGATTGTTAAAAAATTAGTTAGTTTGTGTACATTTTTGTTCGTTTATTTAATTGATAAATAAACGTAAAAAAAAGAACACACACTATAATACAAATCCAACATTATTAAACACAAATAAACACTATATATAAACACACACATATGATATAAATATATAAATCTATATAAAATATAAACGAACGGATAAACGAACTTCACGAATATAAATGAACGAACGGTAGCTCTGTTCGTGTTCGTTCGTTTAGTTAAGCGATCGGAAAATCTTGTTCATGTCCGTTCGTTCGTTAAACAAACGAACATAAACAAACTTCCCGCCGAACAATTTTACGGACGATTCATGAACGTTCGATTCATTTACAGGCCTATGAGTAGGAGTAAAAAATTATTAGGATATATCACATATCTTAAAAAAAAGTAGTTAAGTATTGAAAGTTGAGGGGGGTGAAAATGTAAATTGTGAAGATGTAAGGAGAAGAAGGATTGGGTGGCGGGGCTAGGGGTTTTTAAGTGGCATAAAGAAGAGGCGTGGCTGCACCGCAATGCATATGACTGATGCTACTCCTCCTCCTCCTAATCCACTGCACCTCCCCCTACATCATACTCTATGCACTTTCTTCCTTGATAACCGTACACCCATTTTTAAAACCAATTTACGTGGTAGGCCCCATCTTCTACATTTTGAAAGATATTTCTCCTTTTTTCCATTCACGCGACTTCTCTAATCTACTTCACCCACGCGCATTTTCCTTCATTACATGTTCGGTTGACCTGGTGCGTGAAAACGACGCGCTTTACGATCGCTTCGGGGTTAAAGTAAGTTACGATATTAAGCAAAAATATAGGATATGGAATACTGGAGAGAGATGGAGTGATCACATGAACAGCACGAGGTGAGTCAACTTGTGATTGACGCTCCGGAACGGCGAGTGGGTTGTTGCGCCAGAAAGGGTGGCGACCAGAGGATGAGGTTGTTGAGACACGCGCTGTAAGGGGCGATGCGGATTAGTGATTGGACATTTTATCTTTAATGGGAAGGGATGGGACCCGCGTGATGGGATCAACTGATTCAGACGTCAACATGGCTTCGGGACCATCGTCTTGGACCCACGACTTTACTAGTGCTATACCCGTTCGTTAGTCGGGTCAGTTTTGCTAATACATATATATATACGTGTGTAAATTTTTCGTACCTATTTTAAATTTAAAAGATGAGTAAAAAGGTCATTAAGCTGAGTTATACCCGTTCGTAAAATATAAATATTTAAAGTTTACATATCACATAATGGTGCATAAAGAACATAAAATCCATAAGTTCTTTATCCAAATACATAAAATTATACACCAGTGTTATATACCCGTTCGTTGTCTGAAACAGTTTTTCTAATGTATATATACTTGTGTCTATATCAATGATCAAAGTCATTATAAATCTACAGTATTAAGTACATGTTTTATAACATAATTTTAAATCTGATACATATATAGAAAAAACCTCTATAATTAATCTTTTTTAACACTTAGATATTCAATATATAATTTAGTAGATATTACGTATAGTAATTATACAATGTATATACATGATTAATATTTATAAAATATATATAAAGGGATTTATGTAATTAAAATTTATATTTTTGTTATAAGCTATACAATGTCTACAAGCTTATATAATTATCATTATATATAATTATCATTATATATAATTATCATTATATAAAAGTAAATAAAAAGGGAAATTAGTTACTGGGCACGAACGGGCCTAGAAAAATCAAAACGCATTTAGGCCCTTTTTCCAATTGGAGAAAAGAGTCTAGACAGATTATGAGAGCTGCAAGTTGATATTTTCTTATATCTTATATTCTTATAAAGTATCATTGTAACAATATAGTATTTCGAGATAAGAGTTGGAAGGCGTCAAATATTTTTTATGGAGTTCAAATGGAGGACTTTTTTATGTATTAAATCCAGATTCATAAATGGTAATCTAGAATGGAATACGTGGTGTTTGGAAAGTAAATAGAGGTTTAAATTGTTTGTGTTCGAGATGAGCCATTTTGTGAAATATTTTGTAACACGAAACAATAATGTGTTGTGATACAGTATGGGTTTTAAGTTTGTGGGTGTTGATATTCCTTACTATTTTCTGATGAAATACTTCCGCCGTGATAAAAAAAATTGGCTTGAGTTTTACAGTGTTACATTATTGACTTAAATCATAACCTTATGAACCCTAAATCGCATACCTAAACTGAGCCAAAGGAACCGGTTTTAGGATGGACCCAATGGGGGATCATCGTAGATCTCAAAAGATCTGAAATCCCAAAATCCCAAAACCGCAGATCTAGAATTGCCAGAGAAGAAGATGAAATCGAATATATGCACCAAGATGAAGAACCTTAAAACCTTACCTTTATTCATCGTCGGAGAAGAAGATGAAATCGAATCATAGATGAATTGTAATCGCTGGTTCGAACGGTAGATTCAAATGAAGAAATTGATGGAAAAAAAATGGAAGAAATCGATGGAACAAAGGAATTGTTTATGTTTTGTAACACGGAAAAGAAACAAAAGAGGTACTTTCTATCGATGAATTGAAGTATTAGGAACGGTTTATGTATTGCTGATAAGGCGTTGTATTAATTTTTTTTAATATTAATAATTATTATTATTATTATCATCATCATCATTATTATTTGTTTTGAATTGTTTTTAAAAGGAAAAGCCATCTGAGAAGCAAAGTCATCAACATATTCGCCAAATCATCAAAACTGGTGACACATCAACATATGACCTGCTCTAGTAGGTTAGATACATCAATTAGTAACTTTATAAATTTCAATACATTAAATGATAACTTATAAAGTTTGATGCACACAATGAAAAAATATGACAAGTTGGATACATTTTCGAAAACTAAACCCTTAAATAAATTGTAAATAAGTTAAAAAGTGGTCAAGGGTATATGAATGATTAATAAGTTTATTATTAATTATTCATTTTTTAACTACTCAATTATCAATATAGTAACGAAAATAATCCGAAAATCTTAAAACTTGATTTTGATTAAAAATGATCCAGGAAATTGAAATCTAAAACGATATTATTTAATAAAATTAGCAAGTGTGCTGAAGTCATTTCCTTTATAGTCAAACATTAAATCCACGACTGTAAACTACTTTTGAGTTAGATCCCGATCGAACAACCTAATAAAATATTATAACAAATGTTACTATAGATTTATATAGTATGGATACACGTGGATATCCAACAACAAAGCACCTGAACAATTAACCTTTGTCACCAATGGATACATGTATATATCACATCCCTTTGCAAACTTTTATTTTATTTTATTATTATTATATGTTTTAATAAAGTTGACACGTAGAATAAACTCTGTTTTCATAAATCATTATCCATTATATAACAAATAAAGTTAAAGAAGAAACCGAACATATTTTTTTAACTAATATAAAATCATGAACATTTTACTTTCTCTATTACACAGATTATAGTGTAACATTTCATATTGTAACAGAAGTTCTATCTAAAAATGTCTTATTATTAAAATTTTATCTATGGTATATTGAAAAATTTAAAGATTATTTCATTCTTCAAACAAACTAATCTCGTAATTGTAGTTGGACATCGTCCATTAGGTTTACTTTTAATTCAAAGAAAAGCAAACTTAGTCGTGGTTGGACTCGTTTAGAATTCTTGGGTCTCGTTTATAATTATTAATAATATTATTGGGGGCTTGTCAATTGTTAATAAACCGTCAAACCAACATCCAAGTACGTACCCAACGTCCCAACCTAGTTAAATTCCTCTTGTGATCAGTGTCACTTTTGTAACTCTCATGTTAAATCATCAAATCATCTCTTGTACGGTGTCAACTTATATTTCTGATTTACAAGAAGATGTTACGTTGGTGGGGCTACCTTACAAGAAAATGTTCGCCCTCATACGTGCCGAGTTTAGCGGGTTCCTACGCACGTCAATGTTTTTTTAAAATTTTATAGTGTGTATGTATATATATATACATATATATGAAAGATGTGATGGTTAAGGGGGTGGATGTAGGGTTAGAGTAATAGGAGTGAGATGAAGAGTGATAGAAATGAGAAAATAATATGATGCTGATATAATAATAATATGGTAATGAAAAGAAAGTAATGTATACTCATCGTTTAAATAGGTCGGATGAGGGTTATATCTTTCTAGTGTCATTCTAAATGGCCTCAAAAGTATTTCATGAAGTTTGTTACATATTTCTTTAGACCACATGGAAACGACGAAACAGAGATGTCAACAAGGTCAAAGAAGAAGGATTATTTTGTCATGGTAATTAGGCTATATATGTCGATTTGGGTTAATTAAGAACATGTACACTAAAAAAAGAAATTATGTGAGAAAATTGGGCAAGGAATCCTTATAACATCTTACATGAGTGTTTTGCTTCCTTTTTTTTTTTTTTTTTTTTTTTTTTAACAGCAAAACGAGTATTCCATTCATAGATGATAGCGTTCTCACATACAGACAACCACGCATAACTAGCACACGCACACGTAATAGTACCCGACGATAGTATATAACTACCTACGCCAAATAAAACATAGAACTATACCCGCAATAGCTATGAGACTCTAACACAATAGTTATGAGATTGCCTCAATCCACCACAGCTGGGAATAGCACAATAAGAAGTATGCGCCCGCGACTCTATGCATAGCATCGATCCTCAGCGTCATCATCAGCACACATGGTGTAAAACATATCAGCACAAAACGCACCACCCGACACATAAACAAATGACAAGATCAGCTCCATGACAGCACACAGCAACATGTCTAGATATACACCACAAGGTAGAAACAGAACTCCATAGCCAACGTCCAACCTGATACTAAAACAGTCAGGGTTAGTTACTTGATCGCTCTCGATAACAGGGAGGTAAGCAACCACTGACGAAAAAAAACTCTGAGGCACAACAGGGTTAGACTATCTATAAAAGAAAAGGCTATAACCTCACCCCCTCTCTCGACACCACATCAACACCGATACCACATCCAAACAGCACAAGAAAAAACTCTGAGGCTCAACAGGTTATAAAAGGGAGGGTAAACCCAAACATCCACCTAACCTCCAAACCTCCAACATAACCAAACTTTACTGACACCCCTTGTAACTTCAAAACCTATATGACCCCTACCACACCAGCCTCTACCCTGAATTATATCCCTACACACCAACCCACCCCCACCCTTAGTCCGAAGCAACTCATGAAAAAATATTCATACAAAGTTCTGGAGCTTGAAGGAAGGATTTGCCTCAGCTAAAAGAAACATTCAATCTAATCTAATCCTTTTAAGTTTCAAGTTTTAACCTATTTTGTTTTGAATTACATTATCTATCTTTAAAAAACATGTAATTTCTAGTTATTTGAATACTTCTTACTAAAAGTGTTATACATATAATTATTAAATATGTTGGCAAATATATAATAAAGAGATATTGTTTTAACTAACAAGAAACATTTCTGATTTAAATACTTTTTATGTGAGTATGTGTGTATATTTATATATAAATATATATATTTATTTATTTATATAAAATTTATTTATATTTATATTTATAGAAGTGTGGTATTTCAATTTTCAATAGAAAGTAGTGATATGGGGTTTAGAGGGAACCTGGGGTGGACGTGATGGGCTACGCTGGTCTGGTGTGGTCCACTCTCCATGTGATTCTGCCGCGTTTTCCCGATTCCTTTGTCATGCTGCTCCGCTAGTCCCCACTCTCCCCCTTTTCACTCTTATTTCATAAATAAACATCCTTTTTAAATTCTAAATATATATATATATATATATATATATATATATATATATATATATATATATATATATTGGGATGTTCAAATGAGAACCTTAAATTAAATGAGAATGGGAGACTCGATCTCAGCCGTCTAATTTCCCCTCTTTATATGTCATTGTCCACCCATGAATTCCTCACATGCATCCTGCCACACTAAATTACCCCACGCTTTCCATCCATGAATTTCACTTATAAAATGAACGGCTGAGATTGAGTCTCTCATTCTCAATTAATTTATCATTCTTATTTGAACCTTCCCCTATATATATATATATATATATATATATATATATATATATATTTCACATATATCTAAACGATTAGATTTTATAAAAAATAACTACAGAATTTTGTATTATTCGTTTTATTTTGTTGCTGACCATATAAACAAACGTTTTTCAATTCGAGTATTACTTTTAGTTTGACGTCTGTTATATAATTATGTTATCCAACTACTTTATGTCATATTGTATTCCAAAAAATTATTCTCTTAGTTTTCCCCTGAAATTAATTAAAAATAATTTCAAATTGATTAACCAAATGTTTTGTTTGGTGTGTCCATTTGGAATTGAAAGATGCTTCCTCTTATGTGGGATATATTCTCACATCTATTTAGTTTTTACTCTATTTCATTTAAATATTTAATTTTAAATATCGATATCTTATTTACATATATTAATTTTAAATATATTATATATCATTTCGAAGTTCTTATAAAGAGGACACAAACCCATTGAAATTAAACATATATATGTATATAAATTAGTCCAAAGTTGATAAAAACATATTATTTTTACTACCTTTTTAATAATTCATTAGGTATGCGTGTCTTGTAACGACCCGATTTTGTATTCCCTAGTATTATAATGTTATTTTATGTATTAATAACACGTATAAGTTGAGTATTTTCGTTAATGAGTTTATCGGGCCAAAAATCAAAGAATTAGAAAAGCTGTCAATTCTGACACGTCTCCACTGTTTTGATCATATCTCATTCATACGAACTCGGATTAAGGTGATTCAAAAGGCCACAGAAACTAGACTCAGAGGGCTACAATTATGTTAGAAAATAATTGCTTTCTACATTAGTTAGATCGCGACGCGATCCTTTTTCCCGTCGCGACGCGACACGTCATCCGACAAAATCTTCGAGAGCGTCCGCCGAAAGTCGCAATAATTGATAATTTTGATTTTTATATGATCGCGAAGCGATCTAGAGGCTCTATCGCGACGCGATCTCACTCTAGAGGGCTCTATATATATGGATTCGATTTTTATTCATTTCACACCTCACATAACTCTCTCTAGCTTTCTCTCTCGACTGGTTTGAGTATTTTTCAGTATTTTGGTCCTCGGTTAGTATTTTCGGGGTTCACGGTTCGAGTTTTGAAACCCGAGTCGTGCGGTGCGGGTGTTTCGGTTGGAATCTCGAGTTGCTTTCGGGACTTCGTCAAATTTTACTGGACCAAGGTGAGTTCAATATTTCAAAACCGAGTACTAGACAAAATAGATATTTTTGGTAAATAATGATTTGTTACTATGGTAATATTTAATTACTTATTACCTTTTTACCTCGGTAGATATATTGTACTTATGTGTATATATATACTATATGCAATATGTATATATGTAAAGCATGTTATTATGGGTATTTATGATATCTTGAATTATTATAATATATATTGTTGAACATGCTATGATTTGGAATTATGGAATATTGTATTGATGATTTTGAGGCCTATTGGTAGGGGTAGTCTTATCCCTAAATTATGATGCCTAGTAGGTATTACCTTCTAGGAAAGTGCTAGCCAAGTTAGGTTGCTGGGTGTTCATGACACGTCTAGTAACAATGTGGAGAGTATTTATACTCACTGGAGTGATGTTTGGTGCGAGAGGTAGTCACCTTATTAAACATCAAGTGGGTGGTAGGAGGTGCGAGAGGTAGTCACCGTTAATCCTACACCTGAACGGCAAATTGGGATACGCTGTATACCTCATCGCCGGAGTAACGATAGTGGTAGATCCTATCATTTTAAAATCAGAAGGAGTCGCGCCACAATGATTCTAAAATGGTTAGGAACACGACTCGTGAACTGGGTCTAAACTACGGGTAGAAATACTTATTTGGACTCATTGAGGTTATGATGATATTTTAAATATCTTTATGGAATTTGATGACATGTTATTTTTGAATACGTGTCTATTTGTTTATAGTTGACCGAATATGTGTATATGTTTTATGATGGGACGGTCAACTATATATTTGGGCGGGATGCTATTTATTTATTTAATACTTCCGTCAAATCTTTGTATACTGTTTTAATCGGATATGTTTTGGTAAACTCTGTTGACTCACGAGGCTTTATAGCTGACACTTGTTTCTTCGAAATATGTCTTGTACTCGTACAGGTTGACTAGAGATTATGCTTTTGTGAGATGGGGACTTTGGGTAGAATATCGTCGTAGGACGATACCACTTGTTATACCCTTTATGTTTAATTATGTATTTGTTGTTGTACGTTTCGGCGTGATTTTCGAAGTATGTTAAACTCCTAACGATCTGATAGGATGTATTTTATGTAAAAGACTTCCGTTGCACTATTTCTGATGCTCTTAGTAAAAGTTTTTGTTGGTTGTAAATTTTAAAAAATCGCGTCGTGACATGTCTCCACACCAATCACCACCATCATCACCAACCACCACCATATTACTACTAACTTCATCTTCGCCACTAATAACACGGTCGTCGCTGCCACCACCACCATTTGACCACAAGCCCATCACCATGGATATAAGTAAGTATTAGTACATCGTCACATCATCATAGACCGTTACCGCCACCGCTGTCGTCACCACCCTCAACCCGCACCCTATCGATCATCACCACTGCCACTGCTTACACTTTCTATTGCCACCTCTACTGACTACCACAACCACCGTTGTAGTGATTCAATTAAATAAATCTACCTATTGGATCGCACATTGGGACAATGGATCTATTTTTGATCCATTAGATTATATTAATAGAGCAGATTGGATCGGAGCTAGATCAACATCTGACCAATTGACACCCCTATGGCTGAGTGTCTCAAATTCGAGTTATTTTATATAAAAGCCAACAACCAAGCAACTTACTCCACTAACGAAACTTCCTATTACGTAACTTGCCTTATAAATATTTACTAGCTTAAAACACCTTGTGTATCAACAAGGGAATGGTTAATGTAAATTTGAAATATTTATTGTGTTAAAAAGTACTAATATATATAGTAAAGTTGTAAAACAAACTAATATATACATACATATATATATATATATATATATATATATATATATATATATATATATATATATATATATATATATATAACAATTGCAAAACACACATACAAATATAAAATATTTTAAAAAAGGGTTAAATCTATTAAAATTAAAAAGTTCTACATAAAATTACTATCAAATTTTTGTAGAATCTTTTCATAATAAATTTGTATTTTTTCAAATTTAATCTAATTAATATATGTGTTATATATATATATATATATATATATATATATATATATATATATATATATATATATATATATATATATATATATATATAGGCAAAAGTTCAAACGAGAAATATTTTCATATGAGAACCGCGAGAAACAATCTGAGCCGTCTAATTCCCCCTCCTTCAATGTCATTGTCCATCCATGAATTTATCACATACTTCATGTCATATATATACATGTGTGTGTATTTACTAAAAGATTTGAATAAATATTTTTGTTAAGATATGTATATGCTAAGTATTTAAAAACTAAATTATCTAAAAATTACATTTGAGATAAAGTTAATAATTGATGAAATAATGATTAAATATTATTGTTTATAAGAGAAACATAGAAAAGTTATCGTTTACGCAAAACTACACTTTCACCTATTTATATCATAGAATTTAGATGCAAGTATTTATTTTGTATAATAAAAATCTTCAAGTATTGATTATTATATGTTTAAATCATAAAATATATTTTGCCTCGAAGTAGAGGGCCAACATCATTATGCATCAAACGTAATTTCACGATAAAGTATTTAAATACTTTTGGGTCGATATTGTCTTTATTGTTGGCATGTAATTAAGAAACGGTTGAACTTCTAATAAACATAATCTTGTTTTTAACTTTTGTGTTGCTCACATTCGGATTGGATTCAAATGAGTTCGAGAAACTTTATGTTATCTCGTCAACGTACTTTATAACTTTAAGAAAATGATAATATAAAATGATGTGTCTTTTTGTATCCGTAAAATGATAACATACTATATTAAAAAAACTCTAGCAAAAAATTAGACCATACATACCAAAAAGAAAAGAGAGAAAAAGAACTAGAAGTCCTTAAGATTACAACACCATATCTTTTAATTAAAAAAAATAATTCTGTTTCTCATATGTTTAATCTAAAAGGTAAAGTTGAATCTGCTCGAGAGAAAGAGCTTTGTAGACTTGTAGTATTTTCCATACCTAGCATGCTAAATCAATCATAAATAGGTATAAATGAAAAGGTTTAGTTAATCAAATAAAATATATTCAATTTGTTACGTTTTTTTATTGTATGCATCAAACTTTAAAAATTTTCGTTATGTGTATCAAAAAATTTAATTGTTACTATTATATGTAGTTTAATTACAATATATATATATATAGGAAAAAGTTTATGCGAGAACCATTCTTAGTGTGAGAACCAATCTGAGCCGTCCAATTCCCCCTCCTTCGATGTCATTGTCCATCCATGAATTCCTCACATGCACTCTGCCACATTCTATCACTCCACGGTCACCAACTATGAAACTTCCCATATCCAAGGAATGGCTAAGATTGGTTCTCGCGGTTCTCGCACTAACAACGGTTCTCGCATGAACCCTCCCCTATAATAAAAAGTTTAATACACAAAATAATGATAAATTAATGTTAGATACATAAAAATAGACAATTTTAAAGTCCAATACACACAATAGCCTTTTAAAACTGATAATTTCTTGTTAAAAAAAAAGTAATACCCGATCTTCTTAATCAATAAAAAAGTATTATTATGGGTTGTTAATTAATTGGCGGATTTATGGTTACACCTATTGGGCTTAATCCACTATTAAGAAAAGTCCTTTTTAAGTTATGGTGGATTAATGAAAATTCTAGTGGGCTTGGATTTGTTAAGGACGATTGGGCTTAGGCCTTTTTGGGAGGGAAGGTATATAAGCAAACTTAGGGTAAACTTAATGCCTTGTCGGAAGCAACTATACGTGAGAAAGAGTGTGTTGGTGTGTGTTCTTTGAGCCGAGAGCAAGAAAGGGGGAGCTAGGACTTTCACTTATGCTCATTCAACCATCAAGAAAATAATTAGGTATCATTCTCTAAGCTTTTGTGTTTATGACAAGGTAGTGTTTACTGAATTTGAGCATAATTTAATAGAGATTTAATTAGGTCAAATTGTTCGAAGCGTATTATAGCCTAGAGAGATTTGAACTGTTATGAATCCTATGTAGGTAATTGATGTCTGACGCGTAACCATATGAATAGATATACTTAACTGTTACTCGTGACTAATCTACTGTCAAGTGAGTATTCTTACTTACATTCTAACTCAACACACCTACGAATGAAAGCATGCAAGTAATGATTGTTAATTATGAAACTTATTTGACTACGTTATGAGACTGACACTTCAGTGTTGGTAATGTTTGACCGTTTGTCACGGCAACGGGTACGATGTGAGCGTCTAAGGATGACGGGTATGATGAGACCGACTACTTGGGTAGCGGGCATGAAACGGAATAGAGAGACCACCTACTACGGTAATGGGTCTGACTTATATGTTACGTGAGAATCTTGTGTATGATATGTGAATGTGAATGTTGAACTGATCTAGCAAGTAAGTAATGTACTCGCTAAACCCTGCACTTATTGTTGTTCTTTAAACCTATTTTACAGGAGATGACCACGACGGGGCTCCGACATATATGCGATGGCTCATCGTCAATGATACTTTCGCTGGACTTTCATTTAACATAACTTTGACTACCCAGTGACATCATGACTATGTTACGATAATTAGATTTTGAGACCGATGAGATGTAATTAAATATTCGACTGCACTTATGATTTGATGCATGATGATTTCTGCGAATATGTTGCGTATAATTATATATTAATTTTTTTGGGCGTTACAAAAAACCTATGAATTTTGTTATACAAGAAAACTAAAAAAGTAAACACTCAAGGAGCTTTCGAACCGGCCTGAAGCTTTTCACATATGACATTACTTAGACAGTGTTTGGTATGAAGGAATGAGAGAAGAAATGAAATAACTTATTTCTGCGTAATTGAAAAAACATGTTCGTTTGTCACAAAGGAATGGAATGACGCGTTACACAAGTAATGTGATTCCTTCCATTTCATTCTATAGGGGTAAGTTGTTTTTTCCTCATTCCATCATGGAATGAAATTGATTTAATTAATTAATCTAATTTTTTCAAGTTTCTTTTACTAACATTAATAAATATTTTCTAGATATTTATAAAATTTTTTATAAAAGATATTTTCTATAATGTTCTTAACTAATTTTTTTTATGATTAATCTTTCTATGTAATAAATTATTGATTTACATACTTTTATTAAATTATTAACTAGTTAATAGTAAAATACATTTAGAAATATGTATATAAAATATGAAAATTTAATAAAGAAAGTAGTGTTTTTAATAAAAATATATAAATAAAAAATATTATATCAGTTTTTAAAATGTCGTATGTGAAGATCATCTTAATAAAAAAATTGTCATTTTTAAAATGTCGTATTAATTACAATCTCGTAGTTTTGATATTTATCAATATTTTTAAGACGTGTAAAGTGTATTTTAAATAAATGTTTATATATGATATTACTTAATTTAAGTTATATCTATTTTTTAATACAGGGCATTTTGGTCCGTTTATTTATTATATTACATTCCAATTTCTATTCCACTTTTCCAAACATACTACATTAATGAGTCATTTCATTATGAGAATGCAACCAAACATGCGGATGAAAAGATAATGAACTATTTTATTCATTTGACCATTCCATTCATTTATCTATTTCATTCCTTTGTTATTCCTTTCCGTCCAACCAAACATACCCTTAAGGTTGTTGCTAAATTACATCCCTAAACACTCTTAGACCGCCCAAATTAAAAATAAAATTATTTTTTCTATATTTTCTCCTAAATATGAGTAAGATGATAACTAATACAAGTTAACTAAATCAGTTTAATAAAGATAAGCAATCCGGAGATTTGGAGTTTCCCACCCATTAAAGTCGCTTGATGCAATTGACAATTTCCAAATATATATCAATAATTAAAAATGCATATAATAATAATTATACTGAAATTAATAATAATAGAAAGTTATCATAAAGAGGATACAATCTTTATATATTTTTACTAATAAGAGCATAAATGAAAAAAAAAAAAATCTTACTCATCGTAATCTCGTATAATCATTGTGCACAATACATTGTTTTTTCTATATCACTATCAACGCAACATAAACGGTCTACTAATCATATGGTTGTAAAAAATCTCCCCATATTTCGTTTAGTTTTTTCTTATAAGATTAGAATTGTTATAACTTTTTTTTAGAAAATGTGTTTTTTTTTCATTTTAAAACTAGTTTTCGCTTAACATATTTTAAAGATAATATGAAAACATTAAATGTATTTTAAAATAATCAAAACAAAATATATTTCCAAAGTGATACTAGAAAGTTTATATATATATATCTTAAAACAAAAATAGAACAACATTTATAAAAGTATATCTTTTTAACAAATTTAAGGTAATCTATTAAAACATTCTCACTACTAAAATACCAGCTTTTATACTTAATCCTTTATTTCATATTTGCCTTTTCTTTGATCAAATTTTCATTATCCATCTATAATTGCTAACTACCCCTCTAAACAACAACAACAACAACAATACCCAATCCCGCTAAAGCGGGGTATGGGGGAGGTGGGATGTAGACAATCTTACCTCTACCCGTAAGTAGAGAGATTGCTTCCTGAAAGAGACCTCCGGCAACGAAAAGACACAAAGAAAACACGACAACCTGAAAAAGGAAAAAAAATAAAAAATAAAAAATAAAAAGAAATAAATAACAAGAATAAAAATAAGAAATAAGTATAAAGAAAAGAAAAAGGAAAAACCCCCGCAAAAGGCGCACAACCTAACCCCCACACCAAAAAAACCTAAGCCATAGAGTGCACAACTCTCTTCTACCTAATCCTGTATCCTAATCTTCCTTCTCCAAGAGGGCCTATCTGAGATCAAGTCCACAGAGAGAGAAAGTTCCTGCAAGTCCGTTCTAGCTCTATCTTCCCATCTCAGGAAGGGACGTCCACGCCTCCTAGTGCCATCCACTATAAGCGATTCTGCTCTCCTAACCGGTGCTGAAGGAAGTCTCCTTTTTACGTGTCCGTACCACCTCAGTCTCCCTTCTCTCAATTTGTAGACAATAGATGACACTCTTAATTCGTTTCTAAAAACACCAACATGAATTTTATCTAACAACGTTTTACCGCACATCCATCTAAGCATCCTCATCTCTGCCACTTCTAACTTTTCCGCTTGCGCCTTTTTCAGTGGCCAACACTCTGAACCATATAACATGGCAGGTCTAACTACCCCTCTAAACACATATATTCAAATAAAAATCTAATCCTTCAGTTACCAACTTTTAATTTAAGCTATCGACTAGTCGTACGAAACACACACAAATAGGCTTTATATATAACAAATATAATTATAGAATGTTTTAGACAGTTAGAAAAATTGAAGTGTCAAAATGTAACATGTTACTTTTGTATGTCTTTATACGCGGTTAACGTCATTTATTATTGTTTTGCTAATGGGAATATTATTGGTGGTGTTGTTTTTAAAGATGAATTTATGTCTAAATGGTGGTGCTTTAATCACCAATTATCAAACACATAACACCTTTAACTACAAATTACAAACACCTAAAACATGAAATTTCATTTAAAAAAAATTCTTTAGAGTTTTTCTTATCGAAACCCAAATATTAGTTCTACTTGTTTATTTTCTCATGTATTAATATATATAAAATACTTAACAAACTATAAAAGTATTTATTCATGTAAATTCGTGTTCATTATTATTATTGTTTAAAATAGCTTAAATGTATAAATACTTTCGAAAAATAAAATTAAAATAAAGATACATTATTACATTTATCCAACAAAGTACAAAAGATAAGAACAAAAGCCCACCACCATATAATCCGTCTTGGGAATAGGGACAGGGCTGACCAGCTGAGGCTGAAAAGTGAAAACGGGCCAACAAGCATCAACTCGAAAGCCCATAAATATATTGATCATTTAAACTAAATAAGTGAAATCAGAACAACAAAAGCTTATATAACCTTCATCGCTATCTAATTACTTACACGATAAATCCTAGTTATTCTATAACCAGAGTTGTGTTCAATAAGGTTCATATAAAAAACATAGTACTAAAATTTTAATATGCAATCACAGATTATTCAGTATACAATCACATGTGATTTGTAAAAGCATCACATGTGAATTACGAAAATGCCTTTCCGTCTAAAATTTTAAAATGCAATCTGGATTATTGATGTCATAATTCAAAGGGTAAAATTAATCCCTTAAGACTATAGTTTAAGTATAAACTATATTAAACATTCTTTTATAAACCAGAACAATAAAAGTTTACGAGTAGACCATTTAAATAGTTAGGGCTGTTTGGTTGGCAGGATTTCATAGGATTCTGTGGGAATTGGATTTGAATTCCCTAGAAAGTCATGTTTGGTTTACCATGGAATTGGATTTCATGGGAATTTAAATCCTATAGGAGTGGGATTTTAAAATCCTCCCACATGTCAAAGGATTTTAAAATCCAATGAACAAAGGAATGTGGGTTATTACTATACTACCCTCACTAAACCTTATTATGAATCGTTCCATCATTTTCTCCCAAATCGATCGATAGTGCCTTCTGTTTCCCCGCCGACCTCACACCAACGCTCACCATCGATAGCCTCACACCAACGCTCACCGTCGATAGCCTCCTGTTTCCCTACTCCGCGGACCTCACCGCCGTCGTCCTCCATCAAAGCCACCGTCGATAGCCTCCTATTTACCCTGCTGTCCCTCCCTTGCTGCCGCTGCCACCATCATCGGCTTCCATCAAAGCCATCGCCGCCGCCGCCGCCGTCACAGCCTCCGCCGCCGTCGTCCTCACAGCCTCCGCCGCCGCCAACAGGTATGTTCTTCCTCTCTCTCATGTTCTCTCTAATCCTCCATCATTGGTTTAGGGTTTGATGATTTCTTTGTTGCTATTTTATAGAATCATTTGAATGCTTTTTTATAAAATCATATGCTGAATTTCATATTTGCTGTTTTGAATGAATGACTGTTGTTGTTGTTGAATGAATGACTGTTTTGAATGAATGACTATTTTATAAAATCATATGCTGAATTGTTGCTATTGATTCTTCCATTATTGCTTTTTTGCATGAATGACTTGAATGCTATTTTATAAAATCATTTGATTGTTGTTTTATAAAATCATATGCTGAATTTTATATTTGGATGTCTCTAATCCTCCATCTCTGTTTTGAATGGATGTCTTGATTACTGTTTAAATGGAACGATGGAAGTGGTTTAAGAATTTTATAAAACTTACTATGTTTATTAGTATGTTTATTACTATGATTTTGTAATTTATTTAATATAGTGTTTACATAAAAGTTATAAAACAAGCTAAATTCAGGAAAAAAGCATGAAGGGTAATCCTGTCATTTTACATATCTGAAATCAAATTCATCTATATTGTCTGCAAACCAAACAGATTATGGAAAAGGATTCCAATTCAATTTCCTGTCAACCAAACAGATTACAGATTCAAAATCAATTCCTGGCAGATTCCAATTCCATCAAAGAATCCAATTCCATCATAAACATTCCTGCGAACCAAACAGCACCTTAGGGAATAAAAGTTCTACCTAAAAAATTGGCAGTTTGAATAAGACACATTTTTTAGCCATTAAAATAATTACCAAACAAAATTAAAAGGTAAAAACTCAAAAAAGTTGAAGGTTAAATTGAAAATAGGGTTTAAACTTTAAGGATTGTGCCGTTTTTAACCCTAATGCAAATTATAAATGTGAAAGGTCACGTATTGTATGGTTCCATCTAAGCATCCTCATCTCGGTCGCTTCCATCTTCTCTGCTTGCGCCTTTTTCAGAGGCCAAAACCTGATCCATATAACATGGCCGGTCTGAGTGCTAGTCTGCAGAATTTTTCTTTGAGCTTAAGCGGTACTTTTTTGTCGCATAGAACTCCTGTAGCCGCTCTCCACTTCCGCCACGCCGCTTGAATACGGTTTGAAACATCATCGTCTATCCTCCCTGGTTTGTGTAATATGGAGCCCAGGTAACTAAAGGACTCATGGGGTCTCAACACGTATTCCCCCAAGAGGATATTTGGGCTCTCATCATGTTCGTTCTTGTTGAAGTAACAATAACTCGGTCTTACCTCAAATAATCCGCAATCCTGTGTCCTCTAGCGCTGCCCTCATGTGTTCTAATCTTCTAGTCAACTCCTCCTTCGATTCAGAGACCAAAACGATATCATCAGCGAATAGCATACACCAGGTGATGCCTCATAGGATCCCCTCCGTAATTAGTTTTATTAGTCATATATAAAAATTATTCATATATATAATTAATTAGCATGTACAATTTATTTTATTAGTGATACAAATTTAAAACTATTTGTATTCATTTAAGGAAACCAAAGAAAATAAAATAAACGAAAAAAAACACAGGCGACACCCTGTTCCCGAATTATACACAAATTGCGTGTGCGAGTAAAACGAACATATGAGATCGATCATTGCAAATGGAGATGGGAGTTTAGCAGACTGCAACTTTTCTGTTTTTTCTTTTTTAATATATAAGACGGCAACCGCCGTCTTATATTAATCTAATTACATGACATTATTATTCCTTTGATCTTTACACCTAACAACACCAAATGGCCGGGATTCTTTCTTCTTGTTTTTGCAGCATTAAATTACTAATTAACTTAAAATAAAAAATGAAAAATACCCTCTAAATGATTACGATTTCACTGGCTTAGCAATGAAACCTGCCGCCTAATTAAGCTTATTCAATGCTCCATCAAGATTCTTTTATAAATATTATCACACGGCTATCAACACCATACCAGCCTGCAACGAGACAAATCTAATCTAGGAACTCAACAACGTTAATTTGTTCAACGATGTTGCATTTCTTCATCATCCTTATGCTGTTTCTTGTAATCCATGTCAACTCCGTTTCATTCAATTTTACAAGCTTTCAACCAAATAATCAGATGATTCTGTACCAAGGTGACGCCTTTGCATCAAACGGAATTCAAGTCACCAGGAATCAACGTGATAAGTCGCTCACCAACAGCGTTGGTCGAGCTTTATACTCGGAATCTGTTCAAATTTGGGATAAAAAGACCCGAAAGCTTGCAGATTTCATCACCCATTTTACCTTCTCAATGAATGCACTTAATGCAACCAACTATGGTGATGGCTTATCTTTCTTTCTCATGCCATTCGAACCCCAGATTCCTAATGAATCATTTGGTGGGTTCCTTGGATTATTCAGTCCAAATTCGGCTTTCAATTCCTCCAACAATACTGTCGTTGCTGTCGAGTTTGATTCGTTCAAGAATAAATGGGATCCAAGCGACAATCATATCGGGATCAATGTCAATTCGATCATATCAGTCGCTAATATTTCATGGAATACTAACTTTAAGGATGGAAGGATCGCAAATGCATGGGTGACTTATGATTCTAGTACATATAACCTAAGTGTATATCTATCCTATGATGAATTCCCAGTTTTTGGTGGGGATTCCAGCCTTTGGTATGTTGTTGATCTAAGGGAGGTTTTACCCGAGTCGGTTCGCATCGGGTTTTCGGCTGCAACCGGGGACTGGATCGAAACACACACCGTGTTCTCATGGGATTTCACTTCAAGTTTAGGGGAAACTAAAAGTGGAGTGAATAAGAAGATGTGGCTAGCAACCGGTGTAGCCACGGGTTCGGGTGTGGCTTTGAGTCTTGTGATTGGATTCTTATGGTTCTTTTCATGGAAGAAACGATCGCTTTTGATCAAAAGAGATGAAATTGATATAGAATATGATTTTGCAAATAGCATGGGGCCGAAACATTACTCGTTTCGTGAACTGAATAAAGCGACCGATGGGTTCTCAGAGGATCGAAAGCTCGGTGAAGGCGGGTTTGGGGGAGTTTACAAGGGCGTATTGAGCGGTGTAAGTCTTCCTGTTGCGGTCAAACGGGTGTCAAGTGGATCAAAACAAGGGAAGAAAGAGTATGTATCAGAAGTGAAGATCATCAGTCGGTTAAGGCACAGAAACTTAGTGCAATTGATCGGGTGGTGTCATGAACAAGGCGAGTTCCTTCTTGTTTATGAGTATATGCCAAACGGGAGCCTCGATTCCCACCTTTTCCACTCGAAATCGATCCTAAGTTCATCTGTTAGATACAAAATAGCCATGGGACTTGCTTCGGCTTTGCTTTACCTCCACGAGGAATGGGAACAATGTGTGGTGCATCGGGATATCAAGTCGAGTAATATAATGTTAGATTCAAGCTATAACGCCAAACTAGGCGACTTTGGGCTCGCACGGCTCGTGGACCATGATCTTGGTTCACAGACCACGGTTCTAGCCGGAACAATGGGTTACCTAGCCCCAGAATGTGTCATGACTGGCAAAGCGAGTAGAGAATCAGATGTGTACAGTTTTGGAGTCGTTGCGTTAGAAATCGCGTGTGGGCGAAAGCCAATTGACCCGAAAGCCGAACCTAATAAACAAAGGTTGATAGAATGGGTATGGAGTCTTTATGGTGAAGGGAGGATCTTGGAAGCTGTGGATGAGAGGTTCAATGGTGAATTTGACAAGCGAGAACTCGAGTGTTTGATGGTGGTTGGGTTGTGGTGTTGTAATCCCGAGAGTAGCGAGAGGCCATCGATAAAACAAGCTATAAGTGTGCTAAGTTTTGATGGGCCGTTGCCTAGGCTCGCGGCTAAACAACCGGTGCCTTTGTATTATGCACCTCCAATGAGTGTGTGTAGGTTCACGTATACGAGTTCAGTTGGTCTAAGTGACCAAGAGATGTCTGGAACGAAAGAGTCTATGACTGTGAGTAGTGGTGGCTCATATTCATCATCATTAAGGTCGTCTAAAGAGCTCTTGAAAACATAAGATAAAGCTATATATAGTTGGAATAGAATTTTACTTTCTGCATGTATTAATTAGTTGATATTTCATTTTGTGCGTTGGGAAATAATTATCTTAACGTAGAATGTCTGATAATTAAGACTAAATGGACATACATAATTGTAAACTTTACACTCGCTTATATATAATCAAAATGCTTTTGAAAAATAATTTTGTAGATTTCGGTCCCCAAAAAACAGTCTAAAATTTTCTCACCCCACAAGATTACTCCCTCAACAATTCTTTCTGTTCTTTCACTCTAAATTGATATCAAGTATTTAATTTTGCGTTTTTGTGTTTGCATATTACATTTAATAGTGGTTATTATATTACTAGATTAAATGCTTGTGTTATATAAGAGTTTGATTTAAAAATTAATAAATAATATGATAAAAATATCAAATAAATACAAAACCTGAAAGAGACACAAATTATAAAAATAGTGACAACGGTGTTAATACCCACATCAGCGGTAAAAAAGTTGACGCAATTGTGATGACAGGCGTAATGGGAGAAAAATGGTGATTTGATTGTAATATATTTTAGAAGCTATCAATCATTATTAACCTGATATTATAAAATTAGGTTGGTAAAACAATATATAAAGATTTTGTTTAACGATTTAGTACTTATTTAATATAGCGCATAAATTTTAAAATTTAATAAGTCAAAATATTAAAAATACATGAGTTGTTATATTTAAATTAAAAATATATTTCACTTATAAAAGTTAAAATTAATTTCAGTTTTAAACAACTAGATAGTCAAGATTATATAATTTATATTGATTTGTTAAATTAAATACTAGGATCATACAATAAATTTATCTTAATTAGTCTTCTATTTATATTAGAAGATTACATATATTAACCATTTTTTCAAAAATACTTTTCTATATAATTTAACATCTACACTTCATCTTAAATATCTAATAGTTAACTTTAACATAGAGCAGGAGGGACCCAAGGCATAGTCGGCGGGGCACGGGACACCAGTCAAATTTATCCACATAGTATAAATTTTGATTTTTTTGAAGTGGTGCTATTATTTCGTAGTGTAAATTTTGATTTTTCAAACCAGTGATACTATTCATTTCACTCATTTCAAATGATGCTACCACTAATTTCAAATCTTGGACCTGACATAGAGAGTAAATATATTAAATTAAGAAAATATCAAAATCAATATATGGTCGCAAGAAAATAAAAGAAAATGCCGACTGGAAAAAATAATACCACAATTGTCTGCCGAAGCAAACATCAAATTTAGATTCGATACCTATAATAAAACTTTAACACAAATAATTAGGTCGTTGATATTCCGACTTTTATGCATAAATTCAGCGTCACTCTTATGCAATCCCTTACGTGGGTGGACTGCAGTCTGGCCTATTTATAGCCTCTCCTGAAACCTCGCTTATATCCACTATTCTCTCCAATATTCCCTCCGCAGGTTTCTTAATTTCAACAATGGCTACGTCACCAGAATCTGAGCATCCGATCAAGGCCTACGCTTATGCTGCTCGCGACACTACCGGCTTACTCTCTCCTCTCACCTTCTCCAGAAGGTACGTAATTTCTCCACTATTCACTCGATCGGTTCATAACTATTAATATGAACATGATCTAATCATCTTCTTGTTGATGTTCATGATTTTAGGGCTACTGGAGAGAAAGATGTGAGGTTCAAAGTAATGTATTGCGGAATCTGTCATTCAGATCTTCACTTTATCAAGAACGAATGGGGTATCACTACTTACCCTGTAACACCAGGGTATAAATCCGAATACCCGTTATCTTTTTCCGATCTTGATCCGTAACCCATCTTAATAATCTCCTAACTTATGTTTTAAAATTAATTTCTATGCATAATACAGGCATGAGATTGTGGGTGTGGTGACAGAAGTAGGCAGCAAAGTTGAGAAATTTAAAGTTGGGGATAAAGTTGGTGTTGGTTGCTTGGTGGGATCATGCAGATCATGCCAAAACTGTTATACTGATTATGAACAGTATTGCCCTAAGCAGGTTTCTACTTATGGTGCCCTCAATTTCGATGGCACAAGGACATATGGTGGGTACTCTGATCACATGGTTACAGATGAGCATTTTGTCCTCCGTTGGCCGGAAAAGTTGCCCCTTGATTCTGGTGCACCTTTGTTGTGTGCCGGGATCACGACTTATAGCCCACTCAGATACTTTGGGCTCGACAAGCCTGGTATGAAAGTGGGTGTGGTTGGTCTTGGTGGGCTCGGTCATGTTGCTGTCAAGATGGCCAAGGCTTTTGGAGCTGAAGTTACTGTTTTTAGCACCTCCCCTGCTAAAAAGCAAGAAGCAATTGAAGGGCTTAAAGCTGACCTTTTCATAAACAGCAAAGATGAAGAAGAAATGAAAGTAGGTTTTTATTATTTTGCGTTAGATGATTCTTGATTTTTGGGTGAAGCTTGAATTTGATTCGGGTTTATTCGATCATGTGATCATAGGCTGCTACCGGGACACTTGATGGCATCATTGATACGGTGTCTGGAAATCATCCAATTGCGCCATTGCTTAGTGCACTCAAACCCCATGGAAAGCTTGTTCTTGTTGGTGCCCCTGAGAAGCCACTTGAAGTGGCTGCATTTTCTTTGATTATGGGTAAGCAATTTGAGTATTTAATTCTTGATTTCTGTAATTTTGTTTTGCCTTTAGCATTTCCATTTGATGAAAATGATGTAAATCTTTGACAGGGAGAAAGATTGTCGCTGGTAGTAACATTGGAGGAATTAAAGAGACCCAAGAGATGCTTGATTTTGCAGCAGAGCACGGGGTAACTGCGGATATCGAGCTTATTCCCATTGATTACGTGAACACAGCCATGGATCGGCTGTTGAAATCCGATGTAAAGTACCGGTTTGTGATCGATGTAGCCAATTCAATCAAGACTGAATAGGGTGATTCTTCGAGCTCTTGAGAAATGTTGATCTCCTTATTGTGCGAGTTCATATTGTGATAGAATATAAACTATTAGTTTTTGGCGGAGTTTAGCAATTGAGTTCACAATCTTCATGTAACGTAATAGGATATGTGTGGATTGGAATGTAATACAAATTAATTGAAATAAGCATGTGTTTGTGATATTATTTAACCAAGTTTGGTGTTCTTTACGGGTTTATGAGAAAGATAATTGAGAGGTGGAAACGAACATGGATTATGCATATAGTGTTCAGTGTTCTTTATTTTAGGGATATGAAAATGTTGAGTCCAGACTTATAGAATTATACGAATTGAATCAGACTTATTTAAAATTATATAAACTCGAGCTTGGTTCGTGAAATATTATACAAAGCTCATGTAAATTATATAAGGTTTTTTTAACAGTAATTTAAATTATATAAGTAATAAATAAAAATCAATTTGGATTTTGAATTTTTATATTTTATTCATATTTAATGATAAAAAAATTAGTATTTTGAAAATTTTATTAATAATATAAAATATATAATATAATTATATGAGTTATAAATAAAAAAAATATAACTATTATATATAATATCAATGTGCGTTTAATCTTGAAAGCTTGTTAAGCGCACGAGCTTAAACGAAACTGATACACGACAAAGTTCAAGATGAGGCTCAGCCTTAATCTAAACTCGAGTTTGAGCTCGAGCTCGTTTAGGCTTGGCTAGATTCTAGTTTTTAACGATTCGAACTTGAACAACATGTAAACAACTCGATAATTTACATCTCTATTTTCATATTTTGTCTAAACAATAAGTAGACAACGTAATTAATTATCTTCTCGAACGCTGACAGCCGCCACTACCGCATTCCTCCACCACCACTCTCTCACAGGTCACTTCTAGACCGCCGCCTCCGCCACATCCACCACCAGCGCCAGATCAGGAACCACCACCAGAGAAGAGATCTTAGGACCACCACCTCCATCCTCTGGACCACCACCCGTGGCTACAACCAGATCTGGAAGATCTTAGCACGCCAACGCCGTAATAGAAGATCTGAGCACAAAACTAGAACCACCACCACCGTCATCTTCATCCGACGCCGCCACCGTAACCACCACCTCCTCTTTCTTCTCTCTCGCACTCCAAGTAAACCCTAGCCACCACCACAAAAACTCCGCATGAAGACGCATCTGGTTCGATCATTTTTTAGGGTTTTTGTTCGATTTTTTTTTGGTTTTTGTTCAATTTTTTTGGGTTTTTGTTGGATTTGATACTATTGTGTAAAGGAGTTGGGGGTTTTGGTCGGTTTTTCAGAAGGAACTTCGATCTCTCTCTCTCTCTCTGTCCCTCTCCTAAGTTTAATGGTGGTTGGCGGTAGTTGGGTATAGTGGCAAATCGGTGAGTGTGGCTGTTGTGGTGGTGACCGGTGACTGTCTAATGGCATAATGGCGGCGGTGGTAGTGTTTTTTTTTGTGGTGTTGGTGTTTATTTTCAGTGGCGGTGGTGGTGTTTATTCTCAGTGGCGGTGGTGTTGGTGTTTAATGGTGGTAGACTGTTAGCGTTGAATACACAAACTTTTTACAAGAAATGATTATTTAATTGTAAAAATGGTATTTATTCCTCGATTTGGGATCTGCTCTGTGTGTGTTATACAAATGGTTTTTTTCGACAGATTTGCTGTGTGTGAAAGAAATAAGTGGTTGTGATGGTTGTGGGTTGTAGTGGTGGAAGTGGTTGTTGTTGGAGGCTTCCGGTTAAGGTGGGGTTTGAGAGAGAGAGAGAGAGAGAGAGAGAGAGAGAGAGAGAAAGACAATTTGACTATGAAGTTTGACCGAGAGGGAGAGAGTTATTATTTATCTTTAAATAATACTTAACTATCAATTAATTTGTAAATTAAGTAAAAATAAAAAATAAAACAATAAAATAAAAATACAAGGGTAAAATGGTTATTTTTATCCTATTTTAACGGAGAAAGTAAATAAAATCTGTTAGAAAGGACTGAAATGGCAGTTAAATGACGATCCTCACCACTTTTAAAGTTAAATGACGAAAATGACAGAAAACTCTAAGTTAAAGGACCATTTGAACAATTAACTCTATATAAAAATAAACTCACCTAATAAAAGAAGTTATTGTCAATGAGTCTATGAAAATAAGCTTATTTACCCAAAAAAATAAGCTTATAAACTTAACAAAACACTTTTTTTTCAAAGACTTACAAATAAGCTAATAAGCACATAAAATAAGTTAAAACAAACACCCCCTTAAATTTACACGTAACAACATATAATATTTTGTGTTCAAATAGAGAATAAACGAAATCTTGCTCAAAAAACATGTTCAATATCTGTTAAATCAAACTATTAAGACCCCAAGACGTGCGCCATAATATATTACGGTGATCAATTTTGACACATACACATACACATATTAATAAAGCATTTAAATTTTTTTGCCTTAATCTGTAATTTAAAATTACTAATTTACCCTTATTATTATAGTAGATGGAAACTATTAAATAAAGTAACTATTTAGTAGAGTTAATGACAATCTTATATATTACTTTAATAACTAAATCTTTCAAAATAAAGAATATTTAAAAAATCAAATCAAACAAATTAATGTAATAATTAGAAGAATTAATAATTATAGATTTCGTATTAAATATTCTATTATAATAATAAATATTTTAACTTAACTAAAAACAATTGCGTATAGCCATATAACCTAATATAATTAAATTGACATATAGTTGTAATGCCAACACTCTTGTTAGATTTTACTATCTATGTGAAATTTTATTTATCTATTATAATTTAGAAAAGAAACACACTACCTCTATTCTAAAACCAAACAACTTATTGAAAAAATAGTCGTCACTGCTACATTGCGCGGATACGCTGCTAGTTATTTTATAATAAGTGGAAGGATGTAGCGAAAAAAATACTAATAATAGAAAGAAATAAAATTTTTCCTTATTATATTAGCGGATTTAAAACCAGAAATTAGCAAGTGGGAATCATGTGAATTGTAAAGCATCTAGAAAGACTAATTTATTTGATTCTTTTTGTTTACTTTAATTATTATCGCCTTTTTTATATTAATAAGTAATTCTTTTTTGCTTTAATATTGGCAACTAATTCGATCATATTGCAAGTTATTAATATTAATATTTATTATTTCTAATATCTATATATTTCCTATTATATTTATTTATGTCTATTTGACACTTGAATATGAATGTAAATCTAATTTAGCAATTAATTGTTTAATATATTTGATTAAGTGTCTTCTTTTAAATTTCTTGAGGTTTATAGTTTACAGTTTGACTTTGTTAAATATGATTAACCCAGTAAATAGAAATCACATCTAGAATTAAGAAAGCTAGTTGGTCTTTGTTGACCATCCAACGCTGCAAGTCAAACATGCACAAAATTCAAGAGGTTCAATGTTATTATATGAATACACACACAGAACAGCATCTCTTTAAGCCATACCTTATACGCCGTAAATGTTTTTTAATACTTCTTTTTTTTGTATAACGAAACGTGGATTTAAAATATGAAAGAATACAGTGATAATGAGATCTTTCTTATGCCATTGCTTACGTGAATGCAGCGCGGCTTCTGCTGTTTGGCCTGTTATATAAGTATTCCATCACAGCCATCCCTGAATCATTACTTCAATATATTACATCTCTCTTCAATTATCTACACCACTACAAACTCTTAACAATGGCGAAATCACCAGAAACAGAGCACCCAATTAAGGCCTACGGTTATGCTTCTTGCGACACTTCTGGAACATTTTCCCCTTTCACCTTCTCCAGAAGGTATGTATTTCTTTCTTATTCTCTAATTATCATCTAATTGATTGGGTCATGTTCTTGAATCTTGATGATGATGCTATGGTTTACTAATTTGCAGGGAAACAGGGGAGAAAGATGTGAGGTTCAAAGTACTCTATTGCGGAATCTGTCATTCAGATCTTCACTATGCCAAGAATGAATGGGGGGTTACAACTTACCCTGTTGTCCCTGGGTATTTACAAATCCATACACCAATTTCTTTTATCAGATTTTGTTCATGAATTCATTATTCGGATTGGAAAATACAGGCATGAGATCGTGGGTGTGGTGACAGAAGTAGGCAGCAAAGTTGAGAAATTTAAAGTTGGAGATAAAGTTGGGGTTGGATGCTTGGTGGGATCTTGCAGAGCATGTGAAAGCTGTTCTAATGATCTTGAACAGTTTTGTCCAAAACAGGTTCTTACTTACGGTGTCCCCTATTTCGATGGCACACAAGTATACGGTGGGTACTCCGATCACATGGTTTCAGATGAACATTTCGTCCTCCGTTGGCCGGAAAAGTTGCCACTTGATTCCGGTGCACCTTTGTTGTGCGCCGGGATCACGACTTACAGCCCGCTTAAATATTTTGGGCTGGACAAGCCTGGTATGAAAGTGGGTGTGGTTGGTCTTGGTGGGCTCGGCCATGTTGCAGTCAAGATGGCTAAGGCTTTTGGAGCTGAGGTTACTGTTTTTAGCACCACTCCTGCTAAAAAGCAAGAAGCCATTGAAGGACTTAAAGCTGACCATTTCGTAAACAGCAGAGACGAGGAACAGTTAAAGGTAAGATCCTTTTTCTTTTTAATTGAAAAGTGATTCTTGATTGGTGGGATTAGAGTGTTAGTATTGATTTTTTATTCGTGTTTTGTGTGATCTTGTTCATAGGCTGTTACGGGGACACTTGATGGCATTATTGATACTGTGTCTGGAAATCATCCGATTGCGCCATTGCTTAATGCAGTCAAACCACAAGGAAAGCTTATTCTTCTTGGTGCTCCTGAGAAACCGCTTGAAGTCCAAACATTTTCTTTGATTATGGGTAATTAAATTAAACATCTTGATTGTTGATTTTAGTTTTGGTTTTAGTTATCTTTTGCAATCTTGATGAAAATTGTGGAATAAATGACTGCAGGGAGGAAGATTCTTGCTGGAAGTGCAATTGGAGGGGTAAAAGAGACTCAAGAGATGCTTGATTTTGCAGCTGAGCACGGGATAACTGCAGATATCGAGCTTATTTCAATAGATTACGTGAACACAGCTATGGAGCGGCTGTTGAAATCCGATGTAAGGTATCGATTTGTGATCGATGTAGCCAATTCGCTAAAGGCTGAATAGGAGTGATTCTTTAACTATTGGTGAATGCTCCTTTTTTTAAATAACTTCATTTATGTTGTAACCTGGGAGTGAGAGTTTGAGAAGGTTGTATGTGTTGTTGTCTGGTTTTGTAATAAAATTGTTTTTTTTTTTAACGGCAAAATTAGTTGATAGTAAGTTAGTAAACCCCAAGTTAGAATTAAAATCCAATGCCAAGGATTGAACCATCTCCTAAAAGGCTTTGCCTCCCACTCACTCTTAACCACTAGGCTAAGAGATTATTGGTAAAATTGTTTCTTTTAAAGAGTAAAAAACTATGTAATCTAAGATAAAACTTTCGTAGATCAAGAATTTGTTTTCTTTTTAATAACATATATGAACATTTGAGTATGATAGTATCAAGATTTATCTATTTAAGGTTAAGTAGCAGCTTTTTTTTAAGGAGAAATGGAGATTATTAAAAATTGAGTTTTACAATTTCTATGTAAAGTGGTGTGCAGATTCAAAATTTATAATAACCTGAAAAGCATATATTTATGTAGATTAATAATTGTATTTTTAAGAGAATTTTTTAAGGATAAACATATAATTACTAAATCTATCCCTAAAGTTATTCTTTTAAACTAACAACTTTTTGGAAAGGGACATTATTATATAACACTAGATATCGTTGAACTATAAACTCTTTGATTGTTTCCAAGGGATTTAATACCAGTAGATTCAAGCAAGCTAATCAACCCTAGTAATAACTAAAGGGTCATTGTCTAGTGATAATAATATGATAATTCATTAATTTGTGAATAAGGTGTCACTATCTTTTATAGAATAGGAGTTCAAGTCCTATTATAGATATATATGCAGTTTTAGACTTTTAGGTGTGTGTTTGATGGACATTAAAAAATAAAAATAAATATAAAATCAAACCTAGTAGTGCCGTAAAAAAGGAAAAACAATTATCACCCAAAAGTATAAACTTGGCACTAAAGTTTAAGGTGGTGTTTGGTTCAAGTATTGGTTTTTGGGGGATTGAGATTTATACAAGGGATTTGCATTTTGTGGGAATTCATTTGGTGGGATTTAAAATCCCACACTTGTGTTTGGTTCACCTCATCCAAGACACCACTAAACCCATAACACCACCACCTCACCGCCGGCCACCACCTCGCTGCTCTGCGAACACCGCCGCTACTGCTCCCTTCGCTGCTCTGCGAACACCGTCGGCCACCACCTCGCTGCTCTGTTTCGAACCCTAGCTACTGCTCCCTTCTCTGCGAACGACGGGGATGACAGATCTTCGAACGACGACCACTACCTCGCTGCTCTGCGAACACCGCCGCCCTAGGGTTTCGAACAACGGCCAGGGTTTCGAAGGCAAGTGTTTCGAAGGCTAGGGTTTTGAACGACGGCTAGGGTTTCTCATGGTTGCAGCGGCTAGGGTTTCTCGAGGGTTGCAGCGGCTAGGGTTTCTCGAAGGTTGCAGCGGCAACGGTTAGGGTTTCGAAAGGGTTGCAGCGGCGACGGCTTCTCGAAAGGGGATGACAAAGATGATGGAAGGTTGACGGTTTCTCGAAGGCTAGGGTTGACGACGGTTTCTCGAAGGTGACCGGTGATGTTCGACGTAAGTGATGACGGCGAGGGTGTTCGCCGGAATTTTAGCCGGACGGTCGCTGGAGGAAATACCTCATATGAAGGTTTTCAAAATACCAAGGGGGGTGGAAGGATTGATAAATCCTTCAGCTGAGAGATTTTGGTGATTCCTGGGATTTTGAATCCTCCTTCAAATTTGCAAACCAAACACATCATTTGGGGGGATTTGAAATTCCATTCCCATGAAATCCCCGAAATACCACCAATCAAACAGGCCCTAAAGGTATTTTCAATGCAATTCAGGTGGTCACTTTTCACTAATGTTTGGTCACTAATTATTTTGGATCTTTAATCTATATAGAAGAAATTTTCATCTACTTTTTTTAGTAATAGCTAAAATCTCAGATGGTTAACATAAAAAAACATCAACTAATGAAAATAAATGAATAAATTTGTGAGCATTGTGAAAAGCAAATAAACAAATGTGATCATTATTCTTCTTCATTTGTCTAGCTAAAATAACCAAAATTTTTGTTCAATACAACAAATAAACGAACTTTTTATCAAACTTTGTTGACTAAATGTCCAATTTCTAAGCTAATCCCTCTACGCTTTGAGTATCGTAACCAGAAACCAACCATTGATATTTTCCGCTTTTGGTTGGCACTCACGGCTTTAAAACGCGTCAATTGGTAGGAGAATGATCCACCCTCATTATAAGGAAGAATGAATCCCCCTTGTCTCACTAATATTGGAAGCTCCTACATTTCTAAGAATAGATGAGTTTAAGAGTCGCGGATTTGACCGGCTTGAGGGAACGATGAGCCCCATAAACACTACATCCTCACCTCATTGGTGAGGCCCGAGACTCTGATATCAAATGTAGGATCGCAACCAGGGAAGTAGGGAACATACCAACGATATTGCTCGCTTTGAGTTGCCCCTCACGGCTTTAAAATACGTCAATTGGTAGGAGTAAGATCCACCCTCCTTATAAGGAAGAATAAATCCTCCTTGTCTCACCAATGTTGGATATTCCTGCATTTCTACATGAGTGGTGAATTTAAAAGTCGTGAATTTGACCGGTTTGAAAGAAAGATAAGCCCCATAAACCCACAAGTGTTTCCAACACTTGTAAACAGTTCTATGACCTCAAGAAACATCAGAACATCATAAAAGAACATAACTAAAACGATTAACAACAAGATTCAGTCATTTGAATCCTTTGTCCTTTGACGCAACAAAACTCTAAAACTAACTAACTAATTCATACCTTGATGATCTAGGGTCGCTATATAGGTGGGAAGGGAGACAGCAGATGCCGTACGTACGTACGTACGTATGAGGTGTGTATGGTGGTGATGAAACAAGGCTGGAACATGACTACATCTATATCTACAAGTTTAGTGAAATAGCAAAACCCAACCCTGGACTTTAAGTTTGAAAGTTGGTAGGTTTAACCCCTTAAGTTTATTTAAACACCTCCTATTCTTGCTTAGGCAACCCACAATATAACATTAGTTAATTACTAATTTAGTACATTTTTGCTTTTCAAAAAAAATTTAAAGTAAACAAACGTAAACGAAGGAACAGGGCCGGTCCAAAGTGTTTTGATGCCCTGTGCGAAACATCCTACTGATGCCCCTATGTACAAATTTTTACTATACGCAAATGAGATATGTAACATAAATATAAACAAAAAATGAACATAACATTACTTAAAAAGTTTAAACCGTTATACAAAAGTTACAAAACTACTTAAAACGATGTCTACGTGCATTCTTTGAAGTAAATTCATCAATAATATTGTCATAATCAATATTCTTTTAAAATTCATCTTCGATACTCAAAATTGCTAAACCATTCAATCTATCTTGATGGTATTTCGAATATACGACTTCAAAAGCTTAAGCTTGAAAATCTTTTTCAACATTTGTTTTACTAACATGAACATCTTGTCTAACAAAATATTTATTTAGTGATCCTTGTAATGAATTAACAAGTTCTTGTTCTCTTTTTTACGTTTTTTATTTTGTGCACCGGATGATTGTGACCGATGAGACATGTTAGTGATTAAATAAAGCAACTAAGCAAGTAAGCAATCAAATAACAAAGCATATAAAGCAATTAAGCAACATAAAGTCAAGCTTAGAAGGATAAAACCTAATTAAGCTTCAAGCATTCACACTTCAAAGGTTGTATAGTTGAACTTTGATGCCTTTAGATAAAAGCCTCTTATTTAATTATGCAATACTGCAACAAAATCGGAATTCTATTAGAATACATAGATTTTTTCCTTTTGTTTCATTAGAACATATAGGCTGAGGCTCCGACTATTATAACTGAATAACTGATCATGCTCTTTGAAAACTATAATATAGCTTATACAGTATTAAATTCATATATATATTGTATGTAAAAACATAAAGATTATATAATATATAATTGAACTACAATGTTAAACAGTTGACCTATGATAATTTATAAGCACTTTTTGATTTGTTTATAAGCACTTTCTGATTTGTATTTCAGTAATTCAATAATCAATATCATTATTATATAAGAAAAAACAATCTGACAAAAATTGATATACATAAAATGATAAAAAAAGAAGATCCAAGAATGCATACCTTTCAAGAATACACAGTAACACTTTCTGATTTCTGTAACAAAGAAGTGAAGAACAAGTCAGTAACACAATTAACATTTCATTATTTCAAGAATACACTTTCTGATTTATTTATGCATACCTTGGGCGACGGCAACAACAGTCAACACACGAGAGGCAACAACAGTCAACAGATGACCGACGGAAACAACAGTCAACATTCAACAGACGAGAGGTGAGAGCGACCGGCGACGGCATCGATGGTTTGTACAGTTGTACTTTGTAAATCGATAGGAGAAATTGGAAATGATTGGAGAAACAGAGATGGTTTGGAGAAATTGGAAATCGATAGGAGAGAGGAGAGTTAACCTGGGCGGTGTCTGCCGGATGCCTCTTCGGTTTCTGCGATTCCTGCCGCTGCCTTAGCTCCTATCGTCGACGCTTCGTTTTCTTCCCTCTATTCGTTGTTTACCG
Source organism: Pulicaria dysenterica (assembly GCA_947179395.2). Lineage (NCBI taxonomy): Eukaryota > Viridiplantae > Streptophyta > Magnoliopsida > Asterales > Asteraceae > Pulicaria > Pulicaria dysenterica. The sequence continues at coordinate 50,817,979 of OX359295.1, forward strand.
CCTCGCCCTCTTCCCTCTCTTTTTGATTTAGACGGCTCATTTCACCTCTCAAGCCCAAGGCCCCAAATTAAAACAAAAATGAGCCTAGGTATACATAAGCTGGGCTTACTATATGCTGCCCCTAGTTGTATTGCTGCCCTGGGCCTGTGCATGGGCTGCACAGCCTTTGGGCCGGCCCTGCGAAGGAACACTCGGTATAATACAAATCCAACATTATTAAGCACAAAATAAACATTATATATAAACACACACATATATTAAACTCTAATCGATCTTTAATGTCTTAAAATTTCAACCCTAACATTCAATATTCTTCGATGTCTCTCTCACGCAGTGTCACGGCATGACGGCCAGTTGAAAACTTGACATCAATTAATAGCGTAACCCATATGGGTCAATGGGTGTCTTTTCATGTACTGTATCATGTTTTCTTTTTTATTTAATTTTTTGTATTATGTGTATATAAATAAAAGAATTTCTGGGTGAGTGTGAGTGATAATCCAGAACTTAAAGTCAAGAGGTTAATGTTTGATAAAGAAAAACCTATTATTCTCATGTTTCCCTTTAAAAGATAAAGGGAATCAAACAAAATTTATGTTAAAATCACCCAAAGTTTGAGAAAAGTTAGGTAAACATACATATTGATATATTATCACCTAACATTAAATACTTCAAAAACTATTAAAAAGTAATAATAATACACCCTATATTTACACATCGGTAGGACGTGTCCATTCATTATTATTATTTTACTTTGAAGATATATTTGTTTAGTAGGTTTAATGATTTCCTATGCACTATTGTAATACGTATGATCTTTTTATACTCTTTTTGATTATCCATTTATTATTCATAATTAAAAATGGGTTATATAAATATCGTCTAACTTTTTTTTTAATGATAACAGATTTAAATTGAGGTCGGTCCATCTATATATTATCTAACTTAAGAACCTTCCTATCTTAGGTGGCAGCTATGAATAAGCTCTAATTTCTCAATACAATCCAATTAGGAGGTGTTGTAAAATGACGTGGCAAAAAACTAGAGTCTAGGGCTTTTGAAGTCATTGTAAATGGACCATTTACATCAGATACCCCATCTCCATCTATCTGAAAGTGAAAATCGACAGACCCTAATTAAATTAGACTCAGCCGTTATAACTTATAAGTAACGTCTTGTAAAGTCACGTTGAAATGTTCGCCGGTTTGAAGGTATTTGGTTGTATGTAACGTCTCCTTAATTGATGCCGACGCCAAAGAATAGAGAGGGATTTGCATCGACGGGTGTTACACCGAGAGTTATTGCGTTGTTAGATTCTTCGAATGTTTGACGAGGCATTTTATTAGGGTTTCGTCGACCCCGTTCTTCCATCTGATGCGCCGGTTACTGCCATCTGAATGTACAGGAAGAAGCATGAAGCATGGGCGGCTGGAGCGGGATTCTTCTCAAAACTACCAATAGTGGATAGTCATGGAGTCGTTACAAAGCAGCTGATAATATTGCTGCCAAGTGCCAATCTTTACTTTGTAAAGTGAGTTTCTTACATATTACGATGCCTGATTGTTTTCAAAACTCAAGGAGATTTATCTCCATAACTTGATCATCTTATATAGCATACATATATTATGCTGATTGTCCTCTTCTTTAATCTCCTGCAGATTTATCAACCATAGACAAGGATCTGTGCTAGGAAATGATGGAGTCTTGCTTTATCCTGGATGATTTCATGGTACGCAATTTCTTTATGCTTTACGTTGTTAAGACTTGCTTCCTTAAATGCCAAAATCATGCATATGACATCGACTTATGGAGACCCACCGTAAGTTATTCCTATTCCTATTGGTGACGGCTGTCGTTGTTACAGTTGCCAAAATTTAGGCTGCCCGTTGCTTCAATCTGTTTGGTCCACTAACAGGGACATCTCTATTCTTGCCTCTTGACTCTTGATTACTTGATACTTATTTTCAATATCATTTTACTTTTTTTAGGTTGTTCCTAAGCACTATATTTAAGCCAAGTATGTATATATTTCTGGTGGATGCTTCCTTGAAAATAGTTTGGTGTTAGCAGCCTAGCTTTATATTGCTATTAATTAACTAATTGTGCTCCATTATCCAAATTGCTTTATTATTTAATAAAAGACGTGGCTACTAGATCAATAAAGCACTTCTAGATGTGACTTCATAGTGTAATGAAGATTTCTCATCGAGTTAAAGATGAAGAACACTTATGAAAGTTGACATGAAGTTAGCTAACTTTTTGATTCATGAATTTAAGATTAATAATCTCAAATTTTGAGGAAAGAAAGCTTAACTTAAACATAGCTGAGATTCATGTATATGGTAACATCTTCTTATTTAATAGAAATGTAAAACACAAAAACACATGAACTGTATTGCAATACAGTACTTTAAACAATTGCACATGTTGATACTGTATTAGTGTGTTTTGCAATAACTAAAATACAAAGTAGGGTTTATACCGATTTCTTGATGCGTATCCCGCAACTTGGGTGTGTATGCTTTTGGTCTCAGCTTTCAAGTATTCATGACTGTCAAAGGGAAATACGTAGTGACTCCTTGGTTATTATTTTTTTTTTTTTTGTAGCAAATTAGCAAAGGCAGCATTTGATACTATGTAACAACCAATCACAGTTGGTTTATGTGGTTATTTTTGAAGCATAGATTTCTTGAGATGTTACTTGCATCTCGGAGGGACAACATATTCTTTTCTTTAATTTTCAGACCCTGATAATGGCTTTTAAATATCGGAAAATTCGAGTTTTTTTTACTTTATTGTTGCCATTCAAATGACTGAAGACATTTACATATCTATGTAATGATGTATATTCGCCAATGTACTTATCGTTTTCTGTTTTCCTTTTTCTTGGAACTTTTTGTGGGGTTTAGAATGCAGGAAATGAAGTCTTTCAGGGTGGTAAGTACATGGAATCGGTAGAGCATTATACCACTGCAATATCAAAGAGTTTTGAATCACACTCATTTGCAGCAGTTTGTTTTTGCAATCGTGCGGCTGCACACCAATCTTTGGGTTAAGTGATAGTTCCCTGTGTGTGTCATGTGTGCGGATTTGTGTATATAGTTCCCACAATTTTGTTTGTTAATTTTATTTATTTTGGTCTTTATTGGGAAACAGATGGGGAAAATACCCATGGAGGAGATCAAGAAAGAGCTGAAGTCAGTTGATTTATCAAACTTAGCTGTTGAGGATCTACTGCAAGTTCTTTCCATGAAGTCTTAGACAGAGTTGGAAGGTATTGAACCTGATCCTTAAGATTTTAGCTGCTGCTGCTGTATATAATTATGTGTTTGGTGATCTAGCCTAGCCTTCTGCAGTCTTATATGGAGCTATGTTTGTTAGGGCAAACGAGATGTCTTAACTGGCAATCGTTTTCTTCGTTGAAATGATGTTACTGTATCATATCACAGGCAAAAGAAGCTGAATAAGCTCTTGTGATATGTTTGTTTTGAGCTTGGAATTTATGTATGTTGTCTGTAACTTGCAGCTCCGTTCATTGTCAAGTTCTAATGAAATTGCACAACATGATATATTAAAAATATTCTTGATGCCATGTGAAGTTAAGACAGTTAAACTAAGTGGCATTGGTTTATCCTGTTTGCAAAAGCTCATAGCACATGATGTAGTAGCCCCACCAGCTTTGAATGATATCATTGTCACCCTAAAAGACGTAAGTGATGTTCAATCTATGGAATAGTGTACCAACAAAAGTAATATAGTTTGGTTTGTATATAAATATGACAACAAAGCCTTGATCATTACATCTTTTTTTAGTTTTATGTAGTGTTTCATCTTTCTTCAAGTGTTTGATACAAGGATTTGTTGTTCATATTGAAGGATTTCTATTATTGGTTTCTGTGGTCCCTTTTAGTGGAAACTAACAAAATGGATATTTACATGAATAAGGTTATAAATAATTTGTTACGTCAGGTTTAATTTTTTTTTTATTTGTACATTTATGCTACTCCTATTCAATGTCAAATGCTTCTATATTACATTTAAGAATTTAAGTACTTTGGGTTATGTAGGCCTCGAGTGCTAATATCAATGGGTTAGTGCCTAGGGGTTTGAGCATTTGATTATTACCTTCAAGTAATTATTTTGATTTTCTCTACATATTGATTACATAATTAGTCATGATTGAGGGTTTACGATGTAAAATCTACTATCTGATTAAGCCTTTTCAAGTTCTCTAGGACCCCCAAATTTTCTTGGTATCTTAATGACTGAGGAATTGTATTTCAGGTCCCCTTATTCTTTTCACAATTTTTTCCTTTGTTTTATATGTGCCATTTTCATTGAACCAAGAGGTGCTCCCCTGTTTAGAATGTGATGATTCTTTTTTGACATGGGTTGCATACTATTATCTTTGAATATTGTAGTTGACTTGTATGTCTGCATACTTCTTTGGATTAGTTTGTTTGTCAAAGATATTTCTTATTACTTTGTAACAACCATTTCTATTCTAATTTTACTTAGTAGTTTTAATTGCGAAATAACTGTATCTTACATATGACTAATTCAATTTGTAGACAATTCTTGCTAAGTATGCAAGAAGATATTGGGATTGCTTATTTTTAAGTTGTTTGAGTACGTAAATTACTTTTGGCTTTTTTAAGCTTATTTAAATAAAAAAATAAATTTGCAAACCTATATGTTAACATTCGATTACCTTTTGTTACTCAAAATATAGAGATATAAAAGCATAGCCGAAAATATTACATGATGGCCCGTGTTTACACGGGCTTGAAACCTAGTATGTATATATAGTAGTAAAAAAAACTCTTTCTATTAAAACACACACTTCATCTAAATGTTTTTAAATCCAAGATTCCAAATAGTGTCTAAACCACCATTGAATTCCTCATCATGCGTAAAGGTTTTGTATGATAGTTGTTTGATGAACAGTATAATGAAGAAAGAAACTAACGTCAGATGATGTGAAAATCTAATGAGTACGATGGAATATCACAAAAGAAATTTGGTTAATTTAAACCAAAAAAACACGACAATGTATGCACTACAAGAAAAATGCCCTTCTGCGACGTCAAAAGTCGTCGCTGAAAGGCAAAAAGTCGTCGCTGTAACTTTTTGCGATGACAAGTCATCGCTGTGACCTTGCTGTACCTTCGTGGCTGATAGTCTTTTGCGACGGCATTTTATTTAAACTGTGACGAAGATAATACTACAACATGTCGTCGCTAACAGTTTCTAAAAAGAATTTCATTCCTTTTGCGACAATATTGTTGTCGCTAAGGCTTTTAGAGATAAAAAACTTATATAATTTAAATTATAACTTCTCTCTCTCTCTCTCTCTCTCTCTCTATATATATATATATATATATATAGGTAGAAGTTCCATTGAGAATCATTCTTAGTGTGAGAACTGCGAGAACCAATCTAAGCCGTCCAATTCCTCCTCTTTCAATGTCATTGTCCACCCATGAATTCCTCACATACACCCTGCCACACTTGATCCCCCCACGCTCTCCATCCATGAATTCCACTTATCAAATCGACGGCTAAGATCGGTTCTCGCACTAAAATCGGTTCTCAATGGAACCCTCCCCTATATATATATATATATATATATATATATATATATTGAAGAATTCAAATGAGAACCTTAAATTAAATTAGAATTAAAGACTCAATCACAGCCGTCTAATTCTTTCTCTTTCAATGTCATTGCCCACACATGAATTCCTCACATGCACCTTGCCACACTCTATCCTCTCACGCTCTACATCCATGAATTCCACTTATAAAATGAACGGCTGAGATTGAGTCTCCCATTCTCAATTAAATTATCATGTAAATCATCGTACATATCATTGCCATACAAATAACACACATTTGTCGACGACCCTATCGTCGCAGAAGGATAAAGTCAAATTATTTGTACCGTAAAAGTCAAAAAGCAATCTCTTTTGTCGTTTAGTGGGTTTTTGCTACGACATATGTCGTCGCAGAAACCATCCGATGTTTTTTTTCCATTTTTCTTGTAGTGAACCCCTATAATTTATATAATGAGGAAACGAGTGTTATTATTTTAGTTGATATTTTATGTAAATATTGCAACCCCTCTAAAGTATTACACACTAACACGGGTTTTAAAACTTTTGAAACTTTAATTTTTTCAATCAAACAAATTATCTACTATAAATATTAACTTAAAAAGATAAAGATAAAGATAAAGGAGGTTAAGAGAAGAAGATGTCACCACAAAAATAAAGAGATGTATATAATGGAAATGATTTTAATTTTATTTAGAGTAAATTACACCGTTAGTCCCTGTGGTTTACCACTAATTTCACCCATAGTCCATGTGGTTCATTAATTACATTGGACGTCCCTGTGGTTTAGGTTTTGTAACGTCCATAGTCCCTGATCCACTTAAAAAGACTAAAATGCCCTTTTCTTTTTAATTTAGAATTTTCTTTTACATTTTTATTTATTTCTTAATTAATAATGAATTTATTATTATTATTATTATTATTATTATTATTATTATTATTATTATTATTATTATTATTATTATTATTATTAATATTATTATTATTATATAATTAGATAATTAAACCCTCCCCCCCCCCCCCCCCCCCTCATTCAATCTCTCGCCAGTCGCTCTTCCTTCTCCCCTTCTCTGCTCTCCGGCGACCACCACCGCCACCATGGCACCTGCCACCTCCGAAAAAGACAACCGCCGGAAGTATCATCGTCACCTCCTCAACCCCTTCGTAGCATCGTCACCTCCTCAACAGCATCCAATCACCGCCACCGCCACACTGCCACCGCTAAAAAAGACCACCGCCGTCGTTGCATCGTCACCTCCTCAACCTATGAAGCGTTCTCCACCTGCCACCGTCGTAATACACTAATCGCACAAAAAGGGATCGATTACATTACAGATCTGGAAACTCTAATCGCACAAAAAGGTATCGATCAAAGTGTTGTTCTTCGTGGTTGGTTTTCAGATTGGGGTTTGTTTATTCTTCTTGTTTACAGATTTGGCGTGTGTGTGTGTGTTTTCAGATCTGCGTGTGTGTGTTTGTTTGTGTTTTCAGATCTTGTTTACAGATTTCCTCTCGTCCCCGGCGTTGTGTGCGTTTGTGTGTTCAGATCTGCGTGTGTGTGTGCGTTTTCAGATGGGGTTTGTGTGTAAATGTGTGTTCAGATCCAGAATGTGGCCGGCTGTGTTTGTTTCTCGCCGTCTCTCTGTGTAACCGTCGCCGCTGCCACTTCCCTCTCTCGCCGTCTCTCTCTTTGTTCTTGTTCTTGGATCTTTGATCTGTGTGTGTATGTGTGTTGTTCTTGTTTGATTTGTTAGGGTTTGTTCAGATTAGGGTTTGTTCTTTGATCTGTTTGACGGTAAGGGGCTGGGAGTGTTTGGTTAGAGTTTGTTCAGATGGTGGTGGTTGTGGCATGGTGGCGGTGGTGGTGACTTTACGGTGGTGGTGGTGGTGCCGTGGCAGAGGGGAGCCGACAGGGAGGCGGTGGTCATGGTGGGTGGTTCATCGCCGGAGGTGGGTGGAGGAACAGAGACGGAGAGGATTTGGGAGGGGGGGAGGGTTTAATTATCTAATAAGTAATAATAATAATAATAAAATAATTATTTATTAATTAAAAAAGAAATAAAAATATAAAGAAAAGTCTAAATTAAAAAGAAAAGGGCATTTTAGTCTTTTTAAGTGCACCAGGGACTATGGACGTTACAAAACTTAAACCACAGGGACGTCTGGTGTAATTAATGAACCACAGGGACTATGGGTGAAATTTGGGGTAAACCACAGGGACCATTGGTGTAATTTTCTCTTTTATTTATGTTAGTTATGAAATGATATTCCTCTATCTAAAAGAATATAAATATTTCAAATAATTTAATTATTTTTCAAATAATGTTATCAAACGCAATATGTGACGAAATTTGATTACAAATTATGTTACATTGTTTCACATTATGGTAATACAAATTAACGGGACAAAAGATCCCCCTTATAATCTACCCTTTCAAATTTGATTAATATGTATTGCAAAAATGATATATTTTCTCCTATTTTTTTCTCTTACTTCATTCTTGTACTCATTATAACATGACTTGTGGACTTAATTAATTCTCTTTTTTCTCCTTATCCATTTATTTTAACACTTTTGTTGATCTTGTAAATAAAAAAATAAATTAAAAAAAATATATCATTTCTAATATGATTTGTCCTAGAGCTGTAAAGGTTTACCGCTTCAAGCTTTGATGATGGATGAGAAGAATTTATGTTCCAATTAATCTTTGTCAGGACTCAGGAGGATAATCTTCCTAAATGTTCATTGGGCTAATGTTTACAGGCCGGGTTGTTCCATGTTTTCTTTTTGTCGCCTATGTTAGTCTTCTTAGACTTGTAATTTTCCGTTTTTGGATTTAAGTCCTCTTATTCTACGCCTCGTAGAAAGTTGTATGCTTTGATCTTTAGTTTTCATCTTCTCATTAAAAAAACTTTCACCCTTGGTATAAAGTATTCGATTTACCACATCATAATACCATACAATTACAACAAAAGAATTTTTTTTATGTTTAACATAGAACAGGTTATATAATTAAGATTTTAGAAAAGTTACAAACGTTAATTTGGAAGAAGTGGTAAGCATGTTGCTAATGGCCTTGAGCCCAAGGTTCGAATCTAGGTTCATTTTTCTTTTATGTTTTACTGAACTTTTTGGACACGTGGTTTTTTTTAATTGACAAAACTTTCTAATTTTTTATTTTTATTTTATTCAATCATTACTATTAGCATAGAAAATTACCTTTTCTTACTTTTTTAATAGACAAAACTTTCTAATTTATTTATTTTTATTTTGTTCAATCATTACTATTAGTATAGAATATTACATTTTGTTACTTATCGCTTTAATGGTATATTGTCAACTAAATTATTTACTTACTGTTATTTTTATAATACTATTACTCCGTTTATTGTCATTGTAGTTATATTTCAGCTCGCACCATTTTATTTGTTTTGCTTTTTATTTTTCTTTAAGAAGTTTAAAAAGTGTTATGCAAATAACTCTTTTTACAAGACTTTTATATATTATTTGTAATTCTTTAAACTGTAAAATTTGTATTGGTAACTTTTAGTCAATGATTTTTAATATAAATGTATTTATTAAAACCGAAGAGAATAAAATTAGAACGAATTTATAACCTATACATTAGACTAGTAATTAATCTAGTTGCTTTAAGAGTTAATTGGTTAAATGGTTATTCAATTTAAGTATTTTTATCGTTTTAGTTCTTTAACTTAAAAGTGATGAATATAGTCTTTTATGAATCATTTTGTGGTGAGTTTGGCTGTTGACGGTTAGTTATCACAAATAGGACCAAACTCACCATAAAATGGTTCATAACTAACTATTTTCACCACTTTTAAAATTTAAAAACTAAAATGACAAATATACTTAGATTAAGGGAACTTTTAACCGATTAACTATTGTTTTAATTTGATTAAAAATTTCAAAATCAATTTGAAGACCGACATAGGCGAATAGTCTTGATGAATAACGCCACTGCCTATGTCATTTGGTCGTTCTACACTAAATTCACATTTCCACTCCTACTTTCACTACGCCACTGCCTATGTCATCTTATTGCTCCACACTCTTCCACCGCACTCTATTTATACCACCACCCTTCATACCCTTCTCTACCTCTCACACCTTTTCTCTCCTTCACCAAATCTAAAAACTTGCTTCCTTCAACAATGGCTGCCAAATCACCAGAATCTGAGCACCCAATTAAGGCCTATGGTTATGCTGCTCGCGACAATTCAGGAACACTTTCCCCCTTGACATTCTCTCGAAGGTATTCGCTTTTTCTATATGCACAATTTGTATCATCAATCAACCGCCATGGATATGAAATATCGTACACGTTCAACATGACCCGATCTTGGTTCTTTTGCTATGTTTCTATGATTTAGGTTCGACCATCAGTAATCATAATTTTGTGATCGTGATGAAGATGTTAACAGGAATTTGTTGTTGTTGTTGATTTACAGGGCTACGGGTGATAAAGACGTGAGGTTCAAGGTTCTGTATTGCGGGATCTGTCATTCTGATCTTCACTTTGTCAAGAACGAATGGGGCATGACTACGTATCCCGTCGTTCCTGGGTATGCCTCAATGATTAATCACTTCGATTTCCCCCACATGATTCCAACAATTATCATTTTAATTTTCAACTCTGTCATTGTTTATGGAGTCACATTGTAAAAAAAAGATAATTAGTCTCAGAAGAATCGTCACAGTTTGACTTATGTTCCCTAATTTTTAGCACTGATTTTGATGTTTGGCCGAATCGGGCGGTCAACCCCATGTTTGCCCTGACCTTGCAAAACCTTTAATTTGTATGGATGAACAATCGATCTGATCAAGTCACCTTCTTTAGCAAAGAACCATTGAATCAAAACGTTTAAATGTTGTTAGCATAAGCGTTCTTTTGTTGGTTCTGATCGTACACGATATGCAGGCACGAGATTGTGGGTGTGGTGACAGAAGTAGGCAACAAAGTAGAGAAATTCAAAGTTGGGGACAAAGTTGGGGTTGGATGCTTGGTGGGATCTTGCAGATCATGTCAAAGCTGTGCTAATGATCTTGAAAACTACTGTCCAAAACAGATTCTCACTTACGGTTTCCCCTACTACGACGGCACACGCACATACGGTGGGTACTCGGATCACATGGTTGCAGACGAGCATTTCGTGCTTCGTTGGCCTGAGAATCTGCCACTTGATGCTGGTGCACCGTTGCTATGTGCCGGAATCACAACTTACAGCCCACTCAGATACTTTGGGCTAGACAAACCTGGTATGAAAGTGGGTGTGGTTGGTCTTGGTGGGCTCGGTCATGTTGCTGTCAAGATGGCTAAGGCTTTTGGTGCTGAAGTTACTGTTTTCAGCACCAGCCTGGCTAAGAAACAAGAAGCGCTCGAAGGACTTAAAGCTGACCGCTTCATAGTCAGCCGGAACCCAGAAGAGATGCAGGTGAGGCTTTCATTCTTCGTTCACTAGTTGATAGTTTTTGTTCATTTGAGAGCTTATGATTTGATTATTCGGTTTATTTGTTGTATGAATCAGTCTGCAGCGAGTTCATTAGATGGAATCATTGACACAGTCTCAGCGACTCACCCGATTGCACCGCTTCTCAGTGTGCTCAAACCACATGGGAAGCTTGTTCTTGTTGGTGCACCAGAGAAGCCACTTGAGCTAGCTGCATTTTCTTTAATCATGGGTAATTAGCCATCTTTTTCAATTCATGTGCTGATTTCTTTAGCTAGCTAGCTTCATTTTCCTTATAGCTAAATAGGATTTTGTTTACAGGGAGGAAGATTGTTGCTGGTAGTGCAATTGGAGGGCTGAAAGAGACTCAAGAAATGCTTGATTTTGCAGCAGAACATGGTGTAACTGCAGATATCGAGCTTATTCCCATTGATTACGTGAACACTGCGATGGATCGTATCTTAAAATCCGATGTTAGATATCGGTTTGTCATTGATGTCGCCAACTCCCTCAAAGCTCCATAGTTGAAGTCGGATCGTGGATTATTTTGGAACATGAGTCAGTTTTGGATTATTTTGGGCAGAAACAATCTTTGGTCAACTTATTATTTATTATTATTATTGTCAAATTTTAATGAATAATATTTGCTTCTTGTTGATTTGAATACCTTTTTGTTTGAAATGTGGTGAATTTGTTATGATCACATGCCATAATATCAGCCTTAGTTGTTACATTCCCACCATATAAAAATGCGAGGTCACACTATCATATATTATTTTAAGACTTTTACATCTTATCAAACATTAGATTTTTAATTAAAATTATACTTCCATAAAACAACGTTAATTTTGTCATTAAACAAACATAATTAATTGGAAAGATGAAAATGCAAGGATTTTGTGGGCCAGAAAAAAGTGCTAGGGGCCTGGGCTGTCCTGGCCATACCTTAACCTTGTGTGGCTATCTTGTGTTCATGTGTTGTATGTAGAGGTGTATATCTTCGGATTTTAATCCGATTCGGACCGGATTTTTTTGGGTTTTTTAGGACCGGGTTTTCGGATTGTAACCGGATTTTCTCGGACAGAGGTGTAACCGGTTTCGTACGGATTAAAACCGAATTTTCTCGAACAAAAGTGTAACCGGTTTCGGATCGGATAAAACCGGTTATATCCGCTCCGGTTTGAAAAAAATCGGTTTTATAAAAAATCGGTTCGGATAGTTTTTGCACAAAATCTAATATTCGGATTTTTTGTGCATTTCTAGTTGTATGATATTAGAGTAAAAGGAGTGGTTACAATCTACCACTCTTATCACACTGCCACATCAGCTTTTTTTTCTTATCAACCCTGTAGTGGTTACATTTTACCACATCAATATTTGGGACCCACAAAATACTATACTAACTAATTAAAAATTAAAAAAAAATAAGAAAAAGAAAAGAAAGCGTGAGTAAATAGAATTATGGGGCCCACATAAATTGAAACCATGTAGCTTCTTTTGGTGTGGTAAACACCACCACATGAATTTGGAGTGGGAACTTTTACTTTCGCGCCGTGATGAAGCTATAACATGAGAAATTCCATCTCCACACCGTATGCTCTTAGTTGTTGCCTACTTGCCTTTTTGAGTCGTTGGTAGTTAAATTTATTTTGGTTTAATTCATTTAAATGTATTTAACATTTTATATTTTATTATTGTAAACTTTAAATATTAATACTGTATGTATAGAATATTTAACTTTTTGTTATCATGTGTATTAATCTTTCTATTATATGTACTAAATTATACATTTTTTTCTTTTTTGTGTAACTAGAATACGTATAATAGAAACAAATCAAAAGTTTAATATACACAATAGAAGCATTTTAAGTTTGATACATATAATAGAAAAAAGTAACAAATTTAATGTGTTTTGGTGTACTAAACCCAATTTATTTTATATGCTTTAAGTTTCAATTTGTATTTATCATTTTATTTTTATAGTAAAGCGTTACCCCAATTTCAAACCATGCGGCAGCTACTAGTAATGAATATTTAATAATTAAGTAATGTAGTAATAAATTAAGAATTATTTTATTGTAACTTAGCAACTATAAAAGGAGCTAATTAGGCAGCATACTAATAGAAGGTACATAAGTGAACCAGAGTACCATAACATTATAATTTTAGAAGTGATTTATTGACAACTACCAACATCCAACAACCTTATCTACATGTAATAAAGCGGGGTTTAATTGGTTGCTGAAATTTAAATGATATAAATAGGTATCCTTTACGTAACTAGTTGGAAGCTGGAGCTAGAGTTTAAGCAGAGCAGTATTTTCAAGAGCGAGAGCTGGCCTTTTATTTAAAGTTGAAAGTTGAACTTTTATTTGAACGAAAGTGTTTGACAAAGTAGTTATAGCGGTAGCTTAAAAAGAAAAATGACATAACGAAAATACATCTTAAAATAAGAAATTAAAATTAATCAAATGTTATTAATATAGTTTGGGTGTTAAAAGCTCTCAGCAACTCTTAAAAACTACTTGAAGTAGCTTTTTATTTTGAAACTTTTATAAGCTTATTTTTTTAAAAGATAAAAGCTCAAACCAAACAAGGCTAGTGAAATTTATTTTCTAAAAACTAAAAGCTTCAGCTCTTAAAAGCTCCATAAAACTTCTGCCAAACATACAAAATCATAGAATTATAAAGTTGAAACCCATTCACTTAAAGGGTTTAAGTACCTCTAATTCTGTCATATTCTTATACCGTTTTATTTGTGTTTTTGTTATTATTATAATGTGTATCATGCAGCCATACATCACATCTAACTATAGGTGAATCTATGTTACGATATACGTCAAAGAATCACCAATCTTTTAAATTTCTTTAGAAAAGATGGTATAAGTCTTTTTAGAAGCTAGCTTAAAGTAATATTAGAAACTACTTATATTAAATTTATAGAATTAAGAAATTTTGATTATTTCAAATTATGGTTAGATTAATACTGTAAAAATTAAATAATATTATTTGTATTAAGTTAAATGATAAATGTTCAATATAGTTCATATTTAATGTATAGTCCTGATGTCTAATTTTAGTCTTTGGATCAGTCTTATCAACGGTCCATATTGAATTTTAAAAATTTGTGCGGAGCGGTATTTTCGTAATTCACATGTGATGATGTTACAATCACATGTGATTGTATACTGAATCACATATAATTAGATATTAAAATTTTAGAATAAAAAAATAGATATTAAAATTTTAGAACTATGTTTTTTTATGTACATTATTAAATACAACTCTAAGTTAAATTAACTCTTTTTAACTAAATTAGTCGTAACTAATTCATGACATAAATCCCCCAAATACTTCTCTCAATTTCTAGGATTGCAATTTTCCACCTTAGAAAGATTCTACTATTATCATCGAGTGTCTTATATATTATCATCATATAGGCTATAATAGTACTATAGTGGAGTTGGTTGTGCACATTAATATAGTCATGGACAACCATTTATTGAATAAAAATAGAAAATTGATTACATAAGCAAGCACACAAGAAGGCGGAGGAAAAGAAATGGTTAATAATGAAAAAAATCTCAAATTTTGCTTTAGTTTTTTATTTAAATCTTAATTTTTGTTTTTATATAATTAAACCTTAAACTTTATTTTATTTTTGGTTTAAATCTTAAACTTTATTTTACTTGTTGGTTTAAACTTTAAACTTTATTTCTAGATGATTTAAACCTTAAACTTTAAATAGATTTCCATTTGACCCATAAACTTTCATTTACTTACTTAAAATGGGTAAAAAGTAAACCTACAACATATTCAATCGGCTACCTCATCTTCTCTTAACACACGATTTGTAAAAAGTTTAAAGTATAAAAGGGGAGCGGCGGCGAAATCGACGACGGGACCAAGGACAACGTCTGACGAAGACGACAACGGGACCAAGGGCGAAGAACGGCGATGACGACGACGGGACCAAGGGCAGCGCCGTTTGCCCTTGGTCCAGTAGTCGGCTTCGCCGTTCGCTGTCATTGGTCCCGTCGTTGATTTTGCCGCTGCTCCCCTTTTATGCACTAAACGTATTACAAGTCGTGTGTTAAGAGGAGATGATGAAGCCGGTTGTAGGTTACTTTTTACCCATTTTAAGTGAGTAAATGAAAGTTTGTGGGTTAAATAGAAATATATTTAAAGTTTAAGGTTTAAATCATCTAGAAATAAAGTTTAAGGTTTAAACCAACAACTAAAATAAAGTTTAAGGTTTAAACCAAAAGTATAATAAAGTTTAAGGTTTAAATAATATAAAAACAAAGATTAAGATTTAAACAAAAAAATAAAAGAGAGTTTGAGGTTTTTTCCATTATTAACCGGGAAAAGAAAGGATAGGAAATGAAATCTTATCTTTTTAAATTCTCTATTTTTTAAGAAAAAAAAGGGGAAAAATAAGTTTAAACTTCCCTTCAAATTCCTCCTTTTTCTTCTTTCTTTTTTTTAAATGAAATTCAAGATTAAATTTTTATGGTTTTTATTTTAACAGCAAAGAAAGTACCCTAGGCAAAGAGCTTCGGTTCGGTCATCACCCCCGCATAGAGAACTTAGTATTATTAGAAAATTTTATGGTTTTTCTTCCGAATCGTTTTCTATCATTTTTTAAAAAAATCTCAAAAACAAAGTGTAAAAATTGAGCAAGCAAACAAACAAACCCGTTGATTCACCTTTTTGCTTAGATCTGATTTTGCAAGCTAACTGATTGCAAGATCGTTCTTACTGTACCAATACATGATTCATTGTCGCATAGGGGTGTAATCGAGCCGAGACAGTTCGCGAGCTACTCGAGACCGACTCGAAAAAAACTCGAAATCGACTCGAGCTGAATCGAGTCGAGCTCGAGCTCGAGCTACTCGAGTAGGGTATCGAGCCGAGTTCGAGCTCTAAAACACTCGGCTCGCTAGGCTCGCGAGCCTAATCGAGTTTGTGTAATATTACCCTTTTACCCTTTTATATTTAAATAAATTACTTTTATACCTATTGTATATTAGGAACTGTGTAGAAACCCTAAACCTATTTCGTATTTTCGTATATGCCTGGGCACTCCACAGCCGGCACTCCACAGCCCCCCTCTCGAACCTTCCGTCCCAAAGCTTCTTCCCTGTATTAACTCGCCGTCGAATCCTTCTCGCCGTCGACTGTCTTCTAGAGGTTGGAGCTTCTTCATCCCATCGATTTACTTCTCGTCGATGTATTCACCGATTTACTTCTCGTCCCAGCCGACATAGACTCGCCGAGGTAAGGTCTGTACATCTGTTTGATTTTTCCCTGTTCTTCATCAAATATTGTTATGTACTTCAGTACTTTTGTTTGATTTTTCCCCATATCAGATTTAAGGTCTGTACTTCTGTTTGGCTTTTTCCCATCTTGAATTGAAGGTTTGAAGCACACATTCTTAAAATCATCAAATACAAGTAAGTTTTTCTTCTGAATCAGTGGCTATAGATGTGATAAATCTTGTAGAAGTGGTAATATTCTAGTTTCTCAAACAGTAGCTATAGCTTTAGAGTTTTTCCTGTTTGGTGAATCTAGTTTGAATTTTTTTCTGTTTGGTGAATCTAGTAGAGTTGTAGTTTGTGAATTAATGTTATACTTTATGTTTAAGTGATTTCTAAACAATTTGGTGAATATGGTAGAAGTTTTAATGTTATAGTTTCTCAAACAGTAGCTATATGTTTGATTTTTTTTCTGTTTGGTGAATCTAGCTGTTGTATTCTGTGAATTAAAGTTATAAATTTCTGTTCAATTAATTGCTAGATTGTTAGTGCATACATGGTCACACATTAAGAAATGCACTCCTTATTTTGATGATGATAAAAATATGAACAAGTAATATAATTGCTTATCAAATTTATTCATATGTTCATATGCTACATTCTTTAAAGATCAACAAACCTAAAATTAATGATCAAGTGAAGAACAAATAATTGAAGACTTCAATTCAACAAGAAAAGAAGAAATCAAGATAAATCAACATTCACGGTCGATACCACGGTCGACCGTGAATCAACCGTCGCTGCTCAGCTCACAACTCTTAAATGTTGTTCTTCTTCAAGTCAACCGAACTCGTACTTAACAAGTGAAGATGATATCTTCAAAGCCGATGACGAAGATATCTACAAACAAGAGTTCGAATTATATGAGCTTACAAATAAAATAATTAAATTAGTTTATGTTTTTATAAAATTATTTTTATAAAAACTTTATAAAAATGACAAAGATTTTATAAAACTCAATTGTGTTGGTTGATTAAATCTAAGACTTTCTATTTTAAGCAAATAACAAACACAATCCTACTTTGAAACAATACACCACCATAATTAGCAAAGGAATCTCCCAAAGGGGTAAAATTCCAACATGCTTTATGTATTGGTTTCCAAACTTCCATATATGTGTTTAAATTCAAACTTTAAGAGTATGGGATCAACCAACCTTTTGAACATATACTTTTCAGTTGATTTTTATGGTAAAAATGAGTTGAGTGTGGTTTTAAATAAAGTCCAACGTCTATATTGCAAAGAACAAGAAAGTTCAGGTACCTCACGGTTTTAGCCACGGTCGACCTTGGATCGACCGTGAGGGTACTGGACAGCTTTTGGACTTTCACCTTTTTCCTTATTTAAACCAACTCAAACCTCATTTTTTAGTATCTCTTGCACAGCAAAAACACATAACATATATTCTTATCTTGTGAGCTCATATTCTTTGATAATTCATCTATCATTCAAGATCAAGAATCAAGCAAGAGCAAAGCTTTCAAAGCTTAAACACTACATTATCTTTCTATACATTTTGTA
The DNA here is from genome assembly GCA_947179395.2 of Pulicaria dysenterica. NCBI lineage: Eukaryota > Viridiplantae > Streptophyta > Magnoliopsida > Asterales > Asteraceae > Pulicaria > Pulicaria dysenterica. The sequence goes on from OX359295.1 coordinate 50,835,902, forward strand.
ATAGTGTAAGGATCAACTCTATTCTTTTAAATTAGAGTGAAGTAAGGATAATCTCTAGCCTTTAGAATTAGAGAGAAGTAAGGATCAACTCTAGCCTATAGAATTAGAGTGAAGCAAGGTTATCTTTACCTTACTTGCAAGTTTGAAGTGTTAATTCTTGCAAGTGAAAAAGAGAAGTGTAAAAGGTTTATCTCTACCTTCAAAGAGAGAAGCTAGTGGAGCAAACTCTTGGTGGGTGAGGCCAAGGAGTGGATGTAGTGCAAGTTTGTTAACACTTGCATGAACCACTATAAATCTCTTGTCTACTAATTGGTGATATCTCTCTACTCTTACTCTCTTTATTTCAAGTATATATATTTGTTGTGTTATAAATTTCAAGAAAAATATTTTTAACACAACTTACAAATTTTTATTTGTGAAAAATTGGTAAACTAAGTGAAATAACCTATTCACCCCCCCTCTAGGTTCTAACACTAGATAATAGCTTTAAATTCGGTGAAAGGTGAATCAAGTAGGAGTTTTGATGTTATAGTTTCTCAAACAGTAGATGGAAAATAGATATTTTCTGTTTGAAGTTTTTAATGTTTGGTGAATATACTTCTATTGTACTTATTTACAATTGACAGGTTGACACCATGAGTATTGACTATATGTATTTGTTGGTGATGATAAATAGATAGTTTATGTTGTTCTATGAACATTGTATGGATCTACTTTGTTGTCTATGTATATTATAGTAGTTTGATTGTTATTATCTTCATATATGGTGGTGTTCAACTGTTCATAGGTATGGAGTCATCTCCAGATGATGTTGCATCTCCATGTTTGGGGGAGAATGTTTCTACAACTCAAGACAAGTCAACAAACTCACCAAATGCAACCAAAAATACATCTACATCTAAGAGTAATAATGTGGTGATGATAAATAGATAGTTTAGTATGTTAATGCATATGTTATTTTAAACTTCAGTGAATTGCTTTTGGTAAGTGTATGCATACTTTATTTTGAACTTTTGCCTTTGTCTACAGATAGTTTAGTTTTTGAATCGAAGAGATGAATGGTGATAATAGTGATTGGTGGTGTTTTGGTAAGTACTACTTTAATACTACTTTACAATATGCCCAATGAAGTTTCTATGCTTTGTCAAATGCTACTTTACAATCTACCCAAGTAAAGTAGTTTAGTTTTTGTATAAAAACTTTTGTTGATTCCATTCTTTTATTATGCAAATAGCTGATGAAGGTTGCTTAATCTTGTTTGAGGAGTTATTCATTTTAATCTTGTTTGTTGAGATGTCATTTTCTTTATGGGTATCGAGATTGTTATTTGATTTGAGTGTTTTTTATTTCTTAATAAAACAGGTGCTTTGTTTGGTGTTGGTGTTGCTATTGACCTGCTGATGTTTGACAACTTTATGAAGCATGTTGATCGACTGATGTTTGGCTTCTTTATTAGAAGATTTAAACAATTAAGATGGTTAATGGAAAATGTATTTTAGATTGTTATTCATGACATTGTTGTTTCTATTTTTCCACTTAGACTTTATTTTGTAGTTTTGATATCTGTTATTGTTGCTATATTTTAGCAGAATATTTAGAATATCATGTGCAAATTGAAACCGATTAATTATTTTTAAAAAAGTTCGAGTCGAGTCGAGTCGAGCTCGAGTTTGGCGAGTACTGATCGAGCTCGAGCTCGAGCTTAAAATTTAAAACTCGGTCGAGCTCGAGTCGAGTTTCGAGCTCGAGTTTTAGACTTCGAGTCGAGTTCGAGCCTGCCGGTACTCGGCTCGGCTCGGCTCGATTACACCCCTAAATGTCGCATACTAATCAGTTTTTCTTTGATCAACTTAATTTATGTTCATCCCCAATGGGATGTGTAATTGTTCACAAGATGAAAGATTGACGATGGAGATGAGGAGTTCATCAATCATCTTCATCTTAAAGCTTTCTACCTTTCTGGATGTACAAAACCTCAAAACAAAAATCCAATGAAACAAACACAAAAAGGGCTAGTTTATTACCACTTATTAAGTCGTTGAATATAATTATATAATGGTGTCATTTAGACAAGGCTAGTTGTAGAATATATCTATACTAATATGTCAAAGGTTTAACATTCTCTATCTTTAACTTTTATAATATCATATAATTTTAAGTAATGAGAAATGTTCAGTATAGTCCATACTTAATTTATAGTCCTAAGAGATTAATTTTAGTTTTTGGATCAGCGACATCAATGGTACAGATTGAATTTATATTTTTATATGAAGTGACATTTTCGTAATTAACATGTGATGATTTTACAATCACATTTGATTTGAATATTAAAATTTCATGACTATATTTTTTGTATGAACTTTATTAAAGACAACTCTTTAAGTAATACATGTTTTATATAAATAATACAATACTCAAAGCAAACATCAAATCAATAATCTCCTTAATTTTATTTTATTTTGAAAAACAATAGTTATATATATACTTTTTTCATTTTTTATTATTTTTCAGAAATTATTTTAAAATCCAGTAAAAAAGTGTTGATAGAAAACAGATAAATAAAGAAATATGAAAAGAGAGAAAGAAAACGGATATATTATCAAAAGAAATTATTTGCTGACACCACATTCCATATATATTACATTCTTGAAATTGTACATATTATCGAGTACAAACTATTCACAGTCACCACATTATACGGGTGCTATGGTAGTATATATAAACTACAAATTGTGTTGCAAAAAATAATAGCCGAATCGATTAATCGAATGGCGTAACAAAACTTAAACCACAATATAAAACAGCAAGAGTTTGAGGTACAGGCCCACTATGGCTTATGGGTGTTCCTGGAAATGAAGTAATGAACCACGCAGACGCAGCTATAGGGATTAAGCCCACGACCGCTCTTCAGTAACAAAGCAAGCAACCCATAGAAAAAGGCCCAATTATGCCACCTTTTGATAATTCAAAGTTCAAGCTCACAATTGGTCACTTAAAAACTCGTTTTGACGACTTATTTTTTGCATAATTAAGGTTACATACATGTGAATCCTATATCCAAAGTTTAACAGAAAAATGGAAAGTGGGTAACTTTGTTTCTGCAAGTTCAAACACCTTTTTGTTTAAAAGTCGAATATTGCCTTAAAGCTACAAATTAAAGGTGGGTGTCAACTTTAATTACTTTTTATTTTAAAAAACTGAATAGTACGTCAACGAGCATAGGGAGCATAGAAATCGACAGAGACACATAATATGCGAATGTACGTAGGACGTACTCCTAAATGTGAATTATTGTCAAATTACTTTTCCGACTGATTTATCAATTGATTCCTTTAATTTCTAAACATTTTTTTTTAACATCATCGATATATTATTTCATCACAATAAATTGAGTTGTTCGTACAAATATACAATATCATACCACATCAAGGCATGTGTTCCAATCGTACATGCCAACATATATGTAACCTTACTAAAGGAATCACAGAGAAAACCATCACACATCGATACTTTATCAAATCATCCACAAATCCAGTCGACATTTGTAAGCATCATTACTCCCCACTAGTAATACAGCAGCACACAACATCAATGCAACAACTATACGGTAGCAAAACATCAGCGATACATCAGCACAAGCCAAAGCAAGTTCAATGATAATGGCGACATCACCAACGTTCTATAAAGCTCATCAGCAGCAAAGAGACAACAACACAGCACCGATAGTCGCATGGGCCGTCACCCTCACTAATCAATCAACAGTGTTAATACCAGTACAACCCATGCAATATGATTAGGACACAATTCCGTCAATTCCAATTAAGAAAGTCAATGTTGTTTACATGAGAGCGCTTACAGTGACGAGGGACATAAACAACAACCGACGAACAGACTCAGTGGCTCAACGAGGATATCAAACTAAACGGGAAACGTAATTCAAGTGAAACTCCCCCCTCTCACAATAACACCACCCTGCAACATCCATTAGATCTAGATTTGAAAGACTCTAGGGCTCAATGGTTGAAAAAGGTAAAGGAGATCCCAATCAACTGCCACCCACCCTCCTTTCCTCCATGCTCCAAATTCACTCCCTATCACCCCCATTTTAACACCTCATCCTATAAGCTCCCCCCCCCCCCCCCCCCCCCCCCCCCTCCAACACCTGGCCTATCCTAACCCGAAGCGATCACCCACCCTCTCACCCAACTAACCCTCAGCAAGGCCTAAGTGGATCATGGCCAGTTCATTGGCACTTCCCCACTTACGCCTGCCACATAGACCATCCCAACCTTAAAGCTAACATCCAAACCAATGAAACAAAAGGAACCACAAACTGAGGCCTGAAAGAAGGATTTGCATTGGCTAAAAGAATGATGGCCTAGCAAATCAAATAGGAATTAAAATGCCCCCCCTTATCACGCCGTGGTTTCAAAACAGAGTGCAACCTCCTCCACAGTTAAACATACCCCCAATACTAGCCTATGACCATGGCTACGAAACGTAGGATATCGATGTGAGTGTGTGCAAAATAGCAGTGCCACCATATGTCTCCAATTAAGAAGTATAGCCACGGCCACTAATCCTACCAACACCACACTTATATCAACCACCCAACCCATACTCAAGACAATTGAGCCAAACCCACCCCCGGAGAAACACGCCCATGAACCCATGAAAACAAACCCACCCCCAGACACTTGCGTAAAATGTCAAAGGCCCGACATAATGTTGCACACTAGGGACCCCCACCACGCTTAAGAGCCTCAACCTGCAAAAGTAAAGAAAGTTAAATAAAACGTATGCGTACCTGTTTACGTCCACACAACCCATGGAGAATGACTCGAGATCCCTTGCTTTGCTAACGAGTCAGCTTCTTCATTTTTGTTCTGGCCTATGTGTCCGACTATTGTCCGGTCAAAAGATTTTTGTAAAGTGTTAATTCTAGTTAACACGTCTGCACACTCTGCTGGGACATTACTTTCACAGTTAAGCAGTTTCATCGCTTGAAGTGAATCCGACTCTATTATGTCCTTTTTCACAACCCTTTAATTTCTAAATGTTAATAGTACATACCGTTGATAAACTAAAATAAACACCCATCGATAGGACCAAACTGAAATCCGGCCATCTCCAATAAATGTGTCGATACACACTACAAGAAAATTGTATTGATGAAACGCTATCTATGCTCTCCATCCAAGACAACAAAGTTGGTGTTATTTTTGTGAAACACCATTTATTTTGTCAAGTGTATGGGAGATCTCTACATTTATATCCTAAACTTTGAAAAATCTTGTAAAATCAACAGTAACTCTATTTTAACCGTACTTTCATAACATTTAGTTTTGAAATACTAATTAATATTGATATAATTTTGGTTAGATTCTTAGTTTGGTCACAAGAGGTCACAATATAGACACCAAATAGAGTGCGTGGGTTACACATCACAATGTGTTAACATAGCATTGTTTGCTATATAATTTGATATCGTATGCACTTTTGATGGCTATGCTAACATGCCTGCATTCATTAGCATTTATATGGTAAAAACTCCCTATTGTCTTTCCCCTTGCATGTAGCCTGTTTAATTGGTGTGCAAGGATTCTTGTTATCTGAACACTTATACATGTATACTAGTAAGGTATCCGCGCAATGCGGCGGTGTTTAAAAAGAGATAGTGAGATTGTATGTTTGCAAGTTTTTTCTTGTGGCTAGCAATGGATACGACGGATGAGATAATGACAATTATAAATGACGTCTGTCAGTAATAAATAATGTTACAATGAATTTAAAGTAATATAGGTAAGACCACTCATCACGTTTTAAATTTAATGGTGTAGTACCATTATTTATACACATTAACTTAAAGCAATATGAGATCATACGAATAAACTATTTTAGATGTTGAAATTTGAAGATTAAAAGTGTTTGCTCTTAAAAACTGGGGTAAATACTAGTTTAGTCCCTTCGCTTTGTAACCATTACATTTTTAGTCATGAACTTCATTAATTTATACACTGGAATCCCTATTGTCTGGATTTTGTTTCATATATGATCTCTTGTCACTTGAGAAGACCAAACTACCATTTTCTTTAATTTATTCTTTTATTTTCAGTTTTAAATGTTAATTATTGATTAAATGTTAGTATTGAATAAATAAAAATAATAAAATAATACCATCCCTTTCCCTATCAAATCCAACGACTATAGTTACCGTCTTCCCAGATCATCGTAGAACAACCACCATCGTCACTATCTCGATCCCCTCTCTCTGCCTCCGAAAAACATAGAATAAATAACCAAATTATATATGTTTACATTAAAATTGGTATTATACATATAATCTTAACAAAAAAAAGTTTAAATCGTATTTAGTAATTCTTATCTTGATTCTCTTAGATGATAATTTATTTTAAAAGTTTAAAAAAGTTATGAAATTTAATGTGTTTTTAAAGAATGAAATTAAAAAAATCATTAAAATTTGAAAAAATAGGTTTTTTTATAGTCGATACCTTTAAATATGCATAAAAAATTTACATATATTTAAATATATTTTTAGAATGATGTGCATACCAAATAGAAAATTAGCTTCATATTTTAGACCCATATTAATCATGTTTAAAAGGTTAATAATTGGGTGGATGTGATTAATCTAGATTAAATGGATGATTAGGATGTAGTATTGATTGAAAATTAAGAAGTCTTAAAATTTATAATGAGAGAGAATATTGTATGATTTATAAAGTAATATAGATATAGATATGTTTTGTTTGTTTGGGCGGTTGTACTGATTCGGTAACACCAACTTTATGATAGTTGTATGGCGGTCAAATGAATTTATGGTGTTCAATACCACTTGCTTCAGTTTTTTTTTACCCCGATATTCTGAGCATCTGACTCTGCAGATCTTGCTAGAGTGAACGCCTGAACAAGTGAAGTTGCCATACGGGTGTTACCCCGATATTCAGGCAATAAGGCCTTCACGAAATGTTGGATTTGTGAATGCTCACTGGGCACCCACTGCCTTGCAAACCTCAAAGTCTCCTGAAATTTGGTAATCAACTCCTCAACAGGCATCTTATCTGTCTGTGCAAGATCCAGGAATTCCCTCTGAATTTTCTCCATATTAAAAGCGTTGCAAAATTCTTCACAGAACTTATCTTGAAATTGCTCCCAGGTAATGGCATTCACAATCTCTCTCGGTAAATGTGCAGTCAACGAATCGCACCAAGTCAAGGCCTGATCCTTGAAACGTCTAGTTGCGAATATGACCCAATCTGACTTCTCACAGTTACTTGCCTCCAAAGTCTTCACTATCTCTTTCAACCAGCTTAATGTAACATTCGGGTTCAAACTTCCCGAATATTCAGGTGCTCCACACGCCACAAAATCCTTGTACTGACACTTTTGTTTGTTTTCTTGTTGAGGAAACCATGTAATAAAGACTGTTTGTGGTTGGGGTTGACTTGACACTCCCTGAGGCATCTGGAAAAATGGAAAAGATCCATAAGGGGTTGACATCGTGCTCACAGGTGCAGTAGTATATACAGGTGGTGGTATCGGTTAAGTAACAGTGGTTGTTACATTAGGCATCTGTACTGTAGTGGTTGGTTGGGAAGTTTGTGTTTGGTTCAACTGTTGCTCAAGCTGTAGTATACGGTCTCTCTGAGTCTGTAAAGTATCTTCCAGCTGCAACACATAGTCCTGATTATCTGATTCTCCATGATGAGAAGTACCCGCTCTGTGCTGCTCATTCGCAGCAGTAGATGAAACGTTGTTATGTTGTCTTCCAGGGGACTGTGGGGTAAATACCAGGACACACCAATGTCAAGTGACACAGATACCTATGAACAGCAAAAGAGTAAGCTCACAGTCAACTCTAGGATGGATCAAATGCAAAACCAACTTAACCAAGTCCTGATGATGTTACAAAACAAGGATACCCATGGATATGATGCTCAAATGGCAGGTATAAATTCGTTCATAGCTTCATATATTTGTAAATCTACTGATACTTGGATAATTTATAGTGGTGCTACTGACCATATTTGCAACAATCTAACCATGTTTCAAACCATTAGACAATGCCATCCACCCATCATTGTTCGACTACCAAACAGCCAAGTCATCACAATGTTTAAAATTGGTTCTATACACATCACAACCGATTTTATCCTTCATGATGTTCTATTTGTCCCATCCTTCACATACAACTTACTATCTGTTCACAAATTCCTCCATTCCACAAACTCATCTATTCTATTCACTCACAATAAATGCCTTTTCCAGGACCATAATGGACAACTTTCACAAGGACATTTACTGTAACACCGTACTTTTAATACTACCTTGAAATGCGCGCGGAAGCTAAAACACATTTCTAATATAATATAATAAAGAAAATACAACTTTAATCTGTTTGATTTACAAAACAACATATACAGTGTTACTAAAAAAACAACAGGCTCTTTACAAAAACAACTAGATATCAGAGTTATGATCAGTCCCAAAATTCCAGTTTCATCTCTTTAATCCACATACCAGGTTTAACCTGTAAAAGATTACAACAGTGGGGGATTAGCACAAAGCTAAGTGAGAGAATAGATATCACAAACATACAAGGCATAAAGCCCAAACCAACAATGCTCAAACAAACAAGAGAACCGGCGGTCTTGCGGGACCTTCAACCAAATGCCGGCCAAAGCATAGGTTTACCGATAGCCTAGTTACAACAGACAACAATAATAGCACTTCTTGATTACAACAAATGCAAATCAAGACAACTACTAATACTGTATATCTCTAAACATAGGCCCAGCTGAATAACAACCGCCAAGCTGATCTCACAACAACGTCATGTATATATACAGAAAAGAGCAAACAATCAGGTGATATATCTTATACATCCAAGATATATATCCACTCACCGATATCTTCAACAGTTCAGGCAACTCAGTCTTTTCTTACTACCGAGTCTTGTCTCCACCTGAACAAACAACTAACAATCAGTATTTGCTTAATCAATACACAATAAGCACAATACTATAATCAAACACACATGCACATATAATCACAAGTACATATCAACTCATGTATATTCAAACCAATATACCACAATTCACTATTACTCTTTGCTTACTGTAATCTTGTGAATTCATCCAACTCCTTAGCTTAGGCATTACATTCATCCTTTTATAAGCCAAGGCAATCAGTTCATGTTTTATCTTCAAATCATCCATGAATTGATCTTTCATAACACAACCCTCACAAATTCCGAGCATAGGTATTGTTTGAATTCCGATTGTGTCCAAAATCCGATTAGATCAAATCCGATAGCTTCAAATCCGATAAAACATGAAATCCGGTCATCTCAAATCCGATAAAGCACAATTCCGAACAAACATGGAATCCGATAGACTTGAATTCCGATTAAAATTCCAAATCCCATAGTATCGGAATCCGAGTAAAGGCAAATCCGATCAAGTCTTACAATCCGAGAATCCAACAATCCGATAAAAGCTAATCCGATAAAAAAAACTAAGGCAATTGTTTCAGTTTCTCGGATTCTCAACAATCCGATTACATTTAATCGGATTTCTCCTAATCCGATCCATTCAAGCACCAAATCCGATCGATTCATGCTTATCAAATCCGATAAAATCAAAAAATCATCCTTAACTTCAATTTAATTCTGATTTTAAGCATGCAACAACATATATGTTTCCAGCATTGAATTCTAACATATATTGATCATTCTAACATCATAATCTAACATACATGCAACCTAAAATCATCAATTCATCATATATATACATTTAATCGGATTTCACATAAAAACTCAAATAAATCCGAAATAATTCAACAATTAACATAAGATTCTGATTCTAACCTTTTGATGATGATAATTGCTACAATTCAGTTAATTGTGAAATCAAGATCAACCAATTTTCGAATTCTTTCTTCCTTCTTCTTGCTTCTCGGCCGTAACACACAAAACACACACTACACCTTAATCTATTTGCATGTAATGAGATTGATAGTGGCAAGGTGGGGGTTTAGGTGTCCCAAGCCGACACCTCATCAAACCTCACTAATAATACTTACAATTATTTAATCATTTTCAAAATTTAATTAACTTAAATTAATTAAACACATAATCAAATAATCAACCAATTAATTAAAGTAATCCTACTAAATTACCTTAATCCTACTAGGCTGATAAGGAGGGTGTTACATTTACATGGAAGATTATACACTCTGCACAACACCACAACCAACAGTCAACACACAGCTTTTGCTAATTCAAGCACCACTCACAACTGGCATGCAAGACTTGGACATCCATCATTCAAAATATTACAAAAGTTACATTCACTTTATCCTATCATTTCATGTAACTCTGAATTCAAGTGTAATATTGTGTCCATTGTCTAAACATCATAAACTCTCTTTTGTTTCAAGTCATTCTCATGCTGAACAACTGTTTGATCTAATGCATATCGATGTTTGGGGTCCTTACAAGTACTCAACTATGAACAATTGTCGTTATTTTCTCATTATAGGTGATGATTTTTCACGTGCTACATAGACCTACTTTCTGCCAAGCAAACACCATGTTCTATCCACACTAAAAACATTTCATACATATATCAAAAATCATTTTCATACTTCCATCAAAACCATTCGCAGTGACAATGGCACTTAATTTCTTAACTCAAATCTTTCTGAATTCTTTCAACAGCATGGGATAATTCATCAAACATCTTGTCCCTACACCCCTCAACAAAATGGAAGGGTTGAACGAAAACATAAACACATCCTTCAAACAGCCAGATCCATTCAATTCCAAGCAAATTTTCCTAAACATCTATGGGGTTATTGTATTCTTGCATCAACCTACCTTATAAATCGTTTACCATCAAAGGTTCTTAATTACAAAACCCCATATGAACTTCTGTACAATAAACAACCAAACTTTGACCATCTCAAAATAATTGGTTGTTGTGCTTTTACCCATTCGAATTCAACAGACAAGTTCCAACCACGGGAAACTCAAATGGTTTTAGTTGGCTATCCTCAAAACCAAAAAGGATATCACTTGTATGATATGTCAACTCAAAAGATAACCATTACAAGATATGTTACTTTTGATGAGTCATACTTCCCTTTCAAAGACAAAAATCTCGACAATTGTTCCAACTCCTTTTTACCCAACTTTGAATCTGTCCAAAACTACTTTCCACATAGTCAAACCTCTCTCACTCAACCTCTTACTCCTACACACACACAAACTTCTATAGACAGTCAACAAATCTTTTTTTCTGAACCTACTTCCCATAGCTCACATGACCCTACACCTACTATTCCCACTATACCCCAACCACTACAAGACACTAATCCTGCCCAACCCCACACCCCTACCACATCTACATCCTCACACACTCACGAAAGTCCACTGGTCAATGACACTTCACTTAATTCACCTAATACACATCCCTTCTTCTGACTTCATACCCAACCCCACACTCCATCCCATACGAAAATCCACTAGACAAAGGCAACCACCTCTCAAATTCAAGGATTACCATATTCCCAAACCACCTCATTCTGTGAACAATTCCACTACCAAATACCACCATTCCCATTATCTTTCTTATGACAATCTCAAACCCACCACCCTCAAATTTATCAATTCTATAGATAAGGTCACAGAATCACACTCTTTTATCCAAGCATCAAAAGATGCCAAATGGATTGAATCCATGAACAAGGAAATACATGCCCTTGAACATAATAAAACATGGTCTTTAACCCAACTTCCATCAGGCAAAATTCCAATTGGATGCAAACACTACTAGAAAAACTGAGATTTCCGACGAAAATTTGCGACGGACGAAATCCGTCGCTAATTAGCGACGGATTAGCGACGGATCTGCGACTGAATCAAGTTACCAACTATCAAGGGAAAACCGTCGCTGTTCTCTCGCTAATTTGCGATCAATTTGCGACGGAACTGGATTCCATCGCAAATCTGTCGCAAATTAGCGAGGAAAAAAAGCATCTCTAATTCGTTGCTAATTAACGACCGATTTCAAACAGATTTGCGACGAATTCCGAATTGAGATATATCATCGCTATTCCCTTGCTAATTAGCGAGGGATTTGCGAGAGATAGCGACGAAACCAAGTTGTCAAGGATTAATGCTCTTCCCTCGCTATTCCGTCGCTAATTAGCAACGGATTTGCGACGGAACCATGATATTCCGTCGCTATTCCCTCGCTAATTTGCGACGAATTCGTAATTAAGGTATATCGTCGCTATTTCCACGCTAATTAGCGAGGGATTTGCGAGAGATAGCGACGAAACTAAGCTGTCAAGGATCAATGTTATTCCCTCACTATTCCCTCGCTAATTAGCAACGGATTTGTGATGGAACCATGATATTCCGTCGCTATTCCCTCGCTAATTTGCGACGGATTTGTAATTAACATATATCGTCGCTATTTCCTCGCTAACTAGCGAGGGATTTGCGACAGATTGCGACGGAACCAAGTTACTAATGATCCATGGTATTTCATCGCTATTCCCTCGCTAATTAGCGAGAGATTTGCGACGGAATTGTGGCATTCCGTCGCTATTCCCTCGCTAATTAGCGATGGATTCCGAATTAACATATATCGTCGTTATTCCCTCGCTAGTTAGCAACGGATTTGCTAGAGATTGCGATGGAACCAAGTTTTTAAGGATCAATGGTATCTCATTGCTATTCGCTCGCTATTTAGCAACGGATTTGCGACGGAACCGTGGCATTCTGTTGTTAATCCCTTGATAATATGCGACTGATCATATTGAATTCTTTTAATATGGTGTAATGGTCATGATACATCTTACTTGGTCATATTGAATTCTTTTAATAGTTTATATATGATTGTTTATATGTTAAATTTGGGTTGTAATATGTACTTATTATACTTAGGTACTTGAGCTGAAACAAGTACAAGAGTTGCGTGAACGAGAACAAAGACTTTTAAAGGAAATAGAAGAGTCCCGCAAAGAAATGGAAGAGTCTCGAAAGCGAGAGCTGGAAGAGTCTCGCAAAAGAGAATAAGAGACACGAAAGGCTACTGATGATCGATTTAATCAACTACAAGAAATGCTACTTTCACATTTTCGTGCTAACCCTCCCCTTCCTAGTTAGTTAGTTGTATTTTTAATGATAACTTAAATCCCAAACATTATAACTTTATCAAATGATCATCTAACTCTAAACATTATTATAATTGGATTGAATGGGATGGGATCTCTTATTTTGGTATCATGTGGTGTTCTTTATATATTTGTATTGTGTATATATTTGTATTGAACATAGGAATTTTAAAAAAAAAATTATATAGCGTAATTTTAAAAATCCGTCGCTATTTTTACATGTATTGAGACAAAATCCGTCGCTAAACTGTCTGTTCCGTCGCTAATCTGTTGGAAACGAGTCCGTTGCTAATCCATCTAAAAGAAGTCCGTCGCTAATCCGTCGGAAACTTGTCCCTCGCTAATCCGTCGCTAAGATTTCCGTCGCTAATCCGTCGTTAATTTGCGATTCAAGGGTTTGATGAAAACCGTCGCTAATCCGTCGCAACAAACCCTCGGTAATCCGTCGCTAAACTTCCGTCGCAAATCTCCGACCTTTTAGCGTCGCCTATATTCCGTCGCAAACCGGTTGAAACCGTCGCAAAAAATCGACGCTAACCGTTAGCGAGGAAGGGATTAGCGAAGGTTTCATTCGGTCGCAAATCCGTCGCAAAACGGGATTAGCGACGGATTAGCGACGGTTTTGGCCGTCGCAAATTTGGATTTTTCTAGTAGTGAAATGGGTTTTTAGAATTAAATATCATGTTGATGATACTGTTGAAAGGTACAAGGCACATTTAGTTGCCAAAGGGTTTCACCAAAAAGAAGGAATAGATTTCAAAGAAACCTTTGCACCTGTTGCTAAAATGACAACTTTCAGGACATTACTTGCTATTGGAGTTCACAAGAATTGGATCATAGAACAATTAGACATAAACAATGCATTTTTACATGGTGATCTTAATGAGGAGGTATACATGACTGTTCCACAAGGCTACCCTACTCCTGTTCAACCAAATACAGTTTGCAAATTACAAAAATCCCTATATTGCCTTAAACAAGCCAAAAGGCAATGGTTTGAAAAGTTGACTTCTTTCCTCCTATCCATTGGATTTAAACAAAGTTACATGGATACATCATTGTTCACATTCACAAAAGGTCATTGCTTTACATCTCTACTTGTCTCACATCAAAGAAGTCAAGTCTCAATTACATACAACTTTTAGCATCAAAGACTTAAGGGCATTGCATTATTATTTGGGCATTGAGATTCTCAGAAATTCTTCAGGTCTCACATTATCCCAAAGGAAATATGCTCTTGACTTACTTGAACAAGGTGAGGTATTAAATTCGAAGCCTACAGCTACTCCCCTTGATCCCAACATAAAGCTGACCTATGATGATGGTGAGAAACTTGCTGACCCTTCACTTTATCGTACCTTAGTGGGCAAACTCATCTATCCCACATTAACAAGACCTGATGGTGCCTTTGCTGATCAAACCCTCAGCCAATTCCTTCAAACTCCTTGTACTTCACATATGAAAGCTCTCCTTCGCACCCTACGCTACATCAAACTGTGTCCAGGCCAAGGCCTGTTCTTCCCCACGTCCAATAACCTCACCCTACAAGCCTACTGTGACAGTGACTGGGCTAGTTGCCCAAACTCACGAAAATCTATTACTGGATATGCCATCTTTCTAGGTTCCTCACTTATCTCTTGGCAATCGAAGAAACAATCAGTAGTCTCAAGGTCATCCACTGAAGCAGAATACCGGTCCCTTGCTGATAGTACTTGTGAGTTAACTTCGATCAAAAGTTTATTACTTGATTTTGCTGTGCACACCATAAAGCCAATCAGCATACACTGTGACAATGCTTCCACAATCTCTTTAGCTTCTAATCCTGTCCAGCATGCTCGCACCAAACATATCGAGATTGACTGCCATTTTGTACGGGATAAAATCAATACTGGCATCATTTTTCCCACCTTCATCTCCTCAAAGTTCCAAACAGATGATATCCTCACTAAAAGTCTCTTCAAACCAATGCACTATCCGTGTTTGAGCAAGTTAGGCATGTGCAATCCTTACACTATGCCTACTTGTGGGGGATAATAAGGCATACAGTCAACAAAGTCAAGTCAACAGCATGCACACCACAACGTTAATATCAGATTGCAAGGACTGCAAAGGAATTCATAATACGCGTGTCCTACATTGCAAAAGCCTTCATTATTGTAATGTGATTTAATTATTCTTCTTAGCTTCTTGTTAGTTCTGTTAATTCAGTTGTAACTGTCTTTAGCCTAGCCTAGCTTAGTTCTTCCTGTATATAAGTCCTTGTAATTCTTTCATTCTGTATGGAGTTCAATATAATCATTTCACCATTTTAGAGCATCTCGAATTCTAAAAAAGTGTATTGACGAATTTCAAATTCTCACTTTTATTAATAATTAGAAAGTATGAAAAGTAGTACAAAGATATACATCATTTTAAAATTATTTGTTATACATAAAAAAAGTTTTTATTTGAATGATAATACTCTTATATATATATAATTAAGAAGGCGATGTAATAGGTTTATACAATCATAAAAGTCATAAAAAGTTATATATTTTACGTTATATACAAATCTATCTAACATAAATCATAAACAACCCTAAAATAGTTGGGAGTATGCATGTAAATTACATCTGATTGAAAAATGATAATAAAATCAAAAATATATAGGACAAACCGACAAAGAGCCATACATACATAGGCTGGGGACATTGAGATAATAGGGCGTCTATAGAGTATAGAGGTATCGTGGATCGGACAAGAAAGGAAAGTCGGAGAGGTTGCCTTCTTAGAATTAACGGTTTGCATTGTTTATAATAAGAGCCTTTCATTAATACATTCGTGCCTTCTTAACGTACGTACGTGTTAGGTTATTGTCCTACGGACCACGTTCCTTCACATGAATATATAATCTTACTACCACTTCTCATTCCATGCAAATAATTTATCATGACTTGAAATTGTGTGTTCAAGTTTAGTAGTACACATTTATAATAAATTTAAGAGCCGTATAAAAAACCCTAGCTAGCTTTCTTTTGATTATATAAAATTAAAGAATAAAGATTACTTTTGGTAAAGACGAAAAGTTTCAAGTAATATCTTAAATCTTGAATAATTAAATATTATTAAATAAAAAATGAACAACAACGAGTTTTTAATTGCCCAAGCGGTGTGTCTGGTTAAAACAAATAAATGTATTAGATAATATATATCTGACTTTTTTATAGAAAATAATATTTTTTTAATGGTAACCTAGTTTTAGTGTCAATGCAAAAATACATATTTTAGATAAATATCAAATTACAATAATATTTATATTAAAATGGAAATAAAAAAGAGACGGTTATAAATATATATATTTGTATTTACATCAAAAATAAAAGTTAAATAGAGAAAAATAAATAATATAAAAGATTAATAAATAAATATAATAAATATAAAAAGTGTAATTGAAATGCGTTAAGCAAAAAAGTTCTCATGAATTTCTTCTTTATATAAAAATTTAGAAATCCTTATCTCATGATAAATTCATATCACATGAGAAATTGATAAATTACAAAAAAAACCCTAAAATTATCATAAGAAAATTACAAACTACTCTATCAATTGATTTTGACAGATATAGTAATTAGATAAATATTATATTACAATAATATTTATATTAAAATGTAAATAAAAAGGAGACAGTTATATATATATATATATATATATATATATATATATATATATATATATATATATATATATAAATTGGATCAATATATATCCCTCTTTAAACAAAGATCCCAAAGTCCTAATCTTAGCCATTAGATTAATCAAATCAATGGTTAAGATCTATAATGGCATGATTGCAATTAAGTAAATAATTATAAGATTTAATTTTATAAGGAATGATATTATGGTCAAAGCCCATTTTTTTAATTTTTTTTACCCCTTAAATCTTTAAATGACCATAACTATTTCAATTTTTTGAGTTTGAGCAAAAAAATTATACCAATCTTCTCATTTTTTAATCCTCTTTCAAACGAGACCACTCTTCCTATATTTCTGGAAAAAAAAATTCGACAAAAATGACGAAAATGATAAGTACACACGGTTATCACCATATCGACAACTGAATTACACACACACAACGCAATATAATAGCGTTGACACTCTCAAATTACAACGAATTTTTTTTCCAGAAATATAAGAAGAGTGGTCTCGTTTGAAAAAAGATTAAAAATGAGAAGATTGGTATAATTTTTTTGCTCAAACTCAAAAAATTGAAATAGTTATTGTCATTTAAAGATTTAAGGGGTAAAAAAAACTGAATCTGGAAATTGCTTAGGCAGCGCGTGAGTTTTTATAAAATTGGTTCAATTCCTATTTTACCCTTTTAAATGAGTGGCTGAGATTGAGACTTTGGAATCTATGTTTAAGAGGGGAGCTATGTTGAACCTTACCCAATATATATATATATATATATATATAGGGTGAGGTTCAAGTGAGAACCCTTTTAAATAGATAACAGAGAGAACACGTGTAAACTTGTAATTTATTATTTCTTCTTTACGTTCATGTTCACCCATAGCTACCCAAAAGTCAACTTTACATCCTAAATCTTAAAATCAAAATTATTTCTATAATTATTAACAATTTAAAAATTTGGATGCATTGATGCATCAAATAACACTTTTGTATGCATCGATGCATCAGGATTATATTCGAACATATTATCAAAAAAACGTGACATATTTTAAATCCGATGATCAATGGAATCAAATGCCTAAATAAATTGTGACAATTTTTGAACCATCTGATCAATGAAATCAAAGTTTCAAAAGTGTTCTCTCTGTTCTCTATTTAAGAGCGTTCTCCCTTAATCCTAACAATATATATATATATATATATATATATATATATATATATATATATATATATATATATATATGTTGGGATTTCAAGAACACGCAACGGAAGCGAGAACAACATAAAACATGCATACAAGTGTTCAAAACTATGAAATCCCAAATATGGATCTACTCTATGTAACAAATAGCAACTAAACAAGAAGGAAATAGAGTTATACCAGCTCCTAAGCTCTAGCAAACTTCTTGTAAGTGGCTGAACTTGTTGGTAGAAGCAAGAACCTCCTCCTTCTTCCTTGGCTTTCGAAATCACACCCCGGGAACTAGTCTAACAACGTGTGCTAGCAAGCTTGATGATATCTTCTTCTTGAAATATCACTCAAGGACAGAAAAAGAACTCTGGAACCCGAGATGAACCTCACTTGATCACTAAACTAAGTATCAAAGTGTATGAGAGGGAAAATATATGCTTTAGAGAGAATGTGGCCAAGAGAGGATTAAGTCCAGGCTTTTTAGCTTTTAAAAGACACTGGAGTGTCACTTGAACTACCTCAAACCGGCCAAGAAATCTCGAGAAGCTTATTCCCATTGGTTGCAAGTGGAGGTGTATTTGACATAAAGCCCATGCAGGTTTAACGGCGCTAACCAAGAGTTAGCGGCGCTAAACCTTAACCCGTAGCGGCGCTAACGCGGCCTGACTTCGATTAGACGTAAAGCACATGCAACCGTAGCGGCGCTAACCTTTAACAGTTAGCGGCGCTAACTCGTTAAGTTAACGGCGCTATCGTGGCCTGCATTGCTAACTTCCACTTTTGCCATCTTTGGTCCCTCAATTTCATTTGCTGTCATGTTAGACCCCGGTGTGTGACCCATATAGGCCCATACATCATCGGTAGTGCTCTAAGGCGTACATATATTATCGGGCAGATTCTAACAAACTCCCACTTGCACATAATATACTGTACCCTGGCAAGCACAGACAAAGAGCAGCCTCTAGCAAAGCATCAATACCCCCAAGTCTGTATGGGTTCTGAATACCTGCAGAAAACCATCATACTAAAAGTAGTGGTCCTAGATAAGTGATCTTAGACATCCTTTTGTTCGCGATATCCTTGTGAACACGAGACATGGATTAATAAATGTCAATCTCCAGATCGTTCACGATTATGTTTCTCGATCTTGATTGGTGGTGACCAAAAGGTAAGGACATATCTGATTCTCAATCAATAGTCCTTGTGCATGGCCATGCAATATTTTGGCGTCAGCTCCCAATCATCGAGGGGCCTAGGGATATCTCTCATACAGGAGGAACAAATCCCTTTGACTGCATAATCCCATACCATACCTCTTGACTTACCTAGTCATTCCCTTTATCACAGCCATTTACGAACTGCTTTTGAAAATGGCTAAAGCAAGTAAGAACTATGATATAGCGATTCATACATCTCGGGTCTGAGGATGTAAGATTTTATCATCCCAAGTTACTCGTGACTATAATCCATGAAGTATACTTGGGTGTGGGTCTTCCAGTCACTTGAAACTCCTTTCAAGCACAGGTTACTGTTGCGTTTCATGCATTCAATCCTTGATTAATGCATAACCAACACCTAACCTCAGCCTTATTTCAAACTTCCTTCCCTTGAAGAATGACTGACTGTGGAAATTTAGAATGTATGAACATTCTGGGAAGTGGTTAAACATGCTAAGATGGAACACAGTAAAGTCTTATGAATGTAACCAAATCACTCGCATATCGAAACAAGCATAATTACAATACTGTCTGTATCGTTCCCAAAATAAATTAATACATACCAAATAAACTAATATATATTCAACTCAAGCCAAATCGCTAGCAAACCTTACACCTATCCCTCTAGTGTGAGATTCATGAGCTGCTTGCGGTAACGGCTTAGTGAATGGATCTGCCAAGTTTCCATTCGATGCTACTCTGCTAATGATGACTTCACCACTTTCAATTACATCCCGAATAAAGTGGTATTTGCGCGAAATGTGTCTTGTCCTCTTGTGAGCTCTTGGTTCCTTTGCCAAAGCCACCGCACCCTCATTGTCACAAAAGATCTCAATAGGGTCAGCGATGCTTGGAACCACTTGTAGATCTTGGATGAATTTCTTCATCCACACGGCCTCTTTTGCAGCTTCACTTGCCGCAATGTATTCCGACTCAGTAGTCGAATCAGCCACCGTGTCTTGCTTTGAGCTCCTCCAGCTGACAGCACCACCATTTAACAGGAACACAAACCCCGATTGAGATCGGCAGTCATCCCTGTCAGTTTGGAAGCTAGCGTCCGAGTAACCCTTTACTCTCAGCTCTTCTTCCCCACCATATACCAAGAACATCTCTTTCGTACGTCTCAAGTACTTAAGAATGTTCTTCACTGCCCTCCAGTGAGGTTCTCCTGGGTTCGCCTGATATCTACTAGTCATGCTTAAAGCACATGACACATCAGGACGAGTGCATAGCATGGCGTACATGATCGAGCCCACAGCCGAAGCATATGGAACTCGCTTCATTACTTCTATCTCCTCCTTGGAGGTAGGACATTGAGTTTTACTCAAAGTCAAACCATGCAACATAGGGAGGTTTCCTTTCTTGGATTCCTCCATCTTAAAGCGTCTCACGACCTTTTCTATGTATGCACTTTGAGAAAGCCCTAATAGCCTCCTTGATCTATCTCTATAGATCTTTATACCCAGAATACAGCTCGCATCGCCTAGGTCCTTCATTGAAAAGCAATTCCCTAGCCAAGCTTTGACACTTCTTAAGCTTGGGATATGATTTCCAATAAGTAGAATATCATCTACATATAGAACCAAGAAGACTATGGTGCTCCCACTAGCCCTGACATATACGCAAGGTTCATCTTTACTCTTCGAAAAACCAAACTCTTTGATTTTCTCTTCAAAGCAAAGATTCCAGCTTCGAGATGCTTGCTTAAGTCCATAAATGGACTTCATAAGCTTACAAACCTTGTTTGGATACTTTGGATGTTCAAAACCGTCAGATTGTCTCATATACACCTCTTCATTAAGCTTCCCGTTAAGGAAGGCGGTCTTTACATCCATTTGCCAAATTTCATAATCATGAAACGCAGCAATGGCAAGTAGTATCCTAATTGACTTCAACATGGCCACTGGGGAGAAGGTTTCATCATAATCAATTCCTTGCGTCTGAGTGAAACCCTTCGCCACCAGTCGGGCTTTGAAGATATCCAAGGTTCCATCTATGCCGGGTTTCTTCTTAAAAACCCATTTACACCCGACGGGTTTAATCCCTGGTGTAGGATCAACCAGTTCCCAAACCTGGTTATCCGACATAGATTGCATCTCGCTCTCCATTGCCTTCCTCCATTGAGCAGACTCAGGGCCTGCCATGGCTTCCTTGTAGCTGGTGGGATCATCATGATCCACCAATAACTCATCGCCCTCAGATATGAGAAACCCATATCTTTCTGGCTCAAAACGAGTTCTACTAGAACGCCTAGGAGTAGACATAGCAAGAGTGTCAGATACCGCAACATTATCTTGCTCGGTATTTTGGCTAGTGCCAACCTCAAGTCCTTTATTGGCCGACCCTTGATCTTCCTCAAGGTCAACTTCCTTACTGCCGTGTTTGGATAGCAACTCTCTCTCAAGGAAGAATGCCCTTCGAGCAACAAATACCTTGTTCTCTGAGGGTTTATAAAATAAATATCCAACACCGTTAGGAGGATAACCGATAAAATAACACCTCTCCGAACGAGGTTCAAGTTTGTCTTCAGCCTCACGTCTCACGTAGGCTTGACAACCCCAAACTCGTAAATATGAAAGTGTCGGCTTCTTACCATGCCACATTTCATAAGGTGTTTTATCGACTTTCTTGGTTGGTGCGAGGTTAAGGATTCTTACCGCAGTTTCTAAGGCATATCCCCAGAAACTAATAGGTACCTCCGCTCGACACATCATAGACCTTACCATATCAAGCAAATTCCGGTTCCTCCTCTCAGCGACCCCATTTAATTGTGGAGTCCTCGGAGGTGTTAATTGTGAAACAATTCCACAATTTTTAAGATGATCGACGAATTCGGTACTAAGATACTCTCCACCTCTATCAGACCGGAGTATCTTTATAGTCTTGCCCAACTGATTCTGAACTTCGTTTTGGAATGTCTTGAACACCTCAAAGGTTTCATTCTTGTGTTTAACAAGATAGACATACCCGTACCTACTATAATCATCTATAAAGGTTACGAAGTATCTTGAATTATTCCTTGTGACATGCTTGAAAGGTCCACATACATCCGTATGGATTATGTCTAAAAGGTCCTTTCCCCTCTCACTTGTTCCCGTGAAGGGTGCTTTTGTCATTTTGCCCAATAAGCAAGATTCGCATACTTCATTTGATCCTTGATCAAATGATTCCAAGATCCCATCCACTTGGAGCTTGGTGATACGAGTCTTGTTTATATGGCCAAGACGACTATGCCACATGGAATATTTATCCAAACCATTTTTGGAGTCAGAATCAATATTCATGATAGATTTTCTTGATTCAATGTATGCATTTGCCTCATATATGCCATGACATGGTATAGCTTTAAAATAAACAATTTCATTTTTAAAGCAAATGATTGTACCACTTACAAATTTAAAATCAAAACCATCGTCATACAACTTGTGAAAAGAAATAATGTTTCTAGCCACATTGGGCGAATAGCATACATCCTTTAACAAAATAGAAAAACCGGTCTTGAATGAAAGCTCCAAGTCACCTTTAGCTTCCACAGGGACAACCTCTGAGTTTCCCATGACAAGATCCAGTTCTCCCCGCTCCAAGCTCCTACTTTCCTTTAGCACCTGCACCATATTACATATGTGAGTGCCACAGCCAGTATCCAATACCCAGCCTTTAGAAGTAGAAGTATGATGGAGTTCTATCATGAACGTACCTGACGTATCCGGACCCGATATGCTCATTGCCTTGAGCTTGTTGAGTCCCTCCAGGTACTTTGGGCAGCTTCGGCGGTAATGGCCCTTGCCCCCGCAGAAAAAGCACTCCGCATCCTCCGGAGCCTTGGCTTGGGGAAGCTTCCCTTTGCCTTTTCCCTCGGAGGCCGGGTTAGGCTTGGCCCCGCCAACCTTTCCCTTACCCTTCCTTTTAGAGGAAGAGGCGGCCTTCTTCTTCGTGATGCGGCCTTCCCGGATGGCGAGAACTTGAGAGGTGGAGGAGGATGGCTTGTTCTTGGTCATGCTAGACTCAGCAGTCTTCAACATACCATGAAGTTCCATCAAGGTCTTATCCATGCTGTGCATATGATAACTCATAACGAATTGATCGTATGCACCGGGCAGGGATTGGAGGATTAAATCAACTGCCATCTCCCTCCCTATGGTAAAATCTAATTTCTCCATGCGCTCGATGTTTGCTTTCATACGCAACACATGCGCGCTCACGTTCCCACCCTCTTGCATCTTGCAAGCAAGGGTTGTCTTGAGGCACTCGTACCTCTCTTGCCTCGCCTGCTGCTGGAACATGTCCTTTAGCTGCACGAGCAAGTCGTAAGCACTAAGATGATCCATTTGCTTTTGCAAATCTTGGTTCATCGTGCTCAACATGAGGCACGTGACTTCCTCAGTCTCCTTGAGGCGCTTTTCATACGCCTCACGGACGGCCCTTGTTGCACCAGCAGGAGGTGCCTCGGGGAGGGGTTCCTCTATGGTATGCAACTTTCCTTCATAGCGTAAGACCAACCTCAGTTGTCTATGCCAATCCATGAAATTGCTACCATCGAGTTTCTCCTTTTCAAGGAAAACCCTAAGAGAAACGTTGGTGGTGGTGTTTGTTGCGCTTGTTGATGCCATCTAAAATTTGCAAAGTAGATATTAGTTATTATGATATTTTATCTTGTTTAATAATTTACCCAATAAGAATTAGTTAAACAAGGCTAAGAACCGTATTTCATCCTACCATGTGACGGGGTTACCGCGGATCACATGATAAAACTATTTAGGTCGGCAACCATTTTGCCAATTGCAATCTCCATCGCAATCCTTAGCACATGCTGGATCCTGCGACATCCAATGGTCGTTTGGCATGTTTGATCCCTTCTTGCACCAATTCTAAGTCTTGAAGTTTTGGTTAACTCGTGCTAAGCTCGACAATTAACCAAGATTTCAAACCTAAAATTGCAAATCGTCCGTCAAGACATACGGTAACAAATCCACCAAAAATGGCTCGTGCTAAGCTCGACAACCAAAGTTGTGAATTTGCCACACTCACCTTCCACACAGTTTCATGAGAATTGGCTCGTGCTAAGCTCGACAACCAAATCTCATAAGACTAGATTCGGGTGGTATCGACTTACGGATGGTGCATGATTTACGTTTTGTGGAAAAACGGGCTTTTGTTTCCGGTTTGGTTTTGATTAACTTTTTAGTGACAAATCCTATTTTCACTAGGTGTGTTAATCAATGTATGTGATCGCGCGCGAGAGGAAACCATTTTTAACAAAACTCTTGTGATTTTATTAATTTTTATCAAAAAAATTTCTAGCATGCGAAACCTACAATCCATGCATAGAATAATAAAATCACATCACACGCAATATACAACATAGTCGGTAATTCTTGCCATAAAACCTATGCGTTCCTCCCTTGAGCCAAAACGGGAAGAACTCGGTCAATCTAAGGGACAAAACAAACTTGACGCGAGCTCCCACTAGAACCACCATCGCCATCGGATTTCTTTGGCTTCTAAGGGCACCATGCTCCATCTTGTTTTGCCTCCTCTTGTGTCTTCATCTCTCCATCATACAATACATAATACAATAGAAAACAAATGGCATACAAGCCACATAATTTTCCTATTTATCTAATACTTGTACATGGATGAATGAAATGGCATGCAAGCCACAAATTATTACGATCAAACTGAATTTAATAAATTTACAGCCCCAAATGTGGATCAAAACCACCAAATTGCATGCACAACATAATTCAACCAAATGGGCCAAGGCAAGATTACCAACTCATGTTAACACATACAACCAAACTAATCATGTCACAACTGGAACTACATGAAAAACATCTTTGGAACAAATTTCCAGAAGGTACAAGTGCTAAAAATCCCGAGACCTAAGCTGTTTTATTCAAGATTTTCGAAAACAATTTTCCAGTGGCGTTAGCGCCGCTAACCCTAGAGACTTAGCGCCGCTAACTCTAGGATAGCGCCGCTAACCCTAACGGCAGAATACAAACACTTTGATTTCGGGGTTTTCAAGCCACCAAGTGCTATTCTAACATAGAGGTGGCTCTGATACCACTGTTGGGATTTCAAGAACACGCAACGGAAGCGAGAACAACATAAAACATGCATACAAGTGTTCAAAACTATGAAATCCCAAATATGGATCTACTCTATGTAACAAATAGCAACTAAACAAGAAGGAAATAGAGTTATACCAGCTCCTAAGCTCCAGCAAACTTCTTGTAAGGGGCTGAACTTGTTGGTAGAAGCAAGAACCTCCTCCTTCTTCCTTGGCTTTCGAAATCACACCCCGGGAACTAGTCTAACAACGTGTGCTAGCAAGCTTGATGATATCTTCTTCTTGAAATATCACTCAAGGACAGAAAAAGAACTCTGGAACCCGAGATGAACCTCACTTGATCACTAAACTAAGTATCAAAGTGTATGAGAGGGAAAATATATGCTTTAGAGAGAATGTGGCCAAGAGAGGATTAAGTCTAGGCTTTTTAGCTTTTAAAAGACACTGGAGTGTCACTTGAACTACCTCAAACCGGCCAAGAAATCTCGAGAAGCTTATTCCCATTGGTTGCAAGTGGAGGTGTATTTGACATAAAGCCCATGCAGGTTTAACGGCGCTAACCAAGAGTTAGCGGCGCTAAACCTTAACCCGTAGCGGCGCTAACGCGGCCTGACTTCGATTAGACGTAAAGCACATGCAACCGTAGCGGCGCTAACCTTTAACAGTTAGCGGCGCTAACTCGTTAAGTTAACGGCGCTATCGTGGCCTGCATTGCTAACTTCCACTTTTGCCATCTTTGGTCCCTCAATTTCATTTGCTGTCATGTTAGACCCCGGTGTGTGACCCATATAGGCCCATACATCATCGGTAGTGCTCTAAGGCGTACATATATTATCGGGCAGATTCTAACAATATATATATATATATATATATATATATATAGGAAAAAGTTCATGCGAGAACCATTCTTAGCATGAGAACCGCGAGAACCAATCTTAGCCGTCCAATTCTCCCTCCTTCAATGTCATTGCCCACCCATGAATTCCTCACATGCACCCTGCCACACCCTATCCCTCCACGCTCTCCATCCATGATACTTCCCATATCAAAGGAACGACCGAGATTGGTTCTCGTGGTTCTCGCATTAACCCTATATATATATATATATATATATATATATATATATATATATATATATATATATATATATATATATATATAAACAACAAACACACATACTCTTTAAACCTACTCCTAAATCTAATCCACTATCCAAACCGGGACTTGAACCCACAACCTCTTGGGAGGGGACACCAGCTTACAAGACCAGATAGCATTGGTCTACAAACCCTTTGGTATAAAAAAATAAAAAAAAATAAAAATAGAAGTTAGATAGAGAAAAATAAGTAATATTTAAAATTAATTAATTAATATAATAAATATAAAAAGTGTAATTGAAATGCATTAAGCAAAAAAGTTCTCATGAATTTCTTCTTTATATGAAATTTTAAAAATCCTTATCTCATGATAAATTAGTATACCATAAGAAAATAGTAAATTACAAAAATACTCCTAATATTATCATAAGAAAATGGCAATCTACTTTGCCAATTGATAGATATAGTAATACCATTACGTGAATATGCTAGTAATAAATTATTAAAGTTGTAAATTTTACATTAAAGTTTCAATCTCATTTTATATATGAATAAATTGATGTTCAAGTTATTAAATCTAAGTTACTTTCATTAAACGCCACAAAATATATTATTTTGGTTTATTCACATGGAGGAAAAAACTCAAATCCACAAAACATATCACAAAACAATTCCATTGTCGTAAAAAGAAGTGATCTACGAGGAGATCATTAAGTAAGCAAAAATCTGATGCATGAAAGGAAACGACAAAATAATTCAAGGCATAAATCAGTGACACTAGTAAAGAAATCGCAGTCAAGTAAGTGATTATGTACCGAGTAAGAAGTTAGCTTTTAATAATATTTGCCTTTTAAAAAAAGAAAAAGAATAAAAAAAAGAAATGTAAGGTTAATTGGTATATAATAACATTAGGTCTTTTTTTTTTTTTTTGAAAAGCAATTTGGATTATATATCAACTATAAACTGTACAAACTGATAACATTACTAACCATGCCCCATAAGACATGAGCCATAACACTCCTACCCTTCTGTTATTATACTAATTGAACACTACCGCTTTCATTTAGTAATATAACCGACGATAGGAAGCCATACACTTTCGTTTAGTAATAATAACATTAGGTCTATTAGGGGTAGAATGGTAATTTAACTTAATAAAGACTTATGTAAATTTAAGGAATTATAAGAGATTATGTTGGGATTTTTACATTTTTACACCCAAACGAGTATACATAGAAAGCTTGAGATAATCAAACGAGATTTCCAATTTTTCAAAATCTTGTTGCGACCGAAAATTACCATAAATTTTTTATATCAGAAAATAACATGTTGACATCGAGAGTGAAAGCATGTGAACTACAAAGGGATGTGTTTACATATAACATATGTGTCAACTTGTATTCGCATATAACTAAAGGGTCCATATATAAGATGACGAGATTATTATACACATGATAGAAGGAAAACATTACACTTGAAGACATACTCAAGATCAAATTTAAAAAAGAACCAAAACAATATGGATTTTCAACTACTAGTTATATAGCATGTTGGCATCAACATCCTAAAAGAACCAAAGGTTTAGATTACAAAATGAGGGTATAAATGGTATGAATGGTGGTTTTTGGAAGGCTACAAGGTGAGATGGGAGTCAAAAGGGACATGACATTGGAAGAAAGGGACAAAGCTGCTTTGCCTGCCACCCCTACTATATATATATATGTGCTGCTGCTTTTGCTTGTACTGCTCTTTATCTCACTTGTACCTTACTTTCTCACTTGTAATCCAATCGCAACTACTATTCTCATCGGGTGTTAAATGTGTACGTTCTTAATCGTACGCTTTATATATTTATTTTTTCTTTTGTTTTGTTAAAACACCTTTTTACATACGTACTATCATCTGCAAAACATATTACATGTTTCATTTCATATTCTCAAAAGATTCAAACACTTTAAGTGAACCATATAAAAGCATTGAAAAGATTTCGCTACCCTAAAACAAAGCACATCGTCTAATCAACACCTAATATGTGAGTCAATGTCGGAAATAGACTTGTGTTCAATGAAATACTCAATTTGTATCCAATAATTACATCAATTTTAAATGATCATGATAATTTTTACATTTCATATCATTTTATATAAATAAAGTTCAAAGAACAAAAAATTCATTTTTCTTTTTATGTGTTTTAAGTTAGAGCAATGCTGTCTCTTAAAATTCATATCTACTTTAATGCTACAAAAACAAGAGAATCCCCAAAGTGCTAGGCCATATTTTTGTACCCACATAATCTATACTTTATGTTTAAGGTGTTATTTGTTTTAAAAGATATAAAATGTCTCATCTAATTTATCAAGCTAGATCATACATGGAACTTAGCAAACAAGTCACATATATAGATCACATGCATATTTAAAAATTCCACCAAGATCACACCATAAAACAAAGGACAATCAATTGAAAGTGTAAACATTGAACTAATGGATCTTTAATTTAATGTAAGATAAGAAATCAGCATATAACATTATCCATCATGCATCATAATAATAACAACACATAAGCATCATCTAATATATATGTGAATCTAAAATCAGCCCCAATTAATGACTCATGTACAAAAGGATAGAAGAAAACCAAGCTATAGATAACTAAACATAATCCTAGTTAATACTGGATTTGTTGTATATGGATGCTTTTGGCCTTCAAATCTTCTTTCCTTGCTCCAAAGTCGATATATGTAGTGATCTAAGGGTGATAGACTCTCAAAAACGCCTCCTGAAGTCGTGGTGAAGGTTATAATGCTGCAAAAGAACCCTAAAAGTGGTTAAATATATTTTCCGGTCATAGCCAATGTAGTGGTGTCATGACCTGGTCATGAAATATAAATTGTATCCCATTAGTCTAATTTCTGCTTTTTTTAATCGCCTCAATCTGAAACCGTATAAATATGATATTGTTAAAATAGTGACGACATGTCATAAATGAATTTTTTATATATTAATTTAATCTAATTTTCTATAAAAAATATATGAAAAATGAGACGTCGATATCCATCATGGTTCTAAAAGCTCGTATTGGCTTCATCATGACTTTGCCAAGGCTTGAGGTGTGACCATGCCGCCATGGTCCATGGCTTAGATGTAAGACTTGACATATGCTAAGATCACGCTTCACATGCTTTTACTTATTAGAAGCCGTGTTTCTTTATGCATGTTAGAGGTAATGAGCCACATGAGCATACTATATATAGTTATTCATTTATAAAGATAATTGTATATACCAAAAACAAAGAAAAAGATTGATGAACTACATTATAAACCTATATATTATGTGATTTTAATGTTTGTTTGTATAACTTTACATACATAATTATAATTTATATACAAACTTTCCGACTTAAGTCGCCATGTGAAACACCATGATCTCGTCATGGCTTCCAAGACTTGATGTTTGATCTTCCAGTCACGCCACGCCTCACGTTATTTAGAACCTTGATAAATACACATACTCTTTTAGTTTTAAATAAAGTTGTTATTTAGGATTAAAGTAAATATTATTCGTTTACTATTATCATCTTTAATTCTTAATCTTTTCTTTCTTAAATATATATAGAAAACTAGCATGGTGCCCGTGTAATGTGGCGGCGACAAACAATTTGTGTTTGGTTAAATATTATTCGTTATTTAGAACCTGGAGAAATAGACTTGCACATGTAAGTTATGACAACTTTCCGGACTTCCTCACGTTCATGAAATAGCTGCAATATACTAATTTCATAGGAATCCAGAAGATTATG
Organism: Pulicaria dysenterica; assembly: GCA_947179395.2. Lineage (NCBI taxonomy): Eukaryota > Viridiplantae > Streptophyta > Magnoliopsida > Asterales > Asteraceae > Pulicaria > Pulicaria dysenterica. The sequence continues at coordinate 50,866,155 of OX359295.1, forward strand.
TGTCCCATTGGTTAGAAAAGCTACCATTTAGCAGCATACAAATCTTCGATTCAACCAATGAATAATAGCAAGATACGGGCATGTTCATCATTCATTAAGCCATTACCTCCAAAGGAAAGAAAAATGACAGGTCGACCAACTTTACAGAGAGAAAGACATCCTTCAGAAAATGAAAATAATGTAACAAAAGTTAAGGGACAAAGACAAATGACTTGCAAAAAGTGTCAAGGTAAGGGTCACAACCAAATGTCCAGAAAATTTGTAAAAATGACAAAGTAGCTACAACTCCTAAAACAAGCAAGCCTAGAGGAATGCCTAAACTCAATATTTGTATACCTGCAAGTAGGCCTAATAAGGGTGGTAACGGTAGAAGAGGTGGGAGAGGTGGCGGTGTTGCTAAAGTTAAAAATTCATGTATGGTAGGTGTGTCTTATCAAGATGGATAAGCTATGATACATGTGAGTTTTTTATTTTCTACTTTTCCCTAAACCAATTCATTTTCTATATAGTTTGATTACAGATAATGTCTTTTTATAGAGCTTAAACGGTGATGTAAGACCGGCATGGCCAGCATGGGCGGTACCAAGATCAGGATACATGTTGGTGAAAACTTTTTTGGTTCGGATATTGATGATGGTTCTAAAGTTAATTAACCAAAATCTAGATGTTATTGCTCTAGTTTTTGTTAGTGTCTTTTAATGTAATTAGGGTTGTGCATATGTCTTATATATTCCTGCAGATAACTATACTATTGAACTTATTTTTTGGTATCTTTTGATGTAATTATGGTTGCGCAAATGTCTTATTGGTGCAAATAACTATACCACTCTTGAGCTTATTTTTTGGTAATGTGATTCCTAGCTTTGGTTATTTCTTTGTTAATGTATTCATTGCTTTTTTATAATTGAGTTATTATAACAGATAAGTTTAAAGTTTAAATCAACAAGTAAAATAAAGTTTAAAGTTTAAATCATTCAAAAATAAATATTAAGGTTTAAACTAAAAAGTAAAACAAAGTAAAAGATAAAGCAAAGTTTAATATTTTTTCCATTATTAACCATAATTTTAAATATGTCCATATGTTCATAATTTCTTATAAGAACTTACCTCCTCAATTTTTAATTGATTTTAAATTCGTCAATATACACATTTGTTTCATAATCCTTTGTGTGAAATTTGTAAGAAATATCCGAGAGTTTAACACATGCATGGGTCCATTATGTACGTTAATTTGTAAATTCTTATAAAATCGTGTTTATAATAATGTGATGTCCTTAAAAAATTAAAATTCATTTCTTTTTGTAAATCCCATTCTCGTATTAATGAAGAACAACATGACAACTTCCACGTACGACATATATTAGAAGCTCACAAACCTTCGCTTTCATGTCTCTAATTTAACTATAATATATCCACAAGCTTTTGAAGTTTTGAGTCTCTTTTAATTAAGATGTGCTTCTCTGTCTATGTGTAAGCCTTGTATCCATATATATATTCTCTTATATTCCTTCAAATCTATAACCCATTCAAAGACACCATGCATATAGACACACACACATATATAGACACCCTAATTATCTAAGATATATCATAGAATTAGAAGCTTTCAACTCCTTGATGAAGTTCACATGAAGCCTCTTCCACCTTTCTAGATCATTCATGCATGAATCCATTCAATTCAGCGCATCTTTGCCTCTTCTAAAGGAAACTCAAACCAGTCGCATCGATCATACTTTCTCTCTCTCTCTCTCTCTCTCTCTCTCTCTCTCTCTCTCTCTCTCTCTCTCTCTCTCTCTCTCTCCCTTCCTCTCTCTCTCTCTCTAAATTTCTCCCTCTCTCTCTCTCTCACACACACACACACAATAAATCGTAGTCATTTGGGTTTGGTTATCATATAATAGACAATATAAAAAAATCTCCATGTTGTCTCAGAACATAGCATCAAAGCAGGCTAACAAAGATGAAGGTCATGAAAGAGTTGGGGGTAGTGGACGGAAAACATCTTCGTTGAGGCCACCGGATCAGATCCTCAAGTGCCCTAGGTGTGATTCACCCAACACAAAGTTTTGCTACTACAATAACTATAGCCTCACCCAACCCAGACACTTCTGCAAGGCATGCAGAAGATATTGGACTAAAGGCGGGGCTCTTCGCAACGTTCCTGTTGGAGGGAGTTGCAGAAAGAACAAGAAGACAAAATCTTCATGTTCTTCGAGATCTTTTCTAGGAGATTTCACCGCAAAAGGCTCATCTAGTTCAGATATTGGAGGAATGAAGTTTTATGGTCTTTCAGCCATTGATTTTCAGCCTGGTGGATTGAACCTCCCTCCTCCTAGGGTTACTGCAACCACTAACCAATTGATATCTTCTTCTTATGGAGACACTTCAAGTATTAATTCTAATTCCTTTGATCCATTAGGGCTTACTTTTCCATTTTTATCATCTCATATTGTGATGAAACAAGGAGATCATCATCGTCAAAATTTTCAAAGTGGAGGGTTGGCAAGTTTCCATGAAATGGGTACAAGTAATAATATTCATCTTCATCAAAATACTCATGATCTTGCTTCTTCTATAGAATCTTTGAGTTCTATTAACCAAGATTTGCATTGGAAGCTTCAGCAGCAAAGACTGGCTATGTTGTATGGTGGTGGTGGTGGTCAAGAAAACATTAATCAGCAACAAAAAGAGGTTGTTGTTGAACCACAGGCTCAGAAATTACAACCTATTTTGTTTCAGAATCTTGAGACTTCAAAAGCAGCAGCACATGAATCCTCAATGGATGGTGATTCAAGAATAGATGGTGCAGCTGGTGGCAGTAGTGGCTTGGCAACTGAGTGGTTCTTTGACAACAGTAGTTATGCACCACCATTGAATCTGAATCCATCAACTCCAACCAATAGCAATAGCGCAGGGAATAATGATCAAAATGGAATTAGCATGAACAATAATTGGAACGGGATGCATCAGGCTTGGAATCATTTCAGTTAATTAGTACATGAGTTGCATATTTCCATAGCTTCAAATTAATGAAGATTAATTACCAGCAGATAAATTAAAAGAAACTAATTAAGGTAGTTGTTTATTTTTTGATTAACTTCCTAATATTGTATTATCTTGTCTTCTTTTATATATGTTGAATTGTTGATCGATCAAGTACTAATTAATTAGAGGATCAGTAAGTTCTTCGAAATTAAACTTATGTTACTGTAACTGTTTTCTGACTTCTGTAGGTTAAAATGAAATACACTAGATGATCGAAAACAAGTGGTTAAAATTAAATAAGAAAAAAGAATTAATAGATTTCATCTGTTGTTATTTGAATAATTAATCGAAATTCCTTTTGAAGTTAATAAGAAGAAATGAATATATGTATGTATGTATGCATGCATTTGATGGGGTACATAATTCACTCACTCACTCAAGAGTCTCTTCTCAATCCAGAAACGACTGCTTTATGACTCAGACTTAATAGTTGATGCTTTTATGAAACATAACAAGAGCTACCAACCTTCAGTTCTTAACCTTTACTCCATACGCCCTTCTGACTCAGGAACCACACCTATCCCTATCCCTCTGTGTTCACTAACATGTACGTACGTACGCACATATTGTCATATTCCTCTGTGTGTCTGTGTTAAGCCACTTCAATTCTACTTAAGATCTATGTATATACATGATATGTATTTATACAATGTCAATTTATATTACCGCTTGACTGTACATTTTACAGATCGAAGCCCTGACGGTCACACACATACAAACACACACACATATATATTTTCTATATGAGAAACATTTTTTAATGCGACTGCCATTTGTAATAGTGACCCATTAATAAAGCTATTTTATCATTTATATATTTACCATATGTGGATTGCGTCCGAAGTGATAAATCGTTAATTAGTAGCTTGACTTAATGTTCACAAACTACTCCTTATTAATTACTCATGAGCGAGCCATTATTGAGTAATTAATAAGCATTAACGACACATCAACATTAGTCATGTATCTAATTTAATTAAAAGCCAAAAAAGATACGTTGTCACGGTACTTATATTAAAAATTATTCTCAAATATACATTTTGTATATTTGGAAGGGTTTATTGAAAACCGTTATCATTACAACAGCAACAACAACAAAAATCTTCACAAATAATAAGAGAAAACTTTGATAACACATTCTAATTATTTCCCAAAAACTCTATTAAACTTTAAGTTTCTCTTATTTTTTATAAAAATAAAGTCTAACTAAAAAAATAATATTACAGTTAAACTCTTGACAATGAAAATCAAAAAATGTATATATGCTAATATTTGATGTAGATTGATCAAAATATAAGTTTGTAAGCAATTTTCTATGTATATTTTGATATAAGTTCTAATATAGTATCATAATGAAATGTATATTTAAGTATTATGATATTGAAATTTACATCTTTTAAATAAATATCTTTGAAATTCACATCTTTTAAGTAAATATCATAGATTACATATACATACATACATACATACATACATACATACATACATACATACATACATACATATATATATATATATATATATATATATACATATACATATATATATATATATATACATATACATACATATATATATATACATACATACATACATACATACATATATATATATATGCAAAAGTTCAAACGAAAACCATTCTTAGTGCGAGAACCGCGAAAACAAATATGTAATATTAAAACCCAAAACAAAATCTATAATCAAACTCCTAAAGTCCATTAGCATGAACTATTCTACAATCGAAATCCAAAATGAAACCTATAATCACATATGTTGCCCTAAGAAACAAGACCGAAACCCCTAAAATTACGGATGTTGCCCTTCAAGTCAAAACCTATAATCACGGATGTTGCCCTAAGAATCGAAACCGAAAATAGAAACCCTAAAATCAAACCAATAACTGGGTAACACAACCTACACTCAAATACTTTCTTGGAAATGAACCAAATCGAACCAATAACTCAGATCTGAACCAATAAGAAGAACAAGAACTTGGATCTGAACCAAGAACAAGAAGAACATAAAGAATCCCCTCCAAATAAGGGATGACAATCTTTAAACCCTCTTAATTTGAGCTCGAACAAGAAATGATGATCGATAAGATCGAACATACCTTGTTGGAATCGTAAAGATGAACACTCAAGCAGATTTGTGAGCCATCATGAAGATCGAGCCCACAAACATAAAAAATTTAAATCAAGGAAGAAGAGCCATTGATCGAAAATTGAACGAGAGATAAACCATCATTTGTAAACCCAAAGATCGATTTTGGTATAAATCTATTCAAGAAAGCATAAATCAAATTTAAAGGTATAAATTTATTCGAGAGAAAAACCCATTCTAGAATTGAAGAACACATAAATTGATTCCAGAAAGGCATGCATAAATTTATTCAAGGTTTCATATGCAGCCATTAAAGAAACCCATTCATCCATAATTATAGTAATAAATTAATGACTAAAAGTTATATTAATTTTATTTTGAACTAGTTTATAACAAGTAAAACAACATAAGTAGACAAGTTATTATCACGTCATCACCACATAAGTAATATTAACCGTTGTGATATCATCATGTAATATATTATATATACAAGTATAATACATTAATTAATGATAGGTTGTGAATGTTAAGTACATTAAATAGTAATTCTTAAAGTTATGAGTTAATTACTAATTTGGTCCCTGGTTTGCACTTTTCTACTGGTTTAATCTCTAACTTAGAAAAACTACGTGGATAGTCTCTATTGTAGCAAAGTTGTTGCACGTTTAGTCCCTCTTCAACTTGAAATGACTTATGTGCCCTTACCCTTTTAATTTTTTATTTTCTTTAATTATTAATCAATATTTAAATATTATTTAATATTTATTTTCTTTTTTAAAAATAATTAATATATCAGAATAATAAAACCCTAAACCCCCCCTCTCCCCCCCCCCCCCCCCCTTTCTCTCTCTCTTCTCTCTGGTCACATAACAGACCACCACTACCACCACCACCACAACCTTTTCATTCCACCACCACCACCACCACCACCTTTTCTATCACCACCATATAGCCACCGTCTCTCTCTCTCTCTCTCTCTCTCGGGTTACATAACAGACCACCACCACCACCAGATCTATGAAAACCACCGTCCCAACCACAACCACCTAACCAGATCTATGAAAACGCACCCCCGTTGACTGAAAATCCACCACCACCATCAAAACACACCATCAAGAACCAGATCGCCACCATGCTACTGCCATCTCCACCACCATCTCAAAAGAAAACCCTAACCACCGCCATCTCTGCCACCAGATCTATGAAAACCCTATCACCTTCACCACCGCCATCTCGAAAGAAAACCCTAACCACCACCATCTCTGCCATTCCACCGCCATCTCGAAAGAAAATCCTATCACCACCATCTCTGCCGTAATCACCGCCATCTTGAAAGAAAACCCTAACCACGGTGGTTGATGCTTTTGGAGGTCAAGGTTTGATGACTTTCCACGGTGGTTGTCCAGTGACTTTCCACGGTGGAGTGAGCCGCCCTCTCTCAACCCTCTCTCTCTCTCATCTGTCCAATGACTTTCCACGGTAGTGGTGAGACTTTGATGGTGGTGGTGGTGTGATTCCCCAAGTGCAATGGTGGCGGTAGCAGGGACCTAAAAACCCCAATCACCGCACAAAACGAAACCCGCTAGAGAGAGTGGCAGATTCTGTTGATGGTTTCTTCTTGGCGGTGTAAAGCAGAGAGAGTGAAAGGAGGTGTGAGAGGTGGTGATGCCGTGATGGTAATGGGGTTAAAGTGCAGAGAAAGTGAAAGGTTGTGGTGGTGGTGGTTTATATATATATATATATATATATATATATATAATTCTGTATTTAATTATTAAAAAGAAAATAAATATTAAATAATATTTAAATATTGATTATAATTAAAAAAATTAAAAATTAAAAGGGTAAGGGCATATAGGTCATTTCAAGTTGAAGATGGACCAAACGTGCAACAACTTTGCCACAGTAGGAACTATCCACGTAGTTTTTCTAAGTTAGAGACCAAACCAGTAGAAAAGTGCAAACCACATGAACCAAATCAGTAATTAACTCTAAAGTTATATATATATATATATATATATATATATATATATATATATTTATATATATATATATATATATATATATATATATATATATATTTATATATATATATATATATATATATTTATATATATATATATATTTATATTTATATATATATATATGAAAAAGTTCATGCGAGAACCATTCTTAGTGCGAGAACCGCGAGAACCAATCTGAGCCGTCCAATTCCTCCTCCTTCAATGTCATCGCCCACCCATGAATTCCTCACATGCACCCTGCCACACTCTATCCCTCCACGTTCTCCATCCGTTTAACTTCCCATATCCAAGGAACGGATTAGATTGGTTCTCGCGGTTCTCGCACTAACAACGGTTCTCACATGAACTATCCCATATATATATATATATATATATATATATATATATATATATATATATATATATATATATATATATATATATATATATATATATATATATATATATATATATATATATATATATATATATATATATAAAGTGACAACTATAATACAGTTTTTAGAAACGTACTAGACCTTAAAATATACAAACTAACAAAAATCGTTACTATTCCTTTTATCAGATCACTTGAATTATATATTTAGATTATTTGTTATAGTGCTTATGTAAGTGATGTCGTCGGTTCTACTACACATGAACGAGTTCATAATTATAATCTTGCAGGATGTGATCTTGAATTGAGTACGTACAATATTATTAGAGTATTAGCCTATTAATTATAGCGGGTTTAATTACCACCAAACCTCACATTAAAAGATTATCAAGCAATCATAAAAAATGGTCTTTTTCCCATTTTAAAAGGATTGGTTTCGTAATTTACTCAACCTCTAATTAACTTAATTAATTTCTGCGTGTGTGTGAGAGAAAAGGGATGGTGGTGGTGTTGCGAGATTAACGTGATGGAGTGGCTGGATGATCGAGGAAAATAATTGGGTGGCTGAGGTTAACACAGCATATCATGTGTGTCTGTACGTATATGTATGTAACTTATAATCAAGTGGTAAGTATATAGTTATATACTTATAATTATATAGAAATAAAATTGAAAATTATATGAAAATTATATGGGATAATATATGTGAGAAAAAAAACAAAAAAATTGATATTCTTTCATACGGCCACCTCCCTCCCTCATAAAACATAACAAAAAACAAAACCCTTTTAACATTTAAATTATTTTTTTTGATAAATCTTTATTTATATCTTTATATCTTTATCATCTTTAATTTAAGACTATTCTTGACATACTTTGGATGATCTTTTTAAAAATGCATATTCATATATTACATTTTCATATATCTAAATGTTTATAGATTTGTATTTTCATATATCTGCAAGTTTGAAGAAAATGATGACAAAAAATGCATGCCAAACGGAGACGATAACCAAAATGCAAATATATGAAAATGCAAATAGGTACAGATCGTATATAAATTTTAGATTGTTGTTGGTATTTTTTTTTTAGTGAAAATGGTTATGTATATACTTGTGTTTTTATAGGTTTTTTAGACGCATATAGATTAATTAACATGCACATGTTGGTGATGTTGTATTTTTATGACTAGATCTATATTTTTTTCATTTTGGAAACATTTCATGTTCGTCAAATTATTTGCATTTCTGAGAACATCTGCATTTTCAGAAAAAAAAAGTTTCAAAAATATATAAAGTCTAATTTTATTTAATAGAGGACGAAAAACTAAATGTAATGGTATAATATTTTAAAAATAATCGTAAACATGAAAAAGATATAATTAAATAAAGATTTGATGGATTTTTCTTTAGGTTCTATAATAATGTTGCCATTTAAGAAAATAATGTTTTTAGAATTAGAAATGTAACAAATGATCATTAAAATACAATAATAATGTTTCATTTTATTTGTAAATTAGATTATTATCCTAGTAGATATGGTATTGTTTATTTAATGTATCCTGAGTTTGTTATTATTCGTAACTAAAGATACTACTATATGAGCTCCCCGTTCATTTCATACAAATAATTTAAAAAATGAGAAGTTTTAAAGATTGAAAAAAGGATGAAAATGAAATTTAGATTCATTAATTAAAATATATTTCAAATTATTTATTTCATATATTGTAAAAATGTGTTCAAGTAACAATAAATTACAATAATAAGTTCAAGTAAACAAATGAACGAAGAAGTTATTGCATGCTAGTTTATATACGCGCACACAAAATGCTAATTCTGCTAAGTTTGTTACTTAATCAGGAAGAATATCTTTTTACGGGGTATATAAAAAACATTTTGTAAAATAAAAAAAAATTATAAAATTATTCTCATTCTTAATTCATAATAATATAAATATAGTAGATTCATAGTTGATACATGTTGTATCTTTAAATAAATTATGCATTTAGTAGATGAATCTAATTTTTGTAATCGCTAAATTAGATTCTTAAATGACCATAATTTCATATATTGTTTCATTACAATTGTGTTATTCTAAGCTAAATAGATGCTTTAGTGTATATTATAACCGGATTATATGGATTTTTAATAGATTGAAGTCTATGTGCAATGTTCCTTCTGTATGTATCCTACATATTTCCTGATAAGAATATTAGTAACTTTATATTCAATCACACTGTCATGTCAGTTTTTCCCCATCACTTAACCTCGTAGTGATCACTTTTCAACACACTAAAATTTTGGGACCCACTTAATTCACATCATTAAGAATTAAAAAAACAACCACAGAGAGAGAAGAAGGGTCCACTATCCATCACCACACCACTTCCCACTCTATATACCCTAAAGAAAACTCTTGTTAAATTTGAAATTTTTTAATACTCTAATACCAATGTGACTTTGGCTTGGCGATACCTTTTTCCGGTAAATGCCTAGGGCTCACAGTTTGAGGACTAATTGGATATATAGGTTTTGGGTTCAATCCGAACCAGCAGTGGGATTGCCTAGGACACACCTATGGAGGTGGGGTGGCATCAGTCCAATGCGGCCCGGGATGAGGGTGTCTCCGCCGCACAGCACCTTTTGAAAAGATATTTTAAAATATAATTTGTTTAAGTAATATGAGATTAAATCATGAGCATCAAGTATTTGTTCAAAACCAGTATAATCACTCTAGAATCAACAAAAAAATCTGAGAATTACTTTTAGTTTTATCTCCACCATCCTTGTTCTTACCTAGAGCTTTAGTGTCCTTCTAGCATGCATCTGCATTGCAACGACAACCTGCCTATAACAGCGAGTTGTTGGATTCGGGTTGAAAACAAGAAATGGGAACTATAAAGTGAATTGAATTGTAAAAAACGGAGATTTTGGACATTTTGAAGTTGTTGAATGACATAATAACGCATTCTTCTCAACTACTATAAAGAAGAATCCATGCAAATTAGCTTGCATATGTTCAGAATCTATCCAAAGAGAAAGAGAACACTCAACTATTGGATAATAAAACCTATTTTTTGCACTTAAGCCCACACCCTTTTCTTGTTCTCTCGATCTTTGACCCCTTGAGTTGAATTACTTGGTCTACCTTGATGAACCGGTCTTTGAGCTGCTGGTGCTGGTTTAACCACTCTTGTTGGACCCCTTTGATGTGGTCTGGGTGGGTCAGACTTCCTGGACTTGTTCTTGTTATCAATATTCTCTACTTCACTATTTCTTGACAACCTCTTTCTTCTAACCTCACCCCCAATACTACCAAGCGAGTCGTTTCTCTTTGACATGTTATAGCCACCAGCAGCAGCTGTTTGCCGGTTCATTAGATTTGAACTCCTCAAAATATGTTGTTCCACATCGTTTATGAATTTGTGGTCATTTGAACCACCACCACCAATGTGTTTGCCTTCTTCACGTGGCGTTGATTTCATGGAACTAGAGGAATCTGCAATTGTAGTGATAGACATTCGTCTTTCTTTCTCTTTAAGCTTCTCCTCAAGCTCCTTAAGCTGTTGTTTCTCAGAAATACTTGTGTTAACTTACTATTAGCACAAAGAGTAACAAAAAGATGCCAGAATTAAGAACAATAAAAGAAAACCTTGAGATGGAGCATGGTTGATTCAGAATACTGTTCCTGTTCTTGCAGTTTCCTTTCAAGTTCCTCAATCTGAAACAGCAAAGGAGAAAATAAGAACAATATTTATTTCCAATTATTCACAAACTTAACATAGATAAACACAAGTTCTTTTTAAATTGTAAATTTTATGACCTTAATTTGAAGGGTCATGGTGTAGGACTTTGAATCTTTAGCCTGCATTTTCAGTTTGTCTTCAAGGTCCTTGACCTGTTTTCACAATTCCAAGTTTATGCTTTTGGGATTTTTTTAATCTTTAAAAGTAATATATTTATAAAAAAAATAACTTAATCCAAATACCTTTTCTTGGTATGTTATAGCCCCTGAATGTTCTTGCTCTTTAAGCTTGTTCTCCAGCTCCTTGACCTTTATATCATACAAATATATGCTTTCACTAGGATTGTAAAGGAGTAGCTTTGACGATTATATATAACAAAAATAACGAAATTGCTACCTTTTGTTGGAGGCCGCTGTTAAATTCCTCTTTTGCCCTCAACTTCTCAGAAAGATGTGAAATTTGCTTTTCTAGTTGAGAATGTAATCCGGTTTTAGACTCAATCTGGCTCTCAAGCTCTTTAATCTTTTCCATATGGGTTTTATGCACTTGATCTTTTCCTTTGATCTTTCCTTCTACGTTTTGTAAACTCTCTTCTAACTTCCTCAGTGATTCATCTTTCAAACGGGATTCTTGTTTTGCTTTATCAAGCTTCAGGATAAATCCCAAACAAACAGAGTCAAATACTAATAGAGTTTACTAATGAGAAATCAAAATTAATAATAATAAGAACAATAAGTAGTAGTAGTACTTACCATCATTTTCATTTTCTGAATCTCACTTGTATCGATTTGCTTTCTAGCAGGACCTAACTCAACTCCTCTGACTCGTGTTGCAAAGTTTAATGAGCTCAAAGTTTCACTAAGGTCATGTTCTGAGGGACTAATTTGCACGAACATTAATGTTTTCGAGTCACCCCCTGCAACAACCACCAACAAAACAACTTATTTTGAAGTTATACATAAGTAAATGAAACAAGAATAGTATAAAAATTGACTTTACCTAATGAATCTTGAAGTAAATGGGTAAGCTTTGAATTCCTATACGGAATGTGACTGCTTTTATTTGCTAAAGAAGAAATCACATCACCAAGAGCAGAAAGAGATCGATTAATATTCTGAGCCTCTTTGAGTCGTTCACCTTGAGCATCGGTCTTTGCAAGCCTCTCACTGCCAGCCAAATCAACAAGCCATAGCTTGCTTTTGGTGCACTCGCCATTTAACAAGTTCTTTGATTTTACCATGATACAAAGCATACTAAAATATAGAAATAATATCAGTAATTAAATTTAAAGTTTTCAAAAGTCACATAATGGATGATTGATTTACCAATGAGAACGGCTGCTATGTTCATTCACATTATTTGACCCAACAGCTCGAGCACTGCTTCCAGCTCGCAGTACTTTCCAGACTTCTTGTATGTTTTCAACTTTTGCTTCGATTAGCCCAGGAATATTATGAAAACCTTCAGAAGCTTGTTTTACTTCCAACCTAATTTCACGAATTTTTTATATTATATACATTAACTTTAAGAAGCTAATAAGTGATTAAATAGATATTTACTTTTTGGAGGATGATGATGGTGTTGCCAGTAGGTCCCTTATTTGTTCATTATACACTTCAAGCACACTAACTGATATATTGTAGGTAAAAGTATCGATTCTTTCTTTTGCAATTTTAAACAATTCCTCGAGTGTTCGGTAATTAACACCTCGGTTTCCCTCTGTTCCCTCCATGGTGAATGTCTTTCCCGTGCCCGTTTGTCCGTATGCAAATATACATACATTGTAGCCATCTAAAACTGAAGTTACCAATGGTGACGCTTGTGCGAAAACATCAACTGTTTAAGGTAACAAATGCAAAGGTATAAAAATTATAATTTATAGAATGAAACCTCAATATAATTAAGATAATCAAAAAGGAACCTTGATTGTCATTTGGTGTAAAGACTCTATCAAATCTGAAATTCTTTTTGGTGGAACCACTATTTAGAACGCCCAGTTCACCATTTGCTGCTGTATCAAAGTCTACAACTGTGGAGCACCCGGTTGAAGTTTCTGATTTGCTTAGTGGGCGGCAACGGCAAAACACCCTTATATTTCCTGTAATAAGCAACTAGTAAAAATAAGTTTTCAACATGTTGTTTTTATATGTAAAAGGAGAGGGAAGTTCATACAAACTTCATAAAATTGTTATGAAAGTGAAATAATAGCACACCTTTTGCATCCTCGATTTGATTGTGAAGCTTTCTCCTCTTTGCTTGTTCTTCATTGTACTTCAATTTTAAATCCTCGCACTGTGCAACTGCAAAATGATTATTAAAAAATATATCAACAAACTCAGAAAACAATATTAGAATTCAAATGCCTTGATGGGCCGAGAGAAAAAAACGGGTTGATAAGCATATATCTAGAGATTTACCCAAGGCTTGAACTGCAGAAACCATGTTATTTAGATCAGGAACTGTGTCGGCGCATTGGTGTGCTTGCAGAGAGAGCTGGGAGTGCTCTTGTTTCAATGCCTAATTAAAGGATCATGTCAGAAATATATAACCTAATTTAAATAATCTATGTAATAATTATGCTAATTACCGTTATTCTGTGTGATAATTCTTTGACTGCAGCAACCCATACTTTCTTGTCATGTTCATATCTACTTGATATGTCCCGCAGCTTTTCAGATTGTTTTTCCATATTTTGCTCTAATCAAGAATTTTAGGAAGTTTTACAAAGAGCATACAAAACAAAAAATCAAATTTTTTTCCCTTTGACCGAATATAAATGAAATGTTCAACTTTAGAAACTTACCAAGAGAGGATGTCTGAAAGAACTTATTGTCAAGTTCCATATGAACCTTCTCCAGCTGCTCGTTTGCTGCAGTCAGAGACATCCAGGCTTGATAACATTCATCAGTCTTACGTTGACATTGACTAGTCAACTCTTGTATCCTCTTCTCATATTTCTCCACTGATTTCTTTCGCATTACTTTCTTCTGCAGTATCCAATGACTCAATAACAATTATAAACCATTCAGTAGCATAAATGAGGATTAACGAGAAACATACCTGAACAGAAGGGACTTCTATATCAGCAGCACAGTTATGACATCTTAGAAATTCATGCTTTACATCATCTGTTTGTAAATCAAGAAAATCAAACTCAAGTCGCTTTTTAAAACTAAAATTGAGATTCATAAGAAAACTAAGTACCAATAACTGTAGGAGCTCTTCTTATGCAGATTCCACTGACCAGAGGACTACCAGTAATCCCTTCAAACCTAATTACAATTGCCTCGCCGACTTTGATTGAGATTCTCGAGTCAACTAATTGCAGTGGTTTATTGGCTCCGACAACAGAGAAGATGTCAAAGTCTGCAAGAACCTGTAAAAAATATATAGATTTCAAATCTTGTAGCATCTTTTTGAAAAAAGAAACCTGTAATTTTTAAAAAACATTGAACTTGCCTTCTCTTCCTGCAAGTATACATTGAACACTCTCATCCCTTTAGGACCAAATGTGTTTATCATCTCAACAAAATGGAGGTCAACATAGTAATCTCCCTCTGGTACATTGTCAAACCTATACTGAAAATTCCCTATTCTTGCTGTTTGGTAAATGAAAGAAACATCACCGCCCTCAGTTATACACTCGTTCGTTTGAAATATTTCACCCCCTTCAAAATTCTTATCCGCCACAATGTTAATATCAGAATTCGCTTCCACTATGGTGGGGGCTCCAGCATTCACAAACAGAACTACTTCATCTGATGCTAACAGAAGATAGAATATTGTCAGTACACTTACAGATTAACTCTTTGCTGAATCACTCAAATTGTCATTTTTTTTTAGTTTGGGTTGAACATCCAAGCAAAGTCTAGGAATGTAACATGAACTAGTAATTTTACCTGTTCTATATCAACAATTGACATGCAATGGCCTCATAGGAACACCATAAATAAGATGGCCTATTTAATCTTAAATTAAACTAATACGGTTGGGAATACAGAAGGTGACTCCTAGATGTGCATAACTTCTTTAGCAATTGAGGTAAATCTAAGAGAGACAACCTATATTCTAACAGGGCCAAAGAAGATTCTACTCTTAGAAGCTTTTTTCGAACTTAAACAAGTAGACTTAAGAGCAGAAAATGCACGATTCGATAAAAACCCTTATGTAAAGTGGAAATCAGTAAAAGTTCTAACCTGTACAGTTAGATTTCATAAAACCCTTCGGTATTAGCCTGGAGCGCGAATCGCAGACCATATAATCGAAGGGAGATTCGCCATCTTCGTCCATATTTGAAATCCCACCCGACTTTTTGTCCCAATTAAGAAGACCATCCGGGAAATGTTGGTCAGCTGAAATTAGGGTTCCGCCGTCTACATGCATTTTGCAATCATCATGTTCCTCCAACGATTTGTTCCAATCAAAACTACCAGTACAAAACGCCTGGGTCATCGAAAGTGTACTATCCTCTTGAAACGAATGCTGGTTACTCCGATCAAAAACTTCGGACACAGATGCTTGTGAGATCTGGTTTTCATCAAATGTGTCGAACGTTGGTTTGGCTTCCATGGGAATTTTAGTTGATGTGTTTGAAAACAGTAAAGATCTTGAAAGGGTTTCCGAAAGAGGAGATGATTTGGGATACGTTGGCTATTTTCGAATTGAAAGTTTGGGGGTTTGAAATGCAATCAAGACCGTTAAAGAGATGACCGTTGCTTTGGGAGATTAAATTAAAGTCCACTTTTTGAAAAGGGTTACTCGCGTTATAGAGTAAAAGTAAATCATTCCCATTTGCCCATTTGGTCCTATAAAATTGACTTAGTTTTGTTGAAAATACTGATACTGATATTTCATATTTGAATAACCGATCAACTTGCTTTTTATATGGTTAGTTTGATTTTGTTTAACCTTAATTCGAGATTTATTTTTCAGGTATGGTTTATCTATTTTGAAATCAATTTGGTCCTATATATTTTGACTTAGTTCTGTCGAAAAACTGATATTTAATTAACCGATCAACTTGTTTTTTATACGCTTAGTTTGATTTTGTTTAACCTTAAATCGGGATTTACTATCAGGTATGGTTTACCTATTTTGAAGTCAGTTAGATATCATATTATAATCTAAATTCATATATACATGAATAACTGATTACATTTTCTAAAAAAACACTGGTCATGTCAATATCAAAGTTACCAATGTTGTAAAGTTCGTTAACTGTAGCATAGTGAGTAATTAGTATACACAGTGGAGTACTTGGGTTGAAAATTTTTGTAAGAGAACTATTAAAAATGTTGTTTATTATTTTAATTATATAACTTGACTTGGAGTAAAATAAGTGTAACATTTTCAAATTATAGGGCAAAATAAAGGCAAATTTTGAAACTTTAGGAATACCTCCTATAGACGTCCATATCTAACCTACTACTACAGCATCTCTTCATTCCCCTTATCTTTGTCAACTGCAAAGCCACCATAGATAGCGATGACAGAAATACCTCCTATAAAGACAAAGAGAAACACCTTGGACCAAATTGCAAAGATTTGGACCGAGCCGCATCAATTTGGCACAAGGTTTGACTAAAACGGAGTGTTATGTTTTGTTCACCGACTGATTCACGTGTACTCGACATACCTAGCCAAGTAATTTAAGTTTTATCAATCATCATGAACAATGAAGCCAGAAACAAGATCAAAACCAGCCATCTCGTTTAAATGAGGATCTGAGTCATTCATCATGAACGAAAGCCTACCAATACCAAACACCAACCAGTTATGATGCATGCAAGAAAGAGCGAAACTGCATTAGCTTTATATATATCACTAAGCAAACATTACTTTTTTAACATATAAAAAACCAACTTTTAGTTGTAGTATGAAACTTCAAAAGCAACATAATGTAAGAAAATTCCATTCATGGTCAAACACTTGTTCTTGTGAGTTCAACTTGTGCTACAGTCGTATTGATAGCATCGATCACATTCATTTTTCCGCCAATAGCAGCTTCATCCACAGGAGTCCTTTCATGTCTAAGCAACACATATACCAAACATTTAAATTTCAAATACATTAATTCCCGCAAAATGTTAATGCTAATGACAAATGAACAAGTAAACATACCTGTTTAAACTTGATACATCTGCTCCGGCTAGAATCAATATCTTAACAACCTAAAATGTGGAAAAAAGTCTTATTATGTGGCAAATAATTCTTGTTATTGAAAAAACAAGAAATAAACAAGATGGTATTACCTCAATGTGCCCGTTGAGGCAGGCCCAATGAAGAGCCGTGTTATTCTCGACATTACAAGCATTCACATCCTGCATTTGCAAATGGAAGTTTCATTGATTTTGTTGTGAATAATATAATTTATTTATATATGTAAATAATTGACAATATAATTACATCGGTAGATGATCCTCTTACCACTTTATTGCTAATAAGATAGTTCACTATGTCAACATTTCCATTTGCTGAAGCCATATGAAGTGCTACAAAAAATTGAATACCAGGTCACAAGAATACACCATAAAGAAGGCCTACGGTTTAATTAACATGTAGATTGTGGGTTGGAAAATGAATCGAAATGAGCAGTTAAACATAGAAAAAAAACCAGAATGGATAGAAAAAAACCAGTCTTATTATATATAGAAGGCATTCAACGTATGATGTTTCATATCAACAATGCTATAAACAAACCAAAGATTCATAAAAGAAACCTAAGTGTTTATATTAAAATGGATTAAAATATAATAAAAAAAACATGAATATCAACAGAATAAAATGTCAGGCTAGCATACCTGTTCGGCCTTCTGCATCCTTGGAATCAAGAGACACCCCAATAGCAGCTAAGCTTACCACATCATCAATATCATTATATCTAGCAGCCTACTAAACACAAAGCAAGCAGACATAATTAAAATAATAACTGAAGAACTGATAAGCAGAACACACTAACACCGGGTAGCATGTTTTCAAATATACTTCACAATTTCAAGAATATAGAATTTCCTCGGTTTTTATAATCTTTGATTATGGTGGCATTTGAGATACATTGCCTTTATGTGAAGGAAGTAACAAAATCCTATATAAATGGAAGAGTTTAAAGGTTGATTAAAAAGTTGGTTTTGAAGATAAAGCATGAAAATAATCATTGTTCAATGACAATGATGTTGACGTAAATTTAATAGGAAGAGTTTCAGGTCCTCAACATTTAAAACAGTTCAAAATGTGTTACATTTTTGGGAACTTTAATCAAATCCATGCAGTGTTAAAGTAAAAAGCTTAATAAAAACAAACTTACAACTTCGAAATGATAAAAAAAATTATAATAACTAAAGAAAAAAATTTTAATAAAGTTTTGGCAAGAATCCACCAAAACTTGGACTGTAGTTAAATATACAGCCAAATTCTTGTGTGCATAAGTTCAGCCAAATTCTCTAGGAAATTATTTTTGGAAGTCTTAACATACGATTTCAGATTTGCAAATGTAGCTTTATATGATTTGTTCCAAACTAAGACTCGTGTCTAAAAAAGATATATTAAGTTGAGCTAATACGGTCGAATGATTTCAAGTTTATGAAGTCCTTTTCTATATAATGTTAGTTTAATCATGTTATTTGATATATCACATAGCAATTAGCAAACACCTACTCACTACTGGACGAGAAAGATGTAGGAATTCAAATGAACGGACTAAAAAAGACTGGGCATTATTTTCGTATGTGTGTGAATACATGAAATCTCAAAGAGACAGTATGCAAATTCTACAACTCATGGACAACTGCTCTCGTGATAATAAGAAAAACAAGGAATTGATGGATGAAATAGAATAGAAAACAGAAAAATAAGGTTCGATGGTTATATCGAATACTCAAGATGATGAAACTACAAGAAGAACAAATACGAAATCAGAAGGAAATCACTGTAATACTCCTTTGCCCTAAATCAGAGAAGACGCCAAGTCTTCCTGCCCAAGCTATTCAGCCGAGAACCAAAAACAGTAAAATAACTCTTGATGCCTCAACTCTCCCCTCAAAAAGCTATATATACAATTAATTCTTTAAGAAAACCTGGACTCGTTATATATATTCTGAGCTCGTTTTTAGGATCGAGTTCAAGTTTGAACTGCCTAAAAGCTCGACTCGAACGTATTCGAGCTCGAGCCAAGCTCGACTCGTTTGTAGCCCTAATGTGAACCAATAGCATGTTATGCATCAAATCGTTTTTCTTCAAATTTCTGTTGTTCGTTATGTACCATATGTCTGCCACCTTGTCGACATCTTACCAAGTGCATCTCTATATCTCGCTTTTAGTTTCTTTCTCTCTAGCTTTGCATCACTGCTATACCTCAGCTTGACTAGAGGTGTTATATATTGTTGTTGGTTTTATCATTACCACCTCTCCACATTCTACTACTTCTTTCAAGTAGTTATACCATGTCTTCTTCATTCTATTTGATTATCAAAATTATAGTGATACAATATATAGTCTCTCCTTTTTACTCCTCTTCTTCTATGTTCGTTCTTTTCTCTATAAATTTCAAATTACATGAAATTGGGCAAAGAGTAGTATATTATAGCCTCTGGGATAGAATTTGCATTCCTCTTCTGTGTTCTATCCATTAATAACATTCATTTAAGCCGGTCACCTAAATCCCTTATTTCCATTGTTCACACTACGCCCCCACTCCGATCCCTTGCCGACATATAATTTCATAGCAACGCTGTAACTAGTAGAATCTTGAAATCAGTTAAATAACTTCCAATAAAAAGGTGACCATGTATCTATAATGTAATGTGTAATAGTATCCATTTATTAACTTTAACACTATCAGTATCACTAAATTGACATCAAGTATAATAAATATGAACCAAAATGCAATTTTCTAAACATAGTTTCATTTACTTGCTACTGAACATAAAATTATTGATTCTAAAAAATCTAATCCAGCTACAAATCCCACCAGAAAGGTATCCTACACAAAGCATACAATGAATAACGAACTCGGTCATGTAGGTGAGTAAGAAAAAAATGAATATATAGAAAGTATGGTGTGCAATGTTGTTACCTCAAGCAAGGCCTCCACGTGTTCTGTCTCTGTAGCAGTTGGATTCTGGTCTGCTCCATTAGCTTCAACCCCCATTTTTCAGCTACAAAGCGTCTGTATGCTTCTGAGAAAGGAATCCAGAGATAACAACATACTAATAAGATCTTAAATATCACTCTGTATTATTTATGACTAGAAGTAATAAAATTTAGCAACCAAGTACAAGTACTAAACGAATTATACAAAAAGTGTTGTTTTTGCTATAATCCAGGTTAAATAGTTAATTACATATCTTTATTCTTGTCCTGGAGACCTAGTTAAGAATTAAAGCAGAGATGCATTCATAACCAAACAACTACACTAACTTCATGTTACATCTTTGAAACAAGCCCACCCTTTTTCTCTATCCTCACCGGCTAACAGGAATCGTCATCTAAGTTATGTCTTAACTGAATTTATAAAATTATCTAGATGCAATTCAAATGATTGGAAAAGAATAAAACATATTAATCAAACTGAATATGAAATTTTATAAATCATCAAAATTAGAAGTAAATATTATAAAACCAAACAATTTACCAGGAGATCACGGTAGACGAGAAGATTGGCCTAATACGAAGATGGTCAACAGATTAATTGAGTGAAGTAGACGATAGTTGAGTAGGATTTTAACGAGGTTTCGGCGTCTTTCAATTTTAGCGAGCGAAAGAAGATGACGATGATCCAGTTTTAGGTTTGGGCGATTAAGAAGAACCCTGTCTGTCTGTTTGTCAGTTTGTCCGTCTATTACCGGCCCAATACGTTTTCTTCATTTGGGCCAATATGCCCCATACTTATTTATACAATAAAATTAAGGTTACATAATTTTTAAATTTTAAAAACACTTAATATTAAAAAAAATTATGTTTTCCACAACTTAATATATAGCTAGGGCAAGTATCTACCGATATTCTTTGAATTAACATAACACATCAAAATAAAACAAATGTTAGTAGCTTTAAAGTGTTTGACTTACATCTTAGGTTGTTGATCAAATTGATTTCGAGTTTATTAAGTTGTTTAAATCAGCTTGTTCGGGTTTTATAAAATTTTTACCTCAATTGAGAAACCGATTTGAATTTAAAATGCTACTTGCAAAATCGGTTTGAATTCAAATATGCATATTCAAATTTAGCAAACTAAGTAGATTTGTACTGGTATTCAAAAATTAAACCAAATTTTATCATAAAAACTAGAGTTAATTTTCTAAATGGTCCTTTAACTTAAGGGTTGCTGTCATTTTCGTTCTTTAACTTTAAAAGTGGTAAGGATGATCCTTTAACTGTCATTTTCATGCCATTTTGGTCCTTATTTACATTAGCCGTTAGTTTGGTCAGTTAAATCAAGGGTATTTCAGTCTTTTTACCCTTCTTTTTAATTTCTAATTATTAAAAACAATATATTTATTATTTTAAAAAAAATAAAAAAAATCATATCAATCTCCACTTTCTCTCTTCCCTAGACACACATACACTTCCCTCCCCCCCCCCTTCCTCTCTCTCTCTCCTACACACACACTCTCTTCTTCCCCATTCAAGAACCATCACCCCACCCTCCACCACCGTTCACTGCCACCACCACCGCCCTGTGCCACAACCACCGTAACTACCGCCACTGCCACTGTAACACCGTAACCACCACCACTACGACCATAACACCGTAACCACCTGCAACGTCCGCTGCTGCCACCCTCTGAAAACCCTAGATCTATACTCACTGCGACCTCCACCGTCCGCCGCCGTAACCACCACTTTCATCGCACCATGGTTCTTCCACCCTAGATCTACCACCGCCGTTGCCAACTCATGCAAAATCCTAATCGAGCCATCCACCGCCACCGCCACTGAAAACCCTAATCGTTACGGTCGTGGTGGTGTCGATGAACAGGGAGTGTGTGTGTGTGTTGATCTGCCACTGAAAACCCTAATCGTTACAGTCGTAGTGGTTCCGATGAACAGTGTGTGTGTGTTGATCCGCCACTGAAAACCCTAGATACGTCACTGTAAGTTGTGTTGATTGTTCTTCCACCCAGTAAACGTGTGTGTGTGTTCCGATGAACAGAGACTGTGGTGGTGGTGGATGGTGGTGGCAACAGAGACTGACTACGTGTGTGTGTGTTCGGAAGTAGTGGCTGTGGTGGTGGTAGGTTGTGGTGGATTGTGGTGTGGTGATGGTGGGTGGTGGTGGTTTCCAGTTGACGGTAGGATAGAGAGAAAGAAAGAGATAGACTTTGACTCTAAACTTTGACAACTCTGAACTTTGACAGAGTTGACTTTGACTCTTAATTATTAATTAATTTATAAAATGAGTAAAAATAAAAAATAAAACAATAAAATATAAATACAAGGGTAAAATGGTCATTTTACCTATTTTAACGGAGAAAGTTAACAGAATCTATTAATAAGGACCAAAATAGCATGAAAATGACAGT
Organism: Pulicaria dysenterica; assembly: GCA_947179395.2. NCBI lineage: Eukaryota > Viridiplantae > Streptophyta > Magnoliopsida > Asterales > Asteraceae > Pulicaria > Pulicaria dysenterica. Next base: position 50,888,967 of record OX359295.1, read on the forward strand.
TAGAAGATCATTCTTACTACTTTTAAAGTTAAAGGTCGAAAATCATAGATTCTCTTAAGTTAAGGACCATTTAAACAATTAACTCTAAAAACTATTACGGGAACTTTAACTTCAAGGAATTATCTAGAAGAAGACGTCAAGAGTATTTAATTAGTCTTAGAAAAATAACTTTTTTTATAAATTGATTAGATAAGAGAAATATTAAATAGGAAATGTTACTACACATATATTTGTATTTAGAGTTCAGCGATGAAGTTTTTATAGACTTGAAAATTGATGTAAACTTTTGAGTCGAGACTAAAACCAATTTTAAAGCCAAACAAAACAATTCAAATCAAATTAATCAAATTAATTGGATTCAGTTCCGTTTGAATTTCGTCTTTTACAAGTCACATTTAATGTTAACATCTCTAGTTAAACTTTTATAATACATATATAAATAAAATATCTGATAACTTTTAAGATAATAAAACACTTTGAAACAAGCGCTTCTCGTTTCTATTGTGTCAAAATTTCATATGAATTTTTTTTTATCGGATGTCCCCGTTGGGACCATATGAAATCTTTTTGATTAACAATAGTAACCTAATTAATTTTTTCTAATTAATAATAATTATATATAATATTGATTTTATTTTGAAGTATTTTAATAATAATTAACAGATAAGCAAACATGTCATTGACATATTTACCGTTATATTGACTAAACTTATATCATGTGAGTATGTAACATACTATACCACGTTCAATACACTAAATAATAATATTAGAAAGTTCACTACAGAAAAACTAATTTTTAAAGTCGAATACAATAAATAATAAAAAGTGACAAGTTGAATATTTGTCACACGCTCGAAATAAGAAGTGATTTTAAATTAAGACCGTGAATGTACGCATGTCTTTTTTAAGTTAGCTTACTTGGCAAGCAGTGAAACTTATCTTAAGTCTTAACCTTGGCTATATTTCTTTTAGTGACGTGTTTAAGATCGGTCTATTCCCAAAACATCAAATGCATCTTTTACAATAATATCGGTCTAAAATAACTAGTCGCTAAAACAGTTATGATAGATTAACTGTACTTGAAATGTGTTAAATAATTTTAACAGAATAAATTAGACATCTTTTCTATTTTTATTGGTAAAAAAATTCTATTAATCGATTGAAATATATAATACATCAATGATACGATTTTTCTTATTGGAAATACGATACGTGGTATATGATTTCGTGGTCTCTACTCAATTCCGGCGTAACATTTCACCACTCTTCAGTCACCCGTTCATAAGATCGCGGAAAATCATCGCCGGTGCCGGAAAAGTATACAACTTCTACTTCTACTGATCACTAACTCCACATATGTCGGTGGCGAAGCCTCCTCCAACGCAATCACCAATGCCCTTCACCGCCATCTCTACAAAACAAGGATTAGTCCTAATCCTTTCAACCCTAACGCTGCTTACATTCACTTACATCTCCTTCAGTTCCTTAGGTTCCACTCTCCAATACAGCTATTCTTATCCTCCTCCTACAACAACACAAATTTCTTCTTCTACATTCAAGGTACTATCGATTTCAGAATCTTAATTTGTCCAGATCTTCTATTGCACGCAATATTTCTTACATGTTTGGACTTGAAATGGTAAACAGGAGGATGTAGATGTGGAGGATGATGCAAATCGAAACTCTGATGCGTTTTCGGATGTGTATCATACCCCGGAGGTGTTTAAGCTGAATTATGCGGAGATGGAGAAGAGATTTAAGGTTTATATATATCCAGATGGTGATCCGAAAACCTTTTATCAAACGCCGAGGAAGCTGACTGGTAAGTATGCCAGCGAGGGGTACTTCTTCCAGAATATTAGAGAGAGTCGGTTTAGGACAGAAGATCCAGATCAAGCTCACTTGTTTTTCATACCAATTTCATGTCACAAGATGAGAGGGAAGGTACATAGTGTTACTTCTTTTCTGTATCTACTTTGCTTAGTTATGCAAATAGATAACTAGAATTTGATAGCGTGTTATAATCTTGGTGGAGGTGGTATCACAAGCTTGTTACAGGTAATATATGAAGATTATTATCTAATAAACCACATCACTCAATTAGAGATTTTGTTCAGTAAGAGATACAAACATCCATGACTAATTCTACAAACTGAGTGTCTATTCAGAAATTTGAAATTATATTGTAATTCATTGTATGATTTTCCTATGTATAAGCATCTTGTGTTTGTTCTTCAACTTTACTTCTGTTGAGATGCATGTATGTTAAAAATTACTTGTAGTGATCGTTTGTAATGACATGCAGGGAACTTCATATGAAAACATGACTATCATAGTACAAAATTATGTGGATGGTTTAATTGCAAAATATCCTTATTGGAACAGAACCCTGGGTGCCGATCACTTTTTTGTCACTTGCCATGATGTTGGTGTAAGGGCAACCGAGGGTCTTCCGCTTCTAGTAAAGAATTCAATACGAGCTGTGTGTTCCCCAAGTTATGATGTTGGATTTATCCCCCACAAAGATATTGCTCTTCCTCAAGTACTGCAGCCCTTTGCTCTTCCACGTGGTGGAAATGATATTGAAAACAGGTAATGATTCTATCTGTTTGGTGTCTGGGACGGAAGTTGTATTTTATTTTTCATTAAAAACAACTTGTGTGATGTTTTTAAATAAAATTTTGTCACTAGGTGCATCACTTGGAACTAACATAAACAATGCAGGACGACACTTGGTTTCTGGGCTGGTCATAGGAACTCCAGAATTAGAGTGATCCTGGCACGCACGTGGGAGAATGACACAGAACTTGACATTTCAAACAACAGAATAAATAGAGCTACTGGGCATCTAGTTTACCAAAAGAGGTTTTACAGAACCAAATTCTGCATCTGCCCTGGTGGTTCACAGGTGAACAGTGCCCGTATTGCAGATTCAATCCATTATGGGTGCATTCCAGGTAAATGCTTGCATACTCTTACAGTCTTACCGTATGTCACACATGTAAGCCATTCTTTTCTCCTTATTCTGTTACCACAATTTTTGCCAATTGACCCAGTTTCGTATTTTTGTTGAATTGATCATTCATGCTGAAGTGTAGCTCTTGCCCTTAGGGCTGTCTGCATATCATTGGAAAGTTAGAACAAATTTATAGTATTTTCACTTTAGATCTATACTGAGGTGGTGTTTGGTTTGCTCTTAGGGATCACTATGGGCATAGGTTTTGGCATAGTATGGAATGATTAAAACCTGCTTCTTTAGTTTCATATATAAAAGTCACGATTTTATGGTGATCTTTTGTAATCCATCCCTTTAAAACAATCACTATGTATTAGTATTAACATAGTACTCTCATTCTAATTCTTAAGTTGCTAAATCCTTAAACCAAAAGCATACCCTGAAGTACAAAATTGACATCAAGTTTACATGTAATTTTAAAGATATATGATATATCTACATGTTAATAGAGCAGCTGTTCAACTTGTCCAATAAAGTAATAAATATGTCTCATTTTTGTAATGGATATAGTATTTTGTGACTAGCTTAGTGTGTGTTCTGGGATCACTAACTGTTATATATATAACTTAGGGACCAATAATTATGCCAATGATCAGTAGAAGAGAGCACATAGCCACATAGAGTCAATGAGCTCCTGCTCATTGCCTCATTGTATGGAACATCGTAACTAGTCAGAGAATGTATAGCTTTATTGGACAGAGAAGAAAAGGCGAAAAGCTATCAAACTGCAGGGGTCAGAATGAGAAAAATATAGGCTTTAGATTTGTAACATGGATCTTTAAATAGACCAGGCTTTTTTTTACTAGATATAGCAATCAACCAAATCATATACAAAAGTATGCAAGAAAAGCAACATAAACAAACCTGAAAAGGAACTTTGAGGATATTGAACAAATAACAATTACCACCACAAGTTTGTGTATAGCCTTGAGGGAACAAGGTGAGCAATAGTCGAGCCACAAATATATTAGCCTTTCAAAAGAACAAATATTTTATGATTAAATCATAGCAATCACCCATTTGCATGCTATGGCTTTTTTACCTACCTGCAAATTTACTAGATGCCAAGTACCATTATCATCTAAAACATTTTATCTCTTTTATCATATTATGTATGCCAACTAGGATGAGCCAAATCTTAAGGAAGAGCAATAAAAATCAAGAGATGCAAAAAGAGAAGTTGAATAGTGTCATAAAGCATCATACACAGATACTTTTACTAAGAGCAATAGGAAGATGTCATTGTCTCATTGGTATGACGGTGAATCAGAAACTGGTTTTGGAATTGTGATAGGGGGTCCTAATCTGTTGCTTAAGTGGAATGTAAACACAGAAATATCAACCTTAAATTCTCTTCCTTTGCTTAGCAAATAACGTGTATTACCTTGAAAAACTAGATCCCCAAATTGTATTAAACATTGCAGCTGAAATAAGCATCCCAAACAATCAATAAATACGCTAGGATATGATTTTCCTACTGTAATTTACAAAGGTGTCATGATTAGAAAGCATAGCCATTGTCATCTATATCATCTATAGAAAGCATAGCCATTGTCATCTATAGAAATAAGCATCCCAAACAATCTTTCTATTATCATCTATAGAAAGCATAGCCATTGTCATGTTTAGACAAGTCCCTTTAATTAAAATGTGTACTATATCATGATTACTTAACCAATTGGGAGACCTGCTATGATACACACCTCTTACAATTGAATAACACTAATTTTATGATCAATCTTATACCATACTTAGGGGTGACCTTTCGCATTGATTTATAAAACTACCAAACATTAATGTAAACCAATTAGCATGATATACAAGTATAAGCATGTTTCAGAAAAAAAAGGATTATCCATTATATAATAACTTACAAAAATTCATATTGGTGTGCAAGTGTTAAAGGAATTAAACTTCCTTCAGATGACCAATCCTCTTTGTAAACCCTACAAACCACACATTTACATTCCTTGCACCATTATAACCACTCAACATTTTATTTTTTACTATAATAAAATGTCTTTATTACACCACCCTTAGAGCCTCTCTAAGTCCCTCTAAACACTGGATGAGAAACCAAATCGATTGCCTCATAATTGTTAAGTCAAACACACAGTTAAGTAGTCAACAAGTCCAATTTAACAGTTGGTGGATCAATGCAGTAAAAACCATGACATGACTTGAAGGATTCGACACTATCAGTAATGCCATGCCCTCTCCCTATATTCATGGTTTGATGAATTTCTAAGTAACCAGCTCCATTTGCATTTTGCAAGTCCTCTAATTCAGAATTGAGGATGAGTTATCCAAATATTCCGTCTTTCATCATTGACCATTACAGCCTCCCGGCAGAAACATGTTTCATCATTAATCTCATAAACATCGATTTCAGATAACCCATTCATTATTTAGTCTTAAACATTAATCACCATCATCAGTAATTGCAAATAATATTAAAGACTGTTGTTTATTTAGCCTTGTCTCTCGTTACGAGTTTATGTTCTCCTTGAAAGCTTTACTTGTAATTAAGATGGCCTGGCTTTTCTTGTTTGTCTAATTGGTAAGAGTTGATCTTCTGCAGTAATTCTGTCTAATTACTATGATCTGCCATTCAATGATATTCTTGATTGGGGAAAATTTTCGGTCGTACTGAAGGAGAAAGACGTGTATGACCTAAAGCAAATCCTCAAGGACATATCTAATGAACAATTTGTCACTCTCCACAACAATTTAGTAAAGGTCAGAAATCTCCATTTTTCATGTCACAATATATATTTACTCTAGTTTTCTGAATGGTTCACATGGTAAAGAGATGACTAAAAACAACAACAAAAAAATCTCTATTCCCTGCTGCAGGTACAGAAGCACTTCCAGTGGAACACGCCTCCAATCCCATACGATGCTTTCCATATGGTGATGTATGATCTGTGGTTACGCCATTCTGTCGTCAAATACTAAACCACAAGCTGTCAAAGTCACACAGGCTCAAAAATGTAGTTTTGAATTACTGTACACATTTTTTCATTTTTTTTACTCTTGTTATATGTAGTAATACAAGCACACCTATGTCTAATCCTTTGTAAAGTAATCTTTGATTTTGTCAATTTATTATGTGTTTGGATTGTATATTTGCTCAATTGACTTGTTAAAAATTATATCTTGTATTCTAAACTGGCAATCATGACCCGTTTAAATCATTTTGGGCCCATCTGAACCTAAAAATTAATTTGTTGGGTTGTATGGGCTGTTGAGTAATTTTAAATAGGGTCAAATTGGTTTGGACCAAAATTCATATTCATTATGGACGGGTCCATCTGGGCAGCGAAAAAGGTGTACGGGTCCATCTGGGCAGCGGAGAAGAAATAAGCAACGGGTCAAACGGGCGGTTGCATACTTGCAACTTGCAAGTTTACGCAGATTCTACGAGACTACGACGGAAGAGTGGAAGACCGATAGACACGCACTGCTTTCGATTGAAGCGTACCTTCTTCACCGTATCACTGCTTTCAATTGAATCGTAGAAGACGACAGTCGGTACATCGATTGATACTCACAGCTCTAAAGCCCTCGATTAGAAATTACAGAAGCCCTCGATTACAAATTAAACGAATCTGTGCCCTCGATTGATACTCGGTTGATTAACTCCTCGATTAAAGCCTTACATAACTCGATTCATACAACAGCTTTTATCCTTGATTGATATCGACTCCTCTATTGCAACCGATTGACTCTGTAAGTCCCTCAAATATACAAATACAGCCTATTCAAGTTAAGACAATACCCATTCACTCGAAAGTTTTCTTGTGTAATAGAAAATGTCAACTTGTTTACTTGTATTCTGTTGCATATTCTATTGATGACAGTCCCTTGGTAGCTTATGATCAGATGTATATTACTAGTTTGAAAGAATCTAAAGTTTCTACTGGAAAATGAACTTGTGTTTGCAATCAATAATTTCATGTCTGAATGAACTTATATAGAAGGTGACCTATAAAATAGGCAGGCTTCACAAAACTTGAAATCAAGAAAGTCAACTCAACTGAGTGATAATTGCAATCACAGTAGAAAGTCTCACAATTTAGATTTCACTATAATCAACAGATGTTGGAGTATCTGCACTTTGTTTAGGATGATGGTGCTAATTACCATTAGATTCTGTGTGAAGTTTCAAAATTTTAATCTTTGTAATGCCACGTTAGCAGCCACTAGAAGCTATTTCAAACATTTTTTCTTAAACCGGCCCGTTTGGACCCGAAACCATTGTGACCCGAGCCCGTTCTGACCGAGCCCGTTCTGACCGAGCCCATTCTGACCCGAACCCGTTTGATACCTTTTTCAAAATTACCCGTTCTGACCCGAACCCGTTACTCAATCCGACCTGACCCGCCCGTTTTGCCACCACTAGATGCGATATATCAATATATCATCCAACTATTTTTTTATACTTATTTTTATACTTACAAGATCAACACAAATGTCAAAATTAAAGATAATAAGGATATATTATCTTTCTATTTTTTATACTTATTGTAACTTGTATCTCGGCCACTAGGTCTTGTACATGGATCTGCCCAAGTGGGTGGGGTTTCCTGCAGCAAACTTCGTGCATGAACATAGGCCTGTCAATGGGGCAGATCCTGCCCCAGATCCGATCCGATATGCTCCATTTATATGATCCAATGGGTCCAAATATTGGATTCATCGCCCCAATAAGAGATCCAATAGGTCGATCCATTTAATTGGATCACTACGTGGGTCGATCCAAGATCTGTCTAGGTCGACCAATTTAATATTAAACTACAATTTAATTTTAATAACCACCAACTATCATCATTTTACGAGTCACCACCACCGTCACAACCGCCGATGCCACCACCGCCGCCTGTTACCACCCCCACCACTACCGCCAATGCCACCACCGTCTCCAACATCGTCACGGCTGCCGTCACCACCACCGCCGCTGCCCGTTACCGCTCCCACCATCGGCCGCCACCACCGCTGCCATCACCAACGTCATTGCCGCCACCGTTGCCGCCGCTCGTTACTGCTCCCACCACCAGCCGCTGCCGCCACCATTACCGCCACAGCCAACACCGCCACCGACCACCACCAATTTCCTTAAATTCATGTCAAAGAAGCTTCTCCGTCGAAGATTTCTATTCAACCGGTGAATTAAACCTCCTCAATCGTCACCGTCACCGTCAATTGACAAACTTCGCCGGAAAGTAATTGTTCGTAGATCATCTTACATGCAATATCGAAATCAATCAAGAGATGTAAACGTAATTAATTTACTAATATAAAGTTTTCAACTGTTTGAGTTTGACGCAATGCATGTTTGCTTATTTAATACATCGTGACGTAAATTAGTAATGATTTGCTCGATCAGTGATTATTATAAGAAAGTAATTAATCTAATTCAACCAAAAATAGTTGATTTACTAAGTAAAGTGCAGATGATTATGGGTAATTGTGTGTTGCTTTGTGTGGCCAAATATAGGCCACAGGTTTGTTTCTGTGAGTTAATGCATTCTAGGCTTGTACCATATGCTGGGTTGTTTGTACTCAAGACTCTATTGCACTATGGTAATGAAGGAATTTTCTTACAGTTCAAAAAAAAAAAATTCAACCAAAAATAGTGTTTATAACAAGCTGTGTAGTTCTCATGTACATACAACTTTAACAATGGTGGTTGGGGTGGGGTGGGGTGGGGAAGGGTGGGGTGGGCGGGTAGGTACGTGGGGTAGGTGGTGGGGCGGGGCGGGGCGGGGTAGGGGTAGGATGGGGTGTAGGGGTTGGAAAAATATTCGATAGATCATTATATAAATAATAATAATTCATAATATTAAATGAGTCGCTCTGGGTCAAGATCAATTAGTAATGGATCCGATCCAGATCCAATTAAATGGGTCTTAATGCTAATGGCTAATGGGTCAGATCCAGATCCAATTAAATAGGTCTACGGGTCAGGTCAGATCTCTAAATGATCCGATCCGATCTGCCCCATCGACAGCCCTACATGAACATAGGGTGGACCTTCTTAATTTGGCTATATTCGTGTCCACTAGTATTTTTATGCATTTAGCTTTTATATTTATGCTCTTTTTATTTTTATGACTCATTTATTGAATAATATTTTTATTTTACTTCATAATAAATTAATAACTTATAAACTAAGTTGAAAAGGATAAACTTATAAAAATTTAGTCGGATTAGACTTAATAAGAAAATACAAACACCTTAATTCACAAAGTTGATAATATAAACTTAATCAAGATTTGGATGCATTAGCATATCTTTCGTATGATTCTTCATAAACTCCAACATATTATTAACGTAATAATCTTGCTTATCCATGTCTCCAAACAACACACGCATCTCCTTTACTTTATCTCGATACTTCTTTCCCTCGTCTTCAACCACCACCAGCCTAAGTGAGTCGGCAACCGAGTCACTCGTAAACAAACCATCTCGGTCACCCCTCGGCACCGAGTACCCAATCCCATTCTCTTCCAACAACCTAGCATTGATCCCTTGGTCAGCCAAGAATGTCAATAGCACCAAAGGTATACAAAACTGCATTGCCTCCACCACCGAGCTCCAACCCGCGTGAGTCAAGAACCCACCCACCGATTCATGACTCAGTATACTGAGTTGTGGGACCCAACTCGTCCACACAACACCCCGCCCTTTAACTCGGTCCTCAAACCCTTCTGGCAACTCGATCAACTCAGTATCCCACGACCCACGTTGTTTCCTTAGAACCCAAAAGAACGGAAGCTCGGATCTCTCTAACCCGAGTGCAATTGTAGTGAGTTCGGCTTGACTCAGTTTCACCTCGCTTCCGAAAGCTATATACACCACTGAGTCCTTAGCTTGCTGGTCTAGCCATGGTTTTATAGCTTCTTCCCATTCTTTTCCAAGCTGGGTTTCACCATATGCAGAAGAAGGCAGTTGTCCCACTGGAATAACTGGTTTCTTGTGAATCTTTTCCAGGAGACTCAACCATTCGTGTTCTAACTCGTTGCTGCTTCTCACTGCTAAAACATCACAATCTCGACAAGCAACATCAAGACGAAGCATATCTGTGACTTTATCATCCTCTTCCGCAATGCTGTGATCAAATATACGCATGATTTCAAAGTACTTATATGCGATCGTGGTTTCAAACGAGACCCACTTCGGAGGCACAAGGAAATCTTCGGGCTTTGTCCGAAGATCTCCTATGCCCGAAAATGGTCCCATAAAACCCAAGAACGAAGCAATAAATATGCTGAAGAAGACAGTTGGTATGCAAAGTTTATCAGCAATTGGTTTCAACCAGTAAGGTGTGAAATCATGGAGGATCCAATCAGGTGAACAAGTTTCAAGAAACGTAGCCATGGGTTCTTGAAGGCCATCATAAGCGAGTTTCAGGTGCTTAACACTATCGTAAGGTACATCAATGGTGGCCTCTGCATCTTCAGGGAGGTTTTTGGTTTTGGAAAATGAAAGCTTTACGAAGTTTATGTTAGGTGTTAGATCGGAAGGAAGTTTAGGTAGGCGATCGATGTTTCGAGGGGTGGATACGAATGAGATTATGTGTCCCTTTTTTGCGATGAGCTTAGAGAGCTGTAAATAAGGGATCATGTGACCGAAGGCTAGCCACGGAAACATGACAATGTGAAGTTTACGACCACCGTCATCCACCGCCATTGAAGAACGAGATGGTCGCAGCGACCCTTGATCGATCTCTGTCTTCTTCAATTCTTTCTTTGCCAAACACAGTAGTTGGTGGAAAAGATTGAAAGAAACAGTGTGGCACAAAAAATTGGTTAGGCGTCTATATAGCAAAGCAGCTAGCTTAGAGCGGCTGTAGCTACCTCATTTTTCTTGCAAGTGACTCGTTTTTCTATCTCACCTCTTTTTTAATTAAGAAAAAAGAAGGTGAGAAGAATTCATGAAAGTCAAGTTGACAACATGCGTTTCTGTGACACCAAGTTGGTGTGCTCGACGGCCCTAATGTCCACATCATCTCCAATTCTCCATCATACTAAGCGGGTCATGCAGTATTACGACCAAGGTTTTGAAAACCGGACCGGTCATCAAACCACTGGTTCAACCGGTTGGACCGGTCGAACCGGTTTGAAGAACCGGAAGACGTTATAAATATTTAAAAAATACCAAAAAATTGTATTAAAGTTTAGAAACACTTCATACATTTAAAATACTTAAAAACAACATTTAAAACCCAATCAATTTATTAAAATGTTCAAACATTACACATCAAAACAAGAAACAAGAGGTTAAATGGCAATTTGTAATTAAAAGGCTTATGTGGGCTACGGACCTAAAAGCAAACTAAATCAAGTGAAGTAAAAAATATATGGGCTATCATGGGCCACGAACACAAAGGAAAAAAAAGAAAAAGCGGTTTTTTGCGGTTCCGGACGCGGTTCCCGGTTGAACCGGTCGAACCGGCCGGTCCGGTCCGGTTCTGAAAACAGTGATTACGAGAACTAATTTGAGACATTAATCTTTACTCTTTCTATTTCATCGTCTATCCATAAATTCATCTTATTCACCTTGTCTCATTTATTCCCACATGCTGTTTATCAATGAATTTCACCTTCCAAATAAATAACTAAGATTGGTTTCCAAGATACTTATGATAAAGATGGTTCTCATTTTCTAACGGATGAATCAATTTTTTTGGTAAAAATTTTCACATCTTGTAAACTTAATTTCATAAATATTCTTATAAAACTCAATAATATCCTTCTAAAGTTTATAATTACATCAATATGTTCTAGAAACATCAAAATACTACTTTTTTATTCGATATTTTGATACCACTAGGAGGCTCCGTATGGATTTGTGTGGACGATGGGAAAGAAGAGACAGAAACCCATTGAAATTAATCACCTTATGGATTGTTTTTAAGGATGTATTTCTCGATCTGTTATAACTTTTAGATTTGGACTTCTCTTTAGACCCTCTTTTAGATCGAGTTTTTTAAGGAAAAAAAGGAAAATATTTGAAAGAAAAACTATAAAAGTTGTATCTCCGAGTTTTATTTAATAAAAAAGTGGAGAAAGAGAAAGATTTAGTGGGAGATTTTAGGCTTATTTTATCTTAATTTAAACCCCTAAATTTCTTATACTAGAAAAAAAAATGCATTTTTGGGTTTTTCGTATGGTCGATTACAAAAAGTAGGTTATGAGAATTTGAGAAAAGTGGAAACCTTTTGTGGACTCAAATTCTTCAATACGTTTCGTTGTTTATCTGCATAATTCATCATAGGTTTATGAAGCCTTAAGAATGGAATAGATGAAAGGGTTTAGTTTCAAAAAGTGTATCGAACTTGTCACTTTTTGCTATTGTGTATACCCAATTTTCAAAACTACCATTTGATGTATCAAAGTTTCTAAAACTACCAATTTATGTAATTGGTTACCTCTTCAACAGGTAGCCGGTCGTAATTTTTAATTTTTTTTAATTTTCCATGCCACATCACTATTAAGTTGCCACATCAGTAATATCTTAAAAAATTAAATAGAAAGAAACAAATGAAGAACACAAATATGGGTTGTGCGTATAGATGAAGAACACTAATGAAGAACATATGAACAACACATATCAAATATGAAGAACAGATGAAGCCTTCGATGAAGGCACATGATTGATTAACTTGATCGATGAAATCACCAATGAAAACGAACAGATGAATCAAACACAGATCTAGGTTTGATAATTGAACACATGAATCGAACAAGAACACATCACAACCTCGTTTTCAACCTATCCATTCTACTAACAAGAAACCTTAAAAAACAAGAACCCTAAAATATCATATTTGTGTTTGATAATCAAACACATGAATCGAACAAGAACACTTCACAACCTCGTTTTCAACACATTAGTTCTACTAACAAGAACCCAAAAAAAAAACAAGAACCCTAAAAAAACAAGAACCCTAAAATCTCAGATTTGGGGTTTCACAATCGGACACAGAAGACGAAACTTACTTGGATAATCAAAAATTTTGTGCCATAAAAAAAGTCGAATGCAACCAACAGAGACGAATCTAATCGAACCATGAAGTTGGTGTTCTCCATGAAGTTGAAGCCGGCCGGAGCTGTGATGGTGGTGCAGTCGGTGGTGGAGGTGTTCGGGTTTAGAAAATCAGATCTAGAAACCTGTTCGATGGTGATGAAGATCGATGATGGAAGCATCTGGGTTCAGATCTGGAAACCCCTTCGAATGTGGTGGTGGTGGAAGCATCTGGGTTCATAAAGATTGATGGTGATGAAGATCGATGGTGGTGGTGCTCGGAATCCAAAGAACAGATCTGAACAGATCGATGGCGGTGGTGCTCGTGCATATCGATGGTGGTGGTGTGGAGCCTTCATCTTCAAAGAACATATCTGAAAGAAGACTTCATCGATGGTGACCTGGTGATGGAAATCGATGCCTTCATCTTCAACAGATCTAGGACATGGTGTGAAAGAAGCCTTCATCTTCAACAGATCTGAAAGAAGCCTTCATCGATGCCTTCATCTTCAACAGATCTGGAAGAAGCCTTCTTCTTCTTATTATTATTATTATTATTTAATGTTAATACAGAAAAGTCACATCATCCATGACCATTGCCACATCATTTATGACCTTTGCCACATAAGCATTAACTTGCTATAGCAAGTTACCATACACTAAACGGTAGTTTTAGAAACTTTGATACATCAAATGGTAGTTTTGAAAATTGGGTATACACAATAGCAAAAAGTGACAAGTTCGATACACTTTTTGAAACTAAACCCTAGATGAAACTTCCTTTTAACCCTCTGTCGGTTGTACTGTGAGTTAAATTTGATTTTTTGATTCTATGAGAGAAAAGTGATGCTTTTTATCAATCACATAACTTTATAATAAAGTAGGATGATATTCTTGAAAATAGTTATAACTAATTTACTTTCTGTAACCACACTAAGGGCCTTGGAATCAATGTCAAGCTACTTTTTGTAACCAATTAAGGGCATGCATTTGAAATTTCATAGTCTTAACATTCTTTGATGAGAATTGGAGCAAATTGTAATTTTTATTGTTTGAAGTTGCTCTTAAAAACCTTTTACACGTTTATGAACCTTATTTCGTTTATAAAATGATGTCTTTGTAACATCCTTTTGTTATAATGTTGAAGTTTTTAGGGAGAGTGATCAAAATAATTTTAAGATACCTAGCTTTTCCTAATATGTTCTAATATCTTACTATTGAAATTTATATATTCTAGTGCATCAAGAGCAATGGTTGTATGTGTATTCCATCAAGATATATTTCGAATTTGAACTCAAAGATTTTATAAAAAGAATGTGTTTCCTGCGACAACTATTAAGAGCATGGGTGTATCCATGTTTCGGCATCCCATGTTTCGTGTCACATCACCGTCATATCACCTATGCTTCAGTAATACTTAAACACTCGTACTACCCATGCTTTAACGCTTAAAAGATTTTTAATTTTTAAAAAATCCCTCATTTACTCTTTCCTCTCTCATCTCTCCTTTTTTCTCTCTTCCTCTCTCATCTCTCTCTCTCCTCTCTCTTCGGTGTTGAAATGCCGATGGATTTCGATTTTGCTCTGTACCGACCCACAAGGGGTTGTGTTTCATGCGTATAGCCCCTCGGGATGGCCTCGGGTTGATTCAGCTCCCTATCCCAAATGCTCTACGCCATCTCGAGTTCCAACCATTTCTCTCTCCTTCGTTTTCACCAAACCGAAACTAATTGCAGCCTTTTTCTTTTCTTTTCTATTTTTTTTTGTTTTGTTTTGTGAGTGGTAAGAAAAGATAAAATATTTTGGGTTGTTTAGATGCTACTAGTATGTTGGGTTGAGTTTGGGTTGAAAAGGAAAAAAAACTAATATGGTAACTGATGTGACATTGCGTCACTTTGAGTTGGCACCATGCCATACGCATTACTTAATCATATCGCTTTGTGGTATACTATCTCAAGTGCCTCAAATAATAATAAAAAAATTTATATCGACAGATTGGTTTTTATGCATTGGACCTCGTACGAGATTTTATTAAAACACCTTCATTATTATTGCTAAAATATTATTTAGTTAAAAGATGTAAAATTAGATACACAAAGAAAATAAAACTATAAATTGGTTAATAGTCTAACAGGGCTGAATTATGTTGAAATAATTCATTTTAATCTGAACCCATTTTAAGATGATAATTTCAAATCGCCTACCGTTTTGGCATGATGGGTTAGCTCAAACTCGACGTATTTGCACTAACCAAGATATAAAACTATAATCTTTATTGTGCAAGTTCTCATTAAATAAATATTATATAATAAATTTATGACAGAAGCAAAGCTTAAATAATTATAAAGCTGTCATTAGAGCACACGTAAGGATTTTCTAATCTCTCAACTTATAATTGTATGCGAAATGCTTTCAAATTGTATAATCTTTTGATCCTGTCATAGTTATTCAATAGGGATTATACGAGCATGATATATAATAAAATCTTAGTGTTTAACTGTTTATCATTTATTTTAACAAGTCTTGTATTATACGAATTTCTTATGAAGTAAACTACTCATTTGCTCCTTTACGTTCACTTCAAACTGTTAGTTTAATCTTTTAAATTTTAAAATTCGATCGTAGTTCTTATTTGTAAAAAACATTAACTTACACGATTATTTGTTATCTTAATAGATACACAATAATTTGTTCTAACATTCCGCTTTTGAACCATTATAATTTTTAAGGCTCTGTATAAGAAGAGAAAATTACACCTCCTAATTACAAAGATTAAACTTCCTTAAACATAAAACCTAAAGAACTTAAAATGCAAAATGTAAAATGCAAAATATGAACATGGAGGTCATGTAGATGCTTCCAAAATATAAATTTATGAAAATGTAAAATACAAACTCAAAATGATTCAATGAAAATGCAGCCCAAAATACAAAATTAAGTATTCAAACCCAAAATGCAAAATCCGTACGTACATAACACTACAATTCAGCCCTAAATGCAAAAAAAAAAATCATTTTCAAAAAACATTTAGCAAAAATATGGGAAGAGTGGTCTTGTTTGAAAGAGGATTAAAAAAACTAAAAGATTGGTATAATTTTTTTGTTTAAATTCACAAAACTTAAAAAGTTATGACAATTTAAAGTTTTGGGGGGTATTTTTTTTTAAAATGTGGGTTGTTGGGGGATTTTCCATGTTTGCACTTTTATTAATTAATTAATACATCATAATTACAATTATGCCATCTTGAATATCATCCATTGATTTTGATGATCCAATAGTCCAGATTTATTCTTTAGGTTATTTGTTTAACATAGGTTCTTTATTGATGCATTATATATATATATATATATATACATATATATATATATATATATATATATATATATATATATATATATATATATATATATATGAAATCGTGAGGTTCTCTAAGTATTTTTAAAAATAAATTTGTTGATTAACTTTTCGTAATCAATATACATAATATAACGTTCTCAATGATTATCATAGCTCAGGGGCGGACCCAGAATTTTTTTTTGACTGGTAACACCATATAATGACGGAAATAAAATTACTTAAAGTTAAGGGTGTTGTTCGGGTTTTTTCTCGGATTTCCATTTAATCGGGTCGGATTAACAAGGTTTTAGTTGTTGTTCCGGTATTTTAGGGTCAAAATTTAAAACAAAACACAATTTATACGAAGTCATGTTAATTAAATTGTTATTTTTAAGGTAAAACTAAAAATATTTTTAAAGGTATAAATCGAAAATTGAACTATATTTTATCATTTTTTGTAATAAAATATTTTATTTTTCATTTGATTTTGGTGACATCAAAAAATCAATGGTGGCACCCTAAAATTTGACTGGTGACAACGGCTCGAAAACGTTGAAATTTTCCATTGTGTCTGCAAACTTGATCGGTGTCTTGTGACCCCTCCGGTAAAAACATAGGTCCCCCCAATGGGGTAGACCCATGATTTAAAATGGGTGAATGAATGGTAGCACTCGCTCAAAAAACGAATTTTTCACTACGTGATAGTAGTAGCACCTCGAAAAAAATCAAAATATATACTACGGGATTAAAATTGGCTGGTGTCCCGTGCTAGCGTCATGTAAAGCATACGTTCCCCGTGTCATAGCTAATCTATTAAGTTCTTTTATGACATTGTGGTATGTATTTAAAACTTCAACAACTTAAGTTTTTTAAAACTTCTTTCTACAAATGTCACAATTACTATAATAGTTAACAAGACTTTATATTCAATAATTACATTTAAAAATAATTTACTTATCTCATATATTTAACACATCAGTAGGTTTTATAGTTATTGTATTTTTCCTGAATTCTAATTTTCTATAGATTGCTATTGTTCCTTAATATCTTGTGTAATTTTCCATCATGATTCATGCATCATTTGTTCTCCCAAATGCATGTCTCTCAAATGAGATTCCCTAATATATATTTTAAGGTTACTTGGTTATAAAATATTTATTTCAAATATGAGCTTTTTCTAGTTTTTTTTTTCTAATAAGTGAATGTTTGATTTCCCCCGAATATCTTGTCCATTCTTCATGATTTTATTGTTACTTCATCCATTATAAATAAATTTGAAAATCCATAGCACAATACCTATATCACTACGTTAATGTAACTATGTAAGTATATAAAAAATTGGGCTCCTAAAATATAAGCCCTATACGATCATCCATCCTGAACGCTGTCAGAAACGCTCCTACGTATTTGTTTATAATGTTATATCCTCTCATGCAAACAATAATCTCCTCAAAATTCTATAATTAAATAATTAAAAGTTGTAAAATAATCTCTTAAGAATCATGAAATTAGGTACGATAGAGTATGAAATCGACAAAACAATGGATACCGCGAGACTTATCAGGCTTCAAATTCATAAAAAACTGGCAGCCCATTTAATGTGACACTACCCAGCCCAGATCCAACATCTCATTTTTATGTGCCATTCTAGACATGGGCCTTGGAGACCGACCGGACCGGTCCTACGAGAACCGCCCAGACCGAGCCGGTCCAAGACCGGTCCAAGACCGAAATTGCGAAAAACGGTCCGAACCGGTCCAGAACCCGAACCGGTCCAAAACGGTCCAAGACCGGTCCAGGACCGAACCGGTCCAAACTCGGTCCAAACCGGTCCAAGAGTTCCAACGGGATTTTTTTTGAAAAAAACGGTAAAAAACCGGTCCAAACCGGTCCGAACCGGTCCCAACGGCTAGTTTTTAAAATTTTTTTTTCCGAATTTTGCCCTATAAATACCCCATTCTTGAAGCCATAATCTTTGCACCACTCTTTCTCACATTCTCTCATTCTCCAAATCTCCAATTCTCTCATTCTTGAATCTTGATTTTTCTAGTTTTATTTTTCAAGAAAATTCAAGTTTGTGTTCTATATATAATACAAGTGTTCTATATAATATTTCGATTTGCTTCAAGATTATAAAAAATGGCGGGTGAAGGATCTAGCAATTTGAACGCGGGTCGAAGTGATTTCAATGTAAGTCTCCCGTATGAAGAAGTTCCAAAAACAAATCGACATGCGGAAATTTGGAACGATTTTGTACAACTCAAACAAAATAACAAAAAATATGCGAAGTGTACGCATTGTGGAGGAATCTTATCCGGCTCTAATTCTTCTCTCGCTCGGCATTTAGTAAGTATTCTTTTATATATTTAAGTTTAGTTTATTTAAATACTAGTTTTTATATATTTAAGTTTAGTTTATTTAAATACTAGTTTTTATATATTTAAGTTTAGTTTATTTAAATACTAGTTTTTTTTATATTTATGTTTAGTTTATGCAAATTGAAAATATAGGAATTCATGAAATTGAAAATATTGGTGGACAACTTATTATATTTGTGAATTTAAAATTATAGGAATTCATGAAATTGAAAATATAGGAATTTATGAAATTAAAAATATTGGTGGACAACTTATTATATTTGTGAATTAAAATTATAGGAATTCATGAACCTAAAACAATTTGATGTAATTCTAGTTATTCATAACTTAGTTATTCATTCTAATCGTAATACTAGTAGATATAACCCGGAGAGTGGTGTCTAGAATAGTCACGATCGGCTTGTGGTTGTTGGATTTTCCGAAAGGTTTTAAACCGAAAGGATCCTGCCCCCCGACTGACCTGCCTGACCACTCTTTGCTTAGTAGTCAAACGTATTACTTTAGAATCAATAACTATAGTTTAATACTTGAATTAAATACACGAACTTGGTTAAATATAGTTTAGTATTTGAATTAAATAAATGAACTTAGTTAAATATAGTTTAGTACTTGAATTTAATACATGACATTAGTTAAATATAGTTTACATTACTTGAACTTAGTTTATTCTAATATAAACTTTAAAAAATTAGACTAAATGCTTGGCGCGACAAGCCGCTGCGGTTGAGAGTCAAACTCAAGTTGATGGTCAAACATGGCGTTTCGATTCTGCTTTAGCTCAAGAATTAAGCATGCAGTTAACAATACAAGAAGCATTACCATTTGACTTCTTCTCCCGCCCAAGAGTCACAACTTTTATCAAAAAAGCTTTACAACCTCATTATTCCTCTGTAAGTCGAAGAACTTTTAAACGTAGAGCTATGACAAAATGGAAAATAATATATCAAGACTTAAAAGAATTTTTTAGTAGATTTGATGGTAAAGTTTCCATAACCACGGACATTTGGACCGCTCCACATACAACCCATTATTCATTTATTTGTGTTACGATAAATGCTACATTTTTAGACTATTTAAAGACTTGAAGTTCATAGTGCCGAGTAGTCTCCGGCTAACCATACAAAAAACTTGTAAGATTTTATACCTTTCATAGTTATAAACCCGTAAGAGTTTACTCCTTTCATGTCGGATATTCTTACACATATTTGGTTTTGCTAAATTTAATTCCAAGCATTCAACTTATTAGGACACATATTCCATTTTGAACACATAATATATTGTTTTGAAACTTTTACAGAAAAAAAACAAACTTGCTAAGGATTAATTATGTATAAAACATACATACATACATATATATACACGCACACACACATTAGCACATACCCACGCAATTTTTACAACATGTCGTTTTAAAAAATGTAATAATTGTTATTCGCGCGGTTCAATGTCACGAAAAAATTTCAACAACATATCCGGTTTTTCAGTTTTTCTTATATTTGTATAAACTATTTTACTAATTTAAAAAAAAATCTAAAAAAAAGATTTATATTTATGAACAAAGGAGAGAAAAGTTAATAAGATTTTGGAAATTATATTAGTGTGGGTGGATAAATGTGTTTGCGTGAGAGAGTGTGTTAGTGAGAGAGTATATTTAAAATAAATAAAAAGTTGCAGTAAATTATGAGAGTGAAATGGTTAAAGATTGATTAGATGTGATTAATTTAGATAAAAAGAAGGGTGTAGATGTATTATTGATTGAATTTTAAGAAGTTTTAAGAGTAAGAGGAGAGAGTGTTGTATAGTTTATATATGTGTGTCCAAAGTTAGTAAAAGTGTATATTTTTTATTTATTTTACATATTTAAGTAACTAGGATTCTAAGTTGGCGCGTTGCCGCGAATTTATATTCCATACATACATAGTATACAAACCTTTTTATATGTTATATATATTTTGATATAGCAATTTATGTTTGTAAGTTTGTGTTTGATTCGATGATTGTATGTTATTATTTTGATTTGATTCTAAAGTAATATATAAAATCAAAGAAAAAAACTAAGTTTTTACCTTGTTATATAATCCTTTATATCACGTTGCAATTATTCAAACCGTTAGATATGGTTATATTATGTTAAAGTTTTTCACATTTTATAGAGAGTAAGAATAAAATTTACCGGGACATAAAAATATTTGATGAATTTTTTTTATTTACAAAAACACAACAAAAAGACACGCTCTTTAAAAAAAACTTTTTAAATAATTTAAAAGATTAATACTTAAAAAGTTTAGTTCTCAATTGAAAACTATTATAAAATAATTAAAACATACTTTATATAAAAATTGATACTATGATTGAAAAAGGAAAAAAACATAAAAATAATAAACCCTATAAAAATGAGAATAATGTCATAAAATATATAAGAAACACTATTACTAGAAAAAAGAAATCAGAGAAATAATAATCGTATTATCTAAAGGTTTAACTTATTAAAAATGAACATGGTGTTATAATTTGTATAAGAAAATAGAAGATAGATATATTTAATTTGTTGTCAATAAAGAAGAAAGAAAAATAAATTTATATACTTATGAACGCGAAAAAGGAAAAAGGACTTCATGAAAAAGGAGAAATGAAATACGCTAGGAAGAAAGAAAGAAAAAGGAAAAAAAATGAGAGAAAACTGAATAAAAAAAAATAAAGAGAATGAGAAGAATCGAACTTAGGATCTTGTGGTTAAAGGGGAAGGTTGTTACCCACTAGCTCTGCAACAAATTCATGTTTATCTTTTGCAAAATTAAATAATATACTCTAGTTGGCGCATGATATAAAACCGTAAAAGTGGCGTATGTTAACACTTGCAAATTGTATCTTATGAGGCGTAATGCCTGCGCTTCGCTACACGTTTGGAATTTATTATTTATTATATAAATAGAGAAAAATTTATTTGAGAATCTTTTTTATTACGAGAACCACGAGAATGAATTCATCCCCTGCATCTTGTCACACTTTATCTTCTCATGCTCTCCATTTTTTAATTCCACTACCCAAATGAACGACTAAGATTGCTCTCGCGATTTTTGTCTTTATTGGTCAAAAATTTTTAATAGGAATAAATTATATTATTAATAAAACGAAGAAAAAATATAGAAAAATAAAAAGAAGAATAAGAGAATCTGATTATAGTTATTATCAAATAATGAAGAAAATAGGAAAATACAAAGATGGAAATAATAGTAGAGATGATATAAAATAAATTTGCTAAAGAAAATATGATATATTAGAATTTGAAGAAAATTTATAGTTTACAGGAATAAAAAATCTTAAAAGGAATTCCGTAGAGTATATATTATAATAAGTAATGAGGCTTTAAAAAAAAAAATAATGAAGGGATGAAAAAGTAGCAAAAAATAGGACCCAACAGGAGTCGAACTCCCAACCATGAGGACATAATAATACTGCGCCATAACCAGCCGACCTACAGCACCATTTGTTTCATTTTCCGCATACTAAATCTATAACCGAAAAAGCAGCGTAAGTTAGAGGAACCCATTTATGAACAGTAAATCCAGCGTAGGTTAAGACCTTCTCTATTGTGTATATATATAATTAATGATAAAGTATAAGCCATATCCATAATTTATAAGAAAATGGAAAAAGTTATCACCTCTAAACGAGAACAGTTATAAAACCAAATTCAACATTTACGAATTTATCAAAGATCGAAGTATATATCATATTCTATGACTTTTGTTATAGAGTACTAATTCATCCAATAAAATTATCTTAAGTTTATCATTTAAGCTCGATTTTTTAGTCAAATCCATTTAAGGCTAGGTTTCAAATTCTATAAATTTTGAGAATAGATAAACTCAAACAATAAATTTAATTGCTTAATTTTAACTATTTACTTAATTAAAGAATTTTAATTTTAACTTTTCTTGATTAAAATTGAATCAAGATCATTAGAGAAACTTTAATATATGCTCTTTTTAAACATTAATATATTATCTATGTCCACCATAATTTATAAATATCATATTTAATCTTTACAATATTTCAAATATCATATTTACCCAAATTCTTACTTTTATAATTTTAAAATATTATATGATCATTTTAATTATTTTTTATTTATACTAATAAAGACTTTACCTTATTACCCTAACAATCATGATCGCTTGTTTGTACAAGAAATAGTGAAATATACAATCATGTCACTTCGTATCATCATACTACATTTCTACCATTAATTTTGTTTTCAACCTCGCGTCGATGCATCCACTGTTGATTTGGAAGTTGACTTCGTTCGTCATTATTTTCTTAATTTTAATTTTATTTATGTTTTATAATTATTTAATATTTTGTAATTAATGTTTAATAATTATCATGGTTGTTATTTAATTTTTTAATTATCATGGTTGTTATTTAATAGAAGATAATACAGAGTAATTCCTCGCTTGGCATCCAACGGACCAACGCATCTATGACCTAAAAAATACATAAAACTTACACTTAATAACATTTTCAATGCAGTTCCCACCTTCAAGTTAATGACTCCATCAAAATACTATGTATTAAGCTGCCTTATCAAATTTCTCCCATGGTCGTAAGAACTAAGAAAATTATACAACCAAGTAAAATTTGTTTTTGTTTCCAACCAAAATTAACTTTTTCTCTTCAAAAGTTTCACATTTTGTTGAAAAATACACCCTAATTAAAAAGACACAAAGCACACTAGTTAGAATGCACAAAACACTCAACATTTGAGCAAATTAACATACACAAAACACTTAAAATAAAGATTCGCAAATGTGAATTTATTGCATTTAGATATGCAAACTGCAAAGGATCCAATTGTTTATTCTCACTAATTTCCTATATTCAATTTCGTATTGAAATGTATTTGGAGAGTGTTCCGGTAAAAACGTAACTATGAATTGGAGTGTTGGTTTCCCGACATTTTGGGTTAAAGAATGATGAAATTTCATGAAAAAATAAAAAAAGGATCTTTTATGTACGGTGCTTCAAGTGAAATTTCATGTTTTTGTAATTTTGTCAATATCCTTTGTTACATTTTTGGAAAACTCACGAAACACTTACATACATGTGAACCAGTTGTTTAGTTCTTACAAATATTAGTTCTTACAAATACTTAGGGGGTGTTTGGTTTGAAGGAATTGGGAAGAATTTAAGGGAATTGAAGTCTAATTTCAACCAGTTCCCTTGTTTGGTTTAATTTTTGTATGGAAAATGATTCCTAAATGAAGCCAAAATATTATCATATAGAGGACTTCACATTCCATCCAAGTTTGGATGGAATCCACTATCCATTAAACAAGGATTGTCTTTTCCCTTCACCTCCACCTGCTTCCTGACTTCGATGGCCTTCATCTCAGACGTCATTCTACCTTCGGTAATCTTCGTCCCCTCTGATGACCTTCATTCCCTTCTTCATTCTAGCCATATGCTCACTAGCGACCATGCGATTAGGGCTTTGACCGCTCGGAATCTCGAGTTAGTTGACACAGACGACGATTAGGGCGTCGTCGGTGGTTAGGGTTCGACCTTCGTTCCCTAATATCGAGTTAGATGACACAAACAACTATTAGGGTTTCGCTACTGGTTAGGGATTCGACCTTCGTTCCCTAATCTCGAGTTTGATGACATAGGCGGCAATTAGGGCTTCGCTGGTGGTTAGGGCTTCGACTTTCGTTCCCTAATCTTGAGTTCGAATGGTGATTAGGGCTTCGCCAGTGGTTGTGGTGAATGTGGACTGGTGGTGTTGGGTGGTTGTGGTGTGGGGTTTTGTAACACTGTACTTTTATATTATCATAAAATAGCGTGCGGAAGCTAATTACATATAATTAGATTAAAATCAAAAGATAATTACAACTTGGATTGATTATCATTTTACAAAATTGCAACTACAATGTTATATACAAAACAGGCTCTAAACAAAAACTTTGACATCAGAGTAGTGGTATGTCCATAATCCCAGTCATCATCACCCTGAATACTCACCAAGGGGTATCTGCAAAACAATCTAGTGGGGAATTAGCACAAAGCTAAGTGAGGGAACAAATATCTAAACATATACAAGGCCAACATGCCTAAACACAAAGCTCATAAATCCCAGGAGAACCGGCGGTATTGCAACCACCTACAACCAAGGTCGGCCAAAACCAAGGTTTACCGATAGCCCTGCTAACATGGATAACGGTACCAACCCCCTTGTGTACAACAAATGCACATCAAGATCAGATACTGTAAATCCCTAAGCAACAGGCTCAACCGCTCAGCTCATGCTGATCTCCATAATAACATGTATACAGTTCAAATAAGAGCATAATATCAAATAGGATATCATATCCTGTATATCCGAAGATATAAATACACTCACCACAGTCGGCACTACCGTGACACACTCAGTTGACTAATCACTGAGTCTTCTCATATAACCACATGTCAGTATATATATCATAATACTGATTCACAATATGTAATACACTTATTCATACTTCACATGTATATACACATATCACATATATCACTGATATATTAAAATCAGTATATCATACAGAATTATCATAATTCCGAATACAATATCTCCATTCCGAATAAGCAAAGGCAATTCATATGGTTTCACTTCAATTCCGATTAATTAACAAATTCCGCATAAATCCAATTCCGGGTGAAGTCCAATTCCGAATCCAAATTCAATTCCGAATAGCATTTGAATTACTTCTCAATTCCGAACAAGTCATAATTCCGAATGCCTGGCAATTCCGAATAAAGTGTTGTTCCGAATAGAAGCCAAATCCGAGCTCAAAATCAAATTCCGAATACATTAAATTCCGATCGTAAATCATTTCCGAATAAAGGAACTTTAGTCAATTCCGAGTACAGGTCAATATTCAATTCCGAATGTTCAATGATTCCGATCAAATGTAATTCCGAATGAAATGTTCCATATAAAGTTAAGGCATAAGCATTAGGAATTTGGTATATAAGGAATTCATCATTTCCGAGCAAATCATTCGGATTTCATCAAATTCCGAAGGTAATTCATTCGGAATTCATCACAATTAGTTAGTTATCCGGAATCAATCCCCAAATCCGATCATAATGTTCGGAATTAACTCAAATCCGCATGATTCAAACCCATTTCCGAATAGTTCATATGTTCAAGTACATTTTCGATTTCTAACCTTAATTCCAGGCTGTTTTACACATATATACACAATCTAAGTTTCCAGAACTTATTATAAACATATAAACAACTTGAATTCATAACAAATACTAACATGCAACATC
Organism: Pulicaria dysenterica; assembly: GCA_947179395.2. Classification (NCBI taxonomy): domain Eukaryota; kingdom Viridiplantae; phylum Streptophyta; class Magnoliopsida; order Asterales; family Asteraceae; genus Pulicaria; species Pulicaria dysenterica. The sequence continues at coordinate 50,915,043 of OX359295.1, forward strand.
CTAAGTTCATCAATTCATGAAGCATCATTCGGAATTCATATACATTTCAATAAAACCGAATATAAACATAATTAATCAATCAAGTCAGCTAACCTTGTGAATTAGAAATGGCAGAATTAATTCAATAAATCTAATGTTTGTGAAATAAGAAGATGATTTCTCTTATTCCTTCCTTTCTTCGGCCGAGAGCAACAACACACAAACACACACTCAATTTGATCTCAATTGCATGTAATGACTTTGGTGGTGATGGTTATGTGTCTAAACCGAGACACCTCATAACCCACTCACCATTAAATAATTTATTTTAATAATTTATCTAATAAATAATAATTCATATTATTATCACAATTAATTACCAATTAATACATATTGACAATTATTTCACGTAATCAAATATAAATCCCAGGATCAATTAAATTAATTACCTTAATTAATCTAGGCCGGTTGAGAGGGTGTTACAGGTTTCGACCGGTGACTCTCAAGATACAAATTTCAGGTTTCTTACCAAACACACTTCTAAGGAATGGGAATTCAAATTCCAAATCTTTTAGGATTTCAATTCCTAATGTATTCCAATTCCAATTCCTAGCATTCCAACAAACCAAACACTTCCTTAAGGTTTTAATTTTTCCGTGGTTATCAAAACATGCACACATTAACGAGGAAGTAGTTTTGATGGTGGTGTTGTGGTGATGTGTAACGGTGTTGCGGTGGCGCTCTTAAGTCATCAATAGTGAGAAGGAACAAACTCTCCACTTCAATGTGTCGACATTATATTATTTCCATCTTATTGTGTGGCGATGGTGATAATCTATAATTTGTTATGTTGCTTTTTCGACAGTGATGGACGCACTTGATAATGGTGTGGTGGATTGATTAAAGAAAGAGTAGATGAAGGCTAGTCGCCCGTGAATAATGTTACAAATATTTTTCGTAATAGAAACAGTTCTCATTGAAACTTTTTAAAATATAAGAGTTTACAAAAAGCAGCAAGGTCATGTAGTTATTATTTACAATTAAAAATACTTTAAATTGGTCATTATTTTAAAATGATAAAACTGAGAATTTAATTAAATATGATACTTTGAAATATTATAAAAATAGTATGATATTTTTAAATTATGATGGATACATACAATATTTTAATCTTAAAAAAACATATATGAAATCATATTTAATTGTTTTAATTCAAATTAATAAACTGTAATTTCTAAAAGTTAAAATCATATTAAATTTTCAATTTATACGAATAGTTAGGATTTAATTCTACTAAAACGTAATGGATAGAATTGTATAATAAAAATAATCTAATTTAGTATTTTATTTATATTTAATTTAAAAAATGTGTGTGTAGTCTCTCACAACACCTTTCTATAATTAAGTTGGCCCCCAACCTTAGAAATTTGGATTACCGAATCCAGTTAGGAATTGGGGAGTGATGTAATCAACACTAACTAACTAACTAGGAAGCCATTGATCTTCATCTTAGTACGGTCCACTCACTTTGTTATTTTATTTTTTTGGTCTATTATAAAAACTTTAAGGGCGTCCCACATGATCCAACAATAATAGTATACAATATCGGTCCATTAACTATAAGTTTATTACAAGATCAGTTTATCAACTATGAATATCTTCAACTGAGTTGTCGTTTTTCTAATTTTGTTCTAAATCTAGCATATGGACTACACATCTAGTAGATCAATCTACCTCGAGAACCAATCTTAGTCGTTGATTTGATAAGTGAAATTTATGGATGTAGAGCGTGAGGGATAAAGACTTACTTATTAATGACGGTCCTTCTGGATACAATTCACGGTTGGGTATATACATAAATTGTCAAACATCTCTATTAATGATGTTACAAACATTTCTCACATTTCCTGCATAGAAAACAATTATTGTTTTAAATTTCCTACACATACATTTATATATAAATTGATGTTGTAACTCTATATGAAGATGTTTACAATTAGTAATATGGACTCCAAAACATAAACACAAAGCATGACTTCATCTACATGTATTGTCTCAATCACCAAATAGTGTGTTTGTTTGGAAGAAATGGAACGAATGAAGTAATAAGTTTGATGGTGCAATACAATAATCTATTGCATTCAAGTAAGATGACTTTAGAAAAATATTTTCGTGAATATCTTGGAATATTGCAAAATAAATCTGTTAAATAATAATTATCAAGAAATTAATGTTAGGAATAGATTAAGAAATATATTAAACAGTGAAATTTTATTCTATTCCTTGAATTAATACGAATATCGTCACGCCAAATAATTTATAAAATAGCTCATTCCAATCCCAAAAGAGTAATAGATATGTTTTTAATCCGTGAAAAAGACCTTTCCATTCTGACTTTGATTTTTATGTACCAAACAATACTTTAAATTTATAGGGTAAAGCAATCCCAAATAGCCTATAGATTTACATGTTAGCAAAAAGAATAGTGCATGGGAAACAATAATTGAAAAGAGGGTCCAATTGGAAACTTTGAAAGTGGAAGGACTAGATATAACATGAAAATAGTTTAGGGAGATTACTGTAATATACATTCCATTGACTCTAGAAAGAAAGAGAAGCGATTCTGTTAAACTTACTTCTCCAACTGAAGTGACATGATCAAAATTGGTGGTGTGGTTGGTGATCTTTACTCTCTCTTTAAAAATTTAAATTTAATAACTACAAACATTGATTTATCAAGAAAATTGGTTAAGCATTTAGATGAGTAGTAGGTTTAGTTCACCCACTTGTATTACCATGTTCCCATGCATGTGACTTTCTCCCCTTGTAATAAAAATGACATGTGAATATATATAATCTTAACACAGATATAAGATTTAAAAAATAATAAAATAATTTGGTAATCTATACCACCTTAATCATGATAGCTTAAAATATACACAACATGCATATACCTATGAAAAAATTTCAAACGAGAATTGTAATAATCAACCTTTGTTCTTAATTAAAATAAATTAATGACTAAAAATTTAATAGTTTATTAATAACACATGAATAAGAGAATGGAGTTTGAGCTAGAAAATGGAGCTGGTGAAGACTATATATAAAAAGTGTTTACAAAAATATGAGCTAAAGCTAGAAAAGATATGTTTACATTAAAAAAACACATGAATACGTACACAGATAATAACACAAAAATTAAATGGTGTCTTGGTGATTTTGTTAATCGTAATCGCAATCCTGAACTCCTCGTCTTTTTATAAACTACATTAACAAGATTATGGGTATTAATCTTTTGTCATGTTTGGTAAAACTAGCTGCGTACAAGCTAAAGTTGAGGATTATTTTTTGAAAAAGGGTGTTTAAAATAGTAGCTTAAGGCAAAGGTACAAAAAAATAGATTATATAAAAAGGCATATAATTAATAACACAAATAGGAAACATAAAGAATTAAATGGTGTATTGGTAAATTTTGTTATTATTAATCTCAGTTCTCTTTAATAAGCTATCTAAAATGAATTATTTTCAAGGCTCATGTGAAAGCAAAACTAAGAATAAAACGTTTAATATTATAAAAATAAAATCTCAAACTTTTATGATCTCTTATAACACTTTGACCGAACACACCCCCTTTTTTTAGAAAGATTATGTGTGATCATATGTTTTAATAATCTTAAAATTTTGATGGTCAAATAACATTGAAAAACTTAGTATTATAAAAATAAATAAAATTTAAACTCTTGATATATTTGAATAAGATTATGTTAGTATGTTCTATGTTAATATTGTATTGTGTTTTAAGAGTGGTCTCTACATTCACTGCTTACCACATCACCACATCTTCACATCCATTTTATATTTTCACCACTCAGTTTTGTAGTAGTTATTCACAACAATATTGAATCTTAAACGCTCGTAATAAATCATATATAGGTGGTTTCCAGTTACAAGTTCCTATTTTGTAAGAATCATGAAGAACTCATTTAAACTGTTAAGATTGTTTGATTAATATATAGTCAAAAATATTTGTGTCATTTTAATAACTATGTAAAAATTTAAAAGTGGTTAAATTAAACAAATGAAATGCTATAGTTGTTTTGTTGTTGATGTTTCTAAAAAACTAAAAATTTATTATATTTTCTCTCATGATAAAACATTTCTCAATCCTTCTTTTCTAATCATCTAAGCTTATTTATTCTACACTTACCTCTCACCAATATCACCTCTATACATACCATCTCTGTTTTTCTAGTTTTCTGTATTACCTTCCTCCAAGATTTTTATGTATTTGTCACTACCAAGTTTTTGTACCAACAAAGTTATGTTAGTGGGTTGAATACACAGTGACATCCATATAGGGCAATATGCAAGCCTCAAGCCATACGCCATTAGGGAGTAAAACCTTCTTTTATTGTTTCTTGGAAACCCCCATAATGAGGCTCGAACTTGAGACCTTGCAATAGAGTAAAACCTTTCATACCACTAGGACAAGTTCTAGTTAGTATCCCGTTTGAAAGATAATACCATATTTGCTCGATTACTTTCTCACTTTCTTTTTGTTAGCTTTCAACCTGCACATAGTTCCGTGTGGATATTTGTTCTTTTTCCTTTTTTTGTTGTTGTCGATTAGATTATTCACAAGTGGAACATTTTGTGTAAACAATAAGGTTTCTAGAGTTTTTTTAATTGTTGTTCAACAATTAACATTGATATATGCTCATACAAGTAATGAAGTTGGGTTTTTTTTTCCTTTTACTTTCTTCATAACTCAACATGGATGTATGTAGATTAAAAAGTGCATTTTAGTGTTTTCAGAATTGGTTACATGTACAATGAATGAGTGCATATAAAAATATTTCATTTCTTTGCTTGATGTTCAATGAACTATGAATGGTTACATATACTATATAGTCTGTATGGCAATTTAATTGTTTTATATATTTTTATAAATTTTTTAATCTAATTAACAATATATGTAATAAATAGACTAATTAGCTACGATACGTAAGAGAATCAATTAATTTTTCTAATTATATTTATATATTGTTCACAGAGCAGATAGAAAATCTCTGATGTGTCACAATAAATGCCACGTGGGATGGAGTGTGAGAAACCGTCAAATTCAATTCAATTTTAATTCAATTAGGAGAGGGTTAAATGAAATTCTGAGGGTGTTTTATGAAATATTTTAGGGGTTTTTATGAAAATTGTATTATAATATAATTAATATAAGTTGTTTATAAATTATGTTTAATAACTTGTGATATATTTTGTTTCGATAAAAAATAATTATACATTTACGACCGTCTCATTTTTATCTACATTTTGGTATAAATTTTATCTTATTATGACATATTTTTTAAAATTAGTATATTCGTCGTTTTTGTTTCCATCAATAGCGTGAATCGCATTGATTGGTAGATAATGGGAAAAATGGTAACATTACATTTAAATTCAATATAACTAGAGGGTTCAGATGTAAATTGCGAGGAGGTTGTATGTAATATGGGAGGGGTTTTATGAAAATTGTATATTAGTGTAATTAATTATAGGTTGTTTGTAAATTATATTTAATAACTTGTGATATATTTTATTTAGAGAAAAAATCATTATTATATGTGTGATCATCTCATTCATGCGTTCTAACGTGATAAGAGTATTTTTTTCACATTACGTAAAAATTACTTATGTTAACAATAATGAACACGAGAAAATACATTAATATTATACTAAAAACTTTTAGAACTTAAATACAATTTTACGTTTTATAAAATAGTACTTATAAAAAGTGAGAAATGTTCAATATAGTTCATATTTATTGTATAGTCCCAAGGGACTAATCTTAGCCCTTGGATCAGCCCCATCAATGGTCCACATTGAATTTTAAAAATTTGGGCGGAGTGACATTTTCGTAATTAACATTTAATGATTTTACCATCACATGTGATTGTATACTGAATCACATGTGATTGTATACTGAATCACATGTGATTTTAAATTGAATCACATGTGATCAAATATTAAAATTTAGGACTATGCTTTTTATATGGACTATATTGAACACAACTCTATAAAAAGTATAAAAAATATATAAATATGTTATCCCATATATTTGTTTATAATTTAATTTCGTTGTTCTTTTTATTTTTTTATTACAATGTAATTGTTATTTGTAGATTCATTTAAACCTATTTTTATTCATCTTTTCAATCATAAAAACAGCAATAACTTTATATATGTTTATTAATGATGTAATATCAAAACCTTCTCACATTACATGAAATATATAATAAAACATCTATTAATTACTTTTAAATTTATTAATTACGTCGATCACCAGTAAAGAAGAATGTACAGACATACACATATAACTATCCCGGACCCGGCCAACAGACGGGTATAACACTAGTTACTTTTGGTAAAGATGGTACTTAAATACTTAATCGATGTCATGAGATTAATTATTGTTATAAGCTCAAATAAAGCCTTCTATTTCTCAATAGTGACAAAAAAAACCTCAATTTTGACAACCTCTGATAGAAGGATCTGATTTCTATGATTTGGTCATTAATTTAATACTTTTAAATTATTTTTAATAATCTTACTCTTTTCGATTTACTTTAACACACAATCATTATTACGATTATAATACGTTATGAATTAATGAAACAAACATGTTAGGTTTTATAATATATATTATATTATAATACTTTTAACTACACAACATAAATATTTTTCATATTTATTATCATGCCAAAACACTTTAAATAAAACATAATTAATATATTTATAGTTTGTTCATCAAATTAAATAACTCATAAACCTTTTAGTGTGTGTAATATAATGTAATTAACTAAAAATAGATAACATGACTTTTATAAAAGATGATTATTATTATTATTATTATTATTATTATTATTATTATTATTATTATTATTATTATTATTATTATTATTATTATTATTATTAATTATTATTATTATTATTGTTATTATTATTATTACAATACATAAGAATTTCTTTTTGTTAGAACCTACTCAACCTAGAGGGGGGGTGAATAGGTTATTTCACTTAGTTTACCAATTTTTCACAAATAAAAATTTGTAAGTTGTGTTAAAAATATTTTTCTTGAAGTTTATAACACAACAAATATATATACTTGAAATAAAGAGAGTAAGGGTAGAGAGATATCACCAATTAGTAGACAAGAGATTTATAGTGGTTCATGCAAGTGTTAACAAACTTGCACTACATCCACTCCTTGGCCTCACCCACCAAGAGTTTGCTCCACTAGCTTCTCTCTTTGAAGGTAGAGATAAACCTTTTACACTTCTATTTTTCACTTGCAAGAATTAACACTTCAAACTTGCAAGTAAGGTAAAGATAACCTTGCTTCACTCTAATTCTATATGCTAGAGTTGATCCTTACTTCTCTCTAATTCTAAAGGCTAGAGATTATCCTTACTTCACTCTAATTAGAAAGGATAGAGTTGATCCTTACACTATTACAAAATATATAGAAAGATGATGTAGTGTTTAAGCTTTGAAAGCTTTGCTCTTGCTTGATTCTTGATCTTGAATGATAGATGAATTATCAAAGAATATGAGCTCACAAGATAAGAATATATGTTATGTGTTTTTGCTTGTGCAAGAGATACTAAAAATGAGGTTTGAGTTGGTTTAAATAAGGAAAAAGGTGAAAGTCCAAAAGCTGTCCAGTACCCTCACGGTCGATCCACGGTCGACCGTGGCTAAAAACGTGAGGTACCTGAACTTTCTTGTTTTTTGCAATATAGACGTTGGACTTTATTTAAAACCACACTCTACTCATTTTTACCATAAAAATCAACTGAAAAGTATATGTTCAAAAGGTTGGTTGATCCCATACTCTTAAAGTTTGAATTTAAACACATATATGAAAGTTTGGAAACCAATACACAAAGCATGTTGGAATTTTACCCCTTTGGGAGATTCCTTTGCTAATTATGGTGGTGTATTGTTTCAAAGTAGGATTGTGTTTGTTATTTGCTTAAAATAGGAAGTCTTAGATTTAATCAACCAACACAATTGAGTTTTATAAAATCTTTGTCATTTTTATAAAGTTTTTATAAAAATAATTTTATAAAAACATAAACTAATTTAATTATTTTATTTGTAAGCTCATATAATTCGAACTCTTGTTTGTAGATATCTTCGTCATCGGCTTTGAAGATATCATCTTCACTTGTTAAGTACGAGTTCGGTTGACTTGAAGAAGAACAACATTTAAGAGTTGTGAGCTAAGCAGCGACGGTTGATTCACGGTCGACCGTGGTATCGACCGTGAATGTTGATTTATCTTGATTTCTTCTTTTCTTGTTGAATTGAAGTCTTTTACTTGTTTGTACTTCACTTGATCATCAATTTGAGGCTTGTTAATTTTCTTTAAGAATATAGATATGAACATATGAATAATTTTGATAAGCAATAGTATCACATGTGTATATTTTTATCATCATCAAAACAAGGAGTGCACTTTTAAATGTATGACCATGTATGCACCAACACTTTTTAAACTATAATACCAATATATTTTACTTTAACATGTTATAAAATTCTACTATATGTTCATTACAATGAAAATGATAATTATTAATCTTATCATATTTTAATATAAGCCTAACATTAATTAATTTACATAGAGAATTTATACTTTTTATTTAATTAGAATTAACATTATTTTTAATTGAGTTATCGGTATGTTTGAATGGATATTTAAAGGGTTAAATGCATCAAAATCTATGGAACTATCCCCATATTAACATTGTGTGTAACAAACTAAAATTTGTTTCCTAAAATAACTACAACTATCCAAAATTTCCAACTAATATAACTTTAACCTGTGATTACCTGTTGTCGTTACCATTTGATACACTTGACATTTTTTTAAAATACTATGTGGCACTCTACGTAGGATAAGTTGTTATTATTATTATTATTATTATTATTATTATTATTATTATTATTATTATTATTATTATTATTATTATTATTATTATTGTTATTATTATTATTATTATTATTATTATTATTATTATTATTATTATTTTAAATACAACTTACACATCTCCATTATTATTAAATTTTTAAATACACATCTGCATCTCCATCTTCATCAACACAACAACTAGAACACTTCACCCTATCATCTTCACCACCACTCCTCCGCCACCTCCCTTCTCTGCCGCCTCATCGCCTCCTTCCTCCATTTCCGACGACGACTTCAACCACAACCGCCGCCATCGCTAACTGCCGCCTCATACGCCATCGTCGTTTTTTGAGTTTTCACCTCTGCTTCACTTTTCAAAATCAAACGAACATTACATCTACTTCATAGATCTGCTTCAAACTCAAAAAACAAAAAGGAGTATGAGTTTGAGGGTTTTCATCGATCTTTTTCTTAGAAAACGAAAACGAAAATAAATGTGCTTCACAGATCTGCTTCTAGGGTTTTCATTTATATTTTTTTATTAAATTCTTGGGCTTCGATCTTGTTTGGTGTTGATCTGAGTTTGAGTTTTGTTCAAGCTCAGATCAAACGAATATGAGTTTTCATTTGAGTTTTGATCTTGTTTGGTGTAAATCTGAGTTTTGGACTTCGATCTTTTTTTATCTGAGTTTGAGTTTTGATCCGAGTTTTTATCGATCTTGTATGGTGTTGCTTGAGTTTTGGGCTTCGATCATCATTTCCATTTTTATGTTGATACGGGCTTCGAAATCTTGTTAGTTTTTAGGCGGCGGCGGTGGTGGAAGTGCGGATGGTGGTGGTTGAAGATGAAGGATATGGTGGCAGGTGGTGATTGAAGATAGAGGTGGCGTGGATGGTAGTTGATGGTTATGGTTGAATAAGATGGTGGTAGTGGTGGTGGTTGAAAATGGAGGTGGTGCTGGTGGCGGACGAACTAGGTAGTGGTGGTGGTGGCAGTGGTAGTGGTGGTGGTAAGAAGGTGTTACTAGGTATTGAAGATGATGAAATACACAAATAATAATAGTAATAGTAATAATAATAATAAATAAATAATAGTAGTAGTAGTACATAATACTACAATAATGCCACATGTAAATTACTTTAGAAAAGAAAAGAATAAAATAATGGGTTACTAGCTCCATTTCGGCAATTACCTGCTTTGCAGGTCAAAATTACATAAATTGCAAGTTTTTGATAGTTTATCGTATTTTAAGGAACAAATTTTAGTTTGTTACACACAATGTTAATATATGGATAATTTCATATATTTTGGTGCATATAACCCGTATTTAAACTAGTTAAGTGTTATTATAAGGTTTAAACTTAGGGAAAATGTACTAAAGTTATTTTCTTTAAATTTGTGATTAAGTTCAAAAAATGATTATCTATCTATCTATCTATTTCTATATATAAAAGGCATGCAAATTTTCTAAAAATAACCATAAATTGAGTTTTAATCAACCAATCACAATCTTCAATTTTAGAATTACTCAAATTTCAAAATAAGAAAGATTTTCGATAACTAAACCTAATTTTAAATCAATAGAGAGGGGCTAGATGAAAATTGTGAGAGGATTTTATAAAACATGTAGGGGGCTTTTATAAAAATTTAAGGGGGTTTTATAAAAATTGTAAATTAATGTAATTAATTATAGGTTGTTTATACATTATGTTTAGTAACTTTTTATATACTTTACTTAGAGAAAAAATAGATATATATTTACGACCGTCTCATTTTTATCTACGTTTTGGTATAAATTTTATTATAATATGACACTTTTTTTAAAATTAGTATATTCTTAATTTTTTGTTATCCATTATATTAGTGAGTAAGTAATTTTTTGTTTCGCTAAGTGACTTTTTTTAGAATTATGGTGATAAGTTGAGTGATCAACTTGAATATTTTATTCAAAGTATTTAGTTATTGATTTTAGAGCATTTTCAATCTTATTAGAAAGATGTATGAAACCTCTGGTCTAAAATAAAATGTATTATTAAAAGATGATATATTATATATTTAAAAAATCTAAATTAAGAGATATAAGATAGTTGGTCTTAATGGTCCCGAGACTATATTATTAGTGTAGGTAGTTAGCCAAAAGTACGAAAATTTTCTCTTACTTGCAAATAGAAGTGTTAATTTTCTATACACAAAACAGGAATCAGTTATCGATTTTTTTATTATTCAACACGAGTCATTATTTTTTTTTCTTTTACTTGCAAAGTGTACGAAAATTCGGCTTTAGAAGTGGAAATGCAATTGAGTCCGTTCAAAAGGTTAAGACATATGGTCATTAGTAGTGGATTTAAGCATGAAGATGAGCCTCTTTATCAACTAATTTGATTCATTAAATAATCAAACAATTCTCTAATGGTTTATGTTATATTTCGGGTTTAGTCATGTAATGCGCGTGTGTACAACTCTGTATGTATATTTTCTTTCTCTTAAACATGCGCGCTTAAAGCCTCATTTAATTAGTAGTTTGGAAAGCCTTTCATGTGTAAAAAGTTAAAAAAAGGGTTAAAGTTGCTTAACACAAACAGACTTTTCCCAATGTTCTGATATGACACATTAACTTTTTTTTACACATATGGCCATTTAACTTACCAAAACCGTGTCGATATGGCCAAAACGCGACCTGCAACCTGCCAAGTCGGTTTCAGCCCGTTTTTTGCGATTTTTGGGTCGATTTTTGATCGTTTTTTGTGATTTTTTGTAGAATCTTGTAATTTATCATTATACATTTCAAATGACACCAAATTCATGAATTTTCGTCAAGTATTGAGAGAGAATTTCGAGCTCAAAGTTTCGTTTTTTTGGGTTTTTTTTCCGAAAACAGGGCAGAAAAAAGATTTTTTTTTGCTTGATTCTTGATCGTTTTACCTCATTCTTTTTATAGATTGTCGTAGATAATCTTTTTACCTTTCAATAGACACCAAATTCATGAAAAACCATCAAATGTAGGCCAAGTTATTGCTAATTAAAGTCGATAAATACCAATTCGACACCCTTACGGTATTTCAATAAATTGACACATTTTAAACTCGTTTTTATTCGTTTTTTTTGTACTACTTGATAGACAACTCGATTACCTTTCCATAGAGTCAAGAATAATTGATTTTCGTTAAGTGTACAAGGAGAATTTTGGCTTCAAAGTTTGTATTCGAAGTGAAGGAAATTGGGGAAGAAGGTGACCTGCTATTGCAGGTCAAAATTATCAAAATGACTATAATAACAGGTTTCTTACAAGTTAAATGGCCATATGTGTAAAAAAAATGTTAATGTGTCATATCAGAACATTGGAGAAAGCCTTTTGTGTTCAGTGACTTTACCCCTAAAAAAAAGATTAAAAGTTTTGATTTGTAACAACAATGGAAATGTTACAAACAAAACAACATAAGTAGTCTACAAATAAGTGTTTCAAAAAATTTGGTTATAATTTTTTGTTAAAAATTCTGACATGCGTAAGTTTTAGGTAATATTTTATTTTTATTTTTATTTGAAAATTTTAATATCTCAAATACACTTTCGAAATACTCGTGCATGCACGAATCAATAAACTAGTGTTTTCATATATAGATAATAATTTTGAGAAATAGAAAAGTATAGTTGCATCTAATCTAATTTTATTAAAAAAGTAACTGAATTCTGCCGGGGGGAGAGTAGGTCTGTTTCTCTATCATATCATTAAATTTAGGGGGAAGAAATGAGATAAACGCCAAATATGTAACAGAAATACCGAAAACAATTTGTTAGTTGATTACTTAATTAATATCGTTAGTCGTTTTAGCTTCAACACAAGTATAGCGGGAGTCACGCCAATAATCATGCGCGTCTCATTGAATTATTTTTATTTTATTAAATTCATACCACACTACAAAAGTGATAATGAAAATGAGTTATAAGATAAATGGTACCAATGACTAAATTATTCTTTATTTAAAGGGTTTTTGAGTGTAACATTAACTAATTTAGATTATGTTAACATGCTCGTAAGATAGAATAATCATATATTATTATGTAATAAATTATTATAAATGTTAAAATGATAATTTTTATCATTTGCATTGTTATTTTGGAATCTTTATAAAACAACTTATCACATTTAGAGTTAATTAATGTGTACAAGCATTTGACATTTCTACTTGTACATTTAAGCATTTTTTATCCAAAAACATACATTAAAAAATCTCAACAAAAAGTATGTCCAAATAAGAAAGTGGTTAGTTAATCAAAAGTTAATGCTTATAAGAACTAAAAAGACAATCGATAGAAAAAGCAGTTAAGGTTCAACTATAAGCCATACTAATCAAAATCAAATCTTGAACAATCCAAGTGACGACACCTGCTTTTGTGTGCGGTGTTGATTATTTCTTGATAATCATATATATCTATTATTCTATAATCTTTTTTAACTAATCCAAACACAAATTCATCAAACACATAAGAGATTCAAATACTTACTTGATGAATAGAAAAATCTTTGTAAGCATGTGTGATGTAGAAGAAGAAACAATTGATTCACGTTATGATGTCTTAATCGATGGATGACTACACAAAAAACTCTTTTGGTGTTCTTAAGCGATCGACTTATGCAATTATGCGTGAAAAAAATCCTGAGAGTTTTGTTTTCTTGTGTATTTTATAGACATCTAAATAGAAATCACATTTGTCCCATTTATATAATTACGGTTACTTCCATCAAGTAACATTTAGGAAAGATGGGGTACCTTTATATTGGCATAGTTACTATCATTAGAAAAAAAATATATATTAACACTTAAATAATTATCACAAAATGGTCCTAAGGCCACATTTTATTGGGTATTTTCTAACATTCTCCTACTTGGCCAAGTGACCATTTATAATGAGTATACATAAAGTTGATCAAGGTAATACTCATTGGGTTTTATATCAAAACCATAGCAAAAAGTTGACCAAGGTAATACTCATTGGGTTTTATAATTACATTAAACATTAATAAGAGAATTATGCTCTCATATAAGGTCTTCAGTAAAAGTCATTTTCGTTCTGAGCTCGTGAAAAGTTTTGTGTGGTAGACCTAAGGCCAACACAAAAACACTTAGTAAACTTTAAGCCACAATGACAGAGTGTATACAATATAAAACTGCATGGATTTGTCTATAGATTAATAAGTGCATGCATATACTAGTATAGACAAATTAACTAAAATTTTAGAAGAAACTTATAATTACATTAAACATTAATAAGAGAATTATGCTATCATATAAGGTCTTTAGTAAAAGTCATTTTCGTTCTGAGCTCGTGAAAAGTTTTGGGTGGTAGGCCTTTCATTATCGGATCCGTAAGCATATAATGAGTGCTAATGTACTCGATATATAGATTATTCTCCTCAAACTCATTCTCGTACTAATAAGAACTTTGTATCGAGATATAATCCAGCCCCGCTAGAACTGTTATTATTCGAGAAACTAACGGTGGTAGAATTGTCACAGTAAATCCTCAATGGTCTCGATACGGAGTTCACGACTTTGAGTACCACCAATAACATTTCTCAACAATATTCGGTGGCATGTTGCGTTATAAACCGCAACATACCTGGGCCATCATAGTTGAGGTTGTCATTAGTTGTTTATGACTCCTCCACGAGATAGGCTCGCCTTCTAACATAAAGACTTACCCCGAAGTCAAATTTCTTATCGTCTTTGCACTTAGCAAAGTTGGAATCAGAATGACCAATCATTTCTAAATACTCAGTTCTTCTATAAGTTAGTTTGTACCCTTTTGTCCCTCGAAGATATCGCAACACTTTCTTTATCACTTTTTAGTGATCTAGGGCGAGTTAGCTTGATATCGGGATTGACACTCTGGATTTCATTTCAAGAATTACAATTAGTACCAAATACGATTAAGAGATAACTGTATAAACATCAAATGCGATTGGCACTCTGGATTTCAATTCAAGAAAGTACGATTGAACTCAACTATGATTGTAAGACATGGCATCAACTCAAAATATCAAAAAAAATTAGGGTTATTACAGAAGGTTACGACGGTGAAAAAAATAAGCAGGCTGGTAGATAGGAAAATTAATTTAAGCAAGCAAGCACATATGAGAATTAATCGAAGTAGGCAAGCAAGCAGGTGATTTAATTCAAGCAACCAACCAACCAAGTAGATGAAATTAATTCAAGCAAGCAAACAAGTAGGTCAAAATTTCAATTCTTTTATCAAAAAAAAAAAACGTACGACAGCAAGAAACTTTCGATCTTTTTTCTTTTCAATCTTTTGATAAAAACTAACCTTTTGATTCATTCTTAACTCTAATACCCGTTGTAAGTTCTCAATTGTATCAAGTATCAATGGTAATTGAAGCAAATTTACAATGATGATGTATGATCTTAGTATATGAACAGGAGAGAAAACACCAAAAACACACTTTGATCTGAAATATTGAAATGCTTAAATGGATTAGGGTTAGTTACATTGTTTATATACCTATCGGGTATTTTCACTATATACCATATACTTCTAGAAAATACAAATGAATACAACTTGGGTCTAACACCAGTCTCGTCAAATGATCATGTACCAGCATTATATATTGTAGGAACTTTAGAATGAATGTGTTGATTTATTCATTCACCAAATAAGGTATTTATAGATACAATTACATAGGGAATCTTATCCCTTGATAAGATAAATATTACATTTAAACTAAGATAAACCTTATCTAAACATTATCACTAAATAGGATAAACATTATCACTAATATACCCCCGCAGTCGTAGCAGGAGGTAGCCGAACGCTGAGACTGGAACGAAAATCATCAAATAACACTTTAGGCAAGCCTTTTGTGAAGATGTCGGCTATCTGATACCGCGAAGGCATGTGTAACACTCGAACTTGACCCCGTTGAACCTTTTCTCGTACAAAATGTATATCCATCTCGATGTGTTTTGTACGTTGATGTTGAACCGGATTACCCGCAAGATAAATAGCACTAACGTTGTCACAGTAGACAATAGTTGCATGCTGAAGAGGGTGATGTAGTTCGAGTAGAAGATTGCGTAGCCAACATGTTTCGGAAACCACATTAGCTACCCCACGGTATTCGGCCTCGGCACTTGATCGTGACAAAGTAGTTTGTCGTTTGGAGGACCAAGAGATAAGATTATTACCCAGATAGACACAATATCCGGATGTGGATCGACGCGTGTCGGGGCATCCTCCCCAATCCGCATCCATATAGGAAACCAACGAACGGATGGGGGTTTTAAACAAATATAGACCATGCGAAAGTGTACCCTTGATGTAACGAATGATCCGTTTGAGAGCATTAAGATGCGAAGTACGTGGATCATGCATATGGAGACAAACCTGTTGTACTGCATAGGATATATCCGGGCGAGTAAATGTGAGATATTGCAATGCCCCGGCCAAACTTCGATATGATGTTGGATCGTCGATCGGATCGCCAGATTTCGAACTCAATTTTGAGTTTGTGTCAACCGGAGTAGTGGTAGGGTTACAAGATGACATGCCAGCGCGTTCAAGAATTTCCATGGCATACTTTTCTTGGGACAGAAAAAGATGGTCCTTATTACGAGTAACCGAAACACCAAGAAAGTAGCTAAGGGGACCAAGGTCCTTCATCGAAAACTCCTTAGCAAGAAGAGACATAAAGTGCTGCCGTAAGCTGTCCGATGATGTTGTAAGAATGATATCATCAACATATAAAAGAATGTATGCCATATCATGACCATGTTTATAAATAAAGAGTGAGTGGTCACATTTGCTGTGTGTAAACCCCAAAGTAGCAACAAAATCTGTAAACCGTTGATACCAGGCCCGTGGGGCCTGTTTAAGGCCATATAATGATTTTTGAAGAAGACACACATGGTTAGGATACGATGGATCCCGAAACCCCATGGGTTGATGCATGTAAACAACCTCATCCAAATTGCCGTGTAAAAAAGCATTCTTGACGTCTAATTGATGAATAGACCAAGAATGAGATAATGCAATGCTTAACACCGTACGAATGGTAGAAGGTTTAACCACTGGACTAAATGTTTCACCACAATCCACGCCAACCTGTTGAGACCTGCCATCACAAACCAAACGAGCTTTGTATCGCTCAAAAGAACCGTCAGATTTCTTTTTATGTCTAAAAATCCACATACACCGAATAATATTCATATTTGGATGACGAGGAACTAACTTCCACGTGTTATTATCAATAAGTGCATTAAACTCGTCATGCATGGCATGGTTCCAATTAGGATCACGGAGGGCATCGGTAGGGTTACAAGGGAGAGGAGATATGGTGGGGGCGGAAGCGTGAAGATTAAGGATTCTTTTTGGTTTAGTGATGCCGGACATGCTACGAGTGTGTATTGATCTCAGTGCGGGTGCGGGCGGTGGTGGTGGAGGTGACGGAGGGGACGGTGGTGATGGTGGTGGTGACGGTGGGGGACTATTGGGCGTAGGAGAGGTGGGGGACGGAGGCGTAGGTGGGGTGGGGTTTGAGGATATATATGGGGTGAAGGAGGGATGGATAGGATCATGTAGGAAGGTATAAGATGGTTTAGGGGAATTGAGATTGGCGAACGGAAAAGTGTGTTCGTCAAATATGACATGGCGTGAAAGAATAATTTTTCTAGTTTCAAGATTGTAGCATTTGTACCCCCTATGGTTGGAGGGGTACCCAAGGAAGACGCATGGTGTAGATCGTTTTTGAAGTTTATGGATGGTGGTAGAGGGGAATAGAGGATAGCAAAGACAACCGAAAACGCGGAGGTGGTCATAAGAAGGAGTGCGGTGATAAAGGATGTGAGTAGGAGTTGAGTAGTGTAAGAGTTTACTAGGAAGGATATTGGATATGTAGGTTGCCATTTGTAGGGCATGTTGCCAAAACGAGGCGGGAACCGAGGAGTGGGTAAGAAGAGTACGGATGATGTTATTTAGGGACCGGATTTTGCGTTCGGCTTTGCCATTTTGAGAAGATGTATGAGGGCAAGAGAAGCGAAATTGCATGCCATTTTTAGTACAAAATTGGTGAAAAAGGTTATTAGAGTATTCTTTGTCATTATCACATTGAAAACACTTTATATTAAGTTCAAATTGTGTACGAATTAAAGTGCTAAAATTGAGAAAAATAGAATACACTTGAGGCTTTTTAGCAAGAGGATAAGTCCATAAATAATTCGATTTATCGTCTAAGAATAAAATATAATAGCTATGACCTCCCGAACTAACAACCGGTGAGGTCCAAAGATCACTATGAATAATATCAAACGGAAAACTAGTACTAGTAGACGAATCACTAAAAGGTAAACGGCTATGTTTGCCAAAGACACAAGAAGAACAAACTTTAGATGTAGCTAAAGACTCAAACGAAAGACTAGAACTATTTTTAAGACTACGTAATAAAGAGGACCCGGGGTGACCGAGTCGATGGTGCCAAAGGTCTTGAGAAACGTCTGCAAAGGCTGCTGGAGAAGGGCGGGGCTTGGATGAAGAGAGGGAGAGCGGGTAGAGATCGCCGTCACTATCACATCGGAGGAGAGTTGTCCGCGTCCGGTAATCCTTCACATTAAAACCAAACGGGTCAAATTCAATGGAAATAAGATTATCTTTGGTAAGACGGCGAACGGATAATAGGTTTTTAATAAGATGTGGAACATGTAAGACATTGTTTAAGCGAAAGGAGGGAAAAGGAGAATGAAGAGTTTGATTACCCATACCGTGTACCCGTAATTCAGACCCATTACCAACCACAACATTGTTTAAAGTGCCATTATTAACATAAGACGAGAAGTTACCTGTCGTGTTCGTCATGTGAGATGTAGCACCCGTGTCAAGATACCAATTTTGATCCGGAGGATTCAAGGTCATTGTGTGGAGGGCTTGTTCAATGTCCGTTGGAGTGGAGCCGGTTTGGGATGGTCGAGACCCGAGAAGTCCCGAAGAGGGGTTAGGTGGTGTTTGCGATGGGTGGACAGCATAGGTGGGACGAGCCCACGGGTTTGTAGGGTAGGGGCAAGGCGGATAGGTCCAGATAGGCGGGTTCCAAGCCCAGGTTTGCATGTTCCAAGGTATGTAAGGTTGTGTGCGACCCCGGCCGCGGCCTCGTCCCCTGCCACGAAAAGAAAAATCGCGACCACGGCCTGGAGAAGCGACAGGGGCAGCAGCGGTTTGGTCTTTTTCCGACGAGCTAGAGGCGGCGTGCAAAGCAGTAGCAGTGGCGGCAGCTGCACTAGGTGCGTGAGCGGCTTTGCGTTGTTCTTCCAACATTAATTTAGATCTCGCTTGATAAAAATCCGGTAGCTTGTCCATCTGTTGAATCATCATAGCAACCCCATCATAAGATTCATTCAAACCGGAAATTAATTGCAATACCTGACGGTTCATCGGGATAGGAGACCCGATATTTTCTAGTTGATCGGCGATCATCTTGACTTCTTGGCAATAAGCATGCATACTTGAGAAATCATCGAGCTTGATATTAGAGAACTTATTTTCAAGATAAACCACACGAGTATTTTTGTTATCTTGAAAGATGTTAGCGAGGGCAGACCACGCATAGGCGGCGGTAGTGTTTGGCTTGAGAATGGTATGAAGAAGATCATTCGAGATAGTGCCATAGATCCATTGGAGAACGATCGCATCAATGCGAGACCAATCGTCATCATGTTTTTCAGCCGATGTAGAAGAAGAAGGAGGAGTGATGTGATCGATAACACTAAAAGCCCGGCAGTGGATCTTGAATAATTCTGCCCAAGAGGTGTATTGTCCCTTCTCGATTTCAAGGGTGAGAGGGATAAAGCTTCGAATGTTGTTAACCGTGATCGCCGGATGTAGTTTAGAGGAGGAAGGGGTTGCGTCGGCCATGGGGAAGACGTGGGAGAGAAGAAAAAATCGTAAAAGAGAGAGAGGAGATAAGAGGCCGACGGTGAGGGTAGGGTTTAGGTAGAGAGAGGGTTAGTCTCTGATACCATGTAGGAACTTTAGAATGAATGTGTTGATTTATTCATTCACCAAATAAGGTATTTATAGATACAATTACATAGAGAATCTTATCCCTTGATAAGATAAACATTACATTTAAACTAAGATAAACCTTATCTAAACATTATCACTAAATAGGATAAACATTATCACTAATATATATGTATAAATAAAAATAAACAGTTTAATATATGTGTTGAGCTATAGTACGTGTTGGACATATGCTTGTGTGTGTATATATATACTTGCAGAGGACATCTGCATTTGTCTTAACTCGATGCATACACTAGTTTTGGTATAAATTCCTATATGTATATCTTTACGGTTGTTTTTGGTCCCTACATATATGATATCCATTACATATACTTGGGGTTTACGTACGTACATGCAAGTTGTTAACATAAGCTTCTGTTTTTATTTTATTTTTGGTACATGCATGTTGTCGTGGTGAGCCAAACAGCTATGTGTCCTGAGCCTATCTCATAGACCTACTTAATTACAAGGTGAAGATTACCTAAATGAAAGAATTTTAAAACCATCATTCTCAAGCTTCTTCAATTGGTAAGCATTCTCACTGTTATGTAAATGACAAAATTTCCAGATTTGTACGTCCTCTCTGTTAGAGTCAGGGATTAGAATAACAACAAACTTGGATAATTCTGTGGATCATGTTTACAACACTATTCGAAAACTGTAATTCGATCCTATGCGTTGAGTTGCGTTGAAAGAGACCAAATTCCGGAAGAATGATGATGCAGGATCGTTTCTATATCTTATGTATTGCGAAAAACGGGTATTTAATGATGAAGAAGATGACGGTTGTGGGTGATTACTTTTGACGGGAAAACTACGGTAGGGCCGATGGTTCCTGGAACCCGACAAGGGGCGCTGCTCCCGGACCCCTGTGTGATCCCCATATTAACTTAATTTATCCGAGCATGCATTCCGCATCTCTAGACTCGGATTATATATCTAATTTTTGCTAATCTAACATTAATCTCAATCATATTAAATAACTCGGTGATACTGAAACAACACCCCGTTTATTTAACCTTGCTCAAAGACTCAACTAATTAAGCTATGCATTGATCTACCTAACATCAAAACAGAATACTATCATACAATAAAGCTTCTATTTGTAAATATGTTTAATTATTAAGTACTACTGTGACAACAATTTTATGGACCGATTGTGTAGATAAACAAGATGGCTTTTACTGCGTGTTAGGCAAAAGCTTATAATAAACAAAATAAATAAAATAACATCTAAACATAAATATTAAAAACGTGAGTTGCGGTAGAAGAGAAAAAGTAAAAATAAATATAATATAAAAAATAACATTCAAACACAAATTTTTAAAATTAAGTGAAAATTTTAAGTATTCAGATTCAGAAAAATGTTTGTTAATAGAAAAACCTTTTTTAATGTATTCCAAAAACATTTAACATATCAAATCAATTATTTTTATATAATAATAAATGTAAATACTGACTTGCAATATTGATTGAAATGATGCGTGTGGTTACATGTCCAAAACACTAAAAGGTAAAATCAAGAAGTGCGAAAGCAGAATCGAACATGGATTTTCAACATCAACATTAATTAGTGTGTATACCATTAGGCTAAAAGTTTAATTTATTTCTTTTCTTACACAATCATACATATTTTTTTTTTTTGAAAAAGACACAACATACATATTAATAATTATATTAACGTATGCAAAAAAAAATTTAAAAAAAAGTATTATTCATTTGCTCCTGGTAATTATTATAATTATATAATACGTGAGAAATGAAAATATTTTTGATCAATGCTTAATGAAACTAAAAAATGTCTACTTTAACCATTAGTATTATCTATTATTCTTAATATATATATATAATAACATTTAGTATCGGAGTAAACAGTAACTTCTCCTATTAATATTATATATTTAAATTCTAAATCATAACATAGGTTATAACTTAGCATGATTGGTAAGTACATTGATCTCTACACAATAGGTACATGGTTCAAGCCTCCCCAACTTCTTTTGATTTTGTTTTAACATTATTTGAGTTCCACCTCTCCAATTTTCTTTTCAAATCCAACTCTCTTTTTTTTCTTCTCAATTATCCCTTTTCGCGTTACTATTTTCTTTTCCTTAAAGAATTGCATACTTTTTTTTATCTCTACACAATAGGTACATGGTTCAAGCCTCCCCAACTCCTTTTGATTTTGTTTTAACATTATTTGAGTTCCACCTCTCCAATTTTCTTTTCAAATCCAACTCTCTTTTTTTTCTTCCTAATTATCCCTTTTCGCGTTACTATTTTCTTTTCCTTAAAGAATTGCATACTTTTTTTTATCTCTACACAATAGGTACATGGTTCAAGCCTCCCCAACTCCTTTTGATTTTGTTTTAACATTATTTGAGTTCCACCTCTCCAATTTTCTTTTCAAATCCAACTCTCTTTTTTTTTCCCAATTATCCCTTTTCGCGTTACTATTTTCTTTTCCTTAAAGAATTGCATACTTTTTTTTTTGTTTTATAATAGTAAAAATATATATTTCATATTTAGTTAGTTAAATTCCATTTTGAATTTATAATATTTAATAGGAAATTTCTTATATAAAATGTAACCTTCTTCATAAGTTTTCTATAAGATATGTATATTTTACACTTTCCTCGTAAAATCCAGAATACATAACTTTTTTTATTTGGTATTTAAAAATAAACATATGTTTGTAACCGTTTCTTATCTATATTTTAATATAAACTTTGTTGTCATACGATGTTTCTTACATAAATTTATTTTTTAAAATCGTAATACTTGTAATTTTTAGTACTTAATGTTTTGTGTACATATAACTATACATTTGTGATTATCTCTTTTTTCTCTACATTTCGATATTAATTTTGTAGATGCTTTGTTACTGGTGTAAGAGTTATTCTATTGTGTTCATCAATTATTGATTTGTAAATAACAATACTATAAAATATCTCGGTGACTATTTCGTCTATGCAAACAATGCATCATTGAATATAACTTCTTGTTTTTTATTGCTGCTGCAACGCGTGGGTATTTCTACCTCGTTTTCAATTAGGCATGAAGATAATATTATAATTCGCTCTACAAGCTAAGATGTACACACTTTAAGCTAGTTTAACTATAAACACACGGGTTAATATAAAGTTAGTAAACACTAAACATTAATAAAATGATCTTAAACAGGGGTAATAACTTCAACAAATCCACAAGCCAGGCCCATCAACAATTCAGTTAAGGAACAAGAAAACACCTCAGTCGTTTTACACGGAAGGTGTTTCAGATCTAGCGAAAACACAAGATGCTGTTCACAAGGAGTTACGGATTGGAGTTTCGCAAATACAATCAACACAGGAGGTAAGTCAAACAAAAGAAGTCAATAACAACGCGTCGCAAATTTCAGAGTCACAGTTCTCAAAAGCAGGTTCGGAAAACACAAGATCGAGAAAGGTGTGGAAGGGCACAAGAAAACTAAGCTTTAATATGATTAAAAAGATGGCTAGGGCTAAGGGTAAATCTGGAGTCGGAAGGAAGAATCTATCAAAGGGGAAAGGTTTGAAGATAAGTAAAGGAGGCAAGGAAAACTCTTCAATCTCAAACTCTTATGAAAACTCAAAAGCTTTGGGGGAAAAGGTAGGCTTCTTCAGTCTACATCTCCCATATTAGTGTTTAATGGCTTTGTAAGGGGCTCGTTTTTACCAGTACTTATGAAATTGATTTCAATAAATATAAGGGTTTTAGGAGGGTTGGCCAAAAGAAATTGGATACGAAAAATTTGTTTCAAAGAAAAACCAAATCTTATCGGTATTCAAGAAACAAAGATGTCAGATAGTATAGAAGAAACGATAATCGAACAGTTGTGGGGAAATAAGAATTTCAATTACGCTGTGGTTAACTCTATTGGTAATTCCGGGGGTTTGTTAACAATCTAGGATCCTTCAATACTAAGAGAGGTAGTGGCTTGTGGGGATAACAATTTCATCGCTGTAAAAGGGAAATGGATAGGGTCAGAGGAGGAATGTTCGATACTAAACGTGTATGGGCCTCAAGTAACAGAAAAGAAAAGGGAGCTATGGTCTAACTTAAGTGAAATACTAACTTCTTGTGGAAACAATGTGATCTTAATGGGAGACTTTAATGAAGTAAGATCAGAAACAGAAAGATTCAATGCCACCTCAAATGTAACAAACATGAAGGATTTCAATGAGTATATCGAATCGAACAATCTGTTGGAATTGCAATTGGGTAACAGGAAGTTTACGAGAATATCTGATAATGGTACCAAGTTTAGTAAGCTAGATAGATTTCTAGTATCACCATGGGCCGCTCAATTTTGCCCTTCTTTAACATCTAAGGCCTTAGAAAGAAAAGAATCCGACCATTGCCCGGTAGTTTGTTTCAACAATTGTCAAAATTAAGGGCCAAAACCATTAAAAATATTCAACTGTTGGTTACAAGATCCGGAATGTGAGGTAATTGTCAGGGAAGCGTGGAGTAATGAGGTGTTATCTTCTAACAAAGATTGGGTCCTTCTACAAAAATTGAGGAATGTTAAAACGGCGTTAAAAGAGTGGTCAAGGAAGAGATTTGGAAATATTGATGTGGAGATTGCACTTCTAAGGGATGAAGTAAGTAGCTGGGAATTAAAAGCAGAGCAAGAATGCCTCAATCAAAGTGACAAAGAGTGTTGGTTCGAAAAGATAAAGTTATATAAAGAAAAAGAATCACTCAAAACGGAGATGTTGAAACAAAAGACAAGACTCAAGTGGCACTCGGAAGGTGATGAAAACACTTCTTTTTTTCATAATTCGATAAAAAGGAGAAGGTTCGCAAACAACATTGCCGGGATAATAGAGAATGGGGTGTGGGTTGAAAATGTTGATCAAATCAAAAATGCAGTAGAGGAGTTCTTTGGCAAGTTTTATAATAAATCATCGGTTTTCGAAGCGATAAAATCAAGTCAATCAGCCGAGAAGAAAGTTCAATACTAGAAGATATGTTCAAAAATGAGGAAATCGAAAAGGCACTGAAGAATTGTGGAAGCAACAAGGCACCGGGTCCGGATGAGTACAATTTTCTATTCTTAAAACATTTTTGGAATTTAATAAAAGTTGATCTAATTGCGGCAATTAATTGGTTTTGGAAAGAAAGCAAAATTACAAGCGGTTGTAGCACTTCGTTCATAACTTTAATTCCAAAAGTCATAGATCCGTTGGAATTTGGTGATTTTAGACCAATAAACTTAATAGGGGTGTTATTATAAGGTGGTCTAAAAAAATACTTGCAAATAGATTAAAACAAGTGTTACCAAAAATTATCGGTCATCAACAATCGGCGTTTTTGAAAGGAAGATTGATTTCTGACGGAATACTAATGGTGGCTGAAATGTTTCATGATCAAAAGAAGAAAAAAAGAAAAAGTTTTGCAATTAAACTAGATTTCGAAAAAGCATATGATAGTATTAATTGGGATTTTCTTTTGGAGATATTGAGATCTATGGGATTTGGGGATAAATGGATCGGTTGGATAAAAGCGTCTTTGGAATCCTCATCGATGTCTGTTTTAATAAACGGGTCCCCATCAAAGGAATTCAAATCGGAAAAAGGCATGCGACAAGGTGATCCACTTGCACCATATTTATTCCTTATCGTGGCAGAAGGTCTAAATGTAATGTTGCAAGAAGCGGCGGATAAAGGAGTGTTTGAAGGAATTTTAGTCGGAAAAGACAAAGTATTAGTGTCTCATTTTCAATACACAGACGATACTATCTTTTTTGGTAATTGGTCAAGAAAGAACATCAAAGTTGTGGCAGTTTTATTAAAAAAATGGGAGGGAGCATCCGGTCTTATAGTTAATTGGAGAAAGACCTCTCTTCTAGGATTCTCAACTAATGGGGAAGAGGAATTGAACTTTGCAAGTATGTTGGGGTGCAAAATTAGCATAGACCAATTTTCTTACCTTGGGGTATCGGTTAACGTTTCAATGAAAAAACTGTCACATTGGTCGAAAGTGGTTAAAAGAGCGCAAGAGGCTTTGAATGGGTGGAGTAGTACCTCATTATCTATAGGTGGTAGATGGACTCTAATCAAATCTGTTCTCTCAAGTCTTCCAGTGTATTTCTTCTCGTTGTTCCGTGCCCCCAGCAGTATCCTTAAATTACTTGATCGTTTTAGAAAAAAATTCTTTTGGGGTTGGTCGGGGGAGTCGTTCTTCAATAAGAAAATTTATAGGGTAAAGTGGGAGGAGGTCATCACAAAATGAGAGTGGGGGTGGGTTGGGCTTGGGAGATTTGAAGATATTTAACATAAGTTTACTTTTAAAATGGTGGTGGCGCTTTCGTTTTGAATCGGATTCTCTTTGGGTAAAAATTATAAAAAACATTCATGGAAAAAGGGGGGGCTGGGATTTTAATGGAACTCCAAACTCGAAAGGGATTTGGGGGGGCATTCTAAAAAACTTTTGGGATTTAAGTAATCAGGGGATTTTGTTGTCTGATTTGTTAAAAAATTGAGGTGGGAAATGGTAATGCAACAGCATTCTGGAGGGATGTTTGGTGTTAAAACAGGTCCTTGGCAGAAGATTTCCCTAGAGTTTGGTCAAAGCTCGGATCAGATAATACAACAATCGCTCAGATGGGGCATTGGAGCAATAACACGTGGGAATGGCCTTTGCACCAGATCAATGGCAGATGGATCGGTATCCAGACTGATGAATATATTACAATTAGTGTCAATACAACAATATAAAGCAGATGTGTGGCGCTGGTGTGAAGGCGAAAGCAACTCTTATTCAGTAAAAGAGACAAGGAGATATTTAGAATAGAGGCTGCTTAATCAAATCACCTCAGGTGAGGAAACTTACTGGTCTAATTTAGCTCTTAAAAAAGTCAACATTTTCGCTTGGAGACTGGAAAAAAATAGAATACATGTTAGAAGTCATCTAGTAGTTAGAGGGGTAGATCTACCTTCAATTCTCTGCCCGAGATGTGATTCAGAAGTGGAAGATTCGGTTCACACTATTTTTAAATGTAAAATTATCGTACATGTTTGGAAAGAAATTCACAGATGGTGGGGATTAATGTACAGAGGGGTGGTTCGTTACAACATCTACACTCGTCAGGGGTTACGACTGTGTTAAAAACTAGCATCAAACTTTGGGACGTCGTATCAAGAACTGCAGCGTATTGCATCTGGATCAACAAGAATAAATTGGTTTTTAATGGTGAAAACAGAGTGGAGGATCTTACATTTCAGATTCAAGTTTTATCCTTCCAATGGATAAAGGCAAGACAAAGATCTGCTACAAGGATAAGCTGGGATGGGTGGTTATTTTTGCCATCGCAATTCAAGTAAAATTGCTGTTAGTTTTTGGTTCCTTAGTAAGATTGTATGGGCTGTTATAATTTTAATTGATCCATTAGTGGTCCAATTAGCATGGTAACAGTGTAACTGGGCCTCTCCATTTCTTATGGAGGGGTGGTAGCTTGTAATTATTGTTTATAAATATATATATATATATATATATATATATATATATATATATATATAATTTGCCTTTCAAAAAAAATGATCTTAAATAGTTATAAAACGTGAAAGAAACAAAAACTTCAAAAAAAAAAAAACAACGCTAACACTCATATTAGCAATGAAAACATTGATGTGAGGATGGTAATCGTAACGGCAGAAACATGATATCATGATACAAAGAGACGTGATTGTATTTTTATACAAATTATCAATTATTGTCGTTACAAGTAGAGATAATAAGATCAAGTTTCTATTGATATAATTGAAAAGAATCTAAAGTTATAAACAATATTCTAATATCATAAAACAAAATATTTGATTAAGTATTATATTTGAAATACAAATTAATGGTATATTTGATATTTATAAATTAAGATGTGCAATACAATATTCTAAGGTTTGTAAATGACTTATATAAAAAAAATTCTAATCATTTTAATTCAGATTAAAGTTAAAATTGGATACAATTTGACCAATAAAAATCCAAATTAAATTTCAAATTTTTAGAATAAATTTTAAACTTCATCTAGATTAAAGTTAAGAATATTTAACAGAGTTAGTTTTTTATTTATACTAGAAGATAAAATACTAATAGTCTAATATAAATAACAACTTAACAAGTATTAAACAATCTTAGTTATTGAGTTGATACGAGTATTGAGATCGTCTATCATTATTTATTTAAATTCTTATTTTTTTAATATTATAAATATTTAAATTTTTTATTAATATATAAAATTTACTTTTTTTAGACAAAATTTTAATTATTTAATATATAAATTAATATAATTTGTATTAGAAAAAGGTAAAATTACTCACTCACTCCAGTTTGACATTAAATTTGGTGAAATTGGCGCCGGGAAAAGCACAAAATCCCTTTATATTGGAGAAGGTGTATAAATATGGACACCATATTCCATTCTCCCCCAAATATCTCCTCTCCATTCAAAGAATATTTCTCTCCCAAGAATACCCTTCCTTCTTCACTTTCTCACAATTTTTTCCGGCCACCGTCTCCTCCGCCGGGGATAGGCCAAGCCGTCCAACTATGTATGGACACAGCTTCTGATTAATTCCTACGTTTTTTGTTTGAAGAAAGAAACGTACTGATTATATTTCGATATTGTAAATTTCATTTGACAGGAACCCTATAATTCATTCTCAATGAACGGTGGGTGATTCACGCCTTTCAGTTTTGATTTTTAATTTTAGGTCTTCGATAGAATTTAATCTCATTTCGTTTTTCAAATTTTGATTGTAGAAGAAGCCCCAAATAAACACAAGGATGTAGAGATCGAAGATGGTGACGATCACGAGGAGCAATCTTCTCCGAGAGGCGTATTGGAAATCCCCGTGTCTGGTTCGGATTCCGATAACCATAGCAGCCTAAGCAGGAGCCTTAGCAGCCGTGGTTCGTCTTTCAATGACAAAACTCCGTCAGACTCTGCAACCGAGTGCGGCGGAGAGGAGGATGATGACAGTGGTAGGGCGGAGCTCATTAGCCCCTCGACGGTGGGGCAGGCTTTACGGTGGAGAAACCTTGTTTGTAATTTGAAGTGGAAGTCGTTCAAGAGGTTTTCGACGGTGCCATTGGTGGCCGGATACGAGCTGTCGAGAAAGAGTTTGATGAGGAGATTAGGGAGGCATTGTAGCAACGAGGAGGCGGTTGACGGCGGCAATTGGGAGGTTCCGAAACCGTCGTGGCGGAATTTCACGTTGGAGGAACTTGCGGCTGCCACCGATGGCTTCAGCTCCGGTAAGATTCCATTCGCCGCACCTCTTCATATTCTCCCTGTCTCTGTTCCCAACTTCCCATTAGTTTATCTTTTAATTTCCAAACCAAACAAAAATTTAATCTTCAATTTTTAAATAAAAATAAATTTTCTAATTGCTTATCTTAGAAAAAATTTATTTATTTAAGATTTCTAATATGAGAAAATGATATATGCTTTAACATTATCTAAGTAACACATTTACTATTTAAGTTATTAAAATTTAAATTACTAAAATACTCTAATTTAAATGAAAGATGATATTTCTAGCGGTAAAAATTAATCATTCTACATATGATATAACACTCGTAAAACTAATGTATAAGCTGATAAAGTATTTATTTATCTAGTTTAAATCAAATTTTACTATAGAAATTTCAACTCCTAATTTAAATAGAATATTTGTATGATAACACTTAAGTGCTGTTGACGATGTATATTATTTATTTTTCTAATATTTTATTTTAGTTTTATAACATCCTACTGAATACCATTGTTTCTTAATTGAATAACGCCTAAATTTAGTTCTCATTTTTAATAATTTAAATCCGTGATTAAAAACTTTATATTAAATCACACGTGCCATTTCTTATGAGATTAAATTTGGGATAAATGAAACGTCAAAAAATGGCATCTAATAAAAGTTGACTTGTCAAGTTCAAATCCAGGGTCTTTGAAAACTCTTTTGATTTATTATATTTTCAAAATTTTTAAATACGGTTGAGGTGATTGCGCAAGTTATAATAGAGATTACGATACATGACAAAATTAAATTAAAAGATTAAGGTTACGTGTCAAGTATTGTTTAGAATATGTTTAGTGAAATCTTCCGTTGCTAGAGCTAGCATGGCTGCACCCGATTAAAGTTTGGCGGTGACATGGGTTATCAGTTAATTTTGCAGAAAAGCGGAAAGTTTCAACGCTTTTGAGCTGATGCAACCAATTAAATTTGAAGTGCCACCAGTGATTTTTTGATGTCACCAAAATCAAATAAAAATTTAATTTTTTTAAGAAATTGATTAGATATAGTTCAATCTTCGATTTATACCCTTAAAATACTTTAGTTTACCTTATAAATAAAAAATTAATTAATAGAGTTTCATATAAGTTGTGTTTTGTTTTAAATTTTGACCTTAAAATGCCGAATCAACAACTAAAAACTCGTTAATCCAACCCAATTAACTGAAAACTTAAAAAAAATACCTAACAACACCCTCAATTTAATTACTTTTGTTTTTGTTATTATATAGTGTCATTAGTCTTAGAGTTTGTCATGAGAGCTAGAACCGTATTATAGGTGATATGAAAGAGGCAAAGACTTGTTTTTTAGAAAAACTTCGAAATATACCGACAATTAATGTCTAAGAATGAGAGCTAAAACATTGAAAACAAAAGATCAGAGTTTCATTAAGTCATGTAACAAACATCTTATAAATGGATTAGGTCTATATTTAGGTTGATTCAGTAGGCTTTTAAAATTATATATTCAATTTAAAATGAAGAGACAGACATGTAGTAATATAGTACCAAAAATCCAAAATACTTCAAACTATTTATATGCAATTTTGAAAAGGTTACAGTATCTCCATTGCAAGGTTCTTGATCTTTAATAAAACGGATATTTAGGTGAGGGTGATGACCATGTCGAAGCTCCTTTCCTAATCTATCCTATTTTGCTGTTCAAAAATAAATAAACAAACAAATAAACATATAAGCAAGAAAACAAAAATTCCAAAGACTCCGTGCGGTAAGATATTGGCTACTTTGTTCGTAGAGGGCACTCACCAGTCACCATTATTAAAGTTTAACTAATAAATTACGAATGGTGTACAAAATGCTTAGATAAATATTATAAAATAAATTTATATCAAAACACATAGTTACGTAATACGAATAAATAATAGAGAATAAGAAAATCAAGATTTAACATGGAGAATTTCTTGCGGAGAAAAATCACATACACAACCAACGATATTATTATATAAAAAAAATATAAACAGATTTGCATGTAATCAAATTTAACCTAATTCTACGAATTAAAAGAAAAACTATAAAAAAAAATCTTGATTTCTTTTGATAGGAATGAAAAATCAAAAATATTAATATATTTCTTTTTCTACTAAATAAACTAATGCCTCAATCCAACATATATATCAAATATCATATATTATATATATTAATAAAAAAAACTAACTCAAACATTAATTAGATATTTAATTTAATTGGTGAATTAAATAGATTAAAAATCCACTCGATTAAATTTGAATCATATCTAACAATAAATAAATAATAAATTTGTTAATGACCATGGAAAAATGTATTCCTGGTGGTGTGAAGCGAACCTATTTAGCACAACTTTTTGGACATTTCCCCGACTTTATTTTCTATCTCACGTGTCATGAGGGATGCATGCCTAACCTATTTACACCCACTATCCGATTTAGGAGACATACTAGTACTATATTAGAAGACTAGTTTAATAGACCGTGTAATAAACGGAATGGTTTAAAAAAGTAATAAATATTAAACATTAATAAATGATATTAAATACTTATAAAACGCGAAAAATTGAGTTCAAAAAAATAACGACATACGGTGTCAATTCCAAGACCAGCGATTGAAGCACCACGAAAAGGTAAAAAATTATCACTTAATTCAAAAATATTCATATTTAATATTTATATGAAAAATGATAAAGAAAAAAGTACGGTTTTGAAATAGTTTATAATTTATTGAAAGTTTTTGATATTTACGATTGTTTAATTGTTTATACTTTTTTTTATATTTATCATTGATTTAATTAAGGGTAATCTTAATTTAATTCACATTAGTTTGACTCTAAAAAGTTAAAATCAAAATATTAGAATTAAAGGAATTAACGGCTAATGTTTAATCTTTTATTAAATTAAGGGTCCAGATTATGTAATATTTTTTTTCAAATTAGTCTTTAGAAGATTAATCAAGGTAATTTATTTTATATTTAATTATATATAGATACTCCATATTTTATTTATAATATACCCAATTTATAACCTTCAATTCTTTGTTCAAAAGAACTCTTATCTGTACACGTGCAGAATACCCAATTTACAACCTTAAGTATTGTTATCTCGCCGCAGCTTCAAGATTGCCTTAAAAAGTCATTTTTATGTTATTATGATTCCGCATCTTAAATACTATGTTTAATATCATTCGATAAAAATTTAAAAATCAAT
Organism: Pulicaria dysenterica; assembly: GCA_947179395.2. Taxonomy (NCBI): domain Eukaryota; kingdom Viridiplantae; phylum Streptophyta; class Magnoliopsida; order Asterales; family Asteraceae; genus Pulicaria; species Pulicaria dysenterica. Next base: position 50,947,568 of record OX359295.1, read on the forward strand.
TATTTGTATTTTGAAAGGGATAAAAGTACGTAATGCATAATTGAACAATACTAATGAAATCATGCAGTATCTTTTTTACTTTTGAGTCATGTTATCAGTTAAGTTATCATCAAATCTTTTTTTGAATGCCAAAGTTATAACTTGTCGAATACTTAAAAGCCTGATTATCTGGTTATTACAATATCAAACATCATAATTTGTTCTCTAAACGTTACTGGTATCTTTTTTATTCCTCAACAAATAATGATCCATTTCCGTTGGTCCTTTTATTAATACGATATCCTCATTAAATTAGCACATATATTTTTAAATTTCCTGTTGCTAGAAAGTAGGTCGTCTAACCATGATCAGAACAAACCCATCAGTTTCTAATTAGTTAATGTGCCAATATATTTAATGTTCGCCCCTCCACCACACGTACCCTTTTCGTATAAAGCTCATTAGCATAAAAATGTCGTTTTTCACATGACAACAATATATCGAAATTGATTTAAGCATATATACTGTAACCATGTCAATGAGTAGTGACATCATATAAAAATCGAATTAAGTTGATACATATTAACTGAAAATTTGGTTTACCTAATGTAGTGCAGTTGGACAGCGACCTTGACTTCAATGGTCATAGTCAAGTCTTCAATCAAGCTTTTGCCTTTAACCCACCGTACCTGTCTAATTCAAGATCTGCTACTTTGTCTTGATAACTAATTCTTTTGGATTGTTGTAAAACAAGTCGATCTTTGAATAACAAATTCAATAGATTGATTAAGTAAAATTGAAAAGATTGACATAAAAATTGGATATTTAATCAATGTAATAACTAATAAGCATTTAATTATGCATATATTTGCTTGCATATGAGGTTTTACATTCATCAATAACGTTTGGATTCAAATGATGATGTAGATAACTTGGTGGGAAGGGGAGGGCATGCAGAAGTGTACAAAGGATGTTTATCTGATGGCCAACTTGTGGCGGTGAAAAGAATAACAAAGAAAGAGAAGAAAGATGAGGATAGAGTTGGTGATTTCTTATCCGAGCTCGGGATCATAGCTCATATTAATCATCCTAATGCAGCTCGATTGATCGGCTTCAGCTCTGATACCGATTTGCACCTTGTCCTCCAGTTTGCACCTCATGGCAGCCTTGCAACTTTACTACATAGTACACTTTCCTTCCCTTTTATTGCTTACAAAATATTCCTACATATCTTCCTATTCCTTTGATTAAACAAGTTTCGAAATCAAGGAAGGAGATGTGGAAAGAGATACAGTGTATTACACATTTTAATTATTGAGTTGGTAGGAGGATGAAGTAGGAGGACACAATTTTTTTCCTTTTTTTCCCACTTGATCCAGGCATCAAGGTTTCCTTAGCCATAGGAAACTAAGGTTTCGGGTTTAGGTTCTAGAACCATGTGATCTAAACAATCTTCTTTCACACTGATCTGATTGTTTTTGTACATGTATGATGTATTTCTTTTTTGTACAGATAGTGAGGAAAGATTAGAATGGGCCTTAAGGTTTAAGGTGGCGATTGGCATAGCCGAAGGGTTACAGTATCTCCATTGCGAGTGTCATAGGCGGATAATTCATCGGGATATCACAGCTTCAAATATTTTGTTGATGGAAGATTATCAACCCCAGGTTAATTTAGTTTCCTCTTTAACTACATTTGATTATTATGCAACCATGTAGTCCTTAGATGCCTCATTAAAACGGTTCAATTTCTTAATGTTTGTATAGATATCTGATTTTGGCCTAGCGAAATGGCTCCCAGAGAAATGGGTTCATCATATTGTTTCCCCCATCGAAGGGACTTTCGGGTACATGGCACCTGAATATTTCATGCATGGAATAGTTCACGAGAAGATCGATGTTTTCTCTTTTGGAGTTCTTTTGCTTGAGCTTATTACTGGTCGTCGTGCTGTTGATTCAAGTCGACAGAGTCTTGTAATCTGGGTATGTTTATTTCTATATAAAGAATTGATCTTTTCATATAGGATCATGCATAAATTGGGTTGCTTTATATTAGGCCAAACCACTTCTGGAGCAAAGTAACATCAAGGAACTTGTGGACCCTCGTTTACAAGATGATTATGACATAATCGAACTAAAACGTGCAATGTCTGCAGCTTCAGCATGCATTCATCATTTGCCCAACTTGCGCCCAACCATGAAACGGGTAGCTTCATCCACCTACACATGTTAAGTAACATCTAATAACCGTAGTAGTAGTAGTAGTTGTAATAATAATATACTGTGATACAGGTTATAGAGATACTAAAAGGCGAGAAGTCAACAACAAATCCGAGACAGAAAACGGGTGGAGGGCGAGCATTGCTTTTAGACGCTTGTGACTTGGATGATTACTCGGCAACCACGTACCTAAAAGACCTTAATCGACATATGGAACTGGTGATGGAGTGAAAGAGATGGTGTGGGAGGGAAGATACCCTTGTTTTTTTTGGGTTTTGTATGGTTTGGGTTGAGGGAGACAAGTGTGGAGCTTTGTGTGTATATTGTTGGGCCGGAACGAAGCGTTTTATAGTTGTGGGTTTAGATATGCAGATAGAAAAGGTTGTAATTGCTGCTGATATATACTACTTGAGAATATCATTCCCCATCCACGGATGCTTCTAAAAGATGCCCATTTACAAAACCTTATTATCTGCCACAAAAAAACAAAAAAATTTATACTACCCAAAAAAAAAGTTCAGGTCGTGGGGGTCCATTGAAACCATCATAGCTACATATGGATAATTTGTTGTGAAAGAAGGGAACATCTTATATTTCAATCAGTTATTATTATGAGATAAAGACATGCAATTACTGTGATACTATTTGGATCTTCTCCTCTCACATACTATATATATCACATCAATCAATTACAGTTTTTAATACAATATATTCACATACATCATATCAAGGTGGTCAAATTAGACAATCAATAGCGTCCAAATAGTTTACCCTTTTACTAAATTAGTAAAACCTGTTATGCCACGTGTTAAAAGAAATAATGGAAAAATGAAACAAAGAATTTACATTTCACGGTTTGGGTTTTTGCACTTCAATTTGTTTGTATCAGGCTATAAATCCACTCCATTACCGTATAATTCAAGTCACATTAGCTCTAACACATCACCACTTTAGCAAGAGTTGTCTTTGAACTTCAAGAATGTCAAAGAGCATCTCGTTTCTGCCAATTTGCCCGAAGGTACTTACCTCATCTAAACATTTTTCAAGTCGCTTGAACTTCCATGTTTGTAATTTATCAAAGTAACTGTTGGTTTTTTTTACCGTAGCTATCGTTTGAATAAATAACATATTTTCTTGTTGAACATTACAAATGAAATTTTGCGGGACATCAATATGCTTCCTCCTCCCATGATAGACCGGATTCTTTACCAGACTAAATGCACTTTACCTGTCACAATACAAAATAACCTTCAATTCAATACTCTAAACAAGACCATAAATCAATATACATTCCTTTATTTATTCCATCATTGACATATTTTATCCCTCAATTGTGAACAAGACAATTAATGTTGCCTTCCAACTAAAAAAAAAAATATTTGATTGGGGTAAAGACATAACACGTGATCTTCCATTCACCATATCATCATCATGATCTTAGTCTGCATAGAAAACCAAACCATCACTATATTTACTAGCACCATAAACCAAACAGATCTTAATATATTATTTTAAGTATCACGTAATTCACGTGGTGTGAGCTTTCTCCTGGTTACTCATAAACTTACTTACCATGCTAACTGCATGAGCCAGATTAAGTCTATGACAAACCATAACATACATGAGACTTCTAACAACACTCGAATATAGAACTCTTGTGTAATCCTTCTCTTCATCTATAGTTGGTATTATCAAGTTTAGAATGTGCTGCAAAAGAAGTACTAATCGGCTTGGACTAATCCATATGCAAGAATTTCTTAACATATTTTTGTTGAGAAACATATAATTGACCTACCCTTCTATCCCTCCAAATCTCTATCCCCAATGTCTTTTCGCTGCACCAAAATCCTTAAACTCGAACTCAGTTCTCCATAAAGCTTTCAAGTCACTAATTTCATCCATATTCTTAGCTGCAATTATATGCTATGTATACAACATATATATATATATATATGTAACCATACACTTCCTTCGAATAAACACAATTATCAAACTAGTTTCAAACACAGCCATGAGATTATAAACGAATTGAATATCTTGTACAATGTACCACTGTGTTGGGGATTACTTCAAACAATAAATAAATTTCTTCAACATGCATACATGATCTTTCTTGGAGTCAAGGAACCTTTTTGAGCGAGACAAATAAATCTTATCTTCTAAATTACCATCTATGAATGTCTGTTTTGTCATCAAGTAGGTTAGGCTCAGTAGAACTTTAATTCTTTTGTACTTCATAGCAGGCGAGAAAACTTTATCATAGTCAATCACTCGATCCTTTCTGTTTTTAACCACAAAGAGACTTGCAAAATAATAAGTGATTGTTTACATCACTTTAACTTTAATACACTTTATCATTAAAATTAGTTGCTTTTATAAACTCTGTATTTAAACATATTCACATTATCCAAGACAAGTTTATTTACCATTAAGCTAATTAATAAACTTACATTCGTAATTAATATGCCAAGAGAGATATTTTAGTCTAGTAAAATGACGCTTAGCGCTGTCTATAATTAATTATCCGATCCAAAGAAATATTTTAGTCTCATGATAAACGAGCATAAAAAACATGTCAAAAGAATGGTCAAACTCGTGCACAGTTTTCCAATCATGCCAGCTCTATTCCCACATGAACAAAATATATATTCCAACACGCATGGCAACATTAAGAAATTGGCTAACTAGACGATAATAATACAATATAATATATAATTAGAATTAGATACTGATCGAGAAAACATTAGTTTCTGCATTAAAAAGATTTGCTTCCACCAAAACCCTTAATCATATCCCCAGATTTTTCACTTAACAACACCTGTATACCCTTATAATCCTTCAAAAGCAAAATCAAGAAGCTAAAAGGTTATCACCTCCCTACACCATACTACTACTAAAACCCCTATGCTACATTAGTCTGCAGATTAAGGTCAGCTTTTTAAAGATCAAAATAGAAACTACCTCGAAACATAATTAAGAAGCACGACTGCGGTGCTTAAACTATTTAGAGATCGATTGTTTTCGATTCATATTAGTAAGACTGGTTAGGCCAAATGTAGAACTCGGCTGGAGGCGGCATTAACGCCATTGGACCCGAGGTTTCAGGTGCACCACCATGCCCCGCGTGAAGATGCTGAAACAAACTCTGATGATGATACATTGGTGTCGAGTTATGATCATATGGCAATGCATACGCTGGTGGCACGGCGGAAAAGCTGATACTGCTTCCAGTGTTGCCGCTCCCACTGCCGCTATATTGTGGTGGCAGTTGGTGGTTACTGATCAGAGAAGGTTTCTGCTCCACCTCAGAAGAAACTTTGAGCCGCTTTGCAGCTCCACCAACTGGAAGAGAACTGCTGGAAATTGCTTCCACGTCATAACGGTTCATCTCAAAGTTTGTGACAGCGTTAATCCCTCTAAATTTGATTGCTGCTATGTCATAAGCCTCGGCTGCTTCCTCCTCGGTTGCTGAGATAGCATCATGTTATTTTATAACACCATATAAACAATATCAACCAACCAAGTAGTTACAATTTGTGAATATGTTTTCTTATCTTACCAAAAGTCCCAAGGTAAAGATCTTTGTTTCCAGCAACACGCCCAATTCTTGCTTGCCAACGACCTTGTTGGTGATGTCTCGTTACTCCACGGTAGATCGAGGCTCCCCTAGAAAAACCACTGCTTTTCCTGCAGAAAGACCAATAATATCTCAGAAATCTTCATTGACTTGATATACATGAATTTTTTGAAAATAATGTTAACTACTATAGACTCTATAGTATATAGTGGATATTAATGTAAGATTGATTATATTATATATTATTGTTATAGTATTATTATCAAGTAATTCATTTCTTTTCTATATGTATACTAAACCTTCTTAGAGATGCAATGAACTCTTGTTTGGTTGCATGTTTCATGTCTTCCAATTCTTGTGCATAATTTGCAACCTTGAAGAAGATTAAAACCATATGATTAGACAGTCACCATGACTAAACAATATGAACAAAGTAACAAAATGCATAACATTTTTACGGGGAAATTCGTAGTGGCGGTGGGACCCCAGTATTTCAATGCAGCCAAATCATATGCTCTTGCTGCCTTGTCCTCCTTGTCATAACCACCTAATTATCCATTCAAACTCCATTATAAACATGTGCAAACTTGCCAACTTATAAACAAGATTAATAAAGTTCGTAAGGAAGGAAATATGAAAATAATCTACTCACCTAAGTACACTGCAGACCAGAAGATTGAAAGTTGAGTAACAGCAATCAGCATCAGCCATGCAAAACAAACAAGAAAAAGAACATGAATATTAGCTTCCATTAGTGGTACATGATATGAGCACCAAAGATACTTTCAGATAAAGCTAAAGCTAAAGATTGCAAGTACTTATTATACATGCATTCATGCACGGGTACGCATGTTTTCACGTTTCAAGTCTCCAAAAACCGTCTCCGAGTTCATGACAAAGTTCTTTCAAGACGGAGAAATTTTCACAACAGAATCTTGTGAATATTGCCATTTTAGCTCTCAAAAAGGTTCACCAATATCAAACATAGTGCCTTAAATTTAGTTAAAAGTCGGAATAACATAAATTTTTGTAAAAGTCTTTCACAAATTAATTATTTTTTAGATTGATAAAAGAGTAGTAGAGGGTTGACCTGGTCAAAGCAATGACAAATGAAGGGGGGGTAAAAAGAGGAAAGGAAAAGCAAAAGTGAAAAGCAAAGGCATGTACGTACGAAAGCACAGAGCACAGCAGGCACACTAAGTAGGATACAGGCTAAGTGTGTGTAGGTATGTGATTGTACTTTGAACTTGATGGATAGATTTGGAGAGAGAAAGAAAGTGGAGGGGGTAATGTGAAAAAACCAGTGGATAAATTTGTGCCATTTAGGGGAAAATGGCAGCCTATCTGGAATTTAAACCCTCTGGAGAAGCATAAATACAGAAATAAAAGAAACTAGAAGAAAGTACAGTAAATGGTACAATTACAAACATCAATCAATCATCACCAAGAACAAACTTCTGATGGATATGAAATCTTTGATCATAAATTTCACTTCAAAGTCAAAAACTTATGTAACCATGCAATATTTTTTTAAATGGTCAAATCTAACATAAATTTACACCTTTTAATGAACAGGGTACAAGAATCTGGTCATGGATCCTTGAATTCGATTCTTTAACTATTTTACATTAATAAAAAACCAATATCTAATTTGTTACATAGTTCAAATGTAAAATAGTTAGTGACTGAAAAGCAATTAATAAAATACATTAATTGGATTAGTTGATATAAAAAATAATAAATATGTTTGTGGAGGATTTAATTAAAAATGTTTAATTTTTGTAATCTTTCAAGTCAAACCGCACATGCTTTGTTAATTTGAGTGAAACTCTTTTTTAATGATCAAATCTTAGACACACTTACAAGTTTGAAAGCATTAGTACACTGAGATTTGTATTATAGTTGATGTTCATTTTCACCATTAGACCTTTCTTCTTTTGAATCATAATTTTAAAAATATAAGTCGGAAAAAACTAGCTTATACAAACACGCTCTAGGTCTATTTTCTGTCACATTGATTATTTTTGTAAGCATTGCAAGATGTTATATCAATACAAGGTTATATTAGAATCTAACTGTAACAATGTACTTGCAATCTGTATCAGAGGTACAAGGTTTATTTTTTATTTTCCCAAGTATTTTTTATTAAATTTTTTTATTAAAAGTGTGATCGAGGGAGTACCTTGACGTCCTTTCCTTGCTTGACCCTCTCTTCTACAGCTATTATCCCAAAGATGCGCTTCGTATCTACCAGTCCACCTATGTCTGCACACATCAACCCAAAACGTCTATCTTGTTCAACTCACTGTACGTACAACTCTTTATGCACAATGTACACACACATTCAAACATACATACATACCTAGTAACACCTCTGTAGATAGATGTTCTTTGTCCAAATGTATCAGCTATCTTCTTACAGTTATTAGTATTCTGACCACCACCGGAGGAATCAACCGCTACTATAGCCTTCTGTTCTTGTGTGGCGCCGCCGCCGCCACCGCCACCGCCGCCTGTGGTGGTTGTAGTGATACCTAACGACAAAGCATTCATTGGACACTTTACATACGACAACTCGTTACCCGAATCAATCGATGACTGCCCTCCGGCGAACTCGGTGGTCAGATGTGTGGCTGATGAGTCATCCACTTCCGACCCCGAGTTCGTCGAGAACGTTTGAAACCCGGTGGTCCCGGCGATACCGTTGAGATCTTGTTGGTCGGAGAAGTAGACAGAGCTGTTTCCGTCGTACATGTGTGTCAACGATGACGAGTCTTGGGTTTCCGTCTGCGATACGTCGGTGTAACGAAATGAAGTTATAGAGTGAGTGGTGGTGGTCGGAGTTGGGGCGGAGTCGCCGCCCAGAAAGTCTTCCAGCTTCGGAGCTTGTGGCTGGTTGATATGGGATTCCATGAAGCTTCGAAACAGAGGCGAATCACCGCCATCTTTAACGTCTCCGTGACTGCTGGTAGTGTCTCCGGTATACATCGTCGACGGTTTTCCACCGTTTGCCCAACCTGCACCGCCGCGGAACAAAACTCAGTTCAACACATGCAAATCAAGAAACACAGTCCACATATATACATAAAATGAACAATAAATTATCACAAAAATGTAAGTTATTTTTTTAAAATTACATCATCAGCCATTTATTTCAGCAAACTTGAAGAAAAGATTTCGTCCTTCTCTTAACAAATTCCGTTCTTTCTCCGACATTCAAACTGAAATTTCGGGTACTTTGTTTTTCTCTAAATAAATAAATAAAATGATTTGAGTTAGGTTTTGAAAAAATCTAAAAGATTAAACTAAAAAAAGATACCATTTTGATAGAAAGTAGAATCGTTGAAGTAATACTGCTGAGGCTGAGAGGTAGTAGAAGTAAGCATCTCCATTGGTGAAAGCGAAAACGAGAGCCAGTTATTATCCGGAGCCATTTTCAGGCGGTGTTTAACTGTTTATCGGCGAAAGTTGGAAGATTTAGAAAAAATATTGATGCCCAGCATTAGCAATGAAGGATCAAACTGTGATCGGAGAAATATGAGGGTGAGGTACAGAATAGGAAAAAGAGAAGAAAAGATTAGTGTTGAAGGGAGGAAACAGATCACATGCAGAAGCTAACTTTCCGGCACCGGCAACGGCAACGGCAAGGGAGTATGTACTTGTATTGACTCAGAGAGAGAGAGAGAGAGGGAGAGGGAGAGGGAGAGAGAGAAATGGAGTTGTGGAGGTGGAGGTATATAATGGGGTGAAAGAGTCGGTTTCATCTGCCACACCGGCGGAAAACCAGAGGGAAAAAACAAAACATTGTCTCTTCGGTTTCATTTAATATTATATTTGTATTTACTCCATTTATCTTTGACTCCATACAACTTTTTCCGATTCTATTCAAACATGTTAATCAACTATGTAATTTTGGAAATATCTTCAGTTTGTCTGGACAATAACCTCAATTTTAAACACTTTAAAAGTGTTTTTAAAACTTTTATATTATTTGTTTTACGTAAAAGTGTAATGGCATGCTCAGCAAGAGCAAAGTTAGAAGCGTTTTTTAGTCGGGTTTTACTTTTTTGAGTTTTATAAGATTTCATAATTTTTTACCTGGTTAAACTAAAATGGATCTCATGGTTTTCTTAATACAACAATGAAACCTAAAACCGAATTTAAATTTCAAATCAAACCTAAGTCTGAGTTGAATTTGTTAGTTAAGAAGGGGCACATTTTTATGTTGTTGGAGTGATCAGTGTTGTTTTCCGTTTTCCTGTTTTAGTCATTAGTATGTTTTTTAGTCTAATTTCGATTGTTATTTCCTGGATTCTGTTTTAGTCATTAGTATGTTTTTTAGTCTAATTTCGATGTAGTATAAATGACTTGTTTATAATTTTAATAAGCTCTTTCATTGTTCAACTTAATTAATCTAAAACCCCAGAACTTTTATTAAGCTTTTATCGATCACACTATTGTAAGTTAATAAGAGTTTAACTAAATCTAAACATCTTCTTACTAAGTTTTCCAAACATTTCTTAATAAAAAGAAATATTTTATTAATACCTTTAAAAATGATTTTACAAAGTTTTTGTTAGTGGTATTTATACAATGTTTATATGTCATCACATTACTCAATAGAAAGAAAACAAAAAACGTGTATATGAGGTTTATTTTCTAATTAGTAGGAGTATACTCCATGGTCTTCAAATGCCTGCATTAATTGGCAAGGTTGACAAATCATATTACAAGAAGCCGATATATTAGACAGAACAAGTTTTAATACTACAAGTCTACAAGTTTTAGAAATCATCATTAATTTTGTGTAAACGATCAAATCTACTCGGCTAAACCCAAGTAGGAAAGAATCTATAAAGCCCATTTGAGTTATCAAATTCTTTAAAGAGTTCGAGACACATAAATGAAAATTTTGTACAATGAAAGTGATATAATATACTAATCATGTTGGTTTCTCTCTAACCAACTTGATCAAACATCCTAGGAGGCCTCTTATGATCAATGTAGGGAATATGGAAGTTTACTGTTCAGATGAAACCGAATTATATGATTAAAAATTTCGGATTAGTCTATTTGGTTCAGTTATTTTGAATTTTTTGTAATTTAGAAAAACTGAGTAAGAATACACATCAAATTACATAGTTAAATACAAAAGCATTGTTTTTGTAAGGATCAATTTTGTGACTCTATGTGTATATAAACTTGAAAAACTCTATATTAATCAAAATTTATATAGCTATACAGAATGATATCTATTTAAGTTTGTAACAACTAACAAGTGATTGATTTTTTGGTTTATAAATAGAAATTTAAGCAACTATATTTAAAGTCAGTACTATATCTATCAAATCTTTTTCTTTGAATATTTCGACTCGTGAGTATGTATATAGGTTAATTTAAAACGAAAAACCAAAGTATATAAAACGATCCAACTATGGTTTGGTTCGGATCTTATGATTATTTAGACTAGTCGGAATCATATCTTTGAAATGGAAATTTAAATGGATTTACTTAATTAGACTGTACCGATTTATCCAAACATACACCCTAGTGGGAAACATCTTTAAGAGAGCAATATTTCCAAGTCTTAGGTCAGGCGTATACCCAAGCCCGATCACCTTTGGGTGAATTTGGGTTGCTTCAGCTCAACCGGGAACACTGGTACCACCCACCTTCGGGCTGGGCTGCTGGCTTCCCAAACCTGTGGCTACCCGGGGATTTTTTTTTTTTTTTTGTTGTTGTTGTTATGTAAGAGAGCATAAGATGGGAGAAAATATTTAGGTTGTTTGTGATAAGTGTTATTTGGGTATTGAGTTATTTATGAGTTGGAAATAAGAAAAAGAAGATGATGTGGTAGGTGATGTGACATTCGGATATTAGGTTAGAAAACGCTATACTCCTAACCTTAGATCCTTTTTTTATGACAGAATAAACATATTAAACACACATAAATATACATCTGTTGATTTACAATAAGAATTTAACCAACTTAATCAATTATCAAGTTTGCTGATGTTTCAACCAAATGATATTAACCGATCATTAATCAAGCGGATTAATTTTATTTCAAAATAACTTTTTGGTATTCAACAAGAATGCCATCTCTAAAGATAAATAAAATATTAATTTTAATCATTTTTATTAGACAATTATATTCGTTTGCTTTGCTAAAATTAAATCTTAATTATCCATATTTAAAATTAAAAATTCAATTTGATCTTAATTTTAGGAGTTAAAGTTCTTTGATTTAGATGAAAACTAGAGATAATTAAATATATGTCCTTCTTAAATCTTAAACTATCGTATTTGTCTATTATAATTTATAAATATCATATTTACCATTTACAACATTTTAAAATATCATATTTAACTAAATATTTAGTTTCATCGATTTAAAATATTTTATAATAAATTTAAATTCTTTTTAATTATAACTAATAAATATTTGACCTTATTGTTTTCAATTGTAACAAAAATGATTACTAACATGTATAAGAAATACAATCAAATTTATTCGTATTAGAATGTCACGTTTCTACCATAACATCTACCTCCCCTTTGCTTTCGACTCTTCCACCATTTGTCTGAGTGTTGAAACCGTCGGTCACCATTTGCTAAAACTCACATTTTTTTTGCGTTTTATAATTATATTGTAATTTTTAAACTAACTCATATATCACGCGCGTATTTACTCTAGTAACTTCATAAAGGCAAACGATGATCATCATTGATTGCCTTTTTCTTGCAACTATTAATGCAGAATTTACTCTTGAACTCGACCATGGATTTTCATTTGAAAAAGAAAATTATAAAAGAATGAATATATTCGACGACTTAATTAGTTCATAGCTCAAGTACTGCTCAACCTTATAATGAGTGCTTAATCATTTGTATCACCGTACGTACTTAGGGTCGATATATAGAGCCAAATGAAGCCTTCACATGCAGTGGATGGAAACTATATATAAACTGCAGGAATCGATTTTATTCTTTATAAGTTTAAGCGTTACATAAATGAAAACAAAAACTGAGACATTATCGTAAGATCATGAATTAATAAATTAAAGAAACAAATTAAGTGGAAGCATGGTTCCAGCTCTCCTGGTCTCAGAAGAAATTAAAGTGCATCAGGCACTGTCATTATTAATTAATCCCTACAATATGTTGGATGTTGAAAGGTTTTTTTAAAATGTTTGGTAATTCAATTCTCGGTATTGCATTTTGGTGATAAGATTAAACAACAAAGCGTATTTTATGGTGTTATGGAACCATTTTAGCTTATAAATAGTATAAAATACGGTAAATATTGGGAGCACCGGAAGGGACATAAGGTTTCTTTAATTATTAGATAACCTATATGAGTTGATTTAAATATAATAATATTAAATAATAATAAAAAGTATTAAATAACTATAGATATGAAATATGAGAAATAAGAAAAAGACGATAGATTGTGTCAACACTCAGACCAGTTGTGAAAGTATTGACTCAAGATACAGGGCAAATATGATGGCAGAAACGTGGTATCGTGATACAACATATGTGACTCTATTTTTTTGTACAAGTATCATAAGGCCGGTCGTAGCGCCTAAGCCGAAGTCCTTCGGGTGGCTCGGATAGAAGTGGGATGACCAGTACGCACTATTTGGGTTCCCTCCTTCGGGTTACCAAACCCGTTTCACTAGAACATTTTCTTTATTTTTAATTTTTTTGTTTTGTAAGAGAGGGTAAGAAGAGGGAAGATATTTGTGTTGTTTGAGTTAGGTACTACTTGGGTTTCAGATAAGAGAGTAAAATAAAAAAAAGGTGATCGGTAGAGGCATACGTAACTGAATCCATTACCCTGAATTCATTACCCTCAATTTACTAAGGAATGTCTCATTACCCATTAATGGGTAGTAATTGATTATATTCCACCTAAACATATATGTAATTCTTTTTAATAATTTTATTCAAATTAAAGTCAAAATTAAATCCAACTTTAACCAATAAATATAAAAGTGGCTTTTAAATTATAATAAAAAGGATGCTTCATATTTAATAATTAAATTTTTTATTTAAAACAATATAAGTTAGTATTATCTAATCAAATTTATTCGTATTAATCTTTTATTAATTTTAGAATATATTAGAAAAAGGGAGATGATTGTGGAGAATACATTTGAAGAAGAATCATTACTAAAAAATCATCTATTTTAGACAATTTCTGACGAGAAGATCTATTGGAAAATTTCCCCAAGGGATTACTAACGGTTTATTTTCCGAGAAAATGTGTTGGAAATTTTCTGAAGGGTTAGCGAGATTTCCGAGGTATTTGCATCAAGTAAAGTTTGTCGTAATTCCGTCCGAAATAGTATCAATTACCTACAGGTTAGCGACATATTTGTGAGGAACGAATACCATAAGAATTGCCTTTTTCCAACATATTTCCAATAGTTTTGCCGTTGGAAGTTGCCTTATTTGTTGTAGTGGATGATTGTTTGTGAAATTGATCATATTTCTTCGTCAAAACCCTTGTATTGGAAAAAAAATAGAAATTTGTACTTTACATGAAATATGAAAGATAAAAGCTCAAAAACCTTCTATTTGAAGTATTTTAGGTGTCTTTAAGTTGTATTAAGGGTTTATTACACTAGAATACAACAAATTTTATATAAATATTTATTATATGTAATGAACTTTATTTTTTGTCAATAAATACAATCAACTTTTATAGTTTTCTTATTTTCTGTAAATAACTTTTTTCCTGACATATTTTAAGTTGTTATGGTATATAATGAACTTTGTACGCGTTATCATTGTGTACAACAACTCGTAATAAGAAAATTATAAAAGTAATTATATTTTATTAAGAAAAAACAAAATTTACTATATAAGGATAATTTATACAAAATTAATTGTATTTTGTTATAATAAACCCTCATATTAAATACCTTTGTTGAATAGATTGAGTTAGTAGTTAGTACTATTCTTGTGGGAATTGTATGGTCGATTTTTAGCAACTTGAACTCAAACTTATCAAGCCTATAACAAAGATTGGAAGTACACATACATAGACATACGTGTGTACACACATATGCACATGCTATACGGCTATAGCATAGAAATATAGAATACTTATCAATTGTATTATTTTAATTTTTAATTAATTTAAAATTACTAATCTACCGTACATCTTTTAATATATATAAAAAACTAGCATTCATCAGTTTAGTTGAAAGATCTTGATTATTCATTTAATTAAAATGAAATCTTAATCATTCATTGTTCAAAATTAGAAGTCTAATTTTGACTTTAAATAATCAAAATTAATAACTTAATTTTAAAATTCAATTTTAATAGGAGTTAAGATAGTAGTAAAAATATATTAATTAAATTTTAAATTAATTTAACATATTTGTTTAGCCAATATATTTACATTATTTACGTTTATATTACAAATCAACTTTTCAAACTTAGTTTTAATTTTAGATTTAATTTTGATTTTAAATCAATTTAATTTGTATTATAATGATTATCTAATTCAAACTTTCTATCTACTATATTAATTTAAAAATAAAGATTCAAGTTCCTTATCATTATCTATCTATGGTTATTATATAATATAAGGGAGATGATTTATACACATTATTTTTTTGCCGTATGCAACAAAAAATATAAGTTTGGACCACAATATCCTTGAACATGTTATTGAGAAAAATAGTTACTGGGTGTATGAGGGTAAAAAAAATCATTATCGTAATTAAATTTTACGTTATTCCTAAAGTTGTTATTATTTATATATCTATGTCAAGTAGGGGTGTTCAAAATAATCCGAATCCGAGCATCCCAATCGAAAATCCAAAAAGCCGATAAAAAATTATCCGAAAATTCGGATATCCGAAATTTCAGATTCGGATTCGGATAGTGATTTTGTGAAGTTTCGGATATTTCGAATATCCGATATCCGAAAAATATTTTTTATTTTTTATTTTTCATTTTTATATTGCTTATTTATTTAGTTTTCTTAACATATATAGTTTTATGTACATGTATTTTTTCATTTTGAAACATACTTGAGCTATTTTTAGTGATTTAAGTTTAAAATATGGTTGTTTAGTACTTAATTATTTTTTAAAAATTATATAAAAAACATACTTTTTGAAATTATCGGATATTTCGGATATCCGATATCCGAATCCGAAATTTCGAATATCCGAAATTTCGGATTCGGATACCAAAATCCATTATCCAAAAATTTCGGATATCCGAAAATAAGCACCCCTTTGTCAAGGGACTTAAATATTATTTTTTTTAGTTTTCAAGAAAGTCTCATATTACGTTTTTCTTTTGTCAATACAATGCAATTATGTAATTAAATAATCGATATAAAGTAATACTTCTATAATTACCCGTGTTTTACACGAGTATCTAATCTAGTATAAACTAAATAAATAGCAACTATTCAACGATGTCAATTACATTGTTATGTATCATTTAAATAAGTAAATGTTTTTAAAAAAAATTACAAAATTGAACTTACACTACAACAAAAGTACTTAAATATTCACATTTTAATGCTATTTTTCACATTTCAAAGTGTAAAAAAAATGTTATTCACGCAAGGCTAGTGTGCAAGGAAATTAGGTGTCATAAATAATTTCACGTTTATAAGTGTGAACTATTGAGACAATTATTCACACTTTAAAGCGTGAAAACATTCAAACAATAGTTCACACTTCTAAACGTGAAGATATTTACACAATTGTTCACGATTTCAAACGTGAAGATTTTCAACAAAATTGTACACACCTTTAGACATGAATAAATTTTACACAACTTTAAAATGTGAATCTTGATACAACATACACTCTTTCAAATTTTGATTATACACGCTTTTAAACAACATAAAAATACAAAATCAGATCAAACAAAGCCTATTGCATTAAACATGAACTTGTGGTAAGAAATATACTAAAACCGTGTTTCCAATATACTATAATTCAATAAAATCTAAATCCAAGCTTTCATGTTAGTTTTCACATCACAATGTGGTTTGTTACATCAAAATTTCTAGTAAAAATTATAATTTTTACCCGGGTCGGTTCAAACTATTTTCCTTCAAGTGTATAGTCCAAATTTTACTCATGTGTAGATGTATTTTTTTTTTTTTTTTTAACATTAAAAGATAACTTCATTAATATTACCCACTGCAAATAGGTTCTCATGTACAACCTTTCCAACAAAAGGTACAACCAAGTCAAAAGATAAAACATCACAAAGGATGCTTAATTGACCTAAAATTAACTCGTGACCCAAATTAGAATGTCAAAATTCAATATATAATGAAGTTGACTAAAATAGCATTTTATAGAAAGATTTTTTTTTCCTAATAATGAACTCAACCTTTTGAAATATGTCATTGCATTGCATGCAACTAGCAACCAACATTTCAGATAATTAATCACACATTCATCTGTTATATGTGCTACAAAGCATGATTAACTCAAATTATTGTAAACCGCAAACAAATTTGCAGGTCCGATTTAAGGAAAATGATGTAATTTAATTTAGGTTCCATTCCCATTTATCCTTTATTTTTTTCTAATCGGATTCTCAATATCTTCTCCGGAAACCAATTGTTTGTGTAAATGGAAATGAAAACTAAGACTGAATCACATAGCATCAATCACCTAAACCGAACTTGTGATTCATCTAAAGTCATAAATGCACATTTGTTTGCGATTTACAAAGATTTTGAGCTTTGTTCTTGTTTTATAATGCAAAGAACATGTTTGACCGATCATCTGGATTTTAGGTCCATTGCATATAATGATTTTAGTATAGTTTGTCCTAATTTAAATAATCAATTGTTTAGTATAGATTTTAAATTATAAATATTAGAAATACGTCTAAATATAACTCACAAACCTCAATTTAAAAACAGTTAAATGCTTTTAAAAAAATTATAAAATATATCTAAAATAAAATAATTATGTACTATTTTATACATATCCTTTCTATTTAAACAGAGAGATATACATAGATGTGTGTAGACAAAGTTAGAGTTTGAAGGAGAGGAGAAGTGAATAGAGAAAAGGGTTTTTTATTATTATTCTTTTTTATTTGTTTAGTAATAAGATAATATCCAAGTGATATTTGTCTTTTAATGGTTAATTAATCAATTAATTAATTATACACTTGAACGGTGAACTTTTTATTTTGTCTGGAACAAGGTTGCACAACATCCGGGCTCGGCTTCATGTCGGCTTGGCTAGCCCGGTAACGTGCTACAGCTTTTCCTTCTTTCGAAATTATCTTAAGCTTTTTTAAATACTTAATTAATTTATATACATTCTATCGTATAATCTGAACAAACTTTTTATATTATTTGTGTAGAAATATATATGTGTAGAAATATATATATGCTCGTTTTATATACAATTAATTAATATTATTTATCTTAACTTTATATATAAAAAATACCAAATTTTAATAACTGGATGATTGATTTGTTGCGTATTTTGTTGACTAATCTCCTTGTCACTTTAACATATTTCACACACTTGTCCCTCATGCACGCATACTGTTCATATGCTTTTTGTCTTTTACTTTTTGAAGCTCTATATAAAGCATCCTTTTGTTTTTTCAAACAAAGCATGTGTAACATTTTTTTATAGGCATATATACATGTATACACATATATGATACATGTATATGTATATGTATGCTAAGTGTGCCTCCCAATAATCAAGTAATTCTTCCTATTTTTTAATGTATAAGTATATAACTACGTGAACGGATTAAGCTATTGATTTTAATATGACATGAAGAAGATAAGTGTTATACTCACCAAATTGCAAGACAAATTTATTACCATATGCCAGTGAGCACACAATTGAATATAAAATCAACATATAAATAGTAAATACACCATATTGTAATTTAAGTAGTATATAGTAGTATTGATATTCTTCGAATTAATGTCGATACCGTCATATTAGATTCCTACCTTTTACTTCTCTTTAATATTCCTCTTGTAACATATAACACCATATCTCAGTGTCTATTTTTGGGTACCATAATACCGTGATTTACAATGTATTAATTGAGAAACATACTACCAACTCGCATAATATCATATTGTGAATAGCATAACAATTGACACACATAAACATGTTCAACATGGCATATAAGTCAACACACTTATAGTTTAACATACATATATACTATATAAATATTTAATCTGATTTATCACAGAGAACTCGATATCATAACATCAACCCATGCTATACGTTTCTACGTAATACTAATATCGTATATTGCTGATAACTATCGATACCAAAATATCAACTTCATGATATCACAAGCCTACTTATTACGCGCACACGCATATGTATGTATGCGTGTGTATATATATATAGACAAAAGTTCATTTGATAACCATTTTTATTGTGAGAACCGCGATAACCAATCTTCGCTGTCGAATTCTCCCTCTTTCAATTTGATTGCACACCCATGAATTCATCACATGCACCTTGTCACACTCTATCTCCCCACGCTCTTCATCTATGAATTTCACTTACTAAATGAATGGCTAAGATTGGATCTCACGATACTCGCAATAATAGTAGTTAGTTCTCAAATGAACATTCCCATATATATATATATATATATATATATATATATATATATATATATATATATATATATATATATATATAGGATCAAAAGAGAACACTCTTAAATAGATAACAGAGATAGCACTTTTGAAACTTTGATTTCAAAAGTCAACTTTACATCCATAGCTACCCAAAAGTCAATTTTACATCCTAAATCTTAAAATCAAAATTATTTCTATAATTATTAACAATTTAAAATTTTGTATGCATTGATGCATCAAATAACACTTTTGTATGCATTGATGCATCAGGATTATATTCGAACATATTATCAAAAAAAGGTGACATTTTTTAAATTCTATGATCAATGAAATCAAATGCCTAAATAAATTGTGACAATTTTTAAACCATCCGATCAATGAAATCAAAGTTTCAAAAGTGTTCTCTCTGTTCTCTATTTAAGAGGGTTCTCACTTGATTCTCACCCTATATATATATATATATATATATATATATATATATATATATATATATATATATATATATATATATATATATATATATATATATAAGATGATTCAAACGATAAATGTTTTCCATACGAGAACTGCGAAAATCAATTATAGTCATTGATAAAAAATACAGATGATTCATATTAAAGAGTTGTTAATGGATAACATTAAAATATTCGAACATATTATCAAAAAAAAACGTGACATTTTTTAAATCCTATGATCAATAAAATCAAATGCCTAAATAAATTGTGACAATTTTTGAACCATCCGATCAATGAAATCAAAGTTTCAAAAGTGTTCTCTTTGTTCTCTATTTAAGAGGGTTCTCCCTTGATCCTCACCCTATATATATATATATATATATATATATATATATATATATATATATATATATATATATATATATATATATATATATAAGACGATTCAAATGATAAATGTTTTCCATACGAGAACTGCGAAAATCAATTATAGCCATTGATAAAAAAATACAGATGATTCATATTAAAGAGTTGTTAATGGATAACATTAAACTAATCAAACTTATCCTTAATTAATTAAGTGCAATTTGAATATATTCACATTACCCTTACTTTTCTAAGCTAATATATCCATCACACGTAAAGGTGCTAAAATTTAAAAATTATACCAAATTAACGAGAAATTTACGTTCTCGTACGAATAACAGTTCTTATTTAAACTGATCACTCACTCATACAAACACACACACTCTCTCTCTATGTGTGTGTGTGTGTGTATATATATCTACTTAATTTATAAAAAGACCATATGCCTTTAAAGATTACCACGTGTCCTTTAAATAGTAACAACCTATTCACAAACAAAAACACCATACTTTATCTATCATCTGGTCCTTCTCACTCAATTGCCTTCTTCTTCTCCACTCAATTGCCTTCTTCCCTCATTCATCGATTATTACAAGCACCTAAGAATTCTCGCCTCTTTCTGTATCTACAAACACCTATATCAAACTTTAACTATCTTTTCTCTCCCGTTTGATCATTACCTCACTAAACGCGGCACCACCTCACCTACGGTGGCTGACCTCACCGGAGACGAAGCTTCACCGGAGACGAATCCTCACCGGTTCTCTCAGCAACGAAATCAGTGACCTTGAACAACTCGAACCTAGATCTCAATTTTTCCCTAATTAATCACACATTCTGGGTTTTCACGACACCCTGGGAACACAAGTTTAAAATTGAAGAACGAGGTAGGCACCTGGTACGTCTTCGTTTACATATATTTGATTTCTGGAATATTGGTGGTACATGTCATGATCAGTTTTTTTATATGTGTTCTAGCAAATGTTAAATAAAATGCATACTAGGTGTTTGACAAAATGCCTGAATGAGCTGTTTTTGGTTTTTTATAAACTTGTCTTTTTTATGATGTATTAACACTTTAGTCTAGAATATTAATATGTTTTAATTTGGTTTTTGATCTATTAACACATAATAATTTGATTAGGTTACAGAAACAACCACCTAAGCATCTGTTTGAGTTAGCTAAACACGTACAGCTTTTAATTCTGTTAAGCGTTTATGTTAAATAAAATGCATACCATGTGTTTGACAAAATGCCTGAATTAGTTGGGTTTTTTTATTTATAAAGTTGTTTCTTTATGATGTATTAAAACTTTAGTCTTGAGGATTAATATGCTTTAATTAGGTTTTTGATCTATTATGTTGTTATATTTCACCCATTACTCAATCACCCTGGTTTGCCACATCTAATGTTAACAAAGTCTTGACCAATGTGTCGATGTGATTGCAGGCTGGTCATTTTGTGTTTTCTAGACAATGCAAATGGATTTCACTCGGCGGTATTACATGCTTGTCGAAGGTTTCTGTCATCGGATCCTGATAGCCATCCCTTACCAGAAGGTGTCTTATCTATTTAGTACCCTTGTATTAGTAGTTGTACTTTCCATGTCTTGAATTTGTTATTTAAAATCATATGCTTATATCCTTGTATAATGCCAATACACTAATCATACTTAAAAAAGAAGTAAAGGAAAAAACAAACGAAGATGAGAAAAAGGAAATATGTTTGTCATCCTGGAGATGTTTACTCTTGCATTTTAGCTTAGGACAATTACTTAAACTCTGTACAGAAACCTTTACAGCTTTACCCCACCGAGTAAGATTTATTATTTGATTGTATTTTCCATCTGAGCTGTTTTTTCACTTGTTGAAAGTCGATTCTTTTTAGGGTTGTAGAGCATTCTTATCATTTATGTTCTGATTTTAACAAGAATCAAGCGTGATCGCAATCTGCGTCATGCTTTAACCATTTCAGTTAAATATCTATATTCTCTTTTTCTGCGTAAGTTTTTCGAGTACAATTATGCCTTGCCTGTGTGACCAGTATTTTTATAAGATAAAGTCGTATTGCGCTTGTGTAGACATTGCATACATCTTTCTTGCTTTCTTTCTTTTCTTTTTGAAATGCTTTCCTCACTTGTATATGTCTTGTATAAATCTTTGTTTGCAACTCAAGTTTGTTAAATACATGCTAAATACGCATGTTTATACATCTTTGAAGCATCTATGCTTGTCATTAATTGTTAATGTCGTGTTCTTGGTTCTGTGTCTGAATTTAAGATCTTTAGACTACTTTTAGACATATGTGTGTGGTTCACTTTAGAGTTGATGAACATGAGCTCCCTTGAACAGACATAATGAGTGCAGGTTTTTGGGACAGTAGATTGGTAAAACAATGAATGCGATCGACTCTGTTACTTTATTATAAATATCTCATATGCACAGTGGATGTGCTACTTAAAGTCTTTCTTGTATCAATGTATCAAGAAGTTTGATGTGGTGTGATTTTTATTAGTAATGACCGAATGGTCAGGTATCGCTTTTGGAGATTTTTCTGGTAAACAAGTATTTATTCATAGGATACCTTTGCAACCTCCAAGTGATGAACAATATACTTCTCTGATTTTCATCTTCTTTTCTCTGTTGTTGGTACTTAAAAAACTTTACTCTTGCATTACCAGTTGCATCTTAGCTCTAGCTTACTAAAGTATAGTACATGTTTCGTAATTTAACTTGTTGATTTGTTTACCAAATTACTCTTATTATGTAAGGTGACATGTGTTTTTTGCTTTCAAGGTAACATGTCTAGGCACATCTCAAATGTGGTTGATATCAAACCCAATCAAAGAAAATGGTTGACATCACTGGTACAAGTGTTGGAAAATGGATATACATAAACAAGTCTCTCTAGAAGTGAATTATAGAGGTTGATACTTGCTTATTCTGAGGTACCCATTCTTGCCAAATTTCTTCGGGAATCAACGTAAAGCATCGTGGGTTGTGCGTAGCACAGCCTAAAAGACTCACTAGTGTGTGTGTATATATATATATATATATATATATATATATATATATATATATATATATATGTGTGTGTGTGTGTGTGTGTGTGTGTGTGTGGATGGTTCATTTAAGATCCATTTTTATTTCAAGTACCGCGAGAACCAATCTTGGTGTAACACCACTTTTTTAGTTTAACTTGTAAACATACTTTCTTTAGTTAGCACCAAAAGTTTATCAGAGTTTAACAAAAGATTAAATTATATTTACACACGTGCTAATAAATTCCAAAGGATGTGTTAGAAGTTTCATTTTCAAACACCTGGAGCTATCCAAACTATCACGGAGCTGGGGCCTTATCCTTGTTGGAACTGAGCCACCTGTAACATCATTATCAAGAAAACGTAAGTTTTCGCTTAGTGAACATGCTAGTTGAAATCAAATAATCATATAACATGAATAAAACCACCCCAGGATATCTTTTCCAAGCTGTAACACCTACAAAACTGTTCATAATAACTCCGTATTAGAGTATAGATACGCCACATGCGTAGCCATACCCCCTAATACTAGTCTGGTATACAGCTACACCACTTGCATAGCTATTTACCCTATCACCATATTGGTACACAGCTACACCACCTGGGTAGCTATATACCCTAACATTGTTCTATGCATAGCTATACCACCTACATTGTTATACACCACCACTATACAATGTATATGAATCATAGCTATATCACATAACAAGGATATCATACCATGTATATCATGTATACTTATACGTTGTTCATACAATATAAATAGTAAACTCACCTCGTGACAAAAAATAGTAAGCTCACCTTGTACAATTTTATATGAATATGTATCAACAGTATAATGTGCAAGTATGTGTGCTCGCTAAGTGTTGTCTTTACTCGTTGCTATTTTAATATTTTTAGGTTCAATGGGTCTCTCTGGGAAGGACAATGGCAAGACTCGGGCTTGACAACTTTACAGCTCATGTTTTATGAAAACCTTCCGCATCTATTTCTAAAACTTAAAGTCAAATTAATATAGAAACATGCTATATAAAATTGATAATAAATTTACGAATTGATTGTACCGTTTTCCCAGTTGCAATGTTGAAATGAACTATTGCTTACACTTTATAATATGTATGATTATAAGTTTTAAAAAATTTGGGATGTTACTGTTGGTGAAATAAAAGGCGATGAAGTCGCTTAAAGCAGTGACAATGAAGGTAGTGGTCGATTGGGGTGGCGACTGTGAAAGCAATGGTCGATTTGGGGTGGTGATGATGAAGGAAGTGGTTGATTACGGATGCTGAAGGTGAATGGTAATACCAACTCTCCCTCAATGATTGTGAAATCCTACACTCATAGGATTTGAAATCCAAATCTCTTTTCCTTAAATCCTAAAAAACATAAGATTTTAAGGGTTTGAAATACAATTTCCACGTAATCCAATTAAGTATTAACCGAAAGACTCTTAATATTACTAAATATATCAATTTGCAAACTAAAACCTCAAAATAGCATAATATTTTAAGAGTTATTTTGGTAAAAAGACATATATCTCATGATACAATGGATTAAAACTTTATTAATTTATCATGATATTTAAAGATGGGTGGGCCATTAGTGTGTGATGCACTACAACAAATAAAGAGCACAAGGAGCACTTGGTAGGTGATTTTTTTTAATATTTATCATTAATTTTCCTTCATATTTAATTAGTTAAACTATTTTTATACTAAGAATTATTAAATTTAAAACTAATAAGTTTATCTTAGTGAAATGAATAAATGATGAAAGATACAATGATATTACTATTCTTAGGTGATATAATTTCTCTAAAGAAGCAAAATAAATGCATTTAAAGATGTAATGTATTAATTTTTCAAAAATAATAAAAAAATATTTTAATAATTATCCTAAAAAAAATAAAACTAAGAAATATTTATGTTATTAATGTTATTAACATAATGCATCTTCCCCTTACAAGACTAGAGGCTATATAAACCCTTGTTTTTTAATCAAATCATTCCCTTTATTAGCCAAATAGCCAACTTATTCCAATTTATCCATTAACATTAATTAACATGATAAATTACTATAACTATATTTAGTAAAGTAAAAACTAAAAAACATAATCTTTTTTCCTACATATAATGAGTATAGAGGTAATTAATGTTTTGACTAATAGTGGGAAGTTGGTCCGGGATCCGGAACCCACGTTGGCTTACATGCCCCAAAACCACTTTCTCATACTCGGGGCCGATTCGATCCTACCCGACCAATTCGCATTTTACTCGTTTTGCCCATTTTACCTTTTCGCGGCCTTCTAAACCGGCACGTGATATCACACGTGCAATTGTGATCATCCTCGGGTCTTCAGCTACTTGAATTTATCTGGCCCTTGTGTATACATCTTCGGAATTCTGGTCTTATATTATATTTCATTTCCCCATCAATACTTTGTACTTAAGTTTCATTTCATGTTAATGTATAAACGATTTATTAATGTTTTATATGAAATACTAATAATAATACTCATAATGTATAAAACAAATTCTATTCGATTAAATAGCAGATTTTACATGTATATGGTTCAACTTAGGGATGAGCTCCAAAGCTGGTCCAACCCGAAAAATGAAATCGAAAAGCACAAATGTTATGATCGAGAACCGAGCCCCGTAATATATTAAACGGTTTATTTTTTTCGTTTAAATGTCTTTTCAACTTTTGGTCCAGTTCCGGGTAAAAACCGAACCCGTGAAACTGAAAACCAAAGTAACTAAGGATATATAGAAACCAAGAACCGAAACTAAATTGTTTACATCGTACCAACCCCATTCCGGGTAAAAACGAACAAGTGGAATTGAAAACTGATCTAAAAGAAATGTAGGAATCTAGAATCTAACCAAAAGTGTATACATAAGTCCGTTCTGATTTGAGGTCGAGCTGGTTCAGACCAAATAGATTTTTTTGTTCAATCTTAGCTTAACTTTTTAGAACGTGACGATAATGCTAACAATATTTCTCCATATAGAATATACGATGAAAACGTGCTATCAATCTTTAAATATAAGAAGAATGTTAAATTTAGTCCATGGTTAAGTCATAGCTCTAATGACTAATTTTAATCCTTAGATCAATTATATCAATGGTCCAGATTGCATTTTAAAATTTTGGAAAGAAGGGTATTTTTGTAATTCACATGTGATGTTTTACAAAATCACATGCAATTATACTGACCAACTGTCGCATTATAAAATTTTAGAACTATTTCTTTACATGGACTTTATTAAACACAACTCTCACATATAAACCAAATACTAACTTGAGTATCTCTAATAAAAAATCATATCTGTTTTTTAGTAAAATTGAATCTCCAATGTCTCATTGAAATGGAAAATTCAATTTAAATTTGATTTTTAAGGAGTCAAAGTTCTTTTATTCAAATCAAAATTTTTAATGATAATTTTATATATGTCATTTTAAAAATTAAAATATATTATTTGTTATCTTAATTTATAATATCATTTAATTTTTAATGATATATTATTTGTTATAACACTTAACCAAATTCTTACTTTTATCATTTTAAAATATTTTATAATCAGTTTAATTTTTTTTATTATAACCAATATATATAATCTATTTCTTCTAATTGTAACAATAATAATCGATTACTTGTATAAAAATATAATCACGTCTCTTTGTAACATAATACATACACGTTTGTCGTCTGCCCTCCCCTTGCGTCGACACTTCCACCGCTGATCTGGATATTGAAGTCATTTGTCACCATTTATTTAACTATTATTTATTTTACGTTGTATAACTATTTAATACTTTTTATTAATATTTATAAGTTTTTTAAACCAACCCATATAACATACATGCATATATGTATTTAATCTAGTTATATTTTTATAATAACAGTAATAATTCAAAGGTTTTCTTCTATATTAACATAATACATTATGTAAACATACAATAATCTTGGCACATCCTAGATTTTTTGGGGTCTTTATACTGGGTGAGATGAAGGTGAATCACTGAATCATGTAACTTAAATTACATATGTAAGGTAAACATATAATTTAATTTGTGTATATTTTATCCTTAGTCCTTACAAATTATAAATTTACCGTTCAAGTGTCCAAAGTTATACAGAGTAATTTATCCTTATATAAATGTTACAGTAATCTTTTTTTGTTTTACTGTTTTGTGTGTACTGTAAGTGAGAGAAATATTATTACAAGTAGTACGTATTATTTCATTTTAACCAAGTTAATTAGCCCATTTGATCGTATATTTTAATTGATTCACTAGTCAATTTAATCTGGATCTGATCAAATCGAGATCTTGATCATATTGCACGTAAGAACGACCACTTGCAGAGATCCTACATTCGATTGTCACGTTTTTTGCATGCATGTTTTATGGAATGGTAAACACTTAAGAATAAAAAAACGAGATTTCCTATAATATACGTACTGACGTATGTAGATGCATATAATATGGCATGCATTCATGCGTGCATATGTGATATGTATATATCATATCATATAATATGTATATATCACATGTAAAAGAATACTGAATCAACTATTTGAGCAAATGATTGAAAAGTTAACTGATATTGAAAGTGAAGTTTTTACTGGCCTGTTTTGTATATAATATTTATTTATTATTTACCATAAAATATATTTGTTTGGACTGTATAAAAGTTGTCGTTTTAGTTTTCGCAAAGACCATGGCAATTAACTTCGTGTGTTCAAAAGCATGTAAGCAAATGAGTTTGAAAGTTTATTAACGTATACTAATTAGATGTATTGAGAACGAGTAATGAAGATCCGAGCTTTGCAGTGGAAGAGAAAATAAGAACTTTACAACTTTGATAATTAATAAAATAATTTTATTTATTATGTGTAATCTTTTATAAGTTTTAATATGCGGGGTAAATCTATATATATGTTTGGGGCAAATTATGCGAAAATACAACAAACTATGTCAATATTGTCATTGTATGCAACCAGCTTTATTTTCTGCCTAAAAATACATACAACATACATATTTGGTTCATTGTATGCAAGTTACCTATGACTATAGGTAACTTACCGGTTACCTCTCCAAAAATAAAAGAAAGTTGGTACCTAAAAATACAAACAGCTTTCAAATTTTGTTCATTGTATACAATCAACTTTTAAATTTTTTCCATTGTATACAATCAATGACCGATAACCTGGTATTCAGGTTACCCATTGTATACAATGAACCAAATTTATAAGTTGTGTGTATTTTTAAGTAGAAAATAAAGTTGGTTGCAAACAATGACAATATTGTCATTGTTTATTGTATATTCGCACATTTTGCCCTATATATTTGTTACCCACTTTTACGATTTTGAAAAGAGTATTTTATATAAGGTGATATGAATATACTTACAAGATTAAGTAAGAATATATTAGAACAACATATATTTGGGAAGAATATTTTTGAACTCTTTCGTAATCTTAATATAAGAGCTACAAAATATAATACATAAAAATAGATATATATTATTATCTTTACCACTTTTTACATCAATTGTAATATAATTTGTAATGTTTATTGTTTTTACGGTATTGTGAATTTAAAATAAAGTTAAATTTGTCAAAAAAAATTACAACCATACTTCGTGTACTTCGTGAGAATAGTGTTCTCCTCTGAACTTTACCTAATAAACACGTCTTTAATAAAAAGTTAATTGGTTAAATAGTTCTTTAATTATCCTAAAATTGTCACTTTAAACATTTATCTTTTTTAGTGACGTACATAGTCTTTTATGACCCGTTTTGTGACGAGTTTGGCACTTCTTAATGGATTCCGTTTGTTATCTCTTTAAAGACAAGATAAAATGATAATTTCTCATTTATTAAATTATTTACTATATTTACTTTTATTAAGTTTTATTATATTTTAATAGCCATTTTTAAAGCAAATTTAATAGCCATTTTAACAAACCTTTTTGTCATCTACAAACTTAAATTCCGGATGCCACCACCGTCACAATCTCTGTTTATCACCACCTCCATTAATTATCTCCGGCCACAACCACCACCTCAAACCACCATCTCACATCAAAACCGAGAGACCGGAACACACACACATACACATTTAGACACATCCAGACATAAACACACACATTCAAAGCATGAATAAAAGACACACAACACTGCCATTTCTTTGAACTTCTATTGATCACGGGTCTCTTGTCTAGCTCCAAAATAAAGAACAAACTTAGAAAGAAATCACTTCCAAAAGCATTAAAGGACTAGAAATTTAACCCAAAATCCAGTGTTGGTTGAATCGTCGATTGAACACACATACATCTGTAAGGGAAAAGTAGATATGGAAGAATGATCGGTGATAACTGAAAGCAGAATCGGAAGAACCATTGGTTGAATCGTTGCTGGAGAGGGGAGATATAACGCTTGTCCTGTTTTTCATGTGGAATATGGGTGAGAAGTGTCGATGGTGCTTAGATCTTCCGGATTTGATGGAAAGGATATCGACAGTTCTTCTAGATATGGTGGCGGTGCTAGGATTTGGTAGTAGTGGTGGTGTTAAGATGGTGGCGGCGGTACTCAGAGGACGGTGGCGGGGACGGTGCTTATAGGATCGAATGGGTATAGATAGGAAAGTGAGAGGGAGGGCTGAGAGAACGTGTGAAGTCAGAGGGGGTAGTGGTGGTAGTTCTTTGACCATCAACATCCAAATTTCTCAACCCACTGCCACATCATCTCCCACTTTCAACACTCACTAACTCATAAACCCCACATTGAACACACACCAACCCACATATATTATTAATTATAAAACATATATTAATGAAGTAAAAAAAACTCAATAACCAACAACTGGTTCCCCTCCTAGTTGTTGGTTGGACCAGCCCAAACCAGTAGGGGCATGATGGTGTTTGGCGCTAGAAGGTTTTAACCAGCGATGGTGCTACAGCCGATGCGGGTGGTCTTAAAGGGTGGTGGGGGTGCTCAAAAGGTAGGGTGACGGTAGTTCTTAGTAAGAGAGTAAGAATTACATATGAGAGATATATCTTGCTAGTTAAAAAAAGATTAAATAATATTTTAATTAATTAAAAATTTAAAAAAGGGTAAAACACTAAAATGCCCTTGATTTAACTCGTCTAAGTAACATACACTCTTTGTTAGAAAAGACCATCCATATCACTTTAAAACATAAATATCTAAAATAACATGTCCAGAATAGTTAAATAACTAACAATAATATAATTTCCCTATATTCTCCAATATATATAAGATAAAACACAAAAACTTTCACTAATTTAAATTTTCTTATATAAGTTTAATATTATATTAACTAGTTTGAGCCCGTGCTCCGCACGGGTGTGGGAGAGCTAAAATCTGATCGTGGCTGAAAACGTAAACCCGGTTTGTGAAAAGAGTGCACGGGTCTTGGGTTGACCGACCCTACCCATTCTAAACCCGGCTCTTATCCGACCCAAAAAAAAGAATAAAAAACCGACCCGGTCCCACAAGAGAACGATAAAAAAAAATTATAATTAAAACTTTCCGCACGGGTGTGGAAGGACTAAAATCTGATCATAGCTGAAAACGTAAACCTGGTTTGTGAAAAAAGTATAAAAACAGTTAAAAATACTTTTAATTAAAAAATTAATAAAACAAAAACTTAGTTAAAAGAAATAAAAATACAAATAGAAAATAAAAACTACTCATATATATAGACTACCCACTTTATCTCCCATTTTCCACTCCAAACAACACAACAAAACCCTAAAAAGCGTCTTATTTGCAAAAAATGCGATAAGCGATCTAGATCATTAGATTATTTAATTAAAGGCTGAGATTACGTATGGCATTTAAATAATTAAATGAAACTATTAGGAAAATTAAATATAGCAATGAAGGGCATAAGAGTCTTTTTAACCCTCAAAAGATTCTTACACTAGATAAAACCCCAATCTTCCCAAACTCTCTGTGTAAACCTACGTCTCTCAACATCTATCTCTCTCATATTCCGTATAATGAAGATCACCACCGCCTCTGCCATTAGGAGACCACCATCGCCGCTCCATCTCTCTTTGATTGAACCACGCCTCCGCCTGTCGGAGATCCACCACAGCCGGCTACCTCCTTCCTGCCTAAAAACCCTAGATCTGCATCACCGCCCTTGCCTCTCTCCACCGCCCTCGCCGCTGCCCTCAAGCACCTCCATAACAGCCGCCGCCTCAAACCCTAGATTTGACTCCTCCTCCCTCAAGCACCGTCATCACGACCATCGATCCAGTTAATGTTCCAGATCTTTTGTCAAACGGACTCGTCCAACACCACCCCACCCAACTTCCGGCAACAGCTCCTCAGCACCACCCCTACCCAGATTCTTGTCGGCAACAACAGTGTACGACGTACGACGGCAACAACAATGGTGGTCGTACCTTACGACGGAAACAACAATGGTGGACCGGCAACAACAATGGTGGACGTATGAAGGCGGCGACGGTCGTCTGTACGTCGTCCCGGCCAAAAAAAAATTCGAAAAAAACCAAAAAGCCCAAAACTGAGATCCGGCCCAAACCCGGTTTCTCACCCAAACCCGGATCCGGGCACGGATCCATAGGAGGCGACGGTTTTTAATTATATGATATAATATACACATATAGTTACACTTGTTGTATTATCAAGCTCAAATCCAATTCTGAGTTAGTAGAAGAAAAAAGTTATAAACTATTGAGCTCTATGGTGAGTCTAAATTGAGTCTACTTAGTTTATCATGATCTTTCTTGATCACATGTTTTAAAGTTACTTAAGCTCTATCGTTATGTTCGAGTTTCAAATTGTTAAAGATCGTCAATATATCGAATGAACTTTAAGCTTCACCTATGATGATTCAAGTATAAAGCCAATTATTATCCCCAAATACAAGTACATAGAAAAAACTTGTGTTAGAGGTACTAATGATTGATGCATCTAAGAAAATATTAAAATGGAAGGAAAGAATTATAGATTTTGTCAGGCGGATGCATCCCCTTTTCCTACTCATTCTTCTTATCCTCGGCGTATTATACGCTGTAATTTCTTTTTTATTTAATATGTTTATTTATACTTATTAAATTATAAAATTAGTATATGTATTTAGGTTCGTAGTGTGGAACAGTAGAGGCTTTTGACCTTTGACTGGGAAGCCACGTGCGCGGTATCTTTTGACTTGATGATCTTGGGCTGGCCGCACGTGCATGCCCTTCACCCATTGGCTTATACGAAATCATTTTCTTTACACCCCATATATCTTATATTAATTATTATTTAATTAATTAATTACCTCCTACCCTCCCTACATTTTACACATTGCTTATAAACACTTTCACATGATACAATATTATAATTTATACACACACAAACAAAGACGTTAGTGATTTTTTTAATCATACACATGATATGCTTTAAGTATGTTAAATAATAAAGTTCTCTTCGCTCTTAAGTGAAGAAATTAAATTGTCATGACTTAGGTGTTGTTGTTAATTGCTCAAACAAATAGCCAAAATATCCCAAGTTAAAAGCATGCATACACGTTTAAGCATGCATACATGTTTAAATAAATAACTAAGAATACTGATGACTCAATAATATGCTATTAATATAACGTAATTCATGATTATCATAATACTCCTATAAAGTGTTCCCTATATATAATATTATATATATATATATATATATATATATATATATATATATATATATATATATGTGTGTGTGTGTGTGTGTGTGTGTGTGTGTGTGTGTCTAGCAATGAGCATGACCCGGTTGGATTACGGGTAAATCTTGACCGATCTGAGAATTAAAGCATGTTAAATCCTTATTCCCAAGATCGAACTTGAAGAAGAATGGTCAGTCTAGAGCTTGGCCCTGTTTTGAAACGGTTGTGATCAAACCGGTAAATAAACTTAGGACTATTTTTGTAAATGGATTTGAGTTTGTTTTTATAAATGAATATGAAAATCCGTTTGAATATATTCATGTGTTGCTTTATAAGAAATACGAGCAACTTGACAAAATTGTATCTTCTAATATATATAAAAGACTAATTATGAAAAAATTATTAGACGATCCCGACCCTTTATTTAATAAAAGATTTAATCTAAGCCGTTCATTCATTTAATTTTAAAATTTTGATTTTGACTTTTTAGAGTCAAACTAATGTGATTAATCAATATGAATTAAGTTAATAATAAACAATAATTCATATTAAGATAATAATAAACAATATGAATTAAGATAATAATAACATTTAAGCCAATACGAATTACGTGCATTAATAAACAATAATTCATAACTACTTTTCAAAAAGAAATTACAAAGATTATACTTTCCATAAAAATTAAACTTGCATCCAATGAAATTAATGAAAACAAAGATTATCTCAGTGTTTCGAGCTCCCAACAGTATCCTTGCTTTTATTGATAAAATTAGAAAATCTTTTTTTTTGGGGGGGTGGGGGGAATTCTAAGAAAATTGCGTGGGTAGCGTGGGACAAAGTCGTAGCAGATAGATCGAGGGGGGGGGGGGGGGGGGGTTGGAAATGGGTAATCTCAAATCACTTAACATGAGTCTTCTTATTAAATGGTGGTGGCGTTTTGCAAAAGAAAAAAAGTCATTGTGGGTCAAAGTAATAACAAGTATACACGGGGCGAACGGGGGTCTAAATGTTAATAATCCTAAAATGGTTTCCGGAATGTGGGGGGGGATTGTAAATGTGGCTAGTGATTTCAACAAATTGGGGATTAATATTTCTAACTGTTTCAAATGCAACGTGGGTAACGGTTCAAACACGCTCTTTTGGGAGGATACTTGGTTAGGAGACTTACAATTGAAATACCTATTCTCAAGAGTCTTTCATAAATTTGGAAATAAGGGCTTCTTAGTAAGTCAAATGGGGAAATGGGTGGGTCATAACTGGGTTTGGGAGATTGGTGATCATCTACAGGTTAAAGGGAGAGTCAAAACTGAATTTGATTCACTAATGGAGTCACTCAATGAAGTAAACTTGAAGAAGGATGAAAGCGATAAGTGGAGTTGCACATTCTCATCAGATGGTCAATTTTCAGTCAGAGATTGCAGGAAATACATTGAAGATTCATATCACGAAGAACAAGTGTTGGAAACGTTTTGGTCAAATCTCATCCCAAAAAAAATATGTGTATTCGCGTAGAGAGTTGATCGCAACCGATTACCGGTAAGGATGAACCTTGTTCAAAGAGGAATTGATATACCATCTACTCTATGCCCGTGGTGCAGTGACAATATAGAAACGGTAGTGCATGCATTGTTCACTTGCAAAAAAGTTGTTACTGTTTGGGAACAAATACACACTTGGTGGAATTTAGAATATTCGGGGGGACAATCTTTCCAGGATCTTATTGCAATGGCTACAGGTCTAATTACAAGGAAAAACTTGAAAGTGTGGAACTTGGTAATTAGAACTACAACGTATGTAATATGGCGAACGCGAAACGAATTCATTTTTGGTGAGCGTAAAAATCAGTTATGGAATGCGTCTCTACAAGTCAAAATTCTGCTCTTCCAATGGTTGAAAGCCAGAGTCAAGTCTGGAACTATACTGCTGTGGTCGGACTGGATTTCAGGACCGGATGTAGTTTACATAAAAGGAGGCTGAATCTCATTTTGTTTAGTGATAATAAATTGATATAATTTTGTTTGTTATTGGCCCAATTGAAATGTATATGGTCAATTGGATCTGTAACAAAACATGTATTTGACCTCATTGCTTATGGGGTCACATTTTGAAATATACAATTGCATTTGCCTTAAAAAAAAAGATTATTTTAATATAATTCATAATTACTCTTCAAACTGACATTCATTAATTTAATACTATCTATACTTATTTAAATGACGTTATTTAAACTTTGATTTTCTTATCTCTAACTATTTATAATTCCAAAGCATTTAGAAAATAAATATATATAACTGGAACAAAAAAATTCAAACAATAAAGATGAGTGTATCATAATTCTATATTTTAATAAAGATTAAAGATAAAGATTACAGATAAAATAGCATTATTTATCATCCTTAATTTTTTTGCGTCTTATAATTATATAGTATTTTTTTATTAGTTTTTATATTTATCTTTTTTAAATAACCCGTGTATTACACAGGAGTTTACTCTAGTGTATTTATATTAGAATTGTTTTACAATTCGTCATTATGAATTATTTTATATTGTGCCTACGTATTAATTATATGTATTATATTTTTTTTGTGGTACTGTCTTTTATACTAACTTTAATTATAAGCACAAAATAAGTCGGTATTCAGTATTTCCTATAAGTATTGATAAATCACCTAAATATACACACTTACAAGCGAAAGTTCACTAACACTAAACAACCCATAATTGAGTTGTAAACAAAATAGACAACTTAACGGGTGAGTGGTGACTACTATCTTATACTTTTGCGATACTTGTTGAAAAGATTTGGGTCATTGGCAAGTTTGGATTGTGGAGTGGACTGGAATTTTTTTTCTTGCTAGGCCCATTAGAATTAGGCCACTAGGCCCACTATGCTTGTAAAATGTCATGACACTATTTTTTTAAGTAGGCATACATGTATTAAGTATTTTTTATATTTTAAGACTAATATTGTTGAAAATACTACATAAATCAAATGTAAATGGAATATCAAAACAAAAATTAGTTGATTCATATCCGTCATTTTTCTTTATAAAACAAAACCCCTTATCATTTGGTTCGATAAAGAAATTTTCATATATCACTATTTAATTATTTTAACTCTAAATTATATTATTTGTAAGCATTTTTTTCTTTTTACTCTCTCTATAAAATTTTTAAAAAATGAAAAAGGCTTTGGGTTTACTAAGTTTAATCAAGCCGAAATGGAGGGGGGGGGGGGGATCTGAATCACCCGTAGGGGTGTTCCCCGAGTGAGCCGATGCAACCCGAAGACCATCGTGCTGAGCTATACGTCTGGCCTAAAAGTATGCTAGTTTCTAATTAAACTATAAAAATTAAAATTTTAAAATTAAATATTGATAAATGTCTTTATAATATATATCATACTAGGATAAGATTTATATTAGAATATAAACAAAATGAGATTGTCATCAATATATTTTTATATTTATATAGAACATTACATGCTAAAAATTATAAGAGAAAAATAAATAATATATGAAATAAATTGTTTGAGATGCCGGATATAAAAATATAAATATGAAACTTACAAGGGTGAAAAGTGATAAAAAAAACCTCAATCTCAATAACAATAGCCAACAATGGCCGAATCACAATGTGTGGTTCACAATACAGAACATGCGAAATACAATCTACCAAGAACTGTTGCACTACGAACGAAAACTAAAAGCTGCTTAATAATCTCACACAAAAACGAATAACATAAACCCTCAAACAACTGTTAACTCACAGTAAGAATCAACCTCAAGAAGAGAAAGTGAAGGCTGACACATACGGCTAAGACCCTCAAAAGCTTATTCACCAATTTAAGCCTATTGCACTATTGCAAACAAGGCCCAGCTTTGCACAACAGGTCCAACAGCATACAAGACACAAACCTGGACAAATAAAACTAACTAAAACCAAGGCCCAACTTAGCATTACATTAGTTATGTAATACAACTAAATAAAAGGCAGCTAAGGGGAGAATCCGGGTCACATCCGTACTAAGTGCGCACCCGACCCGGGTCTCAACCCGGTCTCAAGCTAGCCCCTTTCAATCACAGAAATAGCACCCAATCTTTATGGATCCACTTTCATCCTTCACAAGCTCAGCAAAAACAACCTACAAAACACCAACACTAACTCATAAATTTATACATTATAACATAAATAAATGTACCCAATGTTGGTCTTGGAGAATATCATAATTCCAACACCCCCCCCCCCTCAAGACCAACAAGGGACTTAATGTCACTATCGAAAAAGATTAACAAGATCCATTTCAGAGCATAGGACATCAATTCGTTTTGAAGGAAATGACTTTGTGAGCACATCTGCAACCTTATCTCTTACAAAATGCACACCGGTTTCAAAATGCAAAGTTTTTCAAGAAAAACTGGATTATGAACTAATTCAATAGCCGACTCATTGTCACAATAAACTGCATCGTGTAAAAAATATCAGACCTAGTCATAGTCAAATAAATAAGCTTTCCAATTAACTTCTGAGACTAAGTAATATCTTCAAGTAAAACATCTCTAACAACAACACCTTGACTAGAAATTAAAACATTAGGAACCAAAAGTGTTTTAACAGGTTTACACCCAAGTCTGATGACTATATCTCATCATTCATGGCCTTAACCCAATCCGGATCAGAAACAGTCTCATTAAAGTTTCTAGATTCAAAAGACTTATCAAGACTAGACATAAAACACAACTTCTCAGAATCAAAGCACGAATAATTTATTGATTTCTCAACTCCATACTTATGTATTCCTTCCACAAGAAAATCATTAAATCTAGCAGGCATTTTTGACTCTCTTACAGGCCTAGCAAACC
Source organism: Pulicaria dysenterica (assembly GCA_947179395.2). Lineage (NCBI taxonomy): Eukaryota > Viridiplantae > Streptophyta > Magnoliopsida > Asterales > Asteraceae > Pulicaria > Pulicaria dysenterica. Next base: position 50,985,414 of record OX359295.1, read on the forward strand.
TAACAGGAACACTACCACCGGACAAATCTCTATTATCAGAAGTAGTCCCCTCAGAACTAACAGGAGTACTAGGACTACCAACATGAGACTGAGAAGTAAGTAACTCCACACTCTGACCATTCATAGAGTGCCCTGCACCAACACCATCAATCTGGTGGCTATCACTAGCATTACTCAAAAGTTGTTCTTCATGTAAAGAATCTGAATTACCAAAACTTTCATCATTAGGAACACAACGAGGACCATCAGACACAACAGACAAATTTCCATCAAAGAAAATGCAGCAATCTTTAAGAGACTCAAAATCATCACTGAGACTAGTGGACCTCATCTTAAACGGAAAAGTTCTTCATAAAACTTCACATCCCTGGAAAAGAAAACAATATTTGAATCAAGACAAAAAAGTTTATACCCTTTTTTCTCATTTGAATAATCCAACAAAACAGTTTTCTCAGCTCTAAAACCTAACTTGTCATTACTGTTTAGTCTAGTTGAATAACACAAACAACCAAACACTCTCAAATTATCAAACTTAGGAGGGTACTTATATACTTTTTCAAAGGAGTAACACCATTTAAAACAGTAGTTGGCGTTGTATTTATTAAAAACACAGCAGTTAAAACTGCTTCACCCCAAAATCTCAAAGGAAGACCAGTTTGAAACAATAAAGACCTAGTAACATTCAGAATATGCCTATGTTTTCTCTCAACAACACCATTCTGTTGCGGAGTATAAACACAACTAGTCTGATGTAGAATACCTTTTTCTTTAAAAAACTCTCTCATGTTGTGATTTAAAAACTCGGTTCCATTATCAGATCTAACAACTTTGACTTTTGTTTTAAAATGTGTAAACAGAATGTTATAAAAAACATTGAACCAATGAAACACTTCATCCTTAGATTTTAAAAGGTAAACCCAAACAACCCTAGTAAATTCATCCACAACAGTTAAAAAATATTTATATCCATCATAAGTAGTTTTCCTACAAGGACCCCACACATCAAGATGAACAAGATCACCTAATCTGTATACTTTATGACCACTAACAGGAAAGGAACTCCTAATTTGTTTGGACCTATGACACACATCGCAAGACAAACTAGGATCATTTCCTAACTTTAGCTTGTTCTTGATGCTAGACAAAGCTTGATCAAAAGGATGACCAAGCCTATAATGCCACAAAAACTTAGAGGCATGACAGATAACACTAGACCTTTCAGGCAAACACTTACCCTTATTGATTTTAACAGAAGAATCATTCGGGTGACCAACCCTTAAACCTAAATCAGACACGTCAACTAGATCAACAAAACATGTCTTATTCCCCGAATCATTAAAAACACCAACATTACTAGAACAACACATACCCGCCATATTAGCAGTGACACTTTCTATTCCAGAATTAGCATTGATCAAGGCAAGAAACTTATCATATTGTTCACCAGTGAGAAAACATTTATCATTGTCAGAACCTTTAGCAAAACCAAAATTATTAAATAAAGCAGAAATAGAAACACTATTAACAAAAGCTCTATTATTGTCCTAAGACTCAGACCTACTTTGAAAATCACTTCCATTTCTAAACTTGGAATCCTTTGGATACCCAATTAGTTTAACACATCTTTCTATAGTATGACCTTTAATACCACAATGCTTACACTGCATATTATTAAAATAAGGACCGGTATAACCAGAATTAAAGTTTTTTTCTCTGTTATTCTTTTTAGGATAACTGAATTTACTTGCAAAAGCAGTTGGTTGAGATCCATACTTGCTAGAACTAGAGGACAAGGAACCACCCTTCTGAAGTGATTCCTCCCTAGATATAATAGAAAAAGCAGTTCTAATAGATGGCAACGGTTCCATAAGAAGAATATGACTTTTAACTTGACTATATCCATCATCCAAACCATTTAAAAATTGCATCAGTTTCATAAGTTTGGAGTGATTTTTAAGACTAGTATTAGCCTCACAAGTACACTCGGTTAAGTTGGTAAGGGAATCAAACTCCTTCCATAAGGAATCAAGTTTAGAAAAATACTCAGACACAGTTAGACCACTCTGAGTTAATGCATTTATTCTTTGATGAACATTAAAGATAACGACCCATCAGATTTCTGATAAGTCTCACTTAATTCATCCCAAATCTCAGAGGCAATCTCAGAACAAACATGACTAGAGTAGATAGACTCAGAAACTGAACCAAGGATCCAAGAACAAACAACAACATTTACTCTCTCCCATTTACCATAATTTTTTTCATCTTTTTCATCAGGAACAGTATAAGAGCCATCTACAAAGCAGAGTTTATTTCTACTCTTTAGGGCTCTTATCATAGAACTTTTCCAAACCCTAAAGTTATCCGACCCAGACAACTTAACACTAACAATGGACACCACGGTACTATCAGAAGGATGCAAATATAACGGATCATCTACATCCATTGTATCTTTAAAGACAGATTTTTTAGGACTAGTGTCTTTAGGAACTGACATAATGAATCAAAAATCAATATCAGCAACACTCAAATTGCAACAACAGGGACCAAAAAATAATAACAGTATCAGTAGTGAATCAAGTCAGAAATGCACCAGAAGGAAACTAGGCAAGAGCACAGGATATAATAACATCAATATGAAAAACAGTATGTGCAATATACGAATTTGAGAAACAGATTATATCAACATAAAAACAGTATGAAAAAACAGATTATATCCATAACAATATACATGTACGCACTGAATCACAAAATGTGAATCAGATCACAAGATGCGGAAATCTGTAATACAACTAAAACTTGTATACGAAGGAAAAAACAAGCAGAATCTCTAATAGACTAATCTTGTACAAACACAAAGGAAACGAAGCTCTTGAATGTAGAAAACAGAAACCTCAATGATAATATCCACAAGAATAGACAGATTATATTAACAACAGTAAAAGTAAATCAGATCACTGATTATATGAACACATAAAAAAGATTCAATAGCAGCTACTCACAACAATACCAGGAGATCTTATACAGATAACATTCACAAGACAAAAAACAGCCAAGAACAATATAGCAAACAAAATCAAACCCAGCGAATTCACAGATTAATAAAAAAAACGACAATAACGAGAAAAGAAGAAAACTTACAGAGTCTTGCTCTGGTTGAATTGAGCAAGAATTACAAACCTTCTCCTTTACTGTTTCAGTTTTCTCAGTCAATCAGAATTCAACCGACTCCAACAGCAATTAGCATCCAACAAAGCAATCAGAATTCAGCAGAAGCGAAATCAACTCAGGAACATCCCCCAAACAAAACAAGTATCAACCCTAGGATTAGGGTGTATATCGAACCCCAATTGATGAAGTCAAAGACTGAATTTCAGTCTCACACGAGCCGGAAAAGAAACAGTTGATTCAATCGACTCAAGAACACCAATCAGACTAGAAACAATCGATTATCGATTATGAACAAGGAACAATCGATTGGATAATCAATCGATCCAAGAAATTACAAATCACCGAGATAAAGTCTACAGTCGAGAGTCAGCAAGAAACTCACGAACCGAAACATTTAGGGTTTCTTCATGAACAGAGAATAGGCGAACAAGAAGAATCAAGAAGAATCAATCGATTCGAAGAGAACACAGAAAAACTGGAACAATTTCGATCACAACAATCGACCAGTACCAGGGAAATAACAATCCCAACAATCGATCAGTACCACGGAAGCAACAATCGCAACAATCGATCACTAACAGAAACATTTTCGATTTAAATCGATCACGAAAAAAAATCGATCAAACAAACAAGAACCAACGATTAGAAAACCGTGGCTCTGATACCATGATAAAAAAAACCTCAATCTCAATAACAATAACCAACAATGGCCGAATCACAATGTGTGGTTCACAATACAGAACATGCGAAATACAATCTACCAAGAACTGTTGCACTACGAACGAAAACTAAAAGCTGCTTAATAATCTCACACAAAAACGAATAACATAAACCCTCAAACAACTGTTAACTCACAGTAAGAATCAACCTCAAGAAGAGAAAGTGAAGGCTGACACATACGGCTAAGACCCTCTCAAAAGCTTATTCACCAATTTAAGCCTATTGCACTATTGCAAACAAGGCCCAGCTTTGCACAACAGGCCCAACAGCATACAAAACACAAACCTGGACAAATAAAACTAACTAAAACCAAGGCCCAACTTAGCATTACATTAGTTATGTAATACAACTAAATAAAAGGCAGCTAAGGGGAGAATCCGGGCCACATCCGCTCTAGGTGCGCACCGACCCGGGTCTCAACCCTGTCTCAAGCTAGCCCCCTTCAATCACAGAAATAGCACCCAATCTTCATGGATCCACTTTCATCCTTCACAAGCTCAGCAGAAACAACCTACAAAACACCAACACTAACTCAGAAATTTATACATTATAACATAAATAAATGTACCCAATGTTGGTCTTAGAGAATATCATAATTCCAACAAAAAGGGACAGGATGAGATTTTAACTGGTAACCGCGCGTACATGTGAAGTGATGTAGTACATGCCTGCTATATATGGTAATTTCTTTCGTATGAATAGTATCAAACGATATCAACATTTCTAATGCGGCACCGATCTCTTTACAAATGTACATATGTATAGTGAAGAAATAAAAAAAGTATGTAAAATGATATTGAAAGCGTGATGATATAATTAAAGAGGTATCCAACAATCCAACATAGTCAGATAACATGGTAAAGAAGATTTAAAAGAAACAATTCAATATATCAACATAAAAATATATAAGGTGTCCGATATAAATTTATAATCACCTTAAAGAATGCTACAAGGCCATTAGTTCAATAGATTCAATAGATAATAGTTCAAATGAAAACGATAATTCATTGTTATAGATCAACGTTTGGTCAGTTTATTGGACTGTCTTATTTCCTCTTTGATGACCGTAGTTGTGGTGACTAGTTAGTAGTTGTCTGACTTTAATCTTGATTTGGTTACTTTGGCAGACTAGTGAATGTTTATAAGGTGTTAGCTTCGTTTTTTCGTAGTTGGTGTGATGGGGTGACGGGTTCTGTTCTTGCAAAACCTTCTTCCTCTTATATGTATAGTATTAGACTGAGTGACGGACCCAAAAATATTGATCATGAATAGCATAAAAATAAATAATATCAAGTAAATGTTCCACTTATATATACAAAAAAGAATTTTGATTAAATTTTAACACACATGTAAAAAAATAAAAGATAAATCATATAACAGTACATTACATGCTACATATTAGATCCTCAGCTAGTTAGGCCATATGTATGATTGTATGTAGTCCAAATTTGGCCCGGCCTTGTTATGTATATAATTTAATTTATTTATTATAATAAATGGAAATTTCATCTTCAATAAACAACACTAGTACATTTGATTTATATGATTGCGGACTACGTAAATAATAGAGTTTGTGCTCCCAAACCCGCGTGTTTATGTCATTGTCCGTTAAATTAGTAACTTTTAAAGGGCAAATTCGTAATTTACTATATCGGGTCAACATCAAAATTCACAAAATAATGTACCAAACAAAAAAAGATATTAAAGAAAAAAAACCTTCAAATCAAATCAAATACAATTATTAAACATAATTCACCAATTAGGAAAAAGGGACTTTGTAATCAACGTTTGAAAAAGTTAGGCAAGGGCGGCAAGGCATATCCCGACAGCATTTTGAAATTAGTTGAAAGGTAACAACTTTTTATTTTTTTTAGGGTTAATTGTCCAAATGGTCCTTTAACTTAAGCTTTCTGTCATTTTCGTCCTTTAACTTCAAAAATGGTACGATTCGTCCTTAAACTGCCATTTTCATGCCGTTTTGGTCCTTATTAACGTTAGCCGTTAACTTTTTCCGTTAAAATAGGTAAAATGACCATTTTACCCTTGTATTTATATTTTATTATTTATTTTTACTCATTTTATAAATTAATTAATAATTAAGTCAAAGTCAACTCTGTAAAGTTAAAAGTCAAAGTCTATCTCTTTCTTTTTCTCTCTCATTCTATTCAATAGAAACCACCATCACCCACCACCACTTCCACCGTAACCCACCACCACCACAGTTTGTTCATCGGAAGACACACACACAAAATTCAGTCTCTGATTTGGTTAAATTTTTGAACTGAATTTTTAATTCTTATTTGTTTAATTTGCTTGTGGGTTAATTTGCTTGTGGGTTATATTCCTGAACTGATTTGGTTATTTTGACAGTTTGTTCATTGAAATTGCTTGTGGTCAAAGTCTATCAAATTTGTTTGTTGATCAACTAGATGTGATTCACATATGGGTTTAGTTAGGGAAGAGGGACCCTTAGATAGGGTTGGGGATCCACGATCAACCTATCTAAAGTAGTGAGGAGAGAGAGGGAGGCAGAGGAGAGAGAGAGAGAGAGAGAGCAGAGGAGAGAAAGAGAGAGAGAGAGAGAGCAGAGGAGAGAGAGAGCAGAAAAGAGAGAGAGCAGAGGCAGAGGCGGAGGCGGAGGCGGAGGCGGAGGTCACCACCACTCACTACTTCCTAAAACACACGTAGCCAAAGTTTTCGTCGCCACCACAACCCACCACCACCACACCACACCACCACTGCCCCTACGCCGGCAAATCTGGCAACAAACCCTAAATCGCCTGGCCTAACCACAGCCGCCGCCGTCATCTTCAAATTTCTCTAGGGTTTTCACGTAATTTGAGTGTCTAAGGTTACGGTGGCAGTTTGCACTGGTGGTCCAGAGAGAGAGAGAGAGAGAGTGTGATAGGTTGTGGCGGTAGAAGTTCTTGTAGGTAGTGGTGGTACATGGTGCTGGTAGGCGGTGGCGGTGGCGGTGGCGGAGGCGGAGGCGGTGGTCCGGTGGATGTGGGTGGCGGTGGAGTCTATGCAAGTGAGGGAGAGAGAGGAGAGAGAGAGAGGGGAGAGTGATAGAGAAAGAGATGGAAAAAGAAAGTGTTGTGTACAATGTATATATAATTTCATTAAAAAAGATTATATATATATATTTTAATTATTAACAAATTAGAAAAAATAGGAAAATGACCAAACTACCCTTGACTTAACTGAGAAAGTTAACGGTTAACGTTAATAAGGACCAAAACGGCATGAAAATGGCAGTTTAAAGACGAATCGTACCACTTTTGAAGTTAAAGGACGAAAATGGCAGAAACCCCTAAGTTAAAGGACCATTTAGACAATTAACTCTTTTTTTAAGACAAAAAAACATAACATTTATGAAAGAAAAATCGGCTCCCCTTCACACTTACTATTGATTTTAAAGATACACCACCTAAACTATTTATTCATCATTATAATCTTCAATATCCTTTCTTAAAATGAATGTGTAATAACTTATTAATGGTGTTCAACAAATTTAAATGGTAAGAACTCGAGATAGCCCATGCCATAACAGTATGAGGAGAGAGATCGAAAGAGTGTTTAGAAATAAAGAGAGAGGGGAGATGATGAGAAAAGAACATAGTGATGGGGCGAAATGTATTTCCTTTTTAATATGATGGAAGAAGCGAGATATTATGGTTGCTATGGCAACAATTAGAATGAATTAGAAAGTAAGGGTGAGTAGAGAAACCAAAACCGAAAGAAAAACTGATATAACTGTACCAATGTAGAAATCAATGGTTTTGGTTTTCAAAATATCAAATACCGTTTTTTCGGTTATGGTTCGGTTTTGAAAATTTAAAAACTGAACTAAAACCAAACTGAACCCAAAGAGATTTACAGGTACAAAAATCATATTGAACTTTAAATATATATGCATACAAATCTGTTATTGTCAAAAATATCCAAATAAGTTCGCTATATGCTAGAAAAAAATAGAATTAATTGTAGTCAAGTATTCAAGAATAAATCGTACAGGTCTTCTTTATCATTGAAATACTGTTATCTCTTATGTGTTTTTCCATTGAAAATGAGATGGCAACCCATTTTATTACAACCAAACCAAAAACCAAAAACTGGAATGAAAACTTAAACCGAACCACTAGAAAACCGAACGGTTTTGATTTTGGTTTTCCAAAAACCGAAATTATGCCAAAACCGAACCGAACCAAACCAAACAGTGTACACCCATTAGGACTGAGCATAGGTCTTTTTTTACTCCAAACCGAACCATTACCGATAATATCGGTTATGTATTTTTCCAAACCGATGGGTATCGGTTTCTAATGAGACGGTTGTCAGTCTATGATAACGGATCGTTTTTTGTTATCGGTTTTATTGGTTAACACTTGACCAAACTTAATGGGCTTCATTATTTCATACAGGCTTGAGTTATGTTTTTTATTGTTATAAAGTAGCTACAAAATTGGGTAAATAATTGATTATTAAATTATTTTCTATAACTTGATAAGCTCATAATATATTATGACAAATTACAAATTGGTAGGCTAGAGTTATATTTAACACACAAAAATTGGCTTGATGCTACATACCTAGCACCGGCAATAGTGACCCAAACTCTAACAAATGGGTTCACTGGACTAAAAAATTAAAAAAAGTGGGTCAACTTGGGCCTTCAATAGCATAACATAAACAAAACAATTAACTGATCAACTTTTACAATGACTCTAGTGAAGGGTTTTGAACTTGACCAAACCACCATATGACTCAAACTGGTCAAACATGGGTTTGATTCCACTGGTTCAATCCTAAAAGCGAAACTGGATTGAACACAACCCTCTAAACCCCAAAAAGAGTTAGGATCTTTAAAACTTTAAATGATCAACATAGTTTCTATCAAACAATCCACAGACAAGGTAACAAAAATATACCTGATCAAAAACCTTCAGGATTGCTAAAGTAATCCACCACTACTGCACCTCCTTGGAACTGGGTGCTAGACCGCTCTTGGATCACCCGAGCTTCAAAAACTCGAAAACCTTGAGTGCGTGTATGTGTGCGTCGATCACAATGATCGAAATCGAGAACACCTTGTGTTCTTGTTGCTTTGCGATCGAAAGAGAGAGAGCCGAGAGAGAGGATGCGACGAGAGGGAGAGAAGAGAGTTGGTGACTAGGGTTCTCTTCTTAATCCTTATTATCTTATGTTTAATCCTTAAGGCTTAAGGATATTTATAAGGATTAAATGGACCTAAGCCCGTTTAATTAAAAGCCCACTGGTTTTAATTAAACTTTTAACCTCTTCACTTTGACCCCCTGGACTTTACTAATTAATTAATTAACTATTAATTAACTTAGTCCGTTAAATATTAAAACTTAATATTTAATTTCCTTTAAATAATAAATAACTATTTATTATTTATTCCTTTTTAATAATTAATACAAACTGATTAATTATTTATATCTCTCTTTTCAATAATTAATACAACTGATTAATTATTTACTTTTCTCTTTTAATAATTAATCTAACTGATGAATTATTTCCACACAGATTTATGGTGTAATCCAACTGTTCCGTATTGGGTGTGTAGCAGTGTGACCCTTTAGTCTCTTATAACATTGGATACAATGTGCCCATTAATTATCTCTGCACATAATCTAACAGACTCCCACTTGTGCAAGATAAGTAACAGTTACTGCACATTGTTAGCCTAAGGAGGTCCCTAGCCAGACACTTAGGGTAACCGGGTTATAAGATCTCTTATACCCCAAAGTAACTTGTGATAAAAATTCATAAGCAACCTGCTTAGAAGTAACCTGTTATAAACTAACTGTTTATAAACTAAACTATCATAGACTCCCTGTTTATGAATGGGTACGTTTTTATATATACAAACTTGCATATATATAGGTTTGTCCCTTGCAGCGCGATATTTCAATTTTGAGCATGAGCATGGAAAAGGTCAACTCAGAGACTCAAAAAATTTGTTCATGACATACTTGATTTCAAAACTGCGTGATAAACGACAGAACAGATCAGTTCGTTTGGGCACGGCCGTGCACTTACCAGTTTCTCTAATCAGTCAAGGGGCCCGGAAATATCTCTTCTAAAAAGAAGTTGCAATTACCATCTTGCATATTTGCATTTTGAAATACAGCTCCCACTGAATCTAGACACGCCCCTTTTGACCACCCTGTTACGGCGTGCCGTTAAAGCGAGCTAAGAAGACAACAGTTACCGCATCCCAAACCAAATATCTCAGGCTTAAGGATAACCTATGTGATAAATACTTTTGACATGAATCCACGAAGTATTTTTCACAGTGGGTCAATCCAATATTCGTAACTCTAACGAATATCCGTCAATTTTGGTCCGCAAAAACCTTTTGCAGCTATATTCGATATACTTTCGAATCTACCCCAAAATTACGATGACTTTATAGCCCTATTGTAACACCGCAAAAATACAAGCCATATTTTTTTTTAAATCACAGCGGAAGTAATACGTTATAAAACTAAAAAAGAAATAACATTAAAAGTTAAAACCAACACTGTACAAACATACAGTACTTCTTTTAGTGTTACAAAACATTTCATAAAGTATGGCTCATCATTCTAAAACCCAAAATATCAGAGCTACGGTCAAACTTTCCCTGTACACAAAAGCTGCAACCTACCGTGCCCTCAAAACCTGAAACAGAGAGTTAGGGTGGGGAATTAGCACAAAGCTAAGTGAATGAAAATCAAGCCACAAGCAATTAAAGCTGAACCACAACGATCACAAGAACAGTTTATCTCAAATATCAAAGGACCGGCGGCTCTGCCGAGCCTACGACCAATGCTGGCCATAGCAATGATCTACCGATAGCCATCTGCTAACTGGCACAGTTAAACCCCCTCTGCTACAACAAATGCAACAGAGGATCTAAAACTGCCTAACCAGAAGCAACTGACCCAGCCCAAAACACGCTTAGCTGACCTCTGTCACAAACATCATGAGCACAATTTCATGCCTTGATACTCATATCTTGGACACAATTTCAATAATCATCACATAACCAATCAAACAATCATATCAGACTAAACAGTCTATCGCATGATTAATCGTATAAAATCCAAGTAACCATAACAGTTACAACTAAAACCACTAGTGAATTAAAGTCCACTCACCTGTGTTCTCCAACACCACACTCAATATTCTAATTTCACTGAGCCTTCTCGTTTCCTGAAACACATAATAACTTAGTCAGTAATTGGGATTACATTCCAATTTACAAAAGCGACAACTCTCATTGGCTACAAGCAATAAAATCACAGAATTAACGTCTGAATCACTACGCACGAAATGATCACACTTCGCACGAAATGATCACACTTCGCACGTATTGAACTTTCAAACTCACGAAGTGGCTAACCCACTTCGCACGCAATGGGCACTGGTACGCACGGAGTGAACCTCACTTCGTGCGACCAAAACTCATCGACTTCATCTTCTTCATCATGCACTTCGTACGAAGTGGAGCCACTACGCACGGAATGGACTTCACTTCGCACGGCTAAAACTCAACTTTCAATAATTTTCTTATCAAAACTCGACATAAACAACACAACATCACCTCTTGCTCGAAATCCAAACGTTAACCCTCGCTTTAGAACTCGAAAACAGAATCACAGACTCAAGTTATGAATGTGAGCTAAAGGTTCTTTTCTCTCTTCTCTTATGCAGCCAAAACCAACAAATGAGAACAAACATAAACAAATGCTATATATATAGGTCAAGACTGAAAATATTACACTACACAGTGCAAATACTGATATCTGAGATACAGAAACCTAAATAAAGCGGTCCTACTCAAGTCAAAAACATGCAATGAGGTATTATTTGGAAGCCTCGTGTAAAACCAAATCATATGATATCAATAACATATAAAAATATTAAACTAATATTTTTACCTCTTACCTCGCGGTCCAATTTAAATACCAAGTAAGCATCAAATAAATATATAAATAAATAGCAAATAATTATAAACAATCAAAAATACTAATATAAACAATTAAATAACTTACCACCGCCACGAAACAACTAGGCCCTAAATGCGGGTGTTACACCTATCATAGTTCCCACCACGATAAGTAGTCACGGATAATATTTTGAATAAACCTAGTTTATTCCTGGATGAACCAAAACATACAAAATTGTGAAGAACAATGAAACTAATTTCTACCCCTTCCATATTCCTCCCTAGAATAAAGGCGCATAATTTCTACCATTTCATTGACTCGATTCACGGTGTATATCTGAATTACTTATTATTCTGCATTGCAACTTATCACAGATTACAAAGAAAAATAATATGATTATAAACCTAAAACTCAAGACTAGCACCCTGAAGTACTCTTTCTTGGTTTAGCTAGAAATCGTTCTTGCAACCTAAGAACAATTCTAGACTTACTTATTTCATAAAATTCCTTAAACTTGGAGAAACTGGAAATAACTCCAAAGTTTCTGATTTTACAAAATAACTTCCTTTGTAATTAAAACTTTAATTACACTTGTAGATATACTGGATTTTATTATCCTTTTTAAATGATAAACCTTCTTACATCTACTTGTAAGAAACTTGAGATTAGATTCCCTGTGTATGTCAACACTAATCTAATATCACTACTAAGAATGTTAAAAAACATCCTATTTTATCATTTCTAACGTTGACTACCCAACAACATTTACTTAAGCTGACTTACTGAACTTAATGAGTATAACTTTTATTCAAGTCATAACTTGACTAAAAAATCTTGCAATGATATCTTTATTGAGTACCTCTCAATAAATCATACATTCCTCGGATTAGTTCTTTCTCAAGAACTTACTATTTTAGATAACCTCTAAAATCATCCGATAATTATATACCCTAAAAGTATAAACTTGTATTTATCATTGGTTAAAGAATATTAACTCTGATAAATACATTAGTCAGATGCTCCCACTATCTTTTATGAAAAAGTGCACTATTTTAAAACATCATTTTAGGCCTTAGTCAATCCTTGACTATCATGCCTAAAACTTGTGTTCTAAACACATGTTTTAAAACTTAGTTCTTGTAAGAAATTTGTTTTATGAAACCAAGAACTTGGATCTTCATATATCCATCTTTCTATTAAACTTGCCATGAGTGTAAAAATCACCAGTAAAGACACTTTAAATTTCTTTCTAAAAACATTTAGTATAAAACTTTCTTGATTATAGTAACTACCATAATCACTTTTATACTATCTTAAATGTTTTATCAAAAACTATTTTTCACTTAGAAATAATAACTATTATTTCATTTTGTTCAATACTTTGAACATTCACTTTTTTACAAAATAACTTAAACACTTTGCTAAAATTAGAAAAACCATCTAATTCTATAAACAATACTTGTTTATTTAAGCATTTGAATAGTGGAGCCAACATTTATATAACTACAACAAATCACAGCATAAGATTATTATGAATCATCAATCAAATCAACACTTGACTTATTGGTACTCTTTTAGTCACAACTGAACTAATCCTGATTCATAAATTAAGAACACGTGCACGGATATGAATTCAGTAATTAAAAATTTTTATAAACTCAAACCAAAAATTTCCATAAACAGTTGAGATAAAGATGATAAAAAAACTTGAAAGAGTTTAAAAAAACTAGGAAATGAAGTTATTAATAATATCCGTCAGCTGCACGTGGGATTTCTTCATGCTGGGCCGCATCACTTTCCATCTCCTCCTGCAATAAACGATTGCAAGATATTAGAAAACTCGTAAAAACTTTTACAAGTGGAAAGTGACAAAGAAGCTATTCACACGATACCTGAGGGGCCAGCCTTGCCACCTGCCTCGTGACCCTTCGGGCAATCTCTTTTCCAGTGCCCGACCTCACCGCACTTGAAGCACCGATTCTCGGTTCTTGCTTTGTTCGGCTTCGGCTTCTTGCCCTTGTTGTCGTTATTAGCCCTGGGTGCATTCTGGCTGGGCTGGGCCTTGCCCTTTCCCTTTCCGTTGCGCCCTTTCCTCTTCTTATGCCCGCCATGACCCACCATGAGAACATCCTTAGACTTGGTCCCGATACTCTGCTCAGCTGTCTTGAGCATTGAGTGCAACTCAGCCATAGATTTCTCGATGTTGTTCATGTTGTAGTTGACTATAAAAGGCTTATAGTCATCTGACAACGAGTTGAGTATCGTATCCGTTGCTAGCTGCAATGGTACTGGGTACCCAAGTCTCTCTAGGTGGTCCATGTAAAATTTATTTTCATGACGTGGTTACTGACCGAGGTCCCCTTAGCCATCTTGTACGAGTTAAATGCCCTGGTGGCATCATAACGCTCTGTGCGAGCTTGCTCCTGGAACATGTCCCTCAGCTGGCGGATCATGTCATAGGCAGGAGTCTCCATCATGCTAGACTGCAACTCTGGACTCATAGTTGCCAGCATGAGGCAGCTGACATCTAGGGCGTCATTGGAGCGCTTCTGAAAAGCCTCCCTGACGTCTGCCCTAGCATTACTGGCAGGAGGATTTCCTAGAGGTTGTTCTAGGACATGCCACTTTCTCTCGTGCCTAAGCACGATCCGGAGATTTCTCTCCCACGTGAGAAAGTTAGGACCGGCAAGCTTGTCCTTCTCAAGGATGGAGCGGAAAGAGAGGTTGTTAGTACTGGTAACGTTGGTTGCCATCTACAAATTAAAACCTTGGTTTAATTAGTAATTGCAGATAAACTTTCTAATCATATTTCATCAAACCCATAAACAATATATATTAGACCTAGGACCCATATTTCACACACTTGACGCAAGGTTTGAGCACTTCCCGCCAAATCATGCTATTTCTGGCAGGTAACACCCTGTACCAATCATACCTAGCTTATACGACTCCTAGAACCTCATAGAGCACTTAGACCTAGTCTAGTATGTTTAACTCTACTCTAGTGCATTTTGGGCCCGGACTCCCGATTATCACCAAAATAGATCGCACCACCTAAGACAGCATGAATTCTGGCCGGGACTCCCGATTATCGCAGAATCTTTCAAGCTCTTTCCCGCAATGGTTTTAACCCGGATGCCCAAGGTTTGGGCACTTCCGACACCCAAGTACCGTTTAACAGTCAAGGTATACCATTAGGTGGGTAGCACACTGATCTAAGATTTTTCTTGGGTTTTAATTAAGTTCAATGAAAAACTTAATTTTCCAGTTTTGAAAAACCATTTTAAAACTAACTGTTTCAAAAATACGATTTATATGTGTACCTGAACTAGGTGCACAAAACGGCTTTTACAAGTTCCAAACTTATAACCTTGACAAAACTATAAATTTTAAAAATTTAATTAATACGACTACCAGACTGAAGTCATATCCCAGTTTGTCATAATTCGTGGTTTTTCACTGTCTAATAACAACCTGTCATTAAACCCCATTTTATTTACCATCACATACATATCATATGCAAATATGAAAAACAGTAAATAAAATCACAACCACGCAGATAATAATAAGCATATGAAAAAACCTATAGTTTTGCCAACTAATCCTAAGGTCAAACCTAAGGACAAAATGACTTGGATTCTCCTTTTTGATGCAATGCTCCCACTAGCCTTGACACCTCCCCGAAGTATCCATGCTTCGTGTGAAAACACCATTTTCTTGATCACCTTCTTGGAGTCCATTTCGGTTGAGAGATTAAACTACAACTAATCTATTACAAATACAATATTGAATGGGGTTGTAAGTGGCACGCAGGCCTCCCCGAACCAGTACAAAATTACATATAAGAAAGGGGTTGTAATTGGCACGCGGGCCTTCCCAAAACCAAAAGAAAAAGAAAACGAGTCCTAAGTCGGCAAAACTATAGCTATCACAACCACGCAATTACATATAAGCACTATATATATAAAAGTCAACCACACAGTTATAATATATAAACAATAAACTGTGCCGTTAAGCACATAACCTGATTTGTTCAAACATTCTCATTTACCTTTTTGATTAATACCTATTAACCAAAAATGAGGATTATGATCTTCTAATTTATTTGACCAAACTAGTTTTTAACAAAACTTTAAAACTTTGATCTCATTCAAAACTTGAATGAAATCCTCATGTCACGTTTCTTTACTAGTTTTTCAAAAACTTAAAACCGACAACTTTTGGTCAATTAAATACTATTTTTTTTTGTTTCCCCATAAAATTATATAAACTTCACCCTTTTAGAATTTATTCAAAAATGACTAAACCAGTCATAATTAATAAAAGTCTAAAATATATATTTCAACTAAACTAATTAAAATATATAACACTAGTTTATATAACACCTTATTAATTTTATAACTTAAAATCAATAATCCTTTTGTATTAATCCGGAAAAAGCTATTTGGGCCAACATTTCTTGGGCCGAAACCCCGTCATTTCAAAGAACCCACTGGGCCGAAAACCCTATTGGGCCGAGAACCATATTGGGCCGAGAAACTCCTTGGGCCGAGAGCCCACCTTGGGCCAAACCCACTTGGGCCGAGAGCCTATTAGGCTTTAGCGCCGCTAAGCCCACTTAGCGCCACTAAGTCCCTTTTAGCGCCGCTAACGGCCACCACCAGACACAGTGATGATCTCGGTTCCCGGTTTCCGATTAATAAAATATTTTAAATCTTTTTTAACCTATTAAAACTAACTGTTTTAATATACTGATTAAAAACTGGATTTAATTCAAAAACCAAAAACTTATTAATTATTAATATTAACAACACTTGTTTTATTAATAACTAATTACCCTAAAACTTGATCTTATCCCTTTTAAACAAAAGGTTCAAAACTTGATTAGGATCTAGTTTTAGATAAAAAAGTTTATCCATTTTTAACCATTTAAACACAAATCTGGTTTAAACCTAACTGGTTAAAATCAAACCTTTTATAAACTGGATAAAAACAGAAAACTTGTTTTTATCCTTTTATGGTTTTCGAAAAACAGAGGGGAAGAAACAAGATGAAGAAGATCATATAACTATCAAACAAACCAAATATCTGGATTCACTAGGTTTTTATCAGTTTAAACAAACTGTTTAATTTAAACTTAATTCAAAACTTTTTCTTATTCAAAAATCATAATCCTTTTAACCATTCAAACTAACTGTTTGAATTTCCTGATTAATAGGGTAAACCTGATAACAAAACAAACTGTTTTGTTACCTACTTGATTTTCGAAAAACTCAAAGAATAAGTAGAGAATTAAAAAACAAAACCTTAATCCTAAAAACAGATAAAAACTAGAAACTATGGATCATAGAGCCGAGACTCTGATACCACTAAAGGGTTTTGAACCTGACCAAACCACCATATGACTCAAACTGGTCAAACCTGGGTTTGATTCCACTGGTTCAATCCTAAAAGCGGAACTGGATTGAACACAACCCTCTAAACCCCAAAAAGGGTTAGGATCTTTAAAACTTTAAATGATCAACATAGTTTCTATCAAACAATCCACAGACAAGGTAACAAAAATATACCTGATCAAAAACCTTCAGGATTGCTAAAGTAGTCCACCACTACTGCACCTCCTTGGAACTGGCTGCTAGACCGCTCCTGGATCACCCGAGCTTCAAAAACTCGAAAACCTTGAGTGTGTGTATGTGTGCGTCGATCACAATGATCGAAATCGAGAACACCTTGTGTTCTTGTTGCTTTGCGATCGAAAGAGAGAGAGCCGAGAGAGAGGATGCGACGAGAGGGAAAGAAGAGAGTTGGTGGCTAGGGTTCTCTTCTTAATCCTTGTTATCTTATGTTTAATCCTTAAGGCTTAAGGATATTTATAAGGATTGAATGGACCTAAGCCCGTTTAATTAAAAGCCCACTGGTTTTAATTAAAGTTTCAACCTCTTCACTTTGACCCCCTGGACTTTACTAATTAATTAATTAACTATTAATTAACTTAGTCCGTTAAATATTAAAACTTAATATTTAATTTCCTTTAAATAATAAATAACTATTTATTATTTATTCCTTTTTAATAATTAATACAAACTGATTAATTATTTATATCTCTCTTTTTAATAATTAATACAACTGATTAATTATTTACTTTTCTCTTTTAATAATTAATCTAACTGATGAATTATTTCCACACAAATTTATGGTATAATCCAACTGTTCCGTATTGGGCGTGTAGCAGTGTGACCCTTTAGTCTCTTATAACATTGGATACAATGTGCCCATTAATTATCTCTGCACATAATCTAATATCTAGTAGTCAAGTACATGAACGAGACATAACATAATAAGTAGCAAAAGTTCAAACTTTAACAAGAAATATAACTTGCTAACACACCATAAATTAACAATTAATATATATATATACATAATGATTAACTAATAAATCTTTACCGGTTTGGTTTGGTTTGGTATCGGTTCGGTTACGCGTACGCGTACAAAACCGAAACTGGTCCACTATCTATCTGTTAATGAAATTTTATGAACCGAACTATCGGTTTTCATTAGGCTTGATTTTAACAGTTTTATCTGTTATGGTTCGGTTTATCTCTTAAGATGCTCACTCGTAACACCCATACCAGACGGAGATGTATTCCCTCACACCTTAATAATGCACAAATATATAATTTTGTTGAAATAGTTAAACTTTCTATTGAAAGAAGTTGTTTAAATATGATTTATAAAAAATAAATATCTAACAGAAAATACTTGGAAATCAGAAAATAAAGATAAGACACAAAAGTACATGGTTACAGTACCAAATTTGATTTTTATGATTACATCTAAGGAATAATTGCTTTCGATAAGGCCGATTACATCTGTACAAGACTCTCGTCCAATTTCAACCTTTAACAGGAACAAATGTATCTACCTTGTTAACGCCGGCCCTCATCATATTCTTGGATTTATTAAAATCAACCCCTTTTCTCATTTTTCAAAACTTCTGAAGAAAAACTATATCTTGAAATGGCTTGTTTCATATTTAATCCAGTTTAGTGTAATCCAACACTAACTTTACAAAGCCAATTCATCAAACAAGATGGAGAAAGTTTATGTAGCAATTGGGGATGATGTGCAGGAGGGGCTTGCAACTCTAGAATGGACACTAAGAAAATGGTCTTCTGCTCAAATCTCCATTGTTATCCTCCATGCAGACATCAACAGAAATTATGTTTACACATACTGTAAGTTTCTTGTAGAAATTTTGAATTTTGAATTTGACTTTGTTATGGTTTGACTAAATATGGTTTCTTGAATCAAGATGGAAGGCTCCCTGCAAGTTATGTCAATGATGAGAGTGTTGACTTCCTAAAGAAGTGTGAGCAAGGGAAACTCAATAAGATTCTGCATCAGTATATAGCTTTCTGTGGCAAGGTCTTGTGTTCTTCCTGATATGAGTTTTAATTGTAATATAATTATATTAAAACTCTTGAAATTTTGTTCACAGGTGAAAACAGAAACTCTAAATATAGAGAAATACGATGAACCGATACACAAACGAATCTTAAAGCTTATATCGGGTCTTCACATATGCAATCTAGTGATGGGAATTACATTCTTGAAATCATCATCATTGTATGTCAGCTTTAACTTCTTTAAAATTGTTATATTATGCAGAAATTAAAGATCGTTTGGCTTGTATACTCATCTCTGTTTGTTCATTTCTGCAAGGAAATACAATAATCAGTTGAATAGATTGAGGTATATTCAGCAAAAGAAGCCTGATTTCTGTGAATTGTATTTGACCACTGGTGGGAAATTGGTCTTTCTGAAAGAAGAAAAAGACGAAGTTTTTATAGAACATGATCAAGGAGAATTGGTAGTTAAACAATATAAAAAGATGGGTAGCTTGAAAGGTTGGATTGGCAAACTGTTTCCAGAAAACACAAAAAATCCTCGAACTTCACCTTCTTCTTCAACAAGCACGGATTCACCTCCGGTCTGGGAGAAATGTGCAGAAGAGATTGAAGAGTATTTCAATCATCTGTTGATTTCAAATGCAGATGAAGAATCAGAACCCATGCAGCTTTCAAATGATATATTGGAGAACAGTGAAACAGTAGAGCCAGATATGCCTAAAGATTTGGTAAATCTTCCATATTTGATGAAAATAATAAGTAATTAGTTATGTTTCTTGATTATATTTAAGAACCCCTTTTTCATCATTTAACCAGAATTCCATACAAAAAACTGAATTCCTGAGAATCAAAATAGGCCAAGCAAGAGACACCATTCATATAAAGAGAAGAGAAGCCAAAGAAAATGCTGCAAGATATTCAAAGGCAAAATGGGCAATTAATCTATGTACTTTAAGGGTAATTCATCAATCTCATTGTTGATTCTTTATCATTTTTTATTTTGCTTTATTAGATAATGATTTTTGGGTACATAGGCTGCAGATATTGAAGCTCAACTGAATGAAGAAACCATGAAACGAGGAGATCTAGAGAAGGATTTAACCATTGTAAAAGAAGAACTTGCTGAAGACCGAAATACAGTTGAGCAGAATAAAAGTAAGCTCAATTCAACACTCGAAATCCAGAAGGAGTTATCAAACAAACTTAAGTCAGCCACAGTGGCAAAATCAAAATCTGAAGAACAATTAAGGAAGCTAATCCACAAAAGGGGTGGCATGATTCAAGAGATTGAAAATCTGAGAAAACAGAAAGATGTTATGCAGAGAAGAATAGAATTTTGTAAAAATAAAGATGCCATCGAAATGGCAACAAGGTTGACTGAATTAAGCTTCTCTTACAAAGAGTTTACTTCTGCTGAGATCAGAGCAGGGACCGAAAACTTCTCAGAAAACTGCAGAATAAAATGTTCTGGTGATTTCACAAATGTATATAGAGCTCGAATCAACCACGCCACTGTTGCTGTCAAGCTGTATGACTTCAGGATCAAACAAGTTTCAGATGAAGAATTTGATAGCAAGGTATAAATATTCACCACATCTATAAATTAATAAATGCAGGTAATATAATAATAATAATAAAGTTTCGTTATATATATGTAGGTGAAGGTTTTAATCCGTGCACAACATCCCCATTTGGTGGCCATGCTCGGGGTCTGTATGGAGCTAAGATGCATTGTATTCGAGTATATGCATCAAAGCTGCCTAAGAAATGTGCTTTTCTCCAACAGTAAAAACAAACAACCTCTGAATTGGCATGCTAGAGTCTGTATTGCAGCCCAAATTTGTTCAGGACTAACCTATCTCCATCTAACCAAGCCCAGACCCATTGTTCATGGAAGACTGAACCTAACCAATATCCTTTTGGACCGCAATAATGTTGCAAAACTACATGGGTTCAGGCTAGATTTCTCGTGCAACGAATCTGATATCAGGTCAGATATTCAAGATTTCGGGAGTTTGGTGTTACAGCTTCTGACCGGGAGAAATTGGTGTGGGTTTGTTGAGGAGGTTAAGATGATGAATGAAGCTGCATTCATGGAGGTATTGGATCAGAGAGTTGGAAAATGGCCATTGGAAGTGGCAATGGAGCTTGCTAGAATAGCAATTAGGTGTTCATGCACAAATGGAGAGGATGAAGGTTATATGGGGATGAATAGAGTGATGGAAGATATTCAAGTAGTGAGGAAGAAGGCAGATGATTTAGCTGCAGATGTTGGGTGTTCTGTAAACGAGTTTAGTGTCGAATTGGAGGACCAAAATAACATACCGTCTTTCTTCTTCTGTCCGATATTACAGGTTTGCATATCTTTATTTAGAAATCTGTTATGATCCCACATCTGCCAAAAGTAAATTAAGCTGGTGACTTATAAGTCCAGGTGTCCCCTCCCCCTACAAGCTAGCTTCTAGGGGTGAGTTCTACACTTGGGCTTATGGCATGATACGAGCCTAGTAGTGATATGTATTTTTAATAAAATATGTTGATGATTGCAGGATATAATGACGGACCCACACATTGCTTCAGATGGACATTCATATGAGCTCAATGCTATAAAACAATGGCTAGATATGGGCCACAATACATCGCCGATGACAAATTTAGAACTACAACACAACCGCCTTACTCCTAATCGCACTCTTCGATCCTTGATTCAAGATTGGCACAATAAAAGATCTACTCCTCTAACATAGACCATATGTAGTTAAACTATACAATGTGTTCATTTTTTGAGTAATGAAATCATATAATAAAGCTTCTTGTAGTTCTTGCAAATGGTGTGTATATTTGTATCACCTGTGTAGGATGTTGGTTTCGGGTGAGAGGCGGCACGGTTAAAGTTGACCTTTTGACTTTTACGTAAGGTTAAGCCAAGCATTTTGCCCAACCAAAAACTCGATAAAATTTGTTTGGTAATGAATAATCATCAAGAAAAGATGGATCTGTTGACAGGTCATCGGGAGTTGACCAGAGGTACACACCACGTTCTTGCTGACCGCCTGGTACAGTGTTGTCTAGTAGCATCGCCACAAAGAGTGTCACCACCATATTCATTGATAAAATTGCATTCAATATAAAATCAACCTGAGAGCAGATTAATAAGAAAATTAGATGTTAGATCTTCACATCATGTTATTTTCAAAATCCACAAATTATATGAAACAAAGTCGTGTTACCTGTTTATTTCCAGAGTGAACTGGCCCATCAGATGCTGCTGAATAAGGAATGAAGTAACCGGGAAGAATTAAGGCTGTTTCTGGTTGATACTGCTGAACATATGCAGGTAATGACAAACCAAGGAACAGGGATACACCAACTATCATTATGTTTCTGAAGCTTGCTGTGTGTGTATACTGTAATGCCGAGAGTCCTAACGCCATGATTAGGGCCCACACAAAGCACAACAACGAAGCAGCCAATGCTTGCGGTATAGAAGCAAGAATGGCACCCACTTTTCCTGTTATAATAGTTCATTAATGAATATATTTTGATTAATTGAACTACAAAAAATGACACAAATGCTATTAGTGAACAAGAATCCTAAACAGATTATTTGACGCCTAAATAATCAGATATAAGTTCCAAAACACGCATTCAAATATTATTAGCCAGAAGGGTTTACCTACAAACGAGAAGACAATTAAGATAATCGCGCCCACCTCCACAGCCCTTCTAGTAGCTATCTTCGTGATGGTAACAGTGTGTGAGTTTTCGGTCAAAGTTGTTGAACCAGCTCCCGTTCCCCAAAGCCCAGCCAGTACACTACAAAAGCCTTCCAAACCAATTCCTCTACTTACAACACCCCGTGTAGGTGGTTTTGCATTAATACGCATTGATGTTGAGTAATATGTTCCAACCTTTCATCAAAAAAATAAAATATATATAAATAACTACACACACACATAAAGAATGAGATATAATTTATGAGCATATATAAAGTTAGTTGTTCAATATTATACAAACTGAGTAAAAAACTAATGAATTTCCTTCAAAATTTCTATTTAGGGTAATACTATATTTTATCTCTAAAAAAAACAAACTTTCAGAAGTTCGAAAATATGTTGAGAAATTTTAAAAAAAGGTTAATAATTATAAAACTTGATCATTAGTCTTTAAAAAAGGTTAATAATTATACAATCAACCATTTTTGGAAATTCAATTTTATATATTGTTATATACACCTATATGTTACATATTTTGAGCCCCTATAAGTTCAAACTTGGCTTGTTATATATTTTGAGCTAGACTTTTATGCTTGAGCTCGAGCTCAATAAAAGCTAGACTTAAACAATCTCAAGCTCGAGTTGCTTGATGAAAGCTTGACTCATTTGCCACCCTAAATTTCCACTTCGGTGTCCAATTTACTTTTTTAACTATATCAAGTTTCCAATTACCCAACAGAAAGTTGAAAGTTTGTATCTTTTACAAGAGAGAAAAGTAGAAAACTTAATCTTCTCCTAAATGAAATTTGATGAACATTATTAATTTTTTATGCAACTAGCCCTTTTTAAAAAAAGTTTCATCTTCAGTAACAGGTTCCTTACCGAGTCAACAGACGCCACCAAAGACACAACAATCATGATGATTGAGGTTCTTAGATGAAATATGGGGATACCCCATTGCAACGGGTAAGGTATCCTAACCCAATCAGCAGTTTCCCATGCATTAGATGCATCAGTCCTGCAATTCTTCATTGTATACGCATGTTTAATGCAAGAATCAACTAAAATATTGGAAACTGGCACGTCTGAACTACACCCTTTGTAGTTGTATGCTCCTCCAGCTGTCAAGAAAAACGCGTACACCCATGTAATTACAATGCTCAAAGGAACCTGTAGGTTGACAGAATTATTATATACTAAATATTGCAACTACAGATAATAAAAGAAAACAAGAAAATTTATGTATGCTATTAGTATATACATACCGCATATATCTGAAATACCCTATGTCCAAGAATAGATACTCCCCGAAGATGCTACATAAAAGAATGAAAACCATGACACGACATTAGGTCATTAACAAAATTTAATATTAATAAGACATTCTGAGGGAGACTGATCTCTACACAACTACCATGAAAAAGAACAAAAACCATGAAAAAACTATAAATGTGTTGCTCACCAGAGAAAAGATGAGCACTAATAATATCTGAGGGAGACTGATCTCTACACAGCTACCAGCTTGAGGAAAACCGTAGCTGAAAAATGCCAAGCCAACAGCCGCAATAGTAGGTGCAACCACAATTGGATTTATCAACCTGCAGCAAATAGCAGATAACATATAACAACATATAGATTATAATGATAATCTAACATTTAAATAATCACGAAAGACAAAAGTATTTACCTTAAGAATAAGGACATTAAACCGCTAAATCCCATGATGCATTGAAAGATTGAGCTAATGATTATTGCCCCTTGTAGTTCCCTCATTATGTGTCTAAACTTCTGCAAGTAAGAATGTGCTTCTGTGATTATGAAAAGTTATTTAAGATGAAGTAAAAAGAAATAAAGAATTATGTGATTACATTGTCAGTAAGATTTCGGTACTCATGAGCATTACTAATAACTAAAGCAGGCGCCAAAAAAACAAACGAACTCCCTTGAACCAATGGTAGCCGTGTCCCAAAGTTTGAGTGCAAGATTGTGGTTAAACCTGAAACTAGCATTGTTGTAGAAATTACTGTGGCAGTGTCCTTCTGTTCAAGAAAAGATAACCATGTTATAATGGTGAATACTGCAACTTATTTGTTAATTACTGAACTTATAGTGAAGAATATAAAGGAACAGTGGCTGACATCGGTTCCACCCATGGCAGGGACAATGATCAAGGGTGCAAAAACTAGTGAACCGGCTAGCGAGAGGTAGTGCTGCAAACCATAATACATGAGGGGTACTGCATTGCATAAAGTAACGGATATAAGTAATCTATACAAGTTACAATGAAAGCTAGTAATACATGTTTAAATTACTATAAACACATGTCTATATACCAATCATCAATCATGAATACAAAGAATTGATTGCTCCTTCAACATGATCAATTCCCAAATCTTAGCAAGTTATTAAAGAGATTACAGTAATTTGATGTAAAAGAGTTAAAGACCATCAAGAAAACAAACCTAAACCAGGATTGTCTCTGATCCCACACTTCATTTCTGGCTGTTTCTGTTGTCCTTTAGCAGATTCTTCTCCACCTCCAGGATACTTTATATCAATCATTTCTTCTTTACTCACATATTCATTCTCTTTCTGATTATGCTCCATAACTGGAATACCACCACTACTTGTTGAAACTCCACCATTTCTTCTATCATCTTCTTTTCTTTCTGATAAAATGGGATCAGCCTCACCATGATGCCTATTCGGGTTCAAATCCGGTTCAATTTCGGAGCTTCCGTTTCCGGTCCTTCCCATAACCGGTTCAACTTCAATCTTCGGCGGCATTGAACCGCCGCCGCGTCTCTCAAGACGACCACCACCACGACCCCCTCCACTCTCCAAATCAAACCCGTGTCGGTCCCTATTACCATCACTCCTATC
Source organism: Pulicaria dysenterica (assembly GCA_947179395.2). NCBI lineage: Eukaryota > Viridiplantae > Streptophyta > Magnoliopsida > Asterales > Asteraceae > Pulicaria > Pulicaria dysenterica. The sequence goes on from OX359295.1 coordinate 51,011,274, forward strand.
TCTGTCGCGAACGAAGCTCGAACTCCCAACTTCGCCGGAAAAAATAGACACGAAGCCAGTTCTCTTAGCCCAAGATCTCAAATCTCTCGCATTGTGGTCGCCTTGCGGTACAAAAGGATCGATTTTGGATCCCCATTTTTTACCCTTTTGTTTATCCACTTTATTTGTCGACTCTGAATTCGACCCACGTTCCATTTCAGCTTTCTTTACCAAATTTGCAGAAAAAAAAGAAAACTTAAAATCAATCACCCCTTGCTAAGAACTTACTCACAGGAAAAGGGGGCAGCTTGGTTCTTCAATCTTTCTTTCTTTTCCAGCTTTGGATTTGTTGATTTCGGGTACGTTACAGGTCGGCAGTTGCCATCACTCACACTGGTGCTAAATTGCTAATCAGTGAGCAATTTACGGGAATGCTCCTAGAATTTGAAGTTCTGTTGCCCGTTGTGGAGAAGGGACAAAAAGTGAAAAAGGAGGGTGAAAATGATCATGGCCACTTGGCCAGGGTCAGTGTCAACTGGGTTTCCTTCAATTTCAAGTTTTACGGCTTTATGTAAACACCACTTTAATTTCTCTGTAAAGTTGTAATATAAAGATCTTATTACTATTAATTATATTAAATTACTATTAATTATATTAAATTATCGAGAAAAGTTATTGAATAACCATTCTCTTGTGCTGGAAGTAATGTGTATGTATATAAGCGGTGGCGGATCCAGAAAAACCGTTCAATGGGGGCAGCAACCGATAAAACTTGAGATAAGAAATTGAAAAAAGTAAATCTATTATACATATCAAAAGGGTTGGGTTTTTATTATCCGGATAAATTATTTCTCTATTCTCATGCTATATAATGTTTTCTTTATCTATATAGGTATTTAACAACTTACAATGAATCTTCATCGTCTCTTTTGATCACTTCTCTCACACTAGTCACATTAAAATTTGACAAATGAGATGTATTCATCAATCTCCAACTCTAATCTGAAACATACACAAAGCTGCATATTCTCTAAGTCCAAATTTATCCTAATATTCAATTCAACCAAATTAAAATTTCACCCGTTTAATAATGTAACTTCATAGTTCACCAATTCAATCAAATTAAAGTTCATAATTCATCATAATTACATAATTTTAACCAATCACGGAAACATTATACAATATGGTATAAACAAATTTCTTAACTTAATTAATTTAGAACAAGAAAGTAACAAAGTTGAGTTGGGCTAGTCTTTATTTCTTTTCTTTTTCATTTTATCATAGTTAGGGGGCTCACATAATTTTATAGAGAACATTAGTTTGAAAGCCCAACATATATACACTAATCTTTTAGAAATCATTGATGTATAATATTAATTATTTGAAAATTAATGGGGGCCTTTCCCCCCACTTCTAATACACTGGATCCGCCAGTGCATATAAGAGTAAGGGGTGTAGGTTGAAGTATGGTATCGGCATGTATGTGGTACTAATGCTAAACACCACCCCCTATCATATTTGGTACTAAAAACCAACTTTCTCCGCATTTCAATAATGAAGAAGAGAGATAAGAAAAAGAAAGAGAGAAAAGAAATTAAAAAAAATAAGGACTTAAGCATGTTTGAAGCATATAGTAAGTTATTACCAACTAGGACTTATCATAGTGGTACCTAGGTTTTACAACATCCTTAAGGTCTTGGGTTCAAGCTTTGGGGATGATGGTTTTCCTTAAAAATTTGGTAAAGATATTATTCCTCATAGTGGTGGTTTTCGTAGATAACGGATGAGAGTTTAATCCCTCATTGTGAGTGGCTCGGGGTTCGCATACTGCTCGTATGGATATCACTGCGGATCCGACCCACTAATTCGCTGTTAAAAAAATGTAGTATGTTTTGTCTAATATGATAGATGATTCAAACATGTAAACTCTATGCTTTAAATAAATCAAATTAAATTTTTGGAAAGTGAGTTTTTCTTTACGTTCTATTTTCTTCACTCTTTTATTCTTTTAAACATATAATACTGTACTCATATAATACGACGACATTAAAAAAATTATGATTTACATATCATTTTTAAGAATATAATGATTTCACAAAAAACTTCTCTAACAGGTAGAAGTTCATTAAAAATACATATGAGCGTAACACCGATCATAGCTTATAACATTTTGCATTTTTATAAGATAAAAAAGTTAAAGAGCTAATCTGTTCCTGTTTTTCTAAGGTGACACAATTTCTCGGAGAAACTCGATCCTTGGCGACTAACAGAGAGAATACTACGCTTTCGTTCCCGCCGTCCCCAGCCCTCACTCCCTTCGTTTACTGGCGACGCCGACCCTCGTCCACGACCTTCGTTCTCCTCGTCCCGACTTGATAGGCATCGACGCTATCCACCGACGATTCCTCTCCACCAACGACGCTGTCTACCCTCGACGCACTGGTTAGCCACCTCGTCTCCGACTTTCGTTCCTGCCGACCCCACGAACTGGTTAGCTCATTTCATCTTTCGCTTTGCTTTCCCTCGACTGGGTTATGGCTTGTTTCAATTGATTAGAACCATAAAGTTTGATTACCCCACCATGGCTACTGCTAGCTACAGAGATCCTTTCCTCTTGACAAATTATTCAGAATCAGGGTTAGAATGATGAAATTTGGGGAAGAAGATAGAAAAGCTCCTTTTTTTGCTTCACAAAACGAACGCTTTTTTGCTTTGTAATAAAGACTTGTGGACCAATAACTCAATAAGAAATTATAGATTTCAAATCTTAAAAGCCAAACACACCTAAATCTTGTTCAATTGTTGAAAACTTGAAATTAGCTAATTGTTATGATATTTGACCGTTGTATTTGTAGGATGCAATTTGATTCCTATTCTTAATGAAGTTTACATATTTACTTAGTTTTTGCTGCTTGTTTTTATTGTTTTGATGTTTACTTTTGTCAATAAGTTGTTTGAAAGCTGTTTATTCTTGTTATCACAGCAGATCAACAACTTTATGGTTTCGGCAGCCTTTGTGACCTGTTCTTTTTTATGGTAACTGTTTTACGCTCCATAACATAATTTTCATGATCCGCCATCGTTTATCACTTTGTCATATTGCTTTCTTGCTATGGATAATCTGTTATGACTCTAATCGACTAATCCTAAGTAACAAGACAAAGTATTTGCGAAATTTCAGCACATTACTTTCAAAATTGCCATGCCTTTCTCATATTCATTTTGTTGGTAGGTTCTAGTAATAACCCTCACAGAGGTAATGCCCTTATTTCAAAAGAGGCAGGAAGAAATCATATGTCAAAACTGATAATTTGATAATTAGAAACATCTTGATGCCTCTGGATTGAAACTTTGCTGCTGCATATATACATGAATTTGAGCTTTGCAGTGTTTACTTTTTACTTAGACCATTCTCTCTTTTGATGAAGATCTGGAAGCTGAAGCTATTTAAGTGTTGGTTATTGTAATCACTTATTAAAAAAACAATGTCTGAAGCTGACCCTTCATCCATCTTCCACCAAAAGAAATCAAGACTCCCTGAAGACACCGTCTTCTTTACAATATTCCCCGATTTTTCTCTTTCTTCAGATCTCAAATCCCAAAATCTCACAACAAATTCTCTTATCTCCACACAACTCCAGGTTCTCCACCTTCAAATCCTCCACTCTCTCTCCTCCTACACCTCCAACTACATATGGCAACACGAACCCTTCACTATCTCACTCTCCACCCAATCATCATGTGCCTTTTGTCCCTCTTCTTCAAGTCATATCCCCCACCTTCATGGCAAGCTTAGGTATGGAGACAATCTGGAAGATGAATGGTTTGTCGTCTACCTACTCTTTGAAACCTCACGCAAATTCCCGAACCTCTCGATCCGTGTCTGGGACACTGATGGCGAGTTTCTCCTAATCGAAGCTGCTTTCCACCTCCCCAAATGGCTCAACCCCGAGACCAGCACCAACCGTGTCTTCATCCGTGGTGGAAACCTACATATTGTTCCCGAAAGTCATTTCCAATCGGTTCCTACTTTGTTTGATGCTCTTTCCTATGTGTCAACACATGAGGAGAAAACAGTAGCTTCAAGTTCAGTTCAGTTAGCAATAAGACATCGAATAGGAGATTATCCCGAAAGAGCAGTTAAGAATATGCATAGGGTTAGGGTTAGAGTTCCAGTATTAGTGGCCCATATCTTAAAGCAAGAACCTTGTTTAATATCGTTAGCTGTAGAGGGGTTTTATGACCGTGACATAGATTCAATGAAGTATGCAGCGAGTATGGAAAGATTTTTGCCGTCTAATAAAAGTGGTGATGAGATTGTTGACGTGGCGGTGATAATGTCATGTGCAATGTATGCACAGTTGATGCAACAGACTTTTCAAGCCCCGAAGGGTTACCCGATGCCGCCAAGGAGTGATGGTGGTTATGCTGCAGCAGAATTGGGAATGAAGATAGCATGCGGATTTGAGATGATTTATCAGATGAGAAAACAAGAATGTTTGGAAGGGAAAGGGAGCACGTGGGAGGTGTATAAGGAGAGTTTAGAGAAAAGTGGCTACTTTGAAGGGTTACTTCCCGGGTCCAAGGAATATAAAAGATTAATGGAGAATGCACAAGATTATTATCGAAAAAGTTCATTACATTATAGAGAAAGGTATGATTGAAAAAAAAAAAAAAGATTTGTACATCTTTCTTTTGTTACTTGGTCTTTATTTTTGTTTCTACACTTGTGGTTGTTTGTGCAGTGAAATTATGAATGCTCCAGTGAGGCGTATAGATGAGATCCTTTCTTACCCCATTTCAGCAGATGACTTCAAGGGTCATGAAATTCCTCCATCGGATGATGATTCGTGGCTATACAACGGTGAGGATGAACTAAATGCTGCTCTTCTTGAGAGACAACAAGAGATGGAACATTACAACCTGAATCATAAAAAGAATAATAAGTCAAAAGAGCAGGAGGGTGTGGGCCCGTCCTCTTCCTCAAATTTACATGATTATGATCTTGGTGATATAGCAAAATCGATGCAAGATTTTATTCAGAACATGTCAAGTTTTGAGGGAGCAGAAGTTCCTGGAGACAGGCAAGTTGATTAAATATTTTCACAAAAGTTTCTAATGTTTCACAAAAGTTTCAATTTTTTCTTTTTTATGTCTTTCAGGAATTCAAAAGCTGTAGACATTGATGTGGATCGCTTTATGAAAGAGATTGAGTCGGTTATGAAGCCCGCAAATGCTGGTGGAGACGATGATAATGATGACAATGACCTTTCCTCTGATATGGATTTGGGTAAGTTTTTCATGTGGATCAGTATCATCTTTAATATATCGAATTCACTCAGGATTTCCTAAATATATTTTTCTCGCTGCACTTGGGAATTTGAGATTGAAGTATTGAACTAAAATTTCATTTGATCACAGATGATTCTGAAGATAGTGATATTGAAGAAGAAGATGAAGACGAACAAACAGCTTTCATGAACTCTTATTCTGATGCTTTGAGTAAGGAACTCAAGAGCACAACACTCGATAAAAGCTTTGATCGTGCAAATGAACCACCCCTAATGAAAGACGAGGTTGGTTTTATTTCTTGCCACCGTTATAAGGCTTGTAAGCTTATTTTATAGTTCATCGCTAGGCTCTTAAATTTCCAAGTTTAATTTTTAGTTCTTGTTTATTTTGATAAGTCAGCTTTACTTCAAGTTCAGTTATTTATTACAATATTTATGATAAATTCAGGGAACATCAAATGTGTCTGGAGAAGCGGACGAGTTCACTCCAGTTGATGTAGATTTGAACCTTGTGAAGAGCTTTCTTGGTTCGTTTTCTTCACAAGAGGGACTACCAGGACCCGCTTCCAATCTGCTGGGCCTCATGGGCCTTCAACTCCCACAAGACGACAAAAAAGGTAAATGATTATTACTTTTTACCATAAATTTAAAGTAGTTTATCTTGTTAACTTTTAGTCTTCCTGCAACTCTAGATCATGTCTATGTAAAAATAGTACTGTGTTTATAACAAGTATCTGATTATAGCTATCCAAATTAAGGGTATATCTTGATGCTATTTGCCATTGCGATCCGGATTTAATTTCAAATATCCAACATCAGTTTGGTTTGAATTTTGATTTCTTGGAGTCGAGTTCGTTTACTGAACTCCACTATATGACATGGATGCTTATGTTTATCTAGTCATTGATCAAAGGATGCATAATGCATTAGTCATTCAGGGCTTAGAAATGTTAATTTTCCCGTGGTGCTGAAATTTTCACGCATTCTGACCTCAAATGTGTCGAATTTGTATGAAATTCCAGCTGCAAAACCGTGAAAATATTTAATCTAAATTTTGAAATCATATAAGCATGGGGGCTGAATTTTAAGTGCACAAGTTGAAGTTTGTGTCGGACCTTAGGTTCTAAGAAAAGCTGTAGATGTTCATGTTTGGTGATACTTGTATTGGCTGGAGTGTATCGTTTCACCACCAGACTCTAAAGTTTTATATTATAATGAAATTATTTAGTTAAGTTATCACCTAAGATTAGGAGGAGAGGCTGATGAAATTGGCATGGAAAACCCTCACCACGCCATGGTGTAGGAACACACCGTGGCGGGCGGCATGGTGATTGGTTGGGCTTGTATGAACCGCACAGGGGTTGTGGCGTGGAACGATTAAATGCTTGTATGGATGGAGAATGAACTGAATTTTAATAAATATTTAATTTGGTTGTTGGCTGCAAATTTCAATTAAATATGAATTTATATTGGGGAGAGTTTATTTGAGAATCATTGTTAGTGCGAGAACCAATCTTAGCCATTTATTTGGTAGGTGGAATTCATGGATGAAGAGAGTGGGGGGATAGAGTGTGACAAGGTGCATGTGAGGAATTCATGGGTGAGTAATCAAATTGAAGAATGGAGAATTAGACGGTCAAGATTGGTTCAGGGGGTTTTGTATTAACAATGGTTTTCAAATAAACTTCCTACTGAATTTATATATTTATGTATGTTAGTTCGTCCGATGTGTGGTACTTGGCTGCGTATTTCATTTCATATATATTTATTAAATTGAATTTAGATATACACGGTATAGACATTTTATTTGATATCGATTGGTTTGTCATTTAGTAGTTCTCAACTTCACCTTCTGAAAGCCTGTGCAATTTAGTAATAACATGCTCTAAAAACTATAGAATTATAAAAAATACCGGTGATTTGTACATTTCCTTTGTCCTTGTAATTTGTAGAATGTAGATTTATTGCCTTCAATCAACAAACCAAATCTTAAGTTAGGTAAACGTGAATGTAAAATTGAGAAATCTAGAATCACAAAGATAGAATTTTCACAAATGCAATTAAGTATGTAACTCAAAGATACGAAAAGAGGGTGCAAGACTTCAAGACCAATACTTGTATATCAGGCATCAAAACGTATGCATCAGGCACTAAACCAATAATTAATTACTTAAAAGAAAAAAGCATCTCCATATATGTACAGGAAAGAAAAAAAGCAAGTAACTTTGATTCCTCTTCATGCAAAAATACTTTCATACTTATTGATCTCGACGGAGAGAGATTGTGTGAGATAGAGTGAGAAAGATACCTTACTAGAGAAGACGCCACCATGCCGGAGAGATGTCACTAGAGAGGATGCCTCCGCTGAAGGAGAAGAAGCCGCTGCCGCTATAGGAGAGAGATACTGTTGGAGAGAGAGAGGGAGGGAGGGGGAGAGAGAGAGAGAAACGTTGGAGAAGAAGCGGCGCCGGTCGGAAGGACCTGGAAATTGGTAGTGTTTGGAGACGTTTTTTGTGAAGAAAGGTTTGGCGGGGAGAGCAACGTATGATTTCAATTCCCTCCCAATCGATTTAATTTCTTGGCGCTTTTGAATTTGATTTCACGGTAGGTAGCGGCTTAGAAAACAATTTTGGCCAAGTATGGGTAGTATATATGTAGATTAAATTATGGCCCTTAATAGAGGAAGGGCCCTGTTCAAAGGCACCTTTTGAACTTAGCTCATTCAAATTCATATTATATGGACAATGTCGATTGGTTTGGAAGTTCGTCTCCTTCTAGCCACACATCAAACTCACCAAATGAATCATCAAACTAGCCATCAATCAATACTACAAAGTTTATTTCCAAACTTCGGATCGTGTTACATTTCTCTAATGTCACCACCACCAATTCAACAACCATATATATCACCAGGGGAGGGTTCATTCGAAAACTGTTGGTAGTGCGAGAACCGCGAGAACCAATCTTAACCGTTCCTTGGATATAAAGAAGTTCATGGATGGAGAGCGTGGAGGGATAGAGTGTGACAGGGTGCATGTAAGGAATTCATGGGTGGACAATGACATTGAAGGAGGGGGAATTGGACGGCTCAGATTGGTTCTCGCACTGACAACGGTTCTCAAATGAACTTCTTCCTATATCACCAAATCTACAACAATTTTATCTAAAGCAACGAAACTATCAACAATTATTTCAGTGGCAACCACAACCATCACTGGCACCGATCGAAAACCAACCTCAACCGGAGCCGTTCCAATAACCCAAGCCATGAAAAGGTTAGAAGGTTTGTAAGAAAATTAGTTGGGCAAAGGAGGACTGGATTATTTTGGTGTGGGTAGCCGCATGCGAAAACCTAATCGTTGAAAACTCCCAAAAAGGTAACTCTATTTGGTACCGCGTGGAAAGGACAATATACTAGAGGTGACCAATGATGTTCGTCAATTATGCTCAAAGTGGTTGCCTCGTAAGACCTCTAGATATGACATGCTTTTTTCGGTGTTGCAAGATCCCAATGTTCTCACTCAATCATCATTGTTTAATGACCTACTTGTAGACAATGCTCATGAATGTTCTTTTTAAGTTAATGGAGTTATTATAATAAGTGATATTATCTAGCTGACGGTATATATCCGAAATGAGCAACTTTTGTGAAGAGTTTCTCGTTTTCAACCAACAAAGAAAAAAATGTTTAAGAGGGCACAAGAAAGTGCAAGAAAAGATGTTTAAGAGACCATTTGGTATTCTAAAAAGTCGTCGGACAACTGTGAGGATGCCGAGAATATCTTTGAGCTTTAAAAAATACAAAGAACTATGTATGCATGTATCATTATACACAACAAAATTATTGAAGATGGTGGATATTCAATATTAAATGTCAATGAAGACACTACTATTACTTGAAGCCGAGTCCAAAGAACATGTTTTGAGACTTGTGAAATACGTCGTCTGTCAATTAAAGAATTACGAGACAACAATACACATTTGAATCTTCGTTAGGACCGTGTGGAGAATGTGTGGAACTTTCAATGAAATTACTAGAGATTTTTTTATGTATTTCTATCTTTAAAATTGTACTTTTTGAATTTATGGTACTTAAAAATTTTGCTATATTATAATTTTTAGAATTTAAACGAATTTTATTTCCTTTTTTTTTTAAGTCTTATTTTAATTATTAAGTATTATTAAAAGTAAATACAAAATTAATACATAAGGTGTGTTTCAGGATTTGCTATGGTGAGGAATGAGCACTACGAGTTTGAGTGGTAGACTTTGTGATAAAAGTAAAAAGTTGACGTAATATTGTGATGGTTGTGATAAGAGGCGGTCCTGGTCTCTAAAAAATCTCTGGGTAAGCTTGTTTGCAAAGAATGATCATGGACTTAAAAGCCCGGTTGACAAAACCACACTAAAGTTATACTTTTAAAATTGAAAGTCATTTCATATACTTGGAGGAACTATTTCACGAAAACTTGTCCATTCATAGGAACAATTCACAAACCACTTGTTTCAAAATATAAACAAAAGTTGTACAAAAGTGATCATCTAACAATTTTTTTTTATAAAGAACATTAATACACATGAGAAGATCATTTAACAACAAAAGTGATCATACACAATAAATTTATACATCAACTTATATCATGTATATTAGCTATTTGTACCTTATTATGTATGACTAAATACTTGTGTAAAGATTAATTCCCTTAATACATGTGCCTAGAGGTGCAAAAAAAATTCGAATATCCGATTTTGTGCAAAAAATATCCGAACCGATTTTTTATAAAACCGGAGCGGATTTAACCGGTTTTATCCTATCCGATCCGGTTTTAATCCGATCCGAAACAGGTTAAACCGGTTACAATTTTGTTCGAGAAAATCCGGTTTTAATCCGTACGAAATCGGTTACACTTTTGTCCGAGAAAATCCGGTTATAATCCGAAAATCCGGTCCCAACAAAACCGAAAAAATCCGGTCCGGATTTTATCCGATCCGGATCGGATTAAAATCCGAAGATGTGCACTTGATGTGCCTAATGCATCAAACGAAGGCTTCCACACGAGCATCACAATAGCTAACCCATGTGTAACCGGATTTTTATGAAAACTTGACTCATTTACACCATAAAACCCATGGCATAAGGATGTGGGCAAAGTTGATTACCGACTAAACTGTAGTGCATAACAATTGAGTATGCATAATATTATTATATTATGACTGATATTTAAACATTATGACTAAATACTTAAACATGACAAATAAGGAAAAAAACGATGTAGAAACAGTCAATGACACTTAGATTCCAAATTACGAAGTAATATTCTTAGCCGTCCCATAGTAATAGCACATCTTAAATTAGAGTTAAGTTGATATATCACTTATTACACTTAAGGTCCCTAAAGTTCATTAAGTGCACTAGCGATCCCTACCTTTCGAGTTTTGTTTCATATGTGTACTTAAAAAGACCTTAGTACATTTTCCTGCGAATAACATACCACTATATTTGTAAAAACGACATGTTACAGAACATATATTAGTCACCAACTTCGCATTACGCGGATACGATGTTAGTAAACTTATAATGTAGCACACGAATTTGTTGATATTTGGATAACAAAGAATAGGAAATAATCCTTAATATATATTAAAAGAAAGTTATGATATAATCAATCTATTTTTAGAATTTTTTTTATCAAGCACCCTCCTTTATTTTCTTAAAATAGCTCATAAATGAGTTCTCAATTGCTATTATTAGTTGATTTAGTTTGTTGACACTTACATATCTTAATATAAAAAAATTTCAAATCATTTTATAGACATATCAACCTATTTGTGTGATTATTTATACAAACGCGTATAACAACTGGATAAAATCAAAAAAATCAAATTTAATTATAAATAATTCAAATTCGGCGTATGAAATTTTGATTTCTAACAGATTACCTTTTGAAAAAGTTATATACTATATATGTTTTATAATTGTTTTACTATATATATTAGTATTATTTTATACCGTAAACATTTAAAATTACTTTAATCATTTCTATAATTATAGACGAGATGTCAAGTTATTGAAGTAAAAAAAATCATTTGAAAATGACAATGCTAGAGATTAGAGAATTAGAGAGAAGCTTAAAAGAAAAAATATAGGTTAACAAAAATATGACGAGATATATTTTCTTTTTGATATTTTTCCAAATTATAAAAGGACATGTATTTCAAGGTTAGAAGGAAAATAGATAAAGTAAAAGGACCATTGTAAATGGTTTCCAAATCTTTAGGGTCCAAATTTAAAAATATATGCCCCTTTAAAATAGGTGCGATCTTTTAGGTAAAGATCTAATAAAATACACAAAGTATATGGTCAAATATTGCTATAATAAACCAAGCGACAAAAAGTCTAGAGAGAGAAAGAGTGTGTTAGCGTCACGCTGTTGAATCTAAAATTTCGTCTGTGACCGGAAAAAAATGGTGTCGGCAACGGCGATAGATCTGGTGAAGAATGAGCTGCCGGTGGTTGAAGAGTCGGTGGTGTTATCCGGCGACGTTCGTACCGGTCTTGTCCTCGTCGACATCGTTAACGGCTTCTGTACTGTTGGTGCTGGTCATTTGGTAAAGCCTTTTCACTCTCATTTTTTTAGTTCTCATTAATTTATCGCTCAATCGCTCATGTTCATGGATTGCAGTAATATATTGTAGTTTATATGAAATATATTGTTCTCTCACTCCATCTGGTAAAAGAAAGGCCGGTTTAATTTTCCGAATTTCTACCAGAAACACGAGAATTTCATCTCAAATGTTGTGTTTCGTGACGGTTCAGTACTCGTGGCATGGTTATTACTTGACCTAAAGAGAATTCAAGTCAACTGTGATGTTGGAAACTATCTCGATTTGACAGGCAGAAGTCAAACACAAACTTAATGCGTGACGAAGGGTGTGATTTCCGCTTGATGATTGTTTTAGTTTCCATTAAACTTTTTTTGTTTGTCGTAGAAATTATTAGGCAATTCTATTACTGAGATCAAATGTGTCGGATTTTAAGTTAAAATGATCTTTTGAAGGCTTTGACCGTGCAAGTCAAAATCGGGTGGGAGGGGTAGCCATTAATAGAGTTACTGGCATTCTGAAACATCATTTTGTTGTCAAATCTATTTGTATTTTGGCCTTAATAATTAGTAGGAATAAACTGGTAGGTTGAAATTTTGCAAGGCAACCAACCATAGTGGTAAAGCATGCTACCTCTTAATGCAAATCATGCTAGTGATTTGATTGTTTCTATCTTAGTTTTGTTTGTGGCATAAGGTCAAGTACACAAGTATGCCAGAACTCAAGCCCTTTGAAAAAATGGTGATAGTTTAGTTTTATACCTTTATATAATAGCACAATTTTCGTTGTGACCTCCATAACAGATTGTTAGCCACCTACCTTTTTGGGTAGGGATTAGGGAAGTAAGTGTAAACTGTAAACATCAGTTCTTTTCTTCATGAGTAGTTTGGTGTTGAACACAAATGAATAGGGGATCCCATAAAACAATTCATACAGGCTCGAATCATTCTACCTCATGACCCTATTTAGAAATATTTAAGCAATTTTTCTGCATTTCTCTATTAATTCTGTGCTTATATAATGTCACTCTTGGACAGGCTCCAAGAGTACCTGATAAACAAATATCTAAAATGGTAGATGAATCAACACAACTTGCCAGAATATTTTGTGAAAAGAAATGGCCCGTCTTCGCATTCCTTGATACGCATCACCCAGATGTCCCTGAGCCTCCATACCCACCACACTGTATAGCTGGGACAGATGAAGCCGACTTGGTTCCTGGTAGCCTATAACATTATAACTCAATTTTCAAGCTACCTTTTGTTGTTCTAATATTGATGCCACCTCTGTTGTTGTAGCATTGAAATGGTTGGAAAACGAGTCAAATGTGACACTTCGATGTAAAGACTGCATTGATGGATTTCTTGGTTGTATTGAGGAAGATGGATCCAATGTTTTTGTAGATTGGGTGAAAAAACAGCAGATTGAAGCTGTAAGTGTTGTGTTTGTATATTCATTTATTAACTAGTGAATTCAAACAAATAGATTTTATAATGAATCTCCTCTCTATTTTTCAGATACTGGTTGTAGGGATATGCACAGATATATGTGTCCTGGACTTTGTGTGTTCTGCAATCTCTGCAAGAAATCGTGGCCATCTTACACCTCTGAGGGATGTGATTGTTTATTCTGGTGCGTGTGCAACTTTTGATCTTCCACTGCATGTTGCCAGCAGCATCCCTGGTGCTCTTGCGCACCCTCAGGTACACTCATGAATGTGTTTAGCATTAACATTTGCAGTAAATTAAACAGAAAAACGTGATTGATGGTGTTAGTGTGTATTAAGAGACTGTTAAAGCTCTCCACTATTTATTTTCTATTATTATTACTATGTATGTGCATGTATATCTGGGGTTCGTTAAAGCTCGCTATACAGGTTTCCAACATATCTTGATTCATTCTACCCCACTATGATTATTCCTGTGCAATACATCATTAATGACTAGATCGTGTAATTTAGTTTCATATTCATGCATACACATGTTCCATCTGCCTAATGCAAATTACTTTTTATAAGAAACCTATAACTTTTCGAGTAATTTATACGGTAAAAGATCAACATTTCATTTGTCTTTTAATGAATATACATGTAGGTACTTTTAGTTGTCCTTCAATGATTGAAGAAACCTTTGGTGGGCAAAAACTGCTAATTTTAAAAGAGAAAAAAGCCATTTTTATATATGGCATATATCTAGTGACTATGATTATTAAGTATTGGTGTCCTTAGTGTCTTAGTTGAGCTTAAACTTCTCCCAGTTAAATGATTCTTTCAAAAATAAGTAATTTTTATTTATCTCTTAATATTGAATCCTGCAACAACAGGAACTCATGCACCATGTTGGCCTTTACATGGCAAAGGGCAGGGGAGCTAAGGTGGTGTCTCAAGTGTCATTTGCAGCATCAAAGATGGGGTGATTTATATACTTGTACAGTTGTTCAGATTTTACTAATTTTTAGCTTTTAATCTGTCCGACTGATTTCTGGTGATCGGTGCAATCTTGTTGCTAGTAATATTAACAGTCGTTAGAAGGAATAAAGCTTGATTGTTCATGTATAATATAATGATATGATTCTGTATGTATTGTTGAGTAATGTCCCACATAGGACGGAGAGTGACTTTGTAATGAGCTTATAAGAGTCTTGGGCTACTCCTCTCATAACCAATTGGTTTTGAGTTGGAAACTTGGAACCCCACAAACTTAGATGGTATAAGAGCAAGGTTCACCCACTCCACGTAACCCGCAAGTGTTTACGTGTTAGGCGCGAGAAAAAAAAAGAACGCCATACGTGAGGGGGCGTGTTGAGTAATGTCCCACATAGGACGGATAGTGACTTTGTAATGAGCTTATAAGAGTCCTGGGCTACTCTTCTCATAACCAATTTGTTTTGAGTTGCAACCCCACAAACTTACATGTATATGTTTTCTGCATGTGTGGATACTATAGAGGATGAGGGTTTTGTAAAACTTTAAATGGTATTTGAGTGTGGCAATGATGTCCATTACAAAATGGAAGATTTATTTCATTTCCTAAGTGAATCCTGTTGATGAGCACGTGCTAAAAAGATAGAATAGTAAAGAAACACCATTTTGGTATCAAATAGTGGTGTAAAAAATGGTTACAAGGATTATAACTAATTTTTTTTTTGCTTCCGGCTACCCGCGCGAGTCACAACAATAACTTAAAAATAATTTAATAATTTATAGGAAGGTATAACGTGTATCTATTTTCATTTATATAAATTTCAAGTGGTCCTGAAATTAGAAAAAACACAAGCATGAAAATTATGGAAGTCCATATTTGTTATTTTATTACTTACAAGAGAACAAATATAGGAAAAAGACCATTAAACGCATTTTGTATTAAGTAAATAATATTAAGGTTCAATAACCAGTATAGAACTACCTATCCAATTATATAAATGGGTAAATGCTCGTTAGGATAAATACACGAGACTTGAACCATTAAACTTTGAAGGAGAGAGACCTATCAGCAACAACTGATATCGCTGACCCATTTATTAACTGTAAATCGACAAGTTGGCAAAATATCCAAACGTTATCCAATTGTAAATAAATTCCTTTGAAAAAACATGCAAAAACACGTGAAATAGACAAGTAGGCAAAATATCTTTTTGAAAGGATATGACTTCTGTACCACACAAATTTGGTGTTTTTGAATGGATATATATATATATATATAGACAAAAGTTCATGCGAGAACCGTTGTTAGCGTGAGAACCGCGAGAACCAATCTAAGCCGTCCAATTCCCCCTCCTTCAATGTCATTGCCCACCCATGAATTCCTCACATGCACCCTGCCACACCCCATCCCTCCACGCTCGCCATCCATGATACTTCCCATATCCAAGGAACGGCTGAGGTTGGTTCTCGCGGTTCTCGCACTAACAACGGTTCTCGCATGAACCCTCCCCTATATATATATATATATATATATATATATAAACAAACTGAATGGAGAGACAAAGAGTTGAACACATTTGAGTCCAAATATTATCGAAACCTGTGAATACGATGTCAGGAAGTGCGATCGATGTAGTAAAGAGTGAGCTACCAGTAAATGAAGTCCCAGTGACTTTATCCAGTGATGTCCGTACAGGTCTTGTACTTGTTGATATCGTTAATGGTTTTTGTACAGTTGGTGCCGGTCTTATGGTAAAACTTTTTCACCGTCATTTTTTATATAAATTCTCATCATAAATAAATTATCTTTTTAAGGTTTTCAAACTACACGAGTTCATTCGTAGATCGGACATAAATAAATTATCTTTTTAAGGTTTACAAACACATGATTATGATATATATATATAATGTCTCAGGCTCCAACAGCACCAGATGAACAAATATCTAGTATGGTTGATGAGGCAACACAACTTGCCAAAATATTCTGTGAAAAGAAATGGCCAGTTTTTGCTTTCCTTGATACTCATCAGCCAGATGTCCCTGAGCCCCCTTATCCTCCTCACTGTATAATTGGGACAGATGAAGCTAACTTCGTTCCTGGTAATCAATAGTAATATAGCCAACTACTCGCTTTTCGATTTTTAGTTTTTTTTTTTTTTAATTTTAATTTCCACCTTTTGTGTAGCCTTGCAATGGTTGGAAGACGAGTCAAATGCGACACTTAGGCGTAAAGACTGTATTGATGGATACATTGGTTCTTTTGAGACAGATGGGTCTAATGTGTTTGTAGATTGGGTGAAAGAACACCAGATTGAAGCTGTAAGTGTTGTATGTATACTAATTTATTAACTAGTGAAACCAATACATATAGATTGCATAATGGATCTTGATTCACTCTATGTTTTTTAGATATTGGTTGTGGGAATATGCACAGATGTATGTGTACTTGATTTTGTGTGTTCTACGCTCTCTGCAAGAAATCGTGGTTATCTAACACCTCTAAAGGATGTGATTGTATATTCTGATGGTTGTGCGACTTTTGATCTTCCGCTAGATGTTGCTAGCGCCACCCCTGGTGCTCTTGCTCACCCTCAGGTATACTCGATTTTGATTTTGTGTTGTATATCATTAGTTTTCATATGCCACTAAGTTTTGAATTCTGCAACAGGAACTCATGCATCATGTTGGGCTTTATGTCGCACTGGGCAGGGGAGCTAAGGTGGCATCAGAAGTGTTATTTGAAGCATCAAAGAAGTGATGATCTATCCATGTTTATGAGATTAATCAATTATGATTCTCAGAAAATTCATCAGATTCTCTAATCTTGTTTGTAAACTTTATTATATTCTCCTAAAACTATATGGTATCGATTACATAAGTGGCATGCTTTTCTTAATCTATACTATGTGCTGCTTCAATCTACTATAGAATGATTATATATATATTACTGAAGGATCATTAATGGCAGTCAAATTGTGTGGCTTGGTTTGATTTATTAGGGGATTATTGCTAAAGCTGTTAATTTGGCTTTTTATGATATATATGTTTCTTTGCTTTAAGCATGAAAACAGATGGCATCAAGGGTATACATGAAACATGGCTTCCATTGTCAACATTACTCGATAATATTCATATGAACAACGCGTGGAAAGACTTTACATAAAGGCACATTTATAACTTATATGAACTGAATTTCTTATGATGCCCTATGCAAGCAAAAAGGGACGACTTTTGCTTCTTTGATTTAGCCCCAAACAGCAGCGACCTCAAGGTTACTACTGACTTCCCTGATGACCTTCCTTTACGTGGTTGATTCTGAATAGTAGAAAGACCAAACTCCAGTTCTAGTCTTTCTAATGTCTTCTCTATATCGAGTTTTAAAGCAATGGCATGAACTAAACCTGCTTCAAGTTCTTCATTAACTTTGTTGTTTTCTTGTTTCATGTTCATAATTTCACCTTTGAACTTCGCTGCGTGATGGGTACCGAACTTGATTTCTTCCTCTTTTACACCTTCCCTCAAAGCTTGTGTTATATCATCCTCGATTTTGGATAAAGATGAGTTTATCATCTTGAGTTCGTCTTTCAGGGATTTGCTTTGATGTAACCATGCTGCAAGTTTAGTGTTTATCTCTTTAAGATGCTTGTATTTCGGCTTGATATCTGATAGTAAATCTGTGGTAAACAGAGATGTGCTTGATTTCCCTGCTAGTCCTTTGATCTTCAATTTCTTAACCTCTTCCTTTAGATTGTCAACTTGTGTCCTGAATTTCTGTACCTGAGACAATGCAGTGCTGAATTTTAACCAGAAATCAAGATTCTGAGAAAGTATTGCATCAATATCCATTCTTAGCTTTTCTTCATTTGCAGAAAAAGCTTGTGATTCATCAAGGAAGTCAATGGCAGATTTCATAAAGGAAAGAGTTCCTTGGTTTCTTTTCTCTTCTTCACTCATTGATGCAAGATTACCCGTTTTTTGCAAATTCATCAAGGCAGCCTTTTCTGCTTCCAAGTTTTGAATTTGTTTTTGTAGATCATCATTTTCTTTCCTTAACATGTCTGTAAGAGATGTCTGGGTTGAAACCGAAGTCTCTAAGCTAATCATCTTGTTCATGAGCATGTCAATTGTCTGTCCTAATTCTGCAACCGTTTGAGGATCATTTGAATCCTTTTGGGCTTCTTGATTTGAGTCAATTGAATTCTTTTCTTCTTGGTTTTGATCTAGATTAAATTTGTGTTTAAGGGATTCAAGCTTTTGTTTAGCCTCATCAAACCTCTGTTGCTCTAGTCTAGCATCATGGCTCAACTTCTCTTGTTGCTCTTGCAACATTTTTAAGGTCTCTTCACATGACTTCAACATAGATTCCGCCATTGAAGTCTCAAAATCGTCTTGATTATCTTTTGTCAAATCAGATTTTGAAGCATCATTTGAGGGGTTGGTTTGGGTTGTCTTTGAAGCCTTATTCAAGGTACCTTTGCTGGGAAGTTTTGGAGCTTTGGGGATTTTGCTTGTGCTTTGACGGACGCTTTTGAGTGATTTTGAAGGACCAACGGTGTAATCATCATCATCCTCATATGTGACCTTTTCGGGGCAGATTGCAGCAATGGTTGTGTTGGCCTTCTGCAAATCAGTCGACAACTTATCATAGCGTTCGGCTAATGATCGATAAGCACGAACAGTTTCCTCGACAAAGCTTATGAGTTCGGGTCGATGTCTGTAGTACATTTCCGCCCTTTTGGCGAATGAATCACCATCTTTTTGAATCAAGTTCAGAACATGCTCAACCTTGTCTTCCATATCTAAAAAAGAAAAGAAAAAAGAGACAAAAACTCTTTATATTAAAAAGATTATATTCATACCATAGAAAGTCTTGAACGGAATCAAGAATACAGAGGTACCAGTGACCCTGTTCAAGTAAGGTCTTTTCACACGATAGAAAGTGTTTGAAATTGAAAGAAAAAAAGCTTGGTTAACCTTGAAGGTTTTGCTCGAGCCATTTAGATTGCTTGGTTCGAATGTGACTAGCCCACCACCACGAATACCCGTTGCCCGTTGCTCTTTGTGTCATCTCCGATCACACTTGTTGATCTTCTTTCCTTCCTTCCTTCCTTCTTTGCTTGCTTCTGTTCCCCCTCCTTTTATCTCTCCCCCTCTCCGTTTCTAATTGTGAGCAAAAAACGAACAAACGTTCAACACTCCAATTCGATTCGGCAAGGTGTGAGAGAGAACGTACGAGAGGGGGAGAGAGACAATCAAAAGTTTGATACAAAGGAAGGAAAGTTGGAGAGATAATTGTATAGCAAACAAAACTAAGAGCAAAAGGGTAATGAGATTAATCAACAACTATTGCTTTCTTGAGGCAAATTAGGAAAGATTAATGGGGGTGGGGGCTTGTTATGAAGGAAACTTGTTTCCTAAAATAGAAATATTAAATGTGCATTTTGGAGGTTAGGAGGCCATTTAGGAATCGAAATCTTTGCAAAACCTACAAATATAAAGTGGTTGGAGATTTTCTTTATTGCCTATCTAATGAATCTATTTAATATTTATAGACAAATTTCAAGATTTATTAAAGCTGGACTTTATTAATTAGCCTTTTTATTATATGTTTTTATCGATATTGACTTTGAAGATTCTTTGACATGTTGGTCAGCAAATTGTATTTTGTCTACATTATTGCATTTTTATATGTATTATCACATTTTTGTGCAAGGAAAAACCAATAAACCTTTTATTAAATTCTATATTATGTATTTTATTAAATAGCCCTTTTATTAAAAAGTAATATTGATTTTCAAAGATAAGAATCATAGCTTATGTTTTATAATTTACTTTTTATGTCTATAAAAAAGTTCATATAAATCATCTTTTACTTAGATTTTAACTTTTTATATATGGATTGTGTTTATCATTTTTATTTATTTTATTTACGAAACATGTACAGCAAAAGATGGAGGAGAAATAACAGTAGCAACGACGTCGTATGGAGTAAAACGGTAACTTAGTTGGAAGCAATTTAAAATAGAGCAGGATTCAGTTACAACGGCTACCTGCAAACAAGATTTCTTCTCCAAATCCTTGCACTCGAAAAACAATTTCTCCTAAAATTCTTCAAGAATCCGATTACGTTCAACAATTTCTCGATTCATGCTCACTGTATTGCTTAACCTTAACTCCGAACACCAGGTACATTTTTGTTTCTCCTTCCTTGCTTCCGCTTTGGGAAACCCTAATCCATTACCTACTTCGTATTCTGTATGTAGACATGTAGTATAGGTAATCGATTGATTTGTTCATCCATTCTTGAAACATGGTTTCTTGGATTCTTTTCTTTCAGTTGTTCATAAACATTATTCTTCCAAATTCTGTTTGTTTTAGGGTTTATACATTTTAGTTTGACCATGTGTAGGCATATATTATGATGTTATTATACTTTAATCTAGTAATCGTATTGTGATATGCTTTCTTAGGTCATCCTAAAACAACGAAACCATTCTTAATTCCTTTAAGTTTTTGAAGTATGAATAACCTTCCCGCTCAAAAGTCAAATGCCGACTTCTATTTGGAACCCAGGGAGTAAGAAATGCAATTTGAATTTAGGATAAGAGGGAAATCAATATGTTTTAATCTAGTAATCATACTGTGAAATAATTTCTTAGGTCTTTCTGAAACGAATAAACATCCTTAGGGTTTTCTGAAGTTTGAAAAATAACTATATGCCACTTAAGAGTTAAATGCTGACTTTTAATTGGGACTGAAGGAGCAAGAAATACACTTTGACTTTAGAATAAGGAGGTGAATATTTAAACTTTTGATTTTGACTTGAGAAAAGAACTATCTGATTTTGACTAGATTGTTACAGGTTGTAGAAAAGAGTGAACATGACTGAAAAACTTTATGAAGAGCTAGATGAAGCAAAAGTAGAAATTGAAAAGCTGAGATCAGAATGTCGTGTGAAAACAGATCTCTGTGACAACTTAAAGCGATCAAATAATGATCAACTCAAAAGAATCCAAGAACTCAATCTGAAGCTAGAGAAACAAACTCAGGAGATAGAAGCAAGGGCTGATGAAGTTTATGCTGCAAAGCAGTCACTTGAAGATCTTGCGTGCAAATTTAAAGAGAAGGAAAATATCATCAAGAGTTCCACCTCTGCCATTGATAAGCTTCGTGCTGATCTTAATTCTAAGCTTCGTGAAAGTGAAGAGGAGAAAAGAAAACTGGTTTCTTCATTAGAGGAAGCCTATGCAAACATTTCAGATCTAGAGCACAAAAATCGTGCTTTTATGGACAAGATTGAGGTTCTTAAAGAAGGGATTTTGTCAGTTTCACAGAAGAAGTGTGCCAGTGAAAGCAAAATGGCTAAAGCTTCCAAACAAATGAGAGAAACAGGAGATATGTTTGAAAAGTTAGAGGAGGAAAAAGCAAAGCTTGAAGAACAGCTTAAATGGAAGAATGAACAGTTCAAGTACTTGGAAGAAGCCCATGAAAAGCTTAAAAAGAATCTTCACACAAAGGAAAAAGAGTGGGATGTAGAGAAATGTACATTTTTTGATGAGATATCCGCACTACAAACAAAGTTGGATTCTCATATTAAACTTTCAGAAGTTCATAAAAGGCGATTACAGATGTGTAATCAAGCTCTGTCTCAAGAAGAGAACCAAAGAAAAGGTTTAGACATTCAGCTTTCAGAATTAAATTCACGCTTTTTGGAGACAAACTCAGAACTTGAAAGGTTGACCGAAGAGAAAGAATTTGTTTGCAAGGAGATGGAATGTAAGATTAAAAGTTTGGAGGAAGAAAATCGAGAATTAGTTATCTCTCTTAAGAAACTTAAAGAATCTCAGATAGCTATTGAATCTTCTATTATTGTAAAGCTTCAAGACGAACTTAAAGCTTTGGACCACATTCATACTGTCAGTGAAGCAGAATGGAGCTCTCGATTTGAAAAAATGGCTGCAGAATTGAATTCTTGCAGACTCGAGTTAGAAAGTAAAGAGACCTGTCTAAAGGAGAAAGAATTTGTTTGCAAGGAGATGGAATGTAAGATTGAAAATTTGGAGGAAGAAAATCGAGAATTAGTTTTCTCTCTCAAGGAACTTCAAGAATATCAAATTCAAGAAGCTGAATGGAGCTCTCGATTTGAAAAAATGGGTGCAGAATTGAATTCTTGCAGACTTGAGTTAGAAAGTAAAGAGACCCGTCTGAAGGAGATTACAACAGAGTTGGATAATCATAACTCTCTGATTCTACAGCTAACAATGGAGAAAGAAGTGGTATTGAAATATACACTTTTGGAGGCCAGATCAAAGATCAATGAAGAGAAGTTTTTGCTGCAAAAGGAGATTGAAAATTTGGAGGAAGAAAATCAAGAATTAGTTAAAGAATCTCAGATTCAAGAAGCTGAATGGAGCTCTCGATTTGAAAAAATGGGTGCAGAATTGAATTCTTGCAGACTCGAGTTAGAAAGTAAAGAGACCCGCCTGAAGCAGATTACAACAGAGTTGGATAATCATAATTCTCTGATTCTACAGCTAACAATGGAGAAGGTGGTATTGAAATATACACTTTTGGAGGCTAGATCAAAGATCAAGGAAGAGAAGTTTTTGCTGCAAAAGGAGATTGATAGCCGCGAAGAGCAACTGGTGCAAACAAAGAGTGAGATTGTGAGTTTAAGTGGACTGTTGGAGAAGGCAAACAAAGAAATGGCAGAGTGTCATTGTGACATAAATGAAGTTGAATTTGAATTACAAATATGGAAATCTGTTGCTGAAAAATCAAAAGTCAATTTGGAAGTTGACCAAGGAATAAGAAAAGAACTAGAAGCTTCTCTGTTGGCTCAAGTGGCTATTGAAGTCAACCTCAAAGAAGATTTACAAGAAAAAGACAGAATGATCAACGATCTTGAAGAAAAGATTAAAGATTTAAAGCAAAACACGCGTTTGCAATTGGCTAAAGAGAACGAGAAAGATATAGAAATGTGGGAGCAAGAATGGGTTACAAAAGAACTTGAAGCTGCGATTCTTGCACAGTTAGAAACAGAGAGAATTCATGAGGATGAAAAGCAGAGTCTTAATAAACTTGTAGAAGAGAAAGATCAAAGAATCAATAACCTCCAACAAATCATGTCTTCTTTGGAAGAAGAATTTGATCATTCAACTGCTTCATTTTCTTCTCAACTAGCCAAAATGCAAGGAGAGATGAATGTCTTTCATGAAGCTTGGGAGAAGATCAGAACAACAGTGGTTCTAAAAGAAATTGAAGTCCAAGAAAAGGACTTGATGATCATAGAATTTAAAAAGGATTTAGAAAAACAAGTAGAGTTTGTGAAGAAATGCTTGCTTAGTGTTAAGAAACTGTCATCAGAGAATGAAAAGCTGATGGATATCATTGGCGGTGCGTCCGAATGGATTCATAAGTTATCAAGGGAAGACGGGCAGGTGATGGGATGTTTGAGGAGTATAATGATGAGTTTTGATGAAAATCGTGCAGTTGGGAAAGGGCGTTTGGAGCTAGAAAACCGTTTCGACCCCGTGAAAGAAAACAAGAATGTGTATCAATCTTCTCCCAAGAGGAGGAACATTAACATGGTGGTAGAAAATAGTGTTGATGAGCGATCTCCATTGAGAACCCTCAACAGTTAGATGAGAAGCTTCTTGGCAATTGTAGCTTATATAACTCATGTATCTTGTTTTTCTGTACTTCCTTTTTCTTGCATATTTTTTTTTTCTTTTCATGGAATACGATATGCGAATTGTATGAATCCATTTGTTGAAATAACATAACCAAATATATCATTCTTCTTTTAACCAAATTTGAACTATGTGACTTTCAATTACATAAACGAGCGAATGAAAAATGTATATTAGATGGTGGATTAATTTATAGTTGTAATATTTTAGAGGGTTTTAAAATGTCCTAAATATATGTTTTTTATTTAAGTATTATTATATGTAAGTTATTTACAAATAATAATTTATTAGAAATATTAATATGTGAAATTTATTAAGTTATAATATGTGAAATTCACTAATTTTTTTTATACCCATATTAAATAGTCGGAATAGAGATGCAATCTCATCTCTCTTTGCTTTCTTAGTTTAAGTTTATCATGTTTATGTAAAATATCATGATTAAAAAACATAATTACTAAAATAGTCAATATTACCAGAAAATTGATGATTTATTCCCAACCTATAACTAGCAAAACAATTTAAGCAAATAAAGAACTTAAAAATGTTTATGTGTGTACGCGTATCTGATGTTTATTTGTGTTTAATAATATTAGATTTACATTATAGTATATGTATTTGTGTGCGAGTTCATTCCTTTACATTCTTTTGTTATATAAACACACAAACATAAATGTATACTAACTAGCAAAATTTTCAAATGACCAAACACGAAAACTCGTTGTTTACCGTATAAGTTCATTTATTTGTTTCGCTATAGTTAAAAAATCGAACACAAATATTAAAATTTGTTCGTGTATCAATTCGTTTTTATTTACTTATTGGACTAAAATTGAACAAATAAAGACAACGAACAGATATTCCTTGAAAAAGAAAAAAGAGACAAAATACAGGTTAATGTATCTTCGGGGAAAACGATCGTCGTTCCTCTCGTCTTCATACGCACGCCAGATAAGCAGCCAATTTTGCTCTCATTTCTTGCCATAGAGGTTATTAGTTTCTTCATATGCTTTGATTTGACCATGCTTCCTAGTTTTTGTATTCTATGAATCAGCACGACCTCAGCGTTTTCCAAAATTGTGTATTGTAATTTTTCAATTCACTTGTTGTTTACCTAATTCTGTATTTGTATGCGGATGGTATTGACCTATTACTCGTACTTCCAACATCTTGGGTTTTGTGATTGTTCGCTAGAAGAAAGTAATCCTGGAAATCTAAAAAGTTGGTACTTTAGGGTTTGGACAGGTTTATCTGTGTCGAATTAATACTCAAATAGTCAAAATATGCCTTCTGTTAAGATTGATATCCAGTGTTGACTAATCTGTAACTGAGAAAATTTCTGAATAATACCAATTTGATTACCAAAATATTGCAATTGCTGATCCTTTGATGCGTTTGCTTGCAAGGTTCTGTTTGTTAGTGTTCTAAAGTAATGTTCATTTTTCTTCTTCATTGTTGATACATTTTGTATTGGCCTTGCTCTGAAAATTTTAAATCACTTTGGAAAGGCCTGGAGAGTAGCATGTATTGAAAGGCTTTGTGTAACTCATAAAAATAGTTTTGATGAAAGAGAATTCTTGTTTTCAAGAACTTTATATTACAAACAATATGATGCAACCCTACCTATGCTATTTCACATCCTGTGAATAATGTAATCTCTGTCTATAGCTACTGTTGCGGATAGTACTTGTTTCATGCTTGTCACTGAAATAAAAATTAACAACCCATTCGACAAGATCCCAATAGGTTTTTTCTAATTGTGATATATCTGAACTGATGTTGCTACTTTTGGATTATCATTCCTAATAACTTATTAGTACAATGTCTCTTCATGTCAGTAGCAGGGGAAGGCTGTCAAATACATATCTTCCAGTCACCATTCTGTGCTGGGAAGCTAGAGTGTTTATGCTGATTTGCACGCTGAATGCATGTCTTATACTGAATGATTGTAATTGTGTTCTCATCAGGTGATGGCTATGACTGGTTCTTTGAATTTTTCTCCCAAATGGAGAATTTGCAAGAACCAGCGGTACAACAACGAGTTCAAGGTATGAATGTCTTAAGCTTATACTTTTTTCATAATTCATCTTTATGGCGGTTTGCACTAATATATTTCTTCTACTAAATATCACGTGTACTCGACAGGGCTTGGCTGGGGGGAACAAATTACATGCATTACCTTCTAGTCTCTCATTCCTTGCTTCAGTATGGTTTCTTTCGGCTTGAATTAAATCTATGAAAGACATTAAATTACCTTGAACATATATATATTTTTCCTTGCAGCGACAAGATTCCTTGAATATCAAGCTCTCGGTTCGATTACAGCAACCATTGAGCACCGCTCCTAATAGATTTAATATTTTTAAGTGCAATTGCTTGGTGAATCCAGTACAAGCTTTCGGGACTTCTGCTGTGAAGAATGCAGCTCTTGCCTTATCAAGGTAATTTCTGTTGTTCCCTTTGACTATAAATAATAGAATGTTGCCTACCGATCAAGTCAAATGGGAAAATAATTTATGACTTTCTATAATGAAACTATGATTCCTTAGTTAATAAAAGATTTTACATTAATTAAATCTTCAACTATGGGCTACTTTGTTTCTGCAGTGGTTTGCAAGGTAGACCTATTATACTGAAGCTACTTCCAGCAGTTGGTATTATTGTGTTTGCTGTGTGGGGTCTTAGCCCACTAATGCGTCAAAGCAGAAACATTTTTCTTCATGTTTGTGCCTTTCTCATCTCCATCTTAATTTGCTTTTTGTTCAGTTATATTTCTGTTTTTTTTTTTGCATAAAAGTTAATTTTACTTATTTTTCAGAAAAATGATGGGAGTTGGGGAAAGAGTAGTACACATTATGTTATGACTTCTTACCTTCAGCCTTTGCTGCTATGGACAGGAGCAATACTTATCTGCAGGTTCACTTAGAAATTTTCGTTCAAGATTTGGTAGTCAATACTCCAATTGTCGATTGATTGAATGTAATTGTTGTGCAGAGCATTGGATCCAGTTGTAATGCCATCAGAAGCTAGCCAGATTGTTAAAACACGGTTATTAACTTTCGTGAAATCATTATCAACTGTGCTTGCACTTGCTTATTGTTTATCCAGGTGAAGTTTATAATTCATTCTTTGTTACTAATTTTTGCAGGTTTACTTTGTATAACTAATCCGTTGTTTAAATTGTTAATGCAGTGCAATTCAACAAACACAAAACTTTTTCATGGAGACAAGTAATGCTACTGATAAAAGAAATGTATGTTTAGTGCAATGAAGATTTTATGAGATTAATAGAATTTTTTTTTATGAAAGCTTTAAGATTCTTGTTTTTGGCAGATGGGATTTCAATTTGCTGGCAAAGCTGTATACACCGCAGTATGGGTTGCTGCTGTATCGCTTTTCATGGAATTGCTAGGTTTTTCTACCCAGAAATGGCTAACTGCAGGAGGTCTTGGGACTGTTTTGCTGACACTTGCTGGTCGCGAGGTGTGTTTCGCAACACATACACACACACAAACTGCATACTGTGTGTGTATTATGCATGTCATATCATGCAACTATTACTTAACAGTCCTATTCTTACATATCTTTTTATCCAGATATTCACAAATTTTCTCTCAAGTGTTATGATTCATGCAACACGTCCATTTATCGTGAATGAGTGGATCAAAGCAAAGATTGAAGGTTACGAAGTTTCTGGAACTGTAGAGGTTTGTTCTTTTGTATCTTTGAAGCAAACATTATGCATGCAACAAGCCTTAACTTGTATATATTTATATATAATGGTCACATGATATATTCCTAAAACTTTTCCTCTGTTGTGGATCCCCTTGAATTCATGTGTAGCACGTTGGGTGGTGGTCACCTACAATAATAAGAGGTGAAGATCGTGAAGCCATTCATATTCCAAACCATAAGTTTACAATGAATGTAGTGAGAAATATGACTCAGAAGACTCATTGGCGTATTAAAACTCATCTAGCTATCAGTCATTTGGATGTTAATAAGATTAATGTATGAACCTGATTCATCATTTAGTATTTCATTTCTTTTACCTGTTCCCTCTTTCTGTTTAATCATCAAGACTACGTGTGTTTTTATATTTACAGAGTATCGTGGCTGATATGAGGAAAGTGTTGTCAAAGAATCCTCAAGTAGAACAACAGAAATTGCATCGGAGGGTTTTTCTTGAAAACGTTGATCCTGAAAATCAGGCCCTTTTGGTTGGTCTTATTTCTTGTGTACCTTTTTCTTTATTGAAATGCTATTATTTCATTCTTAATTTTTTTACAAGTGAACACAAACACACACACACACACACACACACCTAATTCTACATCTTTTGCCCACTATCAGGCCTCATGTTTGTATAGCCTTTAACACCAATATATTGTAATATATGTTATGCAGATTCTGGTGTCGTGCTTTGTGAAAACGTCTCATTATGAAGAGTACTTATGTGTAAAGGTAAGATTAAATTTTCCAAACTTCCTCTGGTTAATAGTTTTTATTTATCTTTTTTTTTCCTTCTCTTGTGCAACTTTTTTTATGTGAAACCAGGAGGGTATCTTGTTGGATCTTTTGAGGGTGATTAGTCATCACCGGGCTCGACTTGCGACTCCAATCCGTACGGTTCAGAAGATATATAATGACTCCGACTTGGATAACTTCCCCTTTGCAGATTCGGTCTTCACTCGTGGTCGGGCTCCTACAAATCGGCCCTTACTTCTAATCGAGCCCAATTACAAAGTCAACGGAGAAGAAAAGTCAAAAAGTCAAAACAAGTCTTCAACAAAGTCAAACAGCAAGGCCGAAGGGAAAAGTGGAAGTCCTCCACCCGATTCCAAAACCAAAGACACACCAACCTCTGATGTCAAAACTGCTGATAAAATAACTTCTGATGCAAAAGAAGGTGGTATAAAAGATAAGAAGCCAAACCCTGAAACAACCATAAGTGATATTAATCACGCAGATAGCAGCAAAGTGACTGCAAGTGATAAAGTAACAGAACAAAAATCATCACGAACCACATTGGAAGAGAACATTGTTCTTGGTGTCGCTTTAGATGGTTCAAAAAGAACCCTTCCTATTGAAGAGGGAGTGGATACCGAGATAAAGGAACTGACTAAAAGCATGAGTGTGAAAGGGTCGTCATCATCATCATCATCATCATCATTAGAGAAGGATAAGAAAGACGGAAATACCCCCAGCGGCATGAGCACTGATAAGAAATAAAGCCATTGACTCTGTACATTGTGGGGTTATAGTTCCTAGTGGTTGGTGGAGATAGGTTTTAACCTTTTATACCGTTAATATAGTGCTAGGTATTAAAGCAGGGGTACAGATTACAGAGATATGCCATTTGAATTGATTGGATATAATGTAGGGTAGCGTTCAACATCATAGTACCATTGAATGCTTTATTTGACCTCAATTATGCATATCAAATTAGGTTGCACAGTGATGGCACCACTGCTGTCTATTCAATCCTGTTAACCTTTGATGGTTTAATTTCCTTTTAATTTGTTTTTTTATAAATATAAATAGGCGTATGAGGTGTGTACACTTGTATTCCTGCTCCTGAACGTAGATCAACTAATGTTACATTATACTCTTTTAGACGTAAAATATGTTTATAATCATATAAGCATATCCCCATGACACCTAAAACTACACTGGTACACAACATTCAGGACCCTCCCTACACACTACAACATAGGAGAGATCAAATAATAAATGGCAATTTATTTCAGTTATAACGACCCACAAACCACCACACACATGTATAAACTAAGGCATGAATATGTGGTGCTTCATTTGATGACATGATGTTCTGGCCTTTTAATCTTGTTGACAGACACAATCAGGAACAGGATATGTGTAAATCGACTGTTTTGGTTTTCGTATCTTTATCTCTCCAAGCCGGTTTCTCTGCCCTTCAACCACTGCTTCTTGAAAATCCAACCAATTCATGCTCTTGTTCATGAAGATCTGACCCAGCAACGCCATGTTTGGTCTTATAGTTTTCAAATTCAGGTATGCTCGCTGTCCCACCTGCCAAAGTTCAAGATTTTCACTTAACACTAGACTAAAGTTTCTTGAATTTATCAGCATCAGCTGTAATAAAAATTCCTAACAAGAGACTTTTGGGCAAAAAGGGACCCTTTTAGTGAAATATTTGTGTACCATTGCGTTGTGCATATTCCCAGGAGAAGCCGACACAAAGATGTCACTATGCATGCTGACATAATAATCAACAGCAGCTGATAAAGAAGCTTTCCCTTTTATCTGATCCCTTTCACTAGCAGAAGCAAGACTCTTTTTGTCTTCAATTTGTGGAAATAGTTTCCTTAAAGCCGAGATTCTAGCTTCACCACCATACACCTGTATCACAAATCGCCTCACATAAGAAATTTTTTCTAAGGGAAGTGGAACCATGTTCTAATATACTATCTCTTAACCATATTTAAGTGTTACTATCAACTTTGTTAACCAAAAGATAATCTTTTGGTCCATTTTGTAGTTAACTCAGCCAGTTACCTTGTGAGAAGCAAGGTATAAACGGGTGTTATTATCGAAGCCCAGCGCGACTAACAACAAACCAATTTCTTCTGGAGTCAACGGGCAACGACCCTGATTTCTTAATTCTTCATCAGTGAACCGAGAGTTCAACACTCGCCCTTGCCAAATTGCTTTTCTGTATCTAGCAAGAGCCCTCTTCTCTGCTTTACCTCCACCAAAGTCACAAGCCGAATGGGCTGCCATATCCTGAAAAATTCAATATTAAATATAATAATCAGTACAGTAGTACTGATTAAATAGAAATCTTATGCAGAAAAATAGTCTGTTTGACTATAAAAGTCAAATTCAATGTACCTTGTCGAATCGAAGGTGCAGGGCAACAAACTTTCCTACTCCTTTTGTGCTTGTTGTATCAACAACTTGCTTAAGGTATCCTGTGCCAACTGCATTGTCACTCTCAACAACAGGAAACCGGAGGCGATTGACCAACAGATCTCCAAGACTTCTAACATGGGGAACAAAAGTCAAAGCTTCAAAGTTGACTTTGCATCGTAACCGTTGGATGTCAGCAGGCATGTTGTTAAAAGCAAGCCGATGAGAAAATGGCGAAATTGCAGCTATGCCATAGCTACAGGAGTTCACATTAGATTAAGATATCAAATCAAATGTTTTACAAGATAATAAGTAGCAAAGTCAAAGTGAAAGTCAAACATGTATTCCAACCTCTCTAGGACTGGAGAAACATGTTCAAGGTACCAATTTGCTGAAGCATGAAGCGGTGCGTTTTTTACTCGGGTGGATCTAATGGCAGAGGCATAATATTCCCTGGTGCTCCATGTGTATTCATCAGGCAACTCTCTAACTATCGAGATATCATCCTTCAATACATTCATGAAGTGATCCACATCAAAAATATCCTCAAAGGAGCTGCAATTCATGATACACCTAATGTTAGTATTCATCTGATTAACTGTAATAACAGAAAGAAAATAATATTTGTAATTAAAGGTTGAATTTAAAAGTCAAAGGAAGACACCACGCTGAAAATGGAGCAAACGGACCTTGTGTCTTTCCAAACCGGATTCACTTCAAGATACGGGATGACTAGAGTTGCATTGAGTATTTTGGTGACAGCAACTGCATCACATATCTAATTGAAGCAATAACAGAAATATACAACATAATTAAAAAAGAGAAAAAGAAGATGAAGATAAATTAGTGAACTTGATGAACATAACATACCCCCATCCTTTGTTGGTTCAATCCTCCATCAAGAAACACCTGGATGTATCCCGAAGACTCGGGCAATGATGCTTTGAAATAGAGATGAACCCATTAGAGAATACAGTTGCAGAAACACATACTTTTTAAGTTTTTATTAATCAAACCTCAAGATTTGATACAAATGTGTAAACATTTACTTAATGAAGTAAAGGAAAGTGTTTGATTCTTGTGACAAAAATGGGGATTCATATGAGCCAAAATCAAACCAAATTGAAAAAACACAAAACTTACAAGAACTGGAAGTAGAATCAATACAGGGTGTCCATCCTTGGTTTGGCAAAGGGGTCCAAAGATCCGACTGTTGTTCATTCAACTACGAAAGTGAAAAAAAAAAGTGAATACAGAATATTATGAGACAAAAACTATTAGTTATAAAACTAAGTGAATGTTAGTGATCAAGTGAAACTCACAGTTTGATGTTGCAATGCACTTTTAAATAGACGTGAGTGTCTTGGCTTTATAATACTCAATTCCTGCACAACAGAAGTGGATCATGAGATGGTTAAAAGTTCTAATAAGAGAATGTTTTAATCTACAGTTAAGGGATAGAAATTTTACCATATGACAGTCTACTAGAAGCCCCGAAAGGATTATTCATTTGCTCATGCTTTTATTTATCGATGATATAATATAGAGCAAATGAATCTACAAGTACAAATTGCATACAAATATTAGAAAGTTGTTACAGTGGCAAATGTGAGCATGTGGTTGTAGAGGTACCTTGATCAGCCACATGACCATAAAAAAATTAATATTTTTACTTCCTTCATCCCAAAAAGACTGCATTCTTATTCTAGTAACTTCTTTGGTTAATGAAATTTTGCCAAAGATGATAACTTTGTCAAATTTACAGCAAAAGCTACTTGTTAGACACTCAAAAGTCATATTTTGTTAATAGATCCTCCTACCCGCAACTCGATCTTAAATGAATGTTATAGTATCATAGGTTTAAGATCCAATTCAATCTTTTCGTTTAACATACAAAATCTTTAACATTGCAGATTTCAGGACCACATTCTAGAAGTTGAACATCACTCAGAATGTCCTTACATTCCTTATTTGATATAAAAGGCACAAGCAAGTCAGAGATATCTGGGTTCCATTTGCATGATTGACCCAAATATGTATTCTACATTTAATCAACTAGAAACCTTTAGCATTGTTCCATAACTTCTAATTCGAACGAATCTAGGTGACGTCCATTTTCGACTTAACCAACCCTTTGGTAAGGATAGTAACCCAGAATTAAAGGCATGTGCCATAGTTTGATCCTTTGACAACTAGGCTAGGTGACTTAAGCACCTCCACATAATGAAATTATGTTATATCAAGAAAGGGATCACACCAACATTAACAGTAAAATGAAGTGCCTGCTTTAGTAATACCACTAAAGATCACATTTTTATCCTACAATGCATGGAAAATTTCTTCCAAAACAAGCTAAACTTTAATCCCAGAAAAGGTCTAAACTTTAAATAAGTAAAACATTAGAAAAATCCCATCTTGAGAATGCACCTCACACTCATATAAACGCATAAAGACATAATGTAAACAATGGTTTTCTACTAAATGTTGAAAGAACAAGAAAATAGAATCTCACCGACATAAACGAAGGAGAAGCACAACCCAATGGAGCAAAAAAGGCAGTGATCAAGGCAGTAGGCAAAAGAATCACTAACAGGCCACAAAGTGACACGCTGCCGTGATGGCAGTGGCAGAGCTTCATCTTTCCCGCGTGAAAACCTCAGTAAGAGGTGGTGGTGTAAATCAAGAACAAGACTATGAAGACGAAGAAGAAGAAGAAGCAAAAGCAAAAGCCTTGAATGTTGTTGATTAACGGGGACAGGAGATGAATCATAAATGAAAAAATGTAATTGGGTCCATGAGCTTAAATCCTCTCACATGGCGAAACCCATCTTTCTCACACATTCACATGGTACGAATTACATAAGACCAGCTAGCTGCCTGCAATGAATTGATTTGCAAGAGAGAGAGAGAGAGAGAGAGAGAGAGAGAGAGAGTATGTGTCGTTTTCTTGAAGGAACAGCAGGAGTTAAAGGAGGTTAAAAAGCCACCGCTTGGTATGATTTACGTGTCATCAAGAGGGAAAATTTTGATGTTAAAATATTAATGGAATTTATTTATTATCGGGCTTCTACTTTTAAACCAACATCACATTAATAAGATTTCATATTTCATACCCTTTATGTCAGCGTCTCATAAATTCTTTTATTAATATATTTAACTACTTATAACTATCTTGTTTAATACAAGAGAAGATAATTTATACATAATTAGTTTTTGTCACTATTTTTTATTTTTATTCATATATTAAATAGTACTAGCATTGCATCCGCACAATGCGACGGCGATGACAATAGTTTGTGCTCCACAACATGTTTGATTTTAAAAGTACGGTATATTATGTGTAAAATGCGATCTTAGTCAACATATTCATGTTTTTTTCTCCTTTTATTTCTTTACTTTTTTTAAAATCAACCATTTTATTAATTGTTAAAATAGTTTTTGAAAAACAATTAAAAAATATTATTATTAAATAATTAGAGTAAAAGATACTATAGTCTTAAAATTGTATTGATGTAAGTAATAGCCAAAATTAGATAAATGAAATAGTTATTGTGATGTTTAAATTTTAAATGATTTATTAAAATAATAGTTGTCTTAAATGAGTTGAGATAATTAAGAGAATGATTGATTAGGCTATTGCTTTGAGTGTTTGTATCTTAAGCATAAAAACTTGTACTACTTAAAATTAAGTAGTCTTAAAATTTTAAAGAGAGAGAAAATTAAATGTTTTATAATGTAGTATAGATGATGTTCATAACAACTACAAGTTATTGTGTGTAATTTGTTGTTCATGAATCGATTTCATAAGAAAAATTATATTTTCTTATACTTAATCTTCATATTTTATCATCTTGCTTACTGTAATGCATTAAATCTTTTTTCTTATTTTATCTATTATTTTAAAACTTGTGATAATTGAATGAGTAGAATAATAAATAGTAAAAATTAGTAGAAGGATATAAAATATGTTTCATCATTTAATATTTAAAAGTTTTTTTATTCTTAAGTTTTTAATGAGAGAAAGAAAAAAAAAGAGAAAGAGTACGATTGTTTAGTTTTTTTTTTGTTTAATATGAGATGATTAAAAAGTAAAAAGAAAACTTTTTTAGTTCTTTATTTTTATTCCAATTCCAGAACACAAGCTAGCTATTTCATCTTTCTTTCATTTTCCCTTGATAAATTAACACGCGATTCACTAAAATCATGTTGATTGACAAAAACTCAACTTGTTTACAACTAATTATAATACTTAACATTTTTCAGATACTATAAACAATAACACATGTATCTCTTGCTTCTTTGTGTTCTTCCTTTTCAATTGTAACACGTGTCCACAACTGTGTTAATTACCCTCTTAGTTTTAATCCATGTGCTATGGGCCAAAAACAATTATTTGAACTCCAATGGTGTATTCCTACTTGGAAATTTGACACAAAAACTATAATTTGTGTGTTTCTTTGTGTAGGTATTTTCTGCAACACTTCAACAAATATTATTAGGATCGAGTACAGTGAAAACTTTCAAAAACACGCATTTCTTCTTGATAATGTTGTTCTAGATACCAAGGTACATATTATTAGTTAACATTTTAATTTTTTCCTTGACATATTTGTTAAAGAGGTCATAAATACGCTTCAATACGTTTTACCGAATTATAACACTCACTCTGTCTCGCTGCAACACGCGGTTACCAACAGCTCGTTGCTAACAATTAATTTGCAGTGATTCTATGTTTTATTTTTTAATAAAGACTTCTCAAATATCTCTAAGAATAGAAAATATAGACTAATAAAAAATCTTTATTTGAGCCTTTGAGGGATAGGTAACTTGCATATTATAAAAATCTTTTCATATTTATATATTGTATGGTTTATATAGCAACTAAATTATCATTATAATTGAAAAAAAGGCATTTTTTACAACAACACTAGGGTTATACATAATTCATTTTTCTTTTAGTATGTACAAGCATATATACGAAAGCATAAATATGATATATAAAGCATCATTTTACATCACATTTTTTTTCTTTTTCTAGTTTTAGAGCCCCTTTTTCATGAAAGCTAGATGTTTGTTAAGGTATGTTATTCAAAATATAAATATTGTATTACAGAATTTACAAAAGAAGTTTGAAAATTTACGTTTATATAATATATATATATATATATATATATATATATATATATATATATATATATATATATATATATATTATGCTTATGTACATATAAGACCTTGTTAATTGGACTTTGTCATTATATATAGAATTAAGTTCATTAAATAATACTTTTCCTAAGGTAAATTTTTTTATTATTTAAGTAGGTAACATACATTAAGGTGATATTTCAAAATAAGTAAGAACCTAAATTTCTTGACTGGAATTCCTTCCGGGTGATAATGGTGGAGTCCGATTGACTTCCTGTCCGTCGTTGTCAGATTTAAAGAAAACAACAACGCGTCTTTGTTTAAATCCGTCATCACCTCTAGGAAAGAATTGCGGTGAGGTCACCAAAGTTTGGTGGTGATCCACGGTGGGAACTCCGGCTAGAGGCAAAACTTTAATTGAAAATTTGTAAATTCTTATTTGTAACAGTTCAACACAAAGTACGTTATCTATTTAGGTAATAAAAAGGTAAATTATCGATATCGACGTTTTGAAAAACTAGAATGTTGTTCAATGACCTAAACTCTTGTATATAACATTTGAGTTATAATAATAACAGCCCGGCCTTGAGGAAAAAATGATATGTATAAGTTAGTATATGCTAAACACTTATCATCAAGCATCATACAATAAATTATACATGTTTTTTCCCTCCCAATCACAATTTCAAATCTTAGGACAATTTTATCAAATTTTATAAAAAATTCGCTCAAACTAACTTATATATAAAAAGTAAAAGCATTACTATACACACCGTTATTAAAATAAAAAATTATATATGAACGTATATGAAAAGAAGAGCTAGAGGAAATAAAAGAGATCAAAAAAAGGGACCGGGTAGGTAATAGAATCCATGTTTTTGGATGGGTGTAAGTTGGTTGGTGTTGGCCTTTATGTGAATTAAATATGGTGGGGGGTCGACCGTCGAGGGGAGCAACAGGTCCAGTCCAGTCCAGTGGGTGCACCGACAGCGGTCAAAGCCAGCCGTATA
The DNA here is from genome assembly GCA_947179395.2 of Pulicaria dysenterica. Classification (NCBI taxonomy): domain Eukaryota; kingdom Viridiplantae; phylum Streptophyta; class Magnoliopsida; order Asterales; family Asteraceae; genus Pulicaria; species Pulicaria dysenterica. The sequence goes on from OX359295.1 coordinate 51,048,307, forward strand.
TATTATATATACCGCCTTAATTTGTGTTGGGTCCATATCATTTTAACGTTAAGAGTCCTTGGGCTTATATATGGCTCAGGTTCAATCATTGTATTCCTCTCAAGGACCCATCGCCATCACCCCAAAACAAAACAAAACAATCTCATTTACAAAGATTCTTTTGTAAGAATTCTCTTTTTCTATAAAAAAATCATATTTAAGACATAACAAGTTCAAATATACACACTTGTGAAAGTAAATTCTTATAGAAAAAAAGAACATGTGACGTGTGCCGCATAACAGCAAAGAAAATGTTCTAGACGTGAAAAACTCAATCATCGATGATCGGACACAAACTACAAGGTAAAGGGGAGTTCAAAATCAACGAATTAGTCACTTCTTTATGCCAGGAATGTCTCAAATAAGCGATACGATAATGAAACTATAACCTAATTATGGGTGCTCAGTGTGTAGCACGAGTGTGTGGCGAGGAGGAGATCGAGAACAGGGTTTGGGTTTTTGGCTCGGAGGGTACACGACATGATGCAATGGTGCAAGACATGTGATAAAAAAAACTATGATCTATACAAAACCAATCTTCGGGAAAACCGAATCACAAAACACTAGTACAAAAACCACTTTTTAAGGCTTTTAACCCCGGTTTTGAGGGGGGGCTGAATGTGGGGGCGACTAAAGGTACCCTTTCAACCCCGGTTAAAAAACCGGGGCTAAAAACCCTTTAAACCCGGTTAAAAAACCGGGTTTGAAGAGGTTTCAAACCAGGTCTAAAATATACCTTCTACCCCGGTTTTGAAGCTAAAGAACCGGAGCTGAATATCAATAAAAAAATAAAAAATATATATACAATAAATTTCCTAATTTACCACTCATTCACAAACAAAACTTAACCCAGTTAACTACATAACTTTTTTATTAAAGCAAATGAATATATTATAAATAGTTAAATACGTCTGGAATTAATTACAACCAAAGCCAAAAAATCAAATAAACAAGCCTATCGCAATCAACTTGAAGATTTGCTCTGATGAACCCCTCCACTAACCTCTATGCCATCAAAAATGCCAAACCTCCAGCCCTTCAAAAGAACCAAACAATCGAAATCCATCACTGCTAGAGTAGGAACCAAGCCGAGAAGGATTCCTCTCCTATTACTTTAGTGTAGAGACACGTCATCTGTTGCCAATACTCCACATTCTAAAAAACCATCATGCAAATGCCATTATAAATATATGAAATTTAAGAACATGCACAATAAAGATAGTGAAACAAAGTTACTAATATTTATCAAGTCTAGCAAAAGTAAATATTCATGAGATACAAGCAGATAAGTCAACATGGGTTAGAAGTGTGGTCAGTGTTGTTTATAGATGATAAGTAAGTCTATGATGATAAGTAAGTCTTGTGTTTGGATGGGTAAAGTTTAATGTCAATACTTCTATATGTCATGCATTAACTCAAGTCTCTTTCGGATATTAATAACTATCTACAATGATCATATAAAACTTTATATTGACTAATGCAAAGAGCTCTAAAGAGAAGTAGGAGAATATAAACAAGTCATTTATGAAAACGAAAAATCCAACCAAGAGAAGCTAGCATCATCATCTAACTCCACTGGACTATTATCCATGATCCAGAACCAGAAGTGATAATCAAAAGTAAGTAGATTACCTTCTTTGTATGTTTACTAAATTTCTCGATCTCTTCTTTATTCCCGCACTACAATAACCATAAAAGCACTATGTAAATATCTCATAAAAAGAAATTAAAATAAAGTGTCAAAAGGCCAAATGCATTATTAAGATGGTGAATCCATCTTCGTAAGAACAACTAAACATAGCAAGATGATAGCTCTAATGGTGTAGCATGGCCAGGCCCATCCAATGGAGCAGCAGCCAGCAACAACTACTTGTATTGGGATATAATTTTATTAGCTGATTTAATTAATATTAGAATGTAAGAAACATATGACAGATTAGTTTACAACTTCATAACCATGAGATAAAGCTATCTTTTGTGTGTTCGAAACAAAATAATCGTAAGCATGAGACTCGTTAAAGCCATGATGTTATAACTTGTATACAGATGACTGCTTTAAATATATTCATTTGTAGTTTTATTATCAAAACTGTTGACTTATATCAATATTACAACAACAAAAAAAGATGATAACTTCACATGAAAAGGAATGTACAAAGATATTGTAGAGTATTTACCATTTTTGTATATGAAGAGTTGAGCTCCAGCAACCTGACTCATTATAATAACTTGATTAATAACTCATTAAACCACAAAAACACTACATCTATGGATGTAATTTCTTTTTATTTTCATATACTTAAGTACCATCAGAGTTGCATACCTTAATAGATGGAGAACCAAAAAGGTAGTTCAATCGAACAATGTAAGTCAAGATTATAATAATTAACATAAACATGAAACTCGAAATAACTTGTGTTCTTTATGACATAAACATAGTAAAATTAATTAAATAGCAACATAGAGACGAACTTTAGCTCATTAATATAGATACACATACGAGGTCCCTGTTTTCTTTATAGATACACATACGAGGTCCCTGTTTTCTTTCTCTTCGATTACCAACCATCACAATTAAAGCAATCAACAACTTTTAGTTTTTCTAATACTTGTCATTTATTCAAAAACATATTACTCCGTACTACTTAGCATTCATCCTCCTGTAACAAACTGCATGAGTGTTATTAAAGCAATCACAAACTAACTAAAAAGACCTAAGTATTTTACTTGTTTCTCCCTAACACCTAATCCCAAAAGAATAAAAGTATTTCATTTTGTAGCTTGTTGAAAGAATAAAAGTAGTGTTACTGAAAATTGCACAGGAAAATTAAACCACTTAATGAACTTCTAGTTAACTAAATGAACTTCTAGTTAACTATTTGATTGAGGCATTTTATTGAATACCTACTGTGCATATTAACACAAATGATAAAGAAACTTCTAATCAACTTCCAGTTGGTTTCTTAAGCAGGCAGAATATATTAGCCCAAGGGAAATTAAACAAAATCTGATAAAAACAATGAAACAAAAAACACATATTCAAAGCACCTAAGTTAAGCAAGCTCCAATTTTCAGTAATCAAAATCAAAATACAAACATGTCATTCGAAATAAAACAGCAGCAACCTTCGAAATTGAAACCAACAGATTTCCAAACCTTGATTCGAGACCAACGATAAGTTATTCAAACGGGAACAGCACTCGAAACCCTAGGCAACTATCGAATCGAAACCCAACAGAAAATAGAACCTTCAAATGGAAACCTTCGAGAGAATGAAATCTTCCGGATGCTTCAGCAACGTGTGAAAATAAAGTGAAACCTTCGAGAGAATGAAACCATCGCTTTTTTAAAACGAAACCTTCGATCCAGAAGGCAGAAACATTTGGTGAGGAGAGAATGAATTTTTGGTGAGGAGAAAACGCACTTTACTGATTTCGTGAGGAGGGAATTATTTTCGGGGCATTATTAATTTAGCGTTTGGGCGGGAGAACGAAAAGATCCAACCCTGGTAATTTATTTAAAAATCACGGTTAAATGTACCTTTCAGCCCCGGTTTTATAGACATAATCGGGTTTAATGTTTTGAACATTGTTATTTGTAGTAGTGAAACGTGATCTGCCAAACCAGTATATGCGGAATACAAAGAACACATTCACACTCAATACAAGAACCAACGAACTGATCTCTCAAATGGTACATACACAGATCTGAAACTACAGATCCTAAACTGACGAGTGAACTTGCTGTATGAACTGAACTAAAAAAGAAGAAGTCAGCCGATTGAAGCCAGTCTTTGCTATATATTCAACACACACCTTATTCACAAGTTTTAAGCCCAGCTTCATACATGAAGCCCAATAGCATTCATGTTACAAACCGGCCAAATAAACACCAAACAAAACAAGGCCCATTAGCATTACATGAGTTATGTAATACACCAAAATAAAAGGCACCTAAGGGGAGAATCCAGGCCACATCCGCACTAGGTGTGCACCCGACCCGGGTCTCAACCCGGTCTCAAGCTAGCCCCATTCAAGCACACAAACTGCACCTAATCTTCATGAATCTAGCAACCATCATTCAGCCCACTTTCAACCTTTATAAGCTCAGCGCAAACAACCTACAAAACACCAAAACTAACTCAGAAATTTATACCCTACAAAATAAATAAATATACCCAATGTTGGTCTTGGAGAATATCATAATTCCAACACCCCCCCTCAAGACCAACAAGGGACTTAATGTCACTCTTGAAAATGATTAATAAGACCCATTTCAGAGTATAAGACATCAAGTTGTATTGAGGGCAAAGACTTTGTGAACACATCTGCAACCTGTTCTGCAGATGGAACCTTAACAACCTTTATAACACCTTTAGCAACCTTATCTCTTACAAAATGTACATCTTGTTGAAAGAGGTAATCACACACACAGAAACACTAGAACAACTCCCTTTTATTAAGAGTCAGATCCAAGAACAATTACAACTCAAAACTCACTACAAAAAACTCTCTACACTCAGACTAACTATACACAATCCTAGATCTAAAGCTGCAAAAGAACAGATCACAACCTGTATGATGATCACAACCCTAATCTCACCTCAACAACTTACAAGGATGAAAGAAGACGAAGAGAGAGAGCAAAAAATCAACTGGGTAAAAGTTCTCAAGTGTGTGTATTCCAAAACAACACACAACTCTGCTTAAAAACAAAACCCAGACCCGAAGCAAGATCCGCGTGTTGACCCGAGAAGCTAAGAACAAACCATAGCGAGCCGCACCCCTTCCACTTTCCTCTCCTTGTCAAAACTCACCCTTTTAAATTCCCTGCACTAAAACATAACAAGTTAGAAAAGCAAGAAGGAAAGAATATGACATGTTAAGTCTTGAATACACAATAAACACGACTTCTCAACATCCCCCCTCAAGACTAACATGTCACAAGAACTACTTGTGAAAAGGATCAAACAAACCCAATTTAGAACACAAAAATTCATGCTGATTTGAGGGCAAAGACTTGGTAAAAATGTCTGCCCTTTGACTTTGAGAAGGAACTTTTAAAATACTTAGTATACCACTAGACACTTTTTCTCTTATAAAATGAGCATCAGTATCAAAGTGCTTTGTCTTCTCATGAAAAACAGGATTCAAAACCAACTTTATTGCAGAAGAATTATCACAGTACACTTTCACAGGAATTAACCCCATAATACCAAGATCAAAAAATAATTTTAAGATCCATATAAGCTCGCAAGTAACATGACCAATGGCTCTATATTCAGACTCAGTCGATGACCTCGAAACAGTCTCCTGTTTCTTACTTTTCCAAGAAATCATGGTGTCACCATAAAAAACACAAAAACCAGTCACTGATCTTCGAGTATTTATGCACTTAGCATAATCAGCATCAACATAAGCAGTTAAAGACAATTCAGAATTTCTTACAACATTAACACCCTTACCAGGATTTTGCTTCAAATACCTCATAACTCTCTTGGCAATATTCAAATGAGAGTTTCTTGGGTTATGCATGAACTGACTTAGAACTTGGACTGAATATGATATGTCAGGCCTAGTAATAGTTAAATAAATGAGCTTACCAATCAGCTTCTGAAATTCTGTAACATTACTCAGCACATGATCACTTTCATCAACACCTCTATCAGAAACAATTACATTAGGATCAAGAGGAAACTTAACAGGTTTACAACCAAGCATGCCAAAATCATGTAACAATTCCAAACAATACTTTCTTTGCGTTAAACAAATACCAGTTTCAAGCTCAATAACTTCAATTCCAAGAAAAAATTTCAATTTTCCCAAATCTTTTATTAGAAATTTTGACTTTAAAAAATCTTTCACCCGAGTAATTTCAACTAAAGAATTACCAGTTAAAACAATGTCATCAACATAGACCAACAAAAACACAACAGTTTCATTGACCTTTCTTGTAAACAAAGAATAGTCATTGATACTTTGTTCAAATCCAAACTCAAACAAGGACTCACACAATTTTTCATTCCACTTTCGTGGAGCCTGCTTAAGGCCATAAAGCGACTTTACTAACCGACAAACCTTATTATCACCTTGTGTATAATATCCTTGCGGAAGAACCATATACACTTCCTCATCTAACTGCCCATATAGAAACGCATTATTCACGTCTAACTGAAATAAATCCCATTTATTATTAACAGCAACAGTAATGACCATTCTAATAGTGACCATCTTAGCAACCGGTGAAAAAGTTTCTTCATAATCGATACCCTCTCTCTGATTAAAACCCTTAGCCACTAATCTAGCCTTATACCTGTCAACTTCTCCATTAGACTTGTACTTTATCCTATAAACCCACTTACAACCAATCGGCTTTCTATTAGCAGGTAATTCAGTAACTTCCCAAGTCTTATTCCTATGGAGAGCTTCCATTTCTTCATTCATAGCTCTAATCCAATTGGGATCCTTAGAGGCTTCATAATAACTCTTAGGTTCAACAGTCTTATCCAAATTGGACACAAAGCACAAATTTTCAGGACTAAGCAAAGAGTAATTCACAGATCTTTCTATACCATACTTGTATTTTCCCTCTATAACATAGTCACTCAACTTAGCAGGAGGCCTAGACTCCCTCCTGGATCTCCTAAGGTCAGTCACTGTTTCATTAGATGGCTCAAGTATAGAATGACTATCACCCTCAGAAATATTAGACCTGTTGGAAGGACCTTCCTGAAACTGAGAGAAAGGCACCTCATCACTACTAGGAGTGGCTGCACCAGTTCCATCAGTTAGGTTGCCCACACCACAATTGTCATAATCAGACACATCATTTACAGAATCAGAAGCAACAAAATCATCATTGGGTAAGGGCTGTATCACAGTAACTGGATCATTAACATCGAAAAAGTCAGCGCATTGATCAAAAGAATCAGAACCATGGGTGAGATCAGAAGATCTCATTTTGAAAGGAAAAACAGCTTCATAAAATTTTACATCCCTGGAATAAAAAATAAAACCAGAGTCAAGACTTAACAGCTTATATCCTTTCTTTTCATTTGAATATCCAAGTAAAACAGTTTTTTCAGCCCTCTCAGAAAACTTGTCACTAACATTAGGCTTAACAGCATAAGATAAACATCCAAACACTCTCAAATTTTCGTAATTCGGAGAGAACTTATAAACCATTTCAAAAGGACACTTCCCATTAAGCACAGCAGTGGGAGTTCTATTAATCAAAAAAACAGAAGTAAGAATTGCATCACCCCAAAATTTTAAGGGCAAACCAGATTGAAACATAAGAGATCTGGCAACATTAAGAATATGTCTATGTTTTCTCTCCACAACTCCATTTTGTTGTGGAGTATAAACACAAGAAGATTGGTGAACAATTCCTTTTTTACTAGCAAAAGCCTTAACTTTAGAATTTATAAACTCAGTCCCATTATCTGTTCTGATAATCTTAACAGAAGTATTGAACTGCGTGAAAAGAAGGTTATAAAAAACAGTAAAACAATTAAGCACTTCATCTTTAGATTGTAAAAGATAAACCCAAACAGCCCTTGTAAAATCATCTACAACAGTCAAAAAATACTTAAAGCCATCACTAGACGTAACTTTATAGGGACCCCACACATCAAGATGAATAAGATCTCCAAGAGCAACAGATTTATGAACACTAGTGGGAAAAGAAGACCTAGATTGCTTAGCCTTGTGACACACATCACACGGAGGTAAAACCTCATTTCCTAACAACAGTTTATTTTTTAGAACACCTAAAGCCTGATCAGCAGGATGACCCAGTCTACAGTGCCAAGTTAATTTTGAAACATGATACTTCGAAGTATTACACTTGAACTTAACGCTTTTATTACCTGAATCAGACTTGCTGTCAAAATAGTATAAACCTCCAGATTCATTACCAGTCTCCACAGTCATCTTTGACTGTAAATCCTGAACAGAACAATTATATTCATTAAATTTGACCTCAACCTTACTATCCCTACACAGCTTATGAACAGATAGAAGATTAACATTAAAGTCAGGGACCACAAACACATCAAACAGAGTTAAAGAATCAGATAAATGCATGTTTCCAATTTTATTTATGTTGGCAGTAGAGCCATTAGGGTGTCCAACCTTTAAGTTCAATTTTGACACATCAACCAAACTACTCAATTGAGACTCAGACCTAGTCATATGTTGACTAGCACCTGAGTCAACCACCCACTTAGACTTAGTATCATTTGAAATTCCAACATAAGAATTACAAACCATACCTGCCACATTAGCAGTAACAGCTTCAGAAGACTGCTTCTCATTAATAAGTGAGAGAAATTTAGAGTACTGCTCACCACTTAAAAAAAACTTATCATTTTCATCATTTTTATTTCTCGTAGACAGGTTTGAACCAGAGATCACTGATTCAGAATTATTAGCATTGAAAGACTTATCACTCTTGGATTCAGACCTTGGCTTAAAATCTTTAGGATATCCAATAAGTTTGAAACACCTTTCTATAGTATGACCTTTAGCATTGCAATGTTTACACTGAAGATTAAAATTTCTACCCTTGCCTTTCTTAGAATCACTCATATTAGAAATAAAGGCAGAAGCCTGTCCCTTAATAGGAGATGAAGAGGAGGAATTCATTCCCTTCTGATTTGACTCCTCTCTAGAAACAATAGAGAAAGCCACTCTGACAGTGGGAAGAGGATCCATAATCAAGATATGACTCTTAACTTGGTTGAATGACTCATCAAGCCCATTTAAAAACTGCATCAACTTCATAAGTTTGGAATGACTTGTAAAATTCTCAGCAGCTTGACAAGTACATTCAACTAAGTTAGTAAGGGCATCAAATTCTTTCCATAAAGCATCCAATTTACTATAATATTCAGATAAAGAAGAACCACCCTGAGTTAAAGCATTAATCCTCTGATGTAGATTAAACACAACAGAACCATCAGATTTGTTATATGTTTCAAACAATTCAGACCAGATATCAGATGCAGATTCAGAACAAGCGTGACTCCCATAGATAGTTTCAGAAATAGAACCTAATAGCCAAGAACATACAACAGCATTAACCCTTTCCCATTTTAAGGATTTAGTTTTATCTGCAGTTTCAGCAGGTTTAGGAAAAGTTTTATCAACAAATCCCAATTTATTTCTACCCTTGAGAGCCCTTATCATAGAACTACGCCAAACCCGATAATTTTCAGTACCAGTTAACTTCAACCCAATTATAGAAATAACTCCAGTATCAGAAGGATGCAAATACAAGGGATCATCAAGATCAATAACATCAGTCTTACCACCACCCGTACCCCCTGTCATAATGACAAAGAACACAAAAAAAAAAAAACAAGCCAAGAACACAGAGGAACAGGGAATCAAAAAACAAATCAAAAAACAATCCAAAGAAACAAGCAATGGCAGCAATACAAAAAAAAAATTAGAAGAAGACTTACAGAGTCTTGCTCACGAGAAAGAGCAAGAACAACAAACCTGAAATCTTCAATCAACAATCAGAATCAGACGGAAGCACAATTACCTCAGGATCATTTCCCAGACAAAAAATATCAACCGAGTCGTGAGAGATGAAAAAGATCCAACCAAAGGAACCAGAAGAGCCTTGAACAACGGATCCAGTTAGGGTTTTTTATCCACACGAACAAGAACACTCAATGAGAGCCTTAATGGTACATGAGCCATGGCTCTGATACCATGTTGAAAGAGGTAATCACACACACAGAAACACTAGAACAACTCCCTTTTATTAAGAGTCAGATCCAAGAACAATTACAACTCAAAACTCACTACAAAAAACTCTCTACACTCAGACTAACTATACACAATCCTAGATCTAAAGCTGCAAAAGAACAGATCACAACCTGTATGATGATCACAACCCTAATCTCACCTCAACAACTTACAAGGATGAAAGAAGACGAAGAGAGAGAGCAAAAAATCAACTGGGTAAAAGTTCTCAAGTGTGTGTATTCCAAAACAACACACAACTCTGCTTAAAAACAAAACCCAGACCCGAAGCAAGATCCGCGTGTTGACCCGAGAAGCTAAGAACAAACCATAGCGAGCCGCACCCCTTCCACTTTCCTCTCCTTGTCAAAACTCACCCTTTTAAATTCCCTGCACTAAAACATAACAAGTTAGAAAAGCAAGAAGGAAAGAATATGACATGTTAAGTCTTGAATACACAATAAACACGACTTCTCAACACATCTGTTTCAAAATGCTTAGTTTTCTCATGAAACACCGGATTATAAACTAACTTAATAGCAGACTCATTGTCACAATAAACTGTAACAGGACTTAAACCTTTTATACCCAAATCAAAAAGTAATTTCAATATCCAAATAACTTCACAAGTAACAGAGCCAAGAGCTCTGTACTCAGACTCAGTAGAAGAGCGAGAAACAGTATCATGTTTCTTGCTTTTCCAAGCTACCATACTTTTTCCCAAAAAAACACAGTATCATGTAACAAATCTTCTAGTGACAAGGCATTTAGCCCAATCTGCATCAGAAAAGGCAGTCATATGATTTATATCACCTCTCACCATATTTACACCACTACCAGGACTATTCTTTAGATATATGAGAACCCTTAAAGCAACAGCAAGATTAGACCTTCTTGAACTATGCAGACAGATTATTGGTTCGCCTCTCCAGTGTGAGTTCGAATTGCTTGGTGGCGGGTTTTCAACCACCCCTCGTTATTTGGCTTAAATTAAGGTTCGAGCACCACACCTTCACTCTATGGAGGAAATCCCTAAAGGACAACCCCGAACCCACTGCATGCAGCAGGATTTGATCCCCCAATCTCTTGCGAGAAAGGAGGACGCCTTACCAAATGGGCTAAACCCTATTGGCAGACACACGGGCAAATTGGTTCAAAGATCTCAAACTTTAGTCGCAAGAAATAGCTCCAAAATCTCGTATTGGCTCTCTCATCATCTTTGGTCTACCTCCACTAGCATCGTCCCGGCAAAAGTAGCAAAATCATTGGGTGAAGCGATAATCCTATAAGAGTGCACTCCAAAGCAATTGGAAAAGTGGAAATCTTGACTTCAACCAAAGACCCAATCAATGTGAATAAACTAGTTTGAGTGGATGGTGTGACCTACAAAATTATATTTCAAAATTTATACCTTGGGATCAGAGAAGCTAATGCCGATATATCCATCATCAAATCTAAGTGATTATAAATATTGAATGAGTCGGATGGAAGTTATCAAGGTGATCAAGAGTCTTGCTTCTTCTCGGGTGTCGCTTTATAGTAAATCCCTCCAGGCTCCCATATGTTAAGTTTCAACTTCATCGCGGAATAAGACAGGGGACCTCTTCTGCCTTCTTATTAATCATAGCAGTTGACGCACTGGAACATAGCATTAAAGGAGGCTAGATCTGTTGGTAATTTTAAAGGTCTTCAACTCCCCCATAATGATCCGCTTCTATCTCATTTTTTGTACGCGGATGATGTGCCCTTTGTTGGCCAATGGTCTGTCCGAAACATGGGCGGACCCATATATACTTTGGCGGTGACACGGGCAACTAGTCAATTTTGTAATAAAAATGGAAAATTTTAACGTTTTTTAGCCGATGTCACCGGTCAAATGTTAGAGTGCCCTGGTGATTTTTTAGCTTCACCAAAATCTAATAACAATGAAATATTTAAAAAAAATGATAAGATATAGCTCAGTGTTCAATTTATACCTTTTAAAAACTTTTCCTTAATTAACAAGAATTGTATAAATTATGTTTTGTATTTAATTTTTTCCCTAAAATACCTGAACAACAACCGTAATCTCATTAAATCCGATCCGATTAATTAAAAACCCAGAAAAAAACCGAACAACACCCTCAAATTTAATGAATATAATTTATGTTGTTATATGGTGGCAACAGTCAACACAAATCTTGGGTGCGCCCCTGTCCGAATACTAAGGTGTTTTTACTAATTATCATGAGGCACAAAATTAAGTTGCCTAAAACAAGTTTGATGTGGGTGGGTATTAGCTCTAATATAATCGCCAGTTTAGCAGCCAAAATAAACTATAGATCGGGTCAAATTCGTAAAGCTAGCCCCTTCCTCTGTATTAAACACTTTAAAAGGATTGAGATGCAACTTGTTCTGAGGTGGGAATACAGATAAAAAGGAGTAGCCATGGATTGCGTGGAAACTATATGACGTACGTGTATATATATATATATATATAGAGAGAGAGAGAGAGAGAGAGAGAGAGAGAAATTGAATCAATAAAGAACCCCTCCTTAAACAAAGAACCCAAAGAACCAAACTGGACAATTTGATCATCAAAATCAATTGATGATATTGATCGATGGCAAAAATGTAATTATCATGTATTAATATAGGAAGAAAAGGGTAAACATGGAAAATCCTCCACCCCAACAACCTCGATTTAAAAAAAAACTCCAAAAACATTAAATTGTCATAACTTTTTAAGTTTTGTGAATTTAAACAAAAAAATTATACAAATCTTTTAGTTTTTTAATCCTCTTTCAAACAAGATCACTCTTCCCATTTTTTTCTAAACTTTTTTTTTAACATGATATTTTTGTTTGTATTTGGGCAGCATGTAGTGTTCTGTACGAATTTTGCATTTTGGTTTTGAATATGTAATTTTGCATTTTGGGCTGCATTTTCATTTAAATCATGTTGGATTTGCATTTTGCATTTCATAATTTTTGCATTTTGGAAGCATCTAGATGACCTGCATGTTTATATTTTACGTTTTCGTTTTTTGCATTTTGCATTTAGGTTTGAATGAACCCAGCTCAAAATGCAAATTACGGATTTTGCATTTAGGTTTTATTGAACCCAACATCTACGGATTTTGCATTTTGGGTTTGAATGAACCCAGCTTAAAATGCAAACTACGGATTTTGCATTTTGGGTTTGAATAAACCCAGCTCAAGATGCAAACTTTGCATTTCAAAAAAAAAGTTTCAGAAATATATTAAGTCCGGTCTTGTTTGAAAAATGACGAAAAAATGAAACTAACGGTATAATTTTTTTGTTAAAATTCTTAAAAACGAAAAACTTATGATCATTTAAAGTAAGTGAAGGTTTTTTTTAAAAAAATTTGGGGGAGGCTGGGAGGGTGCTGTGTGTGCGACGCTGATTTTCATTTTTTTTTTAATTTTCCTTTTTTGCCCCTAAACTATATGCCACGTGTCATCACCAGAGGATGTTCTTTAGGTTCGATGTTTAAAAGGTTCTTTGTTAAACCATACTATATATATATATATATAGGGGAAGGTTTCATTGAGAACCGATTTTAATGCGAGAACTGCGATAACCAATCTTAGCCGTTGATTTGATAAGTGGAATTCATAGATGGAGAGCGTGGGGAGATCAAGTGTGGCAGGGTGTATATAGGAAGAATTTCCATTGAGAACCATTTTTAGTGCGAGAATCGCGAGAACCAATCTGAGCCATCCAATTCTCCCTCTTTTAATGTCATTACCCACTCATGAATTTCTCACATACACCCTGCCACATTTGATCTTCCCACGCTCTCCATCCATGAATTCCACTTATCAAATCAACGGCTAAGATTGGTTCTCGCGGTTCTCGCACTAAAATCGGTTTCTCAATGGAACCCTCCCCTATATAATATATATATATATATATATATATATATATATATATATATATATATATATATATATATAGAATAAGGATCAAATAAGATGTAAAAAATAATAAGATGTGTAAGATGGATTATAGTAAAGACATGTGGCATTCATGGTTGAAGGGTGTTTTAGGTATTTAAATATTATCTCAAATCCCCTACAAAAAAATCGGCCCATATCTCACTGTTTATAGAAACCGTTTCTCTTCTCCCAAAACCCTAATCAACCCCCTAATTTTCTTTTGAGGCCACCGTCGATATGCCTGCCTACTCCGTCCTCCGCTGAGCTGCGATGACCGGCCACCATCGCTACGATGCCCACTGCGGCCTCCACTGGCCATCGCAAATTTGTTTCCAAAACGCAGGAACCATGTGGTCTGCCCCTCACAACTTCGCCGGATTCAGAGGTCACCGCTGCCGCTGCCGCCACAGAATCAGATGTTCGCCGCCATCATCGAATCAGATACTCTTTTTCATCTATTTCCTTTTATAGCCACCGGCGTCTTGGTTCATCACCGCCGCCGTCTCCGAACCAGTTCGCGTCATTAATGTCGCCGCTGTAAAAAACAACCTCTGCAACATGGATCTTCAAGATTATCATCAGTTTTCAAAGTCGTTATCTTTGGAGAAAGATTCCTCAAATAATTGTTGTGAATCAATTTGTTCATCTAATTTTAGAAGAAGGAAAGTTTTAAGATAGTCGATTTTGGGTTTGATTTTTAGGAGTGATGCAGACACCCAAAATAGGAGCTTTTCTCTCTGTTTGAACATACATATCTGGGAAGGCACCGATTTTGAGAGAAAAGCAACTAAAAATCCAATTTTTAGAAAATGAAGTGATGAAAAATCCAATATGGGCATGCAATCAGTTTATGATTGGTTTACTCACCCACCAAATTTTAGGTTCATCATTTTTCTTGCTTCATCAATATCATTTTCTAAAAATCGGAGTTTAGTTGATTTTCTCCCAAAACCTGTTTACAAGATGACGACTGTACGAAGATTGGACGGTTGTGTCTATCCGCGAGGGAAGCTATATATCTTCATCAATTTCTATGATTAAGAACATGTTTTTGTGTTAGGTTTGTTTTTGACACAGCTTGATTTATAGTACGTACCTGGCTATTTGGTCATCGGTTTTTTTGGAATGATAGGTGTATCACATTTTTAGATGAAATCAGTATTGTTTTGTTTCATCAATGATTGAGTGAAAATTAGACACTTAGTCACCTTTTTTATGTTTGTTCATCATTGAGTTAGTTCTTGTATTGATTCTGTGTATTGAATTGAAAATTAGGCTATTCATCAATTTTTATTGTCTGTTCATCAATTTTGAATTATTCTTGTGTTGAATCAGTAATCGATTATAGTTAATTTCTTCTTGAATTGATTCAAGTATAGTTTTTTGGGTGTGCATCAAAAATTTTAGCATGATTTATAGTGTTTGTTAGGCTGGACGTGATTTTAAGAGATGAATGTGTGTCTTAACTGTTACTATTTTTAATATTCCTAATTTACCCTTGAGCCTCAAATAATTAGCTGTCTCGTGTAACCAACTTTGACCTTTTTTATTGACTTTTGATGAAATCTTGTGGCCTATAATGCATCTTACACATCTTACTTAGATTTACATCTTACTATAACTCTACCCTATATATATATATATATATATATATATATATATATATATATATATATATATAGAGAGAGAGAGAGAGAGAAAGAGAGAGAGAGAAAGGATCAATATAGATCCCACCTTAAACAAAGATACCAAAGTCCCAATCTTAGCCATTAAATTAATCAAATCAATGGTCAAGATCTATAATGGCATGATTGTAATTAAGTAAACAATTATAAGATTTAATTATAGAAGGAAAGGTATTATGGTAAAATAGGAATTGAAACAACTTTTAAAAACTCACGCGCTGCCTAACAAACTTTCCAAATTCAGTTTTTTTTTACCCCTTAAATCTTTAAATGATCATAACTACTTCAATTTTTTGAGTTTGAGCTAAAAAATTATACCAATCTTCCTATTTTTTAATGCTCTTTCAAACGATACCACTCTTCCTATATTTCTGGAAAAAAAAATTGACGAAAATGACGAAAATGATATGAATGACGAAAATAATCATTTTCGGCTATTGAAAGAGAGTAACACCTACCAGTTTAATCATTTTCGTCCATCACCTTCATACCCATAACACCTAACAGTTTTCATCGTTTTCGGACCTCTGTTCACCTTTTCTTTTTACGAAAATGATGAAAGCAGGTGACGAAAATGATATGAAAATGACAAATTGTTATCATTTTCGTCACCTGCTTTTTACGTGACATACAGGTGACGAAAATGATATACAGGTGACGAAAATGATAGGGTGAGGTGATGAAAATGAAAGCAGGTGACAAAAATGATATACAGGTGACGAAAATGATAGGGTGAGGTGACGAAAATGATATGGTGAGGTGACGAAAATGATAACAGTTTTTATCATTTTTACATGACATACAGGTGACGAAAATGATATGAAAATGACAAATTTTTATCATTTTCGTGCCCCCTTATGTCATGTAAAAGCAGGTGACGAAAATGATATGAAAATGACGAATTTTTATCATTTTCGTCACCTGCTTTTACGTGACATACAGGGGGGCACGGAAATGATGAAAATGACGATTTTTTCATCATTTTCGTGCCCCCCTGTATGTCATGTAAAGGCAGGTTACGAAAATGATATGAAAATGACGAATTTTTATCATTTTCGTCACCTGCTTTTACGTGATATACAGGGGGGCATGAAAATGACGAATTTTTATCATTTTCGTCACCTGCTTTTACGTGACATACAGGGGGTACGAAAATGATGAAAATGACGATTTTTTCATCATTTTCGTGCCCCCCTATATGTCATGTAAAAGCAGGTGACGAAAATGATATGAAAATGACGAATTTTTATCATTTTCGTCACCTGCTGTTACGTGACATACAAGGGGCCACGAAAATGATGAAAACTGTTAGGTGTTATGGGTATGAAGGTGATGGACGAAAATGATTAAACTGGTAGGTGTTACTCTCTTCCAACAGCCGAAAATGATTATTTTCGTCATTCATATCATTTTCGTCACCTGTATCATTTTCGTCACCTCACCCTATCATTTTCGTCACCTGTATATCATTTTCGTCACCTGTATGTCACGTAAAAGCAGGTGACGAAAATGATAAAAATTTGTCATTTTCATATCATTTTCGTCACCTGCTTTCATCATTTTCGTAAAAAAAAAGGTGAACAGAGGTCCGAAAACGATAGGTGTTATGGGTATGAAGGTGATGGATGAAAATGATTAAACTGGTAGGTGTTACTCTCTTTCAACAGCCGAAAATGATTATTTTCGTCATTCATATCATTTTCGTCATTTTCGTCAAAAAAAAAAAATTTCCAGAAATATAGGGAGAGTGGTCTCGTTTGAAAGAACATTAAAAAATGAGAAGATTGGTATAATTTTTTTGCTCAAACTCAAAAAATTGAAGTAGTTATGATCATTTAAAGATTTAAGGGGTAAAATAAAAATAAAAAAAACTGAATTTGGAAAGTTTGTTAGGCAGCGCGTGAGTTTTTAAAAGTTGTTTCAATTCCTATTTTACCCTTTTAAATGAGTGGCTGAGATTGAGACTTTGAGATCTGTTTAACTCTCTTAACACACACACACTTATAGTGAAAAAGCATGCATATGAGAGGTGATTCTGCTAAGTGTTCTTGAGTGTGAAGCATTAGAGGATATATTTGTTGCCATAGATGAGTTCAAAGGTTTGAAGCTCATTAATGACATGATAGCACATAGGGATCATATCAACTTGGTCTGGACTATTCAATAGAGGAAACCAACTTGGTTGATCTTGTCATCTCGATCGTTTCTCGTATGATTCCAGACAACTAGAATGGTATAATCCTTCCTCTTGCTTTGTTTTTCAGTTACCATATTTGTTTGTAGTCAAGATCCACTATGAAAAGTACATGCATGTTGTTTTTAGGAACCCGAAAATTCGTTTTATATCTTGTTTACTTCCGTTGTATATATTTGGGGTTTTGATATACATGGATGTCCTTCAGTTATAGCTAGGCTAGCTAGCTTCAAGACATACCTTTGGTTGATCAAGGTAACTAACTAAACGTTTGAATCCATGTGTACGTACGTGTTAATTAATTATTAACCTTACTGGCCGGTGTAAAAATTTAAAGTTAGTGTACATAAACAATTTAGAGCTTAGTTAGTTATTTTATATATATGATTTGTTCAAGTACGTTAAATAGTAGCTTTTTTTTATTTTTTACCTAAGCTAGCTAGTTTTACATACAATTTTACATTATTTGTTCAGCTTATCATCAAACATTAGTTTGATTAACGACCGTGCGCACACATGTGTTATGTAAGTGAACTTAGAAAAATAATTATCAAGTAAAATGTACTTTTAAATTACGTAAAAATTATGTCTATTTTTTTACATGAGAACAAAACTAATAAGAATTATTAATATACAAAACAAGTACATATATAACAAAAGATCAAGTCACCGAAAGATGCATCATGCTATTATAATTATATATTATGTGTATTGACCTAGATCACATCTTCACGTGCACCAAAGCAATTATAATTTCAAAAAGGGGTGATTAGAAAACTCGATGAGGATCAGTTTAGAAAAATCCATGTATTACGTAAATGGGTTAAAAGATCCAAATAAATCTTAGAAATCGGATCCTTCTAATTGTAGTGTGTTGGGTTTAATTAATCTTGATTGATTGGGTTTATTTTTAGTAGTATTTTAGTATTTATTTATTTGTTTAGTAATTTGGTAGTTTATTATTTATGTGGTAGCTAGCTTACTGTTTTCTTAGTCAAAGAGTTAAACAAAAGTGGAGAGGTCATGGGTGAATGGGTCTTAGTTTGACCGGTTTTTATGGAATAGTAGGCATGGTCGTGGGTTTTGGATTGGCTATATATAACATCTCTATTTTTATATTAAATGAATAGAAGCAGACACAATGTAGTCCAAGTTGTTTTGTGCTCCTGTTTTCTTTTGCTTTATATTTCTCTAGCTTGTTTTTCTTTTATATACGTGAGTTTTTTAAGAGTGCATGGTGAGTTTTGCTCCTTGATATCCAACATAGTGGTTAAAATTGCGTTTTTTTGTCAAAATTAATAGTTTTCTTTTAATATAAATGTGGATTAGCAACGAACAAGCTTATGTGCTTTTATCGATCAACTTAGATGCTCATCGTGCACTACAAGAAAAAGACATTCAGTGAACGAAAAATATCCTCACTAAAAGTCCAATGGTGCTTTGGCCGGTAATAACGAAGGTCTTGACTAAGTTAATGAAAGATCAAGTCAAACGAGGTCAACCTTTAGATGGTGATAAAAAACCGAAATGGTGATAGAGAGAGAAAAGTAGTCAAAACGAGGATGGGTGAAAATGGAGGATGACCAGCAGCAGCAACGGCTTCTAGGTTTAACCAAGTCTGCAACTTTTAACGAGAACATAGTCATTGTCGAAACCTAAGCGATGTCGTTTTATTGTATTTTAGAACGAATTAAATAATATAACAAATCAATAATCTACGGCAAAGACACGGAGTCGTCAAGAAACCCACAAAACGCTGCCCTTTTGCTTTCCATTAACATGAAAGTAATACTAAAATAAGTAAAATTACGTTGTGTAAGGACATATGTCGTCATTGAAAGTAACAAAAATATAATGGTGAGATTTCTACCGGGTAATTACATTTTTGTGTGAAAAAAAAAGATCTGGTATTTACGTTTGGCGAAGATATTGTCATCACTGAAAGTTGGGACTAACTTTTCATCAGATAATTTTTTCTTTGGTGTTCTTGTCGTGTAGCTGATTTTTAGCAATGACATTTGTTGTTGTTAAAATTGTTGGTAGCAAAAACTCTTTTTTTTTTATATATATAAAAGTTCATTAAAAGACAAGAAACTTGGGTGCTAAAATAACGCTTAAGTTTTGCCAAAATTAATCACCAACGTATTCTAACGATCGCTAGTTCGTTTGTCGTGAATTAACGTGCTAGAAACATGATATTAACTAAAACAATAACTCGAATGCTTTAACTTGATAAAACTTCAATGAAACCGAAAAATATGGATAAACCGTGTGTCAATTTGTAGTTGGACACGTCTTTGTTTCTTTGCTAGAAAGTTATCTATTATATTGTTTGTAGAGAAAGTATCATCAATCTTTCTCTCTCTCTCTTTCAATGTAAAAAATCGAACTGTTTTAAAGATAATTATCATTCATACTATTACGAAAGCTGGTTTTTATTCCATTGCTGAGAAAACTCTTTCAAACATTAAAGTTGTAACTTCGAGTCTTCTCTTCGCCGTTTTTGTTTTGAACTATGTTTGGACTATTATTAATTAATTCTACTTTGAGAGTTAATAAATATATGTTATACTTAGGTTTGTAAAACACTAAAAATTTTAGACTTATTGAAGCGCCAGAAACAGAACACCCCTCAACCTTCCCTTGTCTCCGTCCCTGGGTCAACTAGTTTCTAAGATACGATCAACTTATGGAGTAGATTACTCGTCACGTAATTTGGGCCGATCAGTTTCTATTGCATAACTAATTAATGGATATGATAGATGCATGTGTGGCCAGGTTATTATATATGTTATGGTCAATATATTTATGTGCCAATTCATATGCAGCTGGATTATTATTATATATATTTATTTATATGGGTTGTTGGCCGGTTGAATTCAAGTATTCGTGTTAATTAGGCACGCAGTTTTTAATAGGTTCATCGAATTTTATCAAAATGTAGCTGAAATAGTGAACTATATACTTATTATATAGTAATATGGACTTATTAATTGGTCATGCATATACTAAAATTTATTATAAACAATTCATATTTTAATAAATCAAAGAGTCTTTGGTCTAATGGTATCAAGATGTGATTAAGATGTCTCTTCCTCTTAGAGGTTGAGAGTTCAAGTCTTGTTAAAGACGTAAGGTGTAAATTAGGTGGGTGGGTTTGTTTGTCGTTCAAAAAATATAAAGTTTAAATTTATTTAAAGCAATTTATAGTAAGAACATTAATCATAGTAGAATTTACATAGAGAACTATCTAAACTACTAAAATAAAAAAAATACATAGTTTTAAAGTTAAAAATAAAAAATAATATTTAGTCAAGTTCGGTTCACCCGTACATGAGTCGTAGTTTCTCCTCCATCTTCTTCATATTTTCCAATGCACCTCCCGAAAGATGATTTGTTGGTTGCATGAAAAATTCGAAAGCTTTTATTTTTGCTGTTCCGCTTTCATTTCCAATTGTTGTTTACGATAATCGAGAAACTCTCTATTTACGAAAATGGTTGAGGGTTTGCCAAGTTGTCGTTGGAATGACGTCAACACGCGTTCCCAAAAGTTTTCTACATACAACAATAATATTAGATTAATAATAATAATAATAATATAATTACGAAATTATAATAATAATAATAATTACGGAATAATAATAAGAAAGTCTCATAAAAAACCTCATTGCCTTTCTAAATATTGTGGCTACTAAGTAGGATGCAAACCATGACCTTTAATTTAATGAAACAAACAAATTGATCATTTAAAAACAGTTGTATTTAGACTACAAAAACCAAAAATAAAAATAAAAAGAAATTCAAATAATGTAAAGGAAATCTTTGTCAACATCTATTTCAGGTGAATATCCATTAAACTCTTGTTTTTTTTTATATTACTCTTTCTAATTCATTTAATGGCTTATGAAAAGTTTAAAGTATAATTAATTAAATAGAATTTGTAGGAAGACAAATTTTTGAAGTTGAAAATTATAGTTGTTTAGCGCAAATATATAAAACCAATTTTGAGTCTTTAAATAAGAATATCAAATGTATAAATAATTTCAAACAACTTAAGGATGTTTGGTTTAATGGTATTAAGGTATTTTTTTACAGGTCGAGTGTTCAAGTTCTTTTAAGAACATAAAGTGTATATTAGATGAGTAGACGTGTTTGCCGTTTTAAAAAATAGTTTCAAATCGTCAATGTTCATTAAGGAAAAAAAATCTCCAACGTAGGGTCTTTTAATCGGTTTTAACTGAATCTAGTCACGGATTGAGTCATGTATATCTTATCTCCATCTATGATCGTTTATTTAGTATTATTTTTCAGTTTAAAAGCCTTATACATTAAGAAGTTATGCTTATGTGTCTGGTGTAATTTGTTGTGTCTATAAATGAATTACTAATTGGAACATGTATACTTTTTATCATCTATACGTAATAAGTCAACATAGTCACGTACATCATATGATTATATAAATTAATACATTTGGCTAGGGTGTATCTAATATGAATGAGTACCTTTTGGCTTCGAATTCCTTCTTACTTATTACATGCTCATGTGACTTTATCTTTCTTTTTATTTTTTTGTTGTTTAGTTGTAGTCCTTTAGTTTATTTATTCTCTTCATGCTTTGTTGTCGACTAGATAATATTGATGGTTGATTATTAGAAGTCTCTATTCCCTGAGTTCGATACTCGTTCTTACCAAAAGAGATACGCTACATAGGATAGGTGATATTTGTCTATCACACATGTAGTCTATTTATAAGGTGAAACCACTTTTTAAACATCGTGTATACTATACTATATTTATATAAAATTACGAAGCGCTTCTCGAGTGTCAATATCGCCATCAAAGGTTTTTTAGATTGATTTTCCAATTATTAAAGTTCTCGCAAAGTGTTTGTTTTTTGTTCAAATCGTAAACAAAAAGCAGTTCATGAATTGATTTTGATTGCAAGGGTGTCGTGAATCGATTATTTGAGAATTTAGTTTATATTCCGAGGATTCCGTGAATCAATTCCACAGGTTAGGGTTTGGTTTAGATCTTTTGTTTTGTTTGTAGCTGGTTTGATTCATCTTGAACATATGAAGAACATCAGGAACATAAAAAACGATAAAAGAAACAACTAACATGTACACGTCTATGTGTAAGAGATTACATATAATGAATCAAAACTTAAAATTTGCTTTTATTTGCTTGGGATATGGTTAGGGCTCTAGAGTTAGGGCTAAGACTGATTAATTAAGTAAGATTGATTAATTGATAATCTCAAATCCAATTCATAAGTTACTTGAAAAAGTTTTTATTTTGAGAAATTATGTTTTCAATAATCTTCTCAAGATATCGACACCCGAGCAAAAGTATAAAGCTGCAGATTATATAAACTAGATTATCAAATTCTATAATTTTTTATAAACCTGTTTCGGAATGCACCCTCGTTGGTTACATTTGCTCTTTTTCTTTAAAAAGTTGATTGTGATTATAGCACTTATGTAATAAGTAAGAAGATGAGCATAGCGATTTTGAAAAACACCCATCTAACCCCTCATCAAGATGGTCACAGGAAACCATAAAATATATGAAGGTGGACTGACACGCCAGATGTTGGATCCATCTACTCACCTAAATCGATTTAATGTCATTTCCATTTCTAATTGTCGTTCAACAAACTTCTTTGCTCTCTATTCAATGCCCGCTTGCTTGAATTAATCCCTATTACTCAATTACTCTGAATTTCACTTCAGCCAAACAGGTTCAACAATGGCGGGATTTTGGTCCCTTCTCAGGCGATTCTACCTGACCGCTTATAACTGGGCTGTCTTCGCTGGATGGCAAGTTTAGATTCATATTTTAAAATCCCCTCTTCATTTATAATCGTTGTTCGATTCATATCTTACCTTCATCTCTCTGTTTTCTGATGTTTTAGGTTTCAAGTATTGTTCTTGGTTTTCAAAACTATAAAGGAATCAGGGCATGAACACGTTTACAGTAACATTCAGAAACCCCTTTTATTAGCTCAATCGGCTGCGATTTTAGAGGTATGAGAAAACCCTTCAACAAATTAGGTTTATTTGTTAAAATTCTTAGGAAATAGCTTCAAATTTTAGAAGCCTTGATGGGGTTTTGTGGGAACTTTTAACTGCTAAAGATGGTAACAACTTTGCTAAAGTATATGTTTATGCTTTCTGATAATAGAAATCTTCACAAAATTATTAGGTAACGGCTGAAATCTATCAGTAACTTCTTCAAGTTAGTGTATTAATGAACTGGGCAGCTCTTGTTCTTCAATAAAGACGGTCTGCTTGATAATTGGTTTCAATTTTTTCTTTTTCCCCTTTGTTTCAAGTGGGCAAATCTCGTTCTTTTGAACAATTTGGTAGTTGGTAAAATTCCCCCCTTTATTTCATATGGGTCAATCTGTTTATTCAAAATAATCTTGGTATTTTGTCTGATCTATGGTTAGATTATATATTCATGTACTTTTTCTTCATGAAATGACATCAAGGAGTACTTGAACTGTGGTCCATGGTTGTACATTGAATAAGAACATCATCATCATCATCCTCATCATCCTCATCATCCTGTTAATAGATTCCTTAAACTCAAATGAACTCTTGAAATCCCAATTGGTATTCCTAGATATCATGTTATTAGGTAAGAAGTTAGGCCTATCAGATAATCAGGTATTGATTTGTACTTGCAGTTATATCAGCAAACAGATAGTTCTTAAATTATGATTTCATTTATGGGTAAATTTTGACTTGCCTTTCTTTTTTTATTTTCTTGTTTGCTTACCTTTTGAACAGATACTACACGGTATCATAGGTGAGTTTTATCTAGTCATTACGTTATGCTTTCATTTCATTTGAATTGAATTTTATATATTGTTTTTGGCATTCAATAATAGTATCGTTTCTTATTTTATATATTGTTTTTGGCATCAAAAGGTTTGGTAAGATCTCCAATCTCAGCAACACTACCTCAAATAAGTTCAAGATTGTATGTGGTGTGGGGAATCCTGTATAGTTTTCCTGAGGTTAGAAACTACCCACCTTTTTTAGTTATCTTTTAGTTCTAATACAATTATATTGAGACACGTCATAATGGTGACAGGTGCAAACACATCCTCTTATTAGCTCTTTGGTTATCAGCTGGTGTATTACCGAGGTAAGTCTTGTATGATTGCCAATTTCTAATTTTGATAAGCAAAAAAATGTGTTCACGTTTTAGGGTTTAACGTGTTTAAAGAATTTTGAAAGTTAGTCGATTGAATTATTTGGTACTCTTTCATTATTATTATTTTGTTAGTGAGATTTCAGCAGTTTCTAAACATATATTTATGGGCTTGATTATTAGATTGTTCGGTACTCTTTCTTTGGCTTGAAGGAAGCATTCGGTTCTGCTCCATACTGGCTGTTATGGCTAAGGTTTGACCTTAATGCGTCGGTCATTCGAGTTAATATTTTGTTTTATATTATTAGTCTACACTTCCCTGTCGTACGAAAATTGAAACATCTGGCCATAGATGTAAACAGGGTGTTAGAAGATACCTTAGTGTGGAAGTTAAACGAAAATAAAAACTATTTTATGGGTTGGTGTGACTATTTTGCTTTGTTGGTCATATAAGAGTTGCAAGTGGCAATATCTTTACTCTAGTAATCCTTTTCGGTTACAAACGCAGGTATAGCACCTTCCTGGTGTTGTATCCAACCGGCATTGCTAGTGAAATTGGTATGATCTATAATGCACTCCCTTCTATGAAGGTAAGAAGTCTCCACACCTCCCCCCCCCCCCCCCCCCCTCTCTCTCTCTCTCTCTCTCTGCATACACACACATATAAAAGGATTTGTATGTATATTCATAAGTACATATGTGTGTATATCAGTATATGTATATATAAGGTTCATTTGAGGACTCGGAACCAATATGGGTCCTTAGATCAAAAAATGAATGGTGAAGATCACAGCTGAATGAATTGTAAATCACATGTGAATTAAGGCATGAACATTCACATGTAAGTACTTCATTCTTTTTATCTAAGGGCCTACATTGGCTCTGTGGTTCTTAATGAACTCACCCATTGGTTGGGCTATATGTATTGCAAAATTACCTATACGTGTTCATGTGACAAAAGTCAATTTGGGTACTCAAATGTGTATCTATTGAAAATAGGCCCTGAAACGTGGATTTCAAAGTATGTTCCTTTAAATCGAGATCGAGTGAAACTCTGTCCCATTTACATATCAAATGCAGTTAAATAAAAAACAAAAAGTATTGTATGGAGAGAACGAGATCTAAACTCTGAATTTGGCCCCTTTTCTTCAGGAATCTGGAATATATTCGTTAAGGATGCCGAATAAATGGAACTTTTCGATTGATTACTACTATCTCGCCATTCTGGTGCTTGCAATTTACGTACCAGGTAATGTTACTCAAGAATTCCATGTGTTTAGGTAGTCACGAGAACATCATCTTTGCATCACGTAGAGGATATACTATATGCAGAAACAGTTTTTCTTCACCACTACAGAGCCCAAAAGTGTGTCAGCAAACGGATGGATGGGCTCTTGTTTCGTTAAATGCATGAATGCATTAGCTATTGACCCTTTTAATTATTAATTTGATTCTTTTCTAAAACAAAGTTGACACTTTTCTGCAGGAATTCCACATTTGTATGGCTACATGCTTGGGCAAAGAAAGAAAACTTTGTCAAGACCGAAAAAAGAGTGACGCTTGAACTTTGTAGCCTAAATTCAAACTTTATCTGGCTACATGGTGTATCTTTGTGTTGTATTACAAGTTTGTATTATGTAAACTTTGTAGCCGAAATTCTTTTGTTAAACACAACCCGCAGGTGGAAGACAATCACTACTCGGGTGAAAAGTATGGGTATACTATTATTCAATTCATTTTACTTCATCATGATCTCATGTTTCGATTACTGTTTTATCTGTTTTACTTTTACTGGTTAAAAAGCAGATAAATTCTGCATATGGTCTTTTAAACCCAATATACAAATTGCTAATGTTCCACTGAAAAACATCCATTTTTCCACAGGGAGCCTTACTTACTGCACAACATTCCGAGATACTAAATTTTAAGTAGTGCCTTGTTAATAATGATCGATATTAACAGATTAGTGATAACACAGAGAGATTCAACCTAGTAACTATTAGGTTACTATTTTTACCAACAAACTCGTTATATGTCAGAACAGACCACGCATACTCTGATACTCATGATACCTATAGTCACAAATTTGTTATATGCTCGTCATCCTCTTCTTGCTCCTTGTGGGGGTTACGAGCCGCCCTCTCATTATCCATTACCTTTCTTTCTTTGTTTTTCGACCAATAGATTTTGAGATAAATAATTGTGTGTGAGTCGAACGACAGTAGAGATGAGTGTTATCATTACGATTGGCTAGTGATGGGTTGATTATGCAAACACGAAGACTAATGATAATTGTTCTTACTACAAAAACTCTTAGCCCTTGCTCATACCCAATGTTATAAAAAACGTGAGGCATAACGTGATGACATGGTCAAACCTCAACATTGGAAGCTATGGCCAGTGTTTCATAAGTCGTGACTTAAGGTGACAGTTTTGTATATAATAGTTTTACAAAGTACTTTATCAATCTTTTTCTTTGTTTTCGATAAATCCAAACAACCTTATAACCGAACAACCATGTATATTTGACTCAATACCCTCAATATAACGATTATCAATACCCTCAACAGTCAAGACTTGAGATAACCATGGTAAAAGCTAAGCCGAGCTTCTTAGAGAGATGGTCTACCTTAAGGCATAAGGTGTAATATGTCAAGGAAGAGTAGTCGAACTTCCGTTGAAACCTATTAATTAAAATCCCTTGGAAAAAGGTCATTCCCAAATCTCACTCATTTCCACCCCTTTGCTCTTGATCTGCTGCACCATTCCTCTTTCGATGGCGAATCCCACTCAGCAACAAATCTCGATTAAGCCATGGATCCTGGAAGTTGTTCCCTTCGTTGTCCTTGTTCTCATAGCCGCTCATGTTATCGCTTTGGTACGCCAATTCCTCTTCTTTTTCTCTTTCAGCTACAAGATCACGGGTTTTACATAATACTGACTCTTTCTTTCCTTTACTCTTTTTATGAATTTGGAACAAAAAAGGTTTATTGGATATACAGATTAGCTACGGAGAAGCTCCCTGGACGAAGAAAGAAGCACTAGCACTTTTGCCTTCATTTACTAGCTCGGTGGTTACACGAAGGTTTAGTGATCCAGTTTCATGTCTCATAGTTTTAACTTTTAATCCTCGTGTATGGATGAAATGTAAAGTAGGGAACAGTTGTTGCACGCAAGGTGTTTGAAGAAATGTGTGAAAGAAATGTTGTTCATTTGACGATTAATTTAGGGGGCTCAAATGAGTTGTGCTGTATTCGGTTAGTATTTCGTGATTATCGATAGTTTTACACATGTGTTGTGGTTTCTTCACCTTCAAAGTTAATACACAAAGAGTTTTGTAACATTCAAATATTCAATGGTGTTTCAGGAATGGCACTTTAGTATGTTTTGAAATACCATTTGAATGTCAACAAACCAAAGTTTAAATGTAGATATTTTCGATTTCGTGTTTCACTACCTTACAATCTTTTTCAATTATCCATTACTATCCTCATGGTGGCGGTGAACCCACTAAAATTCTGAAAAACCACAATTTTATATGTGACACATTTGAAAATTAGATATAGGATCGTTGGTTATATATATAGTTAACATGGTGAACCTAATAAATATTTTTATGGATTCGCCACCGACTATCCTAATAACAATAATAAAGACATGGTTTATAGCTGTTAACGCCAAATATGCACATTACATAACACTTTTATAGATATCTCATTGTCTGAAATCCATGATTGTTTGCTTTTATGGTAATAAATAAACTCATATGAAGTATATTTAGTATTAGAAATGGTTACTAAGTGTTTTGATGTGTTTCTATGCATGAATTTTGATCATTAATGTGAATTGCAACAAAAGGAATTGCCTAAAATTATTGTTTCAAAAATGCTTCTTAGATTCAACCAACATAGTATGGCTGGAAAGGAAAGTTACACACTAATAACCAACTAGGATACCAGAATTCAAATTAGGGTCACATGTTCTTCTATATGTGATCAAAGATAGGAGGAAAACACGAGAAGGCCGAGTTCCAGTATACGAAAATAGATCGTGCAGGTCTTGAAACTCTTCTTAAATCAGATATAAGATGCCAGTCCTGTTATTGCTACTCATCAGTGGCAGCACTTGCAGCACTAAGATCCACACTTAGGTCAAGAGTCTGTGACATTGTATCATCATATAAATTAATCAGTTGTTTTCATGAATTCATGTCATAGTTAAATCTGAACAAGGTTCATTTATTTATTTATTTATTTATTTATTTATATCATGTTGAACGTTTTTACCTTTCCGGTTATTTGGCTGTACATGGCAATCACATCTTGTACTGTGGACTCAAAATGTGTTGTTGCATCGTAACTCTGAGGGAGATGAATTTCAAAACTAAGATTGAGTCACATTTGAAGTAACAAGATTTGGCATTGTATTTGTTTATGATATATAATCTTTTTTCATGTAAAATAGATAAACTTACAGTAGATATGTAACAATGGTCTTCTGCTCCCTGGTTAATGGGTTCATATCTGTCATAAGTATCAAAAAAGATCTGGTCCACAGCTCCAAGTAAATCTATCCCAGGCTTCAATTCTGTCTCAGGATTATCTGTCTCTGCTTCTGTGGTGACAAATGCTATGAATTTACCTTTCGGGGCAACATTATGTGAATACGAGCAGCAGAACAGATACCTGGTATATATAGAAATTCATTACGTCATAGAATGCTTCAAATTGATTCTATTATAAATATTATTCAATATTAAAAATTGTAAATAGTGGAATACAAACATGTCAGATTTGCGGCCTAGCTGTTTCTGGGGTAGGATAACTTGGGCTGAATGAGCATCATTAGTGTTTGGGATGGGATGACTCATGATGCATATGGCACGAGCTACTTTACCAACTTTCTTTACCTGTTACATTAAACACGGTGTTGTGTTTTATAGTGAAAGGGAAACTAACTGCTAGTAAAGCTTTATCTAGTAGATTTTTTACCTTGTCAGGTAAATATGAGGGATCGCATACTACTTTTTTGCACTTTGCAGTTTCTCCTTCTGATGTCACACCAATTGCTTTTCCATCTTCAAACTCTACCTGTCATATTTTGTGAGTTCTGATCAAACTCTTTAATGTTCATAACCAAGTAGACTTGTTGTAGCAAGTGTTGATAATCATACGTTCATACCCACACTGTGTTTCTTGAAGCAGTTTCTTTAATTTGAATTAGATATTCGAGGATGTTAGTGGATTGATTACCTTGCATTCTGGTTTGTTGAGCATGTAGGTGCCACCATAAACTGCACTCAGGCGAGCAAATGCCTGGCAAATATATATTGGATGAAATAAAAATGTAAGATAGATAAGATACCACCAAAGTAGATATAGATAATTACTGCTAATTAATTGTACCTGAGGCAATTCTCCTAAACCATAGAGGGGGTAAATATAAGGGGAACCTCCTGCAAAGCGAGCTAATGACTCTGCATAAAGCTATTCAAGAAATAAAAGGTGAAAACCTTAGATTAAAGACTAACTATATAATAGAATCAAAGGAGATTCTGGACAAAAAGCAAAAACTGAGTATAAAGGAATCTTATGTCATTAGTTGCTAGCATGGAATGTTGTGATAAAGCTTCAAGTATCAAACTGAGAGTTCATAAAAAAAATTATTAGAAAAAAGTATTTTTGTTGGCTTTCTCACCTTAACTCTCTTGATAACATCTATAGCTGGCTGGTCCAAATAACTGTCATTCCTATAGAGAGCCAATGCATGACCAATGAAATCAACTGTATTATCGTCAAGTCCATATTTTTTCCTACACAAAACAAGTCAGAGGTCTTAAATTGGTACCAGTGAAGTTAAAATAATACGCCCCTGCATTCACAATCTTGGTTGTTATATCGCACTTGTGTATAACCAGTGAAAAAACATAAGAATGGGATAAGATGGTACGAAATAAGATCTCTTGCTGGTACTTTGGTGAGATCCATGCCTTCATGTGATTTTGGATCACTATCATCATAGTCCTGAACATAAATGAAGAACTTTCGAGCACGACGTTTTTCAAATAATCCCATGAGTGGAGATTTAAGTGCTTCAACATCAGTTGCTGGTACTTTGTGAACCTGAAACAAAATCCCAGTTTCTTGTTTTGTGAAGGGAATGTTGTACGTTGAAAGATTAGATTAAATGCTGATTAATCAACAGCCTTAAAGTTAAGGGTTTTCGTACCTTTCCTTTATTGTACACATAGCTACCATCAACAGCCTTGAAGTTAAGATATTTTGTGACATTAGTGTGAATTAGAACACGAACTAAGGTACCATTAGCCATCATATACTGCAAAAATACATAAGCGTAAGAGCATAATAAATGGCAACTAAATTTCTATAGTTATATAAAAATATGAACACTAAACATCTATATAGAAGAATTCCGAAGAGAAACTAAACATGCCTTGGGGACCATATCGACATTGTAGTCTCTGCTTGAGCCTAGTTCTTCAGGAGGCGAGTCACTGCCCTTGAATCGCTTCCAGAGCTGTGTATGAATGATAGCTTGTTAATCTCAATTGAATAGCAACAGCCCATACTACGAATCTTAAAAGAATAACCTGGTTTAGGTTTAGTGAAGTTGACTCTCCTCCATAGTAATCATTTCTATCCATGTGTAGTACCTGTACATATAAGACGGCCAATAATAATATATGTAAGATCAGCATTTATCCTAATTTCATTTAACCAATCGACAATAAAATTGACCTAACCTGACAAAATCATACTCATATCTGTGAACCCTAACACCATTTCTTTCACTTTTATAAATCAGCAGCGATTGCAAAAGCAAAGGTATAAATAATCTAAATCAAAATTCTCTACAACCGTAGCTAGATCAAATCGTCATTTTGTATCACCGTTCAATCTATTTGAGAAATTGAAGATGTATACGTACGTACAGACACAAATAAACGCAAGAAATGAGATGTGTAAGGGAGCGAGAACGTACCTTGAGGCCATCAACGGAGAGAAGACCACTGAGGATGCATTCCTTGAGGCCGGTACCGAGAACTATGACATCGTATTCTTCATCCATGGCGATTCAATTAGGTAAACGGAACATCAAATGAAGGATGAATAAGAGTGATATGAATCAAATAAAAGTTGCAGAAGAAGATATGATACGGAGAGGAAAGAGAGAGAATCGGGCATCGTTGTTATAACGAACAGGTCTTAAGCAGAAACATTCGGTTATTAATTCCCCCGCCAAATTTCAAGGATTTCTTACTACGTGGTGGGCTCCTCTAATTAAGCCCTTTCTCGTAAATATTCTTTTTTTAATTTGTGTTCATCTATAGTAATAATAATAATAATAATAATGAAATGTTTTATCTTTTTTTTGGAAGACAATTTACTTTATGGGTAACTTTACAACGTTTACATGTTTGACTATCACTGAGATTGTAACACTACTCCTACCACAACTGTTAATACCCTAAATGTCAATTAATCAACATTTAACCTGTTAACAGTTTGAAAGGAACTATCACAAAATTAAGACGATGAACAGGATGCGATCTACTCAGGTTGCAAGTTTTGGTATGGTTAATCATCGATCCCACGTAAAAGAAGATTGACACTGTAGTTTTGCCTTGATCCTTTGATACGAAAGGACCTGGATGTTAAATACCGTATCTTCTCCGCTGTTGCCTACGTTAAAGATCAAGTCGTTTCTTTTTTTCCAAATAAGGTACGCCGTGATTCTAACCACAGCCTGCCATATGTCTCGATTCTTCTTAGGTAGAGCCCCCACCACCACATTATCAACTGCATTAAGTGAAAGGTGTGCTGCTGTTGGCATCCCCCACCACTTGTGCACTTGGACCCAAATTCTATTAGCCCAACCACAATTGAAAATAGCATGGTGCGTGGTTTCCGCCTCTTCTAAGCATCTTGGACACACCACCAATGGAACGTCCAAACCTTTATCCGTTAGTTTCACACGAACCGGAATCCTTTGAAGATTCAGCCTCCACGCAAATATAACTACTTTTTTGGGTATCAAGTTAGACCAATATGTTTTGGAGTATTGATTACCAACCCGATTGATCCATGCTTTTTCCATGAGGAATCTCGTGTTTTTTACCGAGAACCTTCCGTCTTCATCCACAACACAGGTCCAATGATCCGCTGCCTGACCATTTAGCTCGAACGAACTGAGATTCCCCCAGAGATCCTCAAATTCTGCTGCCGCTCTTCCCGCTAACCTGCTTCCATTTCCAATCCTCCTGGCCCACTCGTCTTCTATCCAACAGCCCATATCTTTGATCAGATTGTCTATGTTCCCCAATTTCTTGAACAGTCTAGGGTACCTTTCTGCCAAACACGATTCTCCCAGCCAAATATCGAACCAAAAATTAGTACTACACCCGTTACCGACCTTTACTTTGAACAATGATTCGGTGGAAAGACCAAACTTATTTAATTCCTTCCCCGCTTTAATTATCCCGCCCCACAGCCCGTTTCTTTTCAGTTCATAGTTTTTACCCAACCCCCCACCCACCCTGTAGATACTTTTAATTATGGACACCCAAAGTGCATCATTTTCATTACGAAATCTAGACCACCATTTGAGTAGTAAGCTTAGGTTAAAAATGTTTAAATTACCCAAACCCAACCCTCCCCACTCTTTATCAGTAGACACTCGATCCCACGCAACCCAATGAATCTTTTCCCCCTGAGCCCGTATCCCCCCCCCCTCCCCTCCCCTCCCCAAAAGAAATTCTTTCTAATTCTATCTAAAACAGAAAGGATACTAGCGGGAATCCTGAACACAGAGAGGTAGTAAACAGGCAAACTTGAGAGAACTGACTTGATGAGTGTCCATCTCCCTCCGAATGATAGACATTTACTTTTCCACCCCGCTAACACCGATTCAAACTTTTTCACAATTTTTTCCCAGTGGGTCTTCTTTTTCATATTTCCATTAACCGGCATTCCCACATATTGAAGTACTTGTTCCCCAACCTTACAACCCACTTTCCTTGCCATCTCATTTTGGGTTTGCATGTCAACCCCTATACCCAGCAATGAGCTTTTTCTCCAATTAACTTTTAGACCCGACGCTTTCTCCCAACACTTTAGTAGTTTAACAATCGTACTTATGTTTCTAGTACTCCATTTGCCAACTACAAGGGTGTCGTCCGCATATTGTAGGTGGGATACCCGTATCCTATCCGCCCCGATCACAACTCCATCAAACAATTTGTTGACCACCGCCTCTTGCATCATTACGTTTAGGCCTTCCGCCACAATTAAAAACAAGTAGGGAGCAATTGGGTCCCCTTGACGGACCCCCCTCTGAGGCTTGAATTCCCTAGTCGGTGACCTGTTGATTAGGATAGACATTTGTGAGGATGCCAAGCATGCGTTGATCCACTCAATCCACTTACCCCCGAACCCCATCTGTTTCATGGTATCGAACAAAAAATCCCAGTCAATGCTATCGTATGCCTTTTCGAAATCAATCTTGAGCACCATTCCTTTTGCTTTTCTCACCTTTATATCGTTCATAACTTCGCTCACGATTATGATGCCATCCATGATAGACCTTGATTTTAAGAAAGCCGATTGTTCTTTCCCAATTAGTTTCGAAAGTACTACTTTCAATCTATTCGCCAGGATTTTGGAGACAATCTTGTAGTAGCTTCCGATGAGACTAATGGGACGATAATCATTAAAAGTAATTGGGTCGCTTACTTTTGGTACAAGTGTGATAAAAGATTAGTTACACCCTCTAGAAATTTTACTTTCCTTCCAGAACCAACATACTGCATTGAACAAATCCTCTTTAATTATTTTCCACACGCCCAAACCGCGTCTTTCACTTCTTGTAGGGAAAATTCAACTTCTAGACTTCCACTTTCATCGGGATCTAGTTTTAGAATTTTGTTGCTCACAAAGGCCAACGATCTGTTTGATCTCTTTCTCGCAAAACCTTCAAAATGTTTTATCGCCTCCTCCTTGATTTCACCAATATTATCAATCCATTCCCCATTTGCCAAAACCCCCGCGTTTGAGTAAATCCTTCTTTTGATTGAGTTGTGGAAATATCTAGTGTTATCGTCACCTTCCGCATGCCACTTGACTCGAGATTTTTGTCTCAACATAGAGATCTTTGTTGCCTCTTTTTCTTTCAACGTTTTACATTTGTGAAGCCACCCACGTCTTTGTTCCTCCGTGCATAAACCCACCTCCGCCCTTCTCTCACATTCATTTACCTCCTTTTTGAGCTCTATTATTTCCCCATCTAACTGACTAAAGTTGTTCTTTGACCACTCTTTGAGCTTCCTATTTACCCTTCTTAGCTTCTCATAAAATTTGCAATCAAGTTTGTTTTCAGCCACCTCATTCTCCCATGCTGCTTTAACCAATCTGGAACATACCTTCTCTTTAAGCCACGAATCAAAAAATCTGAATGACTTTGGTCCTGAATTTTATACATTATCAAAACACATCACTAGACAGTGGTCTGATTCTCTCCTATCTAGTGCAACACATGATAAGTTTCCCCACCAAGACCGGAAATCAGATGACGCCAGAAATCTATCAATTTTGCTAAATTTGGTCCCATCATCCGAGACCAAATAGAAGGAATTAATTATCAACTTTTGTGATTTGTAAACATTACAAAGATGTTTAGTATTATGTTTTAAAACGTGATTAATCTTTTTTTATTAGCAAACGATATTATGGAGAAACGTAAGAGATTCAAATGAGAATGTATATTTATGTGAAAATGGGAGACTGAATCATTGCCCTCCATTTGATTTGATCGGACGGTTTATAATTGTCCCTTTATTTAATTTATAACGCAACTATGAATTGCAATGACCATAATTTTCGACAGGTTATTACCGTCTATATTAACATCCAATTAATGGCTAGAATTTATTCTCTCATTCTCACCTAAATATCTATTCTGATAATAGTTACCCTCCACATCAGTCAAATTGGTACATCAGTCAAAATTCTTTCCAGAGAAAGATGAAGGAAGCTTTGTGCATGGAATCTTGATTCACGGATGTACGGAGAACAAATGGGGTCTATGCTTATTGTCATCTTACTCAATAATTTGTTTAGATTGTTTAGAGTTACGTTCAAATATCTACGTATTAAACGTAACAAAATGCAATTCAAGTTTTAAAATATATTCTTGAGGCTGCTTTTTCAAATTGATTATATGCATTGCATTTTACTCCTTAATAATCAAATAATTTACTTTGTCGAACGTGGATTATCTGATTGTCACGACATATATGAAACAACATAATCAATTCCAAACACTACTATATATATTGTAGCGTATTTTTCACAATTAATTATGTGATTCTATTATTAAAAACACGTTATCTATTTTCAAAACTCAAACACCCATTTAACCACTAACCAAGAAGCGTCTTACTTAAAAGGTATTACAAATCACATTTGAATAATAACTTGGAAAAGTTTGCAGGATATTTCCCTTTTATTTTGTGACAGAGAAATTAAACATGACCACAAGCATAATCCCAATGCTTAATACATTCGATCTTGGCTTACATTTACATGCATATATGATAGGTACAGAAATCCTAAAACGCGTTAATTACCGAGTAAGGTAATCTGGACCACAACCTAATGATCTGTTTCACAGAACTATATATATATATATATAAAGCTAGCTTCTTGATCAAACATGAAGTTGAACATGGTTAGTACACCCAACAAGCATAACGGCGCGCAGTGTTTTATATATTTGGACCTAACAAATCATAGTTAAACAAGCATTCTTGGCTTACATTTATTTACACACCCATAAAGCTTTTCTTATCCTGAGAAAGGTAACCTGCAACATATATAAATTAAACAGTATGATGGAATATGTGATTAATATAAGTACTATAAACCTTCTTGATCAGGCATTTTGAGTTGAAAAACATGTGAAAATACAATGAGATTCTTATCCTGACAGGTTTTTAATAGCGAAAGTATGAATATATGGGTTTATTCTAGTACCCGTATCTATAGTTTAATTAAAAACTAAAGCTTTACTCGTTTAGAAAAGTGTAAAACTAATGAATTAAGAAGTTATTCCTTCAATTTTAATAAATATAAGTTGTTTCGCAATGAACTACAGAAAATTTCCTTTCCAACTTAATATCAAAAGCAGATAGAGTCACTGCACCGAAGCTTTTATTAAGAAAAAGGGTGTGATTTATATCAACATATGTTTTGGGTAATAAAAGTATCAAACGGATATGTACTCACCCCAGCTTCAGGGATGTTCCGGAGCTTTCATAATCCTGTGGAGGACCAGCCGAGTTGCAGATATTGATAGATTCTGATGAATCACCACCGTCGCCAGAATCAACAATAGTTTGTTTCCGAGCATTAGACATCATCAGAAGCTTCATTTCAGCATTCAAATTCATGCAAAGCTAGTTAGCAACTAAAGCAGTAAAACCAACAAAATTCCTCTAGCAACCCACTCTCGTGTACTTTTTTGAAATCTTTTTTCATGATTTGAAGTATAATGGTTGGTTCACATGTCTTGAACAAGTACAATAGTTATAAAATGTTAAATCGCTCTTTTGGGAAGGGGAAATGGTTGCTAAAGAAAAGTTTAGTTGGTTTTCTTTGTTGTTTTCATTATACAAGTAGAGTTGAAACAGAAAGAACACTAGCTTATACTTTAATTAGAGAGAAAAATTCGTACTTCTTGTCTTAATTTGTCGTTCTCCTCCATGAGTTTCACTTCCTGCATGTTTTTCCAACTTTAAGCAGGTTGTTATATCACTACAATTTTGCTTACACTATAAGGTGTCAGTATTTAATGTCCCTTTTATGTCGCAAATTGCTAAAGCGTATCATAATATACATTTCTTTTAAGAAAAAGGTATACGCTGATAAATTTGTGTTGAAGTATTACAAAAGTGGAATCATTAATTTCGAGTTCTGACCTTCTCTTGAAGATGAATAATCTCGTTCATAATCACCTCACCCTGGAACAGTAGAACAATAAATAAGCTCAATCTTTAGACTCGATCAGTCCCACGAAAGTCGAAAGGATCCTCAACCTCTTTCTACTAAGAAAGCGAAAGATTTCAGCAAAGATGTACATTTTCGATCAACCTTTTGCCTCTTTTGGCATGTTTTTTAATGAAAACTAGTTTTAAGTTATTTGTTCTTTACTTGTTTTTTCTTCTATAAAAGATTCTTTAAATAATATATATTTGAAAATCCAAGATGTATTTCAGATTTTCAAATGGTAATAGTCAGATGTAAAATATCCCTTCCATAAGGTGATAAAAAAAATAGTTGGAAAACCAGAATTTTTGCAGGTTTTCATGACACGGATGAAAAATAATAACTAATACAAAGCAACTACACCTTTTTAGCAACAACACGGCTCAATCCAGCTTCAAGTGACTTCTCAAGCTGGTGCAGCTCTTCGATACTTAAACCCTGCAGCTCCTCCCCTCTCAACCTCCTGCTTCTCATGAAAAAACACACTTGACATCCAAACAACATATATACATGATATACATATACATAAACCATGCACACATATATAGACACATAAGATATGGTATATATATATACACATTATGTATTTACATCTATAAAATGCATTATCGATCTGTATGTATGTATATATAAGTGTGCCAGTGTATGTACGCGTATGTGTATAAGAATGTACCTTAATTGAAGGGTTCTTTCTGCAACTTCTTTGCTTAAGTTGGCATAGTTGGTATCTTCAACCAGCTGTAAGGCAAAATAAGTTCTTTGTATAAAGGTTGCATTGGGAGTTTGGGACCATAAAAAAAGGAATTTAAGTCCCTTATTTAAGTTCCCAAAATTTTTATCATAATTCTATGTAAGAACAATTTTAAATTCTAGATTTGGTTCTTGCTCATCGAATCCTCGAGAATATATATGAATTGAAATTAAAAGAAAAAACTAGAGGTTGAAGAAAGTCTTTGTATGCACTCTATTAATATA
The DNA here is from genome assembly GCA_947179395.2 of Pulicaria dysenterica. Classification (NCBI taxonomy): domain Eukaryota; kingdom Viridiplantae; phylum Streptophyta; class Magnoliopsida; order Asterales; family Asteraceae; genus Pulicaria; species Pulicaria dysenterica. The sequence goes on from OX359295.1 coordinate 51,087,120, forward strand.
TAGTATTTTGCAAAGGGTCATTTTTGTGGTTCAATCCAACTCACACAGTCTCAATCTTACAGTTGCTCAATGCTGCCTCCACAAGAAACCAACAAATAATCGTAGATAACATACCTAGCAAGGAAAAAAATGTATGCACTCACCTGCAACTCAAGGGAGGGTTGGTTTAACCTCTCAAGGTTTTTTGAGTGCAAGCTATGCCTTTCAAGTACTTCTTCCATGCTGCAAGAGCCACCATAAAGAAGAGTATGATAGAGTAAGGGAATTGATACACGAGTGGTTATATAAATATATCATCTGAGGATGGTGCTCCTGGTAAAATCATAGTATATCATTATCTCAAAGCACATTTTTACAGACAACTAAGTTGAAGATAATTAGTTTGGTACTGCTTCTAAATCTCTTTACACCATGTTCAACAAGGCAAAACTGCTGATTATTGTAACAAACAAGGTAGCAACGTGGCGTAGTTGAAGATATGAGTGTAATCCACATCAATTCAATTTCAATATTAAATCTTCTATTGATTAACACGCCAAGTTCTTTTCATGTTAGGCACAGTATGTAACTATTTCAGTTGATTACTCAAGTACAAAGTTCAAAAAGCTAGATGTTTGAGTAAGTTGCTCCAACCTTTATGTTGCTTCTTGAGTTCTAAAAGAAGAGGAAATGAAAAGAAAGGTACAAGAATCATTTCCATCCTAATGCCCCAATTTCGGACGCAAAGAATTTACCCAAGATTTACTTACACTTCCCAACCAAATCGTTTCAGTTCCTCTCTTTTCCTTCAAAAAAAGGGAAAAGAATCGATAACATGCCTTTTTATGGTTACCTCCCTAACCCTTTCCTTCTCCTCCCTAAAAACTTGAGAATGCGGCCATACTTGTGTTGTAAAACTCCTATTCAAAGGCCGAGTACTCGTGACAATGTGGGTGACCTTGCCGAGTTAAGGTGAATCCAGGAGTACTACAAAACTCAACCCCAACTCGGTCAAACTCTTGAAGATTTGGTCCATAATTTATTTATAAATACTTAGTCTACTTGGTTCCCATAATTAAAACCATTTATGCATACCCGGTTTTCTCATGTCATGAGTTAACAACTTTTTTGAATATTTATTTTCTAATTCTATAGTCCTAGGAAACGTGTCATACCCTATAATTTTGAAATTTATATATAAAAGTTCCACTCTGAATACTCCGGTCCCAAGTACTCCTCTCTTAGGCCAATTACTCACTACACCCCAGTTGGTCCCTTAATTACTATCTAGCGAGTTTTACAACATTGGGCCATACGGTCTTATTTACAAGCTTATCCCACAAATATATATAGAATCACCTTTCTTTTCAAAATGCCCCATATATCAAACTGCATTATTTCATTTCTTCTAAAGCTTCTCATATTATAATTACTTCCTTACTCATCCATTAAATCCACAAGATTCCTTTACCATTTCCTTATCCGAAGGTGCTTATTTGACAGATCCGACACACCTTTCAATATAATGTGTCGAGTCTGCTAGCTTGCGCCATGCTTGGGACTTCAAAGTGTATGTAAATATTTATATAATCTAGAACTAATAATCAATGTCTATCATATGCAAAATATACATACCAAAAATCACAGATCTCCACATGATCCACATTCCACACTAACTAACTAAGAGACTTCCGTCCAAAAGAAAAACTACAAGAAGATAAGCATTCGTTGGTTAGACATGTGTAAAAAACGAATTCAACATGTTTAAAACGGTTTATATAACTTGCAACCTAATAAAGTATACGTAGCATGTGACCATGTGACGGAGTTTAATTTCTTCCAATAGAGCATTGTCTTAGCCAACTTAATTAACTCCTTCCTATTAGATCTCAGGTCCGAATTACATTCTTTCTTAACTTGAAGATCATAAATTTAAACTAGAAATCAATATTGACCATCTTTGCACCACAAAAAGCCAAATACCAGGTATCCCCCCCCCCCTCTCTCTCTCTCTCTCTCTCTCTCTTAATTCTATGAGCAAGTTTTTGTTTGACTATCTGCATATAGTCCCAACAAAATTCTTTTGGCAAAGTATTTCAAGCAATCAGACAATATACAAAAGATTAATTTCTCCCAATTTAACACACAAAAACAAACACATAAAAACCAGACACTAAATTGCTGATCCATCCTAGTTAAAGAAATCCACTAAAAACCCTACAACACATATTACAAAAGAAGCACCTTACCCATTTATTTAGTTATATTATATTGGCCACACACTGACACACATGAAAACACACACACACACACACACACACACGCATAACCCTAGAAGTAGATACCTTGAGTTGGAGTAGTGAAAGAGCTTGTCATTGGAAGAGAAGAGGATGACAGCAACATCAGCATCACAAAGTACAGAAAGCTCTTCAGCTTTCTTGAACAACCCTCTTCTCCTCTTGGAGAAAGTCACCCTTCTTGCTGTAGCATTGTCAATCTTTTTAATCTCTACTTTTTCCTTACCCATCATACTTGTTTATTCCAATAAGTGAACACACACACACACACACACATAAACACACACACACTATGTAAGTAAAATTCTCATCCAAACTAAACCCAGTGAAAGAAAGTCATCAAGAAATTAAAACCAGGAATAAACCAGCGTTTAAAAGAAGCTGGTTTACTATATATGAATAGAAACATTTAATTTTGTTTGTCGCAAAAGAGAAAAGAGCCAAAAAGGCAGCATTTTTTCTTTGCCAAAATTGGGCATACAGATCGATCGATCAGTGGTTACAATTAGTAACCCTAGAACACCAGTTTACCCGATTCACTCTTTTACCCAGATCCAGATTGTGTGATGATGATGATGATGATGATGATGATTGACAAATTAAAGTGAATTAGAAAGAAAATGAAAAAGCCATGAATTAAGATGAAATTGATGGAGATTGTGCATATTAAATAAGAGTAGAGTTATAGTAGTTGAGTTGATGTCAGGGATGAAGGGTGAATTGGGGAAAGTGGTCTGGTTCTAGGGGAGTTGAAGAAAAGACTGTTGTGTAAAAGGAAACCGATGAGACGGAGAAGATCCAATGGGTACTCACTGTCCTCTTCTATGGCCTTTCTTTGTACAAATTTTCTATTTTTTTAAATAAATTATATATATTTTGTAAATAAAGGTTTAGTTAATTAGAATTTATCTTACTTATATTCTGTTATTATATCTATGAATGAATTGGATTTTTAAATTTATTTAATACATTTAAATTTATTTAATACAATAACAAAATATGACAAGTTAAGTATATTTTGATAAACTAAATCCTTATAAGTATTTATATTGTCAATAATATAATCATAATACTCAACAAAAAGAAAAAAATATGAAATAAAAATAATACATATTTATATATCATTATCTACTTGTTAGAATGATAAATTCTCTAAAACATATTATGCTATTACAAAAAACAAAACAAAAACAAAAAAAACTCCTGACCTTTTAACTTAGACTTGATATAAAACATTCTATAAGAAAAGACTAATAAATATATGATATCTTGTCTAACAAAATAGTTTGTTAAACAACTTGGTCTATTCCTAGTTCAAAGAGAGCCTTATATCCATTACACAACTAGCTAGGTTTAATTAAAACCACATCTTTTCTTATCAAACAAAACCTTAATATTATAGTAATTTAGGTTAGATTTTTCTTATATTTTCAAGATATTTGATTTAAGTAATATTTTTCTAAGGCTTTCAAGCTTTCAAGATAGGAGTAGGTGATCTAAAGATGGTGAGTTTTTTGAGAGGTTTTAGAATCAAACCACATCTTTTTCCTCGCATAAGAAGCTAAATTTGAAGAAACGAAAATTACTTAAAATTTAATTAGCATTGTATTTTTAGAGGTATATATTTCTATGACCCAAAATGTTTAAATCTCAAGTAACAAGAAATATCACGCTGCTTTTAAATAATTTGAAAACTGTTTTTTACAAAATCAAATTGCATAGATTTACCTATACACAAGAAAACAGTTGATTAATGATATAGTTATAGACGCCTCAAATTAATTGTCGCAATTAGCAACAGAGTAGCTACAACTTGACAAATTAATCGAATTAAGAAATAATTTAACTATCTTTATTTTTTTTCAATATTTTCTTCAAAAAATTATGTAAAACGGATCTATTTTTTGATTGTTTTCACGTGTGTTGCTGAAGTATTCATCGAGATTTAAAGTATATATAGATAATATCTAAGCACACCTAAATACATCTATAATTTTCTTAGTCAAATTAAAACATGGAAAGTTCAAATAAAAGATGGTAAATTGCTAAGATTAGTGATGTCAGAGACAAGTGTGTCTGGGTAAGCGGGTAGACACGAGTTATATCAAATCCTAATTAGCGAGACAGAGTATGCCGGAAGGCACATCCCATGCACCTATTTGAGCAGACATGGGTGTGTTCTTCACAAGGACGGGTGTGTCCTAATTAGCGAGGCTGACTAGGGTTTGTCATATTGTGTGGCATGACATGTGTAAGTGTGTGGGAGACCTTGTGACTTGGCATAGTCATATCAGAGGGCGTGTCTGGCTGTTAGCCTTTGATTAGCAATAGAATGTAGAATTTTTATTTAACGTAGTATTAATCCATTGTAGGTGTTGACAGTTGATCGTTAACATTTATCATAGCTAGTATTTGAGCAGTTGAGCAACAATCGATGTGAGTTACACAAAATTCTCTCAATATGCATTTGTTAATGTATCTTGTAAAAGTGACGTATGTGTTATATGTTTATCAAGGGAGATGCACATTATTTGTGATAGTGATAAACAGGGGAAGTAACTCTAATTATTTGTATTTTATGTGTAAAGCAAAGGAGACAAACTCCCAGTTGTTGTTTATGTGAAAGCAGAAGCAGTTAGCAAATTCTGTATGGTGTGCTTACCAAGGGATTCAATCCCAAATATGTTAACGGTTATATATGGCGTATATGTTTTCTTGCATATATGTCTACATATGTTGTTTTGTGTGAACTTTTATCATAATTTTTTTTCATCTTTTTATTAATTTTAACACTTATGTAGCTTAAATTTTGTAAGTAAAGAAATAGGTAAGATTTAGGAAAAATTGGAGGAAGGTATACCTTGAGAAATTCTACTTATTCTTCTTATATATGTTTTACTTTTTTTATATGGAAACCATATTTATCAAAAGTTGAAACCTAAATGTCGGCTAAATTGACTAGTCTACTTTCTTGGATAAATTATGATTTGTCATATCATTAATATATCTATATTTGAGAAGCTATCCATCAAATTATCGTGATATATTAAGGGTTATATTTGTAATTTTGTTTAAAAATCGTGAACATTTGAACTTATGAGAGATTTTCAATTCTCATGTGATTGAGACTTGCACAATAACCAACAATATTTAATCTATCTTTCTTTTATCCCAATAAGGGATTATTCTTTCAATAAATTTCCTATTTTCTTTGTGAAGGCCAAATAAAAATAAACTATTTTATTTTCTAAACAAATTTTCTTTTATATCTTGAACTTCCTTTTAAGTAGCATTAACATGTATGAGGAAAACTTGAAGGATGAATTGAAGCTGAATTAAGGAATGAGGAGAAGATAAGGCAACCAAATTTAATAAATCAGATAACAATTTATTTTTATAAAAATAAGAAAATGTATTTTTAAATCCGCCGCAACGCGCGGTAGGCAAACGACACCTCGTTTTTGTCAAAGGATGACAATCGTGTTGTATTGGGAGTTGGCGATTCATGCCGGCCTTGGCGATTCGGGTCAAAACATGTTTAATTATTTGCGACAACATATGTGACACGACCCTTGTAACCCGTTTATATATATGGGTTCATAGGTCATTCGCGGGTTAACGGTCATTTGTAGGTTAGCGGATCATAATCGGGTTAACAATTCAATAGGTTTACTTTTATTTCTTTTGTCACTTCTTTGTCAAATTACATTATATAAATGCAAGATACCAAATTAAATTCAAAAATACAAATACAAAATTTTGATACTTTTACTACATAATTTAGCTACAAGTGATGAAACATTAATGATTCAATATGTGTTGTCTCAAAACGGTGAAGAAACAAAAGAGACACGGTGAATTTGTTTTTTATTAAAGTTACGAGAATTAAAGAATAAGATAAAACCTAATAGTAAAAACACGAGACATGAAAAAAGAGGTAAGTAGAAAATTGAAAAAATTGTACGGGCTGGCGGGTTAACATGCGAACCGTTAGCAAACCCGAACACGACACGTTGATCAACCTAAACATAATCCGAACTCGCTTATGCTTAACCAAAACTTGTCTTTTCACTTATAGGGTTCTTGTCGTTTCGATACTTACTACCCCTGCTATATACTTCATAATCTTAGTGCTCTTTTGGTGAATTTATTAGTAAAATAGCCAAAAATCATATAATACTTCTTGAATATAAGTAAATGGTATACTTAATTTATCAACATTTTCATACTTATTTATTAATTTCACTTTTTATTAGTTTTAGCATTTTCAAACAACCACAGTGGTTGAATATTCCTTAAATACTTGGTCCAGGTTTTTGAACAAGTGAATATAAAAAAACGTCACAACAACTTAGATTTTGAACTTCAGACCTTACAAACAAGAAGGATGTTTTAGAATTTAAAAGGCTTGTTGATCTATATATATGTATTAAAGGTTTTAAAGTTTACATGTTACATGACAACATTCGTGAACCAACATCACATAACTCAATAGGAGTTATTAGTCTATTTCAAGAGGTGCAAGCAGTAGTAAGATCGGGCCTATAGCCTTCGGGTGAGCTTCAACACCCATACGCCCTCCACTTTTTTACCCGAAGAGTGAGCCTTTGGTCGGCTCCCCACACTCAATACCTTCTCCATCTTCTTCTCTCTTTCTCTCTCTTACATATATATATATATAATATAATATACAAAAGTCGGTAAAAGATTAAGTTAGTTGGGTTAGGAAAAAATGATTGGACGCTGATATGATATTGGGGTAAGAAGATAAATTCGGACGTTATACGCATAGCCTAAGAAACTAAAATTTTAAGATTTTGTAGAGAGCGGTATACCTAGATATTAAGCTTCATTTTAGATTAATAGTTAAGGGTTTAGGCCATGGAATAATATCCTACTTTTATGAAAATATCGAAATAGATAATTTACTTTTTTATTATCCAAATAGGTGATAACTTTGTGATCACCTGTTAAAGTAAGTAAGGACGTGAATTTTCAGATTTCTCCCAATTACCACCAAACCTTGGTGCTTTGATCGGATTTCTTGTAGTGATGGTGAAGTCTGATAAGCCTTTTGTCTGCCGTCACTATCAAATATAAAGAAAACACAACAACAATGCAACTTACTTTAAATCCTGTCACGACAGCCAAGAAGGAATTTCAATGTTGTGGTGATCCAACACAACCCTCTAGAAAGGAATTCCAGTTATGTCACAAAAGTTTAGTGGTGATCTCACAATGCAAACTCCGGTTTAAACCAAAATCATAATCGAAAAATTCAAATCATTACTTACGATAGTAATTTATTATAAAGTTTGTTCTCTACTTAAGTAATATAAAAAGTAAATTACATGTGTTAATACTTTTGAAGAAGATATTACATGACATTGTGGCCTAAACCCAATAGCTAATAACGAAAAAGAATTTGGGCCCCGTATTTAATGGGCCCAGGAGAATAGTTTTGGGTTCCGGTATCTATTTGCGCGCCAACACCTGGTCACGTACCTGCTTGTGTACTTCCACCTGGTAAACCCAATCCGTCATCCCCTTGATCGACGGTCTAGATTTCATCCTCGTCTGGCGGTCATCTGCTATTCTCCCCACTCTCCACTTCATCATATTGCCCTGAGAGATCAAGAGCGACGCATCACAGTCTCCACACGCGATGGACGGAGAGACCCGGAAACCACCCGGACAAGACCCGGACATCCTCCTTCGCGTCTCCGAGCAGTTCCTCCGCCGTCGTCATTTCAAAGATTGTCGTAAATACGCTCGCCAAGTTCACGAAATTGACCCCGATTTTCCTGGCGTCTCCGAAATCCTCGCCGTTGCCAACGTTTTACTCGCCTCCGAGCATCAAGTAAGTACCGGAACCCTAATTGACTGGTATGAGGTCATGCAGCTCAATCGCTATTCACAAAACTCTGATCTCCTCAAACAACGGTTCGATCATTTGTACGCCCTTTTATCCCCTAGGAACAACCAGTTCCCCTTCGCTAAGGAAGCCTTTGACCACGTTTGCGAAGCTTGGTATGTATTGTCCAATCCTTTAAAAAAAGTAGAATTCGATGATTCGCTTAAGAAAGTTTTGGATGGTGAGAAATCCAACTCAAATTCGGATTTAGTGTTTTGGACTGTTTGCCCCTACTGCTATTATCTGTATGAGTATCCTAGGGTTTATCTCGATTATTGTTTGCGGTGTACGAATGAGAAATGCTCGAGAGCGTTTACGTGTGTGGAGATTGATCGGCCTCCGGTAGGCGTTTTGAGGGAGGGCAAGTACATGTGCACCGCATTTTTGCCCGTACGGTTTCAACACGGTAGCTGGAATCCCTTCGCGCCATTGAACAAAGACAAAGTGAATGCTAGCGATGATGATGCCTGTAAATTTGTGGAAATATCAGACGATGATGGTGATAAAGTTGAGGCTAAGAACGATAAATCATTCAATGATAATGGTGAGGGAGTCCATGAAGGTGCTGGAAACTTGAAAATGGAGGACGTCATGCCTACCACAAAGTTGTATATGGGGAGGAAAAAGTCGGTGCCCAAGAAAACTAAGAAGGTGACTGGTGCTGGCAACAGGGTTACAAAAGAGGGGTTTTTGAATGGGGAAGAAACAGATATTATGCGATCTACAGACAACGAAGATGATGGTTGTGGATATGAACTGAGTTGTGGGTTTGATGGAGGACCTTTGGATTCAAGGAATGGTGGTGAAATAGAATTTTATGATGCTGATGGTGACATTCTTGTGAGTCTGCAGGATGATATCTGATGCTGGTTCAAGAGTATGTTGTTTGTGGAGTTAGGTACATAGTTGATCTCTTTCTTAACGTTCATGATTTTAGCTTACGAAAAGATGCTTAATCGCGCTCAACCTTCTGTTTTGGAATCTGAAAATATGGTAGAAACTGGAACCACAAATACTTGGTTTCTTAATTTTTGTTATGGGAAAACAATGCAAATATCACAATATATCATAGATTTTGATCCTGTGTTTTATGGTTCTTAACCGTTTGTAATGGCTTCCCTGGATATCTTTGTCTCTTGGTAAGCTTTTGTAAGAAATCGAATTTCTAGCTCTAATGATGTCCTTAGTTTAGAAGCAATCTTGTTGCCTGCTTTCTGCACTCACACTGATTAATCTTTTTAGTTTGTTTGACAAGGGCATGATATTATCACATTATAATTGCTCTAAGTTTTGTGGAGATAGTTCAAGTGTTTGTGATATGTATGAGCACCTGAAAACATGCTAATGGGTACTATAATTTAATCCATTTAGCCTGAAAATGTCTGGGAGATTTCTGCAATACTGCATCACCTACTTATAACAATTTTGATGGTTTGATTGATCATTTTAACACAATGACATGATACTATTGTATCTAGAATTTACTCTAGACTGGGATGTTGTTTAAGCTTTTACGGTTTTACCATAACATTGCAGAGTACATATCCGTTGCTTGTTCAGAAACATATATTTAATTAAAGGTGGCACCTTCTATGAACCTTTATCATAATGCACCGTTTGTTCTGGACGCTTTTTCTCATGTCTATCTTACTGCACTCTCTGTATAACATAACATGTATTATTATTAACCATTGCTATTTGCATAGGCTTTTTTTTATTTACTTTTTGATGACATCTTTTGCTGAAACAATGCTAATCATGAATGTTAGTATTTTCTGCTCAACCACACAATTTGTGAGGCATGTATATTTGGGGCTAAAAGTGAAACCTGGGTTAGAGGTGCGATGGTTAGCGATTTTATTCACATTCTCAATACTAGGCAAGTTTTTTGTATTGGTGGTCCTTAAATACTCTATTTCTAATATTAATTAAGGAGTTACTTTGTGCCATCAAAGTTAAGCCAATTGACAAATCAAATGCATCCATTTCACTTTCTAAATCTCCATTTACCCCTCAATTTAGCTGGTGACGTCGCATAAGCGAGTTAATGCATGGTGAAGGTGAGGCATATCTGCTGGTTCCATCTCTCTAATCAGTTTCATTCAACTTGACCTACGCCTATATCTCTCTTTCTCCTCGCGGTTGATAGCCATCATCTTCTTTATTTCATCAGCTCCATTTCTTCTTCATGTCCTTTGGGGGTTCAGATTTTAAAACAACTATAATCGTCTGCTATGGCTTTTGGTTCACAACCATTTCATAGATAGTCGATCGAAAAGGATTTCGCAGCCACTAAAAGGTAACTTGTAAAAGAAGACTCAGAAGATCAAAGAACACAGGGGCTACCAAAAAATACACAAATATTGGATATACAGAAAGTTTTTGGGATAATCAGAGGCAAATTTCTTCAATAATCAGGCATCAAGCTTCTGTGCAAATTTTCAACAAATTACATCTCCACAATCAATCACACCCTCATCCTCTTCGTTCCAAGGTATTTGCTTTTATATCTATGGATTTATCATTAATTTTCATTTAATATCCCGTTACCGCTACCCCAAACTAGAGAAAGTTTGCACCAACAGTACAGAGAGGTTGTTTCCAAGACAGGACTTATCTAAAACTTAGGATAAATGTAAGGTTCTGCAGCGAATTTGATCGAATTTTGCGTAATTGTTTGTTATCTTGTATTACAAGCTAAATTGTTCATATGTATGCGATTATATATGGTAGAAATACCACCACTCTTATATTGGAACCACCTCTGAGTAGATCAATCAGACCCAGCAGAGCATTCAACTTCTCTTTGATATTTAGATCTGAATATTTACCTTCCATCAATACCTATAACCACGTTTCTCCAGGGTGACTCTCATCAATTTCAGAGTTTACAGGTAGCAGATCATCCTTGCTTTTAATAAAAACTTTATTTTTTCCTTGTTACTTGATGCAACTGAAACATCACTTGAACATCTATATTGTGATAATTGCTAATATAACAGCCTGATTGCAGCAGGTGAGTAAATATTTAAAGTTGAGAACTTTAAATTTAAGGTCGCTGATTCGTGTTTTTGTGAAGCTTACTAATCAGGTATGTATCTTTTCTGGTGCTAATATGTGTTTGGGAGGTTTTTCGATTGTGAACCCGAAAGTATGTGCAACTTTATCATCTACTTGGTACAGCTGTAGATATACCACGAGACAATTATGTGCTTCGATATAACTAAATGTCGCTTGAGGGTGAGTAAAATGTTATCGCAGGTAGTGCCTGCGATAAAGGGAAGTATAGGAGATTATTTACCTTGTCTTGACATACTTCAAGAATTTGAAGATTTATGATTTTGCAAGGTTCATAGTTACACATTTACACAACAGATCCAACTTTGACTCATTAGAGTTTTTTTTTTTTCATGCCAGATGCACTCTATTAATGTTAGAACTATGATTTAGTGCATAGCAAGGTTATCAAGATCGGGATCTTACCTAAGATCGTTTTTGTCTTTGCAAGATCGGATAGTAAGATCGAGATCAGGATCTTAAGATCCTACCACAAGTCACTAGATTTTTTTTAGTTTTTTTATATGCTATAATTTTTATCAAAAACCAATTATGTAACATTTTTACGAGAGAATTAATCATTAAATTTTAAAATAGCATACATTAAACCGTCCAAATAATAAATATTAAGAGAATAGATGAAAATTCACCACAATTTATTGATTTACATATCATAACAAAATTTAATAGGCGACTCTTAAACACAATCAACAAATTTAGAGCACACTATGCACAACATTAATTCCTTATTTTATAAAATATCTTCTTCTCGTGAACTTCTCTTTCTTATAATAAAGAAAAATAAATCTGTGACGTATGTAAAGTACAAAACTTCGAACAATTATTTTTAACACAAGGTTGACCACTTAAAAATTAATAAAATAATAAAGTAAAATAAAAGTTATAATAAAAAAATATAAAATATAAACATGTAAGATAATAATAGTAATAAGAAATGTAAAAAAACAAAAAAAAAGTGGGATCGTGGGATCGTAGGATCTTATACGATCCTACGATCTCATGTACGATCTTACGATCCTGACTACGATCCTACCTATTTACGATCCTAAATACGATCCGGCGCGTTTTCAGGTAGGATCGTAGGATTGTACGATCCTACGATCAAGATCGCGATTTTGATAACCATGGTGCATAGTAGGCCCAACTTATGCACTCTAATAATATTTGAACTATGATTTAGTACATAGGGCTCTTTTTACTTGCCTTTTTTAGATAAATTTCGAATCCTTGTTTAATGGGGTTACCAATGAGTCTTAAATATCTTATATGATGTGCAGTTATACTATCTTATAATACATTAACATTTTTTTTAAATTTTTTAAGAGTACTTGATTTTAAGTAGTATATGTTTTTAAGCAAATAATACAAACCTTTAAAGCAATAGTCCAATCAATTATCTCTTTAATTCAACTAATTAATGGTAATTACTAACAACTTATTAAACATAACACTAACTACTTAATTAACCTAATGTCGGTTAAATCACTTGGACCATCAGCATCCATCACTCCCTTCACATTAGCGCCACATCAGCATCCCACTATTTTCTCATTACATCACACAAACCCTTGCATCCATCACATGTTTCACACAACTTTTCTATTTTTTATTTTTTATTTTTTATATTTGTTTTAATTAACATTAATTAATTTTTAAAACAACATAATAAAACATAATAATTCTAAAAAACATTAAATAACAATATAACTTCAAATAATATTTTAAAATTGCAAGACAAACAAAATATTTCAAATTACATCAATTTAAATAAAAAACTACTAGTTATCGTTGTCGTGCCATCTTGGAAGCCGATTGATGTGCTCGATTAGATCCGATCGAAGGTTGTGATGGATTATCGCACTTCGGACTTCTCAGACGTTAGCCTCAAATTGTTGTTCACTAATCTGTACGTCGTCTTCATCGTTTGGTTGCTCGACATTTTCGTTGAATAGGCAAATCACGTTACCTTCGTCTTCTAATATCATATTGTGTAATATGATACAAACATACATTACTCTACGTATTTTTATCATGTGCCACCGTTGTTTAAGCACACCAAAAGCTCGTTCCACATCTTTCCTTGCCCTTTCTTGCGCGGTAGAATACCTTACTCGTCTTTGATCAAGAGGTGTTTTGAAGGTTTTGACAAAAGTAGCCCATTCGGGGTAGATCCCATCTGCAAAATAGTAGCAGTGTTTGTATTGTACTCCGTTTACTTCAAACGGGCACTGCGGTGCTCGCCCGTTGTATACATCATTCAATAACGGCGACTGATTTAGTACATTAATGTCATTGTTGGACCCGGTCATCCCGAAGAATGCATGTCAAATCCAAAGATCCTGTGATGCAACCGCCTCTAGCATAAGAGTCGGTTTACTATGATCACTTCTCATGTACTGCCCTCGCCATGAGTTTGGGTAGTTGTTCCAATCCCAATGCATACAATCTATGCTTCCTAACATGTCAGGAAACCCGTGCCTACTCTCATGTGCGGTGTACAAAAGCTGAATATCATGGTAAGAAGGTTTACGTAAGTATCGCTTACCATAAAGAGTGATAATACCTTTGCAGAAGTTTTCTAGGCATAATCGTGCGGTTGAATCCGCCATCTTCAAGTACTCGTCAAATCTGTCAGGGGACATCCCATACGCCATTTGCCGAATTGCCGATGTACACTTTTGCAAGGGAGATAAACATTTTCTTCCTCTAGCATCGCAACCCTACTGAAAAAATTCATGTCATCTCTCAAGATCCGTGACTATTCTTGTGAATAGTCGTTTGCTCATGCGAAAACGTCGCCTAAGCAATTCGTCATTGTAGTTGCAGTTGTCCGCAAAATAATCTGCTACAAGCTGCTCGTGTGCAGCTTCACGATCTCTAACTTGATCCGGGCCTCGCCGTCTCGTTGATTGACTCGAGCTAACTTCATCATACTCACGCAACACATCCGAAACCGCATTGGATAATCCAATAAACAAATTGGTTCTCGTTTGATGATAAACGGAGAGATAATATGTCTCCGTTTGATTAATCTCGAAATTCTCGTCATAATAATCCGACGAATTAGAATTAGATGACATGGTTGTATGTATGTAAATGTTTAAAGTTTGAGAAAAAATTAGAGAAAAGGTATGAAAAAAATAAAGATAATAGGTTGTATTTATAGGGTGAAAAGAATTAAAAAAAAAAGAATATATATATATATATATATATATATATATATATATATATATCCAACGGCTACCCCAACGTCTCTTTCCCTCTCTCACGTACGCGACCGACTTCACGAATGTGACCGTGGGCGCTGGCTCACGCATGCCAGCGATGGTGTGCGGTGCTCGTGAGGGGCTCTCACATCCTCACCACGCGATGGATGTGGGTAGTCTTATATCAACAATATTTTCACAACTAGATTACTTTTTAATTGAATTATTAAACAATTATATTTTTTTCTTATTTATAGTTTATCAAATAATTATTTTAGAAATCAATAAAAGAGTTGATGGAAAAAGAAAAAATAAGATAAAAAAGGGAAATAAAATGGATATATTGTTGACCACGAAATATTTACGAACAATGTATTATGCAAGACGTATTGTTTGTAACAAAGCTATCAAAAAAATTAAAAAAACAATAGAATTAAAATCAATGTTTATGTATTCATAACTTCATATACAATACGTTTTACAATATATGTCTTTGGTCTAACGAAATAACAAAGATATAATAATTCATTTATGAATAACAAAAAGTGTATAGTGTGTATTTTTATTCTTTCACATGTCTTGCATAAAATAAAAACTAAAGGAAGAAAGTTTTTGGTAATACTTGTTATATTATTATCGATAGATTATAACGACTCTCAAACCTTATTAATTGAAGAAGGGAGAGGGTACCTAAGATCGCCATAGTGTAGTCTTTATCAATCCAACATTAACTTCTTTTTTCCCATTTAACAAAGTTAGATAGTCTCCTTTTCTTTCCTTTATAAAAGAAATACATATGTATTAGTGTCAAATTGTTTTTGCTTTAATTCTACTTCCATAATTTAAACGTAAGTTATGTAAAATTGAATGTGTGTTTGGTGTACACTATTTTCAAGTCGTATAGTTGTTTTCTTCACAAAAGTATTTACATTCTTTAAGTTATTCTGTATTAAAGCACGATGATCAAGTAAGTATTGGAGATAAATTACTCCATCCAAAATAGAGTTTCAAAAGTATTTGGATTCCATATCGTGTTAGTCATGAGAAATAGAAGAAGATATAATTCGTAGTTAGAGGCATGATGATTGAAGATTTGAATTAGGCTGTCAATACAATGCGGGTTGGAGTGTTGGTCGCTATAGAAGGAGAAAGAGAGGAAGATGCAGTTGCAGAAATGAGGATATTAACATGGTTTTGCAAGAAGACCTTGGTACATAAGAGGCCATATGGTGTCCTTCAAGTATGACTTAGGAGTTCATCAGTCTCTAGAGGAGAGACTTTGATGGATGGTCACGTTAGAAGTAGAAAACAAGAAACTTCACTTAGGAGAGTGGACTCTTTTACATTTAACTGTGCTCATGCGAAACTTTGGTGGAACGATAGAGTGAACTAGACATGGAGGAACTACAACTCTCCAAGAACATGACTTGTGATAGGGTCAATGGAGGAGTAGAATTCGGGTTGAAGGCTAAAGTGTCTCACTACTTTTCCTCTTGTGTGTATACAGTGGCGGATCTATGATTGTTTGTCACCGAGACCATAGTTATTAATAATGGTTACACGACTTAGGTAACTAATCAAATCTATTCTGGTCAAAACGGGTCCGGTCCAATATTCAAATAAATCCAACAAACTAACTTTAATTTAAGAATCACAAAAAAAATTACCAAGTGACTTTCAAATGACAACAAAATTAAATCATATTAGGGCACAAATGAAAAACACGAGAACCCATAACCACTAATTAACAAGGAAAACAAATCTATCAGAATGTCGAGTTGTTGCTTTGAACAAATTGACTTGAGGCACGGTTAAAAATCCACAAAAGTTCCTATTACGTACCATTGGCTACAAAAATAATCGACTTGGGGGACAATGTTAAAAAATGATAGGGGGCAATTTGAGTTGTTCTATATGATTGTGTGTGTGGTTGTGTATTATTCATCAAGTTCATATATTTTCAAGCGTAACACAAGAATGATTTTTGTTTGTAAACTGTTTGATCAATAGACATACATAATATGTAGTTCATATGGTGTGTTTGAGATGAGGAAGACTAATTCCAAAGGTTAATATTACGAAGTAACTTGATCATTATCTTAGAATCAATGTATAAAATTATCAACAACTTAAAATATAACAATAGTTTGCACTTGCTATTAAGATGATTCTATGCCACAATCAGTTTCTCTTTGTGTGAGTTTTATTGACAAATTTGGTTATCTAATTATTGTATTTGAAATTAGAGCTTTTGGGTTTAATGTAGCTTGTTGGGATTGATATTTTATCACTACTTTATTTGCTTTTGATTTGAATATTTGAAAAAGAATGAAAATTAAGAAAAAAAATATTTTTTATATTTTTTGACGGAACTGTGACAGCCAAGATAGATAATCCTAAAATTAACCCTAGTCACACCTGTAACAAATCTTAAGCAAGCCTATCGCAAAATTAATTTGATGCAAAAGCTAGGAAAATTACTCCCGTTGCAAACCGCTAATCCTGTTAGCGACATATCTTGCGGTGGCAAATAGGTTAAAGTGTAGTAGTGCATGTGTGTATCTCCTACTCTATAATGATTTAGATCATTTATTAAGATTTAAGACCAAAGTTTAAGATAAGTAATACAAGATCTCGTGCATATATTACAATGTGTTAAAGCATTTAATTTTCAAACTCTACATTAAATTAAAAATAAATAAATGGTCAGTTAAAATAGATATACACACACTATAAAGTAGTAGATTAAATTAAGAACCATATTGGGTTATGCATTAAGTATATATATTGTTTGGATTTTACGTTTTCAAAGATTTAGGGAAATTAATTAGGGTGTTCGTTCTCGGCTTTAATTTGTGTTTGAACCCTACTTTCGACTAGGTTGAGTTTTGATTTGTACATATTACGGTCACTTCGAGTTTGAATTTGGTTGCTAATGGTTAGAGAGAGAAAAAAGTTGATAGTGAAATTAAATCGAATAGTGCATTAAGGGTGTGTTCGGTATGGAGCTTTTTATAGCTTATTGGAGCTGGTAGCTTTTTGTTTCGAAAGAAAAAGCTTTAAGTAATGTTCGGATGAAAAAGCTGGAAACTTTTTTTAAACAAAAAAGCTCTAAAATAAAAAGCTTCTCGAATTAGCTTTTAAAACTAGCTGGAAGCTTTTCTATACCAAATTACCTAAATACCCTCTTTAATTATTTTATAATTCCTCCTATTTTTATAATTTGTCATTTTTTGTCATTTTTTGTCATTTTACACTATTAAGCTCCAGCTACCAGCTAATTTTCCGAACACATATATAAATAAAATAAACAGCTTCCAGCTCCAGCTACCAGCTTTCAGCTTCCAGCTATCAGCTAACAGCTTCCAGTTCTTTCCGCCAAACATACCCTAAATAACTAAAAAACAAGCCCTTATAACTTAGTTGTTTATATGTGTATAAATATCACAATCAACCTTCAATGCACCATATATTTATTCTATAATTTACGAAAACATGACAATCTCATTTTTAGCTCTCCTCGTTCTTTTCATCTCCACCAACTCTTCTGCCTGTAACATTACAGAAACCTTCATCAACTGCGTAATCCACAGGTCGGAATCTACTTTTTCGGTCGCCGGAATTATCTACACTCCCGACAACCCAAATTTCTCTTCCATATTCCAAGCTTACATTCGGAACCCAAATTTCAATAATTCCAATTACACCAAACCCATCTTGATCGTCACTCCATTACACGTGTCAAACATACAAGCCGCCGTTGTCTGCGCCAAAAAGCACGGCCTACAAATGAGGACCAGAAGCGGCGGCCATGACTACGAGGGGCTTTCTTACCTTTCTGTTGACGGTTCAGCCACCCCCTTCTTCATCCTCGACATGTTTAATTTACGTTCAATCGATATTAACATTGAACAAGAAACCGCATGGGTGCAAACCGGCGCCACCCTCGGTGAGGTTTACTACCATATAGCCGAGAATAGCAATGTCTACGGCTTTCCGGGTGGCATTTGCCCCACTGTGGCGGTTGGTGGACATTGTAGTGGAGCTGGTTATGGTAACATGATGAGAAAATATGGCCTAACAGTTGATTCGATCCTTGATGCTTGGTTAATTGATGTTAATGGCGCGTTTTTGGATCGAGGGTTGATGGGGGAAGATTTGTTTTGGGCAATTACCGGTGGAGGTGGTGCAAGTTTTGGTGTTATTCTTGCATTTAACTTCAAACTTGTTCGAGTTCCGGCTTTGGTAACAGTTTTTGATGTGAAAAGAACATCAGAAGATGAAATTGTAAAGATAGCATACAAATGGATCCAAATCGCGGATAAAATGGACAACGATCTCTTCATTCGAATGAGTTTTGATGTTATAACCAATGAAGAGGGAGTGAAGAGTGTACGTGCTTCATTTCCTAGCTTGTTTCTGGGAAACTCTACAAGATTGTTGAGTCTTATGGAAGATAAGTTCCCAGAACTAGGGTTACAAAAGCTGGATTGTATTGAAATGAGTTGGGCCGAGTCTACATTAGTTTATGCGGGTTTTGAATTAGGAACATCCATGGATGCGTTACTGTCTCGAACCCAACAACCTGAAAGAGACAGACCATTCAAGATCAAATCAGACTATGTACAAACACCTATTTCGAAACAAGGGTTTGAATCCATATTCAAGAAGATGAAAGAACTTGAAAACCAGATGATGACTTTCAATCCGTTAGGTGGACGGATGAACGAGATCTCCGAGTTTGCGAAACCATACCCTCATCGAGCAGGCAATATCGCGATGATTGAATATGAAACGTATTGGAATGAGTCCGGCACAGAAGCAGCAAATCGATATATAAAGATGTCAAGGATGATGCATGAGTATATGACTCCATATGTGTCCAAGAATCCTAGAGAAGCTTTTTACAATTACAGGGACTTAGATAATGGTGTGAATCATAATGGGGAAAATAGTTATGAAGAAGGGATGGTTTATGGGGTGAGGTATTTCAAAAAGGTTAATTATAATAGGCTTGTTATGGTGAAGACCAAGGTTGATCGTGACAATTTCTTCAGAAATGAGCAAGGCATCCCACCTTTGCAATCTTCACTCACTGATGAGCTATGATACATATATATATATATATATATATATATATATATATATATATATATATATATATATATATATATATACATACATACTAGGATACTACCCGCGCAATGCGGCGGCTAGAAATAATTTTACTCGATAATATATATGTTTTATAACGCAAGACTGTTATATTCACACGTTATGCTGACATCGAATAGTTTTCATTCCCAATATATCTATTTTCTTTCTCCTTTTCCATTTCTTTTATTTCTCTTTTCTTTACAACTCTTTTGATAATTTTTAAAAACACTAAAATAAGAAACAAACTGGATATTAAACATACTATAAAATAAACTTTTCATTGTTACACGAGTCATTTTAAAAATCCTAAAATGTCTATAAATTTAGGTTCTTGTTATCACGTTTATGAGTTCTAGCTATTTGTATTTTATAATACTTCAATTAAAATATGTGTTATATGATAGAATATTTAAACTATTATTCTTATGAATATCCTTTCTATTTAATTTTTAATTTGTAATTAATATCACATAGGTTGAAGTAATTTGTATTGACTTGACTTTTTAAACATTATTTATCATGGAAGGTTTAGTTATGGTTTCCTTATAGGTTTAAATTAGGGATAAATTAGTAATTTCAAATTATTTAAAATTAAGAGATTAAGACAATAGAGTAAATGCTTTATAATATAGTATAGATATATATAACTTTAGATAAGTTTTTTTGAAATACAAACACATTATTATTAATCATTTAATAAAATTACAATCTATGTATTACATAATAATTTTGTGTTTATTACATGATCTACAATATATGGGTACTTATGATAATGATAGTATTAAACACTCCATTATAACAATAATACTAATGAGGTGTATTTAAAAAATAAATTTAACAATTAGGTATAGTTTCAAACATATTTATTAAATATGGGTGTTTCTAACTTATTATTATTATAATTATTTACTACTACTTCTACTACTATTCATTATATTTATTAATTACAATACAATTACCAAAGCACCACCCAAACTCCCCAATCTCTCAATTCTCTCCCGGCTGTCGGCCTTATACCCCAACACCGTCGTCCTTCGGCTGTCACGGTGACAAGACCAACACGGAAACTTCTTTCTCTCATCAAGTCTGCCGCCCAGCACATCGCCTGCTTTCACCCTCGACAATACGACCTCTGTTGACAACAGATTTCCTCCTCCCATTTTGACCTATCATCCCACCCCATCAAACAATAAAACATACACCTAACTACACAAAACACCTATGACACCACCCAATCCCAAGCATCACATATCTCGATTCTCTCTTTGTTATTCACTTGCCGCGACGCTCCTCCAACGGTCACTCCAGACGCCATCGACGCCATCATCGTCGGCTACTCTTTTAGGTCACTCCAGATCTAGGTCACTACATACGCCACCCGATGCCATCATTTACTCTCTTTTTTGTCTTCTTTGTTTCAGATCTAGGTTAGAATTTTAGGGGTTTTGTGTGTCAGTATTATTACGATAGATGGGGATGGCATCATTATTATTACAATGGTGGTGGTGGTCATAGTAGTAATATGGTGGTTGTGAAGTAGGTGGGTGGTGGAAGTTAGGTGGTGGCAGTTGATAGGATTTGTGTGCATAACCATCGAACCCTGATGACACGCCCAATGTCATAAGACACTCAAGGGTTACACCTGTGAGGGTACGTAATTCAAGAAGTTCATTCACACTGTGGGAGATAGATATTATGACAGATAGTCATAAACCAGTATAGAGAGTTGTAAAATAACTAGATATAATTAATTAACAAAAATATATATTTATTAGTTAATAAATATATATTGTTGCATTTAGGATTAATATCTTGGATATTATCTTAAAAGGGTTATTGTAATTATAATTGTTGTTATTATTAAAGAAATAAAATATACTTATATATATATATATATATATATATATATATATATATATATATATATATTATTGTGTATTTTATATTAATAATAAAAAGGATTTAAACCAAGTTACCTAATTAAAGATAACTAGAAATTTATCTATAAATAAGAGTTTAAACCTACACAATTAAGGTTAACACTTTAACAAATAAAGAGGCAAAACTCTCTCTCCCCCTCCCTTGGAAGTCAACGGCCGAAACCCCCTTCCCTAGGGGTTTGTCGATTTTGGTGATTCAAGGCAACAAGAGAATCAAGAACTTTGAAGTGTGGATTAAGCCTTTCTAGCAGGCTCTTGGTGTACCTCATTACAGGTGGACTAACATTGAGCAATTCAGGTATAATCTTCATCTAAACCTGTTCTTGGTGCCTATAGAGAAATCGATGGATATATGTATCCATATACATATTTCGATTTCCAGTACTGAGTATTGGATTGATTGTATGCTTTGTTCTAAGTTTAATCCAATCTTGTTTGTTGTGGTTACATGTTTTTCGAAAACTATATATATACACATACATACATGTATCGAAATCTATATATGTGGTATACACACTTGTGATAAACCAAGATCATTAATCCTTAAAGGTTTTAGGATTAAAGTTTATTATTTTCTTTCCGCTTTATAAATAATAACTGCATATTGTTTGTACAATTCTGAGTTAATTCAAACCAGTTTGGCTGTGAATTAGGATAACTCATGAAAGAATTGTGACCTGTAAAACCCAACAGTAGTGGTGATATCATGTCGGTCGTGGTGGTATGTGTGGTCGAAGTGAAGCAAGGGTGTTTTGTGATTGTAAGGTTAGTTTTATATTAATAATTAACTAGTTTATTGACACGTGCAGGAGCGGGAAAACTTTAACAAACCGTAAATAATTAATGTGTAATTGACCATAATACAACATAATTAATAGTGAAAAAAATTGTAATTGAATGAATCAAACTGAAGTACAAATATTCAAAAATTCGACCAAAAACATAATAATATTTGACATAATAATATTAGATGTGTTAAGCCTAACAAAAACATAACGTTGCTACATTACCAACCTTCAGATATGAGAAACTGAATGATGTGAGGATTCGTATTCTTTTGAATAGATATAATTTAGTAGCATTAAATCTTGAGGATGCACCGAAAAACATCTTCAAATATGAACCCAACATCGTTAGTCACTGCATACATCCACGTATTTGCATTAAATCACAATCAAAATAAGAAAGTAAAGTCCACTCAAATATGGGTTCTAACACATTTGCTTATAAAAGGTGAGTTTTAATTTATTATCGGTTTATTATCTACCATATTCAAATGGAACAAATCAAATACATATATCATCTAGGTGATACGATCCAATGAAAATGTGACAATTACGGTTCATTTGAAAATATTAAGGATTATTTTAAAATATAAATTAATCATACTTTCTCTTTATTATTACAAAAAACCCAAATTATAAATCATAACGAAAATATACATCACCTCATTATCATAATAATATTATCTTAAAATCCAAATGTCACACTCATAACCTTCTTTTATGACATGCAAAACTCTGGACAATTAATTACTTACTCACAATGTGTTTATAATAACCATCACATTTTAATTAATATTTTATTATAAAAACCTTGACATCAAAAAACAGATAAAGGGTTTAATGTTTTATGTCAACGAAATAAGTAACTAATTTAAGAGTTCATAAACATAGACTATCCCATTGAAAGAGGTTACACCTAATCGGTTATAGATCGATATTCTTATATACCCAAATTTATCTCATAAAAATATATTACTAATTTAATAACTCATAAACATAGAAATTAACCATAAATATGTTCGTTCGTTTAGAGTTTTATAAAAAGTAAACAACAATATACGTATTGGGAAAATGTTAAGCGTCACTATGTTTCGATTTACACACAATAAAAAATAGTAACTTATTTTCTTTAATAGTTACGAAATGACATTTTTCGGAACTAAAAAAAATAAAAAATGTTATTTTTTAATTTATGTCAGTTTACGTTAAATTTACATAAAGATGTTGACAAAACTTAGACTATCATAAATATACAATCATATCTATACCAATTATTATATATTAAAAATTTGAAAACAAAAATTATAAATGGATATAATTAAATACATACATTAATATATAATTAATATAAATACTCATATTTTTCATATAGCCTTTGTAATCAAATTCAGGTAATGTAAGTCAAAGGCCAATTTTGTCTTAATAGTCAACATGTGATGAAATTTAAAGCTTTTATTGGTTAAATTTGAGATAATTAAAGAAATAAAAATTTGAGTTTTTTGTGATTTAATTAAGGAGAATGTTAATCACGATTTTTAGGACTATAGATCAGAATCAGAAAGGCAATTTTAGTTTTTAAAAATGGTAATCATAACTTATGCCATCATAATTAACTTTCTATAATTTGCATAGTGAAAATTTTCATACATGCAACAAGTTTGCCATGTTAAAAACTAAAAATAACATTTATTTTATTCTTATCAACAACCTTAAGTGTTATGGTTTAGCAGAAATGTTGAATAGTAAGATTAAGGTTTGATTGATTATTTAAGATTAAGAATAATTAATTATAAGATTAGTTTATTTATATAATTAACCTACTAAAAAAAACAGAAAGTACACTGGTTTGGTAATTAAATTTGGAAGTACCCATTTTAGTATATATGTTTTTCAATTTCACTTATTCGTTCAAAAACTCAAGTCATTTGTATAAAAAGTATGATAAATTTACTAATTTAATCCGCTAATCATTTGGTATCCAATTTTATTTCTCTCCAAATATCAGCTAGACAGCTACTAGGCCAGGCCCAGGCCCAGTGGCCCACTTCATTTTAAGGGCTTAGTAAAATAGTGATGTTTAGACAAAGGTCCAAAGTAGACATGGGCCTTGGAGACCGACCGGACCGGTCCTACGAGAACCGCCTAGACCGAGCCGGTCCAAGACTGAAATTGCGAAAAACGGTCCGAACCGGTCCAGAACCCGAACCGGTCCAAAACGGTCCAAGACCGGTCCAGGACCGAACCGGTCCAAACTCGGTCCAAACCGGTCCAAGAGTTCCAACGGGATTTTTTTTGAAAAAACGGTAAAAAACCGGTCCAAACCGGTCCCAACGGCTAGTTTTTTAAATTTTTTTTCCCCGAATTTTGCCCTATAAATACCCCATTCTTGAAGCCATAATCTTTGCACCACTCTTTCTCACATTCTCTCATTCTCCAAATCTCCAATTCTCTCATTCTTGAATCTTGATTTTTCTAGTTTTATTTTTCAAGAAAATTCAAGTTTGTGTTCTATATATAATACAAGTGTTCTATATAATATTTCGATTTGCTTCAAGATTATAAAAAATGGCGGGTGAAGGATCTAGCAATTTGAACGCGGGTCGAAGTGATTTCAATGTAAGTCTCCCGTATGAAGAAGTTCCAAAAACAAATCGACATGCGGAAATTTGGAACGATTTTGTACAACTCAAACAAAATAACAAAAAATATGCGAAGTGTACGCATTGTGGATGAATCTTATCCGGCTCTAATTCTTCTCTCGCTTTGCATTTAGTAAGTATTCTTTTATATATTTAAGTTTAGTTTATTTAAATACTAGTTTTTATATATTTAAGTTTAGTTTATTTAAATACTAGTTTTTTTATATTTATGTTTAGTTTATGCAAATTGAAAATATAGGAATTCATGAAATTGAAAATATTGGTGAACAACTTATTATATTTGTGAATTTAAAATTATAGGAATTCATGAAATTGAAAATATAGGAATTTATGAAATTAAAAATATTGGTGGACAACTTATTATATTTGTGAATTAAAATTATAGGAATTCATGAACCTAAAACAATTTGATGTAATTCTAGTTATTCATAACTTAGTTATTCATTCTAATCGTAATACTAGTAAATATAACCCGGAGAGTGGTGCCTAGAATAGTCACGATCGGCTTGTGGTTGTTGGATTTTCCGAAAGGTTTTAAACCGAAAAGATCCTGCCCCCCGACTGACCTGCCTGGCCACTCTTTGTTTGGTAGTCAAACGTATTACTTTAGAATCAATAACTATAGTTTAATACTTGAACAAAATACATGAACTTGGTTAAATATAGTTTAGTACTTGAATTAAATACATGAACTTAGTTAAATATAGTTTAGTACTTGAATTTAATACATGACATTAGTTAAATATAGTTTACATTACTTGAACTTAGTTTATTCTAATATAAATTTTAAAAAATTAGACTAAATGCTTGGCGCGACAAGCCGTTGCGGTTGAGAGTCAAACTCAAGTTGATGGTCAAACATGGCGTTTCGATTCTGCTTTAGCTCAAGAATTAAGCATGCAGTTAACAATACAAGAAGCATTACCATTTGACTTCTTCTCCCGCCCAAGAGTCACAACTTTTATCAAAAAAGCTTTACAACCTCATTATTCCTCTGTAAGTCGAAGAACTTTTAAACGTAGAGCTATGACAAAATGGAAAATAATATATCAAGACTTAAAAGAATTTTTTACTAGATTTGATGGTAAAGTTTCCATAACCACGGACATTTGGACCGCTCCACATACAACCCATTATTCATTTATTTGTGTTACGATACATTGGATAGACCCTAAAACATGGCTTATGCAAAAACGTATTATTGCTTTGGAAAACTTTCCTCACCCGCATGGAGGTGAACAAATTTACGATATTTTATTAAGGATTTTTAACGGTTTTGGAATTAAAGAAAAAATACTTTCAATCACCCTAGATAATGCAAGCAACAATACAAACGCTATGGGACTATTGAAAAGAGTTTTAAACCCAATATGTGACGGGGAATTTTTGCATGTACGTTGTTGTTGTCATATTTTCAACCTCGCGGTCCAAAAAGGTTTGGAGTCTATGAAAACTTGTCTTTTGAAATTTAGAAGATTAAATGAGACAATTTTTAAAAGCGGACCCATCGCATTCGAAAAATATGATCATTTTTGTAAAACAAAAAGAAGAAGATGTTTGAGACCTCTCATAGATATGCCCGTGAGATGGAACTCAACTTATAAAATGATAGGGCGTTTGATACAAAATAAGGATTTACTTACCGAATATCATCGAGAACACCTACCCCAATTATATGAAGTACTTACGGAAACTGATTGGTATATTTTAGAAGAATTACACATCGGTTTGGGAGTTTTGTATGAAGCCACATTGATGCTATCACAAACATATTTTCCATCATCTCACTCAGCTATGATAGGTGTTTGTGAAAATTTGAGAACATTAAAGGCTTTTGGTTCTTTGGATCAAAGGTGGGATATGATTACCAACGAAATGTGTGAAAGTCTTATAAAATATTTTAAAGAGTTTCCAACAATTTTTTTGATTGCTTCGGCATTAAACCCTCTTGTTAATTTTAAGGGTGTAATGAAATCTTTAACTTCTATCGGGGAAGCATTGGGTCAATCTCCAGATGAGATTACGACAAGTATATCAAAATTTGAAAATTGTGTTAAACAATTATATACTATTTATGATAATGAATGTGCACCACGGGGAGAAGTTGCTTCCACCCCGAGGTCTTCGACTTCACAAACATCGGCTACTCGGCCAAACAATACTTTTAGCATTGGATCGTCTTGGTTACATAATGTATCTCAATCGAAACGTACACGAGTTCAATCGTCTTTAGACGAACTTTCCATATATAAAGAAACTGATTACACTAGTTATATTGTCACCGAAGATTTTGCAAAATTTGATGTATTAAAATGGTGGCAAGAAAGAGAAAACGTTGGTCAATTTAAGATCCTAGCCCGTATGGCTAGGGACGTACTAACCGTCCAAGCTAGTAGCGTAGCTTCGGAATGTTGTTTTTCTCTTAGTGGCAGGATTTTAAGCGCACGACGATGTATGTTGAAGGCCGAGTCGGTGCAAATGGCCGTGATGCTTAAGGATTACTATGATTCTATGGAAAGATGTCAAAACGATGCGGATCTCAAAGAAGGCATAACTAATTTGGAGGAAGCGATTATGGAAGACGATTACAATAGAGACTTCCAATCGGGAACATCAAACACTAACACCGAAGCTGAAACTGAAGAACCCGAACCCGGCGAAGAATACGTTGACGACACTCAAAATAGAATGAACGCAGGTTCATCATCCAACGTCCACTCGAACGAAGTCGCCTGTTATGGGCATGGGCCATATACCGACGATAGTTACAACTATTGGAATATCAATTCCGACTATCCATTTTAGTAGTTGTCTCTTTATATTTTGTGTCGTTATTTCTTTCGAACAATATGTATTTTTCGGGTCTCTAACTTGGGGTGATGGCCATGCCGAAGCTTCATTGCTAGAGTTCCCTTTTCTTGTTAAAAAAATAATTCAAGTTTCAACAAGATGTAATTTTATTTCGTAATTGTATCACAATGTTATTTATATGTTTTTATTAACTTGCAATTATATATGTTTATACTTTATATTTTATAACTTGCAAATTTTTTTAAAATTTACAAGTCACTTTTTTTTCAAACAAAAAAACAAACCGAAAACCGGAAAATTTTAAACCGAAACTAAAAAAACCCGGAAATGTCTAAACCGAACCGGAAATACCCGACCGAAAAACGGACCGGTCCAGGACCGAAGTCGGACCGGTCCAGAAGTGGTCTAGGACCGCCCGAAGACCGAATTTATCGAAATGGTCTTACGCGAAGACCGGTCCGCCGAGAACCGGACCGGCCAGGGACCGACTAGGTCCGGACCGGACCGGACCGGCAGTGGTCCAGGACCGGTCCAGGACCGTTTTTGCCCATGTCTAGTCCAAAGGCCTAAATCAAAGCTATTCATGTTAGCTACTCACTTGCTAATTTGCTACCTCTTGTAGTTCGGAGTTCGGACCCAGATTCGAACTTCGAATTTCATTTCTAAACGTTACAAGTTTTCAAAATGTCGAACATAAACCGAACAATATAGAACATTCACTGCTCATTATCATCGGTCGGTTTTAGTTCAAAATTTCAGTGGAATCATAATGATTTATATTGTTAATAGAAAAATTATGTTACTCGTATCATGAAAAGTAGCGTGTTATTCTTAGTTTTAGCCTTTTTTTCAAACAAACTTTCTAGTTGTATATCAGGTAACGCAACGACCTACAATATTAATACAGTGTGTCCCGTAATATTAATGTAAAAATAACATGAAAATTAGATTGTAAAGGTCAATATAATATAACATAAATCAAACATAAAATGCAATGCACTTGTTACTTTCAATTGTTCAAACTATGATATACATTTTAATATTTTTGGGCCTAAACCCACTGGGTATTCTCAGTTTTTATTTTGATTTTTTAGGATACAATTATATAAATAAAAATTATGTATCAAAAAATCCCATATAACTAATAACATGTAGATGAAAAGTAAAGATTAAAATGTACCTTTTTTTTCTCTTAAAGTAATATGTGTTTTGATACTTTTGTTCAGAAAATAAAATACTCTCTCTTAAATTTCAGTTCAAGCTTAACTTTTTTTTCTTCACGCATTTAATATTTGTAAGATATTTATGATAATGATTTTGATATATATCTTTTCTCATTTTGTCTTATTAAAGATATTATATTTATGCATGTAGTTACTAAAAACCTTATGTTATTATGAACCATATCAAATTATCGTATAATGATAGACACAAGTTACGGTTGAAAAAATATATAAAAGTCTAAAATACTCTTATTATTAAATATGACATGTTTATAATAGTATAAAATATTTATTTTTATATAATATTCTTTTTTTGAAAATTATTTTAGAAAATGTCTTCTTAGTTAATTTGTAAGAATTCATTAAAGATAATATTTTGAGACTTAATGTTAGTAATTAATATATATACACAAAACTAAATTAAGTTGTAGAATTTCTGTACCTTACTTGAAAGAATGAAGAAAAGCCACCCCTTCTCCCATGAATGAAAATTTATAAAACGAAAAGAATTTCATGAACATGTTTTTCTAATTACGAACAAGTAGTTTGATATCATGTATAAATACGGGGAATTGTTAATGTAAATTTTAAATAGTTATGTATAAAACCTTAAATATATAATAAATTCATATATCGATAACAAATCAATAAACATTCATGAAAACTGGAAGATGAGAAAGAAATTGGTATACTCACAGATTTGCGCCGATAGTTGTTACTGGATTAGAAATTGACACGAGATCAGATAATTGTTAGTGAATATTGCTCAAAGATTTGCGATAATAGTTGAATATGGTATTAAGGCATTGAAGAGTAATTTTGAATGACATAGGATCCGATTAAGAAGATGGGTATTTCTACTTCATAATTCGTGCCTAATCAAAATTCACGGATTAAAATTTTTGACATAAGAAAATCCTTCACTCGTTAGCCGTTTAGGAAATAAAAGAGGATGACGAGTGAGAGAAAAAAAAATCCTATATATAAAATGATGATATCAGAACGTGTTTTTTCTAATATATAGTAAAAATTAGTTATTATTACAATTAGAATTAACCGTCACTACAAAAAATATCCTCGCTTCATAAAAAGCGTGTTAACATTGTAAACATTTTCATGCTTATAATTGTAAAAAATAGATTATCCAATAAGGATTGTTAGAAAAAGAAAAAAACTTAACATTTATAGATGTATAGATTTCATTTTAAAAGTTCACGCTTTGAAATGTATGAATTTACTAATAAATGAATAGTTATAGAAGTTCACATTTAAAAGCGTGGACTTTTAAAACTCGAAAATTATTTTAAAATTCTCCACGCTTAAAAGTGTGAAAATTTAGATAATTTGTCCACACTAATAATTGTCATTTTTAACTCAAATTTTTACACTTTTGAATGTAAAGATTTGGTAGAAATTGGTAACACACAATTTTTTCATGTTTGATCGTAATTCTTTATAGTTTTAAATGTATTAATATTAATAAAAAATATGAATAATTAGCATTGCGTATAAGTCTTTGTTTTTATTTCTTTTCTAAAAAAATAGGTTTTAATGAGATGTTAGATAAAGATAGCACAAATGACAAGAATACAAGAAGTTATATAAGACATGACTCGATACATAAAGACAAAGTTTAGGAGTTAAAAACGTGAATGTTATTACAACTATAATGAAAAAAGATTTGAAAGAATTTTTTTACTAAACTCTTATTATTTTATTTTTTTATTCTATCAAAATATGATATATGTAATACATTAATTTTATATTTCCGTCTTTTTCATTTGAGAGCATATAGCTCTCTTTTTAAAACAAAATGACTTAAATGCAAGATAATATTTACATGTTTTTAGTTGGACAGAAAATAGAATTCTTTTCAAAATTCCAATTCTAAATATTCGTGGAAGAGTTCAAAATGAGAATTTTCATTTATTTATGTATTAAAAATGATCATGCAATAACAAGATTCTCCAATCTGACGTGCTGAATAATTTATTGATTCGGTTCGGCATTACATAAAAAAGAGTGGTGAAGCTTTACTTATTATGGTCTAACGAACATATTCTTCACTCTCAATCTCTTTTTTCCTCTTTTTTTAATATGCCAAAATAGCTTTATTTAACATAGGTCTCTAAATTCTTGAATTAGGTTGGGAGTTGATCCTCACACAACAAATTTTAGTCATGCACAACAATGTACAAGCAGTTACTACATATAGTACAGGTTGATGTTGCATAACATTGTTGTGCATGGACCACTTTTGTTGTGTGAGGATCACCTCCCTTTCTCATAACGAATTTGTAGTTTGTTGATGTACACGGTCTAACCGGTTTTACCAGTAGCCGTTTTCGAAGCATCCCCGTGACTATTCCTAATTGAAACCCGGTGGGACTTGAACCCTTGACCTCCCCTATGGGAGGCAAGTGGCTTACCCGCTAGGCCATTAGAATATGGTTATCTTTTTTTCTTTATCTTTTTTCTATTTTCTTTAATTTTTTATTCTCAATCAACTCTTTTATTATTTTTAAAATAAATTATGAGAACAATAAAATAAGAAAAAATATCTCTATTTATAAAATCGGTTAAATTACAGAAAATACATTATGTGAATTAGTAATTTGAAACTATTTAAAATTAAAAAATTAAAAAATTTAGAGTAAACTATTTTGAAACTATTGTTTATATGAGCTGTTTAAAAAAATAAAAAATATATAGTTCATTCAGGTTTGTCAGTTCTACTTATACACATTTTCTGATAATAAATTTAAAATATTTATTACGTGATAGAATATTTAAAATCAGATGCTTGGTTATGAAAATACTTTTTAATAACTAAGTTAATATATATGTATGTGTAGTGTACTATTGTGCGTATATATATGTATATGTGTGATATATATATATATATATATATATATATATATATATATATATATATATATATATATATATATATATATATATAGGGTAGGGATCTAGTAAAAAGAAAGTTATGGTACTAAATGTAAGGTGAAATCTCAGTCATTCAAAATTTTAAATTTGATCCTAAAAAATAAGTTTTTTTCTTTTTCTTTTAAATATAAAAAAAAGTTAGGGGTATAATTGTCCATTATAGTTTTAAAATTTCAACATTATTTCTTTTTCTTTTATGTTCTGCTGTTTGGTTTTCCAGAACTAGATTGATGCACATTGTTATTCATCAGATGCACAAATAAAATTTAAAAAAACTCAACTTAAAAAACATCAAAGATTATTCGATACACATTACGAATCATAAATAATAAATTGAAATCGTCAAAATAAATTGATGCTCAACCAAATTTATATAATCATTTACAAAATTCATAAACAACTATAACATTTACATCAAAAATTCAACAAAAAAAAAATCGAATCAGAAGGTTTATAAACATGAATCATTGATACAAACACTCAAAAATATTATTTACTAAATCTGATGCACAATCCAGATGCACAATCCGGCGATCTACAGAAAATGAATCATACCAGATGAACCTTGATTAGATGATGAATACTTAAAAGAAATAAAGGCGGCGGATACTATCCAGAAAATTCATGTTACCGGAGAGCAACCGGCGGTGGCTATAGAGAATGGCAGCGGCGGAGAACAACAACGGCGACGGCTATCGAGAAAAGCGAAACCCTAGGCTTTAACAAGAAGCAAACCCTCGGCGGCGGCTATCGAGAAACCGAAACCCCTAGGCGGCGAAGATGAAAAAATTACATCAAAACCTTCAGATCTAGGAATGTGCATCCACGAATTTACAAGAGAACTTCGCTGGGCGGTGGTGGTCGGAGGTGGCATCACAAGAGGGTCTCATGTATCGACTTCATGGAGCATCGATTTCACACGGCGGGAGGCAGATCTGTGGCGGTGCGGCGAATAAGGAAACAACGGCGGTTGCAGCGGCTGCGGTGGATAAGCAAGCAGGTGGCGGCGGCTGCAGTGGATAAGCAAGCAGCGGCTGCGGTGGATAAGCAAGCAGCGGCGGCGGCGTCTTTGTGCAGATCGGAGGAAGGAGGAAGGGAGAAAGGGGAGGTTACGGCTGATAATTAGGGTTAGGTTGGGTATGTATGGAAGGTGGGGTATTTTTAGGATTTATTAGGTTTTTTTTTTAATTAGAAAAAACAAAAAGTCATATATACCCTTTAACAGAAAATGATACATGTCACCTTCTACTTACATTTAGTACCTTAAGGTTCTTTTTACTTTAATCTAATTCTATATATATATATATATATATATATATATATATATATATACTAGTTTATGTGTGATATATGTATATGTATATGTGTATATGTATATGTATATAGTTTGTTGATCCAATTTATATATATATATATATATATTGTATGTGTGTGAGAGAGAGTGTGTGTTGTGTGATAATTGGTAAGTTAAAGCAAAAACTAAGAAAATATGTAGAATATAACAATCAAACAAAGTTGGTAAGCCATCATTTTCGTTATCGCGGGTCTAATTATATGGTGTATTTTGTATGCTTGTTAAAAAGAAAAGTAGCTAATTTGAAATAACAATTTAAAAAAGCGGTTAAAATGACTTAATCAACAAATTTCACACTTAACTTTTGGTTTAAACCATAATTTTTTTAAAATAATTTAAGTTCAGAGTTTAGTTTAATGGTTACTTTAATCCTTTAAACAATGTTTAGTTTATGATTTAGCCCTTTTATTTTTTTTAACTTTAAATGGTTAATATATATATATATAATATAGGATAGAGATATTGTAAGAGGGGATAAATGGTAAGAAAGGTAAGAGGGATTCTTAGCCACAAGATATCATCAAAAATCAACCAAAAATTGTCAAAATTAATTAAATGTAATTGCCAATTAAAAGGGGTTTAAGGGCAAATTAGGCAATGTAAAATCAGTAACCAAGTCAAAAATATATTACCTTCTAAAAATAACATTATTAACAACCCTCAAAAAATTGATAAACAACATTTTTTTATGAAGAACCCATTTTTAAGGATGCAAAGCACAATGAAAACAAAAATTTGATGCATAACAATACAATACACATATAAAAGAAGGTGATGCACAATAAATTAATGAAATTGATGAAACAATACATATATAAAATTGATGAAACAATTGCTCAATAAAGCTAGCAACCAATATAAAAAAAGGTGATGCACAATCTGGAAACTAATACATATGAAATTGATGAAACAACTGCTCCTACACAAGTAATTAAATTTTTTTAAACCTGATGAAGAATCATACCAAATCGTCAACAGCTGGTATAATTAGAATTGATGAACAAATATGATTTAATTGAAAGTAGAAGACTTTGCTATTTAACCACAGAGAAACAAATTAATTATTGTTTTGTGCTGGCTGCATGGAAGTGCATGACATCTTCCTCACATATATAAGCCGGATCAATACCACCACCAAACCACCATTGTCTTAGTGTTCCTGGAGCATCTGTATTAATTTACAAGTAACTATACACTAAGTACAAATTAAATTTAACACCAGGGAAAACAAAAACATAAAAGATAATTATCTAATATGAGGGAAATGAGCATAAACATAACATCATTATACATCTTCAGCTCATATGAGCTAACAGTCAATTCTATGACAAAAGTATTCTATTTGTTACTTTGTATATGTAACATCTTGTGTAATATTCATCATTTTATTGATGAACAATCATGATTTAATTGGAAAACATGATGACTTAACTATCATCAGAGCACATTTCTTTGATCAATCTTTCTATTTGGTTTATCAAATCTTCATAATACATTTACTATGTTTTCTTATATATAACACCATTATTCAACCCAATTGATAAACATGATCAATGCATAGAAAATTGATGAACAAAGTAAAAGAAAATTGACGAACAAAGTAAAGAATATGTATTTGAAAACCAAAGTTAAAACACACCCTACTATTCACAAAACACAAAATACACTTTTGATTATGAACCAAAATCAAACGCAAATTAATATATTGACCTTCTTCTCAAAAATCAGATCCATACTCTAATTAGTGTAAATTGCTTCAATAAATCCATTATCCCCAATCAGCTTTTTAATCTCATATTCAATTATGTACTGAGACGATTTATGTCGTCGACTTTAACACTCCGTCAATCGCCGCCGACGCTCCGAACTCGATCGATGTCCATTATAGGTGTTTGGTGGTCGGCCAAGACCAGAAAGAGTGGTAATTACAAGGGAAGCCGATGGTAGAAGCTTTCCAAAGAACGGTGGATGTCTAGGAAGTCGTCTGTCAGATCAAAACCCAAAATTATGAGCGATAGAAGTGAGGAACAATGACTATGGTAGGGTTGAACGTGATGTCACACCCCGCCAAGGCGGAAACGCGAAGTGTGACGGAGAGGATCGTCATAACACATTGATACGTTAACAGAGAAATTGCTAAATGCAGATAAATCCAACGTGTCACGACGTTCCCCGACACAAGAGGGGACTTGTGCCGCGTTAGGCCGATATTCACGGCAAACATAGTCAAGAGAGATAAACACAAAATAGTAAAACCCACAACCCGGGTCAAGTTTACGGGACAACATGCCCAAAGATAAAGTTGTAAGTTGTACTAAGAATTTAAACTCATAATGATTATTAAGTGTCCATGAAGTTGACAAGTCCAGCTAAAGTCCACTACGAATTCGCCTAAACTCCTTAAGTATTGTTATTGGCATTACCTGAAAATGGACACTCGAAAACGTCAACATAAAGTTGGTGAGCTCGTAGGTTTAAAATAGAAACGAGTTTACCGTGTATCATTTCAATTAGACGATTATATCCAGAATAGCATTGTATAACATAGGAATACAACCAAAACATAGGATTCAATAGGCATGAATAATGAGTTTTCCAAACCGTTGCCTACCAGCTGGAGCTAACGTTGGCGACAATAGGAATATAGGAATCAATAGGCATAACCCGGTTAAGGGTTCATACAATGCACATAGATGTCATATAATTGTCAAAGCAAAAAAATTAGTTAACACGCCATAAAGAATTAAAAACAGATTTGAGTGTCATTTTCCCCCAAGAAAACATATAAGAAAAGGGGCTACGAGAACTCACCTTAGCCTCAAACGAAACTTTTAACCTTGCTAAAGAACTGGTGCGAGATCTACAATAAGTATAATGCACATAAGTCTCATATCTAGGTGTTTGAATTCTCTAATAGAGCCCAAAGACATGTGAAGTGTTTTATATATGCCCCTAATGCCACAGTGCATAATCTGATTTTGTTATACTGACTTTAAGAAATTTTAAAACAAATCAAACGTCCAAAATAAAATCCCAAAATTTAAATACAGAGGGTTTAGTGTCTCAACAATTTACTGGAATTTTTCCAGAATTTATTAACTCAGCTAACTATTTTTAAAAATTAAAAGAAATCAATACTGACAGAAATCCCACTGCACTTGCGCGACAGAAAGTTTGATTTTTGTAAAAATACCAAAAAATATCCAAAAATTACGAAACTTTTACAGTAAACCCTAAACTCATCGAACCTTCTACTGTAAAATTTTAAATCGAAAACTCCATGTTTTGATCAGGTTTAAAAATAGAAACTTTTGACCCTAAATCCACCGAATGTACTGCCAGTTTGCGCACTCACACGGTAAAATTCGTTTGAACGACCAAATGACCTTCAAAATTTACAAAACTTAGTTTTTATGAAACTAGACTCAAGGCTCCGAAATCTAGACCCAAAAATAGAAAGAAATCTCTAAAAATTGGCTCGGTTATGACCTCTCAAACGTAACCCTAGTTTACTGTCCAGAAACTGTTTTAAAAAGAAACAATCTTTTATGATAAAAATCCAAACTTTAACATACAAAATCCTTTCACCACTTCACAAAAACGTTTATGAGGCATCATGTGGTGATCAAAAACATGTTTTTCATGGATTCAAGAATACTAATGGACTAGAAACAAGATGAAGAACACTAGACAAAAGAAGATAAATGCTTACCTTGTTGCTAAAAACCCAACCCTAGAAAGATCAAAGCTTGAATTCCTTGTGCCTTGGTGAAAAAGATCGATAATGGTGATGGAGAGGATGTAGTCGACGTTTATGAGAGACGTGGGGTGAGGGATCGGCAATGAGAGTGAGAGAGAGCCAATTTGTGATAAATAAGGATTAGGGTTTGGTTATTTAGTTTATATAGGGGGATAAGGATTAAAGATTTGGTTTAAATTTTAAATAATTTAAAATACATATATTAAATCTATACTTATCTAAAGTTTAAAATTTTTTTTTTTTAAAACCTATTATATATAAATCCGAAAATTAAATAAATATGGATATATATATACTTTTTTTTAAATAATATAAGTTGGCAATTTTGTGGCTTTCTAGTGAAATTAATTAAAAGAATTTCTAACTAAATCCTAGATACAACTTAGGCTAAACCTAATTCCTATGATAATTCTAAAATCACTAGTGTACTATAATGCTAAAATTAACCTAACATATGCATACAAGCAAAAATTAAAGTTTTAAATGTACGGTTTGAAGGACTAACCGAAATTCGGTGACGGATGTCACACGTGAGAACATGGGAAGAAAGTGAAATTAAAAAGGGGGTCTGGGGGCGTAAAACTAGGGAGGAGAAAGAAGCTAACTTGAAATGTCTAGAATACCCTTTTAACAGTTACGCCAGGTGTCAACATGACAATCCCTCTTACCCCTCTTACAACTTAATCCCGATCATACAAAATGGATTGATGACACTAAAATCACCAACATTCGCGACCATCACTGACCTTTATACACATATCTAGACAACAAAATTAATGTATTCTTCATGTGTTCAAAGAATTTGCAAACAACAAATCTGGTTTCCAAATCTCGAAGATAAACAAGAAATGAAACCCTAAATCGTACCAAAAACATTAATTGAAACCACACATTGAACCACATGAAACCTACGAAATCATACCACATAATCGGTTGATAGTTACACAAAACCGTACCACAAAATCATTAATTGAAACCACTCATTATCATCGCAAAAGCCGAGTTCTTTGGTGGCGGTATATAGCACAAAAAGAGAGAGTTAGAGAGAGGGACAATGGTAGTTTAGAATGAAACAAATATTAATAAACTTGATCGTAGAGTCATTTTGGTCTTTTTAGTTTGACCAAAGACTAAAAGCGTAAAAGGTACATCCATTTTGAAACTAAAACAGTAAAAAATGAATTTAAGAATAAAATCGTAAAAACTACCAAATTGCATAAACAAAACTATAATTAATTCTAAATATAATGATGAATAATCTGAAATTGTTTTTCAAAACCACCACCATATTTATTGATAAACAATTATAACATAAGTTAGTAGAATTAAAAATAAAGATGAGTTAAATACAAGATAAATTATATAATTAGTAAGTTTTTTAGGAGATAATCCATGTGACTAACATCACATATGTTTTAGTTTTCAATTTAGTGTTTATTGTTCAATTATGCAATTGCTTTCAGGTACCATAATAATATTTTTTTTCTTTTTATTCTTCTTTTTTGACTTTTTCTAAATATATTTTAATTCATAGTTAATCGTTCAACAGAGTTAGGTGATATTGTCTCAGAAACTTGGGCACTTAATTATTATAGTATTTAATGATTTAAATATTATAAAGAAATATAATTGGATTTAAATCAGAAGATATCGACAATACATATTAATTTCTCTGTTTTTACTTAAAAAATATATAATTAAAAAAATAAAAAATAAAAGTAACGGTTTTTGGAGTTGAAAAGAGCAAATGGAAAACAAACAGTTGAAATTGCCCCCCAATCGCTACACGTCAACGACTTTCTTTTCCTTTTCTGATACTCAATTATCTCTCTCCTTCTGAATTTTACTCCATTATTATTCATCATCTGTCACCATTAACGCCCATACCTCAATTCATAGATTCCCTTCAACCTGCTATTAATTTATCAATCGAAATTTCTATAAATACTCATCAATCTGCTGTGTCTTCTTCGGGCAATTTTCAATTTAAGGGTTATAATTGTCCCCCACAATCTCTCTCCCTGTAATTTGCACACCCAATTTGAATTAACTCATTGTCAATCCGTTGAAATTCGTGTGTACATTCACACACGCACACAGTTTCTCTCTCTGTGCGTGTGTTAGAGAGAGACAATAAACAATTACTAAATTACAGATACGGATTTGTATAAATTTACATCGCTGGCTTGTTGGGAAACGGTAGCGAATTTGGAAGCAGAAGAGAGAGTATATCTCTTGTCAATCGAAGAAGAACGACGTGATTCTTCTGTAACTCCGATGGAAGGCCAAAGGGACGATGGCCTCTCAACTCGCCCCACCAAGGTCTACTCCGATGATCAGTTAGCGATTGAAATCCCTGAAACTGCTCATCAGATAAGCAGCGGTAACTTTCATTTTACTGATCTTAATCTGTTTATCGTCGCATAAGTAGTTTGAATTTCAGTTTCGTTTCAAAAATAGCTCAGCTCATTTGGACTTCAGATTTCAAATTATTCGAGTGTTTGAATCAAATCCTATTTGAATTTTGCAGTTTGCAGATTTAACTTAGGGTTTAAATCTAATAATTGGTTATTTTTGTTAACATTGAGCCTTCTATCAGAGGGATATTCGGATGAACTTTTGAAAATGATCATTTCAACTTGCAGAATTATTCCTCGCCCTACAATTTGTTATTAAATTTCTTTATATCTGATTATTTCGACCGTATATGTTCAAAATATCATATTCATAATCAAATTTATCAAACTTTTTAAAACTTTTATACAAACAATCAAAACTGATTATCCTTATTTAAGGACGAAAGGGGTCTGGATCAGCTTATCTTTGTGTCTTCAGAAATTGTTAAAATTTTGATAAGCTCTTAAGTCTAATTTCTTCGGGCTTAAAAGCTGATTAGTTTAAACTTATGACTACTAAACTAATGAAAGTTGAAAAATTGGTTTTTGAGCTTATTCAAAATTCTAATAAGCTCATAAAGTTTTTTTCTTTGTTAATTTTTCTGGCTAGGATCACATATTTGTCAGTATCAACATCACTAATTATCAATTTTACTTAGATTTTGCTAAACAATTTTTTTTTATTTTGATAGATTATTTGTAAATAACAATTTTTTGACGCACATATATTTAAATATGTGAATGGAAATAAAATAATTGTGCGTGACAAAAATTTGTTGTATACAAACCATCTCCCTTTTATTTTATTTCATCATGTATTGAAAATTAATCTAGACAACCGAAGGTTAAACACTTCATATTCTTTATTATTTTGCATAGATTGTTATGAATCACTACTTGTAATTCAACTTTTATGGTAAATGATTGAAAGTACAAAGGAATTATTGCTTACTTTTAGGTTGCTCAAATCGAGTTAATCCGACTATCGTGATATTGAGATTTAACCGCTTGTATTTAATGATGTAGATTCATGGTTTCAAGCTGGTTTTGTTCTTACAACTGGTATCAACAGTGCTTACGTTTTGGGATATACGGGTGCAGTCATGATTCCTCTTGGTTGGGTAGGTGGAGTAGTGGGTTTAATCTTAGCTACAGCAATATCACTCTATGCAAATGCCCTCATCGCAAAGCTCCATGAGTTTGGTGGAAAGAGGCATATCAGATACAGAGATCTTGCAGGATTTATATATGGTAATATATTAGCAGACTAATTCAAAATCTTGCCTCAAGTATGTGTGTCTATATATATATATATATATATATATATATATATATGTGTGTGTGTGTGTGTGTGAGTTATTGGCTACTAAACTCGGAAATATAATGAAAGTGTTTTGGACAATTGTAGGCCCGAAAGCTTATTCTCTTACATGGGTGTTGCAATACGTGAATCTATTTATGATCAACGTCGGCTATGTCATTTTGGCTGGTCAGGCTCTCAAGGTACCATCAATCATCATAACTTCTTTTTTTTACAAAAAATTGTTAACGTTCTGTGATGTCTATATTGTTTACTCCCTCCATGCCGTGAACCTCAAAATACTCTTTTTGGGATATCCAACTATAATAATGATTTTTTGGAAGTTTGTAAGTTAAAAATTACATATGTATTGACTAGCTTTAGAAGAAAACACAAAGTTTGTGGAATTGATTTGTCCTCAAAGGTCCCTTTATTTTGTATTCACTGAATGATATTTCAACGAATTGTCAACCACTTGTTTTAAAATATAAATTATGTGTCGTATTTACGGTCTTTATTTTGCAGGCTACCTATGTACTCTTTACGGACGATAATGCCATGAAGCTCCCATATTTTATAGCAATTGCGGGGGTTGCTTGTGGTCTTTTTGCAATTTGTATACCTCATCTTTCTGCTTTAAGGATTTGGCTGGGATTTTCAACATTCTTCAGTCTAGTATATATCGTTGTAGCATTTGCCCTGTCCCTTCGTGATGGTATGATTTCCTATTCCTTAATCCTGTGTTATTACGTTCCTATTCATTTAGTCCAATTACACAAAATAAAATGTGTTCTTTATATATATATATTTCACTTTCTGAGTTAAGAACTTGTTTGTTCCAAAATTGAATTGATTTTGTTTTTTATAGGAATAAGAGCTCCACCAAGGGACTATGACATTCCGGGGTCTGACATAAGCAGGGTCTTTACCACTATTGGTGCTTCTGCAAGTCTTGTTTTTGCTTTCAACACAGGAATGCTCCCAGAAATACAGGTTAAAATCGCAAAACCTCTTACAAAACTGAGTCTTTTTTCATGAATCTTGTT
This sequence comes from Pulicaria dysenterica, assembly GCA_947179395.2. Lineage (NCBI taxonomy): Eukaryota > Viridiplantae > Streptophyta > Magnoliopsida > Asterales > Asteraceae > Pulicaria > Pulicaria dysenterica. The sequence goes on from OX359295.1 coordinate 51,128,975, forward strand.
ACCCAGGAACATGTTTTGTTCAAAACTTCTAATTTTTATTGGTAGTTTGTGTCAAATATGATTACAAAAATTACATGATTAAATTATTAATCTGATTCTTTGAATCAAATTATATAGAAATTTTCTTATCCTGCTATATTCCCTTTTTCTATTATCTGTTGATAATTTTGTAAATTTTCTAGGCAACAGTGAGACCGCCGGTTGTTGGAAACATGATGAAAGCTCTCTACTTCCAATTCACAGTAGGAGTTTTGCCATTATATGCTGTTGCCTTCATGGGGTATTGGGCTTACGGTAACGGTGCATCTTCTTATTTGTTAAGCAGCGTTAGCGGACCAGTTTGGGTGAAGACATTTGCCAATTTATCTGCCTTCTTTCAAACTGTCATAGCATTGCATGTAAGCTTCCAACCCCTAACTACCCTTTTCCCATTTCCAATAATGCAACTCTGACTGACCATATCCCCTAAATGGTTAACCAAGAATCACAATATAATATATATGTTTTTAGTTTCACCATGAAATTCACAATATTTTCATTTTTGATATTATGATGACAGTCATCCAAATCTTTGCTACAACAAGATTGATGTTACTAATTGATATTATGCACTCGGTACCAACTAAGCAAGTTATATATATCGTGTTTTTATAGATTTTTGCAAGTCCGATGTACGAGTATCTGGATACAAAATATGGAATCAAAGGAAGTGCGCTAGCCTTAAAAAACTTATCATTCAGAGTGGTGGTGAGAGGCGGTTACCTAACGCTAACCACCTTACTGGCGGCAGCACTGCCATTCATTGGAGACTTCATGAGCCTGACAGGGGCCATCAGTACCTTCCCACTAACATTTATACTTGCAAACCACATGTATCTGGTGGCAAAGAGGAACAAACTCACTTCTTTGCAGAAATCATGGCATTGGCTCAATGTACTTTTCTTTGGGTTCATGTCTGTTGCAGCAGCAGTTGCTGCATTGAGGCTTATTGCTGTGGACTCCAAAAATTACAGCATCTTTGCTGATATTTAGTTTGTAGGCTTCATTGTATTTTCATATTTAATTACTCTTCATTTAATACCTTTTTAAATAGTAATAATGTATACGAGCTGGTAGTATTTAATTCAGCACAAATAGTACACAGAGATAAGAAAGTGTAAGCTAAATTATCTATACAAGCATTTGATTCAATATAATATCTTAATCTCTTAGTTTTAAGAAATATCAAGTTTAGTTACTATTATACTATATCGAATAAAATAGACACCGACCAAATCAAATAGATTGAATTAGATGCTTATTACTAGGGGGTGAGATCAGTTCAAAAACCGGACCAGACTGAAAAAGACTGGACTGGACCAAAACCCTAAATCTATTAAAAACTAGGATTGATGTCTAGTTTGACGTTTTTTTCGGTCTATTGGTTGTTTTAAACATTGTATCAAACAAAACTGAAACGAAACCCGAAATCTATAAAAATCAAAGACCGAAGGCCGGACCAACCGAGTCTAGTCCAAACCGGTCCTACTTATTACCGTCTTAGGGGGCGTGCTGTGGAAGGTGCTATTGGAGCGTGATCCACCTCTCATGCTTTGAAGCTGGCGTGGCTCGAAGGATGTTCCAGAGTGATGGTAGGCGTGATACTCCAACCTTAAGCACATCATGTTGTTTTCTTTTTTTTTCTTTTCTTTCCTAAAAAAAGGAGTTAGTATTTGGTGTGATAGAGAAAAGGTTCAATATGATGGAGAAGAAAGGTGACATGACATATTGTGATAGAGCACAAGTCTTGTAATAACTAAACATTTCACAATAAAAGATTTTTAATGGAATGAAGTCAATGTAAATGATAAGATATTAAATACACATCAAAGATCATATGAGAAAACTACTAAATACAATATCTTTACTACTTTATAAACCATTTAGCCTATTCTTTTTAAGACTTTTTTAAGTTAAGTAGTACAACACATTTTGCATATATAACAATACATTAAAGCAACATTTTCAAACATTGAAATTATGAAAATTAATTAATTGTAAATTACAAAACAAACTAATTAATTACATTAATTTCAAATTATTGTAACCAATTATTATGATTTATTGCATATTAAATTGAACTCAAGTTTAGTTCAATAATTTATTGCTTTAAGGTATTATAAGTAATCTTTTAGTAATTGTACTACTTTATTAAAATAGTTTTCAAAAATTAATAAATATTTCTTTAAGGTATTAAATTTTTGTTGTGATTTAAATAATATTAAATTCAACATAAATTTTGTTAAAAAATGATTTTTTATAGTATATCTTGATTACTTATCTTAAATTTAGTCCTTTTAAAATGGTTTTAATATAGACAACACATATTATCGATAATCACACTATTCTTCTTTTAATTTTACTTCAAAAGTTACATTTTATCTCAAAAAACATATTTTACCCCGCCGCATCGCGCGGGTAAAACACTATATATATATATATATATATAACACAGTGATAAACTGAGCCGAGACTCTGATACCACTGTTGGGTTTTACAGGTCACAATTCATACTTAAGTTGTCCTGATTCACAACCAAACTGGTTTGAACCAACTCAGAATTGTACAGATATAACATAGTTATTATTCATTAAAGCAGAAATATATCTGGCAGCATTAACTGGGGAGGGCAGCATTAACTGGCAGCACTAACGGTGATGAAATCAACGGCTCAAATTTGGTCTTCCGTACTTTTTTTATTTCCTGGTCTCTTTTGAACCTCCCACTATATATATATCTCACATACACTCTGCCACACTTGATCCCCCCACACTCTCCATCCATGAATTCCACTTATCAAATCAACGGCTAAGATTGGTTCTCGCGGTTCTCGCACTAAAATCGGTTCTCAATGAAACCCTCCCCTATATATATATATAACGGTGATGAGATTAACGGCTCAGATTTGGTCTCCCGTACTTTTTTTATTATATATATATATATAGAGAGAGAGAGAGAGAGAGTGTGTGTTTTAACCGTGCGATGCGGCGGGGTAAAATATGTTTTTGGGATAATATGTATATATAGAGTGTGATTATTGTAAAAGGTGTGAAAATGTAAAAATGGTAAGAGGCAATCCTAACCGTCGGATTGCCATAAAATGTCAATTTCCGTCGGTCAAAATTGATGACATGGAAGGACGGTTTAATTGAGACGCGAGGACAAAATTGGAATATAATGATCAATTCAGTCACCCTAATACCGAGATATATGCTACGTGGCCTCTAGCAATCACGATTGTTTGGAAAACGGAATTCATACGATTAGTTAAATAGAAGACTGTTTTATCAGAAGGAAATGGTTTATCGGAAAGAAAAGGTACACACACTTCATTTATGTTATTAATTTAATATACAATAATATTGAAAAATGTGGAACTTCATTTATGTTAAAAATTGATGACTGCATATTAAATAATTGGTGAATTATCATATATTTCAAAAATTGAAGGATGCCCAACTTCATAATTTATTTTAAAAATTGATGATTGCGTAGTAAATCATTGATGGATTATCATATATTCAAAAATCGATGAATATATTATTTTGTTCGATTAAAATGATGAACACTGTACATATTCTTAAATCAATTTGTAAGGAGATATGAAACAAAATTAAACCAATATAAAGAAACTAGAGAGTGCTCATGAAAATCAGAAAGAATATTGGAGAAAAGGATAAAAACAGGCGGAAATACTTACCAACATAATATGGATTAGTTTGACTAATTAAATTTTATTAAATGCATCATAAACGATATAAAAAGTCTAATTTACCCTTTTTATAGTTTTTGCCACATGTCATCTTGTGAACGACTCTTACACATTTTACATTAATTCACTTTTTATTTGAATCAAATTCCATATGAGCTAAATCTGGGCTTGATCTATTTTAAATAAAATGGTATTTAAAATAAATTTAACTTAATTTTACCTCATAAGTTAATGAAATAGCTTAAGAAACAAGTCACCAAATAACTCTCTTCCCCACTCCCTGTTGGTTCGGCCGACCACAAAGGAGGAAGAAACCTGGTCGGTTTTTTTCTTGTTAGACGCACACACACACACACGCATACAAACAAACAAATTGTTTTGTTTGTGGTTGCTTGAGTAACTATGATATCATATTTTTCTTTTATATGATTAGTTTTTGAGACTGCTAAATCATAACCCTCTTTCAGATTTTTGGGGTTAAGTTGAGTTGATCGACTTCCAGTAACAATCTTAACACTTTTAAAATTGTACAACTCAAATAACATTATTTACAATATGTTTAAGCAATAATCTTAAACACTTTAAATGCTTTACAAAAAACTCTCCTGAATTTAATGACATTTTAAATGTTTTATAAAAAACTGTTTGAATTTAAATACACTTTAAATGTTTACAAAAAACTGCCCTGAATTTAATGACATGAATGGCGAGAGGTCGGAGGGAGCCAGGGAGAGGGTATTTTAAAAAAATTTAAAAACATTTATATATTATATAATATATAATTAAAAAATATTAACATTTCTAATTTGGTTTATTCGGGTTTTTCGGTTTGAAAAATTCTAAAATCGTAATCGAACCGAAAACCGTTTATGGTAATCGGTTTTGGTTTTTTAAACCGAACCGAAAACCGAATTTGAAAACGGTTTCGGCTTTTTCGGTTACGGAGCGGTTCGGATTACGGTTAAAGCGGTTTATATCCGAATTTTGAACACCCCTATGTCGACAAATGAAACTATTTTACCCCGCTGGATCGCGCGGGTAAAATACTAGTTTTATAAAAAGTGTTTATAGCCCAACGTTATCAGACGTTTTGAAAAACTGTTTCATAAGGTTATGGTAGTTTAGTAACCTGATAAACAGTACTTAAGTGATTGTTAAAAAGATTTCCTAAGCTCGCATTGGTACATATTGTTTGGTAAAATAATCATTAAATAGACTATTAAAAGGGTTAGCATAACATTAATGATTTATCTAATATGAATCAAACTATATATTTATGGGGACCAAATATCAAGTGACAAATCATACATAAAACGCCATGTGCCATGGTTAGATAACTGTTGTTTTCTAACAAATTATTTTGAACAAAAAAGAAATTCTTCCCCAATAAATCATATTTCGCCACATACTTCATACAATTAATCATTAACGTAACATTGCCTAATGAAAATAATTACCATGATATTTACATAAGATTTTAACCCAGGTAACTTACTATATTATGTGGTTGAGCATTTGGCCGGGTTTGGGTTTTGTTATAAGAGAGCTGACTACATGAACACAAACATCAATAAAAAAATGCAATGTTATAGATAGCTTTATGACTCAAATGATCACAAACACCGTATGGTCTCATTTTTAATCAACCTTTTAGAGATAATTGTACAAATGGTCCTTTAACTTAAAGATAATTGTACAAATGGTTCTTTAACTTAAAGGTTTCTATCATTTTCGTTCTTTAACTTTAAAAGTGGTAAGTATCGTCCTTTAACTATCATTTTCATGCCATTTTGATCCTTATTAACAGATTCCGTTATCTTTTTCTGTTAAAATAGGTAAAATAACCATCTTACCCTTGTATTTATATTTTATTGTTTTATTGTTTTATTTTTACTTATTTTATAAATTAATTAATAATTAAGAGTCAAAGTGAAAGTTCCAAGTCATCTCAGTCAAAGTTAGAAGTCAAAGTCCTCTCTTTCTTCTTCTCTCTCATTCCGTCAACTGGAAACCACCACCCACCACCACCAGCAACCACTTCCACGACCGTAACCCACCACCACCACAACCCACCACCACCACAGTCTGTTAATCGGAACACACACACACAAAATTCAGTCTCTGATTTTCAAACAAAAAAAAGAAACACAGAAATCTCTGGGATATGATTTTAAACTTCAAGATTTCCCAGTATGTGCTCCGTTTGCCTCATGCCTCTCTCTCTCCACATTAAAATCACCACCGCCGCCATTAAAACCACACGGCGGCGCTGTGCTCGGAGGTGGTGGTGGAGGTTACCGGAAACTTTTAAAGTTCACACATACCCACCGGCCACAACCAATGAAGCAACCATACAACTCAAATCGAAGATCTGAAATCGGAAAATCATCCATACACACACATACCCACCGGCCACCACCACCGAAACAACAATCAATGGAATTTGAAAATCAAATCGACCGCAACTCAGATCTGAAAAAAAAACCTTCAACCAACAACTCAAATCGAAGATCTGGTGGTGGCAACTCAAATCTGGTGGTGAAGTGCGCAGATCTGGAGGCGGCGGCGGTGCTCAAGCGACGGCGGTGGTGGCAGCGGTGCTCAAGGGGAGATGGCGGTGCTCAGTAAGGAGATTGCATGGTGGTCCTTGAAGAGAGAGCAGGGATGGTGGTGGTGGCGGCGGCGGGATGGTGGTGGAGGCGGCTGTCGATGAGAGGGAGAAGTGTGTGACCGAGAGAGGGAGGGAGGAGAGAGAGAGGGAGAGTGGTAGAGGAGAGATGGAGAGTGATTGCTGTAGAGACATATATACATTTTCTATTTTCTTATTTAAAAAGGAATATATATATATATTATTTCCCATAATTTATTTAATAAAAAGTTTGAAAAAATGGTAAAAAGACGAGAATACCCTTGACTTAACAGAGGAAACTAACGGCTAACGTTAGTAATGATCAAAATAGCATGAAAATAACAATTAAAGGACGATTCTTACCACTTTTAAAGTTAAAGAACAAAAATAATAAAAAACATTAAGTTAAAGGACCATTTTGACAATTAACTCAACCTTTTATAACCATAAGTCAAATATAATTATGTGTGTCAGTTCATCACATATTTATATAGCCATTTATCCAGCTGTACATATCGAAACATCAATGTTCACATATGAATGTAGAATAAATTGCATGTATATACAACGTTTTTGGCCTTTTAAGTTTTAACAAATCACCACGTTGCATATAGATATACAAAGCAATATAGGGATTTAAGTTATGAGTATTTGATCTTTGTAATTAGAAGTTTACAATTTAGAAAAGAGTATTAAGACCGTCGAAACACTCGTAATATTATACATTCATGCTTAGATATCATTATCTAGCTTAAACATGAGTTAAACAAGCAAAATCAACCATTAGTTTCCTGTAAGATCTGTCTAGTAACTAATTATGCGCCTATATTACTAATCCGAAAATCTTATTAATTTATTTCCATATCAATCCACCTTGACATGCATCACCTGTTATAAGCCGTGTTTTTTAGGCATATTAGAGATACTAAGCCAAATAAGCCGAATATATATAGCTATTTATTTAAGGATGGTAGTATATAACGAAACCAACTTACTTAGATCCACTAACCCCGGCGGTAAGCGATAAAAAGTAGGTTCCCTTGTTTAGACATTAGACATACGTAACCCAGTAAGAGCAGTCCATCGTCGGCTTTTTACAATCGATCGGCGGTTCGAAGCTGCTTCTCGCCGGCTGAACACCATTTCCACTCCGACCCCGTCGGTCCATTCCACCATCTCATCGGCGATTTAAGACAATCGTAGGCGGCGGCTTAACAAATCCTGGACCTGCGATTAGAACCCATCGACCTTGAGCTTTCAATCGACCAAATAAGGTTTGTTGTCTTGTCTTATGTTACCATTTTATTGTTCTTCATCTTCAATTGCTCTGATTTGTTGCGTTCTGATTCGTCGGCTGTACACAATCGACCAAATCAGTTTGGCCTTATGTCTTTGTATGCTTGTATTTGCCCTACTTTGTGGTTAAGTTTACAAATATTCGTGCTGCATTCTGATTCTTCACCTTCAATTGCTCTAATTAGTGGTTAAGTGTACAAATATTCGGCCAAATCAGTTTGGGTTTATGGCTGTGTAAGGTTTGAGAATTAAGAACTTTATCGTGAAAGTGATTTGGTTTATAAATTTGAGGGAAATAAACACACCCAACTAAATATTTTGATTTATAAACTTGAAAACATCATCAAATTTGGAAAATTACATATACTTGAAACAAAACCCATTACAAGTTTGAGGTTGTCTATTTCTCTCCAAGCCGTACCCCAACTCCGTTGTTTCAGTGTTCATTAAAAAGCTAAAACTGTGTAATTGACACTATGTCATGGTACCAAACTGCCTGTTTTCATTACTTTTTATATTGATATAATTATACAAATTTATATATGAGTTTGCTTTTGGTTTGTATACATGGCTTAAAAAACTCGATCCTCTAGTGATAATAGATTGTAGGCTTTCCCAAACTGTCTTCTTTAATTCACAAGACTATATGATTGTACTTATGGTTCCATTTAACAAGATTAGTTGTTCATGGGGAGATAGGTGAAATTGAGTTCATCTTACATTTACATTTCAGCTAATCTTCATTGGCTAGCCAGTCTAATGAAATTATCAGTTAAAAAAAATATCTTGATTACTTTTAGTAATTAGATAATGTTTGCATAATTAAGGTCTTAAGAAAGAGATCAAGTGTAGTTAGCCGTGTTTGCCACCAATTCAAGGAGATAACCAAGGCTAGAAGTCAGAAGTGTATATGATAAGATAATGAATGGATGGATATAATTTAACCTCCTCCTCTACTTACTTACTTATAGACCTAGCTACATACACAGCAATTATGCATGGTAGACTTCTTGAAACTTTACTTCTTGAAACTTTAGCAATTATACATAGGTTTGAAATTTGACGTAGCTTATTTTAAGAGAAGTGATCTCAGCCTTTTAAATGTACAAGCTCTGAAAACCGGGTTAACATTTGGCCCCCTCATCACACAGCTAACGAATTCTGAATCTGTGAACATTGCATCTTACTCTCAGCCATTGTCTGTTCGTCTACTCACATTCACGCTCATCCTCACGGCTTAACAATTATAAATCTCGAGGTAATTACATTTCCAACCCTAAAATCAAATTTGGTTGAAATTATAAGTAGTATATGGTTATTATATGTTATTTGGGTATACTAAGAGTTTTAGATTGGTTGAAAAGTTGAAAGTACAATTTGATTAATTATGATAAACTATGAAAGTACAATTTGTCATAAGGCTTTATGAAACATTGGTTTTATAATTTTTTTTTGTTTGGAACGGTTCAGAGGCTGTTCGTCATTCAATGAACCGTTTAAAAAAGTTGCACCAATTCATAATATAACCTCTAAACCATTTAAAATTATCGATTTTGTTCTATCAAGTACGTCTTCAATTATAAGAACTTATATCTTATTTTTTTGGGCAAATTGCGCGAAAATCCAACAAACTATGCCAAATTGCCATTGTATGCAGCCAACTTTATTTTCTATATAAAAAAATACACAAAACTTACAAATTTGGTTCATTGTATGCAAGTTACCTATGACAACCGGTTACCTCGCCAAAAATAAAAGAAAGTTGTTACCTAAAAATACAAACAACTTTCAAATTTTGTTCATTGTATACAATCAATGACCGGTAACCTGGTAGGCTGGTAATCAGGTTACCCATTGTAGACAATGAACCAAATTTGTAAGTTATGTGCATTTTTAGGTAGAAAATAAAGTTTATTGCATACAATGACAATATTGGCATAGTTTGTTGTATTTTCACTCATTTTGCCCTATTTTTGTATATGCATTTAGAAAGTCTTTAACTAGTTATATCTTGAGTGCGAAAAAAAAACCTTTCTGTTGTTTCAGAAATTACCAGTGCCTCGCTGCCACGGATCATTTAATAACCATATTTTATTGTATCTCAGTTCATGGGTTTTTTGATCCCTAGCCGTGACATGTAAAAAAATGTTGATACTTTTTTTTTAAATATCTCCTTCTATCTAAAGAATATTTTTAAAGGTGATTTCCGCTGGATGTTAAAGCATGGCTAAAGTTAGAGACCGGACTGAAGACTTCAAGGATGCTGTCAACAGGGGGGCTTTGTCTTTGGGATTTAACGAGGTTGGTTTTCATTAATCGTACTCAGCTTGTTTATCAGAGTTTAATATGATTTTCCTTGTAAAGTTATTTTAGTTTAATTGTTTTTTATCATTGATATTTGATCTGTTAATTTACAATGAAACCAAGTTTTAGTGTAGTTGCATGAATTTGACGATAATAGTATGTTGTTTCTGATGTGTGATTAAATTGACAGGCCAAAAGGGCTGCCCTTATGGCATCGTTCGTTATCCATAAACCTCATGAAAGATCACATTTCACTAAGGCTGCATTAAAGACGGTATACAAATCTTGATTACCATACAACTCTTAACCAATTTTTGATACAAACATGTTCTCTCTTCTTTGATTTCATATTTACTATTTTTTTAATTTATATGTTCAGCTAGAGAGCATTGGAACTTTAGAACAGTTCTTGATAAAGCATAGGAAGGATTATGTAGACCCTCACCGTACCACTGAAGAGGAGAGGGATAGCATCGAACATGAAGTAAGTTGCTAAAAGTATCCTGAATTGGAATATGATACAATTTGTTCCCATAAAGGAGGAAGTTTTATGACACTAGGCTTTGTAGTTTTTGTTGGTGATGGTGGTGTTAGAGTGGGGGGAGGGGGAGGGGGAGGGGGGGTTGGGGGGAGGCTGAGAATAAGACCTATGCATCACGAAGCTCACAACATTAGCTAAGAAAGTTGAAGTTTGAAACGTAATATACCCAATACCACCTGGATCTAAGGCCCATACAATGGTCTTGGGTTGAGAGCTTCAGTGTCAGTCCAAGACTATCTGCCTATCTGGTCTGCCCGGATTGAAAGCCATAAAAAGTCATTGTTATTTGGCCATAGCCGCACAAGTTGTGAAGTGTTGGGTTTTTTAAGTTACAACCAAATCGTTGTTGCAGAATGGAAGGTAAAAATACTTTCTTTAGTTTATAAAACCCCCAACCAGTGGTCTAGTTGATCTGTTAAAACTAATTATCAAACATAGGTTAGTTCAGCCAGTGTTTATCTTTCAGGACTCTTCAAAACACCCTTGAAAAGCTGCAGGTAATTCACACCTCTGCATTACTAGAACCATGCTGTTAGACCACGCCTTGCAAAATGCCGCACCTTATGAACACTTCCTTCTATTTTCTTCGGTTGAAAAATGGAAACTGAGACGTTGGATATGTAGGGTTTTCTGCCAATGACAAGGAGATGTAAGAGAGGAGAGGCTTTAGGGGTATTAGAATTTAGTCTAAATTGTAATTTAACCTCTTAAACATAATAAGGATGTCTACACTAAAAACTCTAGCTTAATTCCAAAGCTACGGTTAAATAAACCCTTAGTAATTATCTTTTAGACAAGCGAAAGGCCTTTGGCTCAACACTATTTGGTATTTAAAGTGACACCCTAGGTCTTGGGTTCAAGTCTCGTAGTTAACAAGCTGTAAATTTAGGAGGCGTGTGAGTTCTGATGTACAAAAATTTTATCTTTTAGACAGTTACCACTATTAATAATTAAACACTTCAATTATGAAACCTCAGTTAATTAACTTAATAATCAATTAATCGCGTAATATTTCTCCCATAAATGAAAAAGATAGTTAATTTTTGCTTTGATAATAAGAGTATTTAAATATTGTTATGTATATCTCCTCACACAATTAATTTATTATTTATATCTCCTCACATAATTAATTATCACATAAGTTAATTATTTACCTTTGCAAGTTTAACATGTTCTATAGGTGTGTGTCAGGATGACCTTTTAGTGTCTAATGACATCGGACACAGCGACTTAGTATTGTTGTCTATGCAGAAACCTCTGTCATAGAGATCTGTAAAGACAAGCAGGAACTGCATGGATAAGACTATAACAGATAGCTATATATACCTCTTGAACCCGCAACAACTTAGATGCCTCTTTTACTGCTTTGAAAAGTAGAAGGTTTCTCTGTTGGAATACCATCTCCCAATTAGCTGCAAACTCTGACTTCAATATAGTAGTAGCAGTAACAGAATATTTACAATAACCCAGCCTTGTATTATGATATTAGACTTTGTATAAAGCGACAACAAAACAGACCTCTTTGTACCATTTGAATCATCATAAGCACCACATGAATTCATATGGCAGCAGCCCGTTTCAATCTCAGAACCATTTGATCACTAAAACTGATAATCCAATCAATCCACCACCTGAAAAAGTAAGATGCATAAGCTTCAAAAAAATTTTTTTTTTATCCTTTATAATAAGTCTATAGGTAGGATTAATACTTAGCAATTAAAGGAAGAAAATCTAGCAATATGCAACCAAAAACAATCCCCAACTCATTAGAAGACAGGACATGAAATTCATATTCTATCAAACTAGTTTTCGAAAAACAAATCTGTTTGGTGCTCAGGTAACTACTCGCCTTATCCACCTTCTTTGATTCATCCATAACCATGAACTTGTTGTACACTTGTACCTTTATCTTATGACTCGTTATTGTCTACTTATCTTTCATTCATTTATCTAATAACCTCAATTACATGTTCTCAAAGTAATCTCATGTTCCTACATTCCAAGATTCTCATACCTCTGTAATAGGTTATTTTCTTTCTTAGCATAATCACCCACCACATCCATTTCTTTATATTTAGCATCCATCCATTTTTATCTTCATCCATGAAATCCATCTTCTCTAGCACATCTTAAACTTATTTTTTGGTTTGAATTCTTAACCCCTTATCTTCTCGTCAATAATATTACTATATAACTATACAAGTTGTAAGGATCAATCACACACAAAAGCAAATAACCGAAATGTAGAAAGAATAAAGAACACGAGTGAATTAACGTGGTTTGGTCAATATTGCTATCAACCTACATCCATGGGAGCAACTAGGGTTATCTTTTCATTGAGGTGCTACAATGTTTACATGTACAAATGAGATCAGTTTATAGAGAAAACATGATTAGGGTAACCGTCTAATTATGTAAACCAGATCAACTTAATTATGGAAACCAGTTCATCTAATTTTGGAAACGAGATCGGAGCAATGAAACTATGGCCGACCGAACCCTGCTACTTCTCCCGTCTCTTCTTGGCTTGGCCAAGTGGGTTGAAGCCAACATCCTAACATGAGTTCCCATCTTTTCCCTTACCCTTTGTATCTTATATTATGCGTATGCAAACATAAGTTTATCATCAGCCATTAGCTAGCATCTATGTTCGGGAATAATGACTAGTGATGAAGTTGTTAACTAAAGGTGGCAATTTTGACCCGTTTACTTATGAATGGGTCACTTTGCATTGTGTTTCATCTCAAGCACACAAAATTAAATAACCAATGACATTTAATGCATACAACCCATGACTAATTTTTCCCAAGATTTAGGGTATTTTTGGCAGGAGCGTTTGGAAGCTGGAGATTTTAATCGTAGCTAGAAGCTCGAGCTTTTATTTGTATAAAATGTTTAACATAGTAGTTGTAACTGTAGCTAAAAAGTGTAAAATGACATAAAAGGGTAGAACTAAAAGTTAATGGTAAAAGCAATTAAAAAAGAATGTCATCAAGGGTATTTGTGTAATTTTGCGTTTTAAAAGGTCTTTCGAGTAGCTTTTCATTTTGGAGCCTTTTCTTTTAAAACTAAAAACTTAAAGCTGGCTAGGAGCTTGTTTCCCAAACTATAAGCTAAGAGCTCGCTGCCAAACATGCCTTTTATTTTGTATTGTAATAACATTATCCTTCTAATTGTTATTAACGCATTCATTACCTATAAAATTACGGACACAAAATTTCTGTGTGGGTGGATACTGGAGACTGAAGACAACCCAACCAGGCCCATTTTGATCTGTGCTAAAATTTGACCCATTTCAACCTGAACCTGTCAGCAGACCCGTCCATATTGCCACTACCTTTAAACATCACTCTCTTCTGCAGGTTAGCATTTTTGTTAAAGCCTGTAAAGAACAGATAGACATTCTGAAAACTAGCATAACAGATGAAGAAGTGAATTCAAAGAGCTGGCTTGGCATTAGGGGTGACAATGTTAATGCTGATACTATTGCACACAAACATGGAGTGGTATGTATATCTTTTCCCAAGCACCCTTTATCCATATATTGGTGGTGTTCGGATTTGCTTTCTTAAACTGATTACAAATAATTAGAATAAGATAATTGGCTCTAACAAAACATGCTAGGAGATTGTGTTTGGATGATCTTCATTCAGTTGTTTAAAGTTTTAATAATTAGCTAATTGGGAGATGGCTGCTGCTTGAAGTTATAATTAGATAGTTTTTTGAGTGTTTGGCAAATTCTGATCATTTAATGAACAGATAGATAAAAGAAATATTTGGCAAATTCTGATCATAAGGAACAAATAGCTGAAATGATAAAAAAGAGTTTCTTATTAGTTTAGAAGATATATAATTTTTTCCCTCCACAATATTATAAGTTCATAACAATAACAATGATAATGTGTGTGAAATACTGAAATCAGCTGTGTTGCAGCTAGTACGAATTTGATTGTTTAGACCCAAAAATAATAGATAATTATAATCAAAATCACTTACTCCAAACACCAAAAAATGCTTATTGCGATTTTAAATCCTGTTAATCAGATAGTTTAATATGGCAAATGCAACACTCGATAGAAGTGCCTATCAGTGATTAGTTTACATTCATGTTGCTCTGATTCCAGGTTTTGATATTAAGTGAAAAGCTTCATTCTGTGACATCACAGTTTGATCAGCTGAGAGCCATACGCTTTCAAGATGCTATTAATCGAGCTATGCCCAGAAGAAAACCTAAGCGGGCTTCTGTGAAAACATCTACTGACGTCTCTTATTCTAGCAACAATCTGGAGTCAAGGGAACCAACCAGTTCTGAGACTCGGGACCCTGGTGAAATCCAAGCCGAACCCATGAAAATCCAGCAGCAACTTTTAGATGATGAAACACGTGCTCTTCAGGTATTTTATCATCAAATCAAATATGGCGTTTTAATGCAAAATTAATGAAGCAGGCAATTTTCAACCATGTTATTAATAAAGTGGTTGATCTTTTTTGTTTCTCAACGGCAAATCGCGTGCACTTGTGTTGATTAAATGTGCTTTTTGGGTTATGTTTTATCTATAACATGTCAAATAGGTAAAATGAAATAAAATAAAAAAAAGCTAAAAAGGAACACATTCTGCCACCTCTAGAAGTTATGGTTAATGGTTGAGCAACATAACATGGTTCAGGTAGAGTTGTCAAGTCTTCTTGATGCTGCCCGTGACACTGAAACCAAGATGGTAGAGATGTCAGCTTTGAATCATCTCATGTCAACACATGTCTTGCAACAGGCTCAGCAAATAGAGTATTTATATGACCAGGTTAGCATTTTTTGTAATTGCATTTGCTTCCGTTTGCTATTGATACAGTAGTAAAAAGAATTAATCTGCTTTTAGCTGGAGTAAACATTCAAGTATTACTAGCTGGCTACTCACTTAAAGATTCTTTACATTTTTTTGCATATATAATTCTCCAAAAACAGTGATATGCATAAAGATCCATTTTCCTTTTCAATCTGTACCTTACCTTAACAATCCAACGCCCTTCCATTTGTCTGAAAATGTTTAGGTCAAAATCTTATGGAATTGTGATGTTATATTGGACTTTATTTGAGAAAAACAATATATTTTTAGGGGTTTTTGGGATTGCTAATTAGAACAGCTCATCTGCATATTGCAAATTTGCAATTGGAAATAATTGCAATTTGAAATAAGGTGGTGTTTGTTTTAGAAGATGTAAGATGTCTTACGTCTATTGTATTATTCCATGTCTGTGAGAGATGTGGTCTAGGCTAAAATGTATGCGAGAGGATAAGTGGTATTTAATCACTTCCAAAAATACGTTGAAACAGATCTCATAGCAAACAGCCTTGTTTAAAACATATGTCCAGCCGCAGACTTTTAAAAAAGTAAGTACTTATCTTAAAAAACAAACAAAACCTAAGTTCGGGTAAGCAACTTATTAACTATTAAGTAATCGGATAAGCAGTTTGGATAAGCAATCTCAAATATGACTTTATTGATGTATAAAAATCTTATAAGCAGTTATAGTATGCTAATCTCAATCATATGTTGAAAGGTGGTAACACAAGATTGATGTAATTTGTATATATATATTTATAGGCTGTTGAAGCAACCAAGAATGTAGAGATGGGTAACAAGGAACTGACACAAGCCATCCAGAGAAATAGCAGTAGCAGAACATTTTTGTTGCTTTTTCTAGTTGTGCTTACCTTTTCTGTTCTCTTTCTTGACTGGTACAGTTAAAAATCCACACCAATGAATTAACCAGCATTCATTCATATATGCATGCGTCTGTTTCTTTTTTCTTTTTCAAAAAATATATATATATTTTTTACTTACGCGAGGCACTGTTTCTGCTAATTTCTGTTAAACATGAACAGACAAGGGAACATTTAATGATAGATTTTATATTATTTATTCTTTCTGTAATGAACTCCTATGACCTATGCGTGCGTTTGCAAGGGTTCATTAGTTCTATAATAAAAGGTTCAAAACGTAGCATGTTTCACTATAATCTGTATTTTTGGATGTGTGGTTTTCATTTCTTAGTATTTTAAAGCGAGTGTTAAATTATTTGACTAAACTTATAGTTTTTTTCTTTTCTTTCTAAAACTGTTTATCAGATATAGGTTTTCTTTATCTTATGGAATATTGTTTTGCCCTCAGTTTGTGTTATATAACAGTAGGTTTAAAACATTAGAGTTGTATTCAATATAGTCCATGTTTTTTGTGTAGTCCTGAGGGACAAATCTCAGCCGTCCAATCAACAAAGTATTTTCCGGCGAACCCACCGTCGGATCATCGTGATTTTTGGTGAGGGTGATCGGTTTTAACTCCCCTACAAGACTATGGAGCCTGATCATCCTCACGGTCCTCCATTAACGAGAAATCGAGCAAAATCCGACCACCATGGCCGCCGATCCAAAATCCGACCACCACGGGCGGAGTTAATGGTGGTGGCGCACATGGTTCAACTCGGTTTGATGAGAGGAGTCCAGATCTGGTCTCGGATTCGTCATTGGATGCTTCAAAAAAAGATCCGGAGTTTTATGTTGTAACACCGCAAAACTCAAGCCAATTTTTTTTTTAAATTACAGCGGAATTATTGCAATAGAAAATAGTAAAGATAACAACATCCTCAAAACCTATACTGTTCAGTGACACAGTATATCGTTTGGTGTTACAAAAGAGTTCACAAAGATGGCTCATTTCTAAAACATAATATCAGAGAGACGGTCAAACTTCCCCTGTACAAACAACCACCTACCGAAGTTCACCAAAACCTGCAACAGAGAGTTAGGGTGGGGAATTAGCACAAAGCTAAGTGAATGGAATTTAAGCCACAAACAGCAATAGCATAATCACAACAATCACCACGGAAACAAGACACACAAGGACTACCCAAGAGCGGGGCACCACGTATCATCAGAGGCACGGCGGCTCTGCAGAGCCTGTAACCCATATGCCGGCCAAGCATAGGTTTACCGAGACTGCCTGCTAACTGGCACAGTTAAACCCCCTCTGCTGCAACAAATGTAACAGGGGTTGAACAACCGCACAACCAGAAGCAAACGAGCCTAGCCCACACAAACCGGCTAACCTCCCTCAAAGACAGCATGCGCACAGTAATCTTCACCGCGCACATATCTTGGACTCGATTGCAATCAATTAACATTCCAATTAAACAATCAATATAAGTTTCCAATCATCGCACATTCATAGTGCCAACCATCATACCATCATAATCTCAATCTTCGTATAATCACAATACCAATCTCCGAACCATCATATCAGATTAAGCAATCTATCGCATGATTAAATAAATGAATCCAGATAATCCTCATAATCATAACTAATACAACCAGTGAGTTAAAGTCCACTCACCTGTCCTCAAAATCCACACTCAGTCGTCTTATATTACTGAGTCTTTGAGTCCCCTGAGAACACAACATAAATAAATTAGTATCTCAAATCATAATTAACTTCAAAAGTCAAGTTAATTCGCAAACGGGTCAAAGCTTAACAGTTATACCTAACATGTATAACCAACACGAAATACACTCAAAATCATTTAGAATATCTTTATAAGTCATAAGCAGCATGCAACAGTCAACAAAACATGTTCAAAGTACAGATTTATCCATTTAGCTCGCAAACGGGTCAAACCCAACCCGTTAAGCTTAATTTACCAAATCAACTTGAAATATATCAAAAACCATTTAGGAACTCTTCATATATCATATGAAACATGTAGCAATCAGCGGATCATAAACTCAAGCCATCTAATACCGTTTCACGAATTAAAGTATGCAATTAGCATGTAAAGTCCAATCTTGAAGCATCATTAGTCAACTCTCTCATATATACCACATAATCAGAACATAATCCACTCTAATCCTTTTAACTCTATCTATATATGATTTGAATCATGTAGCAATCAATAGAATGCTTACAATTCACGTCTAAGTTCATTTCCAAATTTCAAGTAAGCATCAACACCATATAATCTTTATAAATAGAAACGGACATGCTAGACACCTTATTAATATCAAATATGCATCTAGGGACCATTACTAATCATATGAATTCTGTGGCAATCAAAGGAACACGTAAACATTGCATCCGAGCTCATTTCTTAGAATTAAAGTGAGCAATTATTCATTCATAAATTCATAATTAACTCAAGACAATTCTAATCATGGTTCATCATCAAAAGTACCTCAAATATAACATATGGGTCATATTATAACTAAATATGAAAGCCAAGAACTAAACACCAAGAAAATCGCGACCAAAAACGAAGCACAAAATGTTAGCAGCACAGACCACGCGGCCCGCGTGAGACGCGGCGCGGCCCGCGTCAACTCAGCAACATCAGCTATTCTTCCTGTTCGATTCCAGCAGCCTTGTAACTCACAAATTACTTACTTGCAGGTCTGATATCTCGATTTTAAGCATTCTAAACATCATATAAACTACCAATAACATATATACTAACAATAAAACACATTTAAAATCATTCAAACAAGAATTATTAATTTCAAGTTTCATCCTCTTCATCTCCATTAATGGAGTTTGGAGCTCACATCCAGCAAATCACGAATCATACATCAAAGTCATAACAAATCAGTATATAAGTATCATAAAACATACCAAAACATCAAACCCACATCATTTTAGCCAACACCCAATTAATCACACAAACCCTAGAAATCAAGAATGAGTTTACTAACTAAAACACATAAAGAGCTTGGCAAGAATCATGGCATACCTTCAAATTCAGTAAATCACTACTTGAAACAAAGAATCAATGTTGGCCTGTTGTTGTTCTTGAAGAAGAAATGAAAAGAACACAATACATGGAAAATACAAGCTTCAACAACAAGCTTTATGGCCAAAGTCAGTTCCTGGGGTTTAATAAATAAACACACAGTACAAATACTGCTATCTGACATACGAAAGCCTAAATAAAGTTGTCCTACTCAATTCATAAACAAGCAACGAGGTATTATACGGGACCCTCGTGTAAAAACGAATCATATGGTCCATTAACATATAAAAATATTAAAACTAATATTTTCACCTCATACTTCGCGGTCCAATTAAATCATCAAACAAACATCATTTAAAATAACAATTAACTATTCAATTAAATAAACAAACAAATATAAATAATAAATAAATAGTTTACCTTCGCCACGTAAACTACTAGGCTCGATAGGAGGATGTTATATATGTCTCAGATCCGGCGCCGACGAGGCCAAATTCGCCGGCTGCCGGAGTTGTTCAGGGTGGGGATGGTGGTGGTTCAACTCGGTTTGATGAGAGGAGTCCAGATATGGTCTCGGATTCGTCATTGGATGCTTCAAAAAAAGATCCGGAGTTTTATGTCTCAGATCCGGCGCCGACGAGGCCAAATTCGCCGACTGCCGGAGTTATTCAGGGTGGGGATGGTGGTGGCTCAACTCGGTTTGATGAGAGGAGTTCAGATCTGGTCTCAAATTCGTCATTTGATGCTTCAAAAAAAGATCTGGTTGGCGGCGGCGGTAGTGGTGTCCGACAGTATGCAATCACATCTGATTGTGGCTTCAATCACATGTGATTGCGTCGCCGGAGGTGATGGTCGGTGGTGGTGGTTGGCGGTGTGCAATCTCATGTGATTGTGGCTTCAATCAAATGTGATTGCGGCGGCCGGAGGTGGTGGTCGGCTGCTGTGGTGGTGGCCGGAGGTAATGGTCGGTGGTGGTGGTTGGCGGTGTGCAATCACATGTGATTGTGGCTTCAATCAAATGTGATTGTGTCGCCGGAGGTGATGGTCGGTGGTGGTGGTTGGCGGTGTGCAATCACATGTGATTGCGGCGGCCGGAGGTGGTGGTCGGCGGCTGTGGTGGTGGCCGGAGGTGATGGACGGTGGTGGTGGTTGGCGGTAATCACATGTGATTGTGCTTCAATCACATGTGATTGCGGCGGCCGGAGGTGGTGGTCGGCGGCAGTGGTGGTGGCCCGAGGTGCTGGTGGGCATTTGACTTTTTTTGATCATGTGGCTGAGATTTGTCACTTGAGACTACACAAAAACTTTGGACTATATTGAACATTTCTCTAAAACATTAATAGTTTCTTGTGGAATATGTAGAAAGGAGGTTGAAATCACTATTTTAGATGCTTCGGATTTATACTATTTACTGTAACTTTTTTTTTATTAAAAAAGTCTAAATAACTTAAAAGACATAATGTTCTTAACCGCAACATTCATCACTAATCTATACTACTATATAAACCATTTAACACTCTCTCTCCTATCAACTTTTAAGAACTTCTTAAAATTATGTCTATCTCTAATCTCCACACTTCTTTTTATCTAAATTAATCTCATCCACTCAATTTTTAACCATTTCTCTCCTAATAAATTTTAACATTTGTTTATTTAAAATATATTCTATTATTAACATACTCTCTTATATAAACACAATTATCCACCCACATTAATATAATTTTAAAAATCTTATTAACTTCTCACTCGTTATTTCATAAATATAAATCTTTTTTTAATTTTTTAATCTTTTTTAGAATTTAATTTTAATAAAATAGTTGATACAAATATAAGAAAATTTGAAAAAAAAACTGACATGTTGCTGAAAGTTTTTTCGGGACGTTGAATTACGTTTTACATCCTTGAAAACGACATGTTGTAAAACATAAACTATTTACCGTCGCAGCATTGCGCGAGTACACTGCTAGTGTTAATATATATAACAATCGAGCTAAAGACTAATCTTCTTTTTCATATGGAAAACAAAATATATAAGCTAATATATTTATAGAAAAAGATAAAAGCTACTATTTAATTAACTTTTTTTAACATTCAGAAAAAAATGCTTTGTGTTTTTCTCCTCATAATCTTATAAGGTCATATATGTGAAAGTAATAATAGTAGTAGTAGTAAATTTCTCAACTTGGAATAATAATATATGTGAAAGATAAAAACAATTTGGAAAGAGCTTTATAAATGGTGGGGTATGGAATTCAAAGAAGACAACAATCTGAGAGAAGCATGTAATAGAAATTTCTCAACTTGGAAGCAAAATCAGCAACAGATGTGGAGTGCAGCAGTAAAATCAGTTGCATATGGAGTCTGGAAAAGTAGAAATGAGTTTATTTTTAAAGGGAGAAGAAAAAGCAATGATGGTATATTTTTTAAATCTCAAATCTTCTTGCTTCAATGGGTCCAAGGCTGGATAAAGAAAGGCAAAAAAATATCATGGAAAGAGGAGTTTTTTGCCAAAGTGGTGTTTTTTTAAAACATATTTACCAAATAGGTGTAGTTATAAACATATTTACTAAATAGGTGTTCTTTTTTGTTTTTATTGTTTTTTAATTGTTTTTTACTGCTTTTAACTGTTTTTTACATATTTTTAACTGTTTTTTACAGCTTTTTTAAACTGTTTTTTATAACTTTTTTACTGTTTTTAACTTTTTTTTACTGCTTCTTTTTATACTGTTTTTTACACTGTTTTAACTATTTTTTATTTTTTTTACAACTTCTTTTAACTGTTTTAACTATTTTTTACTGTTTTTTTACAGCTTCTTTTAACTGTTTTAACTATTTTTACTGTTTTTTTACAACATTTTTTTACAGCTTCTTTTAACTGTTTTAACTATTTCATCGTTAGTATTGTTTAAACAATTCTTATGATTGTGATAAAATGTATCAAACAATTGTTTCGATTATAATATAAGATAGATAAAAAAAACAGTAAAAAAATAGCAAAAAACAGTATAAAAAACAGTAATGTAACAGTAAAAAAAGCTGTGAAGATACACTAAAAAACAGTAAAAAAATGCTGTAAAAAACAGTAAAAAATAGTTAAAACAGTAAAAAACAGTTAAAAGAAGCTGTAAAAAACAGTAAAAAATAAAAAAACAGTTAAAACAATGTAAAAACAGTATAAAAAGAAGCTGTAAAAAAACAGCAGTAAAAAAAAGTTAAAAACAGTAAAAAAAGTTATAAAAAACAGTTAAAAAAAAGTTGTAATAAAACAGTTAAAAGCTGTAAAAAAAATAGTTAAAAGCTGTAAAAAAAATTTAAAAGCAGTAAAAACAATTAAAAAACAGTAAAAACAAAAAAGAACACCTATTTGGTAAATATGTTTATAACTACACCTATTTGGTAAATATGTTTTAAAAAAACACCTCTTTAGCAAAAAACTCTGGAAAGAGTGGCTACTACATCCAGGTCAAGTGTGTAATGATTCATGTGTTTTTTAAATTAAGGTTGGTTATGAGTGTTTTTCTGTAAATTGGTATCTATCTAGCAAGTTGGCATGTAATTAGACGTGAACTGTACTCATTCGTTTATGGGATTCTCTATACCTTATAGAGAAATTCCATATATATTTTAATGAAATCTTTGGCTTTGCAAAAAAAAAGTAGTAGTAGTAAATTAAAAAGATAAAAAGAAAGGTAAAAAAGATTTCAAAATATTAAAGGTAACAAATGTAGAGTTGTAGAGGTAAAATCCAACAAAGTTACCTATATCTAAATGAAAATGAGAACCATTCGAACTAATCATAACATAGAAGACTACTTCATTCTTTAGATTTTTAATCTCACATTAATATTATAATCATACTTCTAATAAATAATAAAAGTAAAATATTAAAAATAAGGTAAACAACTCAAATAAAGAAAATAAAAGAACGAAAGAAAAGGTTATGTTCCATTTAAAGAAAAAAACAAAGAAAGGAAAAAAAGGAAAAAGAAAGAAACAAACAAAAACAATAACAATGTTTCGAACTCTTGACTTCCAAGTTAAAAGTAAAATGCACTAACCACTACAACTAATATCAATATGTTATTTAGCTTTGCATGACTAAAATATTTATGAAATTAAATATTATGGTACTGTTCATTCTTCCTGATTATTAAATTTAAACGAGTTGCTTTATATCCGCGTTTTAATGTTTTATGATGGGGTGCTAGGTTGTATAAAATATAGATACTAGCATTTAAACGTACACATTTAAAACAATTCTTATTTAAACACTTACGATTGGAATGCTCTACTAGTTTAAGTTTAAATCGATAAAAGTTCTATTTTCTATATGCTTTAGCAGAAAGAAAAACTCGCATTAAACTATTCTATCTTATTAATATAAATATAATAATTAAAGATTTAAATTATAGTATTTAAAAATATCTTTAAAAAAGAAAAAGAATCGTCATGTAAATTAAGGCAGAGAAGTAATTCTGATTGTTATCATCTAAAACCTTATAATTAGAATTTGAAAATATAATATTAAAAGTTTATATAAAAATAAAAGAGAAAAAAGTTCTCATATAACATGTAAGTAAAAAGTTAAAAAGCAAATAAAATTAGTTGTTAAAATATATATATAAAAAAAAACAAAATATATACTTGTGATTTGTGGGCTTATAGGAAATACCTCATAATTTTTATCTATACTATTATATACATAAATTCTAACCCTTTCTTCCGTATTTAACTTTAAAAGTTTTTAGATTTTAATCAAGACAAAAATTTAACTTTATATTATATCTACAATAATCTTATTAATTTAATCTTTAACCATTTACTTTCTCCTAATTTATTTGAACTTTTCATTTATTTTAAATATATACTCTTTTACATTCCTACTAACACACTCTTCCACACCAACACAATTTTACATTCATGTTAACACAATTCCTAGTATTTTATCATCTTTCACTTTACTTATTTCATGAATATAATTTTATTCTTATTTTAATGTTTTTAAAATATCAATAAATTCAAAATTAATTAAATAGAATGGAAATAAAAGAAATAGAAAGAGATACGAATAACTTATTTTTATATTCTTAAAATATCAAGTTATAAAAAAACAAAAAATAAAAAATAAAAAAAACTTTTATCGCTATTCGCTACAGTATTATGCTGAAACACATGTTTGTTTGTTGGACCTAGGAACTCCTTGGCCCATAAACGTATATGTATTGTTCTTAAATTAGCCCATCTATAATCGATTTGTATATCAGACTTTAGGGTTTATAGTCTTCTTCGCTGCAAGCGTCGGCTAATCTCTGGTGAAGCAAAAATGGTGAAGGGACGCCAAGGAGAACGTGTCAGGTAAATTGTTTGTCCGAAAACCCTAAAACTTCAATCGATCATCTGTTACAGAACTCGATTTTAGCTGACATTCATTTCGTTGTTTCAGACTTTACACCAGAGGAACGATTCTCGGTTACAAGAGGTAAACTTTGTTTATGATGCATTAGATGTTTATCGATCGCATCTGTGGTTTATATTCTTACATCTTTGAAATCGGAAGATATTGAATGTTCGAATGATTTTGGATTAGGTCGAAGTCGAACCAGTACCCAAATACATCGTTGGTCCAAGTTGAAGGAGTGAACACGAAGGAGGAGGTAGGATGGTACCAAGGGAAACGTTTGGCGTACATCTACAAAGCTAAGGTGAAGAAGAATGGATCACATTATCGGTGCATTTGGGGCAAAGTTACCAGGCCTCATGGTAACACTGGTATTGTCCGTGCTAAGTTTAAGTCCAATCTTCCTCCTAAATCCATGGTAACAACGCAATTAGTCAATTACAAATTAAACTTGCATTATTTTGCTATGTATTTTCTGTAAAATTTTGATATTTTGCTTGCAGGGATCTAGGGTTAGGGTGTTCATGTACCCAAGTAACATCTAAGGTAATACATTTTATCTATAAATGTGTGTTTGTCTTCTTTTTGGTCTTTGAATTGAGTTATTGCTATGTTCTTTCTGTTAAGTGTAAATTTTATTCTGTTCCACTATATGATCTCCATAAAAAGTCTATCATGCCTTGCTTTCTAACATTTCAAGATTTGCATTTTGTGTTTATTTTTTTTTTTTCGTTTTGGTAACTGAGAATGCCTTGCTTTCATTAAGCTTTTGGAAACTACTTATTTGACCCATGGAGATTATACTATTTTAGACTTGTAAATATCTGATTAATATACAAAAACTTGTTAAATTGTTTTTCTGAGCAAACTCTTGCAATGGAGTCCATGTATTGACTATAACCTTCTATGTTTCATCTATCTTATGCCTTTTGAAAATTGCAATTGATACACATATTTTCTGATACAATTACATCTAGTTTTAGATGGAGGGGCAAGAATCATTTGAGCTGTAGATCATGCTTTTGTGTGCAAAGTGACTCAAAACCATAGGTTCTAGACTTGAAATTATCCATGCAATGTTCAATACCGAGGCTTTTGAACATTTATATAGATGACTAAAGGCAATAGATAATTTTTTTTTAACTATGGCTTATTACAATTTTCTTACAAATTTGCAGTGTTTGTTGTTTTTACGCTCAGCTTTGTTAATTCTGATCTGAAAACTCATTAATACGCATTTTCTTCCATCACCATGAATATGTATGTTTGCAAATCTAAGAGTTTATGGGTTGTCATGTTCCTGTCAAGATTAAACAACTAGCCATTTTTGTAAATTTCTTTTTGAGCTGTCACCAAGACATATTGAATCTTATGTGAACATTTTGTGTTGCAGTTTTGTAGCCCCAGAGATGAAGAGATCATTGCTGGTGCTTAAGTGGTTTTCTATAACAATTTTGTTATCTTTGTCTTTTGTGTTCATGGATTATTATTAGGAGAGCTGTGACTACAGACACAAGTGATTGAATTTATGTTGATTTTAGTTTACATCAAGCAGACCCTGGAATGAATTTTGGGTGTGTTTGTTTTAGCTTAGGAATGCTTATAAGTCCGGCTTAATTTGCAAAAATCAAGAGCAAGCACTTTTTTACAGGCTGAACGAGTCTGCTTGCTGGTTGCTGATTTATTCTCTCTTATCAGGGTCAAGTTGTTGGTTGATGCTTAAACCTTTAGTACATATTCTAAGGTTGTTTGAAGCAAAAGAAATCAGTTCACATCC
Source organism: Pulicaria dysenterica (assembly GCA_947179395.2). Classification (NCBI taxonomy): domain Eukaryota; kingdom Viridiplantae; phylum Streptophyta; class Magnoliopsida; order Asterales; family Asteraceae; genus Pulicaria; species Pulicaria dysenterica. Next base: position 51,155,443 of record OX359295.1, read on the forward strand.
ATTACTAAAGCTAAAAACAAGCCTAATCGCCTTAAACATTGCTTAAATTGAAGCAAAGTGGTATAAACTTACAAAAGTAAACATGAGGGTTGAACATAATACAATGAATCTCTTGCATAAGCACCCTTAAATGCCACCTTTTGTAGTGTCTCTTTCTAGAAGGAGCTTTCATACTCTAGATACTTTCTTTCTCGCTCTAGATTTACATAGAGAGATTGGTTGAATTGTTATGGCAAGTCTAAGATGTTATAAGACGTATTAGAGAAACTGCACCAATTTTCCACACAAAAGAGAAATGAAAGTGTGGCCTTGTAAAGCCAGCACCAAATGAGCACTTTGATAATACCATTACCATACTACCATGTTCAGTGTTTTTGGACATGTTCAACCATATAATTATTTTAACAACTAATTTTCTCTTGATTACTATAATTATAAATATTTTCAGTATCAGTTATTAAACGTTTTAATGATTAAATCGTATTTTATTAGTTATCCTAATTTAAATGATTGACGTAGAAAATGTGGTAATTCTTTTCCCTTATCTTTATTTTTGATTTTGATACTTGTCTTGACTAGGTATGAAGATTAGTCAAAGGATATAAAGCCTTATCTTTTTTATTTATTTTTATTTATAGTTGACGGGATTAGTAATCACACGGTGTTTATTTTGCCAACACACTTAAAAATGTATTGACTTGTATTTTAAAATGTGTTGGCGTGTTGCAACTGGCTTTCAAATCCTTAAGTAATCTCGAATGGTGTTTAAGCCAACATAATTTCAAATTTATGAAGTTTTTTTATAGATGATTGAAAATAGGGGGTATTTGGGGGCTTTCTTTAAGTGTTTATTTGGTTATTAACTTCTTTTTATTATATTAACCATTTTAAGTATATTGTAAAGTATCTTTCTTATCTCAGTATAAAGCCTTTGCTAAAGAAGTTAAAAGCAGGAATAAACAACGTTTGGATTTTGACAATGCAACTTTGGTTCCGTAACTAAGAGTGTTTGTATTGGTTACCTCCTATCAAATCTATCACACGTTTACATCAACTTTTTTTTCCTATCACTCAACTCCGTAGTGGTTATTTTCTACCACACCAAATTTTAGGACCCACTTAATACCCACTAACCAATCAAAAATTATATAAAGAGACTTTGGACCCACAAAATTTGATCACTTAGCCACTCCTTGTGTGATATTCACCCCTCAAACTCCACCACCACTTAGCCATGGAGTGACACTTCTTCCCACCACTCAAGTGATGATACTAGTCTACCACATACCCCTTTAACCTCCTCCCACTGCTACTACTCTAATGATATTGATTCCGAAATCGATAAAATGTGCCTTTCAAAAGAATATATATATTAATTGTGTGTTGCGGATTTGAGTTTGAGCGTTTTTTTCCTATCAAAATACGAAACGGTCATGAAAATAGTTAGATCGCGTATATTAAAGAATACTCTAACTTTCTCATGAAACATGTTAAAGTATGAAATCCATTTTGGAAAAAAAAAATCCTAGAGACTTTGTATATGAAGCTCAGAAATTGTGAAAATACGGTAAAAGGACTTTGTATATATGTTTTTGTTTAAAGAATTTGTAGTCATTACTTTAATCGGTTAGCATCACACTCCTACTACTTAATCTATTATCTATCTATTCGTCACTTCTACCATACCGTTGTTAGTTAATTTGAATTAGTAGAAAATAATTCCCACCGCGATATGGTTAAGGTCAACACTTCTTCACCACTTTCACCATCGCAAACCATCTTAAAATCTTAGATGATCAAGTGCGATTGTTACTTATAAACACTTATGTTAACAACAAGCCGTGTATTTCTTAGAACTACATAAAAGGTGATACTTTGACTATATGCATCAAGGACAACACTTTCTTTTAAAGAAAAGGCAATACAAACTCTTTGACCTAAATAAAATTGCTACATGTGAGAGATAAAGTGCACTAATTGTCAATCATCTTAGAAAGAATTTTAAATTGCTACATCTTAGAAAGAATTTTACTTCAATATTTATAAATTGTCAATCATCTTAGAAAGAATTTTAAATTGCTAGTGCTACATGTGAGAGGCAAAGTACACTATTAGACTTATAACTAATATTACAAATTGGTGATCATGCTAAAACGAATTTTGCGTTCATGAGACATTTGATAAAATAATTTTGTTTGTATAGGAAAATGTATTTGAGATGGTCAAATGTACAACCGATCATGCATAGGGTACAAGAACTTCCCCCATGCATGTGCATCAAAGTAAAAAAGGTACTTGAGATGGAACTATTCCTCTCTTCCATGCAACAATCGGTTATTAAAATTGATTGATGATTTCATACACCAACACACATGAATAAAGTTTTCAATTGAGTGAACTTTTAGGAAGGCAACAAAAATAGTTATTTCTATATTATTTAAAACCGATTCCCATCTGATTTTTTTATTAAATTATTTGAAATTACAATTTTAGAGACGAGTCATGTAAGAATGGTCACGTCAGATGGTCTATTTTTATATAAATGAGTTTTCATAAATTCATGGATAGAACAAAACCTATAGCCATATATTTTAAGATATCAAGATATGAATGTGTGATTACGTGTGTATAAATATTTAGAATATGTTTATCTAACTAGACGAAGCTAGAGGTGGAGCTTCAAGAAACTTCAGTTGGTAATTAAAATTGTAAGGTGAAAATTTTATTTATATAAAGATGTTTGATAAAAAGCTAGAGTTATAGTTTAAAAATATAAAATGGTGTGAAAGAATCAAAAGTAAAATTTTAAATCAGAAACAAAATTAATTAAAGGGTATTTATGTACTTTGGTTCATCAAAGTTCTTGCAGCTTTTAAAATATTCGCAAAGTAGCTTTTCGTCTTTGTAAGCTTGGGTACCGTTTGTTTCGTATAATTCAAAAGAATGAAATTGATTTTATTTTCATTAAGTCAACCTATGAAATGAACTTGTTTTTTTTAAGCAAAGGGAATTCATTTCTCGTTAAGACAACATTTTACATATGCAAAATATAAGGGAGGGACTCAAGTCTCCAAGCTGGAGGCGAAACAAAAGAATTATCCAAACATGAGACCCTTGGTTAACATAATTTAGGCTTTTTTACAGCACTCTTTCGGGTTAGAGGACTAACGTGATCAATCATAACTTTGTTGCTTTGATCTGTTTTGAAACCATAACCTAGATTAATGTTGTACCTATGAGAACACATATTTTGTTAAATCTTAGCCTTCAACGCATCTATCACATGTATTAATTTATTCCTACATTTCCACACTCCTCAAATTAGAACAAAACCGATGCCAAGGAAAGCTTTCTTAAAATAAGGACCCTTTGTAGCTAGAGAGTTACCAAAGAATAACAAATCATTCATAGAGTCAAATCGTTTGTAAGGAATGTCAATCCACCCAAAAAAATCTTCATAGAGGCCAGAGCCTCTCACAGTCAAAGAGTACATGTGAGAGGTTTTCTTCTTTGAGTGAGCATAGAGGACAGAGAACCAAGCTGAGTGGAATCCCTCTTGCTAATAGATTACTGAATGTTGGCAGAGCATTATTCAAAGCTCTCTAACTACAGATGTAATCTTTGAGGACAACCAAGAATTCCGAAAGTGTTTTGTGTTAATTGATGATCAGTAATAGCTTCTCACGAATTGCCGCCACCAAAGCTTTCACCTAAAAACTCCATAATCTGTGCTATCATTATTCGAAGAATTAAACATTCCAACAATTGAGGGAATGTAAACATTTCAACAAGTGAGATTTCATTTAAAAACAAGTTTACCAAACACAATGTAATACGGAATTTGATTTCAATTCTATTTTATTCCTGTAATTTTGTGTAACAAACATGATATTAAAATTTTTTAAATAATATCTTAAGTGCCTATTAACAAACAGAGTTTTTTTCTAGATAAAGCTTTTTATTATCTAAAGTTTAACCACTTTAGCTTTTAAAAGCTTGTAAAGCGCTTAAAAGCTTCCACAAGCTATTGCCAAACACACCTAATTTTCAATTAACCTTACAAAGAGATCTAACATTTGCATATTACATTATTCAATTAATAATCCAACTAAAATAAATATTAGAAACATGGTTGACAACCTTTGTTACTTCAAATGGTAAACTTGCTTTTATATGTCGGGCAATAAAATTTAATATATATTCTATTAAAAAGTTTCTCTATACGTCTAATTTGGTCCTATGCTGTTTTTCTTAATATTTTTTTATTATCATAAAAGTCTTACTAGAAATTCCAAGAGTAATTGATAAGAAGTCAATGTTCAGAAGGAACATTGTACTAGAGCATAGTACAAAGGTAATATAAAAGGTAAACTAACTTTGATATAAATATGCATGCATTCATGCTCACATCATATCATAAAAGGTAAACTAAGTTTGATTATACAAAGGAATGACAAATAAATAGAATTGATAAAATGATAGAATAAAGGAGATAATAGAATAAGTTATTACCATATCTGGTCAATAATGATATATGTGACTGTATCCGTACAATAACTATAGATATATTGTATCTGTACAACATCTATCACGAATATTATACTTTACTTATACCCATATATATTCTTTTACATAAATTTTTTTATCTTACGACATTTGGGCTATCGTATTCTTAAATCTTTATATTTTAATTACTTAAATCTCAATATACATAATACTTATCATTCCGTACTTTACTTTTATGAACATAAGTACATTATGCCTACTTAGTTTGTACATTTTACAATACGACTCATGTTTACTATATACATCATAAGCATGAATAATCCAATCTAGATCGAGGTACTCACATGGGTCCGTAGCTTCCCAAAGCCTCCTTCTAGTTGGCTCATGGATCCAAGACCTTGTGGGAATCACAAAACACATGTGTAAGGAGATAAAAAATATGCCCTTATGTATGAATTACAAATTGGATGACAAAATTAATTTAAAATCGCAAATTAATGGCTAAGCAGAATCCCCAAACACATGTGTCATTGAATCGCAAATCAATCTTTATAGAATCAAATTGGGCTAAACTCCAATTGCAAGCCACTAGTAATGTTAGGTTATTGTGTTAGACATTGGTGTTAATATAGTAGAGCTATGTTTGTAGGTTCTGGTTTATATACGTATTGATTACTAAAGTAGTGTTGTTACTGTAATCACCGTGTTGCTGATAATGTGAGTTTTCACTGACTTACTTATAATATTGTGATGACTGCTCATGCGTGAATTGTACTGTGATGTGTCGATGTGACATTTATGCGCAACTGGACGTTTATTATTGCAGCTTAATTGAAATTTAAACTATAGATCTTTCAGAACCCGGTTGTCATTTTGGAACACTAGATGGTTCCTTTGATTCCAAATTAGATACAAGAAAGCCCACCTAAGTTGTTTGCCAAAGAGACTTAGTTGTTGCATCTTGAGCGCCTCCCATTTCATCTTTGATAAGCTGTTGAATCGATCCCGTTACATTGATATCAACAACCCATCATTTGCTTAAAAGGTTCTTAACTTGTCGACACTCCAAAAATGCTGAATGGGAATACCTTAAAACACTTTAAAACACTTGTTGAATTGTTCGGTTCATCAAATTATTCGGTGATTAATTTGTGATTGTAGATTTAACGCAAATTTTACTTGATGAGGGTCTAAAAACGGTATTTTGGAGTTGTTGAAGCATTTTTGTGTAAATTCGCTTGAAAAGAATTAATATTTACACTTTGGTGCACTATAAATAAAATTTTCTTTTACATTCGTAAATATATTCCCTCATCCCAGAGTCTGAAACCCCTCTCACTTCCCTGTGTAAGGAGCCAGACAAAGCAGAATAGTCGACGGTCGTCGGTCGTTGATTGTCGGTCGCCGATCATCCTCATCAAAATACCGCCTGCACATTTCGTCTTCTTTCTTTTCAATTTCGTACACGTGTAGTTGTGTTTCGATTCAGTTCATCCTCTTTCTAGATTCCGTAATGCTTCCTAGATCTCCCTCAGATCCAATGCCTTTGATGTCCTGATTGTAGATGTTCAGGTAGCAGAATTGATTATCATTGATTAGATTGACGGAGATTGGTTCAGTTACGATTTTGATTAAAAAATGTCGGCAATAAAGAGCCCGTCGTCGAGCCGATTTTTCACGATCGGGCTTGTAACGTCGTGGTATTCATCCAACATTGGGGTTTTGTTGCTCAACAAGTATTTGCTTAGCAATTACGGGTTCAAGTACCCGATCTTCCTCACTATGTGTCACATGACCGCTTGTGCTTTGCTGAGCTACATCGCAATCGCATGGTTGAAGATGGTTCCTATGCAGACCATCCGATCTCGTGTTCAATTCTTTAAGATCTCTGCTTTGAGTTTTATCTTTTGCGGCTCTGTTGTAAGTGGTAATATATCGCTTAGGTATTTGCCTGTGTCGTTTAATCAGGCGATTGGGGCTACGACGCCATTTTTCACTGCGGTGTTTGCTTATCTAATGACTTTGAAGAAGGAGGCTTGGCTTACTTATATCACCCTCATTCCTGTTGTGACTGGTGTTATTATCGCTAGTGGGGTAATGCTTTTTTCAAATGTTAGCTGTTAATTCTATGTTCAGTTTTCTTCGATAAATCACAATAATTTATATATGTTGGTTATAATCTTAGAATAGCTAGGAAACTGACTTACTATGTTATAAATCTCATGAAAATTTTGAGGAAAAAAATTATGAAGATTGAATTGTATCTAATTAATTGCCAAGTAATGTTTAATTGTGCTAACAACTCTTGGATATAGACTAAAATTTCAAAGCTTGGAAATAAATGTAATAGTTGCACAAATTGTGTGGCAAATTACATTGGTTATTAAGAAATGCATAGTATACTCACTTAAATTATAAAAGAGTTGCACAAATTGGATGCTGATGCAAAGGTAATTGCACCTTTATGTATTCCCTTGATTCTATTTACATTGGTTTGAACTCATATAAATAAACTTTATTTGGTACCACCTACTTTGTGGTTGGTACTTGGTAGGGCTTTACATGTAGTTTATTTGGAACCAACAATCCAAATTTGGTAGTGCTTTACATGTAGTTTTTGACACTTATGTGCATCCTTGGTGAACAAAATTATCTCTAACTTGAAAATTTATAGTTTGACTGCTCAAAAATAGTAGTTGATTAGCGAAAGGACATTATCTCGATTCACATAAATTTTCGATATTGCTTTTTTTTTTTTTTGTTAATGAACGAGTTAAGGTACCTCTGGCATTGAATATTGCTGATAACCAGGAACACAATGGTTTATTTGGGTTTGGGCATATTTGTTGGTGGTGAGTAAAAAAAATAAAAAATTGAGTAATTCCACTTTATGATTAAGACTTCATTCAGGACTAGCAGTTCCCATTGTTGTGTAAATATGCATAACTTAATTATTACCAGTGCGTCATTTTAGTTTCGTTGCTATTAGAGTTTGCTGGTGAAAGCAGTTTGGTTCTGATTATTCACATGTGCCACTTTCTATTCTTAGGGCGAGCCTAGTTTTCATCTCTTTGGGTTTATAATGTGTGTTGGTGCTACTGCTGCAAGAGCTCTAAAAACAGTGGTTCAAGGGATATTGCTTTCTTCTGAAGGGTAAAGAATTATTCATTTCATGTCATGATAGAGTGTAACAAAGTCCTTAGATTTATATAGTGAATTAACTAACATTTGAATATAAATGCTATTATCTGAAGGGAGAAGCTGAACTCTATGAATCTTCTTCTATACATGGCTCCTATCGCGGTTGTACTTCTGCTTCCTGCAACACTATACATGGAAGAGAATGTTGTTGGCATAACAATAGCACTTGCTAGACAAGATTTTGGGATTGTTTGGTTGCTGCTTTTCAACTCTGCACTCGCGTATTTTGTGAATTTAACCAACTTTTTGGTCACAAAACACACCAGCGCTCTTACTCTTCAGGTACACCGTACACCTCTTGTTTACTTTGTAGATGTTTATTTATTCATCTATTTGATTTTTTTTTCTTTTGTGCTTTCTTATCATGCTCATTGTCCAAAGACTAAATATTTAACTTGAGACATGATAATCGATTTTTTTTTCTGACTTTAGCTTGGATAGGTTAGAATCACAATTACATATATGTAAAGTGAAAATATAAGAAAACAGGAAACTTGTAATTAAGGCTATAGATCTCTCAAGTATCTTCTGTAAGATGTATATGTTCTGTGTATAAAGCTTGTAACCGTGGTCAAAATCACTCTCTTTTCTCTTTAAAGAGCAAGTGAAATTGAGATCTGAGAAGGCCACAGTAAGGAGACTAGTGCCAAAATCTTAACTATAAAACTTTGTTGGTTTTTGTTTGCATCTTAATGGGAGCTAGATAACTTGAGCCTTTTGTTAAGATACTTTGAATGTTAATGGTTAAGCAAGCTCTACACCACTCAAGTAAGGCAACAGCCTTTTGTTGATCTTACTATCATTTATTTGTTTACACTTAAATTTTATTTATAACCTAGTTATCATTCCAAGTAGTTGGTCAATACAGTTTCCTAAACTTACAATCTTAGGCCTAAGGGTTATCCTTCTATTTAAGAATTAGAACGATCGTCCAGAATATCTACGAAACAGTCTATATGTTTTTATGGTTCTAATTCTAAGGACTTTGTAAATCACTCATACTCTTAATCATTCAGTTTTATCTGTAAAATAAAAATAAAAAGAATTGGGACACCTATGAAAACAATATTAGTTAATTTTCGGGCCTCACTAGATAATTTTCATATTCATTAAGTCAAAGGTCTTTAAGCAGCTTGTATCGAGTCTAAATTCATATTTTTTATAGAATTGATTGTAATAAGTTAGTGGTTGATTTACAGGTGCTGGGAAACGCAAAGGGAGCAGTAGCTGTGGTTGTTTCAATATTAATATTTAGAAATCCGGTATCTGTAACTGGGATGGCTGGATACACACTCACTGTGATCGGGGTTATTCTTTATAGCGAAGCCAAGAAACGTAGCAACAAACGAATGACCATTATCACTTAATTTAAGCTTAAGATTTATCTATTTGGTCTCTTAAGGCAAGGGTTACGGTTTCTGTCTTTGCTGCTGTCATCTACCATCTTGCCTTCTAAATTCATTTTGATATTTTCAGCTCAGGAACCTTGGGGGATGAAGCTTCTCACCCTTGTAACAGCGATATGATAAAAATTAAAAAAATAAAAAATAAATAAGCCATTAGTTTGATAGAAATCCATTATCTGTAACAGCGATATGGTAAAAAGATGTTAGAATTAATCCCCTCTAAGAAATATTTTATATTTATACTTGTTATAGATTATTTATTCAAGACTACGGTCATTTTCTCAGTTCTTGTGTACTACAGTCTACAGGATATCAGTATCCCTTGTGCTCTATTTCCTTATAATAATTAAACTCATTGCCAATTAATCAATTAAAAGAAAGCCACCACGCCTGCTCACTCGTTTTGCCTTCACCATGCCTTTTCTTCGCCACATCATGGTGGTGCAGGAGATGCTCTTCACCACTGCATGGTCCGGTCTCATGGATACACAGACTCTTGTTGAACCTTTGACATCATATGGTAAAAGAATGAAACCTTAAATAATCCTAAGTTAAGATACCATTAACATATCTAAATCAAAATCAATGAAAGTCAGTGAAACCCGCAGCTAAGATTAGCACATAACAGAAAACTCTAGGGTTTACAAATATACTAGCACAATAAAATCAACCCCAGTAACTAATATGAACAAACAAAAAAACCCCTTAATCCAAGTTCATAATGAACCTTACACAAGCTCTACTCGACTTCCATTACTTGAGATTCACCATTGGTTTCTTTTTCAATGCTAGGCTTCACATCCATGACCTCATCTCCACCATTCATCTCTTCCTTGGGCTTAATAAGCCCGTTACCGGGCTTAGAACCAATAACTTCAACATAGCCATCGATTTCACCTTTAGGGGTGGTTTCAACCTTTGGCTTTGCTTCCTCTTCTTCATCATCAAGATCGATCTTCATGACCCGACGTTTAGGCTCATTGTTGGATGTGGGTTCGGTTTTTGGCTTTTTCTCCGGCTGTTTCTTTGTTTCGACTGGCTCAGCATGATGACCTCCCATCTCCTCGTCTTCTTCTATCTTTGGAGCCAGATAGAACCTCAGGTAACCCATTTCTGCAATCTTGTATTCAACTACGATTGGCAGTTCAGAAGACATACTCACTGTCACTTGGCTTGCCAATGGGGTCGCCTTTGTGAAAGAGTTCATGTACCTCAGAGCAAATGTTAATGAAACTGGTGTCTCCATTTCGATTATGGTAGCTTCTTCTGGCTGTTAAAGTTTACACACAAAAATTAATGAAAACTCACATAAGCTTTTCTTGAGAAAAGGTCTGCAAAACCAGAAACCATACACACCCGTGGCAATACTCAGTCTAGGATGTTTGGCAATTGGCAATTCTTTGAAAATGTGATTATGTGAATGTGATATGACATAAGTAGGATTGGATAGGTAGCCACAACAAATCAGGATAGTGGATAGACGTATTTATGTTGTTTCAAGGTATAATGATCGGATAATCAAGCACTTGTTTGAATGTTTAAGGATTTACATGTAAGATAAGCCATTATAATCAAGATAATCAAAATATGTTTAGCCGTGGCTACTCATAAACTGATAATTCACCTCTAAACAATAAGAATGAGTGTAACTATACTTAACACTACATCACTAGTCAATACCTTGTCAACAGAAGTGTTTTGCCTGCACACAATGTTTGCAGTCCCAATGTCACCTTTAGTCGAAAACTTTACGCCTTCCTTTGTAACAGATATCACAACTAAAACCATCCAGTTCGATCCCAAAGTTAGCTTTTAGGGTTTAAAGTTTTGTCATTTGAGAAGTAATAGCATAAATATATGTAATAATGATGAAAGAAGTATATACCAGTGTCTCCTATGGAGCTAAGATCTTTGCAGATTCTTGCAAACTCAGATGATGGCATTCGAACAATCGCTTCATATTCTGCTTCTGGTATCCCAAGGTGCTCACTATCAATATCCATCAGCTTCATCTCAAAATCAGCAATCTTGTCTTGATCTGAACCATTTCAAGTATTTAATTCAGCAACCGAACATACAAACTCTAAACTTGATCCCAAAATCATAAAATTATCAACTCTTACCATGAAACACAAGAAAAAACCAAAATCAATATGAAATGTTTGCATAAACAAAGCAAAATCAAACACATCAAATAGCAACACAAATACAGGTGCAAAATCACAGCAGTTGTCCTGAAAATACGCAATCCTCTTTATTTCTTTAATTTTAGTAATAATTATCAAGTAGAAGTAACGAACAGAATACCAATCGACAATTGTGCTTTTATCTTGACATGCAGACATAACTGCTACAATTGAATACTCTACCTTAAAAGCTTTATAAAAAACCCTAATATATGATTAACAATGCATTTATCAGTAGATCTTTGCAAAAAATAGAGGGTTAAGAAATCCAAGGAGCAAATGAGAGAGGAAAGCTTACTTGGGCTTTCAAACATGAAAGTGACGCAATCGCCGCCGTCGTCGGCCTTGATGGTAACAATGTCGTCATTGCCCGCACACCGAAGCATCTTGGCCATGTTACCGAGATTCATTCCCATGGAGAGGTTACGATCGCATCGATAGTGTTCGAAACCCTCAGATCTAAGCAGGAGTGACACCAGCGCTACGTGGCTCGAATCCATGGCCTGCAGCGAGAACCCGGTCGCCGAGCAGTCGAAGTTTGCGTCGTTCACCAAATCCTTTATGGATTCCATCACTTTCTTCAACAAACTGCCCTGCACCAACCTCAGCTCCAACATTTTCGTGTGTGTGTGAGAGAGAGAGACGGAGATATATATATATATATATATATATATATATATATATAGAGAGAGAGAGAGAGAGAGACAGAGAAAGAGGGAGGGAGAGCGTCTGTTGTTGATTCTAGAGAGTGAAAGAGGCACAAAGCAGAGCGGAGGAGAGGGGTAGAAGACGATAAGATTTTGGCGGGAAAGATCTGTTTTCCCGCGAGAAACGGCACCTCATAAACTCGGAAGTTCCCGGAATGGGTATTGGAATTTTTTACAGTTGATGCGGGTAATTTATTTAGGGGTCTTTGTTTTTATAAAAATATGTCTTAATATATTTTAATCTGAATTAATGAGAGGTATTAAGATTTAAGAATTGTTTATTTTTTTTTTATTAAAATCTTAAAAGTTTTTAAAATCTCTTAATAAATAAGAGATACGGGAAATGATTAAAGTCAGTTTTAAATTTTTTAAGTTTTTAAGAGTACTAACATGTATATAAAATATAATTGTAAAACATACATTGTAATATAAAACGTATTATGAATATAATTGTTTTCTCTAGAATTTCTCCATCGTGATTTCTTCCTAGGAGTTGAATATTATTCTAATAAAGGTCTCTTGCAGATGATGAAGAAAATTGTTAATTCTCCGTAATTGATAACCATCAAAATGAAGAAGAATCATAGCAACATTTATGATGTCGAAATGCAGTAATGTTTATAGATTTAAAATATAAATGTCTACAATAGTTTCAATTCTCCCGTTAATAAACATCTATATTTGAAAAATAATTAAAAAAGGAAATAACGAGCTGCAAATATTTCAATTCATATTGTGGCGAATTTAAACATTTTAAAATAAACATGTTTTTAGATAATAGATAATGGCATTAGAAAGTTTCTAACTTAATGTTACTATATACACATATCTTGTAGGATAATTAACATATATTATTTTTATATATTATATGTTTACTAAAACTAATCACCTAGAAATATGAAAAGTTTGAAAATTTAAAAAACTTTAGTATCTAAAATTATTTTTGATTTTTAACTAATCAACCTTGATATAAGAAAAGTAAATTTATTGAAAATATGATGTTGTTATTGGTAATTATAGGGGGTTATTAAGAAAATTTGTGAAATAAAAGGTTGTAATTGATAATTGCTATAATTAAGGGATAATTATGAGGGGTTATTAAGAATATTTGTAACATATAAGGTTATAATTGATAAAAGTTTGCTATAATTAAGGATGATGATATCATCATTTTTTCTTTTAATAAGGATGGGGATGTCATCATCATTTTCTTTTAATAATATTATAAGATATGTTTTATTTTACTATAACAATCATACTCATTGTTGCACTAATTCACATCAACATTTACTCATTCAATACTCTACATACATGGACACCTTTCATGATCGTCGTCGGCCGCCGCACGCCGTCACGCATCTCTCTTCTATGAATTTTGATTTTAATTTCCAATAGGGTTTAGTTCATAAAAGTGTATCCAACTATACACTTTTTGCTATTGTATGTACTGAACTTTCAAACATACCATTTGATGTATTGAACTTTTAAAATTTTAAGTTTTTATTTCTTTTTTACCTGTTGTACAAGTAGCCTGTAATTCTCTATTTTTTTATTTTTTTATTGCCAAATCATTAAAATTCATTGCCACATCATTATAATTCATAGCCACATCAAAAATCTAAGAAACCAACATGAAGATGAAGATACCAAGAACAAGAACTCTAAAATTGCATACATGAAATTAAACCAAGAAGAAAATCATAAACACCAAAAATCGATACTCAGATTCAAGAACACAAACCATCAGATACTCAGATTCAAGAACTCAAACCATCGATACTCATATCTGAACTAAAATCCCTAAATTTGATTGTTTGGAGATGAAGCAGGCCTACTGATATGGAAAAACACTAAACACATACCTTTCGTTGAAGCAGAATCCTACGTTGAAGCAGAACCCTTCGTTGGCAGATCTGGCAGAAGAAAATGGAAGATGAAATCTGTATAATCGAAGCAAGAAACCCAAGATGAAACCCAAGATGAAACCCATAAACTGTCTACAAGATGAAACCCAAAATCGAGCCCTCAAACACCGCCCTGCTTCACCAGAATCTTTAAAGAAGGACCTTGAAATTGCCCTCAACCACCGCCCTGCTTCATGTACCTTCAAGAGGTGTAAAAATCGCCATGAACAGACCTTGAAATTGAGATCTGAAATCCACAGTAACAATGGAATCCACAGTAACAAACAGTCACGAAGAACCCTAATCTGAAGCCTAATCTGCTTCGTTTTTGTGAAATCTGAAGCCTAATCACGAATAACTGAGGATGTAGATCTGAGGATGAACCAACCGAACATCATATTGATTTGGGTCATCAATCATCGATCGCACCTGCAAAACGATTTCTTCTAAGGGGTTTTTAATTGGTTATTTATTATTATTATTATCATATTTATAAAATTACGATTTTATTTTTTATTTATATTAAACCATAAAAAAGCCAAGTCATTGCCATGTCACCCGCCACCTTAGCGAAACTTGTGCCACGTCAGCTTGAAACCTGCTATAGCAAGTTTGATATACAAAATAGTAAGTTTGAAAAAGTTCAGTACATCAAACGGTAAGTTTGAAAGTTCAGTGCATACAATAACAAAAGGTGTATAGTTAGATACACTTTTATGAACTAAACCCTTTCCAATAAAATTATGATTTGATAGTTGTTATTAATTGATTTTACTTTACAATTAAAAAAGTTTAAATTTAGTAATATATGTAGCAACTACATATAAAATATTATAAAACAGATCATTACAACCATTCAGATATTTCAAAAAACAAACAGCATAATATGATTAACATTCAGACGTCAACACACCTCTTAATATTCAAACACGGTATTCAAATTCAGACTCGAAACCTCTTAATAAACAAACGACACGTTACTTTTACTACAATAATAATTAATACACTTTGTCATGAAATTTTAAAGTAAGAACTTAAAATTTTTGGATTATAGTTTTTGATTTATTCGGAGTTCTCTTTATTTGATCACTATAAATTTTTGGTGATCTCACCATCATTGTTGGTGGTGATGACCGGAGTCTGATCAATCAATTAGATTTTACTAGAGGTGAGCACAAAAACCGATTAACCGAACCATAACCGATAAAACCGACCCAAATTAACCGAACCATTTCAACAACTGACGGTTCGGTTTCCAAATTTTGGTTAACCGATAAGGGTGGTTTGGTTACTAGTTAATCACAAAAACTACTCATTATTAACCGAACCGTCCCAATGAAATATTTAGTAACTTTTGTATTATTTATCCTAATACTAATATGAAATCTTATTAAGGATCGTTGTATGTAAAATTCATAAAAAAATAGTTTTAAAGTGTCATGTTTTAGAGTTTTTAGAGTTTTGTTATTATTTTTAAGCTTTATAATCATTTTTTATTATATATTTTCTATACGACATCTCGTACTTATTTATTTTTGTTTCACATGAAGTTTTCGTGTTTATTTTTATGCTAAGTTTTGTTCATTTCGTATACTAAATTCTTGTTCATGTCACCCAAGTTTATTATTAATGTCCAACCTTCTTATTAGTTAACCGTCTCATTTAACCGATAACCACCCTATTAACCGATCAACCGCCCTGTTAAGAAACCGATAACTGATGGGTTTGAATTATAACCGAAATTATCGGTTATGGTTTAGTTTTAAGTCTTAACCGACTCAAACCAACCCATGCTCAGCCTTAGAACTCACCATCACCACGAGGAAAGGATTCCGGTTAGGTTATCAAGATTTTGTAATCAAACGAAAACTCCAGCTACAACCGAAATCGTAATTGAAATTTTCAAATCTTTATTTATTTTAACATGTCACTAAAAGTAAGTTATCTTTTTGGGTACTAAAAAGGTAAATAATCTAGATAAGCTCTTTTATAAAAATAAAATGTTATTCTGTAATCTGTAGCCTTAATCCAACAATTTAACACCAATATTAGGGGCAAAACAATGTTCTAAATAATGTGAGGTGTGGCATGATGGCATTGTGGATCAAACATTGAAAGTCATGGCGGTGTCACCACGTCAGGAAGCGTGACTTGAGACGACAACTTTGTGTATAAATTATAACAATACATACACAATTATAATTATCATGATTCTTCTTCGTTTGCGATATATTCAACCAGTTCTTATAACTGAATAACTGGATATCCAACCCATATAACGCAACCCTCTTAACACGCAAAAAAAAATGCACCTTATAACATGTAAATACGCATCTACGTAGGCGTTAGTGTACGCCAAATCTTAAGCCGAAGCCTTAGACCAATTTGTGTCAACATGATCGAACCTTAGTCCTTGACAAAACCATGACCAGTTTCTTAGAACTTTGACACTAACTATAAAATAAGTCATTTTTAAGTAAAGTGAGTCGGATGTGATATCTGCATGGTGCAAGTCGACCACGCCGTGATAATGAGAATCTCCAGCACCATATTACGCCCTACGGGGGTGACAATGAGGGGCAGTGTTGACGGTTGCATCCTTGTCAAATTACTATATTATGTAAATATTTTACATATATATATATATATAGGTAATTGTCTCGTTAAACTATTAAAAAATAAATAATTTCATATGCATTTCGCTTATATTATGTAAATATTTTACAGATTCGATTGAAACTATGTTCCTACCATTTAGAGCTTCTAAAATATAAAAAACTAAATATCATAATAACCTTTTAACGATTTTCACTCGACAAGAGGCACTTCAAATTTTTGACAATGAACTTTTAAAAAATACTTTTCACCGTCGACTCGTCATGGTCAATGACCAGAGAGATCCTAGGTAAGTTTTTGGACCTACAATTAACATACATCGTCGCACCATGATATATGGATAGTTACTTTTTGGGTTCAATATTTATAGTTTTTTTATATCAAAAAGTATCGGTTTAATTTACGGTTATTGTTCTAAGTTTGCCTCCGTAAAGAGAATTTTCTGGCTTTGTTTTTTTTAATCACCATGACATAGAGAAGATCAGGCGAAACGCACCTCAGCGAGCTTCACACCTCTCATACTCCACATGTTTTGACCACACAATGACTAAGTGGTGTGCGTAGTTGAGAGAGAAAAATGTGACATAACTATGTGGTGCGGAGTGAAAAAAGAAAATTATGTAATTTCTTGTATAAATTAAGAACTACTTGTATTGGAAGCATAACCAATTATTTTACAAAATGAAGATGAAGGTTTTAAAAAATAAGGGTTTAGGGTTATTGAATTCTGGATTTTTTTTTGGTTCGATTAACCAAATAAAAAAACAGTGCAATTAAAAAAATATTCGGTGCGATTCATCTTTTGGTTTCATAACTTTTAAACACCCCTCTCTTTAAACTAGTATCTGTTTTCCCAAATTCTTTATGTAACACCTCGTAGTTTAGATAAATAAACTAACTCAATAACTTCAAAATAAACTTAAAATCATGAGACATCTTACCAAATATTATATTTATATATAGTTGCGATCAATTATTCGATCACAAAGACAAAAAAAAAACTTTGTTGAGAACTACCACTACTTTCATTAGATAAAGTAGTCTTCAAACATCTTCCTTTGTTAAGTATGGCTCCTCTTATTTTCTTCTTTATGGTTATTATGTTTTGCTCAAATCGCAAGTTCATCGTTATTTTAGTTAAAGATAGTTACAAGTATTGGAACTTCCGGACGCAATTGGCTCTCAAGGGACATAAACTTATTGGAATTGTCGAAAATATACCATGCCCTCTAGAATCTGTAAGTTTTAATATCTTTCAACCACATTTGGAGCACCATATGTCGAATGATAATGATTGTCACGTTTAGTCTATTCTTAAATTTCCTTGTCTCCATCCATTTTGGGTTACTGATAGAGGTGTACAAAAAATTCGAATATCCGATTTTGTGCAAAAACTATCCGAACCGATTTTTTATAAAACCGGAGCGGATTTAACCGGTTTTATCCGATCCGGTTTTAATCCGATCCGAAACCGGTTAAACCGGTTACACTTTTGTCCGAGAAAATCCGTACTTTTAATCCGTACGAAACCGGTTACACCTCTGTCCGAGAAAATCGGTTACAATCCGAAAATCCGGTAAAAAAAAACCGAAAAAATCCGGTCCGGATCGGATTAAAATCCGAAGATGTGCACCTCTAGTTACTGAGGACATTTGGACACAATGAACAATCCCATCCATCTCTTTTTAAGCTCAGCTTGAGATAGTCCAAAGATTGAGACAACAATATAAACAATTACCACCCCAAACAACATTTTGAATAACCCAAACAACATGTGTGGGATCCTGTTCATGGACTTGTCTAGGGGAAGGCACAAATATGTCGAAGGAAGAACCCCTTGCCAATCAATGGAAGAGCCATATATTTGAAACATCCACAACATTTATTTATGTGAAGCCTTATGCCAACAACATGTTCATAGCATATTCTGTTTTGAGATATATATTAGATTTTGACCAACCATGAAAATAATCGCATCATCAGCGAAATGTAGAGGTGAGAAGTTGATTCCATCATTCTCAAGTGAAAAGCTGATGTTAATTAAAAGTACGGGTACTTTTATAAATGTTCTTGATTTTACAACCATACTTCGTATACACAAAGAGTGTTATTTTCAATATCTTACCCATATAGATAAAAGGCATGTTTTAGTTGTTGGTTATATTATTTTCCTTCAATATGGTTATTTAAAAATTTATATAAAGAAATACATGTTTTTGAAGTTTTCAAATATTTCGAATATCCGAATTAGAAACTTTGGATATGGATCCGGATACTTAAATTTAACTATCCAAAATCTCGGATATCCGGCCTTGTCACACCTAGCCGCCACCACCGCCTGCCGCTCCAACCACCACCCTACCACTAGTCGCTGACAGCAAGATCCACCACCCCGTTCAAAAAAATTACAAAGAAGTTACAATCTTGGTGACAATATAAGTCAAATCCATCATCTACAATTAATGCATACTATTTTTGTTGTTAATTATTCATGTATACGTACGTTGATAAAATAATTAAATTAAAAAAAGGTTCTTAATTATATATTTACGAAAAAGGAGATGAATACATTTAAAAAAAATATACTACAACCTGCCTTTCAAAAAAAAAATTACAAGCAAAAGTTATGATATTTTAAAGATGAATCTATGTTATATTTATGTGCTAAAAACCTGTGATACTAACAAAAGAATCAATTCATATTTCTATAGAAAAATCTCTCTTCTCTAGAATTCATATTTATGCTATCATTTCTGTGTATCAATCGCATCATAATCAATTTAAATTTAATCGGACATTTATACTAGATATTTAAATCAAAAAGAAAAATAAAAAAAGGAAAAGATAATGTGTACTTTTATTTGTGGGGGTGTTGGGTTGGGAAGAAAAGAATATAAAGATATCCAAAAAGGCAGCTTTATTCACATGAAATGAAATATGTATAAAAAAGAAAAAGAAGACACAAATAAGTAGTGTCACCTTAATCGAATGCGCCGGAAAATGATTGCCTCTATCAACTTGTACACTCTTGGCACTTGCACTACTGACTACACTACCCCTTCTTTTATACTTCCATTGCTATATATCTACTAAGTTTTAGAATTAACATCTATGGTGTCACTCCGTTCATTAGAAGAAAAAAACGGAATATTTTCACCGTGTCATGTTGCTATGAGATGTGCCTGTTTGCGGCTACTCATAGCAGTCACGGATCACCCTCATGTACGGCTACGTCAAGATCTCCTTTTTCGACCTATTCATGTATATCTTATACTCCTATCTCTTTCTTGCATACATATGATATGAACTCCCAAAATAAGAAAAATAAAATAAAATTAGCCTTGACCATTGGGCTAACAGCAACAATGTTCCATAACTTTCATATATCATATTTATCTTTTATAACATTTCAAATTTTAAAAAAAATTAAATTCTTGGTTTTATCATTTTAAAATATTTTATAGACATTTTAAATTCTTTTTAATTATTTTAATTAATAAACACTTGAACTTATTGCCCCTAAATTATAACAATAATGAACGATGATTTATACAAGGAATGCAATCCCGTCTCTTTGTGTAAGGATATCAAGTTTTTGCCGTTAGCTCCCCCCCCCCCCCCCCCCCCCTCTTGCTCTAACGCTTCAAACGTTGGTTTGGGTGTTTACGCCATTTGTCATCATCCTTTTAAATTATCATTTTTTCGCATTCTATAATTATTCGATAACCTTTTATTAATATGTAAGATTTATCAATTTTAAACCAACATGTGTATCATATGTACATTTAATCTAATTAAAAATTATAAGAGGAAAATAGGATATTAGTCAAAATAAGTTTAAATAAAATAAGATGCATTAAGATATCAATGTCAACTAATCAATCGTCTCACCTTACTTTTATTACGTGTTGCAACAGCTTCATTCATAATGTTATATATACGAAGGATTGTATATAGAAACACTTCAATGGTAAAATACAAGAACTTTGATAGTTTTGTGGATTGTACATGTTTATAACACTTTTCAAAATCTGTAATTTAATTTTATGATTAGGGTATCATGAATTTAGATATGAGATAATGGACGAAATCAGTTTAAATTATAGGCTATTCACAAATACAAATTAAATACTAACTTTGTTTTGATTTACGTTCTGATGAGTCAAAAATCCGGCAGAGTAAGAATATGGAAATCATTTTTCTATCTTTAGCGGTGCCAAAAACGGAAATATAAAGATGAACAAGATGGTGGTCACGGGTGGTTAGATTTTGGGGTGAAAATAATGGCATGATTCTCTGTATGGATTATGTTTTAGGACGCCACTAGGGGCTCAGCCTCTTGACCTCGCCCGGGGCACTACCCTTATACCCCATGTTTTCTAGATTTTTTTTTGACCGGCAAATGGGGACACTTCCCCGTCACTCTAGTGTGGGCTCGAATTGTTTGGTGGCGGGTTTTTAACCACCTCTCGTTATTTGGCTTTAACCAAGTTTCAAGCACCACGCCTTCACTCCATGGATCGAGGAAACCCCTAAGGGAAAAACCCCCAACCTACTGCATGCAGCAGGATTTGATCCCCCAACCTCTTGTGAGGAAGGGGGCGCATTACCAGATGGGCTAAACCCCATTGGCCATGTTTTCTAGATCAACTTAAATTATCCAAGAGTGCACTCCGCACCTCCGGAGTCGAATCATAGCCAAGTCCAATTTCAGATGGTGGGGTATGAATTTCAAAGAATGTAGCTCCTTTAATTTAAAGAGCTAGCAGCATGCTCCTCCAACATATTATCTTCAGCTCGATTAAGATGGTCACTAAGGGTAAATTTTTTAAATCATTAATCAAGTACCGTGTTAAAAATTTGAAAGACAATGCTCGAATTACACGGTGGTCGGATATATCCAACAAATGTTGTCAAAAAAAGGAGGCTAATGGAATATTTCATAATGACAAAGTTAATTAGTAGTTATTTTCAAGTTTTGATTGTATATGAATTTAACTTTCATACCTTCTTTGTAGTAAGAATGTTATGATACTCGTGTACTTAATTGTTGGTGAATAGTAATATTCGCTTAAAAAAAGACTAAATTCGGCTTGTCTCATATTAGTGTAAGGTATATTAAATAACCTGATAATATTAAATCATAACACTTTACAGATTTAATAAGTTTATGTATTCAGATAGACCTACTATACTATTATTGAAGGCTACCGTCAATCTCTAAATCAATTTACACATAATGTGAGACATACGTTTAGGCAAAGAAGCAGTGAATTCGAAGTTATTGGTGGTCACAATAAATGATTTATATTAGGTTTTGGTCCCAAATTGTACAAGTCTATATATGTGCCCAATAATGCTCAAAGGGTAAATTATAACATGCTCTTAGATGTACTTTCTCTCACAACCTATATTCACCATGCAAATACTTCTTCATTGAAGAGGGTCTTAAATTTATGTGGTGGCAAATAAGGGTTCTCCCCAAACATTCTTAATCAAGATTTAACTTCAATCATAAAAATCGACAAATTTACAAATTTCATGGTTATATTTAATTTTAATCAATATTTAGCATCTTCTTATTAATATATAATATTTATTTATTATTGTTTAGAACTGATACGTACATAGTACATGTATCAAATATAGTTTTCATAACAAACTAATTATCTAAATAGTGTTACTATCTGGACATTCTCTCTTTTATATATCTAACATATCATATCAATCGATTAGACCACCAACATCCATCACATGTTTCACACAGCCACATTAGCTCCACATCAGCATCACATCATTCCCCTACCATTCTCTCATCTCATCACACAAACCCCACATCCATCACATGCTTCACATCACAAAAAAAGGTTTCTCTCTCTCACGAATGCTCCCTCACGCACGCGATGATGGTCACGGTATGTGACCGTGAGGCCTCTTCACAAAGTTTGGCGATGGTACTCACATGCGTGAAGAGCTCTCACGAGCACCCTCACGTATCGGATGCGGATAACCTTATAGTTTTTAGAGTTAATTATCAAATTGGTCATTTAACTTAGGTGTTTCTTCCAATTTGGTCCTTTAACTCTGGGAGTGACCAAAATGGTACTTTAACTACCACTTTGTCACCAACATGGTCCATCCGTTAGTTAGCTGTTAGTCAACTCCGTTAACTCAAGGGTACTTTGGTCTTTTTCTATTTTTTCTCTTTTTTAATTAATTAAAATTATATTTAATTATTATTAAATATTAAAATATATTTGATTTCTCTCCTAACTTTATACACACAGAGTCACACAGACCACACACTCTCTCTCTCTCTCTATCCCTCCTTCATCGTTCACCTAACCCACCAGTCACCACCCTCTGATACCGCCACCGCCAACAGCAGAAAACCCGACATCTCCAGACCGCCACGCCAACCGCCACCACCACCGCCCTAGCAGAAAACCCTACATTTGAAAACCCTAGCAGAAAACCCTACATCTGAGACCGCCACCACCATCGCGCACCGCCACCATCATCGTCTCTCTCTACCACCGCAGAAACCCTAGCCATCACCGCCACCTCTCCATCTTCAGTGCCGTCACCACTGCAACATCTAGGGTTTTTCCATGACCCTCCGTCGAGATTTGAAGATATGTTAGCGCCGCTACATCTAGGGTTTTTTCCATTCATCGTGTATTTCGATTCTGAAGATGAAATCTTTTTCATTTGGGGTTTTCTGAAAGCAATGGTGGAGAGGTTGGGTAGGAGGAGCGGCGAACGACGGAAAGCAATAGAAATGAGTGAGGGTGGAAGAGAGAGTGTTAGAGGTCGTCCAAGAAAGTGGTTATGGAGAAATCTTCATTTTCCGGTGGTGGTGGTTTTGCAAACAGTAGACCCTTTGGCTGTATCTGACGTTAAAGAAGGGAAGTTCAAAGGGTGTTAAGTGAATAGGCTGCTTTGCCTCCGGCGAGAGGTCATGCGGTGGTGACTGGTGGTGATGATGGTGTCCGGTGGTTGTTATGGTTGTGGTTGGGACTAGAGGGAGATAAGAGATGCAGAGAGAAGTGTGAGATATAAACTTGTTTGTGGCCATGGTGGAGTGGTGCAGTGGAGGTAGTAGGGGCTGGGGAAGAGAGAGAGATCAGGTGAGATGAGGGAGATATGGTGGGGGTGTTTGGTGTGTTTATTTTATATTTAATAATAGTTTATTATTAAATTTAATTATAAAATGAGTAAAAGTTAAAATAAAAAAATTAAATAGAATTAAAAATGTATAATTATCATTTCACCCTAACTTAACGGAGTTAAATGTTAGTCAACTAACGGATGAAACATTTTGATGATAAAGTGGTAGCTAAAGTATTGTTTTGATTACTCTTAAAATTAAAGGACAAAATGAAAAAAAATCTATGTTAAAGTATCAATTTGATAAAAAAACTCTAGTTTTTAAGACATATATGTCATATCCTCTCATATATTTTATAGGTGTAAATATAAATGGTTAAGGAGATCAAATAGAATCAACTTTATTCAAACAACATGCTGTTCAGAAAAGATAAAACTTACGTAGACCAATCAATCATAAATGAAAAAACACGTAAACTGAGGATTATAATTTGGTTTCGTCAAAGAATTGAAGTAAGAGTCGAGAGACAACATAATTTCCACCTGTCACGGGTGTCACCGGGCCCCATTCGCTGTTTCTGTATCCCTCTCTCGCGACACATGACGTCTGCATATTGACCCGGCCAACTAATAATACTCACTCTCGCACTCACACTTACCCTCAACCTCACCCTCACCCTCACCTACATATATATATATATGGTCTCGATCAGTATCATCAGTCTACCACGTTAAACACGCATTTTTCGACTAATTTAACGTTTGTTTCACTTCGGATATTAAGAATGATGCAGTTCTTACCAAGTTACGACTTCACTAATTGTTCAAGTATTATCAGAAACTTGGTATACGATCATTGCGGAGTAGAAGATTTATCAGCAAACACGGAGACAAAGATGGCAGCAGCAGCCGAGGAAAAGGCCGCCGCCGCTTGTACCAGACACAGCGAAGCTGAACGTAGACGCCGGAAAAGAATCAACGGCCACCTTGCCACACTCCGTAGCCTCCTCCCAACCACCGTCAAAGTATACTACCACTCACCATATATCCACCACCATTTTCATCCGTTTCATTTAACATTTTAAAATAAAAACCGACCCACGTTTAAAAAGATTGCATATTAATTATTTAATATTAAACCTAAAACGTTATTCAAACTTGCATCCGAACTTTATTTTTCTTTTCGGAAAGAAACTCAGCTTTTGTCTTTTCATGCTTTTTCCTCTTTCTTTGTCTCTTGTTACTTCAAAACATGTCTGTTTTAGCTTATTACGTGTTCATAATAATGTTTACTTTTCCGACAGGCGGATAAAGCTTCATTATTGGCGGAGGTAGTGCGGCGTGTGAAGGAGTTAAAGAAGATGGCTGCTGAATTCGAATCAAAGGCTACTATGGATCAAAGCGATGATGATCAGACGCTACTGAACAGCGAATACTACATGATTCCAAGTGAAAACGACGAGCTCGAGTTGATGTATATAGGAGAAGATTCGAGTAGCAATAAGGTTATGATCAAGGTTCGTTTGTGCTGCGAGGATAGGCCTGGACTGATCGTGGACTTAACGAGGGCGTTGGGCTCGGTTCATGCAAAACTGGTGCGAACCGAGATAGGGACGTTGGGTGGTCGAATGAAATGTGTGTTATGGGTTCAAGTGCAGGGAGTAACGAGAGAGCAAGGGTTACATGAGCTAAGAAGGGGGTTAAAGGTGGTTATGGATAAGGCAACGTTATTGGATATGCCTAGAAATAAGAGACCTCGTTTCTCAGATTAATTGCGTATGATTTTGATTTTGGGTATGGAATATTATTATAAATCTTGTAATTTTTTTGATCGAGCGGTTTAATTTTATTGTGTATTTGATCGATGTGTACGTTAATTCTTTGTATTTCTACGTTATTTATATATGCTACAGTATCAGGTTACATAAATCCAGTTAAAAATAACAAATTAAGTACGAATGTTTCTGTTAAAAGACTCTCTCTCTCTCTCTCTCTATATATATATATGTATAGGGGAGAGTTCAAACGAGAACTGTTTTTCGTACGAGAACTGCGAGAAACCAATCTCAACCGTTCCTTGGATATGTGAAGTTAATGGATGGAGAGCGTGGAGGGGATCAAGTGTGGCAGGGTGCATGTGAAGAATTCATGGCTGAGCAATGACATTAAAGAAGGGGGAATTGGACGGCTCAGATTGGTTTTCGCAGTTCTCGTACGAAAAACAGTTCTCGTTTGAACTTTTGCCTATATATATATATATATATATATATATATATATGAAAAAGTTCATGTGAGAACCATTCTTAGTGCGAGAACCAATATGAGCCGTCTAATTTTCCCTCCTTCAATGTCATTGCCCACCCATGAATTCCTCACATGCACCCTGCCACACTCTATCCCTCCACGCTCTCCATCCATGAAACTTCCCATATCAAAGGAACGGTCGAGATTGGTTCTTACGGTTCTCGCACTAACAACGGTTCTCGAATGAACCCTCCCCTATATATATATATAGATCTAGTAAAAAAAATATTATGGTACTAAATGTAAGAAGAGATCCTGGCCATAGGATCTATAACCAAGTCAACTGAAAAAGTCAACAAAAACCTTTTAAATTCGGAATTAAAAAAAAAAGGGTAAAAAGGACAAATCAACATCTCTCTCCTCCCTCACACTGAAACCCTAAAAACCGCCTTAACCGACTACCACAGCAGTCACCGTCGTCGGTCAAAAATCAAGGTTAACAGGAGTCGGTTTTTGTGTTCCCGTCGACCAGATGCACGATATACACCATCGATACACATATTACATAGTGATGGCAATGGGGCGGGAATTCCCCGTGACCCGTGGGTACCCGACCCGAACGGGGCGGGTATTCCCCGCCTTAACGGGTGATGGGTCGGGGATGGGGATGAATTGGTGTACCCGAAGCGGGGACGGGTATAGTACTATTCGCCCCGTTTAAGACCCGATATATATAAACATATATATAAATATAATATATATCAGTTTATAACTTTATATAATGGATCATTTATTAAATACACTGGGTAGACATTCAATGAATAATTATAGTTACGAGATTTCATGGTGAATTGATGATCCGCTGGTGATGAAAATTGAAGGCGAAATGTTTTTTTTACGATATTAAGAACTTGTCGTTTTTGTTTTATTTACTTTTCAAACTTGATAATATTGTCATCATCTTTTTTGGGTCTTGTTATCGAATATTGTTCGTATTTTGAAGTATTAATGTTTATCGATGTTTATTTTTATATTTTTTTCATATCAAAAATTGTCATTATGTAGTAAACGGGTACCCATCGGGTTCCCCATACCCGGTGGGGATTATTTCACCCGAACCCGTTGGGGATTTTGTGGGGCCGGGGCGGGGATGGGTCTGGGGCTGGAGGTCGGGGATGGGGATGGGTATTGTGGTCCCCGTCCCCACCCGTACCCATTTACATCACTAATATTACAAACATTAAGATGCACGGTGGCGGACTGATGCAGGGTAGCGGACTGATGCACGGTGACGGACTGCAGGGTGGCAGACTGATGCACGGTGACGACAGTGTTCATCTAAGAGCAACGGATTGTGCATCGACGAGATGAATAGATGCACAGGTTACAGGCGGTGGTGGTCCAGGTGGTAGCGACGGTGGTTATGTTTCAGATCTGCGACGGCGAAGAAATGGTGTCAACCAGAGGCAACGACGATTAGGGTTTTTATGTTGGGGGCGGTGCAACATCGATGGCAGATGAAACGGGAGGGGAGGCGCATGAAGAAAGCGACGGTTGCTTCTAGGGTCTCGCAGGAAAAGAGACGGGAAAGGTTGTTCTTGACAGAAACCTCGAAGGCGGATAAGCAAAGCAGCGATGATGTGGTGTCTGTTCGTTTATCAGCGGCGAAGAAGAGGGCGGCGCGTGGGAATTGGGTATAATCTGGGAATTGGGTTTTTTGGGTAGCGTGAAAGAGCGTATAAACGTGGGAGAGAGAAAGAGGGTGCAGGAATCAAGGATGAGTATATTTACTAAATTAACTTTTTAATTAAAAGGACACGTGTCAGTCTCAGATTTCTTCTTACGTTTTTTACCTTAACATTTTTTTACTTGAACCTAATTATATATATATATATATATATATATATATATATATATATATATATATATATATATATATATATATATATATATATATATATAGGCAAAAGTTCAAACGAGAACTGTTTTTCGTACGAGAACTGCGAGAACCAATCTGAGCCGTCCAATTCCTCATCCTTTAATGTCATTGCCCACCCATGAATTCCTCACATGCACCTGCCACACTTGATCCCCTCCATGCACTCCATCCATAAACTTCCCATATTAAAGGAACGACTGAAATTGATTCTCGCAGTTCTCGTAGAAAAACAGTTCTCGTTTGAACCCTTCCCTATATATATATATATATATATATATATATATAATATTATATATCGGCATTATATAATTCAATAATGCGACTAGCCTTCGAGTTTAGAATATTTCAAGTAAATCTACAACAAAGAGAATGTTGCAACTTGCAAACGTGGAATTTATTAATTTATTAATTTGTTGTTGTCAGACAACATCACAACGTACAGAAAGCTAAAGAATCTACATATGCTGCATTGATGGAAAATTGACATATATAAATTACTTTTTTATCTAGGGGCAATTAAGTTAAGGGTATTAATTTTGGTGGATTAAGATTATAATTTACGTTCATCACTGTTATATATGCGATTCAAGTTAATCGATTGTAATTGATTTTGTTAAGGATTCAAGTAGGCGAATTTTTATGATTTTGATTTCTCTTTTTTGATCCATGTATGTTTTCCATCTTTATATATGTTTGATTTTGACTGTTCGATGTTGAATTTCTCTTCATTTTTGTTCATGTTCAATATAAATCTTTATTTTTAAAAGAGTTAATTTCATAAGTGGTCTTTTAACTAATCTCATATTGCTAGTTTAGTTTTTTTTAAAGTTACAAGTATTGTTCATTAACTACCATTTTTTTTGCATTGAAAATCCTTTTTTAACGATTTCTATTAACAAACCTTTTTAATTATTATACTCCTATCATTCTTTTTTTATTTATTTTTTATTAATAAAATCATTATTATTAATATTATTATTATCAATTATCAATATTAACATATTAAAATTTAAATTTTTTTTTTTTTTTTGAAAGGCAAGTATTTTATATATAAAAAAAACTAGCTTCTAGCTAGTTAATACAAAGATACAAACATCAAAATTTAAACAAGCACATCTAACGCACTAAACTAATAATATCCAACAGACCAATCCGGTCGACCTATCTAAAAACTCACTGTACCAATCCGGTCGCACTAAACTAATAATAAACCCTAAACACGCACAAAATTTAAAATTACAGAACCCACTGTACCTTTTATTTCATAAGCCCCTTCGCATTCTTCTCTCTCCTTCCCTCTCTAACCTATCATCGCCTCACCTCTTCATGTTGGAGACCATCGCGACCTCCACCTTGCCGGAGACAGTGTGTAGTGATTTCAAGCAGTAGTTGGTTCTTTTAGGTGATTTCGGGCGGTGGTGGCAGTTGGTTTTATTAGATAGAGCGTGTGCGCGCTTAGATCTATCACTGTGTGTGTGTGTGTGTTTAGATTTTTTACTCAGCGTGTGTGTGTGCGTGTTTAGATTTGTTACTAAGTGTGAGTGTGTTAGATATGTCATTGAGTGTGTTTGTGTGTGTTTAGATTTGTCACGGAGAGAGAACATGTGTATGTGTGTTTAGATATGTCATAGGGTGTATGTGCTTGTGTGTTTAGATCTGTTACGAGCAACAGATGTTGTTAGTGGTGATTGGTGACTGGTTTTTCATAGAATTTAGGTTTCTGTGGTTAAAGTGTGTTGTTGTTGTTGGTGGTGGTGGTTGTGGTTGGTGGTAGGGTTTTCATAAATGATTTTCGGGGGTTGCTTTTTGTAAATGATTTCAGGTGATGATCTGCGATTTAATGACAGTTAAAGGATGACACTTACAACTTTTTTAAAAAGAGGAGTAAACTTACAAGTAATGGTTAGTTAAAGAACCATTTATGAGATTAAATCTTTCCAAAACGTTTGAATGTGTTCTTGAATGTATTAAACCATTACCAACTCACGATTTCACACACACACACACACACACACACACAAAGGCAATCTTCGGGCACTCTTACGAACAAGCAGCAAACGATTGTTGAGGGAAGAGTGGGTGAACATTATACAAAGGATCTGAATAACGTGATAGGCCCATAAGTTGTGTAAATTTGTACACAACCATGTACAACAAAATATCCAGTTTTGGGTTGAAACACCCAAAAATATGGGTTTACCAGCCACTCCTCTTTTACTTGCTTCACCATTCTGTACTTTTGGTATAGATTCTTGGTGTCAGTTTGATTAAAGAGGGGAAAAAAAAAAACAAGCGAGTAAAAGTTTGATTGATGGATTCACCCTCTTTAACAGGCAACTGCTTGAAAGAAGCTTTTACAACTACACATGTTCACATGTTTCACTTTCTTTTCTTACTTCCAACACTGCTTTTCAGATTCTTATTTCCCATTAGTTCACATCCAACCTACCGATTTCGAATTGTGAATATATATATATTTCTCACTAGATGCTTAGACATCACTCTACTTTATGATTTTAAATACCTATTTTCATAATTTAATAATATCAAAATCACTTAGAAAATATAAAAAGTAAAGCACATAACCAATCAAATACAATAAAAATATAAACTAAGGTGTATAAGATCCATAGATCAAGGTGTATGAATCATCACCCTTTCTCACTAACTGGTGGAAATATATATTGTCTTCGCAAATAATAATAATATTGCATTTAAAAGTATATACAAAAAAAAAAAGAAAAAGAGTTTGAAATGTATGGGTTTCATAGCGTTAAACTGGACCCATCTAAAAGGTTGGGTTTTATAATTCATACCTATGCCACTCCATACTATCAGACGATACCCATAGTGATTCCCAAGCGCAAACCAAACGCAAACTATGCTATTGACTTGTATATGGCTAGTTACTAACCCTGTAAGTGATGAGGCGATCCAGTGGCAGCCCTTTTGTCATTATATTTGTGTACATGCATGAGGTTTATCAATGTTTGTAAAAAACAAGATCCCTGCTGCAATTGGTCTTCAAAGCTTCCTCCAATGCTTCAGCCTGATCAAAACTAATTTTGAAGGTCACCATTGTTATTCCATCTTTTCCCGTATCATAATCCTGTTTAATTTCCTCAGCTTTGAATGACTGCAGCTGAATTTCACCAACCATTCATTACTTATTATTAACCATTCCATCTAGAGGAAGCATAATGACTCTGATCCCCTAACCCGATCAAAATAGGTGATTTTTTCTACGGGTTAACTAGAACCACTTATTGTCCAAAACTACTATATTATTTCAATAAAAAATAAACTTTTGGTAACGAACGACCTGTTTATAATCATAATCTACCCATTTGTAAGTAAAATGGGTTAAAACTCTCATCTCTAGTTAAAAGTATTTAGTATTTACTCACTGGAAGATGATGTTTAGCCTTACCTGATGGTACACCACTCCCAAAAGATCAAAAGAAACTTCCACACCCATAGGAACCTAAATCATAAGAGTTGATACAGCTTTAATATCTCATTAATATAATTTACACATTATAAACCGTCTCAAAATGATTGAATAACCAGTGTAGCCATTTGCAAGTTGTTGCATAACAGCAACTGAACTTCATGATATCACAAAAAACATATTTTACTTGGAAAACCATTATATTTGTGCCTCAGGTTTAGGAAAGCAAAGATTACGTAAATCACATAAACTGCATTAGTTTTCAAAATTCTTCAGAAAAGAACAAATCATTTCTTCCAAAACGTTTGCTCTAAATTACATTTGATAGATTCCAAACATTTCTGACAATTTGTAATTTCAACACTTATGCCCCAAACATTTTTTGAACAAAACAAATTTTGAAGACTTTGCTGGATCATATTTTGAACTCTTTTGCCCAAACCATAATTAACTAAATGTATTTAGAAAGTTTGGACACTTTTTATTATTAGCCGATAAGGACGACACAACTCAAATTACAACTAGTCAGATACAAATGGAGGAAAATGAATGGACAAAAGTGGTAGAACTTTATATGATGGTGTGATTTGGGCATAAGAGTTCAAAGTATGATCTATCATGTGTGCAAAACTTGTCTTCTAAAGTTCAGAATAAGAGATTTGTACAAAAGTGATCACAGTCCGTAAAAGGTGATGTTTTCAGTGTTCTTTTAAAGATGGTTATTCCAAAAAAACAAATCCCAAGTAGAATGATTTAAAACATAGAACATAATCTAGTTGAATCAGCTAACATACGTACGATGTTTTGTTTGAGATTTTAACAAGTAGTTGCTTAGAAACTCTACAAATGGATCTATACATTCAAGAAAGCTCATGGAATTTGTAAGCAAAAAATAATTACTTGAGATTTTACAAGTCGTGTAGGGGCATTTTTCAAGCATTCTGCTGCTACTCCACCATACGCCCTAACTAATCCTCCAGTGCCCAGCTTAATCCCTCCAAAGTGCCTAAGAATAAACAGAATCAACCATAAAGTAACTGTTCATAGAGGTTTTACTTCACACTCTTTTCTATTTACTAAGAAATCAGCCATGCCATGTGGTTGGAATGGAATATAGCCCAACTACCCAAGAACAAATCAATTAGTTTTTCGGTTAAAGTAAGAAGATCTGTAATAAAAAGTCTGACGAAGTAAGTAAATGATGGAAGTGAAAGCTTCATATCATACCTAATGACAACAACCATCACTCTATCCAATCCTGAATTTTCGATTGCCGAATGTATTGGTTTTCCAGCTGTACCAGATGGTTCACCGTCATCATTACTTCGATACTGATTTCCAACCTGCAATAGTGCAAAAAATTCATCACACTAAATTAGAGAAGGGACCAACATTGTTTAAGTGTGGCACTTTTATATCAAACTTTCTTACAAGAAACAGCTAACCTAAGGTGAATACATCTATTACCAAAAGTGTAGATATATAAGGATTAACAAAAACCGTTACACATTGTTTAACAATATACAATGAGTAATTGAGAGGCTATTAATATGGTGAGAGGAAGATCACAATGGGTGAAGGACAGGATACACTTTTCAAACATTATTGTTGGTAATTGAGCATACACTTATGTCCAATGGCATACTAACATTTATGAAAAAAACATAATAAAAGAAATCCATTACCTTATACGCCCAGCAATTATGAGTTGCACGTGGATCTTGAACCTACAGATTAGCATAAGATGAAATCAGAAGCAGTATTGTAAAAATCCTATTCCAAGGTTTACACGCCGAGTACTAGTGACAATGTGGGTGACCTTGTCGAGTTGAGGTGAATCCGAGTATTGTCAAAGTATCAAACTCGGCCCCAACTCAGTGAAAATAGGTATGATTCGGTCATAAATTTTTCTATAAATACTTGCTTCCTATATTTAAAGCCACTAACCAATACCCAGTTTCCTCAATTCACGACTTAACAGCTCTGTTATCAACAACTATGTTTATGTTTGAGAATTTATTTTTTATTTCTATGGTCCCATGAACATGTCATACTTATAATTTTGATATATAAAAAATCCAATCCGAATACTTTGCGAGTACTCTTCGCCTAGGCTGATTACTTGCTACACCTAGCGAGTTTTACAACATTAATCAGAAGTTTAACAGCAATGAAGCAAATCAAATCAAACAGCTACCAAGGAAACAATTTTATTACAACTAGAAGAAATATCAACACTTTTGAACTACTGGCCGAAATACGCTCCAAACAACTTTAAGACTTATGAAGCTGTTAGCACTTAGCAGGCACTACTTATAGAGTTTATGATTCACAATCATAACCCTGATGTTAGTGAAGGTGTCTATGGCTGCATTTATACATGTATAAAAAAGTTCAAAATTTAATTTACAGAAACAAGATCTTATATAGAGAATGTTACACACTTATACTAGACTCAAAACTTCTGTATGGCCTAAAAGAGATGGCCTCTGCAGTCTGCATCAGCAATGATGCTGCTAATTTTATTAAAGCTTATTTAAATTTGACTAGGGGTCGCCTACTCGCCTTCCAATTGTTCACCGCCTAATTTCACCCCATTCTCTTTTGTGCTATATTTATGAATGGGACTGACCATGAAGGTTGCTATCAAATATCAATATGAATAAAGGAAGATGTTTCATACCATTTAGGAAAAAGGAAAAGGCAAAAACTTTGTAATTCAAATATAAAAGCCAGTTTTCAGTCACTTGTCCTATAAGGTGATTGAAAAACGTATTTGAATTTGGTTTCCTACACACGTATCTCACAATCTCAAGGTTATCAAGAAAAAAAGAGTCTGTCTTTCCAAGTATATATTGAGAATAGGTGCAAACAAGTTGTCTTCGTATCAGTATCTAACTTTCTGTAGTCTTTTCCTCTACCATAGATGTATCAAGGTGGAGAATCTCTTTGGAGTATATAAAAGGTTCTATGGCAGATTGATTCACTGTTTCTGCACTGTACAATTAACTAAAACCCTACATTTTTTAAATATTTAAGCGTGATATGTAGTATAAATGGGAGTTAATAATTCCTTTGAGATGTTTTACTTAAAACAATATGGTTAAAGTGGAAGAGATGGAGCAATCAAATGGCTCCAATACAGATTCCAAAAGCACTCTTTTAAGAACTTGAAAGCTAAGAAGAATATTTTGCCTCTGCAGCTACTAATTATAACATGAATTCCAGTACAAACATCTCCAGAATGTATTAAGGAATCCTCAGTCAAGAAAGAACATCAAATCTCATTTTGGAGAATTAACCAAATATATTTCAAATTGTAATGATAATAATAAATAATGTTATTGATTACTTTTTGTCAATTTTATTTGCATCTAGAATTTCCTTTTCATTATGTATATCGCTCTAATTTGGAAACTAAAATTGTCATTACTGATACATACTGGAGCGAGGTAATTAGCAGACTAGTATACCTCGGACAGGAAAGATTGAGCAGAACGCTCATCGGGAATGTGGCCGGCAATAGCAATGAATTTGCTCTTTTTAATTTCACGTTCCAAACTGACTCTCTCATCGATCGTGGTGAAAGCACCACCGCCGGCAGAGGTGGCGGCGAGGGTGTTACGATTGCTAGTGGCGGTGACCATGGATCTGAAGAGGAAGAGAGAAAAGGAGATTCGATAACGGTGATTGTGGACGTGGTGGTAGGGTGATATCAAATTCGATACCTGCATCTGGAAGACACCTACCTGCTCTAACTGGAAATGTGGAATCCCCTTTTCTTCGATTTTTGTTCTTATTACCACATTGTCCCTCGCAAAACAAATTGGATTAATATTTTTACGTATGTGTCTGAGATTCTTTGGATCTGAACGGACCCTTTCCCAAGGATTGACCCGTAGATAATGAGCATCTGTCGTTGCTGCCCAAGTAAGGAGTCGGGATTAAACCGAGACTGTAACACCCTAATTTAGGGCCTAGTAGTAGATAGTTGTACCTTGTGTTTGTGTAGTTGTACATTGACGTTAAACAAGTTGTTTAAGTTGTTTTGTTGCTTAATTGTTGTTATTTGTTGGTACACGTGGTTATGTGGCTAAAGTTGGAAATGTGTCGTTAATAGATAGAGTTGGTTAATAGTTGAACGGTTTCAGATAATGATTCCGAAAATATCTCCGTTAGTTGAAACGGATAAACCTAAGTCGTGTTTTAAGTTGAATAGGAGAACGAAATACCCACGCGGGGTATTAAATCCATTGAGTCGGTCAAATTGTGGTTCTTATCCCCTGACCACACTAAAAACACACACAATATACACACACTTATATCACGTACGTACCAAGCTT
The DNA here is from genome assembly GCA_947179395.2 of Pulicaria dysenterica. NCBI lineage: Eukaryota > Viridiplantae > Streptophyta > Magnoliopsida > Asterales > Asteraceae > Pulicaria > Pulicaria dysenterica. The sequence goes on from OX359295.1 coordinate 51,191,056, forward strand.
CCATACACATACACATACTTGGAGATTTGGAGAAAGAAATCAAAAGGCAATCAAGTTGAGGTGATTTCAGTAGTTGAATCAGAACCATAAGCTGTGTCAATCCATCTTCTTGGTATGAATTCTTTTGTATTAAACCTAGTTGTGTTCTTGAAGAGAAAACACCCAATTGAAGGGTTAAATTTATAAATAATTGTTGTATAAGTTAAGAAACATGTAGGGAGCTCATAGTGGTGTCAAATAACATGTATAAACGTTTAAAGTTGAGTTTAAGTCGATTAAAAGTGCTAAAAGTCGAAAAACAGTCGCTGTGTTCGAACAGAGCAAGAACCCACTGTATCGGGGGTCCTTGCGATCACATGGATGGGCTTTGCGATCGCATGGGTGCGTGCGATCGCATGGGTTTCCTTTGCGGTCGCATGGCGCGTCTGGTGTCTCTTGTGGTCGCATGCATGGGTCTTGTGATCGTAAGTGTGTCGTTGTCGTGGATAACTGTCTAAGGACGATGGAAATGTAACTTGCGATCGTAGGTACATAACTTGCGATCGTAAGTCTCCAAGATACCACCCTTGCGGTCGTATGGTCATTCCATGCGATCGTAAGATGGGGTTAATTGGGCAGGGCCTTTGCGATCGCATGGAGTACCCTTGCGATCGCATGGATATGCCTTGCGATCGCATGGGGTTGCCTTGCGATCGCATGCTGTGTTGTTCTGTTGGCAACTTTGTTGTATTGTGGTTTAAGACTAGTTGTTTATCCTTGTTTGATGTCTAAGCTTGAATCCAATATGCTAGGTGACTCGGACGACTCCATGTGCTCCTGGGATTCCCGAATTCATATCTGTCTCCTCTAACCTCGAGGTGAGTACCAGTTTTCCCATGAGTCTCGGTAAGTAGCGTTGTCTGTTCTTTGTTGGCATATGTTGTTAGTGTCGCACATGTTCGTATATGAGGTATGTTATGCCATGTTGTTATATACTGTTGCCATGATAAATTGCTTTACACGTTGGTTATGAATCGCATGCGTATAGTTGAACCCACTACGGGTTGTAGTTGTGTGTGGTACTGGTCCGGACTGTTGATGGCATGGTTAAGGTCAGCTTTCTTCCCGAAGGCTGGATCCCTTTGATGGAATAACGGGGATCAACGGTACTCGGTGTGCAGCACGCCGGGGTGGTCTTGCAAACCGCCGCTCCTTAACGTGAGTTGGGATCTTAGCTTTCGTTGAGATCCGAGATGTTGAGCTTCGAGCTTTGTAACGCGTTTGGTGGACTGCTCTTCGCTCCCCCACTATTGCGGATAGTTATTGCTGATGGTCCCCAGTTTGAATCGTTGAGCGGGGCTTCCCACCCTGCGAGATATTATTCCTACTGACTCGTTTGCGCGACGCTATATGTTAGGATAGCCTTATGTGCTGTCCCGTATTTGGGATAACCTGCTTATTGATGCTTATGTGTAAATCTGTGCTCACTAGCTAGTTGTAGCTAACGGTGCCTGAATTTCCCTTTTTGCAGATGCGAAGTAGTTGGCCTGTGTGAGGCGGGACTGTTGGTAGCTGTTGTATATATATCTTTTGCGGAACACTGTTCGATGTAATTATATGTGATCCGATGGTCGGTACGTGTCGGTTTAGTTGGGTAACACGCGGTGGTATTTTGGACTTGGTTTATGGTGTTGTACTTTTACTTTACCAAGTCAGATACACATTATTATCTTTTGTAAAACGTTGGTTACTTCCGCTGCTGACTTTTATTAGATAAGTTAAAAAGCTTAAATATTTTCTAATTTTAAGCGCGTGAAAACCGGTGTTACAGAGAAAAACCGGTGTTACAGAGACATGAGGACATGAGCCCTAACCACTAGGTCACCTTGTTGGTAGTAACAAAACGGAGTAATATTAGTTGGGTATTTACCGACGTGTTTATAGTCTAGCCATATTAAGGTATTTTATACGATTATAGTTTTAGAGTTGCATTTGATAAAATTTATGTAAAAAATATAGTTCTAAAATTTTAATACAATAATAAGTGATTAACTATATAATTGCATGTGATTTGTAAAAGCATTTCATGTGAATTATGAAAATGTACTTCCGTCTAAAAATTTAAAATAAAATCTGGACCATTGATGGATTTGATGTCATGACTCAAAGGCTAAAATTAGTCTCTTAAAACTATTAATTAAGTATGGAATTTATTAAACATTTTTTATGAGTTATAATATAAATAAATAAAAAATAGTTTAAAGATAGATTTAACAGGTATTTTCTTGTTTAAAATAAATAAATATTATTTGAGCTTTTAGGGTATTGGCTTTAAAACATCATGTTATTTTTCTGAATGCAAATTTGTAATTGTTAAAATTTGTTAAGGATTACATGTTAAATTAGGTAACCTAAAATTTTATTTAATCGGTCAAAAAAATGTTTGATTAAATAACTTTTAAAACCATTCCCACCCAAGTTGGGATATTACCTCAATTCATCCATGTGAAAATTGTTTATATCCAATCAGTGAAACAAACCCAAGAACTGAAGAACACATTGTGAGCATAAGTAGAAAGTCAAAATTAGACGTTGATTTGAACACACAAGGACAATTACTCTTTAACGGAGGCCAATGGGAGGATGGCCAATGCTCATGCTACATTCTACGATAGTAATCACACTTTATATAATGAAAGAGTAAACCTTGAAAAGTGATCATTTTGTTTAATAAAATCAACTTTTTTTAACCACAAAATCGATTAAGAAAAAAAGATTAGCAAAAGATCGTTAAACATATGGAGGAGGAGGAGAAGGAGCTAACAAAAGTTAGAGGGACGAAAGATATGGAGGTACAATAAAGAATGCTGGTGCCATCCTACCATCCCGTCGATATTCGTCACTATGCCATTGGTAATGATATCATCACCATCGCCAAATTTTGTATGCCAAATTAATTGCGGTCAACCAAGTGATAGTGGTTGGTGATTTAACCCTTTTCGAACCTATTTAATCTCTATGTCTATATTTCTCAATATTTCAAATATTATGTTGATAGAACAGTTTTCCAGAATGCTAGATTGGTTTAAAACAAGTTATGGTTTTTGACTTGTAGATTTTATATAAGGTTGTAATACCATAAGCTCTTAACATGTCGATTGTGAAATGAATGTGATTTGCAGCATATTAGAGGTGAGTTTATAAGGGTTTAATTAGGGTTTAAGTTTGATAATTAGAGGTTTAATAAACTTATTTTTATTACTTTTAGCCATAATAAATTTGTATAAGTTATAAAATAAACTAAAAAACAAGTTTATAAAAAATAAATCAAACTTATGAGCTATTAATAAGTTAAACTGATACTAAAGAAATTAGTGGTATTTGATGATTGTAGAGTAGTGTCACCATCTAAGAGATTGTGAGTTCAAGTTCGACTATAGACAATGAAGTAGATTTAGTGATTATGTGAGTTTGCCGTTAAAAAAATTATAATCATATCAAAATAAAAGTAAAAGAAAAGGAACTTGAATAATTTATATTTGGACTCGGTCTTCTTAATTTATTTTACGAAGGGAGTTGATATTTAAACAATTATGAGATGAGATGAGGAGCATAAATAACATGGACACACATCGAGTCTGACTTATAACTATATATTAATTTTGATTCAATAACGTCAATAAATACTGATTGATGTGGAATGTTTAATCATTTGAACTTATTAATTTTGACTTTTCAATTTTTCTTTTGGACTGTTGGGTGCAATATTTTCGACTTGTCCTTCCTCGGATAAAAATAGAAAAAATAAAAAATTAGCTGGCATGTTAAAGGGTGGAGAAGTTTTATATCAGTTTTTATTATTTGTGAAAAAGTTTGTAAATAAACGGAACTTTTTTTTTTTTTTTAAGATTCAACCAGGAAAGTTTTCTAGAAGTGAATGTGCATTTTCTTTATATGCGGGATGAACATGAAACCATCGGAATCGGTCTCAAAATCATATTGTTCTTCTTTTCTTGATTTGCATGTCGTTTACTCTACTACTCTAGTGAGATGTTGGTTCAAATTTTTTCATGGCACTACATTCTCGGTGATACATGGTTTCTTGTTTTTTCTATTACTATAAAAGGAGTAATTGTTATTTTTCGCGTTTCAGTTATTCACCACTGATGAACTATGTACGATGAACTCAATTGTTTATTAATAAATACAATGAAAAGTTTGAGTTGGAAAGAAAAGAACAAACTTACGAGTTGGAAGGAAAAGAATTTATCCATGGGTGGTAGAGTAACTCTTTGCAAATCGGTATTGGGGAGTTTGCCTTTATATATTCTATCTCTTTTTAAAGAGTCTGTTAAAGTGATACATATTATTGAATCGCCGAGAAGACAGTTCATTTGGGGAGTAAATAATCAAGGTAATAACAAAATCAGTTGGGTTAGTTAGAAGAGAACAATGGCTCCAAAAAACATGGGAAGCTTAGAAATAGGCTCATTAAAAGCGGCTAGTTCAAAAACTGTAGTATAACCTGGGAGATTTGTTGTTACACTGTAGTATAACCTGGGAGATTTGGTATAGAGTGTTGAGAGGGTTAGATATAGTTTGGGTAGTTCCCAAGAGCATTGTAGAATTAGTTGAGTTGTGGCCTAATCTGTGTAACAGTAAGTGGTTTCAAAATGTGTGGATGCTGGTATTGTTTGGAATTCTATGGACTATATGGACTGAGAGGAATAACGTTGTTTTCAAAAATAAACAAATGAGTATTGAAAGAGCGGTTGATTTGGTCTGGTTAAGGGTAGGTCAATGGTGCTATGCGAAATGGCCGAAGGTGGCAGGATTGTCTTTAGATATGTTCATTAGGCCAGTATCGGTGTTGAGAGGAGATAACCTGTTGTATTGTCCGGATGTCGGTGTTAATCGGCCGGGGGGAATAAAGCTAGCCATTTATGTGGATGGATCGGTGAGTGGATTGAGAGGCCGAGCGGGTATTGGTGGGGTGTTCAGGGAGGGTAGCAATGGGTCATTAATTGGTGCGTTTTCAAAACCAATTTCTATGTGTTCTCCCCTTGTAGCAGAGATGGAAGCTATGTTTTACGGGTTATTAGCTTTAAGAAGCAATAGAGTCTTAGATGGTGGTATTGTTGTGGTCCTCTCGGATTCCGAGAGGGCGGTGAGTATGATCAATAACATAACGGCCCCCTCTCAGGAGGTATCCGATGTGCTGAGCAGAATCAGGATTCTGGTCAATAATTTTGAAGTGTGGGAAGTCCAGTATGTCCCAAGGGACCTGAACAGTGAGGCAGATATGTTGGCTAGAAAGGGAGCGGATAGAGTGTCTCCGTGGATTGCCTAGGTATGAGATTAGTATGGGAGTGTGTTAACAGTCGGTGTGGTCTCTAACTTCGTAGACTTCTAGTCCTTTTGTTTTGCAAGTTGGAGCGAAGATGTGGCAAGGTTGCTAAGGGTGGCTACGATTATATTATTTTGCGTTATGTTTGGCCAGGTCTTGGTTAAGGCCATAATGTGGAAATCATAGTTCCAAGTGTGGGTGTCGTCTTTGAAGTAATGGATAGCATTTGTAGTTGGGTCCGGGGTCGCCATGGTGGGGGTGGTCCCAATGTTGGGTTGGGTCTGTATGGGTTGCAATCCTATTTTGAGGGTTGTGTGGTCACTGTCCATTATAAGTGTGGAGTGTTGTCTTGTGCCTGAGGTTGCTCCAGGCTGGGGAGTTTTGGAGGAGGTGGTTGGGTGGTATGTGTTATACTGTTTGTGTTATGTGTTATATGGGTTGCAATCCTAGTTTCGAGGTTTTGTGTGGTCACTGTCCCTTACAAGTGTGGCGTGTTGTTTTGTACCTCTGGGATTGGGGAGTTTTTGGGGGAGGGGGCTGGGTGGTCTCGGTTATATTGGTTGTGTTCTGTGTGCGCTGGTGGGTTGTTCCATTTTGGGGTGGGTTAGGTGGGTGTTACAAGGGTGGTGCTGGTAGGCTAGAGGCTATGGCTTCATTTTCTTTGGGGGTGTATATGGTGGCACTCTGTTCTGCACACACTAATCACTTTGCTTTCCTACGATCAGTAGCCATGGCTATAGGTTAGTTCTGGGGTTTTTTGTGCAGGAGGTTGCACTTTGGAACCGAGGGGTGATAAGGGAGGCATTCCAATCCTTTTGATTTGCTAGGCCTTATTGTGTTTGCCTATGTAGATCCTTCTTTCAAGCTTCAGAGTTTTGTTGTGTGAGGGGATTAATGTGGATTCTGGTTTATTGCGATTAAGTTGCTGATGTTAGAGGTGATGGTTGTCCAGGGCTATATCCCAGTTTTCTTGGGTTTCTAGGGTAGGTTTGGGCTGGTGATATAAGGGTGGTGTTTGGTAGGCTAGTGGATGTGGCAATGTTTTATTGTATGGTGTAACAGGTGGCACTGTCTATGCACACACGACACTTCGTACTCCTTTATGCGTATTGCCACGACTATAGGCTAATAGGGGTGTGATGAAGGTGCAGGAGGTTACACTGTTTTGTATCCAAGGTGTGATAAGGGGGGCATTTAAATCCTTCTGGTTTGCGAGGCCATCTTTCGAAGTGCTTGGCAAACCCTCCTTTCAAGACCCAGAATTTGTTATTTTTGTGTGCAGGTGGGAAGAAGGTATGGTGCGTAGCAGGTCCCATAGTAATATGTAGGGCGTCGGTTTGGTCGTGTATTATTGATGATCGTTACTCTTGGGTGGATGCGTTTTTCGATGGTGGTAGTCCTCTGTTTGGGTATGGGGCGATATGGTTACCTTGCCACGCGTGCCATTTTGATGCTGATACTCTACCATGTGACGTTGCTGCAGTTGTGTTTTTATGAAGAGGTTGCGGTTGCGATTGCTCCGCGTTCTCTAGTATCGCGGTTGATTGGTCTCTATTGTTTTGGTTTGACCGGATAGTGTGTCATAATGATGTTGTAGGAGTAGAGGCGTGTGTCTTGTGTAGTGTGGGATGATTCGAGTTTGTGTGCATAGTCATCATATTTTTGTGTTGTTGTGTATAGTGTGATGATATCATGGTGTATTGAACCTTTGTGGAATATGATTATGTGGCTGTTAAAAAAAAACGGCTAGTTCGGCTCTCCTCGTTAAATGGTGTTGGAGGTTAATGAATAACAACAATGCGTTGTGGGCAAAAGTCGTGCAAGCTATTCAAGGCATATCGGGTCGAAATGTAATCTCTATTGTTAGGTCGAAAAAACCGGGTGTATGGTTGAACATAGTCAAAGCAGGGGTTGCCCTTGAAAGTATTAACAGTAATCTGGAGAATTTATTTGTGCGTAGGGTAGGCCGGGGGAATAAGACTCTATTTTAGGAGGATGCATGGTTTGATTTGGCTCCATTAAAAGATTTATTTCCAGACCTTTATGCATTGGAGAGAAATAGTTCTGTTACAATTGCATGCAGATTAATCAAGCTGCCAAATGGTCAAAGCATTTGGAGTTGGGCTTGGTCCAATACATCAACCGTTGAAGCACTTTCAGAAAAAATGAAGACTTTGCAGGACATGTTGTCTAATGTTATTTTATCAGACAAGGATGACGCATGGTGCTGGGAGGGTGATTCAAGTGGAGTTGTCTCGGTTAAATCGTTACGTATTATCATTGATAATATAAGCAACTCTCCTTTTGCAGGTCCTCGCTACTGGATCAAATGGCTCCCACTACGCGTAAATTGTTTTATTTGGAAGCTGCTGTTGAATCATATCCCTACCAAGACAAACCTGCGTGCCAGGGGAATGAATCTGCCCTCAGAGTCATGTCTAATTTGCGATACAACCAGGAAACAATTGATCGCCTTTTCCTTGCATGTGGGGTGGTTAAATGGATTTGGCAGTGGTTCATGGATTGGTCCGATATTGTAGTAGATCAGGTCAATGCTTTGGTTCATGGATTGGTGCGATATTGTTTACTCATTCTTTTCTTTCTAATAAATTCAAACGTTATATTGCATGCAATGTTACTCATAATAGTAGGTTACCAACTGGTGACCTATCTTTGATGACCATCTCCGGTAATAATTGCAGGTCATTCAGATTTTAGACTCTCACAATCCTCAAAGCCAACTCCGATAATCTTTAAGCAAAGGTTTGTGCTCTAAGAAAAACTCCGATGACCCTCGTCTAACTACCACCTATCTACGCCACCCACAACCCAAACAACATCATCTTTGATCTCGTGCCTCATGGATCTTAAAACCTAACTCCAATTCATTTAAACCCACCTCAAACGACTTGTAAATCGGCGGGGTTGCTCTGCCTCAGACGGCCTTGAGAAGCGCAACACTCCGGTTACGGATCCTTTTGCAAGGGAAGGGGGCACACAGTAGCAGTAGTTTCAGCTCTACATTGGGAGCAGTGAGGCTCTATCTAAAGGAGGTATGGACTCCTCCCATAGTGCGGTACGATGCAACTGAAAAACTTAATAGGTTACCGCGACTCGCTTCGCTTTTGTTGCGGATACGTACCACCTTGGGGTCAGATGAGCTTTTGGGGGGCTACAGTAATTACTAGCACTATACCTGTAGTAGTAGATACCATAGTGACTTGACTTTGGGGTGGTTTCTCCATGGACAATGCCACCTTAAATAATTTTTTTAGTTTTCATCATTTATTCTCCTTTATTTTAGTAGGCGCCAGTCTTCTTCATATGGCCGCATTGCATCAAAATGGATCAAATAATTCTTAGTCTAATCGGAAAGAGAACCCGTCTGTAACCACAATGACTATATGCTTAACATACCTTCATTTCGAAGAACTTTTTGGAATGGGAATGGATGAAGCGGGGTGGAGGAATGGTCAACTCATCAGGCTCATGATCTGAAGACTACAACTTCAAATCATGTCCCCGCCTGATCACTTGAAATCTTTTATTGGGTGCTTTGGCGCCCTTCCTGCCTACTAAAATGGATTTGAATGATCGTGACAACTCTTAAAATCCTATTCAGTCTTATTAGATATGTCACTGAAAGAAAGTGGTTATGTTCCCTCTTTTTTTTTAGGATTTCGGGGATGCGCCTTCCAGTACTATTAATCAAAAGACCATCATGCACCAAGATCCAAAGGGATCAATCTTTTACACCGATGTATCATACTCTCTCAACCAGGTCATCATAAGAAAAGACTGCAAATCCATTTTCCAAGTCGATCCAACCAATTGTTCGTAGAGTTATTTACTCGATCGCAGACATTTATGAAACACCTCTCAAACTATGTATTGTTTAAACAACTTTATATACAGTGTAATTTTTGAACAATTTTATTGTATTGTTTAAAAAAATAAAGTTGTCCATATATAATGACAATCTAAACAAATTAATTTCATTATATTTTGATACGATTTACCCAAAAACATATTGTCAATTTCTTGAAAATTAAAAATTAAAATAGCATGGGGTTTTTGCTTGTATGTTATAAGACTCTTTTATTAAAAAATAAAAAATAAAGTTGTTTTGATAGTTTAAACAAATTTTATTATATTTTGATATGATTTACCCAAACATAAAATCACAAAGGTAATTAATTGCATTGTATAAAATAGATAATGAAAATTTTTATTTAAATATTGGGATGTTAAAGAGAGTGCTGATGCATGGCGAGGTTGAGATCGAGGAAGCGTATAACTGCATAAGAATGTAGCAAAAAAAGGAGTTGAGGGAGGAGCTATCGATCACGAAGAAGAGACAGAAGTATGTGATGTTGCATTCATAAACCATTAATTTTTTATTTTAAACAACAAAAAGGATATACTAGAAAAATAACTTCATGACCATCATCCCCCACTAGCAACCCACATATGTTACATAAATAGCCATCTTGCAAGATCTAGAATGAAGACATATTATGTTCTTACAATAAGGAAAGGGGATTACAATATCACATTGACCATAAAATATTTTTACATTTAGCTCTAAATTTTATTCAAGTGAATAAAGACGCTTGTATTTCGTCTATCACCAAATGCTCCGAAAATCTTTTTCCATTGAACACCACATCATTATGCAATTTCCAAATAAGCCATAGAACACCTCCCGTAGCAGCTTCCAAGAACTTTCTAGTTATTTGTGATTTGGCTAGTTCTTTCCCGTCAAGAAGCAGATGTTATGTCACACCAATTGTACACCCAATTCCAAATTGCTTTAGCTTTAGGACAATTAAGAAAGAGATGATCAATTGTTTTCATTTTCAGTTCACAAATTCGACATATATTTGCTGATAGTTTAGTCATTTCTATATTTACTCATTAAAGTGTTTATAAGTATAACATCATCTAAGTTAGGTAATTTTAACATTACAGATCATTTTCCGTTAATTTTTTCTGTAACATAACCTTGTTTTATAAACATATATATTTTCAAACTTGACTCAGCTATTCCATATTAATGTCATCAAATTTCGTTTTGATTTATAGCAAATAAACTTTAGACTTTTTAATCAATAAAGTCGACAAAGATAATAACAGGTATAAAGTTAAAAACTTAAAATCATCATTTTGACGTAATAAAGTGACATTTAATGCCTTTCAAATTTATTTTATTTTTTTTTTTTTTTTTTTTGACATTTAACAATTACCGTATATATGTTCCATATCAATTAATGTAACGGCAAATACCCAAATTTCTGCTACTCGTATATATGTTTCCTTTACTTGTTCAACTTTCCTCAAAAACCATCATTTCATCCTTCGTTCTTTGTCTTACAGATCAAACATCCCCATTTTTTCCTCCGATTTAATCTCCACCCAAATAAACCCTAATCACTTTGATTAATTTAACTCCCATTTACTGTTTTTATCCACTTCTGATCGATCTTCAAAAGTCTGAATTTTTTCACAGAATTATCGATGGGTTTGAAAGGATTTGTTGAAGGCGGTATAGCATCAATAGTTGCCGGATGCTCAACCCACCCTCTCGATCTCATCAAGGTACGGATGCAACTGCAAGGCGAGAATCAACACGTACGCGCCGCCGCACCAGCGCAGCTTCAGGGGGCCAACATCCACATCTCCGGCCCTCCGCGCGTCGGACCTATAGCCGTCGGGATGAGGATCATTCAGCAGGACGGACCAGCTGGCCTTTTCTCCGGCGTATCCGCCACTGTTCTCCGCCAGACGTTATACTCCACCACCCGTATGGGTCTCTACGATATGATGAAGACGAAATGGACGGATCCCGAAACCGGAAACATGCGGCTGTGGAAGAAGATCGGTGCCGGACTGATCGCCGGAGGGGTCGGTGCCGCTGTCGGGAACCCAGCCGACGTCGCCATGGTCCGCATGCAGGCTGACGGGAGGCTCCCGGCGTCACAACGTCGCAACTATAAAAGCGTGGTGGACGCTATATCACAAATGGCTAAAAACGAGGGGATTGGTAGCCTGTGGCGGGGTTCATCTCTTACGGTGAACCGCGCTATGTTAGTGACTGCATCACAGTTGGCATCGTATGATCAAATCAAGGAGACAATATTAGCCAAGGGCGTGATGGAGGACGGACTCGGGACCCACGTGACAGCGAGTTTTGCTGCAGGGTTCGTGGCTTCAGTAGTCACAAACCCAATCGATGTTATCAAAACTCGGGTTATGAATATGAAGGTGGAGCCCGGAAAAGCTCCACCTTACATGGGTGCAACAGATTGTGCCATGCGGACCATTAGGACCGAAGGACCGATGGCACTGTATAAAGGGTTTATTCCTACGATATCAAGGCAAGGACCATTTACTATCGTGTTATTTGTCACACTGGAACAGGTCCGGAAATTGCTAAAGGATTTCTGATATTAATTGATGATGACGACAGATGATATTAGTGATTGTTGCTTTTTCTTTATTTGGGTTTTATTACTTTTTAGGAAGATATAATAATGATGTCCTTCCTTTTTACATAAAAAAATGATAGATTTTTTAGTATATATTGATAAATTTGGTTAGCAATATAAGAATTTCTAAAATAATTTTTATTTATTATAAATAAGTTTATATGCTCATATGATATAGAGCTTGATTTATAAATAACATAAACTAAAATGTAATCAAAAGATATCAAATGGGGGTTCTTTTCACCCTTCCCTCACAATACTACCCTCACAATACTACTTTGCTATTGGTCACCTAGGAGTTTTTAGCTTTGCAAGATGGTCCTTGCTTATTTACACGGGATTCTACGTGTCCTATGCTACTCAGGTCAGAGTGTAAACTAGTGATAATTCTGACAACCGGACTTTCGCCATCTAGGGTGCAACATTCTACTGCTTCGCCTAGCAGCACGACGCTTGTATTGCTCTCCCACAACCCCGTTTTCATGGATTAGGCTGATCTCATTTGGCTCGCCGCTACTACGGGAATCGCTTTTGGTTTCTTTTCCTTTGGTTACTAAGATGTTTCAGTTCTCCAGGTTATATCTCTTGCCTGCCCATAGATTCCGCAGCAGTTTGAAAGGTTAACCTATTCGGAAATCTCCAGGTCTATGCTTATTTTCAATTTCCCGAAGCATTTCGTCACTTACTACAACCTTTATTTTCTCTGGGTTTCTAGATGTCCACCGTAAGCCCTTCCTTATTTGAACCAGCCTAGCTAACTTATCATTCTCCCTAATCTATATATGGAAACTTTAAAGTACGCGTATTGGTTCAAAGAATAGTTTGCAAATATAAAGAGAGAGAGATTATAAACACGTGATAATGATTAGATGGAATTAAACAGATGAAAGATGCTTGATGACGCCGTTAATTTCTAGAATTATAATTATTAAGTTGTTTGTTTAGATTATTCTAGTTTAGACTTTTCTAATGGAATATGGTAAGAGAAACTGCTTAAATCACGTGATTAATAAATAAACGACACCAGTTTGCGTAAATTAATTAGTTAAATACATCTATCACAAATTAATTGGTGCAAATTCTGAGTTTTTTTTCTTTATACACGTTTGATAATTCACTAAAATTATATTTTAACACTTATTATTTTCTTTCATGTACAATATTAGTCGATCGTAAGCTCCTCAGGATAATAATATATAATAATAATAATAGTAGTTAGAAATAATAAGTACGTACAAATTCCACATGAGATAGTTTCACTATAAATGGCTTTAGAAAAGGCAGCCATTTAAGACGAGTCAAGATAGATCGGGATTGGGATAGTATACGTATACTTAATTTATTTTTATGAACTTAATAAATGATTATTGTATCAAACTTAATTTAAAATATAATTATCAAAGTAATGATCAAAAATTGTCTTTCAAGTAATATAGAGCTAGGTGGGGGTGAATTCTGAAGGATATTTAAAATGAAATCTTTACGGTTAACGGTATAAAAGAACAATAAATTAAAGAAAGATTGTTTGAGGAAGCAAAATCACAACTAGAAAATACTTCAAAAAAAATAGGTGTAAGTATTTGGAGAGTCTAATAAGATTGTCTTCCGGTTTAACCGGCTCTTCTTGAAAAGGGCATTGATTTACATTCAGTATTATGTTATTTGTGTGGGAGTTCGATAGAAACCTTGAATCATCGCTTGTTACAATGCAAAATTTATCACATTTTTCTTTGTTAGCTTAAATTTCTATACAGATGTTATATACATATCAACTTTCAGATTAACTCTGCTAGTATAAGGATAGTTGTTAAGAGGAATATCACCCATAGGTTATAATGTTTATTTGTTCAACATAATGGAACCCTATGAATTGGATAAAGGGTATGCATGATGAAATTAAATATTGTAGCTATGACTAGAACTAAGTAATTCTACAAGTTAATTCAAGACTTGCTACTTTTGAGAGTTATGAAAGAATGATTCTAATTCTTTTGAAAATTTAACACACAAATAAAATTGATAGCGTAGATTATGAAAACCAGATCTCAAAGTTTAATAATCCTCGCAATCTTGTTACTAAACATAAGCTAGATTACCTCCAAGGCTCCAAGTATCCGCTTGTTTAATTCGAAGAATAGCTAATAAACTCAATTGTCTCATAATTAAATAATGAATAGTAACCATATTTTAAGAATGAGTTTAGTGTATAAAAATTTATATAAGTTATCATTTTTTGCTATTATATGTAGCAAACTTTCAAACTTATTATTTAATATACTAGACTTTTCAAACTTACCATTTTGTTATTGGTTTACCTATTAATTAGGTTACTAGTAATTTTATTATTTTTGAATTATATTTATATCTAACAAATGTTAAGTATGATTCCACGTCACGCTTTAAAATATTGTATTATCATTATTATTATTATTAAAGGTAACAAGTAAACATGAATAAATCTAGAAGGTAAACAATTTTAAACATTGAAATTTGGAAAATTGATCTAAACAAAAGATGAACATGAATATTCAAACCATGGAAAAAGATGAATACTGGCAAACGTCTAAATAATTATTGATGTAGATGAAGATTCAAATGATAAGGAAATCGATAAAGATAAAGAAGAAAGCAGATCTGGAATCGATAAAGATGAGGATGATGAAGATCTAAACACATCATCTATGAATTTAATCTATGAACCCTAAAATCATACTCAGATATGGAATCCATTTTATTGAAGATGAAGAAGAAAGCAGATTTGAATTGAAATGATGAAATCGCAAACCCTAGATGAAAACCCATTTGATGAAATCCTAAACACAAACATGATATGATGAAATCGCAAACCCCAGGTGAAAACTCATTTGATGAAATACTAAACCCAAACAGGTCTTTATGATGAAATCGAAAACCACTCTTACATAAACATTGAATCAAATAAGAACATCTTCAATCGACCATCAAACAGATTGTACGAACACATCTTTAGATCTCATCATCAAAATCGTACGAAACATCTTCATATCAAAAAATGAACAGACACTACTACAAAAAAGACTTTTAGGCTCCCACATTCAGACCCGGTTTTTCAAAAAACACCTCAAAACCGGGCCTAAAAGTGTTGTTCCATGTTTTTTAAGATTTAGACCCGAATTTTAGCAAAAAAACCGGATCCAAAATTTTAATAAAGATTCAGACCCGGTTATTATAAAAATAACAGGGTCTAAATCTATACTATGACATTCAAGCCCTATTTTCTTTTACAGGAACAAAGGAACCGGGCCTAATTTTTTCATTTCCCTCCTACTTTTCTTTTGTATCCCGCCTAAAGAACAAAAAGCTATCACCTCTAAACTCAATCTCAAACTCATACTGAAATCCTATGGGGGCGGCGCTCTTACCCTCGTCGGAGCATCGACCTTCACGCGTCACAAATTGCCGCTCAAAGCCACGACTCCACCATCTCCGGTTTCTTTGCACACCGTTGGCCGACCCCATTTGCTTTGCCCTCGATCTCCACCTCGGCATCTCTCGGCTCTCGCAGATTTCTCTCTCTCTGTAAGTCTCTCTCATCTGTGATTTTTCTAAAAGGTAGAATTCAATTTGTTAATCTTATTTTAGTAGTTCCTAAACTGCTAATCTGTCAACTCTGTTCAGATTTGTTGTAAGTTTTAGGTCAAACCTAAAAGGGCTTGATTGAAGATTAATTTCAAACAATATTCTCTATACCATTGATTGTTGGTGTTCGAAGGTGATGACAAAAATTCTCAGTTTGGTAAGGATGTTGGTTTATAGAACAGGTGAATCTTGTTTTAATCAAATTATACGTTTCTTTATCTAGTTAGAAGATATATTTGAATAATTATGTTTGAAATTCTTATCGAGATTCTTAAATGGGCAAAGTTTGATGCTCATATTACTTCATGCTTTCAGGTTGAATCGAGAGAGCTCCATAATCGGTTATGTTTGACTCTATGACCCTTCTTCTATTTACGGTTGTTATACGTGTCACGATTATCAACAATGGCACCCATGGGAAAAAGGTATAATGCTTCATTAGCTTGCCATTTCTTATGTCAATTTCTTTCTACATTTTGTGGTTTTGAGCTGTGATTTTTGTTTGGTAACAGACAAACAGTGAACCCTTGTGTTTATGGTTTCTACTAATAAATGAAGGAAATAACTTGATGCTGTTCAAAAAGAAGATGTCAAAAATGGATTGTCCTCCTCTATCTTAAGTGGGCTATCAAAGATGAGATGCTCTCAATCAATAAATCATGAAGTCTTTTGAGAGGGTTTTTCACTTTTTTGGCAGCATTTACAAGTTGAAATGATGCTATAAGATGACTGTTTGGGATCTATTGAGAGGGTTGTAACTTTGCTTAATTTGTTGATCAGGTTTTCTACCTTTTCTATCTTTATTTTAGCATAAAGTTCTGTTGGTTTTTTAGCTCTTAGGGATTTCTCTTTTTAGATTTGGAGCTGTATGTTAAATTTTTAATAGATGGTGTAATGATGCTATTGTAAGTTGCTGTCTCAACCTCTAAGGCAATTTATAATAGAATTCTTTGCTTCTAAATAAATGTGTGTATATATATATATCAATTTATACAGGAATTTTTTCTAATTATTAATTTTTTTTAAAAAAAATAAGGAATTAGACCCGGTTTTTTAAAAGAGAACCGGGCTTGAAAATCATCTACGGACCCTGTTTTTTAACCGGACCTGAAAACCACCCTTTCAAACTCCCCCCTTTCAAGCCCCCTGCAAAACCGGGTCTGAAGGTCTTAAAAAACCGGGCCTGAAAGTGTTTTTTGTAGTACTGAGATAGCCCGAAACGAAGCCACAATTCAGATTTCAAAATCAAAATCGAACCCAAAACGAAAACCCTAAAATAGAATTCATTTGAAATCGCAAACCCTATATTTGACCAATCAAAGAGAAGAAGCAAAAGATGAACATGTTCAGACAAATAGTTCAATCGCCAATTTAGAAACCAACAAATTTGAAAAACCAGAAACAACCGAGTAAATAGTTGAAGGGCGTGGATGTTTGTAGAAGATTTGAAGATGAAACCTTAAAACCAAAGTATAAAACCATATAAGAAAACCCTGAAATAATCTTTTTTAGATGAAATATGGAAATACATAGAAATATTAATAATTATAATAACACTTTATATATGTTCATAAAACAATGAATTTTTTTTGATTTATTTGAAACCATGAAAAATCCATATCACAAGCCACGTCAGTAGAATCGGCGCCACGTCATCATGTAACTTGCTATAACATGTTTGATATATAAACTGCTAAGTTTGAAAAGTCTAGTACATAAATAATAAGTTTAAAAATTCTACACATACAATAAAAAAAAGGTAACAACTTAGATATATTCTTATGAACTAAACACTTTAGGAATCCTCTATGTTTTAAAAAGCCTACATCCACAACATATCAAAGGAAATTAAAACAAAAAACATCGAAAGCATAGGAGTGGCAAAAGGATGATCCTCCAATGGTCAAATTGGTATTGTGATCCTCTTTCTTGTTTTTTATCGTGTTGTCTCTTATTTTGTTTCTTTTAGTTTTGTTCTCATTGTTGACGATGTATCTTATTGCTAGCATCTTGCTAATTCTTTTTTATTTCTAATAAATCAGATTCTTAGGTGGGGTGATAACCGAACTTAAGTTTCTTTCTTAGATTCCTTTCTGTATAACCGTTCCAAAAAAAAAACATCAAAAGCATGAATTTTGTGTTGTGACCGGAAAAAACAAGCTGTTAACGACAAGACTTTAAATAAATAATTATTATTTTATGATGAGAATTATAGTAAATGAATAGCTTTAATAATGTAGGGCAACAGACAAGCAAATAGCATTGAAGAGGGAGTAGTACAAAGAAGCCAGTGACCGACAAACGCAGGGACCCTCTCTTCGATGGACCGGTTTACCAACTTCATCAACTAGGTGTCCACGTAACAAATTTTTTGTGGCTGCTGATTTTAGATTTTTTTTCAACATCAAGAAAAGGTTAATTAGACCATAAGCTTTGGTTTTGTCATCATCTCTGTCTAACTAATCAAAAAATTAGAGTAAATTACAAAAATCGTCCATGTGGTTTGCAAAAAGTAACACCTTTGGTCCTTTATAATCAAAAAGTACAGAAATCGTCCCTGTGGTTGACATTTTGTAACACTTTTGGTCCTTTAATTAAACGTCCGTTAACTATTCTGTTAAGGGTCCTCATGTGCCTTGCATATGAGGGTATATTTGTCATTTTACACATTATCCAGGTTACCAAACAAAGGCAAACACCTTTTAATCACCCCTCTCTCTCAAACACATATTCATCTCTTTCACACACTCTCTCTCACTCTCTCTCTCTCTGCCTATCACCGCCACCCACAGCCACCACCATCATCATCGTCCACTCCTTCTCCACCGCCACATTCTCAATCGATCGGCACTTCCATCGTCACCACTGTAGAACCGCCACCCACGTCACTGCCACCATATGTCACCACCACCATCGACAAAGAATTACAAACCCACCTTGGATCTGCTCGAAAACCCTAGATCTGCTCGATTGAGAACACCCTAGATCTGCTCTAAACGGGAACCGCCTTGCACACGCCGCCACCGATCTGAACCACGATCTTGTCGGATCTATGGTTTTCTCTAACCAACACCTTCGTTCACAACCACCACGTCACCGCCGCCATCATCGGAAGTCAGATCTAGGGTTTTCTCCAACCACACCGTAGACTAACAAGAAATAAGAAACTCGATCATCACCTCTCGTCGGACCTGAACAGCCATCACCGTAATAGATCTAAAGCTAAACCCTAGCTTTCTGGGTTTTTGTTTATCACCGCCGCCATCTTCTACACTTTCTTTTCTTTTATTTCCATGCAAGCATGTTCAGATATGTGTGTGTGTGTGTTTGGGGTTTTGGTTGATTCTTGTTTAGAACAATTAAGGGTTTCATTACATAGATTTTTGTTTTTGGATTTTTTATTGTGGTGGTTAATGATGGTAGAGGTCTACTGTGGTTAATGGTGGTAGAGGTCTATGGTGGTTAGAAATGGGTGGGTAGACGGTGGTTAGAGTTTTGAGGGGTGGTGGATGGTGGTTAGAAACGGGTGGTAGAGATCTACGGTGGTTCAAAATGTCATACCAAGTTGATTCATATATCAACTGGAAAAAAATTTATTATCATCCCAGATTTAATCTGAGATTTTGTTGCAATTTTTTGTTTATCATCTCAAATAAAATTCCGGTGATGGTGGTAGTTCGATGGTGGCGGTGGTCTGTGTATGAGGGGGACGGTTGTGAGAGATGATAGTGATGAAGTATATGTTTGGAAACAATGATTAGAAGGTAAAAAGACCAAAATACCCTCATGTGCAAGGCACATGAGGGGCTCTTAACGGAAAAGTAAACGGACGTTTGTATAAAGGACCAAATGTGTTACAAATTGTCAACCACAAGGACTAAATTGTTACAAAATATCAACCACAAGGACGATTTCTGTAATTTTTGATTATAAAGGACCAAAGGTGTTACTTATTGCAAACCACAGGGACGATTTTTGTAATTTACTCAAAAAATTATTAATATATCTAACAAGATGCTAGAAAGAAGTACATAGTTCAAAAGAAAGATGATGAATTACAACAACAAATGAACCAAATTAGAGAAATTGCATTTAGCTTTATACTTAAACCAAGTAAATAAAAAAGCTTGAATTTCATCCTCCACCAATGAATGCGAGAATCTTTTCCTGTTGAAAACCAAACTGTTTCTCGACTTCCAGACAAACCATATTAAACAGCCAACTGCCGCCTCCAAGAACTTCCTTTTCAATTCCGATTTCCCACTATCAATTACATTGGACATGAGTTGGTCAAAAGAGTGATGTTGTCCTTCGTTAATGTCGCACCAGGTAACTAGCCAAGACCATATCTTCTTAACTTCGCCACATGAGTAAAAAAGGGTTCTACAGACTCCATGTCACGATCACAAATGGGGCATGCAACCGATGCCAAAGTAACTCCTTTTAAATGTAAATTGAGGCGAGTAGGGATACGTTTCATTACCATCCTCCATACGAAGCAATTCACTCTAGGGGGTAGCCAGTTATTCCAGAAAGTGCGACCTGCGAATAGAGAGTTAGATACATTATCAATAATTACTCTCATAAATTTGACGAAAAAATTCCATTCTGATCACACTCTGCTGATTTTAGATGAATGTGGATTTTAAAGAATGGATTAAATTAAGATTACTCAAAAGCCCATGACATGAAAAATACCGTTGATATTTTGAAACTTTTGGAATTTGATTGTTAACCCTTTAGACCAATTTTGTTTGGATAATGATTCATACATAATAACTAAAATATTGTTGTTCTTATCAATCACTAATTATTAAATTTTATTCATAAAATTTATAAGTATGATGATCTAAGAGACAACTTTTTGTTATGTATGATAAAAGTTTATTGTGTACCATAGTACAAATCAACACCCTTTTTATTTGGAGTGATTGCCATATCGAAGTTCCGTTCAAATTATTTTTTCGTTGTTCCCGAACTAAAAACCCCCTTTAAACCATTTTGCACCTCAATTAATACTTATGAGCTACATCTACCGTTTGAGCATAACCACAAGGACCAAATTTGGTTATTTACCATTTTCTTCTATGTATAAGAACTCTGCAGTAACCAGAGCCGGACCTAGAATTTTTATTGACTGTTGCATCATATAACGGCAAAAATAGAATTAATTAAAATGGAGGGTGTTGTTCGGGTTTTTTCTGGTTCACAGATAATCGGGTCGGATTAACGGGGTTGTTGTTTTGTTATTTTAGAGCCAAAATTTAAAATAAAACACAATTTATATGAAGCCTTATTGTTATTTTTAAGTTAACTAAAACATTTTAAAGGTATAAATCGAAGATTGAACTATATTTTATTATTTTTTATAAAAATTTCATTTTTTATTAGAATATTAGTAGCATCAAAAAATCACTTGTAGCACCCCAAATTTTGACTAGTGGCACTGCTAAAAGACATTGAAATTTTCCACTTCGTCTACAAAAATTGACCGGTGACCTGTGACACCACCGCATATAACATAGGGCTGCCTATGGCAGTAACCAATAGGAAGTAGATCGAGGTTCTCGATGTTATTTCTTATTTACTTTCTTGTTACCTCTGTTCCTTATTAATGTTTAGTTACTTGCTAGCTATTATTTTAATGTTATATCTACGATTGTAAACAAGTCGAACTTTTATCGAGTTATTCGAGCTTGAACACTTTCGAATCAAGCTTTTATTGAGTTCAACTGTTCAAGCTTGAAGTCAAACCTAAAAATGAGCTCGATATATGTAACAAACTGAGCTCGAGCTTATAAACGTGTATATAGATATACAAAAAAGAATAGATAAACACGTTATCATTAGCTAATTTTATACTGTTATAAAATCGTAATTTAACTTATGCTCAGATGTTGTCATAATGTTAATAAACATTAGATTTTATTTTTTGTTATTTAATATAACTTTTCATAGATTTGAAATAAGTTTAGTTATTTTAAATTTGTTTTAAAATAAATTTCGAGCTTTTCGAGCCATGCTCGAGCCAATCCTAACAACTTGTTCTCGAGTTTTTTAATGAAGGAAAGGTAAAGGGTGGTGGAATGAAGAGGAAAAGAAATGGAATGATGAAAAAACTTCCCTCCCAATCGCCCCAAAGTTGGGAGAAAAGTTTTAAAACATAAAAATAGTAAAATTACACCTCTCAATCCCTCCCAATCCTTTCTTCCTCTCCTAAAAAAACTCAAGAACACAATTTCAAGTCTTCTTTCTTAGCAATCATTTCCTTCTCTCACTTAATATAACTCAAGAACAAACCGTAAATCCTCTTCAAGCTGAGCTCAAGCATGCATCATGAAGGCTCGACTCGTTTACACCTCTAGTTATTTGTCTTTTGCCATTCAAAAGAAACCACTAGGAAGTAGATAAAAATACAAAACCAAAACAAGCTTGGTGGAGCGAGTGATGTGATTGCACGATCACGGTGACAACTCTATCCCCCTCTTGTCACGTAGACGTCACATCACTCCTTACAATATCTTTATCTAGCAAATACCCACATTTATACCCCTTTATCTTTATCCTATCTTTGTATATTAAAAATGTTAGTGTGTGTGTGACATGGAGCATGTAAGAGAAGACGTCCATAATATCATAGAGCTTGATGTTTAATAAACCACACATGACCGTTAAGACAAGAAATCAACTCAAAAAAGATAATAATAATAATAGTTTTTTCCACTGTAAAGAAAAGAGACTTAAAGTTAGTTTTTTATTCACATATAAGCTATGAAACTGCAATCTAGACTGATATAAAAAAGGACTATTTAAGTAATCTCAATTCTTTGATCCCAGAACTTGTTGCTTAATATCTTCGATCTTTGATGCCAATTCATCTCTATTTCTCTGCAAAATGTAAAACACCTTTATAGTTTGCCCAAAGGCCAAAATCCACCTTCCAAATTAAAAGTTTTAATTGGCTGGCTGTCTGCTTTTGATCAGTCAGCACATCCATGTCTCTATAGAGACTCGAAAACATATATTGACCAAAGTCAGTTCGGTATTCTATTTGTTATGTTAACGTGCAGACGACGAGATAAAGCAGTCTCGGTTACTTACCTTAAAGAGCAAGTAGCGTGTGGTGAACCAGATCGTGTAGCCAAGACCCACCACTTCCATCAATTTAGGAAACTGGTAACAGAAAATCAAAAAAAATATTATAATATTTATTATGACATTTAAGATTTTACTTCTGCAAGTACAAAAGCTAGATGACACACCAAAGGTATATGATCAATAGCTCCAACTATGGATGCAGTTAACCACAGGGATGTAATGCCACCAACACCAAGTAAAGCAATTGAAAAGGAATCTTGAAGATCCAACTACACAACAAGAATAAACATGATGTCAGTATATAAACAGTTGTTCACATGAAAATTACAAAGTTTCTATTTTGTTTTCAAGCTTAAAATAGTTTGCTCTTTGACTTTTTTAAAAAATATACAGAGGCCATCTATTTTGGCCCACGAGATGGTGCTATTTTGACCAAGTTGAAAAGCATTTTAGACAATTGACTAATAGTCAAACACTTAGGCTATGCATATAGTCAAAGGATGTAATTTTTATTAAAAACAGTGTCTGCTGGTTATCATTGTAATATATATACTCGCATCAGATCTGGGTCCAGATCCGGATCTGGATCCAGTAAGAAGGTTTTTTTCTAAGTAAAGGTGTGAGACAAACATTAATTTACTAAATTTGTAACTTTAATTAAATGCTATAATTTGGGCAGATTCAAACTATTTTTGAACAGAAATTGGAGCATGTAACCCTAATTCATAATTTTGTATATATATGGAATCAGGAGCAGATAAATAGGATCTTCTGGTTTTTGAATTTTAATGTATATATGGAATCATGACCAGATAAAGAGGATCTTCAGGTTTTTGAATTTTAAATTAAAGCTACAAACTTTAGTGAATCAATCTTGTCTCACACCTTGTCACGACAAAAACCCTTTTCATTTGATCTTGATTCTAATCACAAATTTTCACATCTAAGCAAGTTTGATACTATCTGCAAGCTTTAGTAGTCCACCATGGCCATTTTCATATTCATTGGTAAATAAATCGAATTCTAATATCTATATATGAGTGAAATTTTAATAGCATGATCTATTTGTCACCTCCTCTGCTTTGAGCTTCTTCAGAAAATCAATATAGACTGTTAGTTAGAAGAAAGACCAATGAAATAAATCATACCTCTACTTTCAGCTTATTTAGAAAATCAAATTGAGGGAATTGATCATCCACCCCATCATCATCTTTAAACAGCCCAAATCCTCCAAACCCACTACTCTCCTCAGGTTGAGTTTCGCTTACATCATCAGTTTCTTTTTTGACATACTGATTTGCTCCATTTGATGTTTCCTCAGGAGTTGTCACTTCTATAGATGAGTAGTTGACTACATCCGGTTCTTCTTTCACATACTGGTTTGACCCACCTGATGTTTCCTCAGAAGCTGTTGCTTTTATAGATGAGTAGTTGTAATAGCGTAAACCTGTAAACCAAAATAAGTAAGAAACCGATTGTCTCTCATGAAACTACAATATCCTAGGTCACTTATTTGCACAGTGATTGTTATGTTGTGGAGTTAGATTGCGAGAAGGATATGAGCGCTGAGGCACTGCCACTGTGCCATAACATAATCATTAGGTCCCATTTTGTATCTTGGAAAACAAGCTAGTTTGCTCTAGTCCACATCTATAAATACAACACCATGTCATTCTAAACCGTTGTACCAAAATCTATATACTTTGGAGGTGGATGTAGCTTGATGACATTGGTCGAATGAACCACATAAATTTCATGTTTATGTTATCTTGGTTGTGTTGTTATTGTGTGGGTGTGTTGCTAACTTGCTATTTGGGTCCGATTTCTCAACAAAGATAGCGAGTAAAGTTCTTCATGTTATTTACTTTCTCCACAACAAGTGCAACACCACTATTTAGGTTGAACATTCAGGATCACATCCGCCAGTTGATTTGGACTCTTTGCAATGACTTTCTTGTACACATACAACTCCTGAGTTTGAAGTAAATATTTATGCCTTTGGGGAATCTATAATTAGATGGAATGAACATCTCTAAGAACAGCATATCAATATGTTGCTGTACTCTTTAGGAGGATTAGTATCTGTTAATGCACTTAATTTGGAAGGGAAACTTATTTCATTTCAACAACAAAACGATAAGATTAATCATAGTGAAATTCATCAATTTAGAGGCGAAAATTAACAAAGTGATTCTTACTTTAGATGTAGAGTAAACAAGACTACTTGCCAAACAATAATCAAAGCCCAATTATAACCATTTTGCGTACAATAACTATTTAAATTACATATTCCCAAAACAAAAGCATTCAAACAAATTTAAGCCCTGAACAGTGAATACTCGAAATTAAGAGGGAAAACACTAACACAAACATGATCTCCAAACTGATTAAACGAATTGTCTCTCCTCCCCCTTTCGATTACATTTAACAATTAACATTAAGAAAGCGAATTCAACAACAGTATCTTCAAGATATACAGCACGAAATCTAGGGTTTACATTAGCAAAAAAGTAAATCGTCAAGAATGAGAATGTGACCTGGATTATTGTTAGCAATCGAGTGGGGTTTTAAAGGAAGATGGAATTTCCATTGGTGACTACTTCTGTAAGGAGTAAAAAATTGAAGATTTGATACACGATTTGGGATACAGCGAGTAGAAGTGCAGAGCTCCATTTTCGTAAAAGCTGTTGGGGTTTTAGCTGCCTCGAGTAGGGTTCTATGGATTGCAAGGAACTTGCTCGATTATAAAAATAAAATTTAGGAATAAAAAGGTAACGGAAATGTAAAGCAACCTCTAAATTCCCAAATATAAAAAAGTTTTCTATTTTGTAAATTACTTTTAAACCAAATTCACTCATCCATCAATTAACAAGATTATTTGTATGTAAAATTGTCATTTATTAGTTTTTTTTATTTGATGAAACTTTATTTATTGATATATAACTACTTTTTTATTCATTAAATTTATGCATAATTTTATTTCTTAAACATAAAGACTAAATTGATACATTAGTAACTATTTTTTTTAATAAACAAAGCAAAACTATCATTAAATTACCTCACAAAGAGGTATTCTACCTTCACATCTTGTGATGTGGTATACCTTTGATAAGTCTTGTTTTTATTCTCACTTGTAAACTTTACTGTTGGTATATATAATATTCTTTTGCCTTAAAAAAAATGGAATTAAACTACTTTGTATAATACGAATGGTCATATCTCACCAAGTAAGTTGATTATTCGCTAGTAACACTTAGGGGGTGTATGTGTAACCTTATTATTAATTTTTTTTTCTTTAACCTTTTTAGCTTTTTAACTTTTTAACTTTTTTTTACCTTAACCTTTTTAGCTTTTTAACTTATTAGCTTATAAGTAAAAAAAATGTTTGGATTAGCTTCTAGAAAAAGTGTTTGGATTAGCTTCTAGGGAGAAAATAAAAAAAAGTTGTAAAATGACTAAAAAGGACATAATTAAAATAAGAAAAAGTTAATTCAAGTTTATAAGGAAATGTATAATGATAACTGTCAAAGATAAGTTTATATGAAAAAAAATAAATTGATTCAATCCAGCTCATCAAAAGTGGCTAATTTTACCAAAAAATAAGTCCATAAACTTAAGCTCATAAACTAACCCAAACACAAAAAACTTAATAAGCATAAAAAATAAGCTAATAAGTCAATAAGCTACAAAAATAAGCTAAAATAAACACCCACTTAATACGATCATTATTTTTTATGTTAGGTGATTTGGAGGATTAGGAACACAAATTTTTTTAACCTATAATGGCTTTGGACACTAATCTATGTGAGCATGTTCAAAATTGGTATTTAATTTGGCTAAACACTAGAAGGAAGCTTACTAGAATACCACCAATCTCGGGTGAGTTTATGAGTGAGGAGTAAAGCATATGCTTTTGGTTTTATAGTTCGTAATTAAAAATCCTTACTAATCTTTCTACTTATATTTGAGAACGTAAGATATATCTGAGCTTCACATATGAATTAATTACAAATTCGTGGATGACCTTAACCTCGAATTAACTTGAGAGTGAAAAGACTTGTCTAAAATGTCTTTGATAGTTTTCAAGAGATCAGACAATATCGAATTCTACCGAACAAACACTTTCCTTTAGGTAGCTTACGGCTATATGGTTCAATTGTTTATTACATATTTGGTAAAAAGAGGTTCTCGTGATTATAGCTTACCGGTTGGAGATATATAATATTCAATAGATCGAGGTCTATAGATTAAACTAGGACGTATGTTCTTTAACTTAGGTCTAGTTATACAATTTACCTACTTCATGTTGACTATAGGGCATGTTGATGAAGACCCTTATAGGACGGACGACCGTTTTTCATATTTGGTTGAAAAGATTAATCAAACACATGTTTTTAACTCATGTAAATATCGAGTTAGAGATTATAATAAAAAAATAACTACAAAAAGAACAAGTTTTATATACTTACGTATAACAATACTCATTATATATCTAATCTGGTTCGTTTTTATTAAATTATATTTCAAGCTAAAATTACATATCCTAAATATATATAATTGTCCACCCTTTTAAAATACGTCGTGTATTGCTCATAAATAGGTTTTTTGAAAATACACCATTTAATATTCATATATACGATGTTCTACCTACTTTAACAGTTAAACATATATCTAGTTAATATTATGTGCTACATCTTTTAGAGGAAGAGTTCAAACTGGGTGTAAAGGAGTCAAACTTTTATCGAGTAAGTCGAGCTCGAACTCGACTTGTTTGATTCGAAATTTATCAAGCTCAAGTTCGAGTTCGAGCCCACAAAACAAGATTGAATTATTTAACGAGTCGAGCTCAAGCTTCTAATAGCTCGGCTCAAGTTCTTATCGAGTTTTTCGTGCTTTCTATAACATGTGTATATTTATATCTATGATACGCATATATAATTGACTAATATTAAAACATATTAAAAAGTAGTACTTATTGCAGCAAATCTACTTTATATACTTACTACTTATAATAAGTAATTACTAAAAAGTCATTAACTTCATATTTCATCTGTATATTAAATAATTTGGTTTTTGAGTTTATCTTTTTTATATTATTTCGAGCTTTTCGAGCCGAACTTGAGCTAATAATATACCCTGTCGAGCCAAGTTCGAGCTTCAAGTATGAAAGCTCGTCGACCTTCGACCCAAGTTCGAACTCAACATAAAATTTCCAACCAAACTCTAGATTGATTCGACTCGTTTACATCTCTAAGTTAAATGAAAAAAATTCCTTTTGGGTTGAAATCATTAAAAGTATTTATGGGGAGTGGGGGGGGGGGGGGGGTGGGATATGTCGGTAAAGAGTGGTCGGGGTGGTATGTGGAAGGGGATTATTTTTTCCGGCTGCTTGTTGTCTAAACAGGGGATTCATTTGCCGCTCTTGCAAAAGATTACAATAGGGAATGGATTAAAGATAAGTTTTTGGTTCGACAATTGGGTTGGCCATTCAAATCTCGCAGAAGAATTCCCGAGGGTGTTGCATAAACTGGGAGGAAGAGACAATATGGTAGCGGATATGCGGTGCTGGGAAAGCTCTATCTGGCGCTGGCAGCTGGGCAACGAACACGAATTCAGAGGCAGGGTGGCAGAAGAGCGTCAAAGGTTGAAAGGTAGGCTGGAACAAGTTCAACTTCAGCAGCTAGCTATGGATAAGAGATCATGGTTACTAAGCAACGACAATAACTACTCAGTCAAGATGGTTAGGGAGCGTCTCGAGTACTTACAAACTCATCAGCGGGCTGTAATTCATCCAACACAGCCGTCTTTCTGGTCGTCTCTAATACCCAAAAAGGTATGCATTTTTTCCTGGAGGGTAGATAGAAGAAGATTACCGGTAAGATCGAATCTAGATCGGAGAGGAATTGATTTACATTCAATATTGTGTCCGAGATGCCAGGATCAAATTGAGGATGTAGATCATGCCATTTTTTCTTGTTGTAAACTGTCTTCCCTTTGGTTCGATGTGCACAACTGGTGGGGCATTAATTTTCGACAGGCCCGCACTTTTAAAGAACTCGAAGTGGCAGCGCACTCATCTGCTGCAGTTCCAAACAAAGCGATCTTATGAAATTTGGTGATCAGAATGGCGGGTTATCTAATTTGGAAGGATCACAATGCAATGGTGTTCTCTAACACGAAACCAGAGTAAATAACATACTGTTTGATGTTAAACTGTTGTTGTTCCAATCAATTAAGGCTCGGGTAAAGAGAGAGCAGTATTTTCGGTGGCAAGATTGGTTGTTCAACCCTTCCGGAATTTCTCTGCAGTAATTAGCAACCAAAGAAAGGACTGGTTGGTAAACAGTTTGGGGTTATGGTTTTAGGGGAGTTTTCGTTGGCTTTGTAGGGACTTAAATTGATATTCTAAATCCATCACTTGTATGTTGGTGTATCTTTTTCTTGTAAGTTCTTAACAGAGTCTTTGTATTGTAAACTCCATTGATACATATATATTCATATTATGCTTTTCAAAAAAAAAAAATATTTTTTTTCTTTTTAAGTCAATCACTCTACCCCTTTCTTCCAGCTACGAGCCCCACCAACTCTTTTTTATTTACCTCCGGCTATTTCTCATGCCCTTTTTTCTATATGTCCTGTCTTTAAAATCTTTTTTTTTTCCGCACTTGATTCTTTTTCCTTCTTTATTATCATTTTTTTCTATATTACAAATTAATATTTGTTTAGATATTCATTTTTTCTTATGAACATAGATCTATATTATGAGATGTTTTTGTTTTTTAAAAAAATATTAATATTTTAACGTTTGTTATGGTTTTTAGTTTATAGGGGCAGGGTTTATAATTTAATGTTCTTGATAAAATAAAAGAACAAATTGAAGTATTTTTAACTTTTTCATAAATATTTTTGATTTCAAAATCATGTTAGGTTACTAATATATAATGATATCTGTTTTTTTTAAACATATTCAACAACTTAGATTTAATACAATTATAGTTAACAATTCAGATAAGTTTTAATAACATATTTCATGCTCGAATAAAATTGTAACAATCTCGCAACAAAACACACACTCGTTAGTAAATAGAATCATGTGTGGAAACGTAACTTCAAATGATAACTTTCTTGTCTCGTCTCATAGATAACAACAATGCCTCTAACTTTGAGTTGACAATAAATAAAAAATGTTGTGTGAACTATGATATATGTTTTGTAATATAAATGTGATGAAAAACAACATCATGCTGATGAGACTATACTAGGTGTTCGTTAACCTGAATTAATATTTAGTACTATCAATTAATTATCTTATTTAAATTGTGAAATTTATTACCAAAAGATATTTGATCTAGCAATAACAAAGTGTAATTAACATATTGGTAGTTTATATAGATTGTGTTTGTCATTAATAAATAGTTAAATTTATTAATTATTTTATCTTATTATAATAATAATAAAGTTTATAAATATTAGTATCCTTGCAATTTGTGGCCGATCTTAAAAAAGGTATGACCTGATATCCAAGAAAGCAACAGATGATAATTTTTAAAGTTTTCATTCATAGGTATGCTTTCATGTCATTGTCAAATGTCAATAATAAACTTTATTTTTATAATATCACATAATACCAAATACTAATAATATTGTAAAACATAATACAATAATCTTCATACACCTATGGCCTTTTTTTTTCATAAAGTGTATCAGTTTATAATAAAAAATAAATTACTGGAAAGTCTAACTTAATATATATATATATATATATATATATATTTAAAAATCTTTTTTGGTCGAGTTGAATTGTAGTTTCTTATGTCATAGTATATTTTCTCGGTTTTTTTATTGTTGAAAATACGGTGTGATCAAAATGTAACAAACTATGCTTAAGATGCTATTGTATACAACAATTCTTAATTTTCTTAAGAACAATACTACAAACTTTCATTTTCTTTGAATTGCATACAACTGACATGTTATTGGAGGTCATCAACCGGCTACCCTTCAATTATTTTTGTTAAAATGCATGAAGATGAAGGGTTACTATGGAGATTTGATACACTTTTAGATGTTAGACTTTTTTCTATGATATCTACAAAAAAATTAGGGTTTTTGCAACCTAAATCCAGATCGATTACTAGAAGATCAAGGCGCTTCTACATATGCGATTTGAAGCTGCAAATGAAATATGTTATAGATCCGGTATAAAAGGTATAAAATAATCTGAGTGCCCAAGTAAGTGTAGGGATTCAAATTTGAGAATGAAATCTACGACATGAAATCTGCTATAGTTGCGAATGAAATCTGCTACAAATTTGATACACTTTCTTATAGATGCGATTGAGCGAGCATAGGGTTATACGTTTGCTTCGATTTTGCTTCAAACTCCACATACTAGGTTTAGGGTCTGAAGCCTTGGTCATCTCATTTGATTTTCTAGATATTTGAATTAGGATTTGAGAATCAATTTCGCTTTTAAAGATGCGATTTGAAGCCTAATTGAATGCTTTAATTCCTTTGATTTTGCTTCAAATTCGATTCTATATATAGGGTAATAGGTGCATATTTAGGGCTTTAGATCTACTTTTTGTTCATTTGATTTAGTTATTGTTTCAATCGGTGCATATTATGTCAAAAACATCTTAAATAATATTTGCATACTTGTTCTTACTTGCAATTTGCATATTACAGATATTGTTTGGTTTTGAGTTTGATTTTGTTATAATTCAATAATTTTGAATATTTAAAAAGTTTAAAACATGATGAACATTCAACAGATCAAGAACATGATGAACATTTAACAAAATGAAAAACATTCATGCTTGGTAACTGATGACCTCTTGTTTAGATTTTTTTTGAACGTCAAATCCACAAAGACCAATCATAGCTTGATAAGCACTTATGCGTCTATCCTCTTACTCGTCATTGCCACGAATCCCTATGTCATCGTCATATCGACTCCACGATCCCATGTCCTTTCTGCGCAGTTAGCCCATATCAGTACTCATTCCATCTATAAAGGTGCACCACTCTTCTTCTGCACTCCGTTCCGCAAATAATACAAAAGAAGGATTTCAGAAAATGAATTCTCAAAATCCACACTTTCCATACTTCTCATAGATCCTACTTTCCAACCTGTATTTCACAAAATAAAACACGAATTCTGGGGCTTGAAAAAAGGATTTGCATCGGCTAGAGAAAAATGGCCTAGCAAATCAATACAAGGATTATTATGCCCCCTTATTACTCCTTGGTGTCAAGTTGGGTGCAACCCTCCTGCACGAATACGGGGACCCCATTACTAGCCTATAACTGTAGCTAAAAATGTGGGATAGCGATGTGAGTGTGTGCAATGTAACAGTGCCACCGTGCGACGCCAGACAAATGAAGTAGCCACAACCACTAAACCTACCACCGCCACCCTTATTACACCATCTCAACCCATATTACACCCTTATTACAGGCCCCATTTCATGGATATCAAAGAAGTAACGGTGCCATCCCAAAGTAACCCATATCGATCCATACTGTAACACCGTACTTTTAGATTAACATAAAACTGCGTGCGAAAGCTAATTACATATAATTACATTAAAACCAAAAGATAATCACATCGTTTATCTATTCTTGAGTTTACAAAAATCCACTACGGTGTTATTTACAAAAACAGACTCTATTCAAAATATTTGACATCAAAGTAGTGGTCTGTCCATATCCCCAGCCATCATCTTCTAGAAACTCACCACGGAGCATCTGCAAAACAATCTGGTGAGAAATTAGCACAAAGCTAAGTGAGAGAATAAATATCTAAGCACATACAAGACAAACATGCCCAAACACATAGCTCATAACCAAGGAGAACCGGCGGTGTTGCAACCATCTACAACCAAATGCCGGCCAAAGCATATGTTTACCAATAGCCCTGCTAACATGGACAACAGTACCAACACCCTTGAGTACAACAAATGCATCTCAAGATCAGATACTATAAATCCCCAAGCAACAGGCCCAGCCGCCCAGCTAATGCTGATCTCCAACCAAACATGTATACATATCATTCAAGAGCTTAGTTACAATCAGGATATCATATCCCGCACATCCGAAGATATAGGTCCACTCACCAAAGTCTGCACAGCTGCAGTATACTCAAGTGACTATCTCACTGAGTCTTCTCAGTTCCTGAGAATATATAAACACAAGTCAGTATATGATTCACAATACTGATTCATAATAAGTAATACACTTATTAATACATCACATGTATACATCTATAATACATATATCACTTATGTATATTCAATTCCATATACGGCCTTATTACAAATCCCGTATTCTCATTATACTTGATAAATCCGCTAACTCCATAGCATAGGCAATACACATGTTTCTTCCATGAATCATGATCACAAGTGGTTAGAAATCCTAAGTAAATCTCCAAATCCGAATAAGGCTCCATGTGGTTTCTTGATCATACAGTTTTGTAATTTCAAGTCCAATTCCGAATACAGTGTTAGGGAAATAGTTCAAGTCCCAAATTCCGGATAGGTCATGCGGAATTATCATAATTCCGAATACAAATTCACAATTCCAAATAAGCAAATGCAATTCATGTGGTTTTGTATAAATTCCGGATAACATTCGGATTTCCTCTCAATTCCGGATAAGTCATAATTCCGTATAAGCCATGATTCCGTATAAGTTTAGGATTCCGAATAAGCTAAGGCAATGTCATCCGGTTTCTCTCAAATTCCGATTAAGCATGCGGATTAATCCAATTCCGTATAACATAATCCATATAAAGCAAAGACATAAACAGTCGGTATTCGATACATGCGGAATTCATCAATTCCGGATACTTTATTCGGATTCTCAGTCAATTCCAGATAGATTATGCGGAATTCATCTAAATTCCTAATAACCCAATCTGTTTTTACCAATTCCGCATGATTCAAAGTTAGGAATCCCGATTGAATCATGTTCATGTCTATTTAATCATTTCTTTAATTCTGATTTTATTCGATGATCAAATAACTAAATCCAAATATCCAGAACTTATAATAACTCATAATAGTCATGAATTCATACTAAGATCTGACATGCAAACATCCTAATCATCAAACAATTTCAAGATTCATATGCATCATACGGAATTCCCTATAAATTCTATAATTCCGAATACAAAATAACAATTAACAATCAATTTAAACTAACCTTCTGGATTGGATTTCCAATTAATCAAGTTATTTGAAATAATGCAAGAAGATGGTGTTCTTGTTATTCCTATCTTCAGCCGAGAGCATCCACAAAGCACACACACACTAAATTTCTCAATTGCATGTCAAATGGAATGGTGGAGATGATAAGGTGACTATGTGTCACCAAATTGGACACATCATAGTCCACTAATTCTATTTTAAATTAATTAATCAATTTCTAATTAAATAAATTCACATTTAAATATCAAATAATAATAATCACATAATTCACATAATTAGAATATTAATCCTAAATAATTAAATATAAATATCAAGATTAATTACCTTAATAAATCTAGGCCAGTTAAGAGGGTGTTACACATACCCCAAGCCGTTTTGTCCTGATTATCCACAAATTCTAAGGTTTGAAAGAAGGATTTGCATCAGTTAAGGGAAGATGGCCTAGCGAAATCAAACAAGGATTTGAGTGTGTAACACTGTACTTTTTAAACATATAATTAAATCGCATGCGGAAGCTAAATACATATAATTAACTTAATTACATAATAGATACAAAAGATTATCTTGTTTTATACATCAAAACTTTTACAGTGTTAATCCAAAAACAAGCTCTTATAAAAAACTTGACATCAGAGTACGGTCTGTCCATATTCCCAGTCCAAGTTTCAAAGCTCACCGGAGTAACTCTGCAAAACAGTCTAGTGGGGAATTAGCACAAAGCTAAGTGAGGGAACCGATATCTAATCAAATACAAGGCAAACATGCCTAAACCCAAATAGCTCATGAATCCCAGAAGAACCGACGGTGTTGCAAGCACCTACAACCAAGGTCGGCCAAAACCAAGGTTTACCGATAGCCCTGCTAACAGTGATAACAATACCAGCCTTCTTGTGTACAACAAATGTACCCCAAGATTTGGTATGGTACACCCCCAAGCAACAGGCCCAGCATCATGCTGATCTCCAAATAACATGTATATACAATCCAAACAAGAGCATTCCAAATAGGATATTAAATCCTGTATATCAAAAGATATAAACCCACTCACCAAAGTCTGCAATGAATTGAAGCACACTCGAGTGACTAACTCACTGAGTCTTCTCAGTTCATGATATTGAAGTAACCCAAGTCAGTATTTAGATCATAATACTGATCCAAAATAGATATCATATCTAACCATGTAAATCATGTATGTACACAATTGCATATATACATATTCATCATACAATAATCCCAAAGATATACAAATCATTAAATCCGATTGAATCCAAATCCGATCGAATGGTAATCCAAGTAAAGATCTAAATCCAATAATACCAAATCCGATAATATCCAAATCCGATAATATCCAAATCCGATGAAATGGAAATCCGAGTAAAGGTTAGAATCCGATAAAGTCACAATCCGATGAAGTCACAATCCGATAAAGTCACAATCCGATGAAATCGCAATCCGATAACTGAATTCCGATCAAATATTCAAATCCGATAATCCAGGATTCCGATAAAAGAGTTAAGGCCAAATCCGATAAACATGAAATCCGGTAAAAGTCCAAATCCGGTAAAATGTATCGGAATTCACCAATACCGATCAAATCTATCGGAATTCATCTAATCCCGACAGATTCATCCCCAAATCCGATAAATTTATAAGTTCTTCCCCAATTCTGATTTCTAACTTAAATCACTACTGATTTTAAGCATGCATATCATATAGGTTTTCAGTAATCATCTAATGCATATAAACTACAAGTATTGTTCATAATTGATAGCATGCATACAACCTAATACATCAAATCATTCATCATGCTTTAATCGGAATTTATCATATGTTCATAAAACCGAATACAAACACTAATAAACCAAATCAAATCAGTAATCTAACCTTGTTAATATATGATATCTGAATTCTAATTGCATGCAATTCCTTAGATTAACTTGTTGTTTGTTGTTCTTCTTTAAATTCTTTGATTTCGGCCGAGAGAACAAAACACACACACACACTTAGAGTAATTTGCATGCAATTGTGAGTGAGAAGTGGTTTTGGTGACTAATCACACATATTCGGCCACATCATAATCCACTATCAAATAATTAATCAATTTTTATTAATTTAATATAATAATTCAATTAATCACAATTAAAAGAATTAAATCACATAATTAATTTAAATCCCAACTTAAACTTGATTAATTATCTTAATCCTACTAGGCCGGGAAAGTGGGTGTTACAGAGTGCCCCCCTTATAACGCCTGGGTAACAAAATGCAAGTCTCCTGCACATTAAAATGGACCCCAATGCTAACCTATGACCATGGCTAAGAGATGTAGGAAAACAATGTGAGTGTGTGCCATATAAAAGTACCGCCATATAACACCAACTCAAAAAGGTTTAGCCATAGCTTCTATCGCTACCAGCACCCCCTTATAGCAACATCCCCCCCCCCCCCTCAATAGGTCAAGAGCAAGCACCCATGATATCCTGTTCCTCCAAGACCTGCAAATGGTTAGTAGCTACACAATAATATAAGCAAAGCACCAAAGCCTTCCGAAATCTATGTGGCCTAGCCATACTTACACATACACATTATGTACATGATGCCATAATTCATAAAACACATATGACCCACAACCCACTCCCATACCCAACCTTAAATAACAGACATAACATATATTCATATATTCCAGAACTAGCCTCAAGACACAGCGACATGGGATAGCCAGATCTACATACCTTAAGACCTTCCAAGACATTAGATATTATACTTGCAAATAATTCAACGACATTGTAAAACAAAGACTTACCAGATCCACCCATCCCACGGGGATGATAAAATCCACACAACCCACGGAGATGCTCTTGATATTTTTGATTTTGCTAATGAATCCGCTTCACTATTGTTATCCTTATTTCCATATCTCACAAGTATCCATTCGAAATATTTTTGTAGTACGTTGATTCTTTTATCATAACATTCACCCGGAACGTCACGTTTATTTTGTATTAGTTCCACTGCTAGGAGAGAATCCGTATCTATGATAACCTTTTTAACGTATCTTTTCCTCCAACCAACCATTACAAGAAGACAGTAGTATATAGCCTCAAGTTCAGCATCATTAACCCTCAGACCTGATACTGATTTTGAGAAAGCACCCACTGTCTTTCCTTTATGATCCCTTTATATCCCACCGATGCCTCATTTGCCAGTGTGCCTGCATACCGCCCCATCCACCTTGCACGTTTAACCTCCTTCTCCTGCTCTAGACTTGTCTCATCTGCTGCCACACCTACCGTCGATGCCTTGCTTATACATAGTTGTGGGTTGATTGCCAGATCCAAGGGTGATCTGAACTTCCCAGGCCATTTCGCATGAGCCCATCTGCTGGTGCGGATCCACATTAGATTTATCACCTCATCAACACCAGCCCCCTTATTCAAAAATATCTTATTATTTCTTTCCGTCCATAATGTCCAAAGGGTCCCGAAACAGACCAACATCCATATGCTTAAGTCCCACCCGTTTATTATGCTTTCTTTCCATGAGAGAACAAATGCATCAGGTCTCTTGGGTGTCCACCATGAGATCCCGAAAGATTCCAGAATGGAAGATCATATCCACCAAGCCTATTCACACGAAAAGAAAACGTGATTCAAGGATTCAACATCCTTTATGCAAAAGGGACAAAGGAGATCATCGCCTCTGAGCACACCAATGCGCCCGAGATGATCTTTGGTTGGTAACCTGTGATATGATTTGTGTGCATAACTGTCGAACCCTGATGACTCGCCCAATGCCATAAGACACTCAAGGGTCACACCTGTGAGGGTACGTAATTCAAGAAGTTATATAATCACATTTTGGGAGATGGGTATTATGACAGTTAGTCATAAACTAGTATAGAGAGTTACGAATTACCAGAAATAATTAAATAACAAGATTATATATATTATTAGTCAATAAATATATATTGTTAATTATTAATATATAAGATTAATACTTTGGATATTATCTTAAAAGGTTATTGCCAAGTAAATATTATTAAGGAAAAACAAAATATATATATATATATTCGACCAAGAAAATATATATTATATATGTGTATAATTAATATATACTTTGTATTAATAATAATAGGAAAATAATCAAGGTTTCCTATTTAAAGATAACAAGGATGTTATCTATAAATAGGAGATTAACTCCTTGATTAGGGTTAGAAGAAATTAACACCAAAAACAAAAACTCTCTCCTTCCTCTCTCTTTTGTATTCGGCCGAACACCCAAGTGGGGTGTTAGGTTCGATTTTGGTGATTAAAATACCAAGAAGATCAAGAACAAGTGGTGATTCAATCCTTCTAGCGGATCCTTGTTGTACCTCATTACGGGTGGACTTTCTTTGAGCAATCCAAGGTATAAATCTTCATCTCTTGAATGTTCTTGATGGATATGGTGAAATCGATGGGATATATATATATACATATATATATATATATATATATATATATATACATATATATATATATATATATATATATATATATATATATATATATTGCATGTTTCATTGGTTGTTAATCTTGGTTATGGTTTAAACTAATCCAAGTAAACATGATACAGCTATTTTCGAAAATATGGATACACACATGTTCATATGAATCGATTTTCATATATGTTCTATGCACACTTGTAGTTAAACTAAAATCTTAATCCTTTAGGGTTTTAAGGATTATTATTATTATTATTTTAGTTCCGCTTTATAAATAATAATTGTTTATGATTACAATTCTGAGTTGGTTCAAATCTGTTAGGTAATGAATCAGTATAACTCAAGTTTGAATTGTACCCTCTAAAACCCCAACAAAATGTTCATAAGGATCTGCCAGCATAAAAGCTGGACTTTAGGTGGAGCCCAGTACCTCCAAACGATTGCTTGACTGGGGCCGCCCTCCCCGCTCCACATAGATTTCATAAAGCTCCTGGTAGAGAAGCATCCATTCCCATCAACATATAATAATAACGAATCTTTCTTAGTCTGTGATAAGTTCTGGTTATTGATGAGTTTCATAAGCTCATCCAAGAGACTGGATTCCTAATTGAAGACCCTTCGTCTAAGGTTTATTTTCCACACCCATACCCCATTTTGCCACCCTCCAAACTCTGATAAAAATCCTTCTTTGTTTGTTAAGAGAGCAAAAATTCTAGGGAATGCTACTTTAAGTGTTAGGCCATTAACCCACGGGTCATGCCAGAATTTGGTATATTCTTGACCTGCATATTATCATTGAGAATCCATTGCCATTCCGAGTTTGTCCCAATGCTCTAATTAGATTGGATACACCTTATCCACTCAGTATTATGACTCAGACCATACCTCCATCTCCATTTAGCTAGTGATGCCACATTCTTTGATCTTAGGTCCCCCAGGCAAGGCCGCCATGCTTCTTTGGTTTGATCAGTTGTTCCCAAGCCACCAAATTGACTCCTCTTCCTTCCTCGCACCCTTTCCAGAAGAAATGTCTCCGAATGGAGTCCAACCTCTTGATTACCTCAGCAAGAACTTTAAATACAGACATGAAATAAGTGTGAAGACTATTTAATATAGATTTGATCGTACAGTCCTTCCCGCTTTTGAAAGGAATTTCGATTTCCATCCTTCCAATCTTTCTCTGACTCTCGCTATCATTGGTTCCCAAAAGGTTACCGATCTTGGGTTGCCACCACGGGTAGACCTAGGTAGGTAAAAGGTATGGACCCACAAAAACAACTCACCATTTCCCCATACCGCCGCAACTCCCCCTCAGGAATACCAACGCTGTATAACATGCTTTTAAACGGATTAAGTTTCAAACATGACATAATTTGGAAGACACGGAGCACTCTTTTCACATTATTCAGCTCGTTTGGGTCTGCACTGCTGAAGAGAATTGTGTCATCAGCAAATTGGATATGCGTCAGCTGATAAGATGACTTTCCGCCGATCTCTATCCCTTTGAATAGATTTAATGCCTTCCCCTTAACCATTAGCACATTGAGCCCTTCTGCAACAATATTGAAAATCAGTGGGGCTAAGGGGTCCCCCTGTTTCAGGTCTCTCTCCATAGTGAAGCATCTGGTTGGCGATCCGTTCACTAAGACAGACACGCTCGAGGAGCAGGTGCAATTCTTGAACCATCTAATCCATTTTGGCCCGAAATTCATCTCATGTAGGATATCCATTACGTAATCCCATTCAATCGTGTCGTAGGCCTTTTCAAAATCAATCTTGAAGATTAAAACTTCCTTCTTTTGAGACTTGAGTGAATGCACAATTTCATTGGTGATCAACACGCAATCTAGAATTTTCTTCCCTTTAAAACTGTGAAAGTATGCAATAGTAACTTAAACAAAATTTATTACATTTTCATAGTATTTAGCCCCTTTATTTGTCATTATTTTTTAAATATCTATGTGCCTATATGTAACACTGTACTTTTTTTATTAACAATAAATTGCGTGCGGAAGCTAATTACATAATATTTGGATTTAAAATCCAAAAGATATACAAATTTGACTGGTTAACATTTATAAAATATCCACTACAGTGTTAGTTACAAAACAGGCTCTAACAAAAATCTTTGACATCAGAGTAATGGTCGGTCCAAAATCCCAGTCTTCATTATCTACAAACTCACCGCGGAGTATCTGCAAAACAATTTAGTGGGGAATTAGCACAAAGCTAAGTGAGGGAACCAATATCTAATCATACACAAGGCAAACATGCCTAAACCCAAATAGCTCATGAATCCCAGGAGAATCGGCGGTGTTGCAACTACCTACAACCAAGGTCGGCCAAAACCAAGGTTTACCGATAGCCCTGCTAACATGGATAACAATACCAGCCTTCTTGTGTACAAAAAATGTACCACAATATCTGATACGGTAAATCCCCAAGCAACAGGCCCAGACTCAATCTGATCTCCAACTAACATGTATATACAATCCAAACAAGAGCATTCCAAATAGGATATCATATCCTGTATATCAATAGATATAAATTCACTCACCACAGTCAGCACTGTAGCACACTCAGTGGTCTAGTTCACTGAGTCTTCTCAGTTCCTGAGATTAAATAACCACAAGTCAGTATTTAATTCATAATACTGATTTATAATACATAATACATGCATTCATACATTACATGTTAAATATTCATGTATAACTATCATGTATACCAAATCATAGTTTGATCTTTAGGAATAACTCCTAAATCCCAAATTCCGATAAAATCCATTTCTGATCAAAGTCGGATTCCGAGTGATTGACAAATCCCGATAATAACCCAAATCCGAGAATAGTCACAATCCGAGAAAAGGCAAAATCCGATCAATGATAATTCCGATTAACACCAAATCCGATAAAAGGCACAATCCGGTAAAATACACAATCCGAGAAATGCACAATCCGAGAACATGCACCATCCGATAAAATGTCGAATTACGATAAAAGTGTTAGGGCATTTATCATATCCCGATAGCATGTCCAATACCGAGAAAACCTACAATCCCGATAGAATCAAATCCGAGAATAATGTCAAGGCTACAGTTCGTCTTTATCGGTATTCAATACAATCCTATCAATTTGCTCGGGTTCATCATCATTCCGAGAATATTCTATCGGATTTAATCAATACCGACACATTCATACTCCAAATCCGACATATTCATGTGTTCATGCATAAAATCTATTTCTAACTTAAATCTTACTGATTTCATGCATACAAGTAATCTAAGTTTCCAGAAATCATTCTAAGCATATTATGAACACATTCTAACAATAATTTCTAACATGCAAACATCCTATAATCAACAAATCATCAAGAATCAATCGGTATTCATTTATATATATCAAAACCGAATAAAGTAACAATCAATCAACTATAGATCAGTGTTCTAACCTTAAGATGATATCAATTACTCAACTAAAAGGCAAGCAAGTTAGAAGCTCGATTTCTATCTTTTCTTTTCTTCTTTTTCTCGGCCGAGGGTTCACAAGAACACACACACTCACACTTTGTTCAACTTTACAAGTAATGAAGTATGGAGGAGGAGTGGGTGGCTATACCCACCAAACCGGCCACACCCCCCTACCCACTCAATATTAAATTAATATGATTATTTACCTAAAATAATTAAAACAAAATAATATCACAAATTATTATCAAATAACACATTTCTACAAATAATTCACATAAACAATTAAATTTTCAGATTAATTAATTACCTTAATTAATCTAGGCCGGTCGAGAGGGTGTTACACTATATGGATGCTTCGTATGTATATAAAGCTACACTTTAATCTCTCAATAATTTTAGCCCTCCCTGTTCCTCTTATAAGAAACTTGTTTGTTTAACGCTATTCATCATTCACTAACCGAGATCTTTTATTGAGCTTTTATTTTTTATAATATTTAATCTTTGCTTTTAGATAGTGTTTTTTTTTTTTTTTTTTTTTTTTTTTTTTTTTTTTGAAAAGCACTTTTAGGCAGTGTTAATTGACTAATATAAGGGTTCTACTTATAATTTGCTAACGAATAATTAATAATTTTTAAGATCTTGTCAAACGTCTTAAAATCTTGACTAGGTAATCATATTTTTAAACTTGTGGATTGTAAAAACTCTTAATTAGATAATGCAGTATAGTGTATATAAAGTATTACCCTTTTAAACATTATTGCAAAAGTAATATTGTTTATAATAATGTAACCATTACTCTCACATAAATAGAGTATCATGAGAAAAAGAAATTTAGGTGGGAGTGTTGGAAAACTCTATCACTTATGAATAGAGAAATAAAAAATATATAAACACCATACATGTTCGATGTTATATGTTATTAATATTTTCTATCTTAGTTTTGATTTGATCTCAAAATTATT
The DNA here is from genome assembly GCA_947179395.2 of Pulicaria dysenterica. Classification (NCBI taxonomy): domain Eukaryota; kingdom Viridiplantae; phylum Streptophyta; class Magnoliopsida; order Asterales; family Asteraceae; genus Pulicaria; species Pulicaria dysenterica. Next base: position 51,233,710 of record OX359295.1, read on the forward strand.
AGACTAGATCGTGACTTTAGACTATCAAGTGTTATCGGTTATTTTAAACAGTTCTTTAATCACACTTCATTACCATGAATCAATCCATTTGTATATAAATAAGTAAAATTACCACTCAAAGTGTCCATGTCAACCTCTGTGGAATAAAAAATGAGGTTTATGTATTAAGAGACCAAGTGATAGTCAATCTTTACTCCAAAGATTAAAAAACGTGTCATTGAGTGCAAATATTCCCGAAAACACATATGACAAGTCAATTATTAAGTGTAAAGATTGTTGTTGAAGCTTATACGAAAGAGAAAGCATACACATACTAAGAAGTTCGATGTCGATTCATGAACTGATGAACATAATAAACACCATCTTTTCTGTTTAAAAAAAAATATTTAACACCATTACATGTAAACTAGATATCTAGCAATCATAAATAACTCTCGAGTTTAAATCAATTCAAACACCAAACTCAGGTTTTGAAACATTTAGTTTCCATGTTAACAAAGTATGAAAAATGCAACAATTTCTTGTCCTTGAAAGAGGCTGGTTTGTATTTAAGGAGTCTATTATTATTCCGATTGCTACCACCACCATATTTGAAATATAATAATCTTACGATACATGCATCCTTTTTTTTATCATGTGGTCATATACCATTTACGCGTTTATAGCTGTCATATCTGACATATGATAATTTAATATTAACTGTTTAACACACTCATTATTATTAATAATCTAACAAATGAAGCAAATTATGATGTTCATACCATGAATTTGACCAAGCATCCTTTCAAACTTGAGTACATGTATAAATATACACACACAACATATAAATTTATATATGTATATGTGTATTGAGAAGGTTTTGTAGGAACAAATTTAGTTAGGAAAAAGGAAAAGCAGCGAACCATCAGTTTATTATTTTTGTATTTTGACATATTTAATTCGATCACGTTCAAGAATCAAGAGGAGCGCCGACGATAAAAGACAAAGCAATTCACTTCTCCCAATTCTGCCTCAACGCCTTGCTTATATATTTCGGTTCATTATTATTAACCAAAATTAGTAATTTAGTTTTAGTGTCCTTTTTTTATGGGTAAATGGTGGAGCAATCTTGTAGCAAGCGTTTTGTTAAAGTTATATAATTTTGAAAGTTTTGGATTTTACATATTCAAATATAGTAATTTGACAAACTCAGTAGAAAAGATTATGTTATTTTTATACAGTTTTCGAAAATATATCTAATTTCTTGTTTTTTACTACTGTGTTTATTAAAATTTTTAAATATATTTTGCTGTTGTGCGTATTAAAATTTGTAAGTATATCATTTAATGCACCAAGCTTACCAAAGTTATCATTTAATATATTGTTGCTGGTATTATAGTTTAATCGTTGACATGACAATGACTTAATGATAACGTGGTTGGTGATGTGTTATTTCTTCTTTAAACTTAATCCAAAATGGAAAAACTTTCAAATATAACAATAATATAATAATGGTAGTTTACATAAAAGGGTCAAGATCTTCATCAATGTTCACCGAATATATGTGGCTCCGATAACTCTTATTCATCAATTCCGGACACGCCCTATTCATCTTCTCCGCTGATTAACTCTGACCACCCCCATAATAATGGTAGTTTTCAACTTTTCATAAAGAAAGCTTCTGGATCTTCATCAAAGCTCAATAGTTTCTTGAACAAATCTTCAGGCGATCAACTCCGACCACCCCTATCATCTTCCCCGAAAATTAAATGCGGCCACCATAATTTATAATAATGGTAGTTTTAATAAAAGGGTCCAACTATTCATCAAAGCTCAAATATTTCTTGAACAAATTTTCAAGTATAATTCATCGCAAGAAACCCTAGATCTAAGTTTTCGAACAATTATGTCTCAACAGATCTTTGAACCTATTTTTTAGGGTTCTTGTTTCAATATTCATTTTCAATTGTTCCTATTATCTGAGTTCTTGTTCTAGATCTGAATTCTTATTCAACTTTTGTTACCTAAACATGAGTTTTAGAATCGATTTGATGGGTTGTAGGTTTGATTTAGGGTTTTGCAAGTTCAATTTTACGTTTAATTTCGGGTTTCTTTGATGGGTGCAAGTTCAATTTTAGGTTCAATTTTGCGTTTCTCTATAACACATTTCTTCCTGCCAAATTTACAAGTTTGATTTTATGGTTTTGCAAGTTTATTTTTGCTTGAACACGATTTAGTCAAAGGTTTGTAATTTGTGTTCAAGATTATGAGTTTTAGTTTGATTTCAAGATTCAAGTTCACATTCACCTTTAGGGTTCATCTTAAACTTCATTGATCATCATAGACATGACAATATACAAGGAATAAGTTTATTTGAAAACAATTCTTATTGCGAGAACTGCGAGTATTATTTATAACTACTATTAATGCTTTTATTAATATAAGTATTTTGATCATTTATATATATATATATATATATATATATATATATATACACACACACACACACATACATATACATGTATATAAATATACACAACCGTAAATTATGTTCGGATGGATGTGTGGTTGTTTGATTGTCTTAATTTTTTCAAAATATCATCATTCATGAGTTTCCAAAAGTATTAGTTACTGATTTATTTTAATCAATTGCCAAGATTGTTTATCGCGTTACTCGCAGTATAAATGGTTTTCAAATAAACCCATATACTAGGTTGAATGCTCGTGTGATACACTTATTGTGTAATATTATTTATATTTTATTAGAAAAAAGGCAAAATACATTATATTTGTATACAACTCTTATGCTATAGAACTAGATTAGATCCTCATGTGATGCACATGTTGGTTTAAAAACATGATAAATATTAAACATTAATAAACACATATTAAATAATTATATATACAACATGAAAGAAACTAAAATTTAAAAAATAATGATAGATGACGTTAACACCCAGACCAGCGGTGTAATCGTCAACTCAAGGTTGAATGCAAACATTACAAAAAAGCGTTATATCATGATACGAAGAGATATAATTATATATCTCCTACAAAGTATCGATTATTATTATTACAATTAAGAAAATAAGGTTAAATATATATTAGTTATAATTAAAAACAATTTAAATGATCATTAATTTTAAAATAATAAATTTGGTTAAGTATAATTGTTGACATGTTATAAAAGCTAACTATTATTATATTTGTAATATAAACAAATATAATCTTTTAGGTTTAAGTGAAAACATGTCATAATATAACAGTGTTCTATCATACCACTAGTTGGTCGTTGGCGAGCATCTTATCATCAATCTTCATTTTTCATTTGTTTGGTTGACAAAGCTTTAAGGTTTTACACTTTTTACTACGTACGCAATATATACATGTATGTATGACAGTACGAGCTTTGACTGATAGACCATGACCAAAAATCGATGAAGAGACCCTAATATATAATAAGTTAAAGAAAACACCGGTTGATCGAACTTATCAATTCAAATAAAAGTATTTGTTGTATATAATGATAAGTAGAATGCTAATCATAGTTTTAAGAGTTATGAACAAAAGTAAAAAAAAAAATGATTATAATTTTTAAAAATAACAGTCATAATTTATGTTTTATAATCAATCTTTTATGGTTACGAAAAATATCTACATGAATCATATCTTAATTAGTATTCAAAATTTATATATGACATACGATTACTATTTATAAAATTAAAACCATATTTTATTACATTTATACCCAACTCTTATGACTGTGGTTAATAATTTTCAAATAATAATTAATATGAAATTTATTATGTTTTTATGTAATTGACCGTATATTTAATAATCCATATACTTGTACTTTTTCCCTTTACTTAAAATATCATGTGCATATATACGGTATAAAATAAAATAAAATAACCGAATTAAACTCTAATTTAAAGTGAACATGCGATAACATAGACCTTAATTGGTTGCGACAATTATAGATTTTATAGTAGTTTTGATTCCATTTTTGCACATTTGAATATTTAATAATCACAACGTGGCTTTTGAGTTTGATGCATTTATCATTTTGTAATCATAAATGCATGCATCTTTTCTGTTTGCAACCTGTAAATGTTATAACCAGAAAAGCGTTGGTATAAGTTAATGAATCAAATTAAGTTAATCGAATATTGTAATTTCCCCCCAAAAAATAGTCAACAAAAAAGGTCAAAAGTTATTTTATTGAAAAATAGGTTAACAAGAAGCATCAATATGTTTTATGTTGTACTAAAATTAGCAAAGCGAAACCTACTTGAACTTAACACGAATTTAGGGATACTAACCGAATTTGGAACAAAATTGAGTTTTGTCAAAAATCGAATTTTATTTTTACAATTTTACAATCTTGTGGTTCTATTTAGCTAAAGGGTGTCGATCGTCATAAGATTTTTACACACACAATATCTTAATTATGTTCGATTTCATTATTGACCATAGGGTTATAAGAACTAGATCCGATTTAATCGTGGGCTGAGTTAGTAAATTAAAAATTTACAAACGAACTAAGTTTGTTAATATACAAACAAAACATAATTATATGAAATAATTGATTAAGTGACATATAATAGTACTTGTCATATATAAAGTTTGAAATATAGTTCAAAAATATAAATTTTAACTAGCTTGCTATTAAAATTTTTGCTAGTTGTATTGTACTATTATTTATTTTTTTAACATAAAAAAATATTCATTAATAACAACCATCATCCCAATTTAAAGATAGGTTCATCTATATTAACATCGAGTCACTTTATATATCTCAAAACAACAGACAACAAAAGTTCATCTATGGTTTAACTTGAAAATTGAAGTAGAGTAAAAACTCTTAATTGGGTTTCCATTTAATTAAATCATGTCTAATATTTTTGTTAACGATTGTACTTGTAATTTTCTAGCTTCTTATTGAAGTTATGACGGAATTTATTTAATTTTTTTTAAAAATCTTAATATAAATTAGTCTAATTAAATTAGCTACTGGCATCAACTACTGCTACCCTACATACAACATATGGTATTATTATAGTGATAATAACATTGTCGTTACTTTTGTCAATATTTAAAATTTACGCACTTATCGCTGTCATACCTGACATATTATAATTTAATACTATAAATACGTTATGTATTTATGTATGTAAATGATCTTTTTTAAAAGTTACTTGATTCAAACGTGATATAAACCAAAATATAAACAATCGAGTAAACATTTGCGTACCATTCAATGAAATACCTTCTAAACTTCGACCCTCGAATAATCATTGAGGCGTTCATTATACCGTATTCATCATCATCATCGTCGACTCTTCATCACATCCTTGAATCAACGTACGTGTGTGAGGCTTAGATCGCGGTAGAATATTAATTAAAGAAGAAATATGCACATAAGGGAGGCTTTGAGTGATGTATGCTCGCTAGTAATGAAGGCATGAGGAAATAAAGTAATTACATTAAATAAACAATTATTATTTGATTTTAATAATATTTTATTCAGGAATCCGCCGACGGTAAACGACAAAAGGAAACCCTGCTCCTAATTTCTGGCTCCCACTTGATTGCTTAATTAAATTCAGTAGTTCTTACCAAAATTGGGTAATTCAGTTTAGAACACACAAGATTTTCTTGGTAACTGTAAAAACGAACTTTATTATTTTTTTGTAAATTTTACTATCGTTTATGTATAAGTTTTTCGATTTTATTTTAAATCCTCTAATTTTTAGAAATTGGAAGAAATAATATTTATACAGTAATTAGATAATTAGATAAGTAGATTCTATGCAAATATAGGATAGATTTCTTGAAGTGTTATGTTAAAGAAATGCCGTAGACCTTCTTTGTTTAGCATGTTAATTAAAGATTATTTATATAATACTTAGATTCCATACCATGAAAGTCTATACATTTTTGTATATTCTTAATATTATATACCTGTGTACTAAATAATATTTTTAATTATGAAATAATAGATAACGAGAAACACAGCAATGATACAATAAAATAGAATTAGGTTGTACTATTTATCTAAAAAATATTATCTATTCGCACACAAATATATATATATATATATATGAATAACTTTATTTGAGAACCATTCTTAGTGCGAGAACCGCGGGAACCAATTTGAGCCGTCCAATTCCCCCTCCTTCAATGTCATTGCCCACCCATGAATTCCTTACATGTACCCTGCCACACTCTATCCCTCCACGCTCTCCATCCATGAACATCCCATATCCAAGGAACGGCTGAGATTGGTTCTTGCGGTTTTCGCACTAACAACGGTTCTCGAATGAACTATCCCCTATACACACACAATTATCATGTAAAAGTACACTTTCCTTAAACTATATTGTATCATTTAGACGAGCTACATAAACAAAGTAAGGTATAACTGATATTTCTAGATAATCGAGTATGTACACATATGCACTCTGTAAACGCGTTACTAAATAATTTATTTGTGTAATTATTAATTTATATCAACTCGTAATCTTAATATAAGATTCAAAGTTTAAACATGAATTGATAGAATCATATAAGTCCTAGTTATATTATAAAAAATTTAGATTTTAGAATAATTATAAACCTAAAACATTTATGAAATTTACTTTCATATGTCATTTAATAAGGTTAAAATAATAAACATATAATATATCATATGTTACATCAACAATATTAGTTTATTGCAAACTTTTATTTGATTAATGGTAGTCAAGTAGGAATGGTTAAGATCGAGAATATTACTTAATTAAAATCTTATGCTTGTAAAGATTATAACAAAAATTAGATTGTTTTAGGTGAATGAAATCCTAAGATCAAGATCTTAGTAACAAAGGGAACTTCTTTTAAATTGGCCCCTCCTTGTAATTGTCTTTCATCTAGCTAGTTTCTTGATATGTGTTGATATAAATTACAAATTCATAAAAAAACAACAATACGTACATTTTTTGATTCATTTAACGAAGTTTCTGTTTTTTAGCAGTTCATTTTGTACGTGGAATTTATGGATGGAAAGCGTGAGGGAATCGAGTGTAGCATGGTACATGTGAGGAATTCATGGGCGGGCAATGACATTGAAGGAGTGAGAAAGTGGACGGCTGAGATTGAGTCTTCCATTCTCATTTAATTAAAAGTTCTCATTTAAACATTTTTCCTATATAGGGGAGAGTTCATGCGAGAACCGTTGTTAGCGCAAGAACCGCGAGAACCAATCTTAGCCGTTCCTCGGATATGGGAAGTTCATGGATAGGAGAGCGTGGAGGGATAAAGTGTGGCAGGGTGCATGTGAGGAATTCATGGGTGGGCCATGACATTGAAAGAGGGGGAATTGAACGACTCGGATTGGTTCTCGCGGTTCTCGCACTAAGAATGGTTCTCGCATGAACTTTTTCATATCTATACTACTATATTAAGCATACAACATTCTCTCTTCTTTAAAACTTAAGAGTTCTTAATTTTTCAATCAAAACTAAATCTCAACTCTTAATTTTATTTACATTAATCTCAACCATCAATTTTTGAAACATTCTATCTTCTTCTCTCCCTTAACAATAAATGTTTTAGTTAGGGTTAATTATAACTTCTTTTTCTCTAAAAACGTAAGTTTCAATTTTTTTAAATATTACTTACAATCTTCAAGTTCAACATATAATATTAATATTATTTAATTGTCTCCTATGGCTTTTAAGTAAACGTATATAAACAATATTACCCACTATTAAATAAAAACTTTCATAAAACATAAATTCGATTAATAATAATATCTAAATTATTTGAATTTTATTGTAACTTTCAAACTTCATTCATAAGCATCGTTGCATCCTCCGTACTCACCACCACAAATATTCACCATCATTATTGTTTAATTACCGCCGCCGCATTGGGCGGGCACCTCACTAGTATATATATATATATATATATATATATATATATATATATGGTAAGGTTAAACAAAGAACCTCCCTTAAACAAAGAACCTAAAGAACCTCTCTGGTGATGACATGTGGCACATAGTCAAGGGGCAAAAAAGGAAATTAAAAAAAAAAAGAAAAATCGGCGTCTTCAGCAAATCCCCCCCCCCCCCCCCCCCCAACAAACTAAAAAAAAACCCCAAATTTCTTTAAATGATCATAACTCGTTCGTTTTTAACAATTTTAACATAAAAATTATACCATTAGTTTCAGTTTTTTGTCCTCTTTCAAACAAGACCGGACTTGATATATTTCTGAAATTTTTTTTTTTTGAAATGCAAAGTTTGCATTTTGAGCTGGGTTCATTCAAACTCAAAATGCAAAATCCGTAGTTTGCATTTTGAGCTGGGTTCATTCAAGCCCAAAATGCAAAATCCGTAGTTTGCATTTTGAGCTAGCTTCAAGGTCTTCAAACAGTGGTGACAATTTTGAACTAACAGTTCTGAACTCTATATAACAGTTTTAAAGTTCACAGCAACTGTTGGTTACAACTATTTTTACATTTTCATCTAACAGTTCACAACTGTTTTCCCGAAGATAACTCTAACAGTTTTGAACTGTTTGTCAAAATTCTTCTAACAGTTTTTCAACTTTGCATGTTAAACAATCTTAATACCTTAGCTAATTTCCCAACATTCAACTCATTAGCGACGAGCTGTCAAAATGCAAAAAAAAAAGAAGTGTTTTTCCCGTACAGCGCCAAAATGCAAAAAAAAAAAAATCATTTTCAATTTTTTTTAGAAAAGTATAGGAAGAGTGATCTTGTTTGAAAGAGGATTAAAAAACTAAAAGAATGATATAATTTTTTTGATTAAATTCACAAAAGTTAAAAAGTTATGGCAATTTAAAGTTTTTGGAGATTTTTTTTTAAATCGTGGGTGTTGGGAGGGGGGATAATTACATTTTTGCCCTATTCTTCCTAAATTAATACATAATAATTACAGTTTTGCCATCATTCAATCTCATCCATTAATATTCATGATCTAAAGGTTCAGATTGGTTCTTTAGGTTCTTTGTTTAACACATGGTTCTTTATTGATCCAATTTATATATATATATATATATATATATATAGGCAAAAGTTTAAACGAGAATTTTTTTTGTACGAGAACTGCGAGAATCAATCTGAGCCGTCCAATTCCCCCTCGGCCCCTCATTTAATGTCATCACTCACACATGAATTCATCACATATATGCACCCTGCCACACTTGATCCCCCCATGCTCTACATCAATGAATTCTACTTATCAAATTAACGGTTAAGATTGGTTCTCGCAGTTCTCGTACGAAAAACAGTTCTCGTTTGAACTCTCCTCTCTCTCTCTCTCTCTCTATATATATATATATATATATATATATATATATATATAGACAAAAGTTCATGCGAGAACCGTTGTTAGCGCGAGAACCGCGAGAACCAATCTATACCATCCAATTCCTCCTCCTTCAATGTCATTTCCCACCCATGAATTCCTCACATGCACCCTGCCACACTTTATCCCTCCACGCTCTCCATCCATGATACTTCCCATATCTAAGGAACGGCTGAGATTGGTTTTCGCGGTTTTCGCACTAACAACGGGTAAACATATAATATTGTATTCATTTAATATTGTTATAAAACCAACAGATTCAACATGACACCAACAGGTAAACATAACAGATATTTCATTATTACTTGAACATTAAATTATATATTTTAAGCGACAACAAATTTATAACATACAAGTTTAATTAGCTAACTATAATTAGTTAATACGTAGTACTGTGTATCACAGCTAGATATGGCAACATATAATATTGTATTAATTTAATATTGTTATTAATATATAATTCTAAAATTAATTAGAGCAAGCCACTATAAATTAGTTAGTTAACTTTTTTGCTTTTGTGAATAAGCGAACACAACACATTACATATGCTCTTTATATCGAAACCAAAACTTACCAACATAAGGTCCAGAGGTTGAAGATATATATGGACTTTTCATCATCATCATCCCAAGATCGAGGCATTCATCAATATTATTCCACACATAAAAGTGTTAGAAATGAGGATAATATCAAAGAAGAAGGTGAGAAGGTGAAGAATTACATTGGTGTGCGAAGGCGGCCATGGGGAAAGTTTGCAGCTGAGATTAGGGATTCAACAAGAAATGGGAAGAGGGTTTGGCTTGGGACATTTGATACTGAAGATGAGGCAGCATTGGCTTATGATCAAGCTTTATTTTCAATGAGGGGTCCTTCATCTGTTCTTAACTTTTCGGCCCAAACTGTGATCGAGTCTTTGAAAGGAATCGATAACAAGATAGCAGGATCTCCAGCAGCAGCGATAAAGGAGATGTATAGGCTTCGAAGAGCGTCAACTACTGTATCTTCAAATTTAAGAGATAAAGGTAAGCAGCAGCTGAAAAACTTGGTGGTTTTGGAAGATCTTGGATCTGATTTGTTAGATGAGCTTTTGGGTTCACAATGAATGATATTATATATTCTCAATTAATTCCCTTAGAAACACGAATTTACTCATGTATATGCATTCTATGATATTCAATTAAGCTCATAATGATAGGGTATTTTCATTAATGTTTAATTTTCACTCTGAGTGATCATCTTAATTTCTTCAATTCACCCTGGCCTTAATTGATTTCTAGCTAGCTTTCTTGATAATTTGTCCATATCAATTAAAATTCCGGACTACAAATTCAATTTTAAAAGAGAAATTGCTGTACAACCTTTCATAAATCAATAGAAGTTTCAATAAGGTATTTGCAATATATGTATGTAGTTGATTTATACTGTTTCTTGAAATTAAAATTCGAATTCTAGCTAGGGTTTTGCTATGGTTGAACGTTCGATCTTTCGATCGGTTTTATACAATGATTAGTAGCAAAAGGAGCGGCTCTCTCTCTCTCTCTCTCTCTCTATTAATGTATACATATCCAGTTATTTTATTTTTTTATTCATTTTATTTCTTGAAATGTCATATGAATAATTCAAAAGGATAGCAAGAATTAGCAGGCGGGAATATGAGCGAGTACAAACTAGAGCCAGATGAATTAATAGAAAACAACACCAACATAGAATCTTGTCAACAACATGCATATGTACATATCAAAATGCTAAGATCGATAGAAGAAAGTAGATACCAGCTAGCGTCTTAATTGGATCATATCCATTCAAGTTCTATCCGTCTTTAATTAGTTTCAGCTTGAAATGGGTGTACGTATATGTACTGATCTGCTCAATCGAGTGGACGAGTGGTTAAGTGGCCCTTGGCTTAGGGTTATTTAGGCGCTTTCATTTGTGCACTTCATGAGCGTAGAACCTAGCATGACTGGTTCATATTGTTCCTTTTTGTGTTAGCTAGCTGCTAGCCAGTATACTTCGTAATATATATCTTTCTTATGTTAGGAAAAGCTAAAGAAAATGGTCAGGCTAAAAAAACCAGATTGATCGAGGCAGATGGAAACTAGGCATGTAAAGCTAGCTAGTAACTTTGAACGTTAAAATTATTTGCTTTTGAAGGGAAATTGAGATCATGCCGAAAGATGAACTTCTTACATCAATCTGTTAGGCGAATGATGCACCATGATCGATTTTCCAATTAAAAACAAATAAAGTTTTATAGATCTTGTTCCAACTGAAATTGCTTCTGTGATCATAAGTTTGCAGAAGAACTACATTTACCATTATAATCTTGAATTTATACCTTTAATTCATTAGTTTGTGTTCTTGCTGTGTACTGTCTAAGCCTCTAAGGTTAAGTGCGCCAATTAGACATGATATTTGTAAGCATAACATTAACCAGCTTCCACTATATACTTTCTTTGAACATATTTACGTCAAATGATACCTATACAAGATTAAATAGCCGGGTGATATACGAGTTGGTTTAAAAATGATAAATATTAAATAATAATAAAAATATCAAACAATTATAATAAGTGAAATAAATGAGAATTTAAATAATGAAGACAGACGGGTCATCACCTAGACGAGCGATGAAAGCTTCAACGTGAGAGAAGGATACGTGACAGAAGAAATTAACATAGGGTTGTTATGAATCGAAGAGACTTGTATATCTTGTACAAATAATCTATTATAATTATTACAATTAAAAGCAACAAGATCGACAAATTCTATTAGTTATAATTTAATAATAATAGTCATAATTATTGAAAATATTTAAAATCATAAAACTAAAAGTTTGATATTTTTAAATGTTATAAATAGTAAATATGATATTTATAAATTAAAATGAACAAATACAGTATTTTAATGTTTAAGAAATGCACATATGAAATTATATACTAAAATTTTGGATTCAAATTTATTTTGACTTAGAAAATCAAACTTTCATTTTAATTTATATCAAAATAGATGGTTTAGATTATATAATTAAAATTGATTTATTAAATAAGAGGCTAAGATAGCATAAAAGTCTCCAACTTGGAGACTTTTATGTACTGATTTTACGTAAGAATTTTTCATTCTATAAGATTAACCTAATCTGGGTTGCTAGTTGAGGGTGATGACCATGCCGAAGCTCTCCATCTAGCTTTCCTTTTTTGCTTTTATAAAAAAAGATCGTATAAAAAATTTGATTTAAATTAGTCTCTTATTTATATTAAAAGATATTCAATTTAAAGATTGAATAATGTTTAATTTGTAGTATTCACATTTCATAATGTAATAATATTTTTACTAATAATAACGGTTGAGCTATTTTATTTTGTATTTTGGGCATTTAAGCTATAAACCTTGATTAAATGGGGGACTAGAAATGTCATTAGAAAGAAGGAAATGGTATTTAACTCAAATTAGGGCACAAAACCCAAAGTTTAATTGCTCAACCGTTTTATTCTTCGGTGTGTGTTTGTGTGTGAAAGCTTAGAGCTTGACGAGGGAAAGAAAGTCAAATTTGCATCAAGCAGTTGGGATTTGTTGTGAAATTATCAAGTATGAATCCCTAACCCTTTATGATAAAATTAGGGTTTAGGGTTTAGGGTTTCGGTTATGTAAGTGTTCGTATAATTCGCTCGAGGCCTAGGGAAAAAGTAGATTTAGAACCCTTAAACTTGATGAAAATAAAATTAACTTGGCATGGTTTGATTAAATAACATTTAATGCATTGTGATAGGAATCATGTGATTAGGTTGAAATTGAATTTAAAACCCGTCGACTGAGTTTTCTTGAATCACGAAGTATTAACGGGTTGAATCGTCAACCCCAAATGATGTTGTTAAATTGCTATGTAGGGGTTGAGTTCCAACGGAAATTCTCCTTGGATTGGCATAACTCGAATCGCCAAGTACCAAGGGGCACAAGGATCGTGATGTGACTGTGAAGTTAATTGCCAAGTGCAAAGGACCAACTGAACCGTGAAGCGTGGACGTGGAGTGTCATGTATTTCATATTTAGAATTTTGGGGGTTTTGATACGGAGTCGGTGTAAATAGAGCATGTAACTCGAGTTGATGATTAATATAATGGAGACTATAATTGTAGGTGACTACCGGTAGATGTAAATCTTCCGGATACTTTTGTTGTGCTGTTACTTATTGTTTGTGTTGTAATGAGGCGAGTTACACTATTTGCTCATTATTCTAGTATGAAATGTGCTTGTTTCTATCATATGAATGTGTAACTAATGTGTTATTGATTTGAAGTGAAGGGTTTTGTAAATGGAGTGAAAACACAACTCGAGCACAGATAGGACGTAAAACCCTTGGGGTCATTTGAGTAATCAACTATTTATGATCCCATAGAGTAAAATCATTGTCAATGCACTACTTCATTATTATGTGGATTGATTAATGTGAATTGTCTGTATGTGTGGTAACTTATACATTACTATTATTGTGTACAAGTAGGTGTATCCGCTAAGGTTTATGCTAACTATTGTGTTTGAACCCTTTCAATTTAGAACCATGGGAAAGCTCTGACGCAGTGAAGACAACTCAAAACTAAAGATGTTTTCCCTATTGTGGTTAATAAATAGTTTTATCCATTTATTATACTCTACAAACAAAACTTCCGCATTATTTCCATTTCAAGTGTTGTATTAATGACGTGTAGTCCGGGTCTAGACTTCGTCTTAAGTAATTTTGTATAAATATTGTGGTTATTTCCACTCTGATCATATTTAAATGAAAAAAAAATGTTTTAGTTAGATAAATGTTCTAAAGCTTACACATACAACTTTATTAAAAATAAAACCTAGCAAAGTGCCATAGAACTACAAGTTACAAAAAATAAATTACAAAAGAACAGATAATTCAAGATAATGACGACAACTATTCCAATCCATGTTATTTTCTCCTCTTAATCGACCCCTTTCGATTTGATCCAGAAAATAATGATCGAGAGACTTAAATAGACATGAATGGAAGTGAGATTGAGTCGTTTTTATCAGATAAGCATCAAGCTAGATTTGGGCGTGTCGATCAAAGAACATATAAATATGCATAAAAATTAGAATAGACTCCCAATTAAAGGAAGTACTTTTACAGCCTTTAAGTTATATATGTAAATTAGACACTGATAAGTTATGTCAGTAATTATATAAATTGTTAAGTTTGTTTGCGTGCAGTAATTAAGTACTTGATTATTAAAATAACTTACTTAATTAACTTTTTAAGAATTAAAAGCATATAAACTTTGGATTGATCATAATATATTATTTCCCTGTTTAAATAATTAATTGTCAAGTTGATTGCAATGAGGATTGGATAAGGAGAATTAATATGGTCCATCATACATAATGATTATGCATCTTTCATTTCTAAATGTTGTGGATTTGAAACGAACGAACAACCAAAACAATTTGATTCAATGAACAATTGATCACCAAAACCAATAAAGATGATGGAATTCTTCAAATCTCCATTAACACTCTATTTAGAACTAAAGAAATATAAGAAAATGAACTACTACAAAGGAAATGAGAATAAAAGAATCTAATTCTGAAGAGATATCTGGTGTATGAAACTAGAGAAGTGAAGGACCTTATATAGCAGAAGGTCCCGACCTCTGACGTCTGACGTCTAACCTCCAGCTGTCATCCAACCTTCAGTTGTCACAGCTCCTAACAACTATCTTTAACAACCTTTAACCAACTATGAAACTTACACAGACACCCCTTTGACTTAGTGTAAGTCACACATAGCTCCTACAAACTCCACCTTGACTTAAGCTAAGTCATTCCCACTAGTCCTTTCAACCAGACAGCTTCTTTCGTAGCTTCTGTCAAAGTCATGCACTCAGCTTCTGTCAAAGCCAAAGGTTGTAAAGTTGCCTCCAAACTAACCACAACTTCTCCCAACGTAACCACATAACCTGTTACGGACCTCCTTCTATCTAGGCCTGCTGCGTAGTCGGAATTAGAGCACCTGGTAACAAACCATCCTTTATTACCTCCACAGATGAGACCAACATCTGAAGTACCTTCCAAGTACCTATAAAACCTATTCACTGCCACCCAGCGAACCAACTTCGGATTGATCATGAACCTGGACACTACATGAGCTAGGTCTAGCCTTGTACACCCCATGACGTATACCAAGCTTCCATCTTTCAACTTTCGAAGATACATACAACAGTCATAGGATCTCCTTACAAACCCATGCTTGATCATAAAAAATCAACACGTTTGTACCAGTGCTTTGGAGTCTGCCTCAACCCATATAGCGACCTCCAGAGCAAACACATCAAGTCCTCCAGATCACCATGAAGAAACACCGTCTTCACACCTTCCTTCTGGCTATACCCTTTAGCCTCAAATCGTGCTTTGTAATGTACAACTTCGGACCCTTCCAAGCCAACCTTCTTCTCAAAGAACCACTTACAAGCCACGACGTTCCTACCCTTAGGCAACTTAACAAAAACCCAAGCTCCATTGTTATGAAGAGCCTCCATCTTCTCCATCATTTCCCCCATCCACAAACCTGCTTCCTTTGAAACACCTGCTTCACCGTAAACCTGCTTCCTTTGTTGTGGATTTGAAACGAATGTCAACCAAAACAATTTGATTCAGTGAACTATTGATCACCAAAACCAACAAAGATGATGGAATTCTTCAAATCTCCATTAACACTCTATTTAGAACTAAAGAAATACAAGAAAATGAACTACTACAAAGGAAATGATAATGAAAGAAGCTAAGTATGAAGAGATCTCTGGTGTAAGAAACTGGAGAAGTGAAGGACCTTATATAGCATAAGGTCCAGATCGACCTCTAACGTCTGACGTCTAACCTCCAGCTGTCACCCAACCTCCAGGTGTTAGCCTCCAGCTGTCATCCAACCTCCAGTTGTCACAGCTCGTAACATCCCTCTTTAACAACCTTTAACCAACTATGAAACTTACACAAACACCCCTTTGACTTAGTGTAAGTCACACATAGCTCCCACACTAAATTTTTTTGGGTCGACGACAGTGGCCTACTTCAATAATTTTAAATAAGGAGTTTTAGCGGTATTTACAATTGAATTAAAATTTATTTTAAAACATTAATGAATTTAATTATAAAAGCCCTTAGCAATAATCTAAAGGCAGAATCAAGAACACATAAAAAAAGGAAAGAAAACAAAAATTACACTTCTACCAGAAAGATTACATCAATTTATCAAATTTAGTTTCTTTGCTTTTATTTTTCTTACGTTCATCCAAAAGAAAGACTGGGTAAGCATCAAATTAAATTGATCAAAATCATACACCAAGGTGCCATTTAAAGGGAAACCTTTGTCATTACGAATCTGTCAAAGCACCCAACACGATGTCTAAAATTGACCCCTTCAAACCCATATTGACACCACAATTAAGTGTTAAAACTAGTTGCTAACACCCTACCAACCTTTGTTAGGTCCTAAATTGTGTTCAATATATTTTAGTGGAGTTTAGTATTATATATGACATTAGCCATAGTTTAGGGTAACTATTGTAAATACCCAGGGGGTATAAATACAAGTTTGTAAACCCTAATTCAACAAGCATTTCAATATTCACGTTATCGTTCTTGTTCTCGGTTCCCTTCACGTACGTATACATACAACCGAGTTCATCATTGTGTGATTTGCTTCAATAATTGATTGATACTTGATACAATTGGGTCCTACAATTGGTATCAGAGCCAAAGAGTGAATCAAAGGTAAGTTTTTTTGATTTGTTTGGCTCGACAGGAGGTTTTTTTTGTCGACTAGGGTTTAGTAGTCGTAGTTCACCATAGGGCTTGCATTCATCTTCATTTTTGGTGTTTGATTCAAATTGATTGTTGGATTTGTTAATTTTGGTGTTTCTTTGGAGATTGGGATTGAAAAAACTTGATTTGGTTGTGTTTAGAATCATTAAGATCGATTTGCAGGTTTAGAATCGCCGTTGTTCATCGTAACTTTCTTCAAGCCATTTGGTGCTTCAAGCCATTTGCATTTCAAGCCATTTAGTGCTTCAAGCCATTTGGTACTTCAAGCCATTTGGTGTTTCAAGCCATTTGGTGCTTCAACTTTTGTACTTCAAGCCATTTGGGGTTCAAGCAGTTTGCTCCTCAAGCCGTTTGCTCTTCAAGCTATTTGCTCTAGTTTGCCTTTCAAGCCGTTTGCCCTCCAAGCCATTCACCTAGCCATTCCTTCAAGCCATTCAATTCAAGCCATTCGTTCAAGTCATTCAATTCAAGCCATTCTTCAAGCCATTCCATTCAAGCCATTCGTCAAGTCACTTACTTCAAGCCATTTAGTTCAAGCCATTCACTAGTAAGCAAAAGTGATCTCGAGCTTTTGGACTTAATTTGAACAATTTTTTCATTCACCTTTAATTTTCACTCCAAGATCCGAGTTTTCAAGTATCAACATTTTGTTCATGATGACGGCTACTGATAGTGATCATCGTTCTTCATCTGCATATGAGGTTAGTACTACTAATTCCTAATTCATCGATATGATTCATGCTTTGAAAAATCATATTTCACAATTAGAAAATGATAAAGCTCATTGTCGAGTCTTAGAGGCTAGATTAGACAACAATTACAACGAGTTAGTTCAGTGCAATCGAGAACTGTCAACAGCAAATGATCAGTTGTCTTATGTACAAAGTAAGTTGAAACTTTGCGAAGAAAAAGTTGGATATCTTACTGAAGTCAACTCTGAAATTACTGTCAAATTAAGGGATGCAGAAATTAAATGTAAAGATTATGATGCTGAGATTGATCGATATGTTAAAGAAAGAACCCAACTGTATTCTAAAGTTAAAGAACTGGAAGATAATCTTTGTAAATGTGGTCAATCAGAACAAACTATATTTTTGAATAAGCCGAAAGACACTAACTTTTACGATGTAAAAGCAGGTCTAGGTTTTGAAAATCCAAAGAATTTATCTAAAGTCTGTCGTGCTCAACTTTATGAATTTGAATTTATGGGTTGGGGGTTCACTGATTTAATGAAATTCACTGGGGCTTCAGAAGATGATGAGTTAGAAATTTCAAAATGAGCAAATAAAGATAAAATGCAACTTCCGTTTGACTACACTGAGTTAAACAAAAGTTATGAAAAGCCTGAAACTTCTTCATCAACTGAATCTCCAACTACTTATTCTTTTGAAGAATTTAATCAAAAATCAGAAAATCCTTCTGAAAAACCCGAATACTCTGATCTTTATATTCCAAGTTCTATTTTGAAAAAGAAAGTTTCAGATCTTCAAGAAGAATTAGCAAAACAAACAACAGATTTCACTAATGAAAGAGTTCTACTACTTGATACAATAATTTCTTTAAAAGACCAACTCACTTCCGCTGTCAACCATCAAACGGAAAATGTTTCAAACTCTTTCGTTGACAAAGGTAAATCTGTTGTAGAACAAAGTTTTGATGATTTTATTGAGTCTGATCTTGGAGACAAAGTCGTTAATGATCAATGTAGCACCTCTCAGCATAATCAATACATTAACTTTCCTTACCAAGATTTGGAAGTGGCGACCGAGAAAACTTTAAGTAAGAGGCAAGCCAAGAGAGCATTGTGGTTTGAGAAAAGAAAGAGTTTTCTTGAAGCCAAGAAAAGACGTTTTCAAGAGAAAAATCATTCTGGTTGTGGTGGTTATAAGAACAATTTTGATCATGTACATGGGAGATCTTCAAATGCTGGAAATAGTTCTCGATGTGCAAAGACTAATGGTTCAAAAGATTTTGGTTTTGATTCCAGTGTTCATTCTCATGCTCATGTTAGGAAGTATGAATCTTTTTCTTTTGTTAATTCTTGTTGGGATGCTATTGGTAAACCTGATGTAAAATATCCATTTAAGATATATTCTATTAAGCACTTGATAAGGTTATCTAAAGAGAAATTTTGTACCTCTCCTCAAAGAGTGAACACATTTATGGTAAATCAGAAAATTCAAAAGGAGAAGTTGAATTCTAACTACAAGTGGATGCCTAAAAATGAATATGTAGTTAATTCTCCTAATCCACCTGGACCCAAACTCAAATGGGTACCAAAATCTACATAATCTGTTTTGCAGATAAGCCAAGAGACATTTTGGAACACCACAGTTACACTCTGGATAATATGTGAAGTCAAAACAACTGTGTGTTCAATACACGAAGAAGTTCAAATCTCATGGCTAGAAGAAAGAAGAGCGTTCCCTGTTGTTCATCACACACGTCATTTTATTCATCATCAGCCCGAACCTGATGATCTGAGAAGCTTATTTTTGTAGTTTATCATTATTTGATATAACTTCTGTGTTGATGATTGTTACTTGCAGGGAGAGCACAAGTCTTCATGACCCGCAAGTATGCATTTTTTCTCAATAAAATTGTTATTATGCATGCTTGTAGGGGGAGTAAATTCGAAAAACCAAAAATATTGAAAAATGAAAATCCAAAAACATTTCAAATGTTCAAAATTTCAAAAATATTTTGTTGTTTTGATCACCTCGTGCGTACTGTGTTTAGGTAGCTTCTTTACTCCTATGGTCTAGCCAGAGCCTGACAGACCTACCCAAGAAGCTTCCTATTTTATAGAAATGAGAAAAAGAGTGTCCATTCAATTTTGAAAAGAGATGTTGAGGGAGAAGTTGAAAAATATTCAGAGAGCTGAGGGTGAGAGAAAAGATCAAAAGAAAATAAAGATCCTCACTACAGTGTCAATCTGGGTAGCCACATCTACTGCTAGTTTTATACTGGTATTGAAGAAGACATCATAGACCCAGTGATGCAATGCAGTTACCCCACCCAGCTACTCACTTATCTCTTAAAAGATATTTGTTTCAACTTAACACGGAGATTTATCACATACACTATTGACATGTCACTTGGAGATTGTTGGTGTTGAAAATAGGAGGACAACTACTCCGGTCCCCGACTTCTTTCGTGCACTTATTGAGTCTAGAGCCATTTGCAATATCATTCTTGTTCTAAGGACACTTAATGGAATCATTTTTCCTGTTTTTGTGACAGTGCCGGAACATCTTGAGTAATATCTTTATGATATTTACAGTGACAGATGGAAATCCTACCAGTGCTAACATCATGCCAACACTGAACGTAGGTCACTCAATTTATTTAAACTGAAGTGTTAACGGGTAATCTATGTGATCCCGGTGTTACAACGGATACGTTAATTGTCATATCATTCTAATAGAATCATGCAAATATCAAGCTGATTACAGTTTACATGTGCATGATGATCATGATGGATCCTGACCATCATGAGGGGAAGAATCATCTTACTGAGTTGAGGATGAAAAGAAGATGAGATAATTCACACGTTAAGGGGGAGCTAATACATCAAGTGTAGTGTGTCTAAAAATATATAAAGAGAAGATGACAAAGTTTCAAGGAGAAGAAGACAATTGTTCACAAATTTTAAAGGGAGCAAGGTTCTCAAAAAAATTTAAGATTTTAAAGATCTTGAGTTACTTTCGAGGGGGAGCAAATTTTGTTAAAATAAAATTTCAAAGGTTCTGAAACAGCCAAACCAACACTCGAAATGCACAATGCACAGTCAAGAAAGATTATTCTCGTGTAATGCTTAAGGTTGTTCTCGTGAAGAATCAAAACTTCAAAGAATGATCTCCTAAACGTTGAATGCAGAAAGAAAAAGAATCTCTGCATATTCTCAATGGGGAATATTGTTTTGATGCTTAAAAAGTTTATTTTTGTTTATTATGCTTAATTGTAAATGGAACACAAAGGGGGAGATTGTTAGGTCCTAAATTGTGTTCAATATATTTTAGTGGAGTTTAGTATTATATATGACATTAGCCATAGTTTAGGGTACTATTGTAAATACCCAGGGGGTATAAATACAAGTTTGTAAACCCTAATTCAACAAGCATTTCAATATTCACGTTATCGTTCTTGTTCTCGGTTCCCTTCACGTACGTATACATACAACCGAGTTCATCATTGTGTGATTTGCTTCAATAATTGATTGATACTTGATACAATTGGGTCCTACAACCTTTAATTTCCATTAGGAGTTTAGAAGTTGTTCTACATAATCAAAAGATGTGAGCCTCTGTTTCTAAATCTTATCTACATATAAATTACATAGATGTCTTATGTAGGATTTGTGATTCTTAGAGGAGATAGAGAGAAAAGAGATCGAGGACCTATAATAGTCAAACTACGAGTCTTTCTTTGTCCATTATGTGAATCTCCGGCGTATATGAAATAATATGGAGGGTGTCTCTTATGGTAATATATATGAGAGTGAGTGAGAGACGAGAGCATTCAAAAGTGTTGAAACAAGAGTTCATTATTGTAAATCCTATTATTATCATATCTTTCACTTGTTGAATGGACATCACAACGTTTAGTGATCCTTTTCCTTGCTAACTATAAATCAAATTTCATCAATGTACATGATCGACTACAAACATTTTCATAAAAGATCGCAGGACTTGGTCATTAAAGGCATATTAATTGCTTGAAGTCATCCTTCCATTCATCACTAGCTAGCCTCATACAAATTTGATGATGACTACTATGTTGATGATTTTAGTGTCACCGGTTCTTTGCTTTAACACGCTACTCAAATCTATTTTCAAAAACACTTTAGTTCCTGACACGTTGTTTTAAAGATCAACATGACGAAGAACAGGAAATTACTCATAGTGATGGTTGGTATGAGACGTTATTTCTGAAATAATTCGACGCAAGGGCTAAAGACATTTGCGGCAGATCGCTGGATGAGTGGGGAGGATTCTTTGCATCCATACCAACATAACCGCAATCATATGACTTCATTAAATGAAAACATAGGCGAGCCAGGCTACTCGTATATATAAGAAAATTGTAGTGCGTTGACCACTAGAAATTCCTTTTACCCCGGTGGTAAGCGCCTTAATCTTAACTAAAGACTTCTATTCGAGTTTGGATCAAGTGTAAGCACATGAAAACAAACTTCTTATCAGGCTGCACTTTGTATGTTTAGAAAATAATCAAATAACTCATTTTATTTATATTTAAGTTTTTTTAGCATTATATCATTATATGGTCTCATGTACAAAATCAAAGGTTATCATAATTATTATTTCCATTATAATTATAAAAACTTCGTTGAAATACAAACCCCTCGATCATGGGGATTCACCACTATCAATAATATTTTTCACACTCTTACCATATATATATATACTGTATATATATGTGTGTGTGTGTTTATGCAACAAAGATTAATGTTCTAGGGAATGGAAGTTTAACGGCCTACAAGTTGAACTGTGGAGGCTGTAGCAGAACTGGATGTTGATGAATCCATGGCCGTAACTTGAATTTTTAGCTCACCATCTTCAATGGTAGACCTTACTGGTGGTCTTTCCTCAAGTGATTTGTCACTTAAAAGAGTAACCACTTCAGACATTTTAGGTCTAGCTGAAACTGTTGGCTGAGTGCACATCAATGCTATCTCTATGATTTTCATTGCATCTTCAATTGCATATTCGCTAGGGTCGAGTTTGGCATCTACTAGATTCAAATGTGCTCCATTCTCATATAAATTCCACGCCTTCATAAACATAATAACAAGTTAATGAAAGCTTACTTAACCAAGGTTATAAATTTTTCATATACACAAATCATTGCACCATAAAATGGAATGTTTCAAAGAAGAAAACATAAGTTTGAGATACCTACATGATCAAGGAGGTTTTCAGTGTCTGAGTTATCATCTACGACATCGTTGTACCTCTTTCCGCTAATGATTTCAAGAACCACTACACCAAAGCTGTATGTATCAACCTTTTCTGATAAGTGCCCATGAACTGCATATTCAGGTGCTACATAACCGCTATTCCTATAAATAGTCAACCAATATTGTAATTATTGACTCATTTTGATCAAGAAATTAATTAAGTGGGTGCATGTTAGGGTTAGCTTCTTATTAGCTTATTTAGGAAACTTATTTGGAATAGTAGTGAATTTATGTGGATTAATTTGAACTTACAAAGACCCTGCCAAATTGGTGCTGAGATGAGTCTTATCTTCTGGTAGTAGTCTTACGAGCCCAAAATCTGCAATTTTTGGCTGAAATTCACTGTCAAGTAGAATGTTGCTTGTTTTGATATCTCTATGGATGATAGTAACATGGTACTGTTCATGTAGATAAGCAAGACCTTTTGCTGTCCCAAAGATTATATCAAACCTTTTTTTCCAGTTTAGACTCATTTTCTCATCTGTCACATACAAATAACTTTAATTGCTAGCAGCCATATAACACATAAATCGTAAAAATTGAAAATTAAAGGATCATATTGCTAAAAAACATAACTAAATAAATAGTTACAACTTACCAAAGAGCAACCCATCAAGGCTACGATTTTCCAAGTACTCATGGACAAGATATAAGTGTGGTCCTTTTCTACAATATCCAAGAAGGCGTACAAGATGCCGGTGATGAACATTACTTACGATCTTAAGTTCATTATTGAACTCCGTATTTCCTCTACTAGAGGTCTTATACGTTTTCTTAATTGCAACTGCATCCCCGTCCTTAAGAGTTCCCTGGTACATATACCGTATATACATAAACGGCAAATTCAAGCAAGTCTTATATAATTAATTAAGTCGAAATATATAATTTTGACAGATCGACCGAGTTATTACCTTGTATACTTCTCCAAAAATTCCTCCTCCTAGTTTGTTCTCATCACTGAAATTATTTGTCGCGACTTTTAAATCACTGTAGCTATATGTTGTTGGACCTTGTAGCAATTCGGTAGATCCAGTTGATCTATCTATAGATCGATCAGACAATAAACGTTAATATAGAAACTGCGATGGTGTCATGGAATTGAAGGTGTAAATTGTTAGATAGAAGTCGAGCGAATAAACTGTATCGAGTAAAAGTACTACATCTAGTTTTTACCTTGAAGACCTCTACCTTCTTTTTTCGACTTGCTAAACCATAAGAAAAATGCAAGTACAAGCAACATAAAGCTTACACCTCCAACAACTCCCCCAATTATGGATCTCTTCTTGTTTGAATCTCCTGTAAGATATAATAAAGAAAAATACTCATCTCTTGTGTAACAAACTAAGAAATTATCATTTCTAGAAGATCGAGAAGAGGTCATACCATCCCCAAGGTAAGATGTAATATCAGTTGTCTGGTTTAGTCCAAAGAATGGAGTCCGATCATACCTCATGAAGCATCCATTGTCCATTGCACGCCCGGAAACAGTAGGAAGACAATCATATAGAGATTTGGATCTCAACTGTAAGCATTCTAGGCAAGTTGCTTGGGTTACGTTTAGATTACATTGCGCAATGGCATACACGGTTGCATTACCACTAGCAACTTTCCTGGTAGACAGTGCATAGTACCTTGGTGCTCTTGGTGCAGCAACTTGAAGATCTAATAATAACTTTTCTGCTGCTTTTCGAAACTCTAATGGCTCGGGCGATGTTGAGTTGTCACATACCACCACACCAGCCCGATTATTCGCCTCAGTATAGAAGTTATTGTTCTCGTACCTACATCAAAAACATCTCCAGTTTGCATGAACACGACCTTTTAGAAAGTGTTATTAACTAGTATAGTTGTATAATATTACATACTATATCCAAAGGATTAAGGTTTTCTCATTTTGGGTCAAACATCACTCATCACCTACTCTTATAAAAATGAGAATGAGTTTCTTATTGTTAGGCGCGAAAAAAAAAAGAACCACATGTGAGGGGGCGTGTTGAGTAATGTCCCACATTGGACGAAAGAGTGACTTTGTGATGAATTTATAAGGGTCCTGGGCTACTTCTCTCATAACCAAATGGTTTTGAGTTGGAACCCCACAAACTTACACTTATTTTAATTCAAGAATTAATCATTTCGTAAGGTTCACTCTCATGTTTATAAAAGTAAATTATAAATATCATCTTTAACTAAATACGAGAGAATCTTGACGTATATAGAAAATATCAACATTATAAGTTTTCACGAATTTACGATGATTAATTTCTGTATATTTAAATGGCATGGTTAAAAATGAAACTAGCTAAGCGTACAATATTGTTGTTTCACATAAATTAAGAATACAGGAATTAAGGTAAACTATGTTTTATCAAAGGACTTCTATCCCGGTGACACTATAGTGTTGGAAAAATGTTCGTCTTCAACGGTTATGAATTCTAGTTTCGCTATGAAATAATTAATAAGTAGATTTCAGGTGCAAAGTAAAGAAATAAATTACATTAGGTTCGTATTATGTTAATTCTACAAAAAATACAGAGTGTACTCCTCATTTCCTTTTATATTTGGCATAAATATTGGAATTAAGGAAGGAAGAAGAAAATGAATTTACCTGACATCGCAGTCGCTGTAAATAACATGAGCACCATTGCCAAGCCCACATTCTTTTAGTCGATTAACAGCATAATCATAACAAGCCAGACAATCTGGAGTCGAAAGATATCCCCTGCACCAAGCAAGGCCCCACACCGACTCACCGTTGAACAAAGTGCGTGCTGAGGCGTAGCCGCCGGTGGTTAACTTTTGACGGAGTTCGGTAAGGGTGGCGTTAAGGTTGCTCAAGAAATAGCCTGCGTTCATACCTTTATACATACTGCAATAATATCTCATCATAGTGCTATTTCTATCAGTCGGTGGCTGTGATGTCACTCGCTCTGTCATGGTTAGGAGCACCACCACCACCACCACCGCAACCAGCAGCCGCCGTGACAAATACCAGGATCCTCCCACTTGTTTCATGGTTATCTTGTTTTTGTTTTGGAATCTTATTTTGCCTTTCCGTTTACCAATTTATATAGTTTACTCATAATGTTTATGTACTGAGATGAGAAGTATATATTTCATATTTTATAGGACATGACGAAGCTTCGAAGACTTGAGAGGAAATTAACTCATAACTTATTTCCGAATGTCCCTGTCCACTGGAATAAGTTGGTGTATACATTTCCTAATTTATGTAAAAGTTTATTCGAAAACTGTTAAGTTTTTACTATGAATATTACGGGAATCAATCTTGATATTTTATTATCACAAATCAATGACAAATAAAAATAATGATTTATTATGACGTATGAATAAGTGGTATTTGGATAAATCAAGTCTCGTTTTTTAATGAATATGTAACTCGCAATTAGAAAAATATATTAAAGACCACAATACACATATTAATCATGAGCATATGATTGTTATAAATGGTACTTGCAGTACTTGTAATTATAACGGTTGTCAAATAATTTATATATATATATGAAAAAATTATTGCGAGAACCATTTTTAGTGCGAGAACCGCGAGAACCAATCTGAGCCGTTCAATTCTCCCTCCTTCAATATCATTGCCCACCCATGAATTCCTCATATGCACCATGCCACACTCTATCCCTCCACGCTCACCATCCATAAAACTTCCCATATCCAAGGAACGGCCGAGATTGATTCTCGCGGTTCTCACACCAACAACGGTTCTCGAATGAACCCTCTCCTATATATATATATATATATATATATATATATATATATATATATATATATATATATATATAGGGGAGGGTTCATTCGAGAACCGTTGTTGGTGTGAGAACCGCGAGAATCAATCTCGGCCGTTCCTTAGATATGGGAAGCTTCATGGATGGTGAGCGTGGAGGGATAGAGTGTGGCAGGGTGCATATGAGGAATTCATGGGGTGGATAATGACATTGAAAAAGGGAGAATTGAACGGCTCAGATTGGTTCTCGTGGTTCTCGCACTAAGAATGGTTCACGCATAAACTTTTTCATATATATATATATAGAAATTACATCAATAAAGAACTATGTTTTAAACAAAGAACCTAAAGAACCAATCTGGACCATTAGATCATCAAAATAAATTGATAAGATTTAATGATGGCAAAACTGTAATTACCATGTATTAAAATATGAAGAAAAGGGCAAACATGGAAAATTCCCCCCTCAACAAACCCACGATTTAAAAAAAATACCCCTAAAAACTTTAAATTGTCATAACTTTTTAAGTTTTGTGAATATAACAAAAAAATTATACCAATTTTTTAGTTTTTAAATCCTCTTTCAAACAAGACCACTCTTACCATATTTTTTAATTTTTTTTTAAAAAATGCAAATTTTGTTTGCATTTTGTATACGGATTTTGCATTTTAGACTGATTTTTATTAAATATGTAGTTTGTGACCGTGTATTCAAAGAGAGTGTGACTTTACGATCAATATATATTATTGACAGTTAAATAAATATACTTTTACATTCTTTTTATGTATTTAAATAAATTAATACTAAATTAGTTAAGGGTTCACATGAGTTGTTTATGATACAATTTTTCTTCATCAAACTTCGTTATCTGTTTGTGGTTATTGCCAAAGCCTTATTTAATAATTGTATATCTATTCGATGGCAATAGATATACTAGTAACTTTTTATGACTATTATATAATTAACGAAGACCTCCGCTCATGCATGCATATATAAAAGTCAGTCCACGCGTTCTAATAGAATATGCATGATGTCTTTTAACGTTTGACAAGAATCATTAATCGTTTATTGAAATGTAGATGAAAGTTGTGGGTTGTATTTTACATTTTCATAATTTGTATTTTCGAAGTATTTGCATGATATTTTATATTTTCGATTTTTTGCATTTTGCATTTTTGAAATAAAACCAGATGAAAATGCAAAATTTGATAATTTTGCATTTTGAAAAAAAAAGTTTTCAGAACTATATCAAGTCTAGTCTTGTTTGAAAGATAACGAAAAACTGAATCTAATGATATAACTTTCATGCATAAATTTTTAATAACGAATGATTTATGAGAATTTAAAGTTAAATTATGTTTTTTTATGGTTGGCTGGAGGGTCTGCATTTATGCGTGATTTTTTTTCTTCCAATTTAGCTCTTATTTAATATGCCACATGTTATTACCAGGATGGTTCTTTAGGTTCTATTTTTAAGAGATGTTCTATATATAACCTTACCTATATATATATATATATATATATATATATATATATATATATATATATATATATATATATATATATAAATTAGATCAATAAAGAACCATGTGTTAAACAAAGAACATAAAGAACCAATCTGGACCTTTGGATCATCAATATCAATGGATGAGATTGATCGGTGACAAAACTGTAATTAGTAT
The DNA here is from genome assembly GCA_947179395.2 of Pulicaria dysenterica. Classification (NCBI taxonomy): domain Eukaryota; kingdom Viridiplantae; phylum Streptophyta; class Magnoliopsida; order Asterales; family Asteraceae; genus Pulicaria; species Pulicaria dysenterica. Next base: position 51,262,306 of record OX359295.1, read on the forward strand.
GTATTAATTTAGGAAGAATAGGGCAAAAATGTAATTATCCCCCCCCCCCCCAACACCCACGATTTTTAAAAAAAAAAACCACACAAAAACTTTAAATTGCCATAACTTTTTGAGTTTTGTGAATTTAATCAAAAAAATTATACCATTCTTTTAGTTTTTTAATCCTCTTTCAAACAAGATCACTCTTCTTATACTTTTCTAAAAAAATTTTGAAAATGAATTTTTTTTTGCATTTTGGCAACTGTACAGGAAAAACACCATTTTTTTTTTGCATTTTGGTAGCTCGTCACTAAGAGCCGAATGTTGTCGCTAATGAGCTGAATGTCGTCGCTAATGAGCTGAATATCGTCGCAAAAGGTTCGTCTTAGATCAGAAATTAGCGACGATGAAGTTAAATCTGTCGTCGCAAATAAGCAAAGTCGTCGCTAATGACCTTGCAGTCGTCGCAAATGGTTTGTCTCAGATAATAAATTTTGCGTTTTTCGTTTTTTGCATTTTGCATGTTTATACGGATTTACATTTTGCATTCTGCATTCTGCATTTTTTTTGCATTCTGCATGTTTTTTGCTTTCTGCATTATTCATTCTTCATTTTGCATATTTTTTGCATTTTGCATTCTTTATGTTTTTTGCATTTCTGCATTCTGCATGTGTTTTGCATTTTGCATTCTTTCATTTTGCATGTTTTTTGCATTCTGCATTCTGCATGATTTGAATTACCCAGCTCAAAATGCAAATTACAGATTTTGTATTTTACATTTAGGCTTGAATGAATCAAGCATCTAAGAATTTTGCATTTTGGGCTTGAATTTACCCAGCTCAAAATGCAAACGACAGATTTTGCATTTTGAGTTTGAATGAACCCAGCTCAAAATGCAATCTTTGCATTTCAAAAAAAAAAAGTTTCAGAAATATATCAAGTCCGGTCTTGTTTGAAAGAGGACGAAAAACTGAATGTAACTGTATAATTTTTTTGTTAAAATTCTTAAAAACGAACGAGTTATGATCATTTAAAGTAATTGGGGGTTTTTTTTTAAAAAAATCTTGGGGGTTGCTGGAGGGGGGCTGGAGGCGACGTTGATTTGTAATTTTTTTTTATTTTCCTTTTTTGCCGCTCAACAATGTGTCACGTGTCATCACCAGAGGAGGTTCTTTAGGTTCTATGTTTAAAGGAGGTTCTTTATATAACCTTACCCTATATATATATATATATATATATATATATATATATATATATATATATAGGGTAGGGATATAGGAAGAAGGAATTAAAAATGAAAAGCCTAGGAAGCAATCTAGGCCTTTGATCAAATTTAATCTAAGGTTAGGATGATTAGTGGCATTTTAGTAAATAAAATGAACTTTAAGTGGGAGGGGCACTAAAAAAAGTGGCTGGAGGGGTATTTAAGTCATTACGCGCGTGAGTGGCAACCACTCTCCTGAAAGGAGAGTGGGCTGAGTAAAAAAACTCAATACCCCTTCAAACTTTAACCAATCATAACTTTTATATAGTAAACTTTTTTTAAAAAAAAATTGCACCATTAAAAAGATAAAATTATGCTCTTTCATTTGATACCAGTCTTGCATATATTTTTTTATTTTTTATTTTTTTTGAACTATGTTGCACAAAATTTACACTGTGTTGCACCAATTTCGTACTATAAGGCATATTACTTTGGTGCACGCATTTGGTGTTGTGTTACACAACTTTTACACTATATACACAACGTTAATTTGTTGCACAACTTCGGAACTGTGTTGCACGTCTTTTTACTGTGTTGCACGTTTTTTAAACTGTGTTGCATGTTTTTTTTGGGTGATTCAAAAAACTGTAGAAAGTATACATCAAGATCTATAACTTTTATTTTTTAAGTTTTTGACGAATCAAACTCGATCTTGGTCAAAATTACGGTCAAATTGTTGAAAAAAATAGAAAAAAACCAAAAAATTCGTATCTTGCTCATACTACATCCGTTTTAAATGATTCGAAAAACTGTAGAAAGTGTGCACTAAGCTCTACAACTTTTATGTTTTAAGTTTTTGACGAATCAAACTCGATCTTGTTCAAAACTAGGGTCAAAATAGTGAAAAAAATAGAAAAACTGTGTATTTGATGTGCAACATAGTGCGAATGATGTGCAACATATTAATGTTGTGTAAAATAGTGTAAAGTTGTGTAATAGAGCGCAAAATATGTGCAACATAGTGATATGACTTACAGTGCGAAATTGGTGCAACACAGTTTAATATTGTGCAACATAGTTCAAAAAAATTAAAATATGCAATACTAGTATCAAATGAAAGAGCATAATTTTATCTTTAAAGTGGTGCAATTTTTTTTAAAAAAAACTTTAGTATATAAAAGTTATGGTATGTTAAAGTTTTAGGGGGAAAGACACAAGATGGGGACATGTGTCATCTCCTCCTTGCTTCCTAGACTTCTCTCCCAAAAAACTTCTTCATTGATCCACTATCTATATATATATATATATATATATATATATATATATATATATATATATATATATATATATATATATATATATATGTGTGTGTGTGTGTGTGTGTGTGTTTTATTTTTTAATACTACACGTTATATATCTTGAAAAAGGATTTGTATGAAAGAGGACAAAGGTTGTGGGTCAAATGGTTGGAGAAAGAATTTAAATTAGTTTTGGAGAAAGGTGAGTTACGGGTACGTTAGGGTAAAGTTGCTTGTCAAAAATCTTATAATATTATTAAAAGATAAGGATGATAATATCAAACTTTTATCAATTATAATCTTATATTTTATAAATTTTTTTAATAACCTCCTAATAATTACCCTTAATTATAGCAATTATCAATTACAACCTTATATTTTATAATTTTTTTAATAACCCCCTATAATTACCGATAACAACATCTTATATTCAATATATTTACTTTTCTATATCAAGGGTGATTAGTTAAAAATCGAAAATAATTTTAGATACTAAGGTTTTTAAAATTTTTAAACTTTTCATATTTCTAGGTGATTAATTTTGGTAAACTTATAATATAAACAAACAATATATGTTAATTATCCTATAAGATATGTGTAAATAGTAACATTAAGTTAGAAACTTTCTAATGTCATTATCTATTAGTTAAAAACATGTTTATTTTAAAAATAATAAAAAATGTTTAAATTCACCACAATATAAATTGAAATATTAACAGTCCATTATTTCATTTTTTAATAACTTTTCAAATATAGATGTTTATTAACGGGAGGATCGTAACTATTGTAAGCATTTATATCTTAAATCTATAAACATTACTTCATTTCGACATCACACATGTTGTTATGATTCTTCTTTATTTTGATAGTTATTAATTACGGAGAATTAATAATCCTATTCATTATCTTCAAAGAGACATTTATTGAAACAATATTCAAGACCTAGGAAAAAATTACGATTAAGAAATTCTAGTGAAAACAGTTATGTTCATAGTACGTTATATATTACAATGTATGTTTTGCAATTGTATTTTATATACATGTTAGTATTCTTAAAAATCTAAAAAATTTAAAACTGATTTTAATCATTCTCCGTGTTTATACACAGGGTGTTAAGCTAGTAATAATTAAAATATTATATATAGATGGATTATTAAATAAGACATGTGTATTATTTTACTTTTCTATATTTATAAATAGTGGGAGGTTCAAATGAGAACCTTAAATTAAGACTATCAGCATCCATCACATGCTTTATCTACTTTTTTACCTGCCACATCAGCGGCACATAATTCCCTCACTATTCCCTCATCCCATCACACAAACCCATGCATCCATCACATGTTTCACATCACAAAGAAAAAAAAATCAAAAAAATAAATAAATATATAGGCGCTCACCCTCGCGATGGTGGTCACACCCGTGATCGTGAGCGAGCCATCACCAATTGGGGCGATGGTCTTCGCGGTCGTGAGCAGTCATCACATGGCCCTCTGCGCGATGGATGCGCATGATCTAAATGAGAATGAGAGACTCAATCCCAGCCGTTCAATTCTCACTCTTTCAATGTCATTTCCGACCCATAAATTCTTTACATGCACCATGACACACTCGATTCCTTCACGCTTTCCATCCATGAATTTCACTTACAAAATGAACGGCTGAGATTGAATCTCTCATTCTTATTTAATTTATCATTTTCATTTAAACCTTCCCCATATAAATAATTATATATATCTATCTTACATATTTCACCGTGATTGACCCTATCCATCGATTCCAACTTTCAGCGTTCGGAAATTAAATACTTTATGTACTCGTACTTGACAAACCATGTATAATGTATACTTATTGATTTCTTGGTTATGTCATATGTGAGTTTTTATTTCATCCTCTGTAGATAATAAGAGAATTTTGGAATTTTAGATTTGGGAACCAAAATCGATGGTCGGACTTGAGACTGTAAAATTGATCATTTTAGTTTATTTTTAGTTTGGAATAAAAAAATGCATGCTTATCTAGTTCGCAGAGAACTTGAAGTAGATTGATTGATAAGAGAGATCGAGATTCAGAGAGAGTCATGGTGTATTGGTGTTGTGGTTTATGTGAGATAGAAAAGAACCTTGTATATATTCAATCCAACTATCCAAGTATGGAAATTGTTTGTGACTATCTGTTCATTACTCAGTTCTTTAGTAGTAATTATTTAGCGTATCAATTCGGAGACCTACATATTACATATCTTCACTAATCAATCACAAATTCTAAAAAAAAAAGACAGAGATATATAAGACTGCTCACAACTCAACCTCAGAGGGTGTTGCAAACATCACTATAGGTCAACCAACACTACTTTCATCCCATTACCCACTCTCAAATACCTCTAACTCTTATTGTTCTAATCTTCAAAATAAAGTGACTAGAGTACTGTGAATGACTAAAAAGCATATGGAAGTAAAACATAGCTAGTGATCTTTCTAACTTTCTATATTTCTTTTATGATCTAAATTTAATTTAGTAGAATTAGAAAAATGATTTTGTAATTTAATATTAATATTATTAGAGATTTTTAATATATTCTATGAAGATCGTATAAATAAAATACAATCTCCATAAAATTATTTTAATACAAAAAAAATTAAAATTGAACACTCATCCTCAGTGATGCGCGCACAATTATTCGCTATGTGAGTGCCTGATTCTTCAAATACCCACAGTCAACAGTCAACTCATGAATGTGAAAGAGGAAAAATTAAGAAAAATTGTTTTAGCAACAATCTCAAAAATTGTTCGATAAAATACTTGTTTTATTCCTGAACTCTACAATTAAAAACAGTTTAACACTAACAGGTTTGAAAATTAAACTATGTTAATTTATTAATCTTGAGGAATATACCGAATTACTTAACAAATGCAAAGTTTAAAACGTGTAATAGGAAGTCAAGTGAATAAAATACATGAAAACAAATTTGAGAATGACAGCGTCTATTAAAAAAGATTTAAAATTACATCATTTTAAATTATAAAGTTTAAGAATTAAATTATATTTTATTTTTAGTAAAAAGTCTTCTTAATTATTTTATAGATAAACAAATTAAGTATTTAAATCACTATCCCTAATTATAATAAAATTCATAATTTGGATATGCAAGGGTATTTTATTTTAAAATATGCATTGATTTTGATGTGATTTTTTTTCAAAAGCAACGAATTATTTTATTCCTTAGACCCTAAAAGAGGGCAAAACATTGTACAATGAATGCCCCTTGCAAGGCTCCTAAACTATTTGATTGGCACAAAATACAAAAGATAATGAAATATGACTCACTATCAATAATTCAATTGGATAGAAATTCCAGCTAGACCACACAAAACCAATCATCTTGCAACGATTTGATACCCATAACAAAGCAAAGAATAAGATTTCATAGAGATATAATGATCAAGGGTTATTACGATGTTTATTTTTTATAAGGTTGAGAGTTTAAGTCTTACTATATAAGTATAGACATAATTTTTAGGGGTATGTGTATTTATCGTTTATAATCATATAGTAATGTAATCGTAAATTATAAAGGTTATCTCTGCTAATTTTAAAGTATAGAAGTGAATGCATGGATATGTAAACATTGTGCTTTTTTCCCGTATTTTGACTCCTCTAATAAAATTCTAAAATTTAGAAAAGGATAAAGTATGTGAAAATATAACGTATTTAACTAAATTTTATATGCAATCAATTGTATTTTATACAAAATTTACAAACAACTAACAATTTTAGATCATAGTATGTAACTAATAACTTGTTTACCAAGTTATAGTTTATTTTTTCCTGAATTTTGATCTTTTAAAGCTAATATATATATATATATATATATATATATATATATATATATATATATATATATATATATATATTCTTTGTCATAAATAACCAACAGCAATATCATAAACACTTTTCCAATCAAATCAAACAAGAATAAGATCGTGAACAAAATCATGTTAACCTAAAAGAAAAAAAAAATCACAAGATATTAAACACATAAATTGATATCTTAAAGTTTTGTTAAATAAGCGTGACAAGAGTGGCCATCTTTAATCAAACTCATTTTTCTATTATATAAGCGTCATATCATTCTATTTTTTTTCATCTTTCAACCTCTATTTTTCACTTTAATAAGACTCAGAAACTAATACATAATAAAATTTAAACGTTAGAAATGTAATAATTTTGGATGCAGATTAAAACAAACAAAAAACACATTGACCTTTGTACAGTGCACACACTAATACTTCTACAAACAATCATTTAAAAAGTTTAGTATTTTGATGTTTTAAAAAGTTTAGTACTTTCAAAGTTTAAGTAATTTTCCTTGCTTGCTCAAGCGCTGCAACGAATCCGATGACTATCCACTCGCACCCACCCCACATGTAAGGGGAGTGGTTTCCCATGACTCCCGCACTGTTTCATCAAATATCATATGACCATTTTGTTTCTCTAGTGAAAAATTTTAAGCAACTATAGATTGAATGAAACTAGCTTTAATTGATTACTTTTTATTTTTTGAACATTAAGACTTCGATCTTTCATTTCTTCCAGCACAATAAAATGTAAATCACTTCGGAATACATAAAAAACATAACATAATAACACACATTATCGTTTGCGTACACATTTGACATCATATACCAACTAGATCAGCCACACTTCGTTTCCTTTTCTCTTCCTCCTCATCCGTAGATCCGCTACAACTCAGAAACATTTCTCCCATACACAGTAACCGATTCAACAATAGAATAAGTCCCTTCACCGAAGTAAAGCATAAACACTCCCACATCCAACCTGCATAAAGATAAAAACACAAAGTCTGGAGCTTGAACATGAAGGATTTGCCTCGGCTAAATGAAGATGGCCTAGCAAATCAGACAAGGTTTGAAATGCCCCCCCCCCCCCCCCTTTATCACACCTTGGTGTCAAAGCCATGTGCAAACCTCCTGCACAACTATTATACCCCAAAACTAACCTATGACCATGGTTAAGAGATGTAGGAGACCAATGTGAGTGTGTGCAAAATCAGTGCCACCATATAACACCGTCAATATGATTTAACCATAGCCTCTATTCCTACCATCACCACCCTTATGACTCCTCCCCAACCCCCTCCCAACAAGGCAATATAAAGTGCCACAATGATTTCCAACACACCAAAAAAGAAAGTCCATATTCCATTTTATCAGCCAAACAGCACAAGGATCATCAAATTTTGGAGCTTGAAGCGAAGGATTTGCATCAGCTAAGGAAAGATGGCCTAGCAAATCAAAATAAGGATTGGAGTGCCCCCCTTATCACACCATGGTTACAAACAATTAGCAGCCCCCTGCTCAGATAACGCCCCAAATCTAGCCTATGACCATGGCTAATAAATGTAGGGAAACAAAGTGAATGTGTGTGATGTATCAGTGCCTCCTTATACCATCCAATCCAAAGAAGTTTAGCCATAGCCTCTAACCCTACCAACACCCCCCTTATATCACCAACCCAACCCTCCCAAAAATCATATTTCTCGTCGTAGAGAACTACCAACGCGGCTCCATACACACGTTTATGGTTAATATCCTTAGCCATCCCCAAAGAATATCCGTTCTTGTACCAACAAAAAGAAAAGTAATTACAGCAAAAACCATTCCCGCCCCAAGGCTAATACGAGCCTTATTATTTGTCAGACTGTTGTCCATCTTGTGCCAGTACAACCACCAACTCATAAATACCTGCTACAAAATCTGAGTAATCAATACCCCCCCCCCCCCCAATGACCCCCCCCCCCCCCCAAGATCACCCCAGGACGCAAGTAAGGCACTTTCCTTGCCCCTCCTTTATAACCTGCAAACAAAACAAGACAAGACAGCAATACTCAAAGATAAACTACAACAACAAATAATCATACCCAAACCACCTATAGAGAAGACCTAGATATTCCGTTTTTAGCAAGATGATCAGCTTCCTCATTGTTGTATTGGTCGATATGTCAAACCTCCACCTTCTCAAACTGACTATGTAGGCATACAATCCTTCCTACCACATCCTTCACACTCTCATGTACATTTGATTCGAATTTTAGTATTTTCACAGTTTGGAGTGAATCAGATTCGATGACAACTCTTTTTACATATCTTTTACGCCAACCTAATATTATGAGTAGAGCGTAATAGATGGCCTCAATCTCACAAGCTAAGATTCTATCTACCTGGATTGGCTTCGAGAAAGCCCCTAGAAAAAGATAAACCCAAATGCATACATTGAACAAACATTAAAACACATCATAGAACACTCAAATATGACAATTGATTAAATACTTGCAAACATTCAAACAAATGAATTGAATTAGATATACATTCAACATTGGACATTAAGAAATTCGGAGTTGATATTTTTTCGGCAATCTAGAAATCGATTACAAGAACCCTAATAGCACAAGCATCTTTGAAACAAACATCAATCATTTAAATCGAACGATTTTCAAACCGGAATGATAACACAAATTTGATTCGAACACAATAGAACATATATTTGGAAACCTGAATGCATATCTAAATGGAACCGATCTTTAACCAAATGAATTGGTTTTAAATAGTTTTAAACCCTAATCGCATATTTGAATCGAACATATTTTTGGATACCTAAATCTATCAATTTAGAAACCTAAATTATTCTGAATCTAGAAGATTTGGAACCCTAAATTGAGGGGGGTATACTATGAATCATTTCTAACAAAAGATAAAATGATCAACTTAAATTTGTCGATCTTGAACAGTTTGGAACCGAAGAAAGATGAAGATGAAGATGAAGCAAGCATTCATATAATCATGTGCATATTAAAAAAAACAATAAACATATTAAACAATAAGTTACTTTCATACAATGACCTAAATTTATAAGTTTATTGTATATTTAAATATATATTAAAGTTGGTTGTATAAAACACAATCTTGACATAGTTCGTTCAATGTTCACGCACTTGGTCTCAAAATTACTTGTGTTACACTTCTTAACCATTTGCCATTCTTTTGATTGATTTCATTATTCAAATCATTGTTATTATGTTCTCTACAAAAAGATTTTTTGGTTGGTCTCATGGTCAATCACTGTTTTAGATGTAAAATCGATACAAGAAAGTTGGCCTTGGTTGTAGTTATAGGTTACAAGCCCTTGGACAATCCTTAAATATTAAAAGTTACATTTCTTATAGTTGTCATTGGCCTACACATCATCTCATTTTCTTTTCTTTTTTTGAACGAAAAAAAGAAAGACTAATCAAGTAGCTTCGGTATTACTATTACCCAAGACTAAAAACCCATATATTTTAATTAAACTTCTAGCAAGATGCTAGAAAAGAGTATACAATACATTTAGATTAAAGACAAAAGATTATATTTCGATATAGCGGAAACTAATGCGTTCGTCGTAGATCTAAATTTTAATTAGGGTGTTCAAAATTATCCTAATCTGAGCATCCGAACCGACTATCTGGACATCCGATCCAAAATTATCCGAATTTCGGATATCCAAAATTTTGGATTCGGATTTGGATACAAATTTTCTAAAGTTTTGGGTATTTTGAATATTCGATATCCGAACTTTTTTTTATTTTTATATTTCTCATTTATTCGATTTTTTAACATATATTGTTTTATATACTTTTATTTTTCATTTTGAAACATATTTGACCTTCTTTTTGGTGATTAGAGTTTAAAAACTAATTATTTAGTAATTATATTTTTAAAATATATATTTTTTTAAATTGTTGGATATTTCTGATAATCCGAAATTTCAAATTCGAATACCTATAACCTACTATCCATTATCCAAAACTTTGGATATCCATTCTTGACCACAATTAAATTTAACTACATGTAAGATTAGTAAGTATTTCAATAATCACTGTTGCCACCAAAAATCTGCTGTTATTGAAAATCATGTTGTTTTGACCTTTCCAAGTAAACCAAAGCATTGTCTCTAGTGCATCCATTAATCATCTTTTTTCCCCTGATTTTTCATCATCTAACAACTTGAAAATCAATTATTCTAGTAAAGAATGATTACCCGGATTAAGATCGCACCATGTACACATAGCCTATCCCAAATTTCTTTTGCGAATAAACGTTTAAATTCTAAAGAAAATAGAAAATACCTTTTGCGGCGTCCGCTTTTGCGGCGACACAAGGCTTTTAGTCCAATATTTTAGGTGGGAAAAAACTCCGCCATGGTTTTCGGTGGGGAAAAAAGGCGGGAATACCCTTTAGCGGCGACATATGTCACCGCAAAAAGCCTTTAGCGGCGACACCTTTTAATCAGATGATAGTGGGCTATCTTTTTGTCGTTTAGCGAGGATTTAGCGGCGACATATGTCGTCGCAAAAGGCTTAAGTCGCAAAAACCTTTATTTCTTGTAGTGAACAATAATAAAACATCGTGGTCAACTGTTTCAATGTCATATCATAATTAAAGATTATAACCACCAAGAAGTACATAACCAATATTAGAGACCATGAAAAGATGGTCATAATGGGATTAATTCGTAATGATTATTCAAAGTTATAATGATATAAGTGCATTTGGCATAATGAAAATCTATGCCAACGCATGATTGTACTTTTGTTATACATGAGTTATTATTGGAGCACCATTACATTTACTTCAACGACTAAGCAAATGGCTACAACTATACGTTTCTTTTTAGAGAAATCTTTCTATTTTTTAGATTTCTTTAAAAAAAACATAAAACTAGAAAGTTTAGTTAGTTATAGATTTTCAAAGAAAATAGAAAACTTATTCACTTTCAATTCCAATTTTTTTAATTTTAAAGAATTTTAAAACTCATTCAATTTGTAAACAATTTTTCTAAATAATCATCTTTATCATACATGTTTTTTTTATTTTTCCTTTGAATGAAAAACCTCACTTATATCTAAACATATTCTCAATTTTTTTAAATGACAAAAACTCTATTATTTTTTTTTACAGAAAATAGAAAATAAAAAATAGATAATTTTTCTCCCACTAAATACAAATATTTGTTTTTTTGAACAGCAGAATTCCAGTTTTCGTCCACTAAATACCTTATGTTATAATTGCTTTTTTTACGAGTTATGTTTTTTTCTAGAGTAATATAAAAAGAAGATTTTACAAACACATAAAACTTTATTTTATTTGTTTAAATTTTCATACGAAAATCTTATTAAAAAACTAGCTATATTCTAAGTAAAAGAAAGTTATAAAATTATAAAATAGTGAAGAAAAATGACTGGTTGTACGTCTGCATTTGCAAGGAAAATAAGAAAAGAAGCAATATATATATAAAACTAAAAATTAAAAAAATTAAAACAAACAAAAGAAAAACAAAAGAAGACCAAGACTTTCATTTAAATGGCAGGATCCGGGCGGTCGCGCTAGAAAACATCTTGGCAGAAGACTCTACCATAAACTTCATAATTCCATACCAATTATAGGTCTTTATCGCTTATCTTATAGACATATTTCATTAAGAAAAAAAATGTGTTAGCAATACCATAAAATATTTTCTATAACTCTTTTAAAAGATCATAATAAATTCTAAATTTAAATAAAAAACATGAGTCATGTTAAATTTATAATAAATATGAGAAAATCAATATTGGTAATCATTTCAAGAACAATTCTGTTCAAGCTAATTGGTAAAAACTATTGGATTGCTTGACTTCAACAGAAGACCCCTAATTTTGTGTTAAATCAGTAAAACAAATTTTATATTAATTAGGTACGTTAGAGACCTATATATTGAAATAGATAAAACATAAGACGGATATATATTAGGGCAAACTAAATCAAAATACAACATACTTTCACTAAGCTACCATTGTATAACACGAACTTTAAAATTTTAAAAAAAATACAACAAACGTACTTAACCCTCCCATTATATGCAAGTTTACCGTTAGAAACCGGTAAACATCCTGTTATTTTTAATTTCCTTTTAATTTATGATATTTTCCATTCAAAATATAAAGATCTGCATAAATCCCTCTCTCTTCATCATCCTGGTCAAACAAACCTTCAATGACCCCCTTGAGGAACTCGTTCTTACCTTCAAACCACCACTACCAGCGTCACCTTCAAACCACCTCCACCTTCGTCGCCCTCATCAACCGTCACTGCCGTCTCCTCTTCAAACAACCGCCGTCGCCTTCTAGTTCAAAACCTCCACCATAGTCGTCGGCTTCAAACTACCATCACGTTTAAACCATCACTATGATTAGGGTTCCATCACCACTGTCACGATTAGGGTTCCACAACTACCAGTGTTGTCTTCAAATATCACCCTCGTTGTGCTTAGGGTGAAGGTACCATCTGATTTAACCATCGTCGCCGTCGTCGTCCCCTTCAAACAGCCGTCGCCGCTGTCGTCGTCCCCTTCATGGATTTTGTCAACCAGAAGAAACCATAGGATGAAGGTACCATCTGATTCAACCACCACAACCACCGTTGATTTGGTTTTTTACGATTAGGGTTTCTTGTATTAGGGTTTTTTGGTTATTGATTAGGGTTTCTTGTATTAGGCTTTTCCTAGCCTTCATGGTTCTTTACGATTAGGGTTTCTTGAATGTTCTACTTTTGGTTTTTGATTTGAATGTATAATTTGGTCACTGATTTTCTATTTGAATGCTCATGGATCAGAACACAATATGTAAAGGTGTTCTTGGATTTGAATTTACTGGGACTTCAATGAGATCTACTTGACTTCATCTTTGATTTGGTTCTTGCCATCTGTTACTTGTCTTTTTGCTTCTTCTACAATTCTTTCAACATAATAATTTTTATCTGCAATTCTTTTTACACAATCCAAAGTCTAATGGGGTTGATATTTTTCAGGGTTTGAATTTTCTTGAATATTAAAGAACAAAGATGAAGAACATAACAATAAAAAAGTTAAAAATAAGAAAAAATCATAAGATGACCTGTAACCTGCTAATTAGGTTACAACTTGCATACAATGGGAGTTACAAGCGAGTTGGTTGTATTTTTTAAAAATTTTGAAATTCGTAGTATAAATTATAGCTTAGTAAAAATACGTTGTATTTTGGTACAATTTACCCTAGATATTAAGCTTAAGATGAATTAATTACACAAATTGGATTTCTGCTCGGATAGATGAGTTAAGACTTAAGAGAAGCTTTTCCTCCTTCCATTTCTATGCAGCTCGTGAAAATTGGACTTGGAAAACATCACCTTCCATTGAGCAAGTTTTATGTTAGGGTAGTCATTTATAATCATCGGTGACAACACATGTTTCTAGCTATTTTATATTGGGTAAATTGTATTAATATCAATATATATAATTAACTTTTTTTTTAAAAACAATATAAACAACTTTCATAATCGTTTTGTATACAAATTATGGTATTCAATTAGACTATAACAAAGTTCAGTATATACAATGGTAACAGAAACTCAGACACAAAAAGTTTTTTGCATACAATTGAAGGGTTGTATCATTTTTAAGAAGAAAAAAATTAGTTGTGTACAATAGTAATTAAGGCATAATTTATTGTATTTTAATGCAATTTCCCTTTTATATTATTATTTTTTGTAACATGAAATTTCTAAAAATGGAAAGATTGTCTCCTCTAACTCTCGCATATGATTAAATATGTCATAACCAAGTGCAGGACATTTCGTTCTTCTGAATATAGGTGTAGAAAGGATGCAAATTACTGGGTCGATTAGTGTCATGATCATAATTTGAAGTGTGTGTTAATCTTGTAGTTTAAAATGTTTGGTTATTTTGTTTTCTTTTACCTACCATTTAGAACATGAGTAGTACACCCAGAGAACCCTACATACCATGCTGCCACATCAGTTTTTCTCTCTCATACCGCTTCCCTACCCTCAAGTGGAGTACCACACCCCATCTACGTACCCCAACCTTTTCCACTCTTTTTTTAATTCTTATTTTTAGAAAAATTTAATAATATAACAAAATAAAATATTTTTATATTCATTAAAAATTAAAACAATACAAATAATAAGAAAAAAATTCCTAACATTACTAAACATTAGAAATGAAAAATAACATAACATTTAATATTAAAAATAAAATAATAAAACATCTAAAAACCTAATTATCTTCATTGTTGTCGTTTCGTTTGCGCCAAATATGTTCGATCAAATCCGCCCGTAGGTTAGCATGGATCTCCGCATTCTTTACTTGTTGAACAATTAACGTGCGTGGTTGTTCAGTTTGTTGTGTTTCGATATTATCTGGAACAACGTTGTTTTCATCAAAACTACAAATGGCATGCCCTTTGTCTTCGAGTATCATATTGTGTAATATGACACAAGCGTACATTATCACCTCTCATGTATTGACCTCACCATGATACCGGGCTCTCATAAGAGGCCAAAACCATAGATCATGAGAGGCCACAACCTCTAGCATGATTGTCGGGCTTTTATGATCACCTCTCATGTATTGACCTCGCCATGCTACCGGGCAATTTGCCCACGCCCAATGCGTACAATCTATGTTGCCGGTCATCCCGGAAAATCCGTGTGCCTATTCATGTGCGGCGTACAATTGTTGTATACCATGAAAAGTAGGCTTCCGTAAATATTTGGTACCATAAAGTTCAACAATACTTGTGTAGAAGTTGTGTAGACAATCTCAAGATGTTTTGTCTCACATTCTCAAGTACTCGTCAAGTGAGTCGGCGGCTACTCCATACGCCAATTGCCGAATGACTGAAGTATACTTTTGTATCAGGGTAAAACCCCGTTTCCCTCTCCCGTCGTAACGTAGAGTAAAATCTTGATATGCCATTTTTAAGTCATTAACTATTCTTTCAAATAGTGTTCGGCTCATCCGAAATGGCCGTCTAAACATATCCGAAGTATAAACAAGATCTTCACCAAAGTAGTCTCGCATTAGAAGCTCATTTTCCGCGACACGACCCCTTTCTATATTCCCTCTTCAAATGTGACTAACGGATGATGAAGGGGTTGGTGAAGCGGTGCTACCAAATATTAAACTTGCCGCTTCTCGGGCTACCGCTACAAATATTTGGGTATGTTGCTCTATTACTTCATTGGTGTCAACGAATGATGATGCGGATGACGATGCGGGTTGGGACAAATTCATATCAAAATAGAGAAAAATGTGTTTGTGGTGTAGGTATAGTAGAAATAAGAAGAAGAGAGTGTGTGAAATAGAGAGAAAAATTAAGAAAGTTGGTGTGAAAATTTGATGAAAGTTTGATGTGATATTTATAGAGTGAATCGGAAAAAAAATTAAAAAAATTACAACTAGCCGTTGGCTAGGTTTTTTGAAAAAAAAATTATCTTTTTAAAAACTTACCGTTGGAAACAGTCAAAAAAGAAAAAAAAAACTAAATTCGTGGGTTCAATGGGTTCCAGAAACTGTGACCTAACCCGCAAGTTAGGAACCGCTAGGGAGGTAGCGGTGTGCCCAGCTAACCGCCCCAGCGGTACGCTTCACATTATATTTGTTCTAGTATATATGTTAGTGTTTTTATAACTAAATAAGAAATACGAGTAACCGTTTTAATCATATTCCCAGTTAATTATAAACTGTATGATTTGAGTTATTTTTTATATCTAAATAGTTAAATAGTTAAAATAAAATAATATACTACAAGAACTGATTTAAAGGACCTAAGGCCACCTGTAAGAACATTGGGTTAGTCATTGGATAGGTATGGAACACCATTAGACACCCCTAACCCGATCAACAAATTAATTACCTACTTAATTTGGTGTATTGCAAGAGGACATTCTACAAAACTCGTGATTGGTTAGTTGGAATCTTGGACTTGGACCATTCATGATATCTTGTAGAACGATGTATATGAAAGTTAAAACCACTCATTATTATATGTATTATTATACAAATTAAGACGTATACCAAATTTGACACTAGCAACCTCGTTTAGTGCATTTTAGTCTTCAGATATGGATATAGAAAGCTTTCATTGGGTGGATAACTGTT
The DNA here is from genome assembly GCA_947179395.2 of Pulicaria dysenterica. Taxonomy (NCBI): domain Eukaryota; kingdom Viridiplantae; phylum Streptophyta; class Magnoliopsida; order Asterales; family Asteraceae; genus Pulicaria; species Pulicaria dysenterica. The sequence continues at coordinate 51,278,822 of OX359295.1, forward strand.
AATAATGGAGGCCGCATTAACTAATTTGGACCAACTAAAATCATCATGATTTACGTTTGTAAACTTCACATCATCATATGTTAAGTTTTATTCAACAATATTTAATCACTTTCATGTGGGTGTTAAAATTTTTGGGTTATGATTCATACATAAAAAATATTGTTTATGTATAATAATTCTGTACAGCTTCTTTTGTGGGGGAACGATGACGCTGAATTTTAAAGGAAGAAAGCAGGAGTGCTTCATGGCGATTATATACACTTACATCTGGCAGATATGGAAGCTGAGGAATGGCAAAGTATTCAAGGAAGGAGGTGGCATAATAGAGAGGCTGGTGGGCAGTCACATTTAAGCATTTTCTTACTTTTGGTTTAAAAATAGAGTTAGGAGTCTTAGACTCATGAGATGGTCGGAATGGTGTTTATCTCCTTTTTCTTGTATCTGAACCTTGTTTTCCTTCTAGCTTCTCGCTAGTTTTTTAATTTTTATTGGCTTGTATGGCGGGGGTGATGACTATGCCGAAGCTCCTGTTCATGCTTGCTTTCGTTGCTGTTCATAATTTATGTATTATCTACTTGTATTATATGCTATTTAATATTTGTATCTGTTATGTATAAACAAGTTTTATTTTGTATGAACCAACTTTCAATTCCTTTAGGTGCTAAATTCGACTTTTGAGATAAGTCGTATTTTATTTCCCGAAAAGTATGTATTACTGTCTATTATATTTAATGTTTAATATAGAATTTGTTTTTCTAGCTTTTAGTGTCAAATTTTCAATTAATTAAGTGTTGTATATATGTAAATCATATATTTTATATAATATAAGACTTTTATTAGACCATCCGTAGCAATCAAGCCGAAGGCATTCGGGAGGCCTTGGGTACATTTGGGTTACCCGTTACACATGCTTCGGGTTCCTTTCCTTTCTCTCTTTGGCTTCATGCACCCGACTCACCTGAAGCTTTCTTTCTTTCTTTTTTTTTTGTTTTTTAGAGAGAGTAAGAGGGGAGAAAATATTTAAGTTGTTTAGGTTCAGTGCTATTTGGTTTTTGAGTAAGAGAAAGAAAAACAAAAAATAATAACGTGACAACTATGTGAAATCTAAGTTAATTTTGGTTAAGATGGATACTACTCATGACCTTAATATGATGAAGCCAACAAACTTAGATCAAGGTTTTAATACAATAGAAAGCAATAGATAAACGTAAAACACAGGAACTGATTATATTAATAATAATATATATTATGTTAATATTTAACTAATTCAGTTGTTTAAACATCATTTTGGAATATTAAAAATACTATTAACGTACAGTATTGGGAATTGATATTTTCATTGATAAATTTAATTAATCCACTAAAATAAAAAAGAAATATATACGTTTTTTTAATAGCGAAGTTATGTTAGTGGTCGGGTCCGTAATGGCATCCATACAGACAGTATGCGAACCCCAAGCTACTCACCATGAGAGATTAAACTCTCTTCCGTTATATCCGGAAACCACCACTATGAGTAATAATACATTCACCATTTTTTAAGAAAACCACCATTTCAAAGCTTGAACCCAAAACCTTGAGGATGTTGTAAAACTCATGTACTACTAGGAAAAGTTCTAGTTGGTAAAAAGAAAAAATTTATATGTGTACCCCTGGTTTTATATTAAACGTCTAGCAATTTGCAACCTCCAATAACGGAAAGACATAATCAACCACCACTTCGCTCTGTATCAAATCCTAACTTTCGCTTTATTTATGCAAGTTCACAATATCTGCATCTGAATCCAAAGTCTCCAAATTGGCAGTGCGGTTGTTCCCAAAAAAATGGTGGCGGGTGAAGAATGAAGGCAACGGCAGAATTGGAGAAATCAGAGCTACGGTCGGTCGGTGACCCGTGTTTGGTTTCACTTTCCTGTGTGTGGTTACATTGAACATGACGAATCATCTTTCTCTCTCTACAACTTTTAATCCATATTTGTATATTAAAAGAAAGAGATGTGATATACCCTTCTAATTGTTCCACTACAAAAAAAAATGCCATTTAATGGCATACAAAAAGTGCCACAAAAAATAAAAAAAAAGTACCACTAAAACATAATGTACTCATTAGATTACCAGATCAAGGAAATGCTAGAATGCTCCCACTAATCTCTCCAATCTGTTAGCCTAGTGGTTAAGAGTGAGGGGGAAGCAAAGCCTTCTAGGAGGTCCAGGGTTCAAACCTTGTCATTGAAGTTTAATTCTAACTTGGGGTTTACTAACTTACTAACAACTAACTTTGTCGTTAAAAAAAAAACAAAAATACACACACAAATACCTGTAATTGAAGATAAGTGTAATGGAAAGGATTTGACCACCTGCTTGAGTTAAAAGAGATGAAAAACATCCCTAGCAGCTTGATTGTACTCGAAAATACCATTCTTGTTCCTCGAGAAACACAAGATAAGGCAAGATACCAACCACATGTTAAAGCTAAACATCTGTAATTGCCAAACACAACTAAACCCTCAAGTAACTAAAAATTTCAAACAAACTCACAAATCAATATATCATGTCAATGATTCAAACCTAAACTCAAAATTCACAATGAAGCAAGCAAAAGTCGAACAAGTAACAACACTCAAACAGATTAATAGGAGATTATCTGAATCGATTTAAGGTAATTTCAATAATGTTGTTTGGTTACGATTATATGGAGAATACCTGAAATCGATTGAAAGGGGGGAGAAGTTTAAGATGGAGATTATTTGAAATCGATTGAAGGTTAAGATGGACGATTAGACGTTAAGAGAAAGGGAGAAGAAGGGGTACTTGTGTATACCTGAAATCGATTGAAGGTGAGACAACGGCGATAAACGAAGGGCGGCGGTGAATGGTGATACAGTAAGGCCGGCAAATAAATGGATAGGAGTGTTATTGGTGTATATTTTTACTCTACTTCAATTAGGAGGGAACCGATGTATAACTTCACTTTATTTCAACAATGAGAGGGAACTAAAAATTTCGATGGAGTCATGGAGGGAAATGATATTGCGGTACACCAATGGCATAAAAATATAAAAATGCTACAAAAACCATCCATTTCTTTTATGGCATATACTAAGTGCCACTAAAAGTATGAATCAGTGGCACAAAAACTATATGCTATTAAAAGTGTGTGCCACTAAATGACACTTTTTTTGTAGTGTTCCTCTACTTATCATCTTACTCACAAGATCAATACAGGTGTCAAAATCAATTGAGGAGATGAGAAAAGAGAATTATTGCACTTCACATATTATCTTATGGTGAGTAGAGAGATGAAGTAGGAAGAAAAAGTAAAATAATAAAAGTAGAATAATATATCATTTTTCTAAAAAAAGGTTATAAATATCAAAATGTATGCCATTTTGTATCCTTTTACACAATAAATGGTATTCAATTTTATAAATAGGTTAGGGTTTATTGGGGTTTCTTTTGTACCCCTGTACACAATAAATGATATTCAATGACATACATAATATCTAAGGATTTTTTATTATTCTACATGGTATAAGTGCCTCAAGGTTCTTCATATCTTCTCCTTGACGTCCCCCTTGAGTGATGACATTCTTTCCTTTTTTACCCTTTTGTCCTACCCCGGATATGCATTCTAATAAAAGAAGATTAGTTTTCTCTCGCTTGCTGCAATCGCGTCTCTTGCCATTGTCGTCGCACTTCTTGTTGTCGCAACGCTTCTTGTCGCCAACATAATTGTAGCTCATACCCTCTCCATTGCCGTAGTCCACTCCTGTAGCCGTAGTTCCTAACACCACCGCTCTTCTTTCCTCCCCCTATGGCCTCTAACCCGTCACCGCCTTGCCACCACATACTTTTCCTTTTTAAATACGTATGCTTTTTTCTTTTATATTTTATTCTATTTTACTCTCGAGTGCAAGCGTCCGTTCTTTTAACACTCTCACCGGTGGAAATTGTTATGGATATGTATATTAGGGGTTAGTATAGAAGGAACCGACCCAATAATATAAATGGGTCCGAGTCTATTAAGGTTTTATGTTGAGTAATGTCCTACATCGGACAGGAAGTGACTTTGTAATCTATTTTATAAGTATTCCGGGCTACTTATTTCATAACCAATTATTTTTAAGTTAGAACTCCACGAACTTATACTTTATACCTTTATACTCAATAAATAATGTTCAATGTAACCCATACGAGTGTTCTTCAATCTACAAAAAGTTCGGTTATTAAAACTATTTTTAGGAATTTGATCAAATTTTTTTTAAAGAAAATCGCTCAAGTAGAGAAAAGAAACAAGTTGCAAAAAAAGTTAATGAAAGAATCGAAGTATGATATGGACTCATTTCATCTTTGGTCCACAGAGACAGCCCTATATGAGGACAATATATTCATGATGTAACATAAAATTTGTCAATAAATAATGAAAGTGGGAGCAGAAGACCAGAAGTTAGGCCATTCAAAGGAAAAAAACAGAAGTTAGGTTTGTATCCTATCATAATTTCATATTATAAAAAATGTTTATATAATCCATACTTAATTTATAGTTTAGAGAGACTAATTTTAGCTTTTAGCTTTTAAAATTCTTGAAAAAAAATTAATACAAACTATCCCAATTCTATGTTTATCGTATCATCTACGACTAGAACCCACATCAAAAGCATCTTTTCGAAACTTCTATATATATGGTTTAAACCAAGATCCTTTGGTTCATATCATTCAACTTAACCACATCGAGAAGTATTGTAGTAGCCATTTCAAGATAGCCGTATACGAATATTGGGTATCTATTAACACTCTGTTAAAACTAAAAGGCTTGTAGTCTAGCGGTATAGTGTGTCGTTTTCCTTGGCTTATTGTCATGGGTTCAAGTCCTGTTGTGAACAAAAGATATAGATTTAAGACTAGATTAGTCTATGTGTGTTCCGCTGTTTAAATAAAAAACTTTGACTTTTAGAAACTCGGAACAAAATTTTGACACAAAAATAGAAATTTGACATGTCTTTTACGTTTAGACTTAGAATTAAGTTAATTAGATTTGAGGAGTAGATTTATATCTCTTTCATTTACTTTTTTGTTTTGTTTTGAAAAGCAGTATTTATTATATTTGGTCAATACAGTATGAACATATTACATTGAAATCCCAGCCCATAGATTTATATCTCTTTCATTTACTTGTCAGCTTCAATCTTCATTGTTAACTTATTACCAGTTTTTAATGAAAATAATTTAATCAATTACCAAAATAAGCACCATACCTTATACATTCGCGAAAACAAGCTTAAAAAAATCAAATTACGAAAATGAGCATCAGTTTCGCCACCCAAAAGATCAGTTTCGCCCCAAGGTTCGCCCACCAATGAATGAATGACACGTGGCTTATATTGCCAGTTTCGTCCCTAAAAGGGGCCAGTTTCGCCCAAAGGTCCTCGTTCTTCGTGTCTCTCGGGTTACGTGCACAGTTTCGCCCCTAGGTCCATAGTTTCGCCCCTCAGCATCTCGATTCTTGTGCCATGGGCGAAACTGGCATTGGTTTTGGTGCCAAAGTACATATTCACGGGTGTATTTGGAGAATATTGAGTCTCGATTTTTGCCAGGCGAATCTGGTGGATTGATGGACGAATCTGGTGGATTTGATAGGATATTCTCTTATGTTGGTTAAAAGGAGAAGGCATGGAGGAAGGAAGGGAGAAATTCATATCGTCAAAAGAATTCTTCCATATTTTCCGGCCAAATAATTCCGGCAAACACATCGACGAGTTTAATTTTCCGGCCAAATAATTCCGGCAAACACATCGACGAGTTTAATATTCCGGCCAGACCACCTCAAGTTTTCCGGCGAACAATAATCCGGCAACACTCATTTCTTATATTTCAACCATGTTAAACGAGGTAATATTTTTGTACATGTTATAATTTTTTTGAATGTTATTTAAACCTATGTTTTTAGAACAAATGATATTATTGTGTTATTAGGTTGTATTAATGTTATTAGTGTAATGTTGTTGCTTATTATAACCTTATATCATATACTTAGTAGAATCTTGCACCTTCCTTTATATGTTTGTTAAAGGTTTCTGTAGTATTGCATTTAAAAAAAATATCGTTTTATGTAAAAATCTAACTTTTAATTGGTAGATTAAAAATTAAGATGCATGTAGGTAACATATATTTAACTTGTTAATTTAATTCGTAGCAACTACCGACAACATGAAATGTATTATCATTGACAGAGAGCTATATATATATATATATATACACGTACGTATATATGTTAAAACAAATTTATACGAACATAGACCTGATCTAAGTTCTTAAAGTTATAAATCTGATATATATATTTTTATAGTTCTTTTGTAATTTAATTGTTTCATTAATATATTATTAATCATTTGCAGCATATAGAATTGTGGGTCGCCCACCTAATGCGGGTACGGACGACTGACTCAAAATATACAATAATGCCCCCCACGTTTATGGAGCAAATGTTACATGGTAGGACACCCAGACGTGGTGTACAGGCTTACGACATGTGGCCGGATCTAGCGGACGTTGAATATGTATGAATATTCTATACGAGTGGTACTTGTGGTTAATAATACTTTTACGAAAGACTTTGCTTAACTTTGTTATTTTCAGGTGATGCTACCTGCGAATTATAATGAATATCATTGGGTGTTGTTCGTCTTAGACCTCTCCCGTTGGCAGTTGATTTATTACGACAGGTATGTATAATTCAAACTCAAGTTTTAACTCTTATGCTTTTAGTGATTCTTTTAAAGATAATGTCATATTTAACTTCTATTTCTTATTATACAGCATGATACAGGTGGCGTTTCCCCGAGGGTGGTGCGACAATGTTGCTACAATTCTTAATGCCTATTATTATCAAAAGCTAGAGGAACACAACTGGTATGACAAACACCCAAGTCGAACAGCGCAGGGTCGTGTTTTATGGTGGGGGCCATTTAAGAGAACACCACAACAACAAAACAGCTCGGACTGCGGGGTGTTTGTGTGTTTGTTCCTTGAGTTGTTAACACATGGAGCAGACCTCTCACTGGAAGAATTCCACAATTCTCCTCAACTATCCGTTAACAGTCATCGTGAGAAGATGACTACTATGTTTTTTGATAGTATTGTTCAGTGAATTGTTATTGAACATGTAAATTTTAAATTATAGTGCATTCCACAACTTTATTTAACATCAAATAGAGCATACCAACAACAAGAGATCATCCTGACTAGCATAAGTCTAGATGGAAATTACAACCAAATACACCTCCTAACCCAAAAGGAAACGAGTATATGGAGTAGGGATAGTAGTTGTTTCGTAGATTGTCGCAACTCTTGTGTTCCCTAAATCGTTTATTAGGTTTTCCGCTTCTTTAGAAGTTGTGACCCTTCTCATGTTGTGCATGTCTTGGTTACGTGGTACATAGTAGTAGTACCTTATCAGACGGGGGGCGTAATTCTCGTAACCTAACTCGCATAAAATACAATTTAGAGTACGTACTGGTCTCGCAATTAACTCATACTTTGGAACATTGTCAACATAGTTCACAGTAATCGGCACGCTGTTAGTTACGGTTTCAGGTAGTCTACCCACAAACCGTCCTCCCTGAATTATCTTAAGTGTATAAAGATCATCAAACTCAACTGTTATAAAGCAAGAATCATTTAGAAATTGGTCTAGGAAAAATAATAAGAGTAGAAATATATGAAAACACTTACTGTAGTAGTTTTCATCGAAATTTCTTTGATCTTCAGAACGAATTGTCCAGAAATGTTGATGTCCACAACGTTTAGCCATAGTGGGAACTTCAACAAATAAAAAAGTTTTTGACTAGTGATTGTAGGTCACATAGAAAACCATGTAGTTATATATATGCTAGTGGGAACAGTGTCTCGCCCGTAAAAGATGACTTGTCGCTATCAAAGATGACAACTCCCTGTCATCTTTATTTTTTTTCCAGAAATACAGTCATACTGGTAACATTGTTTCGCCCCTAAAAGATGACTTGTCGCTGTCAAAGTTTATGAAAAATATGACTATTCGCTGTCATCCTTATCTTTTCTTAAAATACAGACGCACTAGTAATTCAACCACATAAAATTGAGCCTTAATAATATAATTTTGTTACAAAAGGTAAACAGTCTATTCAACCGTATTATTACATAATTAGGCTACACGCATCTTATACAAATGTTTTGCCATGCCATGTCTGAATTTTTTGGCTGCCTCGTCCAAGTCCTCGTTTGGATCATTAACCATGGGTTTGTTACGAATTAGCTGGTATATAAACTTACATACAAACACAACAGAATTCCCAGAACGGAGACTTTGCTGACACACTTTTGCAAAAGACCAGCGTTTGATGTGTATACACGGCCTCCTGGTTAATCAAAAGTAGTTTATTCTACGTAAAAAGGTAAGGAACGTATTTGTGATGTTAATAATACGGATTTCCATGTCTTCGTCGTTGGTGTTCATGTTATCACTGTTATAGATCACTACTTTGCTACCGTCATTAAGGTTAACTGAGTAGAGGAACCAGTGATCAGCTCTCAAACGAATAGGCATGAGTACCTTCATAGTCAATGGAAAGGAAATCATATATCAAATTTTAAATATAAGAATTCCAAAGTATTTGTTTCACGTACCACATCTGTATCTGTAAAAGATGGATGTAGGGGTGTACTCCCATCATACTTGCGCATCTCGTCGAGATCTCCTAGCCCTAATTGATTATGAAAACTTGCAGGCAGTATCGAAAACCTTGTCGATGGTGCTGCACTACCACTTTCCATACGTATGCTATTGATGAGGGAAATCATTTCAGCCAAGATGAAAGAAAGTCAGCCTATTAGCGATCATCTCATTAATATGAGAAGGCTCTTGGATTGCTATGAGAGCTTGGGGTCAAAATCAAAACCACATGAGCTAGTTATGCTCTTGTTCGGTTCCTTGTCGGACTACTACCAGAAAAGAGTAATGTATGTCCTCGGTGATTTTGTGATGACTGTCGCAGGGCTGCACGAAATCCTCATGTGCATTAGCGACGAGTTGAACCCAAAGCAACTAGAGTCACCAGTTGAGGACCCTATGCAGGAGGATGACTGGCTGGAAGAACTTGGAGAAATTTGTTGCCCAGACTGTGGTAGCAAGGATTCATGCGAGCACTCACTCGACATAGATCAGCTGGACATTGGTTCGCCCAATGATACATGTATCTTTATGATAGATTGTCTTATTACCTCTTATGAATCATGGGTATTGGATACCGGATGTGGTCATCACATATGCAATCATTTGCATGGATTCAAGAGAAGTAAGAAGTTGAGACAAGACGATATGGACCTGCAGGTAGGCGAAGGCTCCATGGTTGGGGCTAAAGCTGAGGGACATATTGTCTTAGTTTGCCCTCGGGCATGGTCTTAGAACTAAAACCTTGTTATTATGTTCCAAGACTAATTAAGAATGTTATCTCGTTTGATTTGCTTATAGACTGTGGATTTGCTTATGTTTTAAATGAAAAGATTATTTCTTGTTTCAAAAATGATGTTTTCTATTTTAAAGCTACTCCAGAAAATGGTCTATATACGCTAAATCTAGATAACAATGACATCTATCATATAAGTAAAAGATCCAAGAGTAACTTGAATCAAACTTATCTCTGGCATTGTCGTTTAGGACATATAAACGAGAAACGCATTGAGAAACTCCGAGATGACGGAATTCTAGAACCATTTGACTTGGAGTCATATGACATATGCGAATCTTGTTTATCTGGTAAAATGACAAAGCAGCCTTTCAACAGTGAGAATGAAAGGGCTAGTGAGCTATTAGGGATTATACACATAGATGTGTGCGGACCCTTTACTCCGGAGGCTAGAGGAGGATACCGGTATTTCATAACCTTTACTGATGACTTCAGTAGGTTCGGTTATGTCTACCTCATGAGACTTAAATCTGAAAGTTTTGACAAGTTCAAACAGTTTCAGAATGAGGTACAAAATCAGCTAGAATGAGGTACAAAATCAGCTGGACAAGAAGCTAAAGTCGCTTCGGTCAGATCGAGGTGGCGAATATCTGAGTCAGGAATTCGACGATCATTTGAAGGAATGTGAGATTGTTTCACAACTCACACCTCCGTATACACCTTAGATTAATGGTGTATCAGAAAGGAGGAATCGTACACTGCTTGACATGGTACGATCAATGATGAGTCGAAGTTCACTACCATTGTCGTTTTGGGGACACGCACTCGAGACAGCAGCGTTCATGCTGAACCGGGTTCCAACCAAATCGGTTGAAAAGACACCGTTCGAGGTATGGACGGGGAAAAGCCCAAAATGTCTTTTCTAAATGTTTGGGGATGTGAGGTGTATGTTAAGAGAACATTCACGGATAAACTCAATCCCAAATCAGATAAGTGTATCTTCATGGGCTATCCCAAGGAAACCATGGGATACTATTTCTACAACCCAGATGAGAACAAAGTTTTTGTTGCTCGTAAAGGGGTATTCTTGGAGGAGAAGTTTCTAAACTCAGAGACTCCAAGAAAAGAAATAGAGCTTCAAGAAATTGAAGAGGAGGAGATTACACCACCACCGATAGTTGAACCTGTAGTTCAACAGAGAATTGTTGAACCTCAACCCGAGTCTGTGGTTGAGGAAGAGGTACAAACACAAGACCTTCGCAGGTCTAGTAGGCCTCGTATTGAGCCAGATAGGTATATGGAATTCCTAGTTGCTCAAGACGAAGGGGATCTTTTAGAACCCACTACCTACCAAGACGCTGTCTCAGGTTTAGAATCTGAGAGATGGCTAGAAGCCATGAAGGCAGAGATGCAATCCATGTATGACAACCAAGTTTGGGAGTTAGTGGATTTGCCTCAACACAGTAAAGCTGTTGGGTGCAAATGGGTGTTCAAAAAGAAGATGTGTGAAATCTAGTTATATAATTTAAGTCCAATAATCACTTAAGTTTCACTACACACTACCAGCAAGTATGACTGGATCATGCAATAGTATAGCAAAGGTAAGTAATGGGTATCGCATCCACGGAGAGCAGTGCAACACCAAAGAGAATTATAAACTAATAGTTAACCTAAAGATGGGGTTTTTCAGGTCTAAGAGGAGAAAAGAATTAGCAAGACTAAAAAAAGAACAAATAACTAAACTAATGAACCAAAACAACCAAATAAAGGACTACTTACCTTAATCTCTCCCCCTAGTGTGATATATTTCAAAATCAGTTTAATTGATTACCTGGATTGACTTAGCCATATTCCACTTTCTATTTCATACAACTATTGTGAGACGGATAAAGAATAACAACTTCCTATTGATCATCTAAATCCACACAACCTAGTGCATAATTCATCAAGCTTATTAAACAAGTTTAATATAGACCAACCGTTTCCTCGATTGCAAATCCCTAGATAATTAGGTTTAGGTTATGGAATCTGGATTCTGATTACTTTTCCTAGTAAACCCCTAAACGATTCATAGACAAACCATTTAAAGAGGAACATACATCATATAAACTTCCTATTTATACTCAATATGAACCATAAATCCATAAACGAAGATGAAAACCATAAAATCCAAACTTTAATTGATTAAACATGCAACTAGAATCAATCCCTAAGTAAACAAGGAAATCAAAGCATATCCCAACTAGGGTTCAATCATAAGATGAATACATAAGAACATCAGCCCATAAATGGGTTTAGAACAAACAAGAATCCCAAGAAACACATGATTAATCAAGAAAAGAATGCAAATCTAGACAAACCGAATGAACTTTGATGAATCTTGATGTTTGATCTTCAATCCTTGGCCTCCAATGGTGTTATAATGCCCCAAAAGTGTTTAAAATTCGTTCCCTCTGGTTCTAGGGCCGGCCAATGGGTATTTATAGTGAAAAACAATTCAAAAATTGAATTTAATTGAAGATAAGGTCTGGCCGACATGGCCTCGCGGCGCGAAGGACATTGGCTCGCGGCGCGAGCCTTTCTCTGTGAGAGATGACCATCAAACAAAAGTTGTACCCCTCTAAGTCTAGTTTCCATGGCCGCTTGAATCACCTCAATCCGAGTTTGTATGACTTAGATATGATCAAAACAGTGGAGGTGTGTCGAAGTTGACAGCTTTTGTCATTTTCTTCATTTTTAGCTCTTTTTCCGCCCTTTCTTCGACGATTCCACCATATTCAACCTGAAAACATCCCAAAACATATATTAGTGTATTATCTACTCATTTATGTATAAAAAGAAGTGTAAGACTCATAATATTTACGGATAAAAACATAGTAAAATCCGGAAATATCAACAGACATGGATGGAAAGGTGCATACTTTTAAAGCAAGGCTAGTGGCAAAAGGTTTCACGCAAACTCATGGCGTTGACTATGATGAAACTTTTTCCCCAGTGGCAATTCTTAAGACAATTAGGATTCTAATGGCCATATCAGCATATTTTGACTATGAGATATGGCAGATGGATGTCAAAACCGCTTTCCTTAACGGAAAACTGACAGAGGATGTATATATGATACAACCGAATGGTTTTGCGGAACCAAAGAACCCTAATAAAGTATGGAAGTTGCTTAAATCCATTTATGGACTAAAGCAAGCATCTAGGAGCTGGAACTTACACTTTGATGAGCGCATCAAAGATTTTGGTTTTACCAAAAGTGAGTTCGAGTCGTGTGTTTACACCAAATTCAGTGAGAGCGCGGTAATCTTCCTAGCCTTGTATGTAGACGACATACTGTTAATAGGAAACAATATACCAGTATTACAAGGAGTAAAATCCTGGTTAGGTAAATGTTTCCAGATGAAAGACTTGGGAGAAGCTGCTTATATACTGGGCATAAAGATCTATAGGAATAGATCTAAGCGGCTTATCGGACTTAGTCAAAGCACTTATATTGACAAAGTCATAAAAAGATTCAAGATGGATGAATCCAAGAAAGGATTTATTCCTATGCAATCTTGCGCGATTTTGAGCAAGGCTCAGTGTCCTGTGTCTAGTCAAGATCAGGACAAGATGAAATTGATACCATATGCCTCGGCAGTTGGGTCGATAATGTATGTCATGCTGTGCACTAGACCCGATGTTGCCTATTCTATCAGTGTCATGAGTAGATTGCAGCAAAATCCTAGTGAAGCTCATTGGGTGGCCGTCAAGAATATTTTCAAGTATCTGAGAAGGACGAAAGACATATTCCTAGTATATGGAGGTTCGATGGATGAGCTCAGTGTAACTGGTTACACTGATGCTAGTTTCCAGACCGACAGAGATGACTTCAGGTCGCAGTCAGGATTTGTCTTTACCCTAAACGGATGAGCCATATCTTGGAAGAGTCGGAAGCAAGATACAATAGCAGATTCCACTACAGAGGCAGAGTATATTGCGGCAAGTGATGCGGCAAAGGAAGCTGTCTGGCTGAAGAATTTTATCTCGGATCTTAGAGTTGTTGCCAGTATCTCTAGACCGATCGATATATTCTGTGACAACTCAGGGGCTGTGGCGCAAGCTAAAGAGCCTAGAGATCATCAGCGGACTAGGCACGTACTCAGAAAATATCATCTCATCTGAGAGATCATTGGAAGAGACGATATTAGGTTGCAAAAGATACGGACGGACGACAACGTTGCTGACCCGTTGACGAAGCCGCTAGCTAGGGCTAAGCATGAGAGGCATGCAAGTTCTATAGGAATGCAGTACTTAGAACATAGCAGCTAGTTCGTGTTTTTGATTATTACTATAGATGTAACTTGAAACTCTTTTATTATGTAATTACATTTCATGGGATTGAAATAGTAGGTTTTTGCATAATTGTTTCTAGTTATCTATTTTTAGCATGTTTAACCTATCCATGACAAGTCAAGTGATGAATTGTCTAAATACTCGTAGCTACTTAATGTAGTGGGAGCTACATTAGTGAGGTAACGCTATTATGGATATTTGATGATTTATTCGGGTATGAATAAAAGCACAAGGTGTGACCAAATATTCATAGATATTTATCAGGGGATAAATATTGGGGTAATCCGCATCGGGCTTACTTCATGGAGCAATAACATAAGTAAACCTGATAGGTTGTCCTTAGACCTGAGATATTTGGTTTGGGGCATGGTAACTTCTGTACTTTAGCATGTTCTAACGTCACGCCGTAACAGGGTGATTATAAGGGGATTGTCTAGGTGCAGCGGAAGCCGTGTGCTCAAATTGCAAATAGTCAAGATGGGATTTGCACCTCTTTTTTAGGAGAGATATTTTCTGAGCTCCTCGACGATTAAGACTACTGAAAATGCGTGGCCGCGCTCGGTTAGAATGATAGTTATTCATTCGGGAAACCGTAACTGCAGAGTGTCGAAATCAGAGTCGAGAAAATCTGAGTATTAGATGAGATCCCTGCTCTATGTCAAATACTCACATTACGAAATATCGCGATGCAAAAGGAAAAGCCTAGATAATCCAAGGTGTGGATTATATCTCTTGATATAAGAGATCTCATAGTCATAAGTGTCTGGCTAGGGACCTCCTTAGGCCAACGATGTACAAGAAGTGTTACTTATCTTGCACAAGTGGGAGACTGTTGGATTATGTGCAAAGATAGATAACATGTATCATCGTATCCAATGCTATGTGACACTAAAGGATCACACCGCTGCACACCCAATTAGAACCTTTTGGATTATAACTTTTTGTGTGGAAAAGAATAATTAATTAGTTTAATTAATTATTGAGAAAGAGAAAAATAATAATAGTTAATTATTATTAAAAGAGAGATGTTAATGTTTAGTTAAAATATTAACGGGACCAGTTAGTTAATAGTTATTAATTTTTTTTTTGAAAGGCTTCGCCTGAAAGGTCAAGGGGTAATTTGTGTAATTGATTAATAGTTTAATTAAAGCTGGGCTTTAATTAAACGGGCTTGGCCTAATAAGGGTTTATTATATAAACCTAATTAAGCCTAATTAATCACATAAGTCAAATACAAAGCTACAAAGAAAAACCCTAAGGCTCTCCTTTCTCTCTCTCTATCTCAGTCGACTCTCTCTCTCTCTTCGTGAGATCGACGGCGGCGCAAGGCCGCAGGGGCGGTGGTCGACGGCGGCGCAAGGCCGCAGGGGCGGTGGTCGACGGCGGCGCAAGACCGCAAGGGCGGTGGTCGACGGCGGCGCAAGTCACACACACACACGGGTCACGGCTTGATCCGAGGTTTAATCCTTAGGCGGTCTAGCAGCCAGTTCGAGGCGGTGCAGTTGCGGTGGATAGCCTGCAGCTGTCTAGAGGTCAAAAAGAAAAGTTTTAATCCCTAAAGGTATAACTTTCTAACCCTCTTTTTTTTTAGTTCCTGTATGAGTTAGATGAGATCACTGGAGGGGGTTTTGATTTCCGCTGTGCATGTTTGATAACATGTTTTTATACCCTACAAAACCCTTCGCTAAATACCAACAAAAACAATCAATAAAAATAAGAGTATGCTAAAATAATATATGAGTATGATAAAATATTTTTTTAATACATAATAATAAGTGATTTATTATAATTAAACATTTTTTATGGTGAAAATTTATTATAAAGGAGTAAGATAAAAAATTTTAAAATTAGCTTAAAAGGTAATTCAAATTTTTTAAGTAATAAAAGGGGGTAAAATTATAAAATTTAAGAGTATACAAGACATGTGGGGCATACAGAGGAGACACTGAGGCTTAAGGTTCAAAACTAGAGGCTAGGGGCGAAACTGGGCATGCGGGGCCCAATTTGAGGGTGAAACTGGGTTGTAAGGGGCGAAACTGGGCTGTGGGGCCCACCAGGGGCGAAACTGAAGACCATAGGGGCGAAATTGGGCTGTTGGGGGCGAAACTGGTGACACATGGCGAGCTGTGATTGGTGGGCGAACCAAGGGGCGAAATTGAGCTTTTGGGGGGCGAAACTGATGCTCATTTTCGTAATTTGATATTTTTAAGCTTGTTTTCGCGAATGTATAAGGTATGTTGCTTATTTACGCGAAATCCCCTATAATATATCTTTGAAATTACAGCCACAGGATTTAAAAAGTTCTTTAAGAGTATGAAGAATTTTAACAAGACTTAGGATTTTTTTAAATATGGTCAAAATCTCCACGTTCTCGCAAATATTTCTAATAAGTTTGTTTGTTTTTTCACAGATATAAGACCTTACTTTATTTAATTTTTGCTTATTTTAAGAAGTTGAAAACTACATATTTTTTCGCAGACTTCTAGACTTAAGACCTTAATTATAAATCACATCTAAAGACATGAAAGAAGACATAAGACATTTATATGTTTAAAAACAAATAACACTTTAGTTGCATATCTCATCATTTGAGCTTCCAACTATGATGGAAATTAAAGAATTAAAAATAAATCGGTTTAATCGATCCTCAAGGTTTATATTGTAATACAAGTAAAAATTTTAGAATTAAACACTTTTATCTAAAAATTAAGAATAAAACTAAGAGGTAAATCAAGCTACAATTACATTACTTTTTATGTTTAAAAAGGAGGGGAAAAAGAAGGAAAAAGCAAATAACCGTTTCATCTCAAACCAATACAAGAAATCTGGCGATTTCCGACGGCCAAATCCGTCAATCCGTCGGAAATCGGCGTTTCAGACGGAATTAGTCCCTTGAAGAAAGGGGCCTCGTACAACGGTTTCCGACGGAATTTTGCCACGGATTTCAGACGGAGCCGATTTCAGACGGATTTCCGACCGGCCTATTTGAGACGGATTTCAGACGGAATATTTGAGGCGAATTTCAGATGGCAGTTTTGAGACGGATTTCAGACGAAATATTTGAGACGGATTTCAAACGGAATATTTGAGACGGATTCAGACGGAATATTTAAGACGGATTTTAGACGGATTATTTGAGACGGATTTCAGACGTAATATTTAAGACGGATCTCAGACGGAATATTTGAGACGGATTCCAGTTTCGGACGGATTTCCGACGGTGTTTTATGACTGAACTTCGACAGGATTTTTAGACGGATTTCCGACGGACCCGTCGCAAATCCGTCGGAAATAATATATATATATCTTTTTTAAAAGTTTTGGACAAATATTGCTTTTCTCTATTTTTGTCCTGTATCAGAACACAATGCAAAACCGTAAATACTGCTATTACAAGCTTCAACTAAAACATTACGATGCTACAAACTTCGTCCACAACATAATGTTGCTACAAGCTTCGTAAACAAGTATTCAAAATACATCAATGTTTCAAAATAGTTACGCGCTTGACAAGTGATTAAAGAAAACATCCAAAATAAACGTGTAAGACGGCGGTGTAAAATTTATAAACTTCATCACACTAGCAATCTTTTCATTCATTTCATTCCTTTCCGATTCGCATTTTCTTTACTTTCATTTTGGAGTCTCTCCTCACGTTCCCTCATCTCCGCTCTTTCTCTCTCTCTTTCTTCTAGCATCTCCGCTCTTTCTCTCTCCCTTTCTTGTTGCATCTCCTCTCTCTCTCTCTCTCTCTCTCTCTTTCTTCTTCTACGTCCGCCAACTTTTGTGTCAATGTTTGGATCTACAAAAACGAACATATAAATAAATATGCGTAAGTGATTGATCTTAAGGTCACACTAAAAACAATTACAATCTAGGTATGGTAATAGGTTAGTTTTCGGATTCGGGTTAAACGGGTCAAGAATATTATGTACGTGTATACACAATGTTTGAACCGATTAAGAGATCGGTTATCTGGGTTTTTGGTTATTGGTTATCTAGTTAGGATTTTAATATTACACAAATACAAGTTTTAGTTTCTTGCATTAAGAAATATTGTTATGATCTTATACACTAAGACATAAATTATGTTGTTATAAAGGTAGAACACAAATTTACAAACATAGAGAATAGCAAATAGACCATACCGTAGACGATAGAAATTTAATGATAAAAATCATGTAAAATGTCATAGTGATAGAAAGAGGATGGCAAGGGAACTATCAATTTTCACCATTTGACAAAAATAATGAATCTTAAGAATTTCAGCAGGTTAACTCATAATTATTATAATGGGAGAAAACATGGATAATTAAAATACTTATCGCTGGGCCTAAACCGAGCAAATAAAAATCTACAAATATTATTATAAGCATAGCATCAATAACAAAGAATAAACAAACCTCAGAGTGTCAAAATGTAGAATATGAGCTAGAAGAGCTCGAGCTGCTCTGCGTTGAGGGTCTACCTGTCAACACATAAGAAGGATCTCATGATGCGCCGGACCCATAACCTTTCCCTTTCTTCCTGCCTCCGGTACATTTTGTCCCAACATTCTTGATCAAACGGTGGGTGTTGAGCTTCGTCAATGCCATACTTCTCAATCAGTAGACCTCTATATATACTTTTCATATGATATACAATAACAAATTAAAATGTAATTAATATTACATGTAATAATGAAGACCATAACATATAGCTAATCACAAGGATATAACAAAGTTACCATAAGTGTTCGGGCCCTCTCATCAACATACACAACCTGCGTACTTGACCCATCCAATGGCCTACTCCCTTTTCTTACATGAACATGTGTAAATGACTCACTAGCCTCGAGCTCACGCCCCAATAGTTTTTCCTAATAGAGACATATGTAGTAGTTAATAATTAAATAATAATGACCCATTATTTAAAAGACTTAATTGACTTTAAGATCTCTTACCATTCGTCGTCTACACACATCAAAGCCTACTGAGCCCGTAGTATGGTAACCACCAGTTAAACATTTCCGGTTTTCTATGTTAACAGTAGACACTTTTTTCCATTCAGGTGTATTCCAAAGCTCGGCAACAAGTGTGACCCAAAACTATTGCCGCATCCATGGCAGGTTGTAAGGATGCAAGACAGAATAGTCATTCCCAATTATGGCACCGGCGGCTCTAGCTTTTGTAAATGCGGATTTTCGAGCAAGATAGATATTTTTAGAAAGGCCCTTTTGTCCAAAGAGCATTAAACAACTTACAAATAAATATCTCAATTTTCTGGTTCCCACTGAAATTGTGTCTGCACATAAATAACAACTAAGATATATCACTTAAAAATATATTTTGAAAGCATCAAGGTAAATATTCAATGCTAAGAATAAACCTTGAAACGCTCAAACATCTGATCCTTATGCTCACTCGGGACTTTTCCCCACGAAGACCAAGCTCCACAATACATGTTCTTCACAATAAGGGCGATAGCACGACTTGCTTCACATTCGTCATCAAAACTACAATGAAAACAATGCAACATAGTTAATAAATTTAAAATGATTTATTTTAAATATAAAACATATTAAACATTTGTACATACTATTTGCTAAGTGATATATCACGTGATGCATTTGAAGGTAGTGACCCCTGTTGGAATGCTGAAACTTCTTCATCATTCGTAGTGTGCATACCATCTAACCCCTCAAGAGGGCTCTCAAAATCGGCTCCCACATTAACATGTCTATCACCGCTAGTATTAGCTACATCTCTTCGACTATTGTCACGTATAGTAATGCTACTAGTAGCTATATCTCCTCGGACACCTCATGTATACCAGTGCTAGTACTATCTCTATATCCTTGGCTACGTCCCCCACTACTAGCACTTCCTCTACCTCCTCCGCTAGTTCTACCTCCACCTCGACTCTGTGCCACGCTACGACCCGTCATGAAATCTACAAAAAAAATTATTAGTTGCAACAATATATATATATATATACATATATATATATATACATATATATATATAGGGGAGGGTTCATGCGAGAACCGTTGTTAGCGCGAGAACCACGAGAACCAATCTCAGCCGTTCTTTGGATATGAGAAGTTCATGGATGGGTGAGCGTGGAGGGATAGAGTGTGGCAGGGTGCATGTGAGGAATTCATGGGTGGGCAATGACATTGAAAGAGGGGTAATTGAACGGCTCAGATTGGTTCTCGCGGTTCTCGCACTAAAAATGGTTCTCGCATGAACTTTTTCCTATATATAACAATTTGTAATTATATGTGTAGAGTAATTATTCATATATATTCAAGAATGTAACAACATTTTAGGGTTAAGGTAATCATAATACACTTAAATTAAGTACATACTTGTTAGTCAGAACAATGATTAGATAAATAAAGATTTGTATGCTCATCCGAATCCACATTTGTAACTACTAATTCCTGTTTGGTATCGTCCTCGTCAACAGTTCTGTTGTTACCAATATCATTTGTAGTTAAAACTTCTTCTATTTCTCCTTGTTCAAAATAAATGGGTCCTGTATCCTCATTTGTACTTGTACATATCAACATGTCATTCTCTTGATAAACTTGTTCTTCATCCTCATTATTATCATCACGTTCTGCTAGTTCGTAAATACCCCTTGCATTCGTCTTTACAACAGCCCACCAATCTTTCAAATCTCTTGTCATTGATGGATAAGATGTTTAATACACTTGTTCTGCTTGTGAGGCAAGGATAAACGGGTCATCGATGCATCCTTTAGACTTGTGTTTGACATCAACTAAATTGCGATTGTGGTTAAATCTTACTCCATGAGTAGGATTAAACCATCGACATTTGAACACTACTACGATGCAAGGTCCTAGAGTACTATGATATTCTACCTCTAAGATATCCTCCAACAATCCATAGTAGTCAATTTCATGTTGGTCATAACACTTTTATACGAAACTATACATTGATACATATACGAGTACGTGTTTCGAGTCATATAAATGGACATTTATACACAGTAACACTATTATTTTAAGGTTATGTACAATTATATAGCAAATCATGGTGATAAACACTTTAAAAAAATACAAAAATCACTATCCACTGTCGGAAATCCTTCGGAAATTTCCGACGGCCTTTTCATAAAATTCTTTATTTTAAGAGTTTTCGACGTGTTTTCTCACACTTTAACATATATACGCATTTATATGTATTACCCTTAAAATATATAATAAATTAGTTTGTTACACACACCCGTACATATAATTACATATTTAAACGTCGTTATACTTAAACACTTTTATACGAAACTATACATGGATATGTATACGAGTACGTGTTTCGAGTAATGTAAATGGACATTTATACACATTAACACTATTATTTTAAGGTTATGTACAATTTCATAGTAAATCATGGTGATAAACACTTAACAATTGTTAAGTGATAAAAACTTAACAGTTTCCGACGGATTTTCGAGCCATTTTTTATAAAATCCTTTATTTTAAGAGTTTTCAACGTGTTTTCTCGCACTTTAACATACATATACGCATTTATATGTATTACCCTTAAAATATATAATAAATTAGTTCGTTACACACACTCGTACCTTTAAGTACATATTTAAATGTCGTTATACTTAAACACTTTTATACAAAACTATAATTGATACGTATACGAGTACGTGTTTCGAGTAATGTAAATGGACATTTATACACATTAACACTATTATTTTAAGGCTATGTACAATTGTATAGCAAATCATGGTGATAAAAACTTAAAAAATACAAAAATCACTATCCACCGTCAGAAATCCGTCGGAAATTTCCGACGGATTTCCGACGACTTTCTTTCTTCACAAGTTCGTCTCTAATCCGTCAGTAACTTCAACCACTTCAGACGGATTTCCGACAAATCTCCTCCCATCGCAGATTATGTCGGTAATTTCAATCACTTCCGACGGATTTCCGACGACTTGCCTTCCGTCGGAAATTTCGTCTGAAATCTGTCGCTAATTCGCCGGAGGTGTGTTCTGACCCAATTCCGTCTGTAATCAGTTGGAAAGTTCGGAAAATTTTGTCGGAAATAGGAGTTTTTCTTGTAGTGAATTCTCATTTTTGGAATTAAAAGATTTATCGAAAATTAGAGCTAAATTTTCATATTTTCTCATTTTTCTTGTAAGGATAATGATAACCACAATAAAAATGATCAATGAAAAATTAACCTAAACATGATAGTGTTGCCTCAAGCATGTGCCGAGTATAAAGCATATAAAACATCATATAATTAAAGATCCAATCTTGCATAAGAGTTCATATTACACAGTTTTATGTGCTAACCTGTATAAAAGTGGAACTATCCATAAACATACACATAAATTTCAAATCCTCTGGCATTCTAGCTGCCATCTCCATCTTAGCACAAAGAATGAGAAATGATACCAATTACCGACCCGTTAGTTCGGTGATTGTAGCTTCAGCAATGCTCATGGATTTGGTAGTAGACATGGAGTTATCAACCTGTATCCTCATGTCAGGCAAATCGGCATTCAGTCGGCTTGGTGGGTTTTGGACTCGTGATCTGTCACTTAGAAGCATAACCACTTCAGACATTGTTGGCCTCACGGAAACTGGTGATTGAGTGCACATGAGCGCTATCTCTATTATTTTCTTGATATCTTCTTCTCTATACTCACTCGGGTCTAGTGTCTCATCAACCAACTTCAAGTGCATACGAGATTCATAAAGATTCCAAGCCTGATGCCATAAATTTAAGGGGTTTGGTTACTAACTAGTTAATCAAATACCATGAAAAGTTAAACCAAATCAAGTTCGAATTATTACTGACTTACATGTTCAAGGAGATAATGTTCACCAGCAGATTCATTTGGGATATCACTGCACTTTTTCCCGCTCACAATCTCTAAGACGACTATCCCGAAGCTGTAAGTATCAACTTTCTCAGATAACTGCCCGTGGATTGCATATTCCGGTGCTGTATAGCCCCTATAAGTAATTGTAAAAATCTGTTATTATTCTTTTCGTTCAACGAGTAAAGAGATATAGTCACGCGGGAATAACATAATACTTACATCGTTCCAGCAAATACAGTGCTAATATGCGTCTTGTCCTCGGGCAGAAGTCTTGCCAATCCAAAATCTGCAATTTTTGGCTGAAAATCGTTGTCTAGTAGAATGTTGCTTGGTTTTATGTCTCTATGGATGATGGTTACATGGTACTGTTCGTGCAGATATGCCAAACCCCTTGCAGTGCCGAAAATAATATCACACCGCTGTTTCCAGTTAAGGGTCCCCTTCTTTTCACCTAAACCACATAGAAATGAAGATGTATAACATACCACAAGAGTAATAGTACTATTAAACATGGTTTAACATCGAGGAGTCTGTAGCCATATGAATCCAACTAACCGTATAGGTACTTTTCAAGGCTTCCATTGACCATGTACTCGAGAACTAGAAGTAATTCTGGCCCGTTGCTACAACATCCAAGAAGGCGGATAAGATTGCGATGATGGACGTTACTAATAACCCGTACTTCACTCTCAAAGTTCGCCTTTGCTGTGTCGGATCCTATGGCTAGTTTCTTCACTGCAACAATGTTTCCGTCATTTATGATCCCCTGGTTGAAATACAACATAGTAATTAAACCAAAAAAAGATATCTTACTATGATTTCTAATGTTCTATCATAAAAATATATGTATAGTACCTTGTACACATCTCCAAACCCTCCTTCTCCAAGTTTATTTTCTTCCCTGAAATCTTTTGTCGCTTTTTTGAGATCATTGTAGCTGTAATCCTTTGGTCCTTGCAGTTCAGTTGCTCCGTATATTCTAGCTCGCGCTGCATTCTGTCTTGACCGGCGATACCACAAAAGTATAACTATTAGCAGGATTATCAGAGCGCCTACACCACCAACCACGCCTCCGATGATGGCTCCCTTATTGCTTGAACCTCCTATGAAAACATTAATTATAAGCCAACACGATCTAGTCGATTTATGTACTTAAAGTACACCAATAAAGCTTGAGAAATTTCTTATATAAAACATAATTCTTGAAGAAAATTAGTAGAGTGATGTGAGAAGTCTTAATTACCATCTCGCAGAAACGGTGTGATATCGATAGTTTTGTTGTTGGCAAAGAACGCAGATCCTGAGTATCTCATAAAACACCCTGAATCAACAGCCCTCCCATCAATAACATCTGTGGCACAACTCTTTATGTTGGCATATGCCACTTTTAAGCAATCTTGGCATCCCTTGGGTGTTACCGTCGTGGCACACTGTGCTATAGCGTAAGCAGTACTCGTATTGCTACTATTAACCGGAGCTGTGGCCGCAGCATAGAAGTTGCTTATTTTAGGGGTGGCAATAGTGAGATTAGACAATAATCCATCCACAGCGGTTTCAAAAGCGCTTTGTGGTGATGATGTACGATTACCACATAAGCCAACATTTCCGGGTAAAGTTGTTTGATCGTAGAAAGAATTACTCTCATACCTACATGCACAAAAGATAACTATGAATTAGTCTCATGATCCTAGTCAGTTGTGAAATAGGGACTATTATTCAAAACTTAAATCTTTTTATATGAAATCTACCTCTAAATCTACACATGTTTCATTATATGACTTGAATCCAAGATCTTGAGAAAATCATATTAAATTAATCATGCATATTCGAAAAGGTGTAGTCGTGTAGTTCATCAACATGTATCAAATATGTCATCTTTTGCTATTGTGTGTATTAAATTTTAAAAGTTTATGTTATATGTATCAAACTTTCAATTGGTTGCTATTGCATGTATTTTGATTATATATAAAAGGAAAAAAAGTATAAATTTAATACATATAATAGAATGTTTAATACATATAATAATGACAAAGAAAATTTTGATACACACAATAAAAATTTTAATTTTAATATATATAATAACATAACATGTAATAAGTTGGATATATTTTGATAAACCAAGTGAATATGATTTAATAATTGCACCATCGAGTTAATACAAGAAAATGACTGTCAGCAACTTTGTGGAATAGAACTTGTAGTTCAATTATGACTAGAAATAAAATGTTGACTTTATTTCTATATAGAAATCAACAAAACACAGTGCTGGCATAGAATTGAAGTTTTTAATTGCATTAACAATAATTTGTGTGGTACAAGTGCATATTGCATATTTGACTCTAGATTGGCTGCTCCTAGTCTGTAATCAGAAAAGGGATAAACTAAGAAGAAGAGTTAGTGTTTACCTGAGAAAGCAGCCATCAAGTACGGTTCGGGCACCATTGGCGGGCGCACAACTACGAATCGATCTATCGGCAAAATCGAAACAACTCACGCAGTCACTTGTCGACATATAATTCCGGCACTGAGCCAAGACGTAAACGGGCTCCGAATTTCTTGTCTGCTCTGCGGTCGCAAAGTAAGAGTTATTGCTGAATAATTGTCTACGAACATCTCTGAAAGTTTCATTAAGATTGGTAAAGAAATTCTGACGGCTGGTGGCGTTGACTTGGCTGCAAGACTGGATTAGTATGTTTGTTTGTGGCTGTGATCTTCCTGGTGTAAGAAAGACCATGAACACAAATGCAACCACCACCGTCTGCCACCAGTAGCCTGACCACCTAGTACTCATGGCTTCTACTTTTATTATTTACCAAGTGGCTTCTAACTTGGGAATGTATGGTGACGACTTTTGATGGGTACTATATAAAGAAGAAGAGCTTGACTAAGATATATATGTATATATATATATATATATATATATATATATATATATATATATATATATATATATATATATATATAGAAATTGGATCAATAAAGAACCATGTGTTAAACAAAGAACCTAAATAACCAATATGGACATTTAGATCATCAAAATCAATGGATGAGATTGATCGGTGGCAAAACTGTAATTATCATGTATTAATTAAAGAAGAAAAGGGTAAACATGGAAAATCTCCCCCTCAACAACCTCTATTTAAAAAAAAAACCCAAAAAACTTTAAATTGTCATAACTTTTTAAGTTTTGTAAATTTGAACAAAAAAATTATACCAATCTTTTAGTTTTTTAATCCTCTTTCAAACAAGATCCCTCTTCCCATATTTTTCTAAAAATTTTTTAACATGAAAATTTTGTTTGCATTTCGGCAGCATGTACGTTTTCGTTTTTTGCATTTTGTATTTAGGTTTGAATGAACACAGCTCAAAATGCAAACTACGGATTTTGCATTTAGGCTTGAATTACCCAGCTCAAAATGCAAACTACGGATTTTGCATTTTGGGCTTGAATGAACCCATCTCAAAATGCAAACTACGGATTTTGCATTTTGAGTTTGAATGAACCCAGCTCAAAATGCAAACTTTACATTTCAAAAAAAAAAAATTTCAGAAATATATCAAGTCCGGTCTTGTTTGAAAGAGGACGAAAAACTGAGACTAATGGTATAATTTTTATGTTAAAATTGTTAAAAACGAACAATTTATAATCATTTAAAGTAATTGGGGGTATTTTTTTAAGTTGGGGGGGGGGGGGGGGGGGGGGAAGGGTTGAGACGCTGGAGAACGTAACTTTTTTTTTTTAGTTTTCCTTTTTTGCCCCTAAACAATGTGACACGTGTCATCACCAGGAGAATTCTTTAGGTTCTATGTTTAAGAGAGGTTCTTTGTTTAACCTTACCCTATATATATATATATATATATATATATATATATATATATATATATATATATATATAGAGAGAGAGAGAGAGAGAGAGAGAGGAAGGTTCAAATGAGAGTGAGAACTTAATTAAGAATGGGAGACTAAATCTTAACCGTTCATTTTGTAAGTGGAATTCTTGGATGCAGAGCGTGAGAGGATAGAGTGTGACAGAGTGTATGTGAGGAATTCATTGGTGGGCAATAACATTGAAGGAGGAGAAATTAGACGGTTAGAATTGAGTCTCCCATTCTTAATTAATTTAAGGTCCTCATTTGAACTTTTCAACACACACACACACACACACACACACACATATATATATATATATATATATATATAGAAAAAAGTTCATGCGAGAACCATTCTTAGTGCGAAAATCGCGAGAACCAATCTGAGCCGTCCAATTCCCCCTCTTTCAATGTCATTGCCCACCCATGAATTCCTCACATGCACCCTACCACACTCTATCCTTCCACGCTCACTATCCATGAAACTTCCCATATCCAAGGAACGACCGAGATTGGTTCTCGCTGTTCTCGTACTAACAACGGTTCTCGCATGAACCCTCCCCTATATATATATATATATATATATATATATATATATATATATATGAAGAAATTCATTCGAGAACCGTTGTTAGCGCGAGAAACGCGAGAACCAATCTAAGTCATCCAATTCCTCCTACTTCAATGTCATTACCCACCCATGAATTCCTCACATGCACCCTGCCACAATCTATCCCTCCACGCTCACCATCAATGAACTTCCCATATTCAAGGAACGGCTGAGATTGATTCTCGTGCTAACAACGGTTCTCGAATGAACCCTCCCCTATATATATACACACACATATATCTACAGGGGATGGTTTAAATAAAAACTGTTATTTGTATGTGAACAATAAGAACCAACCTTCGCTCTTGTTTAAATTTAATTAACGACTAAGATTTCTTGACGGGTAATTAGTGCAACATCAATGAGGGTATTTTAGGCAAATCATGTTTCACAAATTAATGACGGCTCATCCAAGACGCAAGTCACTACAAATAACAATTCTCGTATGAAAAACATTGTGTGTGTGTGTAAAAGGTCATTTGAGGAACCTTGTTTTGTAATCATCAATAATGCTTATTAATGGAGGTATATTGGTCCATTTATATATTTTTCCAATCATGAATTGCGTCTGGTTAAATAAATCATTGTTAGATTAGCGTATTTTTTCTAAAATATTCCTTATTAATTAGTCAATCATTAGTCATTATAGCCATTCATTTATTTCAAACAATGGCCAAGATTGGGTTTTATGGGTACTCGCAATAAGAATAGTTCTGAATTAGACATCACATATGTATATACAGTGGGATAATTTCAAATAAGAATGTATATTTAGGTGAAAATAAGATACTTAATTCAGACCCTTTATTTGATTTAATCAAATAGTTTACATATGACTCTTCATTTTATTCATTAACTAACCATGAATTGTAACAAATAAATTATCAACGTTAAATTCAAGAGATTAACATCTAATATAAGAAAATGCATTCTACATATTGTGATAATAATATCATTAAAAGTATATTATAAGATATAACGGCTTGCTAAGTGATATGAAAACATACAAATGGTAAGGCTTTTAAACCAGTTTGAACTCGTCTAAGGTCTTGTTTGAAAAAAATATTCTAATTCTGTTAATATATAGCCTTTAATTTTTAATGGAATTGTTGCATAGTTATTTTTAGAATAAACATTAATTAATTTTTGTCAATTCTTTGAACGTAATAATGTTTATAATAATTACCAGACTATATATTTTATAGCTAACTAACGAATATTGACGATGAACTGTGTATGACCGAATACAAAATGGTTAAATGATAATCAGCCGTTGTAGTTAATTAAAAATAGCTTAAAAGGATAATTGGATATTTATATATTATGTTCATATATTTAATTGGGCTACTGTCATTAAAAGCATTAACATTTTTGCTGTTATTGTTCATTTTAGTCGCCCAACTTTTAACAAATTGTCATTTCATTACAAAATATTTTTTCAACGTTGAAACCAATTCAACAGAAAATAATGAATAATTAATATAAGTTAATGAATGTATGAACTCATCATGTATAGAAAACGGAGATGGGGCACATTATTTAGAAAACTAAGAAATCATGGGATGGGCTGACAGTCTGACACGATATGGGAGAAGATTACCAACTTGTAAAAGCTAGAGTCAGAAGAACACAAGATTTAGAAAACATCACATGATAGTATGAAATAGTGTTTCTGAAATAATTTGATCCATCTGTGAGAGTTTATTTAATATATAATAAATAGATAATGTTCTTAATTATAAAAAAAAACAGTCTAGTAGTAGTTTTTTTTATCCTAACAATAAATTACTGAGTAAGGTCATCGGTTCGAATTCTACAATTGTCAAAAAAGCAGGGGCGAAAGTTGGATGGATAATTGGCTATTATTCTCGTAAATTAACTCGTAAGTTGTGACTTGTTGGAATCCTATAATATGACATTTGCGGTAGATGTTGGGGAGATTGTTTGTATGACACAACATCTACGAAATATTTCGATCCATGTGCGAACTAAACTATTCAATATATATATATATATATATATATATATATATATATATATATATATATATAAGAAATATGTAGCATATTGACCATCAGAAATTCTAGCCTAGTGGTAATCACATTGAACCTTATACGCTCCTCAACACCGGTGTTTTTAAAATCCATGTCAAATTCATCAAACCCAAATCCATGAGTTGATTGTACTCAGATTCTTACAAGTTCAATCTCATTGTCATTAACTTTTTTTTTATTTCCAACCTAAATATTCTTATTTACGATGAAGAATGTAGTCCTACAAATATAAAACGATTAATGTTGTTTATAAAAAAGTTTTAAAATAAAATAATATTAATATTATGTATGAATTTCTAATATATAATAAATTTACTACATAATAGAGAACCCAAACTAGACGTTACAGTTTTGGTCCTTAGCCGGCACCCGAACTTTCCTTGAATATGACAACTTATAAAATTATCCCACGAGATCACCGGGGAGACTAGTGGGAAGAAGTCAAGTTCAATTAATCATTCCAAGTCTCCACTCGACTTAATTTTGGAGTAAGAGCTTTATTTCCACTAAAACATAATATCAAGATTTCTTATTATTCGCGCGTTATGCCGGAAAATAATAACAAGACTTGCTAAGATAAAAACTATAAGTT
This sequence comes from Pulicaria dysenterica, assembly GCA_947179395.2. Taxonomy (NCBI): domain Eukaryota; kingdom Viridiplantae; phylum Streptophyta; class Magnoliopsida; order Asterales; family Asteraceae; genus Pulicaria; species Pulicaria dysenterica. Next base: position 51,308,576 of record OX359295.1, read on the forward strand.
TTACTTACTATGATGGAAAACAAATAAATAAAAATGAATTATAAAAACACATGTAAAAACTATATGATAAAATTTTGTTATATAGAATTCTTATTATGTAGGGCTACTATATTAAAATACAATAAATTTTGATTTAGCTACCATAATATACAACCAACTTTAAATTTTAAATTTAATACAATGATGCATTTATAAAAATACAATTAACCATCTAAAACTTATCATTATATAAAAATGACCTTCTATCACAAGTCATCTTCTATATTCTAACCGGTTACACTCTTGTTTTATTTTGTTCTTTATATTTTAATTTTTTTAAAAGAGTTTTTCTGGTTAGAGCTTCTCCCAGGGCGTCTAGCCTTTGGCTCAGATGTACGCAGTTTAACCGGTTTTACCCGTGGCTGTTTTCGAAGCATCCCCATAACCATTCCTAATTGAAACCTGGTTAGACTTGAATCTTAAGTGCCGTAATAATTTTGATATTGAAAAAACAATAAAAAAAAAAGTAAAAAGGCTAAAACGATTCAATGATTTTAGAACACAAATATTTGTAAAAAGGAAAAAGAAGAATTGGAACACAAATCTAAATAGGCACCCACTAAATTGAAAGATCCACAATCTTCTCCAATGAGATTTTAAACATCTGATTCTGGTGGATTGAATTTCTCAAAGCCTCCGATGTTTTACAAATAAAGGTGGCCGGCTAGGGTTTGTTAAAGCATACGACTTTAGGTCAATTTCACGATTTTCTTCGATTTCAAGGTCCGACGAGTTTGGTCTAATCGACCGTACCAACCTTGTTGCCTTCAAGGTTAAAGATTAGGGTTAATGTTCATTGTTTTTTTTTAGTTTCAGATTTAGATTTTGGCCTCGATTGTGTTCTCTCATTCAGATATGCAATCGATTAAGGTTAATGTTTATGGATTTCTTCGACTTTAGATTAAAGATTAGTATTAAGGTATGTTTCAACATGCGACTTTCATGTATGATTTTGTTTACAGATTGCAGGGCCGGTCCCGAGAGTTTGGAGGCCCTGTACAATCTAATAAAAACAGGCCCTATAATTAAAAATATTAAAAATAAGATTGTGATTTTTCATTTAATCTTATAGCATTCTTTTAAGGTAAATTACATTAAAATTCATAACATTCTGATAATCATAGGTTCATAGTCATTAAACTAAAAAATTCAAACACTACTAAACTATCCTCGATAGAAATTCTGATAATTAAACTAGAGTTCAAATCTCAACTCTCAAACAATATTAAGCCTTTGCAACGAAAATAAGATATTAAAAAAAATCAGAATCAGAAACAGAAACATCTAAAAATCGAATTATACTAAATAATAACCTATAAAGAATTAAAGACAGAATAGTAGAGACAAAAAATCTGAAACTGTGTTACCTTGATAATTTGAAATTATCAGCAAAATTAATAGCTGCCAGAAGAAGAATGAAAACTAAGTTTTGTCAATACTAATTTCGTCCAGTCCCACTGTCCTGGTCGTCCTTCTCCTTCACTCCTTCGAAAATTTGTTGAATGCCTACCAAAAGAAGAAAGTTTGTTGAATCATGAATGGCTCATGAACAGGCGAGCAGAGATTATTTGTTTCTCAAAATCTACTGTGTAAAACTTTTTTCGTGACTCTCGTTAAAATGAAATTAACTGTCGACATGTGTGAATCTTCAATCGATGGGTATAGGAAAGTGGAAATAAGCTGACCATTCATTTTCGGCCGAGAATAAATGGTTTCGGGAATTGGAAGCGCCGAAGTGCCGGCTGTGCAGTTGAAGGGTTTTGTAGGGTATAAAAACATATCAGAACATGCACAGCGGAATAAAACCCCCTCCAGTGATCTCATCTAACTCGTACAGAAACTTAGAAGAAGAAGAGGATTAAAAGTTATACCTTGAGCAAAACCAAAAACTTTTCTTTCCACCTCTAGACAGCTATAGGTTATCCACTACTACTGCACCACCTTGAACTGGCTGCTAAACCGCCTAAGGATTAAACCTCGGATCAAAACCGTGACCCGTGTGTGTGTGTATCGTTGCCGCCGACCACCACCCTTGGTGGTTCGGTTTTGCTTTGCGCCGCCGCTGAGAAGAGAAGAGAGAGAGGGGAGAGCTTTTAGGGTTATCCTCTTTTCTATTGTGATTAACTTATGAATTGATTAAGGCTAAATAAGGTTTATATATAATAAACCCTTATTAGGCCCAAGCTCGTTTAATTAAAGCCCAGCTTTAATTAAACTATTAATCAATTACAGAAAATACCCCTTGACCCTTCTAATTAATTAATAACTATTAATTAACTGGTCCCGTTAATATTTAAACTAAATATTAACTTCTCTTCTTTAAATAATAAATAACTATTATTATTTTTCTCTTTCACAATAATTAATTAAACTATTAATTATTGTGATACACAAACAGGTAAAATCCAAAAGGTTCTAATCGGGTGTGTAGCAGTGTGATCCTTTAGTGTCACATAGTATTGGACACGATGATACATGTTATCTATCTCTGCACATAATCTAACAGACTCCCACTTGTGCAAGATAAGTAACACTCCTTGTACATCATTGGCCTAAGGAGGTCCCTAGCCAGACGCTTAGGTTAACCAGACTATGAGATCTCTTATATCTAGAGACATAATCCACGCCTTGGATTATCTAGGCTTTTCCTTTTGCATCGCGATATTCCGTAATGTGAGTATTTGACATGGAGCAGGGATCTTATTAAATACTCAGATTTTCTCGACTCTGATTTCGACACTCTGCAGTTACGGTTTGCCGAATGAAAAACTATCATTCTAACTGAGCGCGGCCACACATTTTCAGTAGTCTTAATCGTCGAGGAGCTCAGAAAATATCTCTCCTAAAAAGGAGGTGCAAATTCCATCTTTACTATTTGCAATTCGAGCACATGGCTTCCGCTGCACCTAGACATGCCCCTTATGATCACCCTGTTACGGTGTGACGTTAGAACGCACTAAAGTACAGAAGTAACCATGCCCCAAACCAAATATCTCAAGTCTAAGGACAACCTATCAAGTTTACTTATGTTAATGCTCCATGAAGTAAACTCGATACGGATCACCCCAATATCTATCCCCTGATAAATATCTATGAATATTTGGTCACAATCTCGTGCTTTTATTCATTCTCGAATAAATCATCAAATATCCATAATAGCGTTACCTCCCTAATGTAGCTCCCACTACATTAAGTAGCTACGAGTATTTAGAAAATTCATCACTTGACTTGTCATGGATAGGTTAAACATGCTAAAAATAGATAACTAGAAACAATTATGCAAAAACCTACTATTTCAATCCCATGAAATGTAATTACATAATAAAAGAGTTTCAAGTTACATCTATAGTAATAATCAAAAACACGAACTAGCTGCTATGTTCTGAGTACTGCATTCCTATAGAACTTGCATGCCTCTCATGCTTAGCCCTAGCTAGCGGCTTCGTCAACGGGTCAGCAACGTTGTCGTCCGTCCGTATCTTTTGCAACCTAATATCGTCTCTTCCAATGATCTCTCGGATGAGATGATATTTTCTGAGTACGTGCCTAGTCCACTGATGATCTCTAGGCTCTTTAGCTTGCGCCACAGCCCCTGAGTTGTCACAGAATATATCGATCGGTCTAGAGATACTGGCAACAACTCTAAGATCCGAGATAAAATTCTTCAGCCAGACAGCTTCCTTTGCCGCATCACTTGCCGCAATATACTCTGCCTCTGTAGTAGAATATGCTATTGTATCTTGCTTCTGACTCTTCCAAGATATGGCTCCTCCATTTAGGGTAAAGACAAATCCTGACTGCGACCTGAAGTCGTCCCTGTCGGTCTGGAAACTAGCATCAGTGTAACCAGTTACACTGAGCTCATCCATCGAACCTCCATAAACTAGGAATATATCTTTCGTCCTTCTCAGGTACTTGAGAATATTCTTGATGGCTACCCAATGAGCTTCACCAGGATTTTGCTGATATCTACTCGTGACACTGATAGAATAGGAAACATCGGGTCTAGTACACAGCATGACATACATGAATGAACCAACTGTCGAGGCATATGGTATCAATTTCATCTTGTCCTGATCTTGACTAGACACAGGACACTGAGCCTTGCTCAAAATCGCGCTAGATTGCATAGGAATAAATCCTTTCTTGGATTCATCCGTCTTGAATCTTTTCACGACTTTGTCAATATACGTACTTTGACTAAGTCCGATAAGCCGCTTAGATCTATTCCTATAGATTCTTATACCTAGTATATAAGCAGGTTCTCCCAAGTCTTTCATCTGGAAACATTTACCTAACCAGGATTTTACTCCTTGTAATACTGGTATATTGTTTCCTATTAATAGTATGTCATCTACATACAAGACTAGGAAGGTTACCGCGCTCCCACTGAATTTAGTGTAAACATACGACTCGAACTCACTTTTGGTAAAACCAAACTCTTTGATACGCTCATCAAAGTGTAAGTTCCAGCTTCTAGATGCTTGCTTTAGTCCATAAATGGATTTAAGCAACTTGCATACTTTATTAGGATTCTTTGGATCTGCAAAACCATCCGGCTGTATCATATATACATCCTCTGTCAGTTTCCCGTTAAGGAAAGCGGTTTTGACATCCATCTGCCATATCTCATAATCAAAATATGCTGATATGGCCATAAGGATACTAATAGTCTTAAGCATTGCTACTGAGGAAAAAGTTTCATCATAGTCAACGCCATGAGTTTGCGTGAAACCTTTTGACACTAGCCTTGCTTTAAAGGTATGCATCTTTCCATCCATGTTTGTCTTCTTCTTGAAGACCCAAACAGCTTTACTGTGTTGAGGCAAATCTACTAACTCCCAGGTTGTCATACATGGATTGCATCTCTGCCTTCATGGCTTCTAGCCATTTCTCAGATTCTAAACCTGAGGCAGCATCTTGGTAGGTAGTGGGTTCTAAAAGATCCCCTTCGTCTTGAGCAACTAGGAATCCTAGATACAAATCTGGCTCATTACGAGGCCTACTAGACCTGCGAAGGTCTTGTGTTTGCACCTCTTCCTCAACCACAGACTCGGGTTGGGATTCAACAATTCTCTGTTGAACTACAGGTTCAATTATCGGTGGTGGTGTAATCTCCTCCTCTTCAATTTCTTAAAGCTCTATTTCTTTTCTTGGAGTTTCTGAGTTAAGAAATTTCTCCACCAAGAACACCCCTTTACGAGCAACAAAATTTTTGGTCTCATCTGGGTTGTAGAAATAATATCCCATTGTTTCCTTGGGATAACCCACGAAGATACACTTATCTGATTTGGGATTGAGTTTATCCGTGAATGTTCGCTTAACATACACCTCACATCCCCAAACCTTGAGAAAAGACATTTTGGGCTTTTTCCCCGTCCATACCTCGAACGGTGTCTTTTCAACCGATTTGGTTGGAACCCGGTTCAGCATGAACGCCGCTGTCTCGAGTGCGTGTCCCCAGAACGACAATGGTAGTGAACTTCGACTCATCATTGATCGTACCATGTCAAGTAGTGTACGATTCCTCCTTTCTGATACACCATTTATCTGAGGTGTATACGGAGGTGTGAGTTGTGAAACAATCCCACATTCCTTCAAATGATCGTCGAATTTCTGACTCAGATACTCGCTACCTCGATCCGACCGAAGCGAATTTATCTTCTTGTCCAGCTGATTTTGTACCTCATTCTGAAACTGTTTGAACTTGTCAAAACTTTCAGATTTGAGTCTCATGAGGTAGACATAACCGAACCTACTGAAGTCGTCAGTAAAGGTTATGAAATACCGGTATCCTCCTCTAGCTTATGGAGTAAAGGGTCCACACACATCTGTGTGTATAATCCCTAATAACTCGATGGCCCTTTCATTCTCACTGTTGAAAGGCTGCTTTGTCATTTTACCAGATAAACAAGATTCGCAAATATCATATGACTCTAAGTCAAATGGTTCTAGAATTCCGTTATCTCGGAGTTTCTCTATGGGTTTCTCGTTTATATGTCCTAAACGACAATGCCAGAGGTAAGTTTGACTCAAGTTACTCTTGGATCTCTTACTTATATGATAGATGTCATTGTTATCTAGATTTAGCGTATATAGACCATTTTCTGGAGTAGCTTTAAAGAAGAAAGTATCATTTTTAAAACATGAAATAACTTTTTCATTCAAAACATAAACAAATCCACAGTCTATAAGAAAATCAAACGAGATAACATTTTTAATGAGTCTAGGAACATAATAACAAGGTTCTAGTTCTAAGAACATGCCCGAGGGCAAACTAAGACAATATATTCCTACAGCTTCAGGACCAACCATGGAGCATTCGCCTACACACAGGTCCATATATCCTTGTCTCAGGTTCTTACTTCTCTTGAATCCCTGTAAATGATTGCATATGTGATGACCACATCCGGTATCCAATACCCATGATTCATAAGAAGTAATAAGACAATCTATCATAAAGATACATGTGTCATTGGGCGAACCAATGTCCAGCTGATCTATGTCGAGTGAGTGCTCGCATGAATCCTTGCTGCCACAGTCTGGGCAACCAATCTCTTTAAGTTCTTCCAGCCAGTCATCCTCCTGCATATGGTCCACAACTGTTGACTCTAGCTGCTTTGGATTTAACTCATCGCCGATGCACATAAGGATTTCGTGCAACCCTGCGACAGTCATCTCAAAATCACCGAGGACATACATTACTCTTTTCTGGTAATAGTCCGACAAGGAACCGAACAAGAGCATAACTAGCTCATGTGGTTTTGATTTTGACCCAAAGCTCTCATAGCAATCTAAGAGTCTTCTTATATTAATGATATGATCGCTAATTGGCTAGCTTTCTTTCATTTTAGCTGAAAGAATTTCCTTCATCAACAACATGCGACATATCCGTTCACTATACTTGAACTTCCGCTCCAGTCCTTGAACAACCTCATAAGACGACTTCTCACGGAGATCATCTGTAAACTCGGATGATGCTGTGAGAATGAGAATCGACATAACGTCAGACTCGTCATCCAAATACTGATAGTAAGTGTCATACTCACTATCCTGGGCATCTACTCCTGGTCGCTCTGGAGGTAATGTCTCAATAATGTGAAGCTTTCCCTATGCATCCAAAACATTTTTCAGATGCATCTTCCAAACAGCAAAGTTTGGACCTGAAAGCTTCCACTTACCGGTGATGAGACTTAGAGATTCTCTTGGTGAATAAAATGGAATAACAGATATAAAAGACATCTACAGAAAAGGAAAAAGATAAAACCGATTCAGTATTGATTACTTCTTCTAATAATTATTACCTTTTAAACAATAAATTATTAGACTAGGATCCATATTTCACATTTCCCGATGCAAGGTTTGGGCACTTTCCACCGGGTCAATGCTATTTCTGGTAGGTAAAAACGATACCAATCGTATCCTACGTGGACACGACTCCTAGATCCGCGGGATATCGGTTACATGAACCGTGCATGTTTAGTCCCTCTAGTGCATTTTGGGCCGGGACTCCCGATTATCACCTAAATAGATCGCACCACCTAAGACAGTGTGAACTCTGGCCGGGACTCCCGATTATCGCAGAGTATTTCACACCCTTCCCCGCAATGATTTGAACCCGAATGCCCAAGGTTTGGTCACTTCCGACACCTGAGTACCGTTTAACAGGAAAGGTGTACCATTAGGTGGGTAGCACACTGATCTAAGATTTTTCTAAAAAGGATTTCAAGTTTTTGACGAGAAAAACTTTAATGCCAGTTTTCTTTTAAAAACAATTGTTTAATAATTAACTATTATTAAAACCCTTGTTTTATTTCATCATGAGAATCACAACCACGCATATAGAATATGTAAAGAAATAAAACAACCATAAAACAACTATGCCTTAGCCTTGCCCTTTACTAATGTCGGTTTCGTGAGCCACACGAAAAACCCGACTGTCAAAACCTAAGTGGAAAAACACAACACACATGGCATGGCATTCTGAAACTCCCACTGGCTCCAGCATCCAATCCTTCTCTCTGCTCCTTGCTCCTTGCTCCTTGCTCCTTGGTCCAGATATATATTCTAATAATTCTATTCTATTCTATTCTATTGTCTAAAAACTAGAAATATAAAAGTACAAGATATAAAAAGGCACGCAGGCCCGCTAATCTAAAACTTTTACAAAATAGAATAGGGGTTGTAAGTGGCACGCAGGCCTCCCCACACCATAGAATGATAAAACCAAAACAATCACAAGTGCAGGAAATAAACAATCCACAAGGTCTAGGGCTCGGCTATGACATCTCAAACATGTACTAAACTAATACATGAAAGTAAAACAACTACTGATTTCTAATTATTCATCTTGATAAAAAATACTGATCTTAACAACCTGTTAAAATCCCTATATTATTTTTCTCTTATTTGCAGTAAATATATATTTCAAGTTTCATACTTGATAATTAATCAAAAACTCAAAATAATATTTAAACTTTAAATTAAAATAATAACTGTATTTTAATTTAATATTGACCTCAAATTTCTGAGCCGCAAGCTGGGTCAAATATTTAAACTGGGCCAAGAATAGGAAACGGACCGAGAAACAAAAAAAAAACTAGGCCGGGGCCCAATGGCCTTTAGCGCGCTAACCCTAGCCGCTAAACCTTAAATGGGCCGCTGGCTACCTGGGCCATGGCTTCTGGGCCGTAGCCCACCACAGACTTAGAGCCGCTAACCGCGCCGCTAATGTGTCGCGTTCCGCCGAAGACCACCGCCGTCTTCCGCCGTGGACTGCCGCCCCAACTGAGGCCGCCGCCGGCGAGAATGGTGGTCGACTTCTCGGTTTTTGCAAAATAACAACAACAATAATAAAAAAATAGATTTAACTAATAATTAAATCTAACAATCCTTTCATCCAAAAACTAAATAATTTAATCCAATAGAAAACAAAACTTGAATTCTATTTACTTTGATAATCAAAAAGTTTTTTTTCTGGATAAACATAATCATATTTCATCAGAACAAAAAAGAAACCTGCCTAGTTCCCTACGAGGTTAGAAGTGGCTCTGATACCGCTGAAGAGTTTTGTAAGGTCTAAAAACATATCAGAACATGCACGGCGGAATAAAACCCCCTCCAGTGATCTCATCTAACTCGTACAGAAACTTAGAAGAAGAAGAGGATTAAAAGTTATACCTTGAGCAAAACCAAAAACTTTTCTTTCCACCTCTAGACAGCTGTAGGTTATCCACTGCTACTGCACCACCTTGAACTGGCTGCTAAACCGCCTAAGGATTAAACCTCGGATCAAAACCGTGACCCGTGTGTGTGTGTATCGTTGCCGCCGACCACCACCCTTGGTGGTTCGATTTTGCTTTGCGCCGCCGCTGAGAAGAGAAGATAGAGAGGGGAGAGCTTTTAGGGTTATCCTCTTTTCTATTGTGATTAACTTATGAATTGATTAAGGCTAAATAAGGTTTATATATAATAAACCCTTATTAGGTCCAAGCCCGTTTAATTAAAGCCCAGCTTTAATTAAACTATTAATCAATTACATAAAATACCCCTTGACCCTTCTAATTAATTAATAACTATTAATTAACTGGTCCCGTTAATATTTAAACTAAATATTAACTTCTCTTCTTTAAATAATAAATAACTATTATTATTTTTCTCTTTCACAATAATTAATTAAACTATTAATTATTGTGATACACAAACAGGTAAAATCCAAAAGGTTCTAATTGGGTGTGTAGCAGTGTGATCCTTTAGTGTCACATAGTATTGGACACGATGATACATGTTATCTATCTCTGCACATAATCTAACAGCAGTCGCCACGAGGCGTCATTCGTGATGCGTGAAGTCGTGAACCACCGCTACAAATATTACGGTAGTAAACAAACCCTAATTTGGGTACTATTTGGGTCTTGAACACTAACCTACTATACATATGGACTTTAAAATGTGAGGCCCTATGAAAGTTTGGGCCCTATGCAAGTGCACAGCTTGAACCCCCTAGGGCCGGGCCTGACAGATTGCTCTTTGTATGTTTGGTTTAGATCTGTTTTTTGTATATTTGTTTATAGAGTATGACTTGGATGTTCTCGAGTTCATCTTGGATTTGAGACAAATTAGAGCTATTCGATTTGGTACAATTCTTGTTCAATCTTGAATCTTTGTTTACAATTTCTTTTATTTGTACAAATGGATGGTTCTTGTTCAATTTCTTTGATTTGTATTTATTGTTTGTATCCATATCTTTTGAGTTTGATGATGCTTATCTTCAAGGTCTAGAAAGCTTGAAGAACACACTATAACACAAGAACAATTGAATAATAATAACTAAAAAACATTAAAAAAAATCAACAAAAAACTTGCAAGCTTAACAGCATATTAATTGATGTATATAATAGTAAGTTTTAGATAGTTAGTTATATTATTTTTTAAAAATTAAAGTTGGTTGTATACAATGATAGTCTAGCCAAAGTTAGTTATATTTTGATGTAGTTTACCACATTATAAATTATGTCCATATAATATTTAACTTTATTGTTTTTTCACAAATAAAAAAAATCTCCTAAAATTATTAATTTCTTAATCCAAACTATTTAGTTTGTATATTAATTTTAATGCAATATCATGTTTTACGATTTCAGAAAATACATTTCTCAGATAAATATCATATTATGATTAAACTTCATATTAAAATTTAGATAAAATAGAGTTAGTTATAATGATATATTTTACACCGATCATTATGTATGAAAAGTTATAAAAAGAAATAAGTATATGAAATAAAAATTCTAATATAAATAAAAGACCGATTTTAATAATATCTGTTAGATAATCCTAGTTATTGTATTTAGATAAAAAAAATTAATTATCAAATATTAACCATCCATTTTGATAAAATATCATATTAACCAGACTCTTAGTTTTATTATTATAATGTATTATATATTCATTTTAAATTCTTTTTTAATTATAACCAAAAATAAAAAAAAACACTTAACCCGATTTCCCCTAGTTATAACAATAATGATCGATGACTTGTGTAAAATATACACGTCTCTTAGTAGCATGATACCATATTTTTACCGTCACATCTGCACTCCCCTCGTGTCAACGTTTCCACCATTGGTGAGTGTTGACGTCATCTGACATTATTTTTTAAAATTCTCATTTCATTTGTGTTTTAATGTTATTTAATATTTTTATTAATTAATTTTAAAATGACTCATATATCACATAGACATTTATTTTAGTTATTTGAATATAGTAATAATAAAATCAAATAATTCATGGTTGCAAACTTGCAATTTCAATCAATTTGTTGAGGGGTAGCGCAAATAAAATGAATAATGTGGACAACCTAATAAAAGAAGAAGGTATAAAAATGTTAAGTTTCCAACGCTGGACCACACGTATAGGAACGGGATTTGTTCGTCTTCGTTCGTTTAACTTTAGCCGAACAAATAAACGAACACGAGCGGATGAACGAACAGATTTATGTGTTCTTGTTCGTTTTTTTAACTTTAGCCGAACAAATAAACGAACACGAATGGTATACGAACGAGCATGTATTTTCGATTGTTTAAAAGATTAGTTAGTTCGTGTATATTTTTGCTCGTTCATTCAAATAATAAACAAGCGTAAACGAAAGAACACACGCTATAATACAAATCCAACATTATTATACACCATATCTATAAATAAATAAATATATATATATATATATATATATATATATATATATATATATATATAAACAACATAAAAAACTGTCACAAACATAAATGAAAGAACGGATGCTCTGTTCATGTTCGTTCGTTTAATAAACAAACGAACATAAACGAACTTCTCGCCGAACAATTTTATGAACGGTTTATGAACGTTCAGTTCGTTTACAGCCCTAGCTTCATATTATATAAAGATAATAAAATGGTCACTGTTCATATTACATAGTATATTTTATTAAATTAGATGATATATGAAGTAGTTTAAAAAAATAATAAATATGAAAGAAAATTATATTTAATATGAGATGCTTCATGTTAATACAAATATATTAGATACTAGGAAAACATGAAAGAAATTAGAAAAAAATGGCGACAGAGGACGTAGACATTTAGACCAACAATGGAAGCGTTGACACGACGGGGTGGGAAGACGTGACAGTAGACACGTAGTATCAGGATACGAAAAGATGTAATTATACGTATTTCTTGTACATATTATCGATCATTATTTTAGGAAAAATATAGTTAAGTCTTTATTGGTTATAATTAAAGAATTTAAGACGATTATTAAATATTTTAAAATGATAAAATCAAAAATTTGGTTAAATATTATATTTTTAGTACTATAAAGAGTGAGTATGATATTTATAAATTTGTGTGGGCAAATAAGATATTTTGATAAAAGAAGCGCATATACGAGAATTTTACTAATTATATTATGAATATTAAAGTAAAAAATGTATCAATTTTGACTAACTAAAAGTCAAAATTTGATTTCATTTTTTACCAAAATAGATAGACAAGATCGTAAAATAAAATTTTATTTGCTAAATAAAATACTATGATAGTACAATAAATTTGATTCTAATTAGTGTTTTATTCATAATAGAAGACAAGTCATTAATTTGAATCCATCAGGTTTTGCTTTGTATCGAATATGTTTTGAGACCATATACAGTTTAAGTGAGAATTTTTTGTAATATACCGATGACACCATATAATAACAAATATCAAATAGTTAGAACTTAATGGTGTTCTTTAGGTTTCTTTGAGTTTTCGATTATTCGGATAGAGTTAATTAGGTTTTTTTTTTGATAAATACACAATCAAACAAAAAAGTTTATTTACCACTTGATGTTTATCGTGTACTTTATAAATATGTATATTTGATTTTAATAACAAATAGAGATTATTTATGAAAGTTCACACTTCAAATTAATCATGAACTTTTATAATTTTAAAACGAAGAATGATAAAAATAAAAAATAAAATTTAACTTTTAAAAATAACAATCACAACCCATTTTCTTATAATCAACTTTTCACAATTTTCATACATATCTTTTAGTTGGGTTTAAATTTTTTATATAAGAAATATGGTTACTATTTTTAAAAACTTGATGTGCTAAAAGTGTACCAGTTATAAATTTATAAAAACCGTCTTTATTTTACGTACGACTATGACACAAAATATGCAAGTGAACCTAATCGTATTATATTATAGAAAATAAGTACGGGTGTCGAACTCTTAGGGAACGAGTATGATTTGATAAAATTATGATGGTTTAAATATTAAACGCAACTAAACTAAACTAGAAAGCAAAGAACTAAACTAAGGACAAGAAAATAAATAAAACAATTAAAGGGGGATTTAATGATGTTTTTGAGAACTTTTAACCAACTAAATACCACTAACTCTAGAAATCACCGAAAACAACGCAATAAAACAATAAAGCAATAAAGCAAAAAACTTGACGGATTAAATATAATAATGAAGACGTTCCCTCCCTAGATTCAATTCCACCCTTTTCATGACAATTAATTCATGACAATAAGAGCTAAAGATACTTTGAACATTCATCCATCGATTTCTAAATTAGTTAAAACCTTAATCCAGTTCTAACCGTCTAATTACACCAATTAATAACTTTTATGGTCAAAAGCACGATTAAACGGGATAACTAGCCAATTGATTCGATTATCAAGTAAAGACTCAACCTTTAATGTTTCATATGATCAACAAAACACCACTAACACATAAAGGTCATTATATGTTTAATCACATGCAAAATCTTCTATTTAAAGTTGCTTAACACTAGGATTTTATCAATCACTATATCTTAAATCATCTATTGGTCCTAGATAATCAAGATGCAAGCTTATGAATTAAATTGTCTTTTAGAACACAAAACTTTGATTATAAACAACCAAAACAAATTATAAACCATGGATGAATCAAGATTAAGCTAAACATGAATTAAGTATCAAAGTCATGAATTAATAAACCATTACAAGAGTTTCATCTTCTCTAGGGAGGAAAACAGAAAATCTAGCCAAGAACAATCATAATAAAGCTCTGGAAATTATTCAAACAAAGAAACATGATGAGCAAGAATGAATAAAACCGTAAAAGATGAATTGTTCTAGCCGAAAGCTTCACTTTAATCTTCAATTTAAGCTCCAATGCTCCAAGTTTATACCCCAAAGCCCTCTGGACGTTTTATGGATGGTTTCTGGTGTTTTGGTGGTGAAAAAGTCGACTGGAAGTGATAAATCCCGAAAGAATGCAAAAACAATTTATAATGGTGCCTCGCAGCTACCGTCGCGCCGCGATCTCTCGATAAGTCCCACTTTTTACGCACGATTCAAAATTCAAACTCGGATAAGGCTGATCATATGCATCGCGACGTGATGGTAACCCTAGATCGCGACGTGATCTTGACTTTTGACTAGAATTTTGATTTTTTCGATTTTTTCATCTTTATCTCGTTTTTACCATCATCTTATCTTGCAACTTCGGATTTTTGACCTGAAATCAAAATATTAACAGATAAGAATCACTTTTTAATATATTTTTTATGATTTTTATTTAAAATAATCGAATGTCGCATAAAAATATATATATAAAAACCGCGATATCAAAAACTAAAATCATATTTTTTTCATAGTTCTAATGACTATGATTATTATTTTTATTTTAAAATTATTTTCAAAGTTTAAACACTTAGAAATGTAAAAATTCACTCTTAGAAATGTAAAATTCTAGATAATTTAGTTAATATATTTTAATGTATTTATGATTTATATTTTTAGTGTACTTTTTAATTAACGTATTAATCCATACTTTCTATTTATTGTACTTTTACTTTCGTATCTTTAATTAATGTACTATTTTTTCGTGGTTTTTAAAATATTTTTGTAAAATTATATATACAGCTGCTTTGAAAATTTATTAAATAGCTGGTTAAATACTGATGTGACGGCCTAATCCTTTGTAAAATTTTGTAAAATGAATTATGAATGCCCTTGATCGTTGGATGTATGGAATTATTATTTTAGGATGGCCTACCACATATGAAGATATGAATGGCTCAGATGTTCTTTGTCACGACCTTCAATTTTCTACGCTGGTCCCTCTCCTTTCATTCCTCCTCCGTCTCTACTTCCCTTTCCAACTTTCTAAGATGATCTGGTTATCTAAATTGCTAAATAAATTAATACAATACTTGAATATTTTCATTTATAACTAATTTTAAAACCAATAAATTAAATTGTTGCATGTCTCAACTTACTATTTCTATAATTCTATGGATGGTTTCTGAATTCTGATCTCCTTCTTGACTTGACTTTAAGTCAAACATGATGTGATGCATAGATCAGCAAGTGTTAGGTATATTGTTCGGGAACACAGCGTTAGAAACATCACGATCGACTAACACTTAGCGAGCGAGGATTCTAATAATAACGGGCAACCGTCCTTTACCAAAGACATTGAAGAACAAGTAGATCTAGCTAGTGGAGATATATAGACAATATTGCTAGCTATTTGTGCTCTTTGGTTTTAAATAAATTAAAAATGATACAATGGGTCCTGGGATGAGGCTAAATTGATACAGGATATGAAGAATCCATACCTACCAGGTAAGCTATAATCATTGACCAGAATATTAGAACCATCAGTCATCTCCACTTTCTTAGACTCCAATTACAGGCTGCTACAATTAATTGACTATATTATTTAATTTTAGTGTGGAAATATTGAACACAAAATTGGACAAAACCAAAATCTATATTATTTTAATCTTTTACAGGATAGGAATTGAAACACCTACTCCTCAATCTTTCTTGATCTCCTTCTCAATTTGTTCTGCGTTCAATCTCAAGGTGGCTAGCAGATGGCTTTCCTAGTTGTATTGTTTCTGTTATTATTCACTGAGAAAGGATACTCACAGTCAAACGTTGATCATGATGACAATAGTAATAACACGCTCATCGCAAAGTTTTGTGGTCGTAACGCCGTGATAGATCAGACGAACTTTGTCGAGAATCGAATCTCTACACTAAATGACCTGAGAACTCAATTGTCGAGTGAAGGGTTGCTTTATGCAAGAGCGCAGGTTTTGAGTGCAGGGGACTCGGTCTTTGCAGCAGCCCAGTGCCGGAACTACCTGTCAGTAGATCAGTGTGTGGCTTGCTTTGATGCTGGCGTTTCTAACATTACCACCTGCAATTCTGGAAATGGTGCTTACATTTGTTATGATAACTGCTTTATCAGGTAACTTTTTCTTCTTCTATTTACCTTTATATATATATATATATATATATATATATATATATATATATATATATATATATATATATATATATATATATATATTATTCACTTCTATCTAAACATCAGCTTTGCTAGCTCTCCTTGATTTTGCCTATCTTTTTAGACTTATTTTTTACTCTTTTAAATGCAATATCATGCTTTCAGTTTCATCCAGCACTTGCAGCTAGCAGAGAAAGATTTATGAGTTGTATTGTTTACTTCTAAAAAATCTATATATAAGTTGAAAAAAAAGGCAATATAAAAAAGGCAGTAACTTTAGTAGAACAAAATTAACCTAAATGAGAGAGCAGTGGCCAAATTTTCATACTAAATTTGAGCTTTTCAAACATCCTTTATAAAACATACAATAGTATTGCCAAAGATGCACTGTAGAAGCATACAATAGTCACATTTTCACTAACATAAGTTTTACCAAGTCAAGGTACCTCCATACCTAGAGATGTTTGTTGGATATCAAGAGCATATAACTCACACTCTCATACACTCACAAAGAAAGAAAAAACAGAAGAAAAGAAGAGCTGAAGTCGAGAGAAAAAATCCACCAGAAACTACATTTTGATTATCTCTTACTCAAGAAAACATGCATCCTAAACTATTTATAGACTTAACAAATAAACTCCTACTCCACTACTACTTGTATGCCACGTACTACAAGAGAAACAAAATTAAACAAAATAAACATGCAAATCAATTTTACCCACGTACTCCCTCTATCTCCATAATAATCTCCCACATACCAGGAAACCCACTTGCACTTCCTTCTCCTTTGCCATGTATTTCGGTCAACCTACTATGACCCTATTAATTCTTTTATTCAACCACTAGCATGAAGTATACCCAAATATGTGACCCATTAACCCATGACCCACAAGCTGATCTGATCCATAGACTTAACCCATCAAGATTATCCAACATTCACCCCCATAATCTTGATGATCTTGACTTTTCTTCATCACTTCTAAGTCACAACCTTGCAAAAGAAATCACAATGTTTGAAGACTATCACTGTTTCATACGTACAAAAACAACCTTGCTACTTACTTTCTAACTACCTTCTTTTCAAACTCTCAAAACTTTGGTCTTACTTTCATTCATTGACAACCCACCGGTCTCGGTTGTCTCTTTCGGTCTCGGACTAACCTTACTCGGTCTAGATGCCGCCCAGACTTTTGCGGCTCCTCGGTTTTCTTACTTTCTTTCTTACCTTCGAGCCACCGGTCTACTTCTCGCCGGGACTTCGGTTTGGTTTTTTTTCCTCCGGCCCTCCTCTATCGGCATCCGACATCGTGCCTTCTCCTTTTTTTTTTTTTTCTCACGCAGTATCTTCACCACACAGGTTGCTTCTCTCGATCACACAGATCACTCTCTTCTTGGTTTCACACAAAAAACTTGCAGATCTCTATCGTCTTCTTCACATGAACTCGGCTCACACAGATCTCGTCCTTGATCACACAGATCTTCTTCCTTTTTTTTGTCTTCTCCCGGCTCACACAGAACCGTGTTCGGCTCTCACGAAGCAACTACGGTTCACATAGTACCTCTCCCAACGATCTCGAGCCTATGGCTCTGATACCAATTGTTGGATATCAAGGAGCATATAACTCACACTCTCATACACTCACAAAGAAAGAAAAAACAGAAGAAAAGAAGAGCTGAAGTCGAGAGAAAAAATCCACCAGAAACTACATTTTGATTATCTCTTACTCAAGAAAACATGCATCCTAAACTATTTATAGACTTAACAAATAAACTCCTACTCCACTACTACTTGTATGCCACGTACTACAAGAGAAACAAAATTAAACAAAATAAACATGCAAATCAATTTTACCCACGTACTCCCTCTATCTCCATAATAATCTCCCACATACCAGGAAACCCACTTGCACTTCCTTCTCCTTTGCCATGTATTTCGGTCAACCTACTATGACCCTATTAATTCTTTTATTCAACCACTAGCATGAAGTATACCCAAATATGTGACCCATTAACCCATGACCCACAAGCTGATCTGATCCATAGACTTAACCCATCAAGATTATCCAACAATGTTGACAACCAAAACCAAAAACAGGGGTTACTACTATATCAACCCATAACAAAACACAATGGAAATGTCCAAACAAGCAAATAAGCTTCTCCAATAAGTTTATCCATGCGCGCCAGGTCGATCAACAAAATACCTACCAAGTATCTGCAGCCACAATCATGAATTGAAAAAATTAGATTGAAAAGATAATTAAGTACTGAAGTAATTCTAACAACCAATAACTATCATCAGGAAAGTATATAAACCATATCTAAATCCAAACTTCCCATGTACTATGTGGATTAGATCGTACTCTAAAGGAGTAATTGGTATATCTAGTTCTCAATAATGTGTTATAATTTTATGTCCCAACCCAAAACTCGTAGTATCAAGTTCATCTACCCAAGTGACTATTTATACAAATTTTCAGGCATCCTAGCGCGCTAGTATTACATCACTCATGCATTAATCCATAATTAACCGATAAACAAATAATTAAAGCATCCATGCGTAATGCTTTAATGAATTTTCTCACTCATCTATGTTGGAATTGAAAGCTTGGTGGGCGAAGTATAAACAGATCCTGTGCTCTTTGTTCCTAGGTATGAAGACTTTAAGGACTTCTATACCAACCCATATGTCACGGAGGACGGGAATGGGACTCCACTTTCGCAATGTGGCGACAAATTAGCATCTCAGCCAACAAATTTCACTGAAGTTGTAGGCGGGTTGTTATCAGATGTTACAGATGCTACTCCTAAAACATCTGATTTGTATGTAGCATCCATAAGGCAAGTTTCAAGTGAAAATGCAACAGTGTACATGATTGCACAGTGTATTGGAAATGTAAGCAAGACCATCTGCCAAAGCTGCATGAATGCGGCATATGGCGAATTAAATAAGTGCCTTCCGAGTACTGAAGGAAGGTATTTCGACATGGGCTGTTTTGCAAGGTATTCAGATACTCCATTTTTTAATGATAACCAGACAATAGATATCACAAATGTCCTAAAAGGTGAGGCCACTTCTTTTTTTTAGACTATTGAAATCTTTGATTGTTTACCAAATTCATGTAATGATCGAACGAAATTTGATAACTAATGAATTTAGAACTTTCATATATATGATTAAATGACAGGGCATTCAAGTAAGGTACCTGTTATTGCTGGAGCTGTTGGTGGTTCAATTCTGTTTGTCCTTATTCTTGTTATATGCTTATGGTATCGACTACGAAAGAAGTCTGGAAAAGGTGATTGTCCTTATTCTTGTTTCCAAAATTTATTTTTTATGCAATGTTATTATTAACTTTGTACGATACGAGTAATACTTAATATAGTAATCTATATTATATGTGGAACATGTATGTTTGCTTAGACACAATGGAATTTGAGGGGGCAGTAAATTACGATTATAAAGATCTGCAGTTGGCAACCAATAATTTCAGTGAAGAAAATATCATTGGGAAAGGAGGCTTTGGAGAAGTGTACAAGGTACTGAAGTTGAACACTTAATATTGCAAATGCTGATTGTTATAGATTGATCAGTCTTAAAAATTTAAAAGAAACAGGAAGTTATATCTAGTTTTCCAAGAAGAGAATAATTTTTACGGATTAATTCAATTGTTATCGATCGATCAGTCTTACATATTTGTGTTTCCGTCTCTACACATTGCTTGTAATTCATCATAATATTCCCAAATTTAGAATTTTCACTTACTACTTTTATATTACCATATCAAATTATAGTTGGATTTTACAAGTCAATATATTTCATTTTCTCTGCTGCAAACAGAGGAGAAATTAAAGTTAGCTTATTATTCATATATTCAAGTAATCACTGAAAAACTTAACTGAATTATTGACTAATTAATAGCTTCTTGATGTTTAATAGGCAATCCTTGATGACAACAATGTGGTGGCAGTGAAGAAACTTCATGTAGACCATTCTAGAGCAAATGAAGAATTTGAGAATGAAGTTAAGCTTATAAGTAACGTTCATCATCGAAATCTTCTACGTCTCCTTGGATGGTCTAGTGAAGGATCTTATCTACTTCTAGTCCTGGAATATATGCCAAATGGAAGTCTTGACAACTTCTTGTGGGGTAAGTTGGAGTGGCCAAACTACTATACTAATTATTGGTCAGATGAAATATAATCTTGAAACAGTGGGTAATCTAATAAATATGTGCATAATGAAGGTGCAAAAAGGGGGACTCTTGATTGGAATCAGCGCTACGAAATAATATTTGGGATAGCTAGGGGTCTTTCTCATTTACACAATGAATTCCATGTCAAAATCGTTCATAGAGATATCAAATCAAGCAACATCCTCCTTAGTGATGATTTTAAACCCAAAATAGCCGATTTTGGGTTGGCCAGGTTTCAACCCGAGGATCAAACTCATGTTAGCACCAAGTTTGCTGGGACATTGTAAGTTTTGATTACTATATGATTTAACTGTTTTGTTCAAAAATTTTCTAATTTTACAATGCAATACTATATAAGGGGATACACAGCACCAGAATATGCTCTTCATGGTGTTCTATCGGATAAAGTTGACACTTACAGCTTTGGAATCGTCATTCTTGAAATCATTAGTGGCCGACGGAGTACTGAAGTTAATGCTGATAGACCATCCACTGATTACCTCCTGGAGCATGTAAGATGATACTTTAATTAATACTCTCTCCTAGTTTTGTTTGTCTTTTAAAAGATTTGCAACATCAATTAAGGACCGGAAGAACTGCATAGGATGCATACATCAGACGAGAGAAAAAAATAACGTATTTTAAGAATTATGATTCCCTACTTGTAAGATAGCTTCAATGGTGTTGTACCCAAATGATCAAAATACGATCACATACACACAAGAAGGCGAAACTAAGTTGGCAAAAACTTGTATCCATAAGGGAAAGTATGGAACTTGTCCACCAAAAAACACACATGGATCCATAAGAAGAGGTAGATGTTGGTTAGCTCATGTAAGAATATGCTATGATCGAACAACTCACGTCTAGGAAAAATAGAAGAAAAAAATTTCTTTACTATGTAACACTAACACATGAAGTTTGGTTGTGTTTTTTACGTACCTTATCTGTTCTGTTGTTTTTTCTGAACTCTAAATGGTTTTGTTATGATTCGGTGAGCAGGCATGGAAGTTATATGAGAACAAAATACATATAAACGTCGTTGATGAAACATTGAAGTTGAACCAATACGAGCAAGAACAAGTGATGAAGATCACTGAGATTGCTCTATTGTGCACCCAATCAGCTTCAAATAGACCTACCATGTCTGAAGTGGTTTTGATGCTACAAGAAGGCCAGTCATTGGGGAATAGACAACTGACGAGACCTACTTTTGTTAACCGTCCAGATAGAAGGATTCATGTTGGCTCTTCAAAGAGTTCTATTGGTGCTGGTCATAGTCATAAAAAACCTAATGACTTTAAGGCAACTCATCAACCACACAGTGAAAAGGCAGAAGGCAAAGTTGGCTTGATTGAGAAGGGAACGAAGATTGCATAGATCGTTTAGTTTAAGCATGTTCAATATGGTTTCAGTTGATGATGTAAATGTATTCATGCAGTATAAAAAGGAAAATAACCTAAGTAAGGCGGTGTATCAATGAAATAAGAATCACACTTAATTACCATTTCCTTGCCTTCTCTAGAGGAAACCATGGATTTACAACTATAAGCTTTAACAATTGTTCTATTGAGCACATCCAATTTGTAATTCTATAAAAATTAGTGTATATTCTTTAGTTCACAATAAATTAAGGAAAAACTAAACATTCTTTCTATTGCATTGTAAACAGAATGCATTAAAAGTTTCCATTGATCTTTCGTCCGCTGAGACCGTCATCACTATTACGGATGTATCTAAGGCAACTACATAAAGTCTATATTTAACATGATTGTTTAGTTAATAGTGGTGTAAATGCTTTCCTGTAATTGCTCCTTGATTCCCTTTATTTCTATGTATGTATTATGGTTATATAAACCATTGTAAAGGTACTGTGATATATATCAAAAGAATACATTATTCCTCAATACCATTATATGGTATCAGAGCAGTGAAAGGCTCCCCTGAGCAAACCTCGATCTTCAAACACATACACAGATACCATCGCTATCCTCTGCCCTCTCAAATCGACTCAAGTCCTACGGTACAGACACCATCGCTACCTCTGCCCTTCTCAATTCGACCAAAATCAAAACACTACCCTCTGTTCTTCTGCTAAATCGCTGCCCTACAATCACCACCATGGTTCCATTTGTCCAATTAACTGCCGCCACTCACTTCCCGATCAAGCTTACTGCAGTCAATTTCCCTGTATGGCGTAAACAGGTTGAATCCACCCTTATCGGGTTGGAACTCGACTCTTTCATTGATGGCAGCCGTGAACCGCCCAAGAAACAAATCGAAGACAAGGATGGAAAGAAAGCAAACCCGGATTACTTACCTTGGTATCGACAGGATCATATTCTAATCAGTGCCATTCTCGGAAGCTGTTCTGACTCGATTCAGCCCCTCATCTCGTCTGCTACCACTGCCCGAGAAGCCTGGGTACGACTAAACTCCAGCTACGCAAGTGCATCTAGGTCACGTGTTATTTCTCTGAAATCAAAACTTGTGAAGAATCCCAAAGGAAATCGATCAATCACTGAATATCTTCAAGATATGCGATCCATAGCTGATGACCTAGCTCTTGCTCAAAACCCAATTTCAGAAGAAGATCTCATGGTGCACATCCTCTCTCAATTAGGAGATGAATACAGTAATATAGTTGCAGCCATCAAGGTACGTGAAACTGCCCTCTCATATCCTGAGTTATTTGATAAGTTGCTTGATTTTGAAAGGGGACTCACTGATGCCACTCAAGTATTGACTCCTACTCTACTTACTGCCAATTATACTGCTCGACAACCAAGCAGACAGCCTATCCATGGTTTCTCTCAAAGAAACCAAAAATTCTCTCAAAATGCTTCACAGAGGGGAAACAACCGTTCCCAGTGGGTCAATAACCAAACCGGCAGTTACCGTCAAAACTCGAACCGCAGTACTACCACCTACTGTCAGTACTGTAATATTCCAGGACACCCTACAAAGGAGTGTCGCAAGCTATCCAGATTTCTTCGTGAGAATAACATCTCAATTGCTACCCCTCCAGGCCCGAATCCCGTCGCAAATGTCACCACAGCTAGTGCTCCTTCTATGCAACCTAACTGGTTATTTGATACAGGTGCTTCAAATCATGTCACATTTGATCCTTCTACTCTTCAAAATGTTTCTGAATATGGAGGCCCGGATGAAATAATGCTCGGAAATGGTACAAACTTACCAATCTCTCACGTTGGTTCCACACACATAATCACATCATCCAAACATTTATCTTTACCTGACATATTGTGTGTTCCACATTTGAAACGAAATCTTATCTCTGTTGCTAAACTGTGCAAGACTAACAATGTTTCGGTTGAATTTTTTCCCTCTTATTTTCTTGTGAAGGATCTTCGCACGGGGGCGCATCTAATGCGGGGGGAGAACACTGATGATGTTTATCATGCCACCATCTCATCCTTACAACAACTAAACTTCACAACCACTAGCAAGTCTCTCGAATGGCACCATAAATTAGGTCACCCATCAATTAAAGTCTTCAAGACTATTGTCTCTAGCTTAGGTCTTAATACTCAACTTATGTCAAATGTTCATTGTCCCTCTTGTGCGGTTAATAAAAGTCACAAATTACCTTTTGGTCAAAACTCTTTTGTTGCTACAAAACCGTTACAATTAATCTACTCTGATGTATGGGCCCTGTTAAAGCATCTATTGATCATTTCACCTACTATGTAATATTTGTTGATTTCTATTCCAAATATGTTTGGCTATATCCAATGCGCCACAAATCTGATGTTGCCAAGCTATTTCCACAATTTAAAAGCCTTGTTGAGAAATTCTTTAACCACCCGATCATGTCCCTCTTTACGGACAATGGGGGAGAATACCTTGGGTTACTACCTTATCTACAATCCAATGGTATCTCTCATTATACAACTCCACCTCATACTCCCGAACAAAATGGTGTAGCCGAACGCCGTCATAGACATGTGGTTAAAACTGGTCTATCCCTCCTCCATTATGCCAAACTTCCAATGCAATATTGGTCACATGCTTTTCAAACGGCAGTCTATCTCATAAATCGTCTACCCACAACCATTCTAGCAAACAAAAGTCCTTTTCAAATGCTCTTCCATCAGCCACCAACCTACTCTAAACTCAAACCTTTTGGGTGTCTTTGTTATCCTTGGCTAAAACCATACACTAAATCTAAACTTCAACCCCGCTCCTCTCCATGCATCTTTCTCGGCTACTCAACATCCAAATCAGCATATAAATGCTTCGACCCTTCTACCCATCGTCTATATCACTCTCGTCATGTTCAATTCATAGAGGACAATTTTCCGTTTCACCATTATCCACATTCATCTACTTTACCTGTAGCAGATGCCTTCAAACCTATACCTACACCTGTCTCTCCTACTCCTCCATCTCCAACACCTCCCATAACTACTCAACTACCAACGGTTCCGCTAACTCAACCACCCACCCATCCTGCTACTCCCACAACTAGCAATGATCACAACTCTCCTGTCTTACCCGACTCTCCTACCCCTCCCGCCTCTCCAATCCCACCTCCTCTCCAAACCTACTCACGTCGGGCAAGACACCCGTTACCCGACACTCAACAACCCTCATCTAGCCCACTTCAGACCTCTTCACTTCCTATATCATCTACCACATCCACTCCCTCTACGAGTACTTCTACATCTCCTCCATCACCTTCCTCTCTACCTAAACGACCTCACAAACTGAACTCCAAATACTTTAACTCACACTTTGTGAACACCACCACTCTTCACCCTATACCCGCTACTCTTGAACCCCATACTCATCATCAAGCCATGAAAGATCCCAAATGGCGTGCTGCAATGGATCAAGAATTTAATGCCTTAATGCGAAACGGCACGTGGGAACTTGTACCTCACACCTCTCAAAAACCCATTGGCTGTAAATGGGTCTTTCGTATCAAAAGAAACCCTGATGGTACCATTGCCAAATATAAAGCTCGCCTAGTAGCAAAAGGCTTTCTTCAACAGTTTGGAAAAGATTATTTTGAAACCTTTAGTCCAGTTACCAAACCAGTCACTATTCGTATGATTATCTCCATTGCTCTTTCTCAAAATTGGCCCCTCCGTCAGTTGGATGTCAACAATGCCTTCCTGCATGGCACACTACGTGAGGAAGTCTTCATGTCTCAACCCCCTGGCTTCGCTCACTCTCAATTCCCAAACCACATCTGTAAACTTCGCAAATCTCTCTATGGCCTCAAACAAGCTCCTCGCGCCTGGTACATGGAGCTTACACAATTTCTACTTCACTTCGGTTTCCGCAAGTCGATGGCTGATGCCTCCCTTTTCATCTATAATCGTGACAACGTCACATGCTACTTCATGGTCTATGTGGATGATATTGTCCTCACTGGCAATAATTCCGTCTTTCTTACTCATTTCACTAATACCCTTGCCACTCGTTTCTCAATCAAAGACCTTGGCCCACTTCAT
This sequence comes from Pulicaria dysenterica, assembly GCA_947179395.2. Taxonomy (NCBI): domain Eukaryota; kingdom Viridiplantae; phylum Streptophyta; class Magnoliopsida; order Asterales; family Asteraceae; genus Pulicaria; species Pulicaria dysenterica. Next base: position 51,334,613 of record OX359295.1, read on the forward strand.
CATTTCCTTGGCATTGAAGTCATTCCTACCTCCACTGGCCTATTCCTCTCCCAACATCGCCACATACAAGATCTCTTGTCCCAATACCGAATGGATGGTGCCAAAGAAGTGGCTACTCCTTTAAACTCATCAGTAGTTCTAACTCCCATGGATGGCTCCCCGATCGTTGATCCAACACCCTACCGAAAACTTGTGGGTTCCTTACAATATCTTGCATTTACTAGACCCGATGTATCCTTTGCCGTGAATCGGCTCTCTCAATTTATGCACTCTCCAACTCAGAGTCATTGGCAAGCATTAAAAAGAGTTCTTCGTTATCTAAAAGGCACAATTCATCATGGCTTATTTCTTCGAAGAGGATCCTCTCTAGACCTCACGGCCTTCTCGGACTCAGATTGGGGCGGTGTGTCCAACGGAGGCAGGTCTACGACCGCATACATTTTATATCTTGGGTCCAACATCATCTCATGGAGATCAGCCCGCCAAAAATCAGTCTCTAGATCCTCAACCGAAGCAGAATATAAGGCATTAGCTAATGCAGCAGCTGAAGTCACTTGGGTACAACATCTATTACGGGATCTTGGACTGGCATCATCTAAGCCACCCACCTTATTTTGTGATAACACGGGTGCTACATATCTATGTGCCAACCCTATCTATCATTCCCGGATGAAGCATGTTGCTCTTGACTACCACTTTGTACGGGAACGAGTCCAAGACGGCTCCTTGCGTGTTCTCCATATCAACTCAGCCGATCAACTAGCTGATGTCCTCACCAAGCCACTGGGTCGTGCACCATTTCTTTCTCTCCGATCCAAGATTGGAGTCTCCGATGGATCCTCCATCTTGCGGGGGCGTATTACGGATGTATCTAAGGCAACTACATAAAGTCTATATTTAACATGATTGTTTAGTTAATAGTGGTGTAAATGCTTTCCTGTAATTGCTCCTTGATTCCCTTTATTTCTATGTATGTATTATGGTTATATAAACCATTGTAAAGGTACTGTGATATATATCAAAAGAATACATTATTCCTCAATACCATTATAATCACCATCTGCAGTAACTATCTCTTTTAAACTCCCCGTTACTGAGTCTCACATCGAACGAAAAGTGACTTTGTAATATGCTTACTAAGAGTCATGGAATGATGGAAACACTAATTTATTTGTAATATGCTTAATAATGAGTCATGGACACTCCATATATAGCCAATTGGTTTTGATTTGGAACCCCACAAACTTACACCCATAACATCATTGTGCATGAGCCTTATGTTAATTTCAGAACCTGCATATTGCCAGCACAGTAAATTATCTAAGCATGCCAGTAAAATGTTATTGCTCAACAATTAGAAAATAAACTAGAAATCGAACACTGGATTCACCATAACTGGAAAAGAAGAACCATCAAAATGAAAACCCAGAGACTTGAATAAGAGACCCAAAAACAGAGAATGTGAAACAACTTTTAAAATACATCAAAAAATGAGTTGGCTCTGAATTTCATGTGTATATTAAAAAAATAGGACCAAATACTAAAAATTCAATTTTAAATCAACATATAAGACGGACAAATATTATAAGGTAGCATGTCTATTTCACAACAATATAGTATTTATTTATTTAACAAATTATCTTTGTATACAATTTATTATGAATCAGAATAATTATATATATATACAAGGAAAAATATTATGTCCACACACTAAGCAGTTTCTGTAAAATTATTCAGTCGTTCAGTAACCGCTGTTGACCGGTAGACAATGACATTTAAAATGAAAATTTGAACTTAATTTCCTCTGAATAAGTCTTTGGTCATGTCCCACAAATTCCCAGAATTTTTTTTTCTTCTTGGTACCTGAACTTTAAATATTGAAGGGGAAACCAGAACAATAAAGAGCCAGAAACAATAGCAAAACAAAACAAACGATGAACATGAAACCATCGCAAAAAAGTCGGTTCTCATGGCGGCTAGCGGGTCTGATGGTGGCGGTAGTGGTGTTGATATCCATGGCAGAGCCAGTAACATCACAGTCCAATGATAGAAATAGCACTCTGATGAGATATTATTGTAGTTTATATCAAGGTATGAACTCAAAGTATTTCTTGAGTAACCTTAACAGCACCCTTTCTAGCCTCCGTCGACAGTTATTAGTCAATGGTTCACGCTATGCCTTGGCACGCACTTTGATCAATGGCGAGTCTGTTTGGGGCCTTGCTTCTTGTCGTGAATATGTCTCGAATGCCAACTGCGTTGCTTGTTTCGACTATGCTGTTAATCAACTTAAAGTATGTGGGCTTGGCAATGGAGCTCATGCTTTTTACAATGACTGTGATGTCAGGTGATAATAAATTTCAAAACTCCTGGCAATAGATATATATTGCACTTTTTTGTTCAAAACATTAAAAAGATTACTACCTATCTGAAAGTCAATGTCAGAAAATTATCTGTTTCAAAGATTCATAGAATGAAAAAGTATATGTATCTAAATTAATCTTATAATTCCTTCCAAAATCTGGATAAAACTGAATCCTTTAGTCTATTACTTATTGCAGTTGAAACTTTAATATCATCAATTGTGCATATACTAATTGGAGTTGTTTTGATGTAGATACGAGAATAATAACTTCTATGCTGATGCTAATATTCGGGCTGGTGTGGTAATATGTGGAAACACAGCAGCACCACAGCCTACAGACTTTAAGAAAGCCGTAACAGGGTTGATATCGGACCTTCGAACTGCAGCCCCACAAACATCAAATTTCTATGCGGCTTCTACAAGACGAATAGCTGATGGTAACAATAGCGTGTATGCTTTTGCCCAATGTAATCTGAACTTAAGCCAGAGCGTTTGTAAAGAATGCTTGAACTCGAGATATACTTCTCTAGATGCTTGTCTTCCTGCAACTAATGGGCGCGCTATAGATAATGGATGTTTTTTGCGGTATTCCAGGACTCCGTTTTTCGGACAAAACCAGACAACTGATATCATACCTTTCCTTGGAGATGGTGAGGCCTCTAGTCTTCTAGAAAATGATTTTTCCAAGTCATTGTTTGTTTACAAATAGGATATTTTGATCGCATAATACAGGAGATTCAAGCAAGAAGAGATCCATAATTGGCGGAGTTGTTGGGGGTGTATGCTTTCTGTTGCTAGTGCTTGCGTTTTTCTTATGGCGGATCCGGTCAAGAAAAGCAAGTAGTCGACTACGAGGAGGTAAATTCAAGATGTCCTAGATTGCAACAATTACATCTTATTGACTCGTTTTTATGTTAATTTCCTGTTTTCAAACAACTAGATAAATCAACTGGATCAACCGAGTTGCTTCAAGGTCCTGCAAGATACAGGTACAATGATTTGAAAGTAGCCACAAATGATTTCAGTGATGAGTGCAAACTTGGAGGAGGGGTGTTTGGTGAAGTATATAAGGTAAACTAATGTTAAATTCATATGTATAAGTAATACAGTTTCGTTGTTTGAAGAGATTAAACTTTATATACTAATTTGAAGAGTAATATTTTGCAATTGATGCATTGAAGATGGTTGACAGTATACTCATTATCTTCGGTTTGCTGTTTGTGTATGGTGATATAATGCAGGGCAATCTCAAGAATGGTGAAATAGTTGCAATTAAGAAAACAGTTATGGGCACTACTGGAGGAAAGCTACACATTGATGATGAACTTAAGCTCATATGTAACGTTCATCATCGCCATTTGGTACGCCTTCTTGGATACTGTAGCAGAGGGCCACTTCTATATCTTGTTCACGAGTATATGGAAAATGGTAGCCTCGATCGATACCTCTATGGTGAGTTGATATGGGTCATTTAACTTACAAATCATTCAACTTTTAAAGTGTTACAATCTCCATTTTGCATCTGGTAAACTTACCTTTATACCACAGGTGATAAATCAATGAATCTGAATTGGAGACAGAGGTTTGAAATAATCTATGGGACAGCACGGGGTCTTGCATATCTACACGAACAGTACCACGTTACCATCATTCATCGAGATATAAAAACAAGCAACATTCTACTTGACAACGAATTTCAGCCCAAAATTGCAGATTTTGGGCTGATACGACTATTGCCAGAAGATAAAACTCATCTCAGTACCAAATTGGCAGGATCCTTGTATGTTTAGATTATTAAATATAAACACATTACTAATTCTCTTGTTCTTACAAATTAGGGGTAAAAAGGTTAATATATAACTTGTTAATTTTACCAGGGATGGTGCTTATGTAGCACCAGAATATGCAATTCATGGGCAGTTATCAGAGAAAGTGGATACATACAGCTTTGGTATTGTGGTCCTTGAAATCATTAGTGGGAAGAGGAGTCACAATGTCAACTACGATGGATCAGCCAACGAAAGCCTCCTTGATCATGTAAGCATCTCAAATATACGCGGGTTGATCAATTCGTCTAAACCCGTTCATTTTGTTTGTGGTTTTAACTTAGGTGGTCAATTCCATGATCTATTGATTTGCATATGCTATCAGATATTGAACTCGGTTAAGATCTCATAAACTTTTCTTCTGTTATTGTGTTTGATAGGCATGGAATCTGTATGATAGCGACAAACATTTGAATCTAGTGGATGACAGAATACACCCTAGTGAATATACAGCAGAAGATGCAAAGAAGATCATAGAGATAGCACTATTATGCACTCAGTCACCTGTTTCTGCAAGGCCTGCAATGTCTGAAGTGGTTACGCTTTTAAGCGACAAATCACTAGATGAAATGCCACCAGTAAGGTCTACGTTTTATGAAGATGATGTAAAGATTCAAGTTGATAACTCGACATCAGCGTCCTCAGAGGCCACTGCCTCCACTGTTCAACTTTCTGGCCGTTGAAACTTGAAACTTTTTCATATCACATTACTTGCTTTAAATTGCATAATAATGTATAATAAGATCATGACCTGTATGTGCCTCTGTACTCGCCTTTGAGTTCCTCCCCTGTTTTTCCCTATTATAGTTCTTAACGGATGTGTAGCCTATATGGTCCGAGAAAGAAATTAAATGCATATGCATTTTAATACCTGTTTGTTTCTTTAAGATTCTTTAACATATATAACAATCTTTTCCAACAAATATTTTCATTGATATATATATCCCAACTAACTATTATAGTATTATGTAGTTGATTACAGTAGAAGAACATAGATAATTGTCCACTTAGTTAATCCATAAGATCCTACATCGGTGTGTGCGTGTCCTTTCTAGGAACAAGTCTACAAGCTAGTTCCCACTAGTTAGAGCGGGAGAGTGGTCGTCCCGTTCATCCGGATGGAGGTGAGAGACCGTTGAGGCCGCCCACAATACGGCCTCCTTTAGCTTTTGAAAACAAAATATCATGATTCAGTTTAACTTGGATAATTTAAGGATCGTGTATAAAGTTTTTTCAAAATGTGTGATTTCGGCCCCTCCTGTCATGGGTATCACGAAATCAGATTTAAGATAATATGAGAACAATGACCTGGATTTCAAACAAAATCCTAGATTCCAAAACACATAATACCTTGCTTTGTTTGTGTTATTCTGAGATGTGGTAGATGACGGTGCAAAGGAAAAACAAGATGTACACTTTATACTGAATGCGGCCTTATATACTACCCTGTAATTTGAATGCGGCCTTATATGGCCGCAGACTATTGATGCCGGCTATGTTACAATTTTTTGGGAGAAATGGACGGATCAAATTCTCATATACGTATTTATTTTTAGGCCGGGATGCAGCTCCTTGGATCCCATCAAGGGCACGACCCCAAGACCCCCACATTCATGAAATCAACTTAACTTATCATAGCATGCACTCTACACCTCCAGTCTCGAATTATAGCTAAGTCAAATTTTAGGTTGTCTCGTATTAATCCCGAGCATACTAAATGGCTTGATGGCACTAAAATCACCAACAACCCCTATGCCCATTGATACAAATGAAATTGTTATGATCTCACGTCGGTCGAAAGTAAATTAAGTCGACGGTTTATAAGTCTAAGTGTACTATTCCGCTACAAGCCGGTTTTAAGGGGTGAGTTTTACATTCAAGCTTATGGTGTGACGTGGGCCTAGGATGGGATGGGTCCATATCAACTGGTATTAAAGTCATCTCCATCTTGCAAGGTTTCAACACTCGGAGTGGTGGCCTATGGTAGGGGTGAGCCGTATTGACCGAAATTCTCGAACATAACCGGCACCAGTTATAATTAATGATTCGGTATTCGGTACCAGTTTTGTAGGAGTAAGCATGTTGACTTGAAATTTCCCGAACCAAACATGTACCACTTATAAGTTTTCGGTTCGGTATTCGGTTCTAAGAAAACCACAATTTCGGTTTTGGTACTTTCCCTAGCCCAAGGAGTGGTTGCTTAGACCCGAGAAACAGTGCTATCAACCGTGACCAAGGATGACTCGGAGTGGTGGCTTGGACTCGAAAAGAGGGATATGTTCATATCAATTAGTTAAGAATCATTTCCATCTTACAAAGTTTCAGCACTCGGAGTTTTGACTTGAGAAAGAGGGGTGTCAAGTGTGATTAACATAGTCGTGACCAACGATGACTCGGAGTTGCTTGAACCAAGAGGGGTGCCAACCGTGAAGTCGTGACCAATGAGGACGTTGGTCCTTTCTCATCATAAAAACCCGTCAAACGATAAATCACCAGCCTTTTTTATTTTTACTCTCCTTATTTGACTTTGAGGTTTTGCGACATCATTGTTGTTGCCAAACATAATAAACATTTTTTTGATTGCTTTTATACAAAAATGGGATTTTTGCAATGAAAAACGCCGCTCTTCTTTTGGGAGAGGGTGGGTTTCTGTGACGACACTATTGTCACTAAAGGTTTTCGGACAATTTAATTATTTATTTTTTAATTTGAGTTAATGAAATGGCGACCGTTTCTAATTTAATTATTTATTTTTATCTAGGGTTACATCATCAATGGCTTTTATATAAGTTATAGTTACATATGTAATCCTTGTATTTCTAGATGTGCTAATATTGCAAACAAACTATTACAAAAATTACAACATCCACACAATGTATGTTCTAACAAGATTGGTGAATGCTCCTCATAACAAGAGATTTCATGTAAAAACTAAAGACGTCTTTCCAAGCATCCAAAGGCTTGTACTTCAGTGAATCTCTAATAGAAATAAGAAGAATTTATCAGGATGGGATTATTGGTTTTCAGATCCTAAGGCCATGCGGAACGCATGGCCCGAAAGGCTTTGGTAATGTTTGGGATGCATGTGGGTGGCTCGAGAACGCCACTACACCCTCCACTTCGGGTTAGATTTCGGTTCTCCCAACCCAAGCTACCCGTTCGTTTTTGTTTTTGTACATTTTTGTTGTGTAAGAGAGAGTAAGAGAAGGAAAATTATTTGAATTGTTTGAATTAGGCTATACTTGGATTTTGGATAAGAGAGAAAAGATGAAAAAATGATATAGCACTCATGTGACATTCGGATAAGAAACATTACAAGAAATTCTGGCAATTGTGACGATACCAATTGTGACGATACCGGGCTTTAGTGGCGGCATGTAGTTGGGCGAGCCACATGTCGCCACTAAAGCCCCGTGTCGTCACAATTCGTGTCGTCAGAATTGCTACTAAAAAAACGCGCGTTACTTTCCCCCCCCCCCCCCTAAATTTTCGACGTCATCACAGTTAGGGCTTGTCGTCACAATTGGCGTCGTCATAGTTGCATCTAAGTTAAAAATCCCAAATCGATCGACTATCTGCTACACACTGTCGAAAACCTTTTCCCCCAAAACCCAAGCTGCCGCTCCATCGTTGCTCTTCCCCACGCCGTACAATATATCGACCGATCTCCCCACGCCGCTGACGCCGCCAGACGCCGAATCCTGCTGTCGTACGCCGCCGCCGCTGTTGCACCCCTAAACCCTACATTGTACTCAATTGGTCATATTGGGTATGAATGAGTCATTTTAACTTGTGAATTTGTTTATATATGCCATATGAGTATGAATTGGTCATAGTGAGTAATTTTTACTTATAAATGAGCTTATGTGTAGCATATTGATATGAATGGGTTATATTTGGTATTAATGAGTCATTTTTACTTGTTATAAGTGTATATATGTTTATTTTGTAGCTGGACGCACTTCAAGCAATTTTCAATAACCCGAACTTTAGACAACAATTGCTTGCAATGGTTCAATCCGTTACAGCTCAAAATAATAGCGTCGAGAACGAGAACGAGAAGGACGAGAACGATAACAATGAAGAGTAGTTTGTATCTTTACTAATTAGTAGACGTGTTTGTACGTCTTAACAAGGTATTATAACTATTTGTACATATATTTGGATTTAGTATGTTATTAATGGTATTTAGTAGTTGTGGATTTATGAAAATTCCGATTTTTTTATTTTTTGGTTGAAATATTAAATATATAGGTTCAATATAAATAAAATAAAAAAATAGAAAATTAATTTTTAATAAGTATTAGTGACGATACCTTTAGTGACGACATTGGATAATAGTGACGATAGACAATTGTGACGACAACAATAGTGACACAAATAAGCAATTGCGGCGAGACGGTAGTGAGGACGCAATAGTGACGACGTATCGTCACAAAAGGCTTTAGTGACAGTATTTGGGGGTATTAGTGTGACGCGCGTCGTCACTAAAACCCTGTTTTCTTATAGTGAAAAAAATAGGTATTACTCATGATCTAAAAGACTTAATATTTTATTAAAGAGTTAATAGCAAAATTGGTCCTTAAACTATCTTAAAAATACAGGTTTTGTCCTTTAAAGATCGAAAGTACAAAAAACGTCCTTATTTTGGATAAGTTGGTGCATTTATGGTCCTTTTCTTAACTTCCGTTAATTCAAGTCCGTTAGCTGCTATGGAAGTTACTATTATGCCCTTCTTCTTCTTTTTTTATTAATTAAATATTTATTTAATATATTTATAACATATTTTAAACAAAATCTTTCACATTCTCATTTATTCCCCACCACCCACCACCAGAGAGCCTATCGCCGGCTGCCACCCACCACCGCCTCTGTCGTCGTCAACCACCACCCACCACCGCCTCTGACGCCGGAAACCACCACAACCGCCGCTCATCAGTTACATTTCACTGCTTCGTCGCATATCAGATCTCATTAGATTGTTTTAGGGTCTTTTTCATCGGAATAAATCAAACCCGCATTCAAAAATCGCAACCCACATCTCGTTTAGGGTCCAGAACATGAGTTGATTTCCAAATGAAGATGGAGCTTCATGAACCGCCGCCGCCGCCGCTACACACTATTGCCGGAGAGAAGAACAACAAGATGAGGCTACTAACCCATAACAGAAATTTTATGCGTAGATCTATTGAGATCTGATATGCGACGAACAACAAGATGAGGCTACACACTATTGCCAGAGAGAAGAACAACAATATGAGGCTACACACTATTGCCGGAGAGAAGAACAACAAGATCTAGGGTTTTCAGAAAATTTATGCGTAGATCTAGGGTTTTCAGAAAATTTGGGTGTAGATCTAGGGTTTGTATGTGTATGGTGGTTAGGGCAGAGAGGGCAGCGGCGGCCGAGGGGTGGTGGTAATGCGGCGGCAAAGAGGCGGTGTTAATGGCAGCGGCAGGTGGCGGTGGTACGTGTGTCAATCTTGTGTGTGATTGCAGGAAGAGAGAGAGAGAGAGGTGTCTCTTTGTGTGTGTAGGAAGAGAGAGAGAGAGAAGTGTGACAGAGAGAGAGAGAGAATGGTGGGTGGCGGCGGTGGCCTTCTCCGGCAAGAGGGTGGTTCGGTGGCCTTCAGTGTGGTGGTGCGCCGGAGAGAAAGAGAGAGAGAGTTAGTGTGTGCAGGGGTGGGTGTGTGTGTGTGCAGGTGTGTGTGCAGAGAGTGAGAGAGAGGTGTGTGTGAGTATCTTTAATTATTATTATTATTATTTTTTTGAATGGCATTAATTATTATTATTAAAGAATAAATAAGTAAGGACAAGGGTATTTTAATAACTTCCAAAGCACCAAACGGACTAAAACAAACGGAAGTTAAGAAAAGGACCGAAATTGCACCAACTTAGCCAAAATAAGGACTTTTTTGTACTTTCGATCTTTAAAGGACCAAACCTGCATTTTTAGGATAGTTTAAGGACCAATTTTGCAATGAACTCTTTATTAAATTCAAACTTTTGATTCGTTGTTCTTTCTTGTTGTATTTGGTCTGTTTTATCTTTTTATTGTATTTGGTTACTATTTCATCAGTAAATCCTACCTTTAAAATTGGGTTTAGTTCATAAAAGTATATCCAACTATACACCTTTTGCTATTGTATGTACTGTACTTTCAAACTTACCATTTGATGTATTGAAGTTACAAAAAATTACCACTTAATGTACTCTACCTGATATAGCAGATAATGTGATGACATGGTACAGGTTACACTGACGTGGATATGACGTGGTTGTGATGTGGCTGGTGACTAGTTTTTTCTTTTATAAAAATAAAGAAATAATAATAATTATAATAATAATAATAATAATAATAATAATAATAATAATAATAAAAAGGGTAAGATTTCATTCAATCTTCTTTTTTTTTGAACGCAGATTTCATTCAATCGAAGTGTTCATTTCATCAAACCAAATTACTAGATTCATCAAGATTCATCAATCGAAGTGTTCTACACCTCAACTCAACGATTTCTTCAAAGATTCAATGGTCTGCAATCTATTTGGCCATTGATGGGTTTCATCTGCAATCGTTGGTACTTCAGTTGGGTTCTCGAATAGCTTCATCTGGGACATACGAGTTAGGGTTTCCATACGAGATTTGTATCAAGATTGAAGAGTTCATTGGATCTGCCATTATTTACATTCGGTTTCAAGATATGTTCTTTCTTGATCTGTTCCACAAGTAAGTTTAGGGTTCTTATTCGATGCTCAAGATCTGATATCTGTTTGTGATTCGTTGAAATTTAGGGTTTTATATCAACGATTTTCATCTGTTTGTGTTCTTTCTTTATCTTTTCTTTGTGATTCGTTGAAATTTAGGGTTTTATATCAACGATTTAGGGTTTAGATCTGTTTCGATTCATGGTTTAGATCTGTTCTTGTTCTTCGAATGAATTTTACAGCTTCGAGTTTTGATTTCTGTTCCAACGCAACGTGTTTTTCGATTTTGTTTCAGATTACATTCTAGGTTTGATGTTCTTCTTCAAATATTCTTTGTGTTCTTCATTGATTTTTTTAAATTTTTTTAATTTCTTGAAAATATACACACATGGCAATTATTTAGTGATGTGTAATTTTAAAAATATTAAAAAACTAACAAATTACCTGCAACCTGGAGAAGAGGTAACACAATACATTAAATTGTTACTTTTAAAAAGTTTGATACATCAAATGGTAAGTTTGAAAGTTCAGTACATCCAATAGCAAAAGGTGTAAAGTTGAATACATTTTTATGAACTAAACCCTTTAAAATTTATAATGTCAGAGAATACTACACCGTGATGTAGTTATAATTAATATTATTTCCTTAATATTATTGTTATTATTATTATAATTAATTATTGTCATTTTTAAATGTGATTAAAGACTTAGGGGTCAAAGTCTTCTGCTGCTTTGATTTGTTGTCGAAAATTCTTCCATATACATCAACAATAAATTAGTGAATAATAAATGGTTGATATTTTTACACATTAATAATCTGTCATGTCGCCTTTAAAAAAATGTCATATCTAATAAAAGTGTTTATTAGTTTTGATTTATAGAGAAATTAAGCTGAAAGGTGGGTATTCGCACGTAGTAATTTAATTTGGTATTGTTGTTATATTTAAATTTCCGGTGCATTTTGATTGTGTGTACAATAATTATCTCTTGGGGCCGACTCCGAAGGTTTATAGGCTGGGCAAGTCAAAAGGCGAAATCTTGGAGAGGGTTCCTAATTATATTTGTATACACATATGTATATTTTTTTTATTATTATTTTTTGAACGACAGATTATAATATCATACATTTTTTAGGAAAAAAACACTATTTTAATATATACTGAATAACACGTTTGAAAACAAAAGATAACTTGGGTGGAGTGGTAAGCAACACTTATGTAAGGCAGGAGGCGAGGGTTTGAATCTTGCCTTCATAAAATTCTTAGTTTAATTTTGCTACTTATCTTTCTTTTAAACATTTCTATTCTTTTCAATCATTTTGGTTTTTTTAACTTATAATCTTTTTTTAAAAACAAAGATTTCGATTTTTAACCATTTTTAAATTCTTTTTATTTTTTTTAACTTTTATTTTTTTAACACATTGTACTACCTTTTTTTTCATGCTTAATGTAAATTTCATATATATGTTTTCTATAATTTTATGTAAATAATATTTAATATATACTTATTTTAGAGTTTTGATTAAGGTTAAAAATAATTTAAACTCTACTTTTATTAAACTATAAAACTTTTTTTTTAATAGTTTAACTTTAAAACTTATGCTTATTTTGTTCAAATCATGACCCTTTATTTTTAAAATTTTAAAGCATTAAAATTTAAGTAAAATTGATTTAACAATTAACCTTCATTCTTAGGATGGATCTTATGTAGGTATGTATCACATCAAATTTGATCATTTAATCAAAATGTAAACAAGTCGTTATAGAACAACCAGAATTTTTTGACGTTGTAACTTCTGTCTTTTAGTAAAAGAAACCTGTTAAATATGTGTTATTAGCAAATAAGTATTTATCATGTAGATCAACCTAATTATATGATTTATTGTCATTATAAATTGTTACATTTATTAACCCGGCGCAACGCGCGGGCTATATAATTCTAGTATGTATATAAGTGACGGGTTGTGTTTAGTGTTTTATTATTACTATGTTAGATATTCGCCCCGACTCACATATATTTTGTTTACTCAAATAATATTTACCAGTATTTAATACAAATGAGGTATCTTTAACCTGCATTTTGCAGCAGGAAATAAGAAATATGGATAATATAATATATAGGATAACATTTAAACACAAATTTGTAAAATAAACAGGACGAAATAAAAATATTTCGGATTGAAAATCTAAAGAAATTTTATTTTAGAAAGAGTCATGTATTCACGTTATCTTGTTTAGATTTAAATATATATATATATATATATATATATATATATATATATATATATATATATATATATATATATATATATATATAATTTCTAGATAGATATCATATCACGATAAAATGTATGTATAAAACGCGACAATATATATATCTATATATATATATATATATATATATATATATATGTATATTCCTATTTTTAATTAAATATATATATATAATTTTTAGATAGATATCATATTACGATAAACTGTATGTATAAAAAACAACAATAATAAATATATACATGTTTCTATTTTTAACCAACATTATATTTAAAAGTTATATGGTGAAAATAAGTAACATATAAATTCAATTATCTTAATAATAATAATTTATAAGAAAGCTAAAACCCAAGACCTTCCCTTTGCCTTTAATCCATACTAGTGGTTAGCGTGTCCACGCTTCGTGTTGAGGAGTATTTAATTTTTAATCGAGTTTAATTAGATTATTCATCTATTATTATTTACTAAAATACCAAAACAAAAAAAGATTTTAACCATTTACTCAAAAATGGTAAATTAATTTTAGATTTGAAACTTAAAACAGTTGACTCGCCTGAATATTTTAAAAAATTAGAATTCGTGTATCTTAAAGCTATGTAAATATTTAAACAATGAGAGCATATTTCACTACCTTTTTCTCTATTTCTTATTTTTAAAATAAAAATAATATAGTTAGAAGCAAATAAAAGAAAATTTGAAAAAAACGGGCGTGTTGCTATAGAAAAAAACGGGTGCGTTGCTATAGAAAAAACGGGCGCGAATAACATACCATTATATTATTGAAAGCGATATGGTGTAAAACAAAAACTATTTGGCGCCGCAACATTGCACGGGTACGATGCTAGCATAAGTTAAAAAAGGATAAAAAGAATAGAAAGATTAAAATGGAGTTTAAAAAAGGTTAATAAATTGAAAAACATGTTTTGAAAAAAATAAAAGTTAAAATAGGCCAAAAAGATTAAAAAGAATACAAAGTTTAAAAAGAAAACAAAGCAGAAAAAAGTAATTCAGAATTTTGCCTAAGAAAGATTCGAACCCAGGTCACGTGGCTAACAAACACTAACCTTGCCAATCCAGCTAAAGCACCCTTTTGTCAACGAATACGGTATTTAATTTATATTATGCATGTGTGTTTTTTCCTTGAAAATGTATGGTATTATAATTGTGGCCACTCCGAAAAAGAGAAGGTTAGTAACTCATGTCAACTTTCAGCATTATATACTATATTCAGCATAAAAAGACAAATTTGCAATTGTTTATATATCCTAATAATTGTTATATACTAGTTATTATCTCACCTGCGCTTCGTGTTGGGGTTTAATAATTTTTAATCAAGTTTGATTATATTATTCGTCTTGCTACTACTTTTTACTAAAAACTAAAAATAAAAAATTTGAACCACTTCGATAAAAATGGTAAATTGAATTTATATAAGAAACTTAAAACAGATGAATTGCTTGAATTTTTTAAAAGAAATTTAGCTTCCGTGTATCTTGAAACTACGTAAAATATATAAATAATGAGAGCCTATTTCACCATTAACAAATGTGACATGGATTTGATCTAATAGCAAATACTTATATACTAAAAGAACTACACAAATTTAATATAAAAAATAAACTCCACACACAGGGAACCTATTATATCCAATATCTAAGACTCTCATTTTATCTAGAAACGTACATAAAAAGAACTCAAAAACTTATTGGATAATTTGATATGGAAGTTGACAAAGATAAGTAGTAGATCTAGACGATGGTGAAGAACATTTTCAAGATAAAAATGTGTCCAATGTATTTTATTGTACACATTTATTTATTTCATCAGAAGAATTTATCTAATACATTATATTTGGTTAATAAATTAACAAATGACTATGTAAGTTTTTCTATGTTTGATGATGTGTATTTTTTTCTCATTTAGTTTTTTTAGTTTTAACACTTGTGTTAATATAGTGAGTTAGAAGATAAGAATATATATATATATATATATATATATATATATATATATATATATATATATATATATATATATATATATATATAACCTATATTTGACTTATAATCTAAAAGTTGTTAATAAAGATTACTTCATATATGGATATGTGGCAAAATAATAAAAGTTTTCTAATACAAAGTTATTTATTTATTGATGGTATATAGTATGAAATCTAGTTTTACACTTTTATAGAATGTTGTGAATTATTCTAATACATATTGTTCTATTTAGATATAAAGAGTTTTGAATTTCATTTTTCATGTTTAATTGTATTTTAAAGGGTTCATATTTTTAGAATTTGTTTTATTTTTGTTATCAAGAGAAAGTTATAATTCGCTCAAGTACATAAGATATATTATAAGCTAATATGGGTGTATTAGGTGTATACACCGTTTAGAATTAACCTTTTTTTATTGAATATTTCTGAAAAAGAAACAAAAAAGTTATATATATATATATATATATATATATATATATATGTATGTATGTATAACTTGAAAATAAAATCATGTAAAGTTACTTAATAAATAGTCCTAAAACATTAATTAAAAAAACTATACCATCTAAAGTTTTTTTTATAAATTATAGTTAAGTTAGAGGTTTTTATTATAATTTATAAATAATTTAAGGTTATAATTGGAATATGAAAAGAGAGAGGGTTAGTATTGAAAATTTTGGTGGAAACAAATGTAAGGAAAAAAACGAACATAGAGGTTACAATTGGACTATACCATCTGTTTTAATGGTGTTTTCAGAGGTTGATGGTGGTAATTTATAGTCGTAATCGAACACACGACCTACCATCTGTGTATAGACACGCGCCTTAACCAACTGGTCTAGAGGCACTTTTGTTTAACAGAACCGTTTTTACTATTTATTCATAACCGAGTTTTTTTTCTTGTAAATGTATGGTAATATAATAATAACAACAACAACAACAACAACAACAACAACAATAATAATAATAATAATAATAATAATAATAATAATTATTATTATTATTATTATTATTATTATTATTATTATTATTATTGTTGTTGTTATTATTATTATTATTATTGTTATTATTATTATTATTATTATTATTATTATTATTATTATTATTATTATTATTATTAGTAATCTTAACAAAAAATTTCTTTCATATATTGTTTTTTCGTTCACCTCTCACTACACATTTATTTTATTATCCTCTTTCTTTTAAAACTCCTATAAAAAACTTAGGGGGGGGGGGGGGGGGGGATGGGAATTAAAATCCCATGAAATGAGGTGATTGGTTGGCAAAAGTGACTTGGGAATCCAAATCCAAGGATTTTTATAGAATCTCATGAATGAGGCATTTGTAAATCCTTGGCCCCCCTGGTATTTTGAAAACCTACGTATGAGGGATTTGCTCCGGCGACCCTACGGCTAACATTCCGGCGGACCATCACCGATTTCGCCGTCGTCATCGTCGCACTACCGTCACCATCATCGCAAGACCGTCGCCGTCTTTGTCACCGTCGTTCGCAGAGAAGGGTTTGCAAAAAACCGTCGCCTCTCGAGAAACCCTAGTTGTCGACTTTGTCTGTTTTTCGTCTTTGCAGAGAAGGGTATGCAAAAAACCCTAATCGACTTCATATGTTCTTCGTCTTCGCAACCCCGTCGCCTCTGCCGTCGCTTGTTCGAAAACCCTAGACACCGCCATTCGCAAACCCTAGTTCGCAAACCCGTCGCCTCTTCCGTCGCCTGTTCGAAAACCCTAGATGCCGTCGTTCGCAAACCCGTCGCTTCCGCCGTCGCCTATTCGAAAACCCTAGACTCCGCCATTCGCAAACCCTAGTTCGCAAACCCGTCGCTTCCGCCGTCGCAAACCCTAGTTCGCCGTCGTTCGTCGCCGTCGGTGGTGGTGGCAACGATGGGAGCAGATATTGATGTGGTGGCTGGTGGTGGTGGTGATGGGTTTAGTGGTGGTGCAAATCCCACCAACAAATATGAATCAAACACATGTATGGGATTTTAAATCCCACCAAATGAATTCCCATGAAATGCAAATTCCTTGTATGAATCCCAATCCCCCAAAATCAATACTTGAACCAAACACCCCCTTAGAGTTTTTCTAAAATTTTAGAAATATGTGAGTCATCATAGAAATCCTTCAAAGTCCAAATGATGAATCACCGGCCTTTTTGACTTTTACAATCCAAATATTTTAACTTTGAGGCTTTTTGCGACAACATTGTTGTCGGCCTTTACGAATTTAGATTTTGTATGAAATTAAATTTTACATCAAACCAAACAACATCTTATTTGTTTGCTAAATGAGTTATGTGTACCACATTATGGTTTTTTTCTTTACAGGGACAATTTCATATAAGGGTGTTCAAAAAAACCAAACCCGAATAAACTAAACCGAAAATTAAATTTGGGTTATTCAGTTATAGAGTTTCTTGTTCGGGTAATTTGGATAACCCGAATGTAATTCGGTTTCAGGTAGCGGGTTATAAAATCAGGTTACAGATATATTCAAATAACTCGAATAAAATTTTAACTTTTTGAAATATTTTCTTTTCAACACTATCTCTTGACGTTATAAAAAAGCATACCACAATAGTTAATAAATTAGTCATTATGTATTTCTTTTATCATAAATATTAATAAATTAAACATTCAATTATTCCCTTTTTACCGCTTTTCAAAAAAAAAAATGATTCCCTTTTTACGTCATTCAATCTTGTAATGACATTTAAAATTAGGGTAAGCTATATTAAAGCTTCGCTATTTTGATATGTTTACTTTAGAAGTAAGATATATTAATTTAAGTCTTTGTGAACGCCTATTTGGTTTTTGTAAGCACCATAATATTGGTTACACAGCCTATATCCTTATAAACATTTTTAATCATGTAAATATACTTATAAAAATCAATACTATATAAATATCCTTTAAAAATATTTTAACTCTCAAATATGTCTTTCTAAGTAATTAAATATTAATTAAATCATTTAAAATTAAAAAAACATAATACTTAATTTAAAAAAAGTAAAATTTAAAAAAACATAATCCCTAATTTATAAAAATTAATATTACATCAATATCCTTTAAAAACCTTTAAACTCTCAAATATATACTTTTATTTAATCTAATATTAATTAAATCATTTAGAATTTAAAAAACATAATCTTTTTTTTAAGCATGCAAATTTATTTGAATTAATAACTGGAACCGACAATCATACAAGAGAGTATGCATCCAATTACACCACTCAACAAGAAGTAGAGTGGAATGATGCAACGACTACAGTCTACAAGTTATATAACTGACTGAAATAAATACTTCAAACTTTTATTTCATCTTAACGTTACCACATTTTACTCAGGATAGTTGGACATACTAGATATAATAAATAGCAAAAAGTAATCCAAAGTCTCCATCTTTTGATAAGTGGCCCCTCCCTCTATGAATTTTCACCACAAACTTACTCATCAAATTCATTAATGATTAGTTGATTACACCATAAACTAAGTCTTCCATTTACTGTAGCTATAAACAAGAATGGCAGCGACCCAAGAAAGACAAACAACAAGAAATTTTATTACTTAGACAACCTCTAGTGATTTTAGGAATAGGTTCAGATATGTAAATTTGGAATAAGAAAAAGGGGACCAGACAGACACCGTCATGAATACAACACCACCGTCGTTGCCCCGCCAAGACGAGTTTCACCTAATATCCGGTACGTAACCTATACTTGGAATATTAATTACATGCACAAAAATATCTTTGTTACCAAGAAAATTATTTTCCTTATATATGGATGCAGCTGAGGAAAATATAAGCTTAATTAGTTAAAATACATATCCAAAATCTTAACTAATTAAGTTCGAGTGGATGGTTGATCAAAACTGAAAAAATAACCACGTGATCTGGTATAGTTGTGAAGAAGGAAGAAGGGAATAGTTATGAAGAAGAAGAACGATTTGATATAGTTGTGAAGAACCAAGAAGGAAGAACGTAATAGAAAAGAAGGGTATTAAGATATTTTATTTATTAATTAAATTAGAGATTTTTTTTTTGAATTTTAAATGATATAATTACTATTAAATTAAGCGGAAAGACATATTAGAGAGTTTAAAGGTAAATGAAGATATTGATACAATATTGATTTTTGTAAAGATATATACGTAATTAATGAATTTTGTAAAGTTCTTTTATATTTAAGTTTTTTTCAATGTTACTCCAGCTAGGGCTGTCAATGGGTTGGATTGGATCGGATCGGTTAAAGATCTTATCTGACCCGCTGATCCATTTAATTGGATTTGGATCGGATCCAAAAACATTGAGATCCATTTAGTTAGATTTGAATCGGATCAATAATTAATTGATCATGACCCGGAGCGACCCATTTAATATTACTAATTTAATTTTATTTATGTAATAAATATATCAAATAACTCTTCCACCCCCACCCCACACCCTACCCACCCTACCCTACCCACCCTACCCCATCACTACCCCACCCTACTTACCCCACCCCCACCCTACCCCACCCCACCCCACCCTACCCTACCTACCCTACCTACCCTACCTACCCCACCCCACCCCTATCCCTACCCCTACCCTACCCCACCCCACCCTACCCTACCCTACCCCTACCTCTACCCTACCCTACCCACCTTACCCTACCGATGGCGGTGGTGGCGGTGACGGTTGGTGGTGGTGGTCGGCGGCGATGGTGGCGGTGACGGTTGTTGGTGGTGGTCGGCGGCGATGGTGGCGGTGGTCGGCGGCGATGGTCGGCGGCGATGGTGGCGGTGGTCGGCGGCGGTGGTCGGCGGCGGCGGTGGCGGTTGTCGGCGGCGGTGGTGGTCGACGGTGATGGTCGGCGGCGGTGGTGGCGGTGGTCGGCGGCGATGGTCGGCGGCGGTGGTGGCGGTGAAGGTGGTCGGCGGCGGTGGTGGCGGTGGTCGGCGGCGATGGTCGGCGGCAGCGGCGGCGGTGGTCGGCGGCGATGGTTGGCGGCGGTGGTCGGCGGCGGTGGTGGCGGTGGTCGGCGGCGGTAGTGACGGTGATGGCGGTGGCGGTTGGTGGTGGTCGGCGGCGGTGGTGGCGGTGATGGTTGGTGGTAGTCGGCGGCGGTGGTTACATTAATGGCTGTGAAGGTTGGTGGTGGTCGGCGGTGGTGGTGGTCGGTAGCGATGGTGACGGTGGTCGCGGAGGCGGTTGGTGGTGGTCGGCGGCGGTGGTTACGGTGATGGCGGTGGCGGTTGGTGGTGGTCGGGCGCAGCGGTGGTGACGGTGGTGGCGGATTTTTTGATATTAAATGGATCGACCCAGACAGATCTTGGATCGATCCATTTAGTGATCTAATTAAATGGATCGACCCATTGGATCAATGGATCGGATTTTTTGACCCGTTGGATCATTTAAATGGAGCAGATCGGATCGGATCTAGATCATGATCCGATCCATTGACGGCCCTAACTCCAGCCACGAGATCAGTTTGGTGTTTTAACATAATCTTTATATTGTTTGTTTGTTAAATGATTTATGTATAACACATTATTATGCATATTTTGAAATTTTCCTTATATTTGTGAATTTTCAAAGAAACTCCATCAAAATCTACTCCCTTAAACACGTCTAGAAGGCCCTACTAAACACCCATCCCAAACAAAAATATTTTCTTTTAAGAGGAACAAGTTTATTCCACTTAAAGGAAGTAAAGATATCATCGTGGATACCGATCTCCCAAGTGATTGTAGCATCGTGGGTAAATTGTTTACTGTCCATTGTAA
The DNA here is from genome assembly GCA_947179395.2 of Pulicaria dysenterica. Taxonomy (NCBI): domain Eukaryota; kingdom Viridiplantae; phylum Streptophyta; class Magnoliopsida; order Asterales; family Asteraceae; genus Pulicaria; species Pulicaria dysenterica. The sequence goes on from OX359295.1 coordinate 51,355,557, forward strand.
ATCAATGTAAACATGTAATTTTTTGGTCAAATATGGATTCAAAACTGTAATTTTCTATATTTAAAGGAGGGCTCTATTACCATGTTACGGATGTATGGTAGGATTCTATTACATACAAAAGGCAACACAGATAATAAATTACGTATTATTTAACAATATTTAATTTTACCAAATCCACGAGGTTACTTTTGGATTAATTGGTTAACCAATTCGGTGGGAGTTAGTGCAGCACTACAACTAGCTTAAGGATGTTTGTTTCTTTCGCCCTCTCTTTTTGTTTTTCTATGTATAAAACTTCTCGGTGCTGTGAAAATTTTGTAACCTTTTGCTGAATAGAAATACAAAACTTCTAGCCTTTTAAAAGATTTTTCATTTAAAAAATAAACTTTAGAATCTAACAATCTCTTAAACATTCCAACAATCGATCAGAAAGCATGAAGGTGGTGCACGAAATATGATTTGTTGGATCACTAGTAGCGCAAAAATTCTATGCATTGTTGATATAATCTTAGCTTCTCACTTCACTAGTCTTGGGGTTTAATAAAAAAAGGGTCTTTCTATTAATGGAATTCACGTGTGATTAAAGTGTCATTTTCTTTTTAAAGTTAAGTGTTCAAGTCCTATTACGACATAAATATTATTAGAGCTTGGGGTATACCCCTACAAGAAGTCTACATGGCTGATGTGGACCTCGGTATGCCGAGGGGAACACCACCCCCCAACCTCGGCATACCGAGTTTGGAGGCAAACTCGGCATTTGGCCACCGAGAATTTCACCGAGATAATTGGAACATTGGTAGCATGCAAAGCGAGAGAAAGGGGAGAGAGAAAGAGAGGATAGAGGAGAGAGGAGAGAGGAGAGAGGAGAGAGAAGAGAGGGTATTTTTTAATAAAAAATCTGAAAACATGAAAGCATGGGTATTTCCTACCTTGAAGCATAAGCAAAACATAGCTGACGTGGCGCTGATGTGTCCAGAATCATGGCATGTAGAAGTTGGGGTACTCCCCATGCTCTTAGATGGTAAGTGTGTTTACTTAAAAAAATCAATAAAAAAAATTACTCATTATTACAAAAATAAATTAACTGTAAATTGACTAGCAATTAAAGTAATTAACAAGAGAACTTAGATATAAAGTTGTTATTAATATAAAAAAACAACAAATGAAGGAATCTAACAGCCACTATGAAGACAAAATAGATAGATCGGACATAGAATATTTGTACAATGAAAAATGGTTTATACTTTATAGTATTGAAGCCTTATCTAGGCTTACATCATCAAAGGATTTTATATAAGTCATAGTTACATTTGTAGTCCTTGTATTTCTAGATGTTGCTAATATTAGAAGCAGACTATTACAAAATAACAAAATACACACAATTTATGTTCTGACAAGATTGGTGAATGCTCCTCCTAACAAGAGATTTCATGTAAAAAACGGAGACGTCTTTCCAAGCAACCAAAGACTTTCATTTCAATGGATCTCTAACAGAAGTAAGAAAAAGTTAGCAGGATGAGATTTTTGGTTTTCAGATCCCAAGGGGTCCGATATTTTATAAGATTCGAACTTTTGAGCTGTTGTTCCTTCTTGACGTATTTGGTTTGTTATATCTTCTGGTTAGGGGCTCTCCGTGGCTGTTTTTGCTGCTCCTTGTAACTTTGTTTCCTTATACGTAAATGGCCCTCCAACTTCGGAAATCCATATGGGAAAGGGGTTGCGACAGGGATATCTATTGACACCATTTCTATTTTTAATTGTAGCAGATACTATCAACATGGCAATGAAGGAAGAGTATGACAAAGGCGTGTTTCAAGGTTTCCATCTTCCGAAATGGGGCCATTGATCTCTAGCTCACATGGCAATTTAGGATGGGGTTCAAAATTATTCTTGTATATACATATGTATTATGAGTGATGAGTTGGGTTTAGTTCCCTAAACCCCAGATTCCCGCTCTGACCCGCATATATTTTGATTATTCATTTAGTTATCCCCTTTCTTTTAGAACTCTTATCAATCTATCTAGGTAACTCATAATCGGTTGACAACTTCAGCCAAACAAAACTCTTAGCTTATTGGTGAGTAGCGACTATCCTTCATACTCAACTTTATTTTCTAGTATTTTTTAGTAGTAATTTCTTAGTTTGTCATAAAATAACTTCATTTTCTAATATTTTTTGTGTACATCAAATATATTTTTAAACTATGGATAACCGTGAACCGGACCGCGGGTATCCGCTCCTTTTGGTTCGGGTATCCACAAGATGTGGTTCTATTTTAAATAGCTAAACTAGGTACTACGTGAGGTTCACAAATTTACTAAAACCCGCCCTGCCCTATAAACGACGTTCACAAATTTTTCAACCATCTTCAACACTTAAATATTTTGGACCACAAATATCACACACACACCATCTATCTCTGTCTCCTTCAATTACAGAGACAATAGAATTAAAGAGGTCAAGAGGGGAAGATCAACGCCTAAACATTATTTGGCGCCACACATACAAATGACACAGCACAGAGGGGAACATGGATGAATGGGATGTGCGCAAGAAGTGGATGGGGTAGGTGGAGTTTGGGTTTTAATAAAATAAATATATATTTTTTATCTAAGAATTAATTGTTACCTAATTAGTTAGTTAAGTAATATTTGGAATAAGTTATAATTGTTAGTTTTATTTATGTTATTAAATTATTATAGAAGGTCAATTGGCTAAAGGTTTTTTTTTGGTAACGGGCTTATAAAGATTATAGGAGTTTGAAATTACACATTAGGTTTAAACAGTTTTTAAAGTATAAATTTTAAAAATTAAACTATATGTCCATATTTTACATGACCTAAGTTCTAATAATAACAATATTTTTAACAAAGGCTCCTCATTGGAGGTGTGCTTCAGTCTGTGTGTCACGATCATCGGAGGTACGCCGGTGCAAAATTTGGAATGGAGAGAGAGTAGTTTTATGGAGATAAATGCTGAAACAGATCAAAATTCAGGAGATATGAGTGTTTTTAAATTTAGAGTTAATTATAAAAATGGTCTATGTGGTTGTCACTAGTTTTCACTTTTGGTCCTTTAACTTTGAAAATTACAGAAATATTCACTGTGGTTGTGATTTTGTTTCAATTTTGGTCATTTACACTAACACCAGTTAACTTTGACCGTTAGTCAGAGGGTAATCTGGTCTTTTTGCACTTTATCCACATTACCAAACATCTTTTAACATTTTCTACTCTTTTTTAAATTAACAATTAACTAACCCCTAAACAAATTAATTAAACATCATTTAATTGATAATTAATAATATTAAGTAACACATCTATAGTTCTATACACATTAATTAACGATTTGTTTTTATAAATTAATTTTTATTATAGTTTTTATATTATTTTTCACATCTTCATGATATTCATCTATCTGATCTTAGGTATTTTAGATGAACATTAAACCTCTGTAATTAATAATCATAACATGGTGTTCGTCCGAGCATACTGAAATTTCATCTGTTATTCATCTTTAAATACTAAGATTCAAGTTCATAAACCCAAATCTCATAAACAAACTCAGATCAAACAAACAAACTCATATCCGGATATAAACAAACTCGATAAAAACAAACAAGAACACAAACTTAGATCTTGATTTACAACATAGACACAAAACAAATACAACACACACATAAAAACCCAACTATGGAGTTCAAAATCAACCAAATACACACACAAGGATCTAATATTGTAACAAACCTCAAAGATGAAAATTTCAATCGCTTTGCTAAAGACCAAAGATGGTACGTGATGGTGGTTATGGATGACAGTGGAGTTCAGATCTGCTGCGGACCGAAGGGGTGGCTGTGGAGTTCAGCTGCTCGGCGATGGTGTTTATGGATGACGACAGAAGAGTAGCACCGGTGGTTTTGACAACGAAGGAGGGGGTGGAGTTCAGATTCGGTTAGCGGCGACAGTTTGACATTAGGGCTTCCGGCGGCGGGGGTGGTGGGTTAAGTGGAATTGCGGTGGTGGCTTGAACGAACGATTCATGTGTTTATGCTTCCGATCTGCTACGGTGTTTAATCTTCAGATCTGCTACGATGGCTTAATCTTCAGATATGCTACGGTGGTTTAATCTTCAGATCCGGTACGGTGGTACGTGGCTTTGTGCTTACCGGAGAGAAGGGGGTTGTGGTGGTGGTGATGGTCGGTGGTCTTGATGACAGGAGGCTGTGGTGGTCGGTGGTCTTGACGACAAGAAGCTGTGGTGGTGGTGGCTTCCAACGCCTATGTTAGAGAGAGAGAGAGAGAGGGAGAGAGAGAATTTAAGGGATAAGGAGAAAATGATAGATGGAGATAGAGATAAAAGGTGTTGTTTGGAAACAAATATAAAAGAAAGTGTTGTGTAATATGTGTTTGGTCCTTTAATCATGTTTGGTAATGTGGATAAAGTGCAAAAAGACTAGATTACCCTTTGACTAACGGTCAAAGTTAACTGATGTTAGTGTAAATGACCAAAACTGAAACAAAATTACAACCACAATAACTATTTCGATAATTTTTAAAGTTAAAAGACCAAAAGTGAAAATTAGTGACAACCACATGGATTATTTTTGTAATTAACTCTTAAATTTATTAGAAAGAAAATAAATAAAAAGATATAAGGTAATATGCTCAAATGAAGTTGAGGCGGGGCATGTATCAGGAGAGATTGAATACGACGTAATAACTTATTTCATAACTTTGACTAAATCACATATGTACTATAAATGTAATTAACTCTAAACATATTCTATTAAATAAGGGAAAGAAAGGATTTCAAAACTGTTGATATTCAATGCGGTATCATCATTAATGTTGAATTCAACAATTGAATCATTCTTTCGGTGTCTCCATCGTGGAGATGTTTAATAATATAATTTGTAGAAGAATAATGATCAAATAACTACTAGTTAGCACATTCCTTATAAATATTATCCAAATTTCTAATGGAGCTATATTTTTGGGTCAATATCATAATTTAATATTAAAATTATTGATACTATTAACATCACATAAGTTATATATTAATGTCACAGTCATATATCTCTATAATAATCTAATTAAAAAAACTAAAATACACTTCATTATATGTAAGTATAAAAACATCTAACTTATATACTATTAGTAGCATACAACCTTTGTTTGCTCTTTAAATAATTATATTTAATCTTCAGACTCATCTTTTAATTAATAAACTACATGTAGACACAATGCATGTACATTAAATAGAATAGGGTGTATTTGGCGTAACTAGGTGGAGCTGGTGCTTGATCGAGTTGATTAATTGATAATCCCAAACTTAATCCTTAAGCTACATAGAAAGATTTTTTTGAGAATTATATATGAAGGATTATGTTTTTTATAATCCTCTCAAGATTTTAACACTCGAACGAGGCTAGAGAGTTAGAGATTATAAAAACTACTATCTCAAACCCCTGTAATCCCCATAAACCCGTTGCCGAACACACCCTTAGTAGATAACAAATGAAATGCTTAATGAATAGAATGATTAAGGTAATTTAATAAGAGTAAAAAACATTTTCCTTTATTCTTATGAAATTTGTCAAATTTATTGAAGTTCTGTGTTTGTGCATGTATGAACATATGTTTCATAGAATTCTAAAGTCCTTAAATATCAATGTTAAGATCCTTTAAAACATTTTTTATGCTCTTTCCTACCTGAAGTGTCAAAGTGAGCAGCCGGTCACCAAGAATATTTAAGTCACCCTTCAGGAATAACAATCAAAACTAGTTTTCTTCTTGACTTTTTAGAAACATTAAAAAAAAAAAATTCTTAATCACACCACTTTTCAGCTTAACCCTCATGATCTCATCATGTGCTTCCATTCTCTTCCATTTCATCTTTCTCTTTATGTTTACTAGCTAACAGTTCAGTACGTTCTCACGGCGACCGGTGATCGATGGCTTTTGTGGTGACGCTTCTTGTACTAATCTTCATCAAGCAGGGTATTTCACAGCCGAACAACACCGGAATCAATAACAATAATAATAACAACACACCCATCAACTCGTTCTGCGGTCGTAACCCTCCAATCATTCAATCAAATTTTATCAGCAATCGCAACTCTACCTTAGCTGAAATCAGAAGACAGTTATCCGTCAGCAATGTATACTATGCTAGAGCACAGAACTTAGCGGAGGGGGATTCGGTCTTTGGAGCTGCTCAGTGCAGGAACTACCTTTCTGTAGCTCAGTGCGTGGCTTGTTTCGATGCCGCTGTGTCTGCACTGATCAGCTGCGTTACTGGCAATGGCGCTTATGTTTTCCTCGATAACTGTTTTCTCAGGTAAAGTCTTTCTAACTTCTTCTATAATCTTATTCCGTATACAATAATTTGTCATATACAACAAAAAATGTATATAGTTGTTTTGTAAAAGTCACCTCCCTATTCACTGTTTCATGGTTAATTAGTTATTGGTCCTGGGTAGCATTTAATATTATTTTAGCTCTAAGTTGAAGAAATATGTATTCATATATAGTATTTTTTGTTTAATTCAAGATATAAAAAATTGTTATTAGTCGTATCGCTAGCTATATATGTTTAATCAACAATTATAGTGAAATTCTATTATAAAATTGTACTGACAGTGATGATAAACATATAAAATAGCAATAAACAAGTAAATACTATTAATCTAATAAAATAATTATAATATGAAATTTTAGCAGTATATAATATGAACAAAGACAATTCAAAGGTGTAAATCTAAAATCAGCAGTTTATTATTATTCGTTTCAAGAGTTTTATCACTCTGAGATTTCAAAGGTCTTGTGCAATATAGTAAAAATAGGTCTCTGACACAACATATTTCGGCACTAAACAAAAAAAAAGAAAAAAAAAACAACACTTTTAAGCATCAAACAGTAACTCTCATCCATATATGAGTGTATATATAGCATAAATGAGTATAAGTAATATTACATATGGAAAAAGAGAACAGGCTGTTTATGAGCATCGCTTAAACTTTCTTGATGTCGGCCCTGAGTTCTATGTATTACCCACTCACATTGCAATGAAATAATATAAGCAGCTTCAAAGATCTTGATCAATGGCCTGCATTGAGTGTCATGAATCTACATTGAAATCTTGTAAGTGCTTCAATGTTTCAAGTATAGTTCGTACTAATGATGATTTTCAATTCTGGGAGTTAAGGTTAATTCCGTTCTTGAAAAAATGCACTGTAATTTCAGTTTCGATCGATCATTTTAGGTCTCAATATCTCAGTGCTTAATTCTATTTCGCCAATAAAAGAAAACTTTGACAACTAGCTTGACAAAAATTTATCAACATATATGATTAGTAGTTTTCTCCAAGTTACAAATAATTATGTTTATTATCATTTTTAAAGAGCTTGACAAAAATTTCTAACAGACCCAAGTTCTTTGTTGTTAAGGTATGAGAACTATAATAACTTTTACAATGACCCCACTGTTGTTGAGGATGCGGGTATAGCTCCGCTTCTTTTATGTGGCAACAAGTCAGCGTCTCAGACAACAACTTTTAGCCAAGAGGTAAATGACTTTTTATCAGATATTGAAGACGCAACTCCAAAAACCAGCAACTTCTATGTAGCTTCCACGAGGCAACTCACAAGTGATAATGCGACAGTGTATGCGATTGCACAGTGTGTTGAAAATACAAGCAAGGCCATTTGCCAAAGCTGCATCAGTTCAGCATTTACCAATTTATATAGTTGCCTTCCTAGTACAGAAGGAAGGTCTATCAACATGGGCTGTTTTACAAGGTATTCGGAGACTCCATTTTTCAATGACAACCAGACAATAGATATCACAAATCTCTTAAAAGGTTAGGCCTCATCAAGTTGTTAAATTTTACCATTTTATTTAACTGTTAAGTTGCTGATTTAGAAGTAACTTCTATAATGTTGAGTTTCTTACTTCCATATGGTCATATAACAGGGCATTCAAGTAAGGTACCCATAATTGCAGGAGCTATAGGTGGTGTAGGTTTTCTTTTTATCATGATCCTATCATGGTTGGTGTTTAGATTGCGGAAGAAGTCTAAGAATATGGAAGAAGGTGATTCTTTTGCGTTTATATATATGGCTGCACCTACTATATGTCTTAACGCAAATTATGCTTAATTTCATCATATTGATAACATCTATATATCTACCATCAATATTGAACATGTGATGCTCTAGACATGCCGGATTTGGAGGGGGCTATAAATTTCAGCTATAAAGATCTGCAATTGGCAACCAATAATTTCAGTGATGAAAATATTTTAGGGAAAGGAGGTTTTGGTGAAGTATTCAAGGTAAGCTACCACATCAGTTTAAACTAAATTGTACTAATAGTGATAGGTTATTTCCATGTGATTATCAATCCTATGATCAGTCTGGCTAATTCCCTCTGTATTATATGATAGGCAATTCTTGATGATAAGAGCATTGTGGCGGTTAAAAGAATTGTAGGGTATGCTAATGTAAAAGAAGAGTTTGAAAATGAAGTTAAGCTCATAAGTAATATTCACCATCGAAATCTTCTCCGTCTCCTAGGATGGTCCAGTGAAGGATCTAATCTACTTCTTGTACTGGAATACATGCCAAATGGTAGTCTTGAAAGATTCTTATGGGGTAATTTGTTATTCAAAAGCTTATTATATATATCTAATGACATGAAGATCGTCGATCTAAAACAATTGGTAGTACACTAATAAATTTCTCCATGATGAAGGTGCAAACAGGGGGACGTTGAGCTGGAAACAGCGATATGACATAATATTTGGGATAGCTAGGGGTCTTGTTCATCTGCACAATGAATTCCATGTAAAAATCATTCATAGAGATATAAAGTCGAGCAACATTCTTCTTGATCAAGATTTTCAACCCAAAATTGCAGATTTTGGGTTGGCAAGGTTTCAACCAGAAGATCAAAGTCATATTAGCACCAAGTTTGCTGGGACACTGTAAGTTCTGTTAACTCAAGATTTTTCCTGCTTCTTCATTTAAGGCACGATTTATTTAGATTCTTTTACGTTCACTATATAATCACAATACCAGGGGCTACACGGCACCAGAATACGCACTCAAAGGTCTTTTATCAGATAAAGTCGACACTTATAGCTTTGGTATCGTGATTCTTGAAATCATTAGTGGGAGAAGGTGTACTGACATGAACTTTGATAGGCCATCCATGGATTACCTTCTGGAACATGTGAGATTGTGACCTCTACTTCTTAATTTCCTTCTATGTTAGTAATTTCGAAATGAAAACAGATCATGAACAAACAGAGTTGCCGTTTGACATCTTTTTCACGTACAAAAATATAAAAACCATGTTTCCATTTTACTTTTGCAGCAAAGTCGGATTACCTTCGGGACGGATCAAGTTCTAAATTATTTCTCACGCATGTACTTGTCTAAATATAATATACGAAGTCACTTGAATGTTAACTGTATTTAGGCCAATTAGACTCTCTTTTGTTTTTTGTTTTTTTCTTCTTGCTCTTAAGTTGTTTTGCTATGATTATGTCTACAGGCTTGGAAGTTATACGAGAATAAAACACATATTAAGATCGTTGATGAGACACTGGATGTGAAGGGAGACGAGGAAGAACATGTGAGGCAGATCATTGAGATCGCTTTGTTGTGCACTCAATCACCAGCTTCTAAAAGACCAACCATGTCAGAAGTTGTTTTGATGCTTCCACATGGCCCGTCATTGGGGAAGAGACAACTAACCAGACCTACTTTCATTGATCATAATAGAAGGGTTCTTATTGGATCCACAAACAAAGCTATTAGAAATGGTGATTTTTCTCGAATGCCGATGGAACTCGATGGAAAAGCTCAGCAAGAAAGTGTAGACATACATGACAAAGTAGACAAAATGGAGAAGGGGATGAATGTTGCAGGGGGAGGGTAATGTTTATTTAGACCTCATGGTCACTAGAGTTGATCTTGATGCATATGTTTGTTACATTGTTTTAAGAGAAAAAAACCCAACTATGTTTCCTATAGTTGTATTGGGGATATATAAATCACCTAAGTTTCATCAATTATGACTAGACCGTGTAATAGTATAGCTAAGGCAAGTCAGGTATCATCCAAAACTAATTCTAATTTATAAATCACTACGAATTAACCTATCGGATATTTAAAATGACGAATTTTACTTTAATTAATAATATAAATTAAATAAACGAATAAGCAAACAATTGAACAAGCGAAAACAACGGAAACTTATTGTAAACAAAAATACAAAGTATTCACTCAGACACAAATCCTCCTAACATAAAACATACTGAAATCAATTTAATTAGTTTTGCTAGATTTGACTTCACCACACAATTTATGGGCGGATCCACGTTTGGAGAACCAGGTGGCGGTGAACCCACCATTTTTTACAAAAAAATTCAATTTTCTACGTAAAATACTAAAATGTTTAAAAGCTTTATATGAGAATCAACTAAATTTTGGATGTGAACCCACAAATTCACGTGAGATTGTAAACCCAATTACACAACCCATAAAAAAGGAAACAAGTTTAAAATTTAATTTCTACTTCCCAAACCCGTATCTACACAATGTCTCAACACTGTATTCTTCTCATCTTCTACTCTTAAAAATCGTTTATTCTCATCGCTAGCGCTATAATTCTCCTTATCAGTGGCAAAGTTATGTTCCAATGGAAATATAGTTGACAGGCGAAATGCAGGAAAGACCCGAGCTCAGTGGTGAACCCACGAAAAAAAAATTCTGGATCCACCATTGGGCACACATTATTCTCGTATCGCGTAGTTATTATATCTTGCATTTAATTAGATTACTCTTTACAACTCATTAACATGATTGACCTAATTTACAATCTATCAAACCAGCTAGACTCTACTCCAACAAAATCATCCACTCCAACGAATATAAAATCCTAACCTGGACTAAATTCAATCCAATTGTAATCTCTAACAATAGTTTATACTATTACCCACAACTAGCTAGAACTACAATCACCATACAACTCCTGTAAATTGGTATGGATCAAATCACACAAACATGACGGTTTAATAACAAAATCGAAATTCTATTATATAAAAATGAACCTAGTATCAACTTGTTATTAAATAAAGAAATCAAGCATCAATCATATTATGGTTAACACCATATAAGTAAATAACAAATAGATAGTCTAGAACAAAAAAAAACATAGTCCACAAATCATTGTAGACCGGCCGCATTATTATTAAAACATCCGGCCACATTAGACTTTCTTTGGTTTTAATTGTTTTTCGAGGCCCAGTTAAGAGCCCAAGTAACCAGCCGACTTTTTGCTAACCAATTGCCCGTCCGCCAAAGATAACCCGTGTGTCTCTCCATTTATAAAATTGTAGCCGCCTTATAATTAGATCGTGGTTGAATAAACTAACTTCAACCATATGACGATCATTAATTCAATGACAGCCATAATCTAGTCCACCGATCATCAAAATGTTCACATTTTAATCCCCACAATTCAAATTTATAAAAAGTCATATTGGAGGTGGCATATTTTCTCAATTTATCTAATGTCTCCACTGAGAAATGTTCAATATAGTACATATTCATTGTATAGTCCTGAGGGACTAATCTTAGCCCTTGGATCAGCCCCATCAATGATCCAGATTGAATTGTAAAAATTTGGGCGAAGTGGCATTTTCGTAATTAATATGTAATGATTTTACCATCACATGTGATTGTATACTGAACCACATGTGATGTTATATTTAATCACATGTGATTAAATATAAAAATTTGGGACTATGTTTTGTATATGGACTATATTGAACACAACTCTGTCTTCACTATTTTCTTTTATCATTTTCTTCATTTTATTTCTTTCAAATGCCTTAAAACACATAATATAAAAAATCAAATCATAAGATAAAATGCATTAAAAAATTAAGATATCGCATAGAGATTATATATAGGGTAAGGTTTCAGTAAAATATTATTATCACATAGTGCAAAAGATACCGTTGTAAGAATCAAGAAAATTGTCATATTTACTTTTATTTTTAATTCATAATAAACTTTTAGATTATATTCGTAAAACCGATGCAAAAAAGTGATGAATATAGTAAATACATCAAATTTTTGTAAATGCATTATATTATTATAACTCTTAAATCAAAATTTCAAGAGCTGAGGTCTTTTCTCCCGATTGATTCTCTTTCTCTCTCTCTAATTTAATCAATGACCAATATTGGTTTTTATGGTACTCGCAATAAGGATAGTTTTCAAATGAACCCTACTATTTTGAGAACTGTTTTTCGTGTGAGAATTGATTTTAACATCATTAATAACTTATTAATAGGGATATCTTGGTTATTTTGTGAATTACATTTGGGTATGTCATCATAAATGGACGAGACTTGACTTTCCCTAAAATACGCTTCATTAATGCATCATTAGGAAGTCATTAATCCAATAGTTCTCGTTTGAATGTTTTTCTTCGTAAGATCAAGATTGTAAGATAGAATGAGGACCGTAAGATCCTAGTATGTTCACAGATATTGCATTTATATTAACTATTACTTTATTATATTTCATAAAAGGTTAAAAATTCAAAAATCATACTAATTATGCAATACTAATCATAGGTTCAAAAGACATTTGAAAAGGTTAGAAGTAGAAATTTAAGATCGTTTTAAAGAGTTAAACGAAGAGGGCAAGAATTTGGCGGTTTAAAAGTTACGTTAAGCATCTCCCATGATTATAAACGAGGTATTAAACTAGTATATATATTAACACAATGAATTAGAGTAATTTCGTAGTTTTGTTCATATATTGTTGATTTCCTCAACAATTTACGTGACTGATTCTACGGTATAATTTGTTAAATTAATCTTATTCAGTGAAAAATAGTTAATATTTATTCAAATAATTAAACCCACAAATTTAATATAGACTACTATTTATATGGCGGCTTCCTCAACATATGTTAGACATGACAACGATTTAAGATGCGACTTTTTTCTTAGTCCGTAAACATAGATACCATGATTTTAGATTATTGAGTTAATTACATTTTTGGTCCCTGTGGTTTACTTGAAATTACGGAATTGGTCCCTGGGTCGTAATTTTTACGGGTTTGGTCCCTCCCAACCCGTTTTACTTGCATATTTGGTCCCTCCTTACTTTGAATTGACTAAACTACCCCTCTTCTATTTCTTTTTTCATTTTCTTCAAATATTAATTAATTTTAGATATTATTTTAATATTGAATGCATTTAAAAAATAAAAATTCAAGTCAAAACTTCTCTCTCTCTACCTGGTTCATTATCATCAAAACCCACATCCACCACCGCCATCTTCACTACCCACCACCGCCACCTCTCTTTACGCCCTCTCTCTCTGTTCATCTACCCGCTACCACCTCTACCTCCACCACCCGTACTGCCACCACCTCCATCGAACCCCACCAACGCCACCGGCGGCCTCCACCTCCACACAGTCGATGTCACACCGATGATGTCCATTTAACTCCTCTATGTCGCCGACTTCCATCTCCATCCTCACCATCGTCGTCTCCGCCAAGGGTTTGTCTCACATTCAAACCCTTGTCTTTCTCGCTTATCTCTTTTTCCTTTCAGATCCAATAAGGATTTTCTATTTGTAGTTGTATGTGTGTCTGTTGAATCGATTTGGTGTTTTTAGGGTACTGATTCGATTTTCTTGGCTTGATACAGTTTGATTTGGTTCTACAGTTCGACTTGGTGTTTAATTTGGTGAAGATGAAGGTTATAGTGGCGGTGATTGAGTATGATGATGGTTGTGGTGGTGGTTCTAGAAGGAGCTGGTGGTGGAGTTGTCCACTGCCTCGCCGTCGCTTAGGGTTCATGCGTCACCGTCGCACTTAGGGTTTTGATGGCTTGAGCCACCGGCGTCACCGAGAAATCATGGTCGTTGCCTTGTAACATCTCCAGCGCGACGTGGGTGGTGGAGATGGCAGTGGTGCGGGTTGTACAGAGTCTTCTGACGAATATAGCAGGGGGATAACTCATCGGTAAAAACGAAATGTCGAAAATGAGTGAGGCATATTAGAGAGAGAGAGAGAGAATGGTGGTGATTGTCGTGGGTGGTGGAGATGGCGGCGGTGGGCAGTGAAGATGGCGGTGGTGGATGTGGGTTTCGATGATGATGAACCCGTTAGAGAGAGAAGAAGTTTTGACTTGGAAGTTTTATTTTTTAGACGTATTTAATATTAAAATAATATCTAAAACTAATTAATAATTAAAGAAAATGAAAAAAGAAATAGAAGAGGGGTAGTTTAGTCAATTCAAGGTGAGGAGGGACCAAATATGCAAGTAAAACGGGTCGGGAGTGACTAAATCCGTAAAAATTACGACCCAGTGACCAATTTCGTAATTTCAGGTAAACCACAGGGACCAAAAATGTAATTAACTCTAGATTATTAATAAAATATTAGTTCATTCCAAAACATGTTAGTGCTTTTTATGTTATCAAGTCATTTAATATAATTGAAATTAATGTGAGATTTGCTAAAATTAAACTTAGCTATAATCCGTGTCCGAAAGTGCGAAATGTACGTTTGAACAAATTAAGTTAATATCGGGAATATTGGGTCTTAGGTTTGACGCCCTTGGTGGGGTTCCAAGGGGCATCGCCCTATAGTCGTCCAAGGGTAAACCCCTGCGGGCAGTCCCACTAATAATAACCACCCTTAACCACTATCTTCATCATCTTTAAATTGGGCATAGAAATAAATTAGGTATCGTTATTCTACTGAATTAGTCTCACTTTAATTCAAATCTAATCAAAGGAATATTGTGTTTGTGATTTGAATTAAGTCTGTAATTCAAATCGGTTTTCTAGATTATCCTATATCAGAATTTGTGGTACCCCAGACATAGGGTTGAATTACAGATTTCGAAAAAAAGTTGCAAACATGATCCAAAAAAATTATCCAAGCTTATTGTTATTCTAATCTTGAATCTAACCAAAAACCTCCCCCTTTCGGCCCTATCATCACCTTCTGGGTTCCCTCAGCCGAGACTACCCCATATATCACACCCCACTTTCTTTTTCGAATCTCTCTCTGTATTTTTCTCTTCCCCTCTCTCTTCCATAATCTTCTTCTCTTTTTCTTTCTTAAATACAATAAAATAAACTAAAAGCGAGTGTAAGTTTGAGAAGGATGAAACTTTGATTATAGGAAAGGTAAGGGAAAGTAATGTACACTGATGTCTAGATAGCGTGGGTGGTGAGTGGTGACTAAGTTAATGTATTTTTTTAGATTGACTTTGAAAAAATAAATTCTTACTTTTTTGGAAAGAGATAATAAGTCATCCTACTTTTTATTCATACTTACTCCTTCTACTTATTTAATGTTTGACAAGTGTATGACACTAATTTACTTTTCTTATATCATATTTTTTATTTTAACACTTGTATTGATTAAGTGAGTAAAAGAATATATTATCAAAATGTACGAGGAAATATGAGAAATGCAACTTGCAGAAGGGCCCACGACAATTTGACTTTGGCTCATTTGGCTATAATAATTCATTGGGGGTTGGAGGTGTAATTGATGGCAGCAGATCCAAATAAATTTGGTCAACTTGACACAATAATAATTCATCGAATTCCATCGTCCGATACGTATCTCGACAGGGTTAACCTAGCTAGAAGTTGACGTGATGACTGTAGTTCGGTAGCTGATCATCGATAACATGAAATATATATTTATATATAGTGCCAACAAATGCCAAAAGGGGTTGTGTCCATCTTTTTCTATCTTCATGTTCAGCCTAACATACCTCTGATCGATATTGTTCGAGTGTGAAATGGAAAAACATACTCCGATACCCGTCAGACGATGGTGGTGGGCCGGCATGGCGGTGATGGTGTTGGTTCTGATGGCCGACGTCGTAAATTCACAGTCAGATAGTAGAAATAATACGCTGATTAGACGGTATTGCAGTCAATATGGCGTATTAAACGACGAGTTTTTCTTGAGGAACCTTAACACCACCCTTTCTAGCCTCAGGCGGCAGCTGTCAAACGCCACTGTGTACCACGCTGTTGCACGGGCTATAATCAACGGTGAATCCGTGTACGGGCTATCTTCGTGCAGGGAGTATCTCACGAAGTCAGGGTGTTTAAAGTGTTTTGACATTGCTGCGAAAGAGGTGAAGGTATGTGGGATTGTTAATGGTGGTCACGTTATTTACGACGATTGTGATCTCAGGTAAATTACTTCAGTTTTTACGTCGTCTCTTCTACTATAAATACTGCATCTACGTTTACCCTTTTCTATGATCCACAATTAATATGTAATTCATTGATTAAACCAATATTATTTATTTGTTTTGGGTTAGGAATTATGATAAACAGTTATGCGGAGAATAATATATACAATTAACATCACATATCATAAGTATTATTACACTCATATCTCATTAAAATGAGGGATAATTTGGTAATTCAAGTATTTCAGTTATTCAAGAGTGTAATAGTATCTATAATACATAGAATTTCCCCATAGTTAATACTAATTAAAAGCATAAACCTTACAACTATGATTAACATATTAACCTTCAACTAGTTTTTGAAAAATATAAAACCAATTACTAGTAATTATTGTATTTAAAAAATATACTCTTCTGTACAAAAATTATTATCCACGGATAAAATATACACGGTTTAAGTTTAAAATAGTGCATTTAATGCAAGGTTTGATTAGAGAAAATGTTATTTTTATTCTTACATTTAATGTAATATTGGTAACTAATTATGGTTAACAAAGAAAAGTAACAATTAATGCCAATACTAATTTAAAAGGGGATAATTATGTTATAAATATCAAAATAATATAGTGGACAACGGTATTTTAACGGAGAGAGTAATTAATTCTTTTTGGTTTTGTCCAACAATTTTCTTTCATTCCTGTTACGGATAATTTGGAATTTTAATCTAGTTAACACCTTCTTGTTAAAGTGTGACTTGGAATTAGTGGATCCGGATAATTTATGACCGACCATGAATGAAGTGAAGAAAACCTCATTGACGAAATCAACAGGATAAGTGTTTGGAGTAGGCTAAGGGCTATTAGGCCCGAAGCAGTACATGACTATAGCACTTTGAATCCAGCTTTACTTGTATATGGGCTCGGCCCATTACCTGCTAGGGTTTACGGTTATATATAATCCTAGCTAGCTAGGTTTCCAATTATCACTTTAAACAATTGTATAATAAGTAATCACCGGTTCATGTCATGTTAGATCCCTAAAGTGGTGTTTATTATATTCTCGTGAAGTTTGTTATTATATATGACATTTGTCATAGACTCATAGTATAGGATAATTCTTGTAAATACTCAAAGGGTATAAATACTATATTATTAACACTAAATCAATAAGCAATTAATTCTTATCACTTTGTGTTCCATGTTTTTTTACATACGGTGCTTACATTCATACTAGATTTTATAATCATTGTGATTTAATTCAGTATACAATTGATACTTTACCATGGGTGTACATGTCCATGTGGACATAGGTCGAAATATTTTCGACCGAACCATGTAAATACTTGCATGTATCGTTTTTCTTGCTTTCTTGGTTGCATCATGTAACACTTCTTTAAATTATGTTATGTTGATATACTCTCTGCTTTGAAGGCATTTGAAGCTTTTATCTGGTTGCATTGTTTTGTTAAAGGTACGAGAACCATAACTTCTACACCGAGTCTAATGTTCGGGGCAATGTTGGAGTATGTGGTAACCAAACATCGTCTCAGCCGACATTCATACATACAGTAAAAAGTCTGTTATCAGACCTTCGAGTTGCTACACCAAGAACACCTGATTTCTATGCTGCTTCTACAAGGCCAGTTACAGGTAGCAATGTGACAGTATATGCAATTGCACAATGCAATTTAAATGTAAGTCGGAGCGACTGTGCAGGATGTTTATCAATAAGAATTGCAACGTTATCCGAGTGTCTTCCTAATACATTCGGAAGGGCAATTGACGCCGGATGCTTTATGAGGTACTCCAATATGGCATTTTTCAGAGACAACCAGACAGCTGACTTAACACCCTTTCTAAAGGATGGTGAGACTACTTTCCTACACATAAAATTCAATCTTCTTAAGTTGATATATTCTCTTCAGATAGATTGTTGAACTGAGTCTTCTGTAGCTACTTAGGAGTGTAGTATAGTACGTAAAATAATCAATTAAGGTCATACATAATGTTTATATTCACATCTATGGAACCTAAAATATGTATTGGCAGGAAAATCAAGCAAAAAAAGAGCTATTATAGGGGGAGTTCTTGGAGGTTCCAGTTTACTTTTGATCATATTTCTAGTTCTCTTATGGTATCGATTGAAAAGATCAAGTTATCACCAAAAAGGTACACAATAGATCCAAGTATATATTAGACGTCTAATACAGATGTCATGGAAAGTTATTGATGGTTATCTTTGTGTTATTAAAGTACATTAGCTTATATTTCCTATGTACGTATTCTTTAACGGATGATGATATCTGCAAACTTTTGAGTTACCAGATAAGTCAACTGGAGCAACTGAAATGCTGCAAGGCCCCATGGCTTATAGCCACAATGATTTAATAACCGCCACAAAAAACTTTAGTACAGAGAATAAAATCGGAGAAGGCGCTTTTGGAGAGGTTTATAAGGTATGTGTAATGTTGTGTATATTGTGTAGACACTATCACAATAGTTTCATTCTCGATAGAGATACTAGTGACTAAGTGACTAACTAAACAGTGTCGCTCTATGTGCTGAGTTCTTATGGAAGCTTACGCAAAATATATATAGTTGCTTTTTACCTATACTTCATTACACCTTCCCACAATTTTAATTATATGTAGAAAAAAAATAAATTTTTTTAACGGCAAACTCACACATTCACTAAACCTACTCCTAAATCTACTCCAATGTCCACAGCCGGATTTGAACCCCACAACCTCTTAGGAGGGGGCACTACTCCACAAATACATGAAAACTGTTGTGGCTGATTTTCCCGCTGTTATAACTTATATTGGAACTTTTATGTTATGTCATTAATTTAGAGATACTTTTATTATAAAATAAATTCCTAAATTATTTTGTATTAGAGCCTTCTCATTATAATCTAAGTGAGCGTATGTCTTTCTTCTTGTTTTTAACATAATCAGGGGACACTAAATGATGGGGATGTAGTTGCAATAAAGAAAATGACTATGTTCTCCAGAGGACGAAGTGCATACTTTGAAGACGAACTTAAGATAATAAGTAATGTTCATCATCGACATCTTATGCGACTTCTTGGTTCATGTAAGAAAGGCCCTCACCTGTTTCTTGTTCTCGAGTTCATGGAGAAAGGTAGCCTTGATAAATACCTTTATGGTAAGTTGAGGCCTCATATTTAGCTGATCATACTGAAAGTAATCTAAAACCTGATAGTGATTCTAACAATTGGCAGGTGAGAATAGAGGGAGCTTAACTTGGAAACAAAGGTTTGAAATAATCTATGGGATAGCGAAGGGACTTGCGTATTTACATGAACAATACCATGTCACAATTGTTCACAGAGATATTAAATCAAGCAACATTCTACTTGACAACGACTTTCAGCCAAAAATTTCAGATTTTGGTCTGGTTAGATTACTACCAGAAGATAAGACACATGTCAGCACCAAAGTTGCAGGAACATTGTATGTTGAAATGACTAGATACTCATGGTCAATTTGATCTTCTTTTCTGCATTTCTGATGTGTGTCTATATGTTTCTTTAGCGATCACATTATATGCCAATTAACTGAATCTAGTTCATATTGTGTTCAGCGGACTTGTAGCACCAGAATATGCAATCCATGGGCATGTCTCTGAGAAAGTAGATACTTATAGCTTCGGTGTTTTGGTCCTTGAAATCATTAGCGGAAGGAGGTGCACAGATGAAATAGAAAATGGATCTGTCATCCATAACTTACTTGATTATGTATGTATTTTAAAGTTTGCTTATAAGCATCACAATTTTCAGCTGCTTTTTAATTCACTTCATTAACCTTTTGCATCTTTATTGTGTCACAGGCTTGGAATCTATACGAGAATGACACACATATGAATCTAATTGATACTACAGTAGACCCAAGTGAATATGTTCAAGAAGATGTGAAGAAAATTATAGAACTGGCCCTTGCGTGCACTCAGTCACAAGCATCAACAAGACCATCAATGTCCGAAGTGTTGTCGCTTGTAAGTGACAACTCACCGGATCATGAGCATAAATTACTGATGAGATCCATGTTTACTGAACCTCATGTGCAGATCCCATTAGACACCTCTACATCTGCTACTACATAGGCATCAGATGCAATGCCTCAAGAATTGAACTTTCGGATCGTAAGATGCTCATTTGGTAGTTCATTTTGGGGGGCAATAACGGGTTGCTTTTAAAATTATGATTCTTTCAAGTCGATACCTTTCATGTGTATTTACGATATTAATATCCATAGTTTGTATATTGATTGATAGGAATATATTGCTGTTCACATTACATTTGCATTGGACAATGATATATCACCTATCTGCCCACACGAGTGCAAGTAGTCGTACCATTGCTTGGTGTTTTCCCTCTATAAAAACTTAAAAAGTCCTTCTCCAAGGACCTTCAAAAATCAAAAAGGTGGTACACTCCTCGTTTTAACGACTCAAAAAAAGGAAAACATTTAATTAATTTATTTATTTATATTAACATCAAAGTTTTTGAAGATGAGTAAGATATATGATTATTTTTTATGATGTGAAAGATGACATGGTAGTGTGAATGACCAAACTCTGTTTTTTTGAGAGCCTTGCACTGTGAATGGTCTAAAGATAGGATATATTTACATTCCTAGGCAAGAACTAATGCAAAATTTGCTATGTTATTTGGACTGGAAAATGACTCGAAACCGACCTCTGGGCTCAAAGTACAATGTGTAAGACCGGGAGCATCCATCACGAGATGGAGCTCATGAGGTCCCTTCACACGTCTTCACAGCCGCGAAAACCATCGCCCTCTCTCATGAGGGTTGGCTCACGATCGCATACGCGACCCGGGACACGCTCGTGAGTGTGATGTTTGTTTTGTTTTTTTTGTGATGTGAAGCATGTGATGGATGCAGGGGTTTGTGTGATGTGATGAGGGAATGGTGAGGGAAGGACGTGGCGCTGATGTGGCTATGTGAAACATGTGATGGATGCTGATGGTCTAACAAGATGCTGAGGAAGAAGATGGTGAAGATTATAGGAATTGGATGATCAAGTAGCTTTATGTTTAGCAAATAGGTTTAGAAGTCCGAACACAAGGGGAAAGCTGCCAAGAGAAATACCAAAAAAAATCCTAGAGCTAGTTGGTCAAGATGTCACTTTTTGATCTTTCCAACTATTTGAGTGCTACAATTGCAATAAGATACAACATATTCTAAGTGAATACAGATCTAATAAGACTCATTCTAGTCGAAACTCATAAGAAAGAAGCCAAGACCAAAGACTATGGTGCTAAGTATAACAAGTCATTTGATGTCGTTAAGAGAAGAGCTTAAAATGGAAGAGTCTAATTACTAGACCCTGGAACAATTAATGATGAACTGTCTTGTAATGATTATGATCTCAACGCAAACTCTTACATGATGGCTAGTGCTGCTTAGAGTACGTTTGAGCAAGATATAAAGATGTTGCCAAGATGTGCTTAAAGTGTTCCTCCCTCTTTGAGGTTGAGGGTTCAAGTTCCGCACTTGACATAAGTGTAGATTAGGAAATGTGCGAGTGTTTGTTGTTCAATAATTATAATAATAAAGATGCTGCCAAGAACCGCTAGGCTTCCAGTTAAGATCTTATATCTTATCACAGTTACAAGGACATGAACACCATGGTTGACTATTTGTGTATGGAGTGGCGGGGGACTGTTTGAGAGATCGTTTTCTGTTTGAGTGGCCGGTCTCCAAAATATGAGTGGTTTGGGTGAATTTTCAACCCCCTCATTGTGAGGTTTTATATGAAAAGCTTAGTTTACCATTGTATCTCTCTGTAATTCGAATTATAAATATCATTCTATACCTGTACATTTTCTAAAGCACGAAAAAATCTTATCTGGATGGAACGTAGAAGGGTTCAAGTTGCCGGAAAGCATCGACTCTAGGACCCAAAATCTCTACGCAGAAGTAGATCAATGAACATAAACGAAGAAGGGTTCAAGTTGCAGGCAGTCCAACGATGAAAACTTGCTTTTCTTGAACATTGCGGGCCAATTGTTGGGCGGGAATTAAAAAGGTTACAAGCCCTCTTTCTTACAGGGTTTCGGGAGTGTTGGAGCGATAGGTATTTGCCTATTTGGACCCGATTTCGTTAGGAAAAACAGAGCACTAATGCTTTTAAACTTTAGACCCGGTTTTGTGATAACAAAAAAATATGGCTTGAATGTTTTAATATATTGGTGTGGGGCTGAAATTGTGCTTTGGACACTTTTTTCATAAAAATCGGTCCGGGTTGTTTTTCAAACTTTTGGACCTGGTTTTTCTATAAACAACCGGGTATGAATCCTATAAAAACATTTGCCACCCCTTTAGAGTCCGTTTTTAGATGTTTTCTTAGTGAGTCGGAATATGAGAACCTGAAAGTCTATTTTGTAGTAGTGTACAAGTACAACGATATCCTAATTGAATGGAATAG
Organism: Pulicaria dysenterica; assembly: GCA_947179395.2. Classification (NCBI taxonomy): domain Eukaryota; kingdom Viridiplantae; phylum Streptophyta; class Magnoliopsida; order Asterales; family Asteraceae; genus Pulicaria; species Pulicaria dysenterica. The sequence continues at coordinate 51,378,298 of OX359295.1, forward strand.
CTTCCACGGTAACACATGTATTTTTCTAAACTTCTTTGGAGTAACGAAATATGAAAATGATTTCTTTGTGATACCTAATTTGTGTTAAATTTATAGATCCATACTACACACAGTTTCAGACTATATTTTTTACAAAACTGAGCAAGTAGGAAACACTGAAAAGTATAGTTGCAGCTCTTATGATGCTCGTTCTCAACTTCCACCTACGTGAATTCTTCTATCTACATCAATGAAGGTAGGCCTGGACATCTGTCTTTGCCCTAATGTTGGTTCATTGGACAACATTAAATACGCTTCAGACATCGTTGGCCTTAAAGAAGCTGGTGACTGAGTGCACATTAGAGCAATCTCTATGAATTTTCTCACTTCTTCTTCTTGATATTCATTTCGATCTATGGCTTCATCAATCAACTTAACGTGTAGGCCTTTCTCATATAATAGCCAAGCCTATCAACAACGATACAGTGCGAAAAAATTAGTAAGTCACAGAGAAATTAGAAAACAAATCAAGTGTTTTTACCATTTTTTGAAGGAAATTTAAGTATAAACTCATTGTAACATTGTTGCACTTTAGCAGTATTAGGTATAAACTAATGTTAAATGCTCATTTACACTCGATAATTTTCAATTTTTCTGTCACTCGTGCAAGAAAATAGAGCAAGAAGGATGTATATTACATCATTAAGGAGGTATTCAATTTGAGGCCCAGTATCATGTACATCACTACAATTCCGACCACTAATGACTTCAAGTGCCACGATACCAAAGCTATAAGTGTCTACTTTCTCCGATAGGCGTCCACGAGTTGCATATTCTGGTGCTGTGTAGCCCCTATAATGTATATATTTTTATATCAAATGTGTTATAACAGCAAATTAACAAGTCTTTTTTTATATTAATATGCTTTGTGTACTGGTCATTATGAAACTTACATAGTCCCGGCAAACCTTGTACTAACATGGGTGTCATCTTCCGAGAGGAACTTAGCCAACCCAAAATCTGCAATCTTTGGTTGGAAATCATCGTCCAGAAGAATGTTGCTCGACTTAATATCCCTGTGAATGATTTTGACATGGAATTCTCCATGTAAATGGGCAAGACCCCTTGCAATCCCAATGATTATATTAGACCTTTGTTTCCAATTTAGAGTCCCTTTCTTTTCACCTGTGCATGTAGTTTAGTTGTGAAACTAAGGTTCTGAAAATTAAAAAAATTCACTGATCTTTAATATATCCATGTAAATAGCATAACTAAACTACCCCATAAGAACTTGTCCAGGCTTCCATGGGGCATGTATTCTAACACAAGAATTAGCTCAGGTCCTTCAATACACCATCCTAGTTGTAGCAAAAGATTTCGGTGACGAACATTACTGGTAAGGTTGATTTCATTTTCAAATTCCTTTTTTGCTCCAAACCCAACATAGAGTTTCTTTACTGCCACTGTATATCCATCACCGACAACAGCCTGGAAAAGCAAAAAACGAACACTCGAGATCAATTATTCACTTACAGAATTTAAAAAGATACAAATGATCATATACGTTCTGAAAGAAGGTACAGCACCGGCTGTAAACATCAAAATATTTCATATCTTAAAAGCTTCTAGTTTGATTACCTTAAATACTTGGCCGAAACCTCCTCTTCCCACTAGAAACTCTTCACTAAAATCATTAGTTGCTCTTTTGAAATATTGGTAATTGTAACTCTGTGCCCCTTGCAACTCAGATGTCTCTGAGCCATCAAATGGTAGGCATTAGCAGATACGGTAATTAATTAGTAGTTGCAGTCGAAGAAATAAACATGACAGTCTGTTATTTATGAACATTTTATCATGACATGATAACTAGTCCAAAAACCATGCCCTATGTGTTGTAAGTTGAAACTCTCTACCTATAACATTTTTCGCCTGATATGCATAATACTTCAAATCAATTAAAACATAATTTTAGGGGTCACGGCATGACTGATCTACTGTTGGTGTATACAACAAGTCTTACATAAAAATCTAATGACTTGTATGATAATATGATAATGAACCAAAGGAGAATGTTAAGGATGTAACAATGCTAAGGACCAAACTCTGTCGTGAGCATTGCAGAACTCTACTGTTATATTAATTTTAACATCATTGATAATGTGAAATATGTTTTAAAATGTACCTTCACCAACGGCCTTTGACTTTCTCCATCGTTTAATCCATAAGGATGAAACAAGTATCAACATTAAAAGAACTGTGCTGCTACTTATTCCGGCGATTATGCCAGTTTTACTTGAACCCCCTGTCACACAAACTTACTAATTATATTTTCTCTATATATACTGAACCAATAAGATTCATGAAATGGAAGAGGCCTCACCTTTATCCAGTAGAGGTATGAGATTGATTGTCTGGTTATCCTGAAAAAATGGAAACTCTGAATACCTCATAAAGCATCCCACATTGATAGCTCTTCCTTCATTAGCTGGTAAGCAACTGAACAAGTTGTTATAGGCAGTATTCAAGCAGTTCTTACAGATGGCTTGGCTTGCGTTCTCAACACACTGTGCAATTGCATAGACTGTTGCATTGCCACTTGTGACTTGCCTTGTTGATGCTGTGTAGAAATCAGAAGTTCTTGGGGTAGCAACTTTAATATCTGATAATAGTTCTTCCACTGCTTGATTGAAGGCTGTTATTGGCTCAGATGTTGATTCATTACTACATATTCCAAGTGGAGCAACAGCGGCATCCAAACTACCTTGAGGATCATCATAGAATTCGTCGTAGTTCTCATATCTTCATTTATAACACAGAAGATGCAAACATGTTACTATGATTTTATACGCCTAAGTTTTGCGAAGCTGCAAGTTGGGAATTCTCAAATTTGAATGGGTCACAAGAATAATATAGGTTGGTAATTAATGTGTGTCTACTCATCAGATTAAACCAACATGTTATCTCCTTATGAACCTTAACAAGCAGTTCTTGGTTTGTTTTGTTGTTGTATTCCGACGCTTGATTCAAGCTAAATAAGATTATATTAAGAATATATAATACTCTTAGTAGAAAAAAAACTGGGAAATTCATATAACCAAAGAAATTTCAGCTCAAAAGAAAGTAATTATGGAGTCTAATTCGGATTTAGTACTGTTTTCGTGTTTTTAATGTATTTGTTAGAGGAGTAGGAACTCGGGAGTGTCTCTTTTTTTCGTATGTTGTGGTTCTGTTTATCGTAAATTCTAGCGTCTTGCTAGTAGTTCCTATATATATATTATTCAGTTCAAACAAAAAAAGATTAAAACTACTTTAGTTAAAGAATTAAGAAGAAAAATTATATTTCTTGGTTCTAAATCTTCCTGCTTCATCCTTGTGCTCACTAAATTGTGATATACTGATGTGCATGCAGATTTCATTAACTTATCGTCTCTTCTCTTGATTTTGACACTTGCGTTAATTTAGTAAGTAAGATTCGACATAAAACCTCTCTTGAATAAAAAAAACTAGTCACCTGAGAAAGCAGTTATCAAGAAAGACATTAGCACCATTGGCGGAACCACAAGGCTTGACGGCAGAAGCAGCAACATCAAAGCAATCCAAACACTGAATAGCCGAGAGGTAATTCCGGCACTGGGAGACTCCATAAACAGCATCCCCGTTCTCCAGGTTCTGGGCTGTAGCATAATATACACCACTGTTGGACAATTGCTGCCTCAACTCAGAAAATGTGGTCTCAAGGTTCCTGGAAAAACTAGTTGCTGACATCGCTTCATTGCTGCCACAGTAAAATCTAAGCGGCGTGTTACTGTTAGTAATATTGGTGGTGGCGTTGTGGCTAAGCTGCGCAACTCCGACCTCCGCCACCATTAATAAAATCACGACCACCACAGAAGCTGACATCTTGGAGATTTTTTTCTTCTTTATTACTAATAAAATCTGCTGTGTTCTGAATAATTGATAAATAATTAATGCAAAGATCATTCCCCAGGCTGGAATTAATATGTTTATATATACATATACACGCAGTGTGTAAGGCGGCTTGATTAAAAGCAAGTTGGATTCATACAGTCGTTGCGAAATATTTTAATTAAGTAAATAATAAAAACACAATTATTAGAGTCAACTCGTTAGGTTTTCAATATTAAAGTACGTCAGCTCGATGCAGAAGTAAAAGATATGTGCTAAAAATAACAAAGGGATCTAAGAGGTTGTGGGTTCAAGTCCCGGCATAGATAGTGACGTAGATTTAGAAGTAGGTTTAAAAGGTGTGTGAGTTTGATGTTAAAAAAAATATGATAAAAATCAATACTTTATTATTAATATAATAGTTTAATACTTCATGTATAAACATGAAGATTATATATATATATATATATATATATATATATATTTTAATAGAAATAATCTATACTTAATGCATAATCATAAGTGTTTAATTTTAGCCTTTGAATCAGCCTTATCAATGATCTAGATTGAATTTTTAAAAATTTAGACGGAGTGTTATTTTCGTAATTTACATTTGATGCTTTAACAATCACATGTGATGGTATACTAAATCACATAAAAATAAATATTAATATTTCAAAACTATGTTTTTTATATAGAATTTATTGAACGCAACTCATATTTTTTAATATTAATGGTGTGAAATCTTAAACATATAATAAATCCGTCAATAACAAATTAAGAAATATTCATTAAATCCGAAAATGTTACCTCAGCTGCCACATTAGCTTTTCTACTTTTTCCTACTCAACCCAAACTCAACCCATAAAACAAGTAGCACTCATCCTTCAACCCAAATCAACCCAAAATATTTTCTCTCTCCTTACTTACAAAACAAAACAAAACAAAACAAAAAAAAAAGAAAAACTGGCACGGGCCCACCTTCTCTCTCCCTCCTCTCTCGGTTTGGTGAACCTAAATGGGATTGAACCCAAAACCAACCCAAACCCCCGTAGGAGTGTTCCCATGCTACCCGAAGGAACCTAAGCCATTTACCCGAAGGCCATACAGGTGGCCTTATGGATATCTCAATAATTATTGCTAGTCGCTTTCAGATATTATTTGTTCTTTGTGTTTTTGGATTGGAGGTTTCACAAGTGTACAGGTGTGTGGTTTTGTTCTTCTAAGTTTACATGTGCTAAAATAAACTTATTCATGCTTGAACATGATTGCTAACAAATATTCGAAGGGTAAATTGCCGAGAAATGTAACATATATATCAAAATCAGACAATAAAGATAACGTGTAAGCTTTTTTTTTCTTATTTTTTGGCTAAAAAATGACTGTAAATTTTTATTTGTTACAAAAAAGAGAATTTTGACCAAATAACCTTGACTTTAACCTTGATTTCTATCCAAAATTTACTACGCAGAATGTACTCTCGAAAGCATGAACTACAATTGCACCAACTATGGATATCTCGGGTCCGGTTTCAGATACCCGTAGGGCAATCTCCCATGAACAAAACTGTCAATCACCAATTTCATAACATTAGATCTTTGAGGTTTCTTTAGTAACAAAAACACAAAAAGGAATAAAAAGATTTAATACCTGTGATAGACATCATAGTCGAAATCATAACCATGAGCCTTCATAAACAAAGAATTACTTTGTTTGATTTCAAATATGCAAATGATCTTTAATAAAGATTGTTGTTTAAAATCGAGATTATACCCTAAGGCCAGCCATTGTTGTCCCGTAATCCCTGTAGAGTTGAGCATATCTAATCACCCCATCAATATTAATGAGGCTGAATCTAAACGCCACGGAACGACGATTCAAATAACCGATCCTCACACATCAACACCAGCTCTGATCGGACTATGGCACCATGGCTTATTCTGAGAAGATCCTGATCCCTTGAACCTCTGATCGGACTTTCCATGATGACTCTGCCCTTTACCTCTACTTTGATTCCCACTGGAACCTCCACCAAACTTGCTGAATGACCCTCTATTCATCTTCTCCCAATCTTTAGCATCAGACTCTGCAGCTCTTGCTAATGTGAATGCCTGAACAAGCGATGTCGCCATACGAGTGTTACCCCGATATTCTGGTAACAAAGTTTTCACAAAATGTTGAACCTGAGAATGTTCATCGGGCACCCACTGTTTTGCAAATCTGAGAGTCACTTGAAACTTGTTGATCAACTCGTCCACAGACATATTACTTGTATGTGCCAAATCTAGGAACTCTCGTTGAATCTTGGCCATATCGAACGCATTGCAAAAATGCTTACAGAATTTGTCTTGGAATTGCTCACAGGTTATCGCATTAACAATCTCTCGCGGCAAATGAGTAGTCAATGAATCCCACCAAGTCAAGGCTTGATCCTTAAAACACCTTGTTGTAAACATTACCCACTCAGATTTCTCACAATTGCAGGCCTTCAAAGCCTTCACAGTCTCTTTCAACCAATTCAAAGTTACATTAGGATTTGAACTTTCTGCATACTCGGGTGCTCCACACGCTACAAAATCCTTGTATTGACTCTTTTGTTTAGCCTCCGGTTGTGGAAACCACTGAATAAAGAAATTCTGTTGTGGTGTTTGATGCTGGGTAGACACTCCTTGTGGTATAGGAATAAATGAGAATGATCCATACGGAGTTGACACCGTGCTCACAGAAGCTGTGGTGTAGACAGGTGGTGGTAATGATTGAGTGACAGTGGATGATAGCGGAGGCATCTGTACTGTAGAGGTTGGTTGTGAAGATTGGGTTTGATTCAACTGCTGTTCAAGCTCTTGAATCCGATCTCTCTGAGTCTGTGAAGTATCTTCCAGCTGTAACACGTAGTCTTGATTATCAGACTCCCCGTTGTGCGAGGTACCAGCTCTGTGTTGTTCATTGGCAGCAGTAGAGGACACGTTGTTGCGCTGTCTTCTTGGGGACGAAGGGGTAAGTACTAGGTTCTCGGTGTTGTCAGCCATAATCTATTCTACACAACATCTCACCAGTTGTCAGATTATAATCCGTTAGTACCACGTCATATTCTCTATAGCTACCTTGCTAATTACCCATCCTGGAAATATTGGACTGATCAGAGCCTCGGTTCAAGTATTGCACAACTCAACAATGCAAGTCCTCAAACCAGGGCTCTGATACCATTATTTGTAACATCGTATTTTCTAACACTACTTTGGAATACGTGCGGAAGCTTAATTTCATACTATAATAATATTATAATAAAAATACAACTTTAACTTGTTTGATTTACAAAATGCATCTACAGTGTTACACAAAAACAGGCTCTTTACAAAACAAATAGATATCAGAGTTAGATCAGTCCACAATTCCAGTTTCACCTCTATCTTCCACATACCAGGAATATCATGTAAAAGAGTTCAACAGTGGGGGATTAGCACAAAGCTAAGTGAGAGAATAGATATAAAAAACATACAAGGAATAAAGCCCAAACAACCAAGCTCAAGCAACAAGAGAACCGGCGGTCTTGCGGGACCTTCAACCAAATGCCGGCCAAAGCATAGGTTTACCGATAGCCCAGTTATCACAGATAACAGTACTAGCACCTCTTGATTACAACAAATGCTTATCAAGACGATTACTATTATTGTATATCCCTAAACATAGGCCCAGCTAAAAAACAACCGCCAAGCTAATCTCCACAACAACATGTATATATACTAAAAAAAAGAGATAACATCTCAAAGAGCAACCAATCAGGAGTTATATCTTATACATCCAAGATATTTATCCACTCACCGATATCTTCAACAGTTCAGGCAACTCAGTCTTTACTTATCTACTGAGTTTTGTTTCCACCTGAACAAACAACTAATAGTCAGTATTTACTTAATCAATACACAATAAGCACAATACTATAATCAACCACATATGCACATACAATCACAAGTACATATTAAATTCATGTATATTCACATCAATATACCGTAATTCACTATTACCCTTTACAATCTGTAATTCAATGAATTCATCCATCTCCTTAGCTTAGGCAATACATACATTCCTTTCATAAGCCAAGGCCATACTGAATGTACAATTCATGTTCATCTTCAAATCATCAAAGAGTTGATCTTTAATCGAATTCCTCATAACAATTCAAATTCCGAGTAAAGGAAAATTAGAATTCCGATACATTCCAAATCCGACTGAATTCTCAAATTCCGATAAAGTCAATTCCGAAAGAACTAAATCCGAGCTAAGGTCAAATCCGATAAAATCAAATCCCGAGCAAAGGCACATACCGATAAAATGAAATCCCGATAAAATTCAATACCGATAAAAGTGTTAGGGTATAGTTCATATACCGAGTAATTGTCCAATACCGAGAAAATGGACAATTCCGCTAAAAATGGAAATCCCGATAAAATACACAATTCCGATAGAAAAGGTAACAATCCCATAGAATCCACAAATCCGATAAAATGAATTCCGATAAACATACAATCCGATAGAATATACAATCCGATAGAATAAAATTCCGAGCAAAGCCTATTTATCAAATCCGATAATTCTTCTCGGTTTTCCATCAATTCCGACAAAAGCTAAGGCAAACATTTCTATTCTCTCGGATTCCTATCAATTCCGATAGATTTAGTCGGATTTCATAAATTCCGAGCCATTCATCCTTGAATTCCGATAACTTCATAATCATGAATTCCGACATATTCAAATTTATGTATAACTTAAATTTCTAATCTTATTTTAAGCATGCAATACATCTATGTTTCCAGAATTGATCTCAAACATGTATTGATCATAAACTAACATCAATTTTTATCATACATGCATCCTAGATCACGAATTCATCATACGAGAGCATTCAATCGGAATTTCATATATAACATAATCAAAACCGAAATTAAACATCAATTTAACACAATGATTCAAAATTTCTAACCTCTTGATGATGTAACACTTAAGATCAACAAAATTCAATTCTTTCTTCTTTCTTGCTCTCGGCCGTACACAAGAACACACACACACACAAACACTCTTTGACAATTGCATGAAATGAGAGTTGTGGTGGCAAGTTGGTGGTGTGTAGGTGTCAAAACCGACACCTCACCCTTCCACTTACAATTAATCACATTTATTTAATTAATTATCACAATTAACTAATTTAATTAATTAAACACATAAAACCAATAATTAATCAAAATAAATTAAGAACAGTGTTAGGGCATTGTTCTTCGTTTTTCTTCTATTTGCAGCTAATTTCTTCATATTATTAATTAATTATCAGCTATGACCTGCAAACACCCCAATATTGTGGATTAGTGTAATATATGATCATTCTAAGCACGAAACACAAGTAAAACATGTAACATTTACGGATATAAACATAGGTTAATCCGGAAATATCACAATTCCCACACTGAACTTTGCTTGTCCTCAAGCAAATCATCAAATAGAGATAACCCAACCTGGCCACCAAAAATCCCCAACTTATGTACCACAGTTAAAATAGATCATCCCAAACTTACAAATCAATCAACAAATACTCAATAATCAATTACATGCAAAGTCTCACATCCTCACTAGGAGGTCACTCGATCACTCAAGTGTTTAGGCTCATTATTTTGGGGTTGAACACTCCTGATAGCTAACAAGCAACCAACTAGTATAGGCTTGTATCCAATTCTAATCTCCATCACTAGAGTTGTCAACCGTCAAGAGGGCTTTAAGGGTTGTAACATTAGGCTAAGGGTAACAGGTAGGGAAAATGGAATTTAAGTTGACTAAGATAGCAAAAATCTAAAATGTGCTGAAACAATGACTCACCACTCAAACTGGAGCGGTCAACCGGATACTGACACAAAATAATGATAAGAGTTAATTATTTTCTTGAACTCAAATCATTTAGGGCATAAGATATTATATCACTTTTTTTCATGCACCTTTATTCTATTTTTTTTTTTAATTTTTTTTGGATTTTCTGATTTTCTAGGACAGCGCCATTGGCGAGAATTCTGTAACATTAACATGCTTAAGAACCCGCATTATATTGATGCGGCATAAAACTTTTATTGACTCGATGGAAAGACACGCAAAAAAGAATGAAAATCATATACTCAGCACAATCAAGACTTAAGCTAAGGCCAAAGAAGGCTAAAATTGGAATTGGCTAAACAATGTGGCTAACAAATGAGATAGGCTAAGGTTTCAAAGTGGTGTCAAGGGTATCGAGTACTAAAAATGAGTACTACGCGTTAAAGGGTAGGGCAGATTAGAAAATCTAACAATAAGAATTTCTAACGAAAACAGGCTAAAGACATGGCTCAAAACAAACGAAGGCCTCTATCAGTGCAATGGTGATAAATACTCATTGTGGTGATCTCGACAAGTAAAATGGTAACAAGTTCTACAGTTTATGCTTGCAGCTATCCTCACACAATCGAACAAATTCTACTAAATATCTATTATAAGGCTCAAACTCTCGATTATGGAAGATGGGATAAGTGATGATCAACAATGCATGGTATCTCAAATATCATATTGCCAAAAAATTTATTTATTTGGGAAAAACTATAATACTGTGGATTCCAAGGTAAGGCATGAAAGTGGCCAAAAATCAGATTATACTATCGACAAACGCTCAAAGACAAGAAAAGTTAAGTTTACTTAACCCCAATTCCCACACAATAAAGATATGCATTGTTCTCAATGCATTCGAATAAGCATAAATAGAATGAGGTTAAGAAACTCTCTGGATTAGCAAAGTGGCGGAGCTGGAGCGTTTGAATTATTCACCAATCATCAATCAAGCAACGACTGCCAACAAAAACAAACAGGCAACAAGCACACAAGGACAAAAAGAAATAAACTAAAATAGACTAGAAATAAAATAAAGACAAAAGTACAACCCACTCGAGTGCTGTCTAATAATCACATCCAGAATAAAAAGTCTATAAAAAGTCTATCTAAATTTGGACTCCAATTCCCACACTATAGAATTGGAGTACTCTAGCATGACGAAGTAGAGATAGATAGAGAAAGAAGCAAACCTCCCAATTCCCACACAATAGAGTGAAAGTGTGAACTCTATTGTGTTCCATGTGCATAATAAATGACCTAGTGCAACTGGGGTGGTTATAAAAATTTCTGGAAAAAATAAGCGTATTTGAGGGGAAGCACTACACGAACAAGCACACAAACCAAACAAGGAAGGGAAACACAAAAACCAAACAAACAAGAAACTAAACTAGACACGGGTTGCCTCCCGCGAAGCACATTTTTATTAACGAGTCATAGCTTGACTCGACCATTGATCCTCACGTTTCTCCTGGGTGGAACCTCATCTCCACCGAATAGTCACTGCTGCACATCGCCTTCAACTCCTCCAAAGCTTCAATGGGGTCGGAACTCAGATTCTTTTCGGCAATTGGGTTGACTCCAGTTGATTCAATTTGAAGAATATCCGCCACCTCTTCTCTTACAAATTCATCAATGACGTCCACAGAGAAACATGTATCGTCAGATGTTGCAGCTGGGTACTGCATTGATTTACCCATCGAGAGTGTAACTCTCTTATCCCCTATGCCCAGGGTATGACTTTTGTCAGAGACATGAATGATAGCATCAGCTGTGTTGAGGAATGGTCTCCCTAAAATCAATGGCACTCTACCCTCCTCTGGCATGTCCAACACCACAAAGTCCACAGGGAATGTGAACCTATCTACTTTCACTGGTACATTTTCGACAATGCCTACTGGACACTTGAAGGATCTATCTGCTAATTGAATAGCCATCCTAGTGGGCTTGAGATCACCTAGGCCTAGTTTAGCATAAAAAGAATATGGCATTAAGTTTATACTAGCACCTAGATCTGCTAATGCATCACAGGCAAGAGAGTTATTTAAGTAGCAAGGGATGATGAAACTCCCTGGATCGCCTAGCTTTGATGGGCCATTTGGCTGCAGCATGGCCGAACATTCCTCACTCAGCACGGTTGGCGAGACTTCCTCTAACTTTGACTTGTTGGAGATCAGGTCTTTAATGAATTTGCCATAGTTAGGCATGCCTGCAAGAATGTCGACCAAAGGCACATTAATTCTAACCTGTTTAATCATATCACGAAACTTTTGGTACTGTGCCTTTAATTTCTCCTTTTACAACCTCTGAGGGAATGGGATTTTAGGCTGGTAAGCTGATGGTTGAGTTTGGGTCGGCATCTTCTTCGGTTTCGGCTGCGCCTCTTTCTCTCCCGTGGTCTCCTCTGCATGTACCTGCACATTATAAGAATCGTTAGAACTACCTTTAAGAACAGGGGAGCTCACCTCTTTACCACTTCGGGTGGTAATGGCATTGACATGCTCATTTCGCGGATTTTTTTGGGTGTTCGAAGGGAGTCCTCCGGCTGGCCTCTCGGATAAGGCTTGAGCTATCCGGCCTATATCCCTCTCGAGGTTTTGAATGGTAGCCTGCTGGTTCCTCTGATTTTGCTGCAACATGTCTTGACTTTGCCTAAGCTCCTTAGTTGTTTGCAACTGAGCTGTCATAAACTGCTTCATGATATCCTCTAATGAATTTGTAATGGGTAACCCTGGGGTCACCACTTGTGCATTAGGATTCGGATTATGATTTGAATTCGGATCTGCCCTCGGGGGCGGAGGATTTTGTTGGTGAATACCGGGCGGTGGGCGGTTGTAATTACGGTTGTTGCCCTGATTGTTCCAGTTGGAACCACCTGCTTGAAAGGGACCCTTAAATCCTTGATTCATATAGTTGACTTCCTCGGGTGTCATCATCGGTTGGTTCTCGCAATCCTTGGTTAGATGCGGCATATTACAATTCTCACAGCCTACCTGCATAGCAACAAGAGATTTGGTTAGTTCATCAAGCTTTTTCTCAAGGACACGCTGTTTGGTTTTCAAAGTTGCCACTTCTTCATGAGGCTCAATGTCTAGTGCATTGACCAATGCTCTCTTTCCGGTGCTTCGGCGATCCGGGGCCCACTCTAAATTATGGAGGGCCATATCTTCTAAGAGCTCGTACCCTTCGGTGGGTGTCTTATACATAAATACACCCCCACTAGATGAGTCGAGGGTGGCTCGAGCATCTTGATTAATGCCACGGTAGAAAGTTTGAATTTGAGCACTCTTGGAAAATCCATGGTGCGGGCAGCTTCTCAAAAGACTTTTGAATCTGTCCCACGCTCCCGTGATAGTTTCATCATCATGCTGCTAAAATCCGTTGATTTCATTCTTGAGCTTATCGGCTTTGGATGGTGGAAAGTATCGGGTGACAAACTTGTTGCGCAATATTTCCCAAGTGGTAATGGTATCGGGTTCTTGGGACCGTAACCAATTTTTCGCGTCTCCGGTGAGAGTGAAGAGAAATATACGGAGTCGTACTGCATCATTTGATGCGCCTTGGTTTCGGAACAGGTCACAAATGTCTAGAAAATTTTCAATGTGCTGATTTGGATCATGGACGACCTTTCCATCAAACTGTAGATCCCTTATCATGCTAAGGAACTGGCCCTTAATCTCAAAGTTCTCTCCAGTTATGGCGGGTTTACGGATGACTGGTGTGGGCTGTGGCGGGGCAGTTTGCCTCGAGGTCCACATTGGGCGGTCATCTTCTCCAGCCATAATAGGATTTTGTTCGGGTGGAGGGCTATGTATGGTAGGTGAGGATGGCGGTGAAGGTGAAGGTGATTCTATGGTGGGTAAAGTAGGGAAGGGTATGGATTTCTGTGCTTGTTTTCGGGCGCGGAACACTTTCTCAGGCTCAGCAAAAGGTGGAACTAATTCCAAGCTCGAATGGCGTGTAACCGGTCTGAAAAGAAAAACACAAGAAAAACCAAAAGTGAATGGCAACAGAATAAGCAGGTCACTTAAAACTGAAGTAGAAATAAAACAAGTAACTTTCTAGGGCACAAGGCCCCGGAAAGGATCGATTAGCTAAAAATCTACTAAAATCTTGGCGTATTACCACTCCCCGGCAGCGGCGCCAAAAACTTGATCGCGTGAAATCTAGTTATAAAATTTATGTCCAATATTCACCTAATCTAGCATGCACACATACTAGGCAAGTATACCTAATCGTGAAATAGCATAGAGACAGGCAAGTAATGGGTGTCGAATCCACGAGGAGCAGTGCAACACAAGAATTAAAATAGACTAATAATTAATCTAAAATGGAGGGGGGGGGGGTTTCTTCAGTTTAAAAGTGATAAAGCTACTAACTAATCAAAAACATATAAACAAAGCAATAAAGTGAACTTTTGAAAACAGCCAATTAAAAGCAAGTATCCACCTTAATCTATCCCCCCCTGTTGTGATATACTTTAAGATCAGTTTAATTGATTACCTGGATTGACTTAGCTATACTCCACTTCCTATTCCATATAGCTATTGTGCAACGGATAGAGAATAACAACTTCCTATTGATCATCTAAATCCACACAACCTATTGCATAATTCAACACGCATATCAAACAAGTTTAATATAAACCAACCGTTTCCTCGATTGTAAAGTTCTAGAAAATTAGGTTTAAGTTATGGAATCTGGATTCTATTTACTTTTCCTAGTAAACCCTTAAACAATTCATAGACAAATCATTCAAAGAGGGACATACATCATAAGAACTTCCTATTCAAATTCAATATGAACCATAAATCCAGAAACGAAGATTAAAACCATAAAGATCCAAACTTTCATTAATTGAACATGGAACTAGTATCAATCCAACAGTAAACAAGGAAATCAAAGCATATCTCAACTAGGGTTCAATCATAAGGTGAATACAAGATGAGTTTAGCCCATAATCAGGCTTAAACGAACAAACAAAGTCTGAAAATTCATGCCTAATCGAAGACTAGCCATAGATTTGACAAACCGGGTTGTTGATGATGATGATGAATGATGAAATGCGGATCCTCCAAGCTCCAAGGGTGTTTCCTCACCCTCCAGGGTTGTAAGCCTCGGAATGAGTCGCCTGAAGTCGGCCGTAGGTCAAAAGTTGTGATTGAATGATTCAAAAATCGAATTTATAGAAAAATGTTTTGCGATGCTTCGCGGCGCGAAGCATATGTTGCTCGCGGCGCGAAGATGTTTGACCCGCGTTTTTATTTTCGTTGACTGAGCTCGCGGAGCGAAGCAAGGATCCTCGCGGCATTAAGCATCCACTGGAAAAATTGTTGATTTTAATGATGCTTCGCGGCGCGAAGCATATGGTCTTCGCGGCGCGAAGCATATGGTCTTCGCGGCGCGAAGACTGAGGTTTTGCACTGTTCTTCGTTTTTCTTCTATTTGCAGCTAATTTCTTCATATTATTCATTAATTATCAGCTATGACCTGCAAACACCCCAATATTGTGGATTAGTGTAATATATGATCATTCTAAGCACGAAACACAAGTAAAACATGCAATATTTACGGATATAAACTTAGTTTAATCCGGAAATATCACATGAAATGAGAGTTGTGGTGGCAAGTTGGTGGTGTGTAGGTGTCAAAACCGACACCTCACCCTTCCACTTACAATTAATCACATTTATTTAATTAATTATCACAATTAACTAATTTAATTAATTATCACAATTAACTAATTTAATTAATTAAACACATAAAACCAATAATTAATCAAAATAAATTAAGATAAACCAACTTAATTACCTTAATCCCACTAGGCCGATAAGGAGGGTGTTACACAATGTAAATGTATGCTACTATTGGGTATTCAGGTAGTACAGGTATAGAAATAAGAAATAACGTACATAACGCTAAACGATATTCAAACAGTTTTTTTATTATAACTTGGTTTACGATTTGTAGATTAGATCTAACAAGATGAAGGACCGATGTCACACCCCGCCAAGGCGGAAACGCAAAGTGTGACGGAGGGGATCGTCATAACACATTGATACATTAATAGAGAAATTACAAAATGCAATTTAAACCAACATGTCACAACGTTCCCCGACACAAGTGGGGACTTGTGCCGCGTTAAGTCGGTATTCACGACTCCAAAGTCGAAAGTATAAAACACACGAAAGTAAAACCCACAACCCGGGTCAAGTTTACGGGACAACATGCCCAGACATAAAGTGTTAAGTAGTACTAAGGATTTAACTCATAACAAGTAATTAAATGTTCATGCAGTTGTCAAGTCCAGCTAAAGTCCAACTACGAATCGCCTAAACTCCTTAAGCATTGTTATTGTAAACTCCTTAAGCATTGTTATTGGCATTACCTGAAAATGGAATACAACCAAAACATAGGATTCAATAGGCATGAGTAATGAGTTTTCCAAACCGTTGCCTACTAGCTGGAGCTAAACGTTGGCTACAATAGGAATATAGGAATCAATAGGCATAACCCGATTAAGGGTTCATACAATGCACATAATTGTCATAAGCAAAAGTTTAATTTATACGGCATAAAAGTAATAAACAGGATTTTTCCCCAAGAAAATATGTAAGAAAAGGGGCTACGAGAACTCACCTTTGCTTTCCACGAAAACCTAACTTTGCAAAGACTTGGCACGGAAATCTACAATAAGCATAATGCACATAAGTCTTATATATAGGTGTTTGAGCTCCCTAATATAGCCCAAGGGCATGTGAAGTGTTTCTATATGATCCTAATGCCACACTACATATTACTGATTTTGATAAGCGGACTTTTACTAATTTTAAAACAAACCAAACGTCCAAAATAAAATCCTAAAATTTAAATACAGAGGGTTTAATGAACTCAAGAATGAGGTGGACTTGAAGCAAGATGAAGAACAAATGTAGAACATAAGATAAGACAAGATTGATGATTACCTTGATGCCAAAAAAACACAAACCGTAGAAGATTGAAGCTTGATCTCCTTGGTGAAGAAAATCAATAATGGTGAGGGGTGAGGGAGTAGTCGACGTTTTTGAAGACGTGGGGGGTGAGGGATCGGCTAAATGATGTAGGGTAGGGCTAGGGTTTTGTTATTTAGTTTATATAGGAGTGATAATGTTAAATTAATTAATATAAATCCTTAAACCAATGTTTATCAAAAAAATTAAAAAAAAACACCTATCCTATATATGCATGGCCGAAAATATATATATATATTTTAAACAATATACGTTGGTAAATTTGTGGCTTTCTAGTGAAATTAGTTAAAAGAATATCTAACCAACCCTAAATGCAACTTAGGCTAAACCTAATTTCTATGAAAATCCTAATACTAACCAATATACTACAAATGTTAGAATTAGCCTAAAATTTATACGAGCAAAATTAAAGTTTAAAACGTGCGGGTTAAGGACTAACCGAAATCGGTGACGGATGTCACAACCGAATCATTACGATCGATTCATGCATTCGGCATTCAAACCCACAAAGAGTAATTCTATAAAGCCCTCCTTAATAGTTTTGTTGGCTCTCTTAATGTAACATATATGAATATGTAACATGCATTGAAAATAATAATTGAGCAATTTGACATATATGCTATATAAAAGAGGGAGACCAAACACTATCAACCAACTATGAATACACGATGGAAAATATCACTATATATATATTATCTACCGTCAAAAGTGGGCTCAACGAACTCGATCAGTCAACTGTCAACACATATATATGGTGTTTGTGCGTTGGCCACTTAATTAATTGGCCTACTAGGTCTGACCTCCTTTTTCCATAATATGTTATTGTACGTTTCTTTATTTTTATTCAATTATTTAACTGTTTTATCTTTTATGCATGTATTTAATATCTAATTTATAACCAGGGGAGAAGTTAGAAATTTTCTTCGATGGATTTAAAGTTAAGATTGGTAATCTTTCTAAACAAAATTAATGGGTTAATAACAAAAATTTTACCTAAAATATACTAAAATTACATTAAAACGGTACAAAAGTTTTTTGTTTAGTGGGTTCAATTTGAACCCTCTCACTAATGAATAGCTCCGCCCCTATTTGTAACTAACTTTATGAATGTTGGTGAATATATAGGGGAGGGTTCAAACGAGAACTGTTTTTCGTACGAGAACTGCGAGAACCAATCTCAGCCGTTCCTTGGATATGGGAAGTTCATGGATGGAGAGCGTGGAGGGGATCAAGTGTGGCAGGGTGCATGTGATGAATTCATGGGTGGGCAATGACATTAAAGGAGGGGGAATTAGACGGCTTAGATTGGTTCTCGCAGTTCTCGTACGGAAAACAGTTCTCGTTTGAACTTTTACCTGAATATATATATATATATATATATATATATATATATATATATATATATATATATATATATATATATATATATATATATATATAGACAAAAGTTCATGCGAGAACCGTTGTTAACGCGAGAACCGCGAGAACCAATCTAAGTCATCCAATTCCCCCTCCCTCTATGTCATTGTCCACCCATGAATTCCTCACATGCACCCTGCCACACCCTATCTCTCCACGCTCTCCATCCATGATACTTCCCATATCCAAGGAACGGCTGAGATTGGTTCTCGCGGTTCTCGCACTAACAACGGTTCTCGCATGAACCCTCCCCTATATATATATATATATATATATATATATATATATATATATATATATATATATATATAGTGTTAGGATCAAGGGAGAACGCTCTTAAATAGATAACAGAGAGAACACTTTTGAAACTTTGATTTCATTGATCAGATGGTTCAAAAATTGTCACAATTTATTTAGGCATTTGATTCCATTGATCATCTGATTTAAAATATGTCACGTTTTTTTGATAATATGTTCGAATATAATCCTAATACATCGATGCATACAAAAGTGTTATTTGATGCATCAATGCATCCAAAATTTTAAATTGTTAATAATTATAGAAATAATTTTGATTTTAAGATTTAGGATGTAAAGTTGACTTTTGGGTAGCTATGGGTGAACATGAACGTAAAGAAGAAATAATAAATTACAAGTTTAAACGTGTTCTCTCTGTTCTCTATTTAAAAAGGGTTCTCCCTTGAACCTCACCCTATATATATATATATATATATATATATATATATATATATATATATATATATAGGGGAGGGTTCATGCGAGAACCAATCTTAGTCGTTCCTTGGATATGGGAAGTATTATGGATGGAGAGCGTGGAGGGATTGAGTGTGGCAGGGTGCATGTGAAGAATTCATGGGTGGGCAATGACATTGAAGGAGGGGGAATTGGACGGCTTAGATTGGTTCTCGCGGTTCTCGCGCTAACAACGGTTCTCGAATGAACTTTTGTCTATATATATATATATATAGTTATATACAGATACAAAACCTGATGATAAATAAGAAGCTATTACATTCAATTCCTCACTTGGATGTTTAGTACCAAGCATTCCACATGGCCAGTTTTGTTTCTCTTGTCAATTTAACGTATAACTACTTAGATTAGATATATAATTAATTGAGCTGGAAAGTGAAAACAAAAAACTAGTAATATCGCCTACACAAGATAGGATATATATATATATATATATATATATATATATATATATATATATATATATATATATATATATATATATATATATATATATATATATATATCATACCTTGCCTTGCCTTGCTTTCTCTCTTAATCTACCTTCCAGATAGCACCTTCCATGCTTATTAATTATTATCTCAACGAAAAAAAAAACTCTCAACCCCAGTCACAAGAAACCGGATGTCGTCGCTGACTTCAGGCATCGTAGTCATGGTGTCCATAATAATGGCTATGGCTAACCCGGTGGGCTCGCAGTCAAGTGAAAGGAGCAACACTCTGGTTAGAAAGTATTGTAGATCATACAAAGCAATGAATGGAGAGTTTTTCTTAGGCAACCTTAATTCCACTTTTTCTAGTCTCCGAAGGCAGTTATCCGATCCACAGGTATTGTATGCCTTTGCACAAGATGTGAAGAACGATGAATTTGTCTACAATTTCGCTATGTGTCGGGGATATCTCTTCACCTCGCAGTGTTTAGCTTGTTTTGACTCTGCAGTTAACGACACAAAAGGATGTGGGATTGCCGATGGTGTTAACGTCATTTATGATGATTGCAGTATCAGGTACGTTAATTATTAGTATAAATCTTCAATTAAATTCTTTAATTTTATTTACTTAATTCATCATGGCATATAGTTAATTTTCATGTTCATTCTTCACTTTCATTATGGAACATGTTAGTATTTTGTATTTTGTGTTGAAATTTAGTTAATTAAGGGGTTATCTTTAAGATTAATTTCTCATGTAATCCAATACATAATCAGCTATATATGTTAACAAATTTCAACGGTTTAATTAATGATTGATAACTACATTAAGATCAAAATAATTAATATTTAACAACGTTACATTTAATTATTAATAGCTCATATTAGCAATTTAATTAATAGAAATATCTAATTAAATTTGGAAATATTGTATATATAAGAACCAAAATTAATGTAGCCAATAATTAGTGTACGTTTGCTATTAGAAAAAAAGAAATAAAACCTTCTTTGGCCTTTTCTTGGATTTTTTCTAGATTGCAAACTATCAAATAGTTGGTAATAGCAAATGAAAGAAGAACAAGCTTAAACCATATCTAATAAAATATTAAATTGTGGATATATAATAATTTTTATTTCTCAATAATTAGCGTTCAAGTCATTAAAGCTAATAGTAAAGTAATGATGACAACCTTGTTCAAGCTTAAGGGTATTTTCGGTATGAAGTTTTTAAAGTTTATTGGTGTTGTTAGTTTTTTGTTTTGAAAAAATAAGTCATGAAAACTGAAAGTTTTTTTAACAAGAAAACTGAAAGTTTTTTTAACAAAAACATACTAAAATAAAAGACTTTTTAAAATAGTTTTTAAAACTAGCTGAAATCTTTTTATATATCCTCCTATTTTTATAATTTGTCATTTTTTTGTTATTTTAAAATTTAAGCTTCGGCTTCCAGCTAATTTGTCAAACATATATATAACTAAAATATATAGCTCTCAGCTCCAGCTTTCAGTTATCAGCTAACAGCTTATAGCTATTTCCGTCAAACATATCCTAAATATTAAATTAATGAATTGATCTTAACGATTAAAATAATATTTCAGTTTTTCAACATATATATAATTATAATGATTCTATTAAAAAATTATTAATTACCATATTATAAGCCGGCCGCCACCCACTTGTCACGGTCATGCACCGAAATGGTGTTAAGGTGGTTTGTGTGTATTAACAATTCGATTTTGACATCTTTTAAAATGATAGATATATAGAGAAAGAATTAATAGAAATAAATATTATATACAAACATAACCGATTGGAAAGAGTTTTGTGAGAATAGATATTTAGTTAAAAATAAAAGAATAAATTCTAACTATCAATTATCTAATTTATTATATTTAACGGTCGCAATCATATAAATAGGTAAAGTTAAGTCTTTTATTCTTGGGTCCGCCCCTAGGTACGAGACACCAGTCAAATTTATTCGCGTAGTGTAAACTTCAATTTTTTCGAGACGTTACTACTATTTCATAATGTAAATTTCGATTTTCTTAAACCAGTGCTACCACCCATTGCCACCACTCATATCAAAATCCTGGATCCACCCCTAGTTGATCTCATTTACTAGTACATAGCTTGTAGTGATTGCATGTTTTTTGTGTCCGTCTAGCTAGGTACGAGAACTATGGCCAAATGTTCGCTAATACAGATGTTATACTCGATAATGATGCTCCTCCAGCTGGAGTGTGTGGCAACGAGTCAGCCTCACAGCCAACCACAACGTTCAACCAAATCGTAAAGGAATTGCTATTCGATATCCAAGTCGCTACTCCACGCACATCTAATTTCTATGTAGCGTCCACAAAGCAATTAGTCTCAACCAACAATGCGACAGTAGTGTATGCAATTGCACAATGTGCTAAAAACGTAAGCCAAGCCATTTGCGGAAGCTGCTTGAATACAGCATATAACAATTTACGTGGTTGTCTCCCTAATAAGGAAGGAAGGGCCGTTGACTTTTATTGTTTTATGAGGTATTCCGAGACACCATTTTTCCAAAGCAACCAGACAACGAACATTACACCTTTCTTGATCAGTGAAGGTGACACTTCTTATAATTTTAGCTATAATATTACTACTAGCGAGCACTACCTATTAAGAAAAATGTGCAACTTTCTATGACGAATAGGAAGTTCAAGCAAGTTGGGAATGATAGCTGGAGTAAGTAGCGGTGTAGGTCTTTCTCTGCTTATACTTGTGTTATGGATATGGTATCGACTAAAGAAGAAGGCTAAGACTCTTAAAGAAGGTATACAACTAAACTTGGATATATGTAAATTAACCGAATATGTCAATAATTCCATCTTAACATATATATAGATATATTTCTTCTATTACAACTACTAATTGTGTGTACCATGTGATCATGATTTTAGCCGAATCCGGACTACAAACTTCAAAAAGTTACAGTTACGAGGAACTGCGATTAGCAACTCGTAACTTTGGAGTAGAGTATAGAGTTGGGAAAGGAGGTTTCGGCGAAGTATTCAAGGTAATTAATTAAGTACTATATATTTAGGTTGGATTAAAGCATATATATATATATATATATAACAAGATCATAATGAAGATAAGTTTGCAATTGTAAGGAATTTACTGTTATTTATTGGTAAAAGACTGCACAATATTTTGTTATCTTAAATGTCATGATGTATACTTCAAATGAAAGCATATATAGTTATGTCCTTTTAGCTAGCTAGTGCTACTCCAAGCAATTTGTTTAGGAGTTCATCATATGAAATAATGATAGTTGTTTAATCTTTTAACAGGCAATTATAGATGAGGAGAATATAGTGGCAGTGAAAAGACTTAATGTTGGCTATGGTACCGCGAAATTAGATTTTGATAACGAAGTGAAGCTTATAAGTAATGTTCAACATCGAAATCTTGTACGCCAACTGGGTTGGTGTGTTGAAGGACCTGAGCTACTTCTTGTCCTAGAATACATGCCACAAGGCAGTCTTGACAAATTCTTATGGGGTATATATGTTTTTAAATATTTATTGCTTACAAATATTGAAAAAACGAGTACTTATTAAGTAAATCATATATATACATATATTCATATGGACAGGTGAAAAAAAGGGTACTCTGAACTGGGAGAAAAGGGTTGACATTATCTTTGGGGTTGCTAGGGGTCTTGACCATCTTCATAATGAATTTCATGTCAAAATAATTCATAGAGATATAAAGTCTAGTAACATTCTTCTCGACAATGATTTTCAACCCAAAATAGCAGATTTTGGGTTGGCAAGATTACTACCAGAGGATCAAACCCATGTTAGCACAAGGCTAGCGGGCACATTGTAAGTTATTTTATATGTTCGTTACCATGTTTATCCCTATATGAACCAAATATATTTCCTACTTTCACTTGACAATAAGTTTCATGACGAGTTTATAGAGGTTATTTGGCACCAGAATATGCAACCCGTGGACATTTATCTGAGAAGGTTGACACCTACAGCTTTGGTATTGTGGCCCTTGAAGTCGTAACTGGTCGAAGATGTACCGACGAACACTTTAGTGGACCCGAAACATCCCACCTTCTTGAGCATGTGAGATACGTACAACCTCTTTAACTTTATACTCTCTTCTCGCACGATGTGTACACCTGATAAATAGATCAAGAGTTTTAAATCTAGATCATATATACACGAAAATTCTATATTTGATCGATTTAAAGACTTCGTAGAATATATATTGCAAATTTGTAAAAAATGTTTTTTTTTGTTTTGTGTAAATAGGCTTGGCAATTGTATGAGAGAGACATGCACATAGAGTTGGTTGATGAAGCATTAGGTATTGATGAAGATTGTAAAGCAAATGTGATGAAAACTATTGAGATTGCTCTGATGTGTACTCAGTCACCTGCTTCTTTAAGACCAACCATGTCCGAAGTTGTTTTCATGTTGTCAAGTGGGAATTCTATTGAACCGGGACAACTAATAAAGCCTAGCTTCATTGATTCTCGGAGAGTGGTTCACATATATAGGGGCACACAAGCCACAAAATAAATAAACAGTAATGATATATATATTAGCTCTATAGATATATAATGTTCGTTCATTGGACCCGGAATTTTGAACAACTAGATCAATAACTCTTATATATCTGTATAGTTCAGATGCATACATTAACATCACATTTAATGTTGATTGTACTTTAACAAGATCAAAAGGTAGCAAGCTTAATTATAAAAATCAATTGTAAAATATTTATTGTAAGAATAATAAAGTATTCTGTTAGGTTCCTAAATTGTGTTCAATATATTCTAGTGGAGTTTAGTATTACATATGATATTAGTCATAGTTTAGGGTAGCTATTGTAAATACCCAAGGGGTATAAATACAAGTTTGTAAACCCTAATTCAATAAGCTTTCATTCGGTCTTTACTGATTGTTCTTGCCGTATATCGTTCTATCACGTACGCATACTTCGTATTGCCAAGAACTTCATCATTGTGTATTGATTGCTTCATTATTCGTTTGATACTTGATACCAAGGGTCCTACAATTGGTATCAGAGCCTTCTATGGATTAAAGGTTAGTGTTTTGGCTATTTAATATTCTCGTTTTTTTGTTCATCGTGACCTAACTGCTCTTCATCTTTTTGATTCAAACCATTAATATTAGTGGTTCTTAATCGAAATTGAGCATCACGGTTTCGTTATATTGTGTTTTTGAGAATATTAGAACCAAAAATTAGTTTTTTTTTTTTTGTTTAGAATCAATGATATATTTTTTACTGTATGTTGACCTAATATCAGGTTCGTGTTCGTTTTTGACCTGGCCATTGGAACCCCTGTTCTTGATCATGTTTTAGACTTTAAATGTTAAAATCGTTGCTTGTTTATGCAAACTCTGTGTTAATCGACCACTAAGAGTCGAGTAGTTGTTGATTTGTTTTTGAGTTGGTTAGCCCTAGGTTTCGATACTCCTGTCCTTGAATGCAAGACGACTTTTTAATGATTTGAAATTGATATTGTTACCTGAAACTGTTAATAGATCGATGGTTCTTGTTGATTTAATCGACTTTCAGTTGTTGTTCTTGACTGCCTTCACCGTCTATCTTTCCCTGTCTCGCTAGCCAGCCGCCTTCGTCAACTTCTGCTTCACGAACACAGCTTCGCAAACCACCAGCTTCGCGAACCACCTGCTTCGCAAACCACCAGCTTCGCGAACCACCTGCTTCGCAAACCACCAGCTTCGCGAACCACCTGCTTCGCAAACCACCCGCTTCACGAACACAGCTTCACAAACCACCAGTTTCGCGCACACAGCTTCGCAAACCACCTGCTTCGCGAACCATCATCTTCGCAAACAACCACCTTCGCAAACCATCTCCTTCGCAAACCATCATTTCTCCGTTCAAGCTTCGCCGACACTGTTCGTGTTTTTTTTTTGTGATCGTAGCCGTCTTCCTCTCTGTAACTCAATCAGCCCCTTTCTCTCTCACTTGAAATTGGAAGGGTAATTTTGTTTGGGCCATTAGTTGTAAGAATAAATTTTGGGCCGTTGGTTAGAGAAATTGAAGTGGGCTAATTAGATACATAATAACAAGACAGACCTTGTTTTCTTTTGATTAATTGGTGCTGCAATAGTGCAATTTGCAGGCTTTAGTAGTCAAATTGCATTTCTTTTTGGTCTGCCATTAATTCCGTCGGTTTTTGTTAAAGTTAGTTTAAGAATAATTGTTGCAACCTGTCTAGAAAGTTAGAAAGGGTAATTTTTTTGGGATCATTCATCTTATTAAAACATCTTTTATCCATAGTCGATCAAGTTTCAAGTTTCAAGATTCTTTTTAACAATGGCAGATTTGAGTTTTATTAAAGACACAAAGGTTACTGAATCTTGTTTTCATTTTTGGGAGCGTTGGTATATTCTATTGAGGATATAAACTGTATATGTGGTGCTGTTGGCTTATACAATCTCATAGTTGATAAGAAGGTCACTGCGAAATCACGTGTGTCTAGAGCTATGCAGTCAATCTTGGCGATATCTCGGTTATATCTCGCCGAGATCTCGGATATCGGAGGTAGGAAATATATCGTTCTCAAATATCGCTGGGTTATCTCGGAGGCGATAATATCGCCGATATTGGCCGATATCTTGGCGATATTCTGAAATCGAGATATCGGAATTTTACCCATTTTTGTATTGGGGTATTTTTTTTTTCCCATTCAACTGTCGTCTTCACCTCTTACCTTCCGAGGAGAAATCAACGTCAGCAATGGATACCATGGTCGGCGAAGAGGATGGTCACCGGAGATGAGGGCAACAAATATTTGACCAACGATTCTCGACTGAATACCTGTGGTTGTTCTTCCTTGGTCGGAGATGGAAGGTAACATCGATCTTGGCGTTCGTCGATTACAAGGGCAGAGATAAAGAGATGATCGGCGAAGAGATGGTCACCTGAGATGAAGGCAAGGTAGGGCAAAGAGATGGAGAAGAAGATAAGAAATGGGGTTAAGGTTGAGAAATGGGGTCTGAAGAAAGAATCAGGGTTGGGAAGATAAGAAATAAGAACGTGGGTTTAAGAGAGAGAATAATATACATATCCAATATTACCCTTCTCTTTTTTTAGTTCAACCGCTTCCATTTTTTCAAGTTAATCTCAGCCATATACTTACAAACCAACAGTTGGATTTTGTTCTATAAGTACTACTGATAATAAAGTTTCTAAACTTTTGTTATTATATATATATATATATATTCTACAAAATATAAAAAACCGATATCTCACCGATATCTCACCGCGATATCCGAGATTTTAAATATCGGTCCTTGACCGATATTTAATTTTGGACCGAGATAACTGCATAGGTCTCGAGATGGTGATGAGTACTCTTATATAGATTGTGATACCACTTTGGTTGAACAATTTTGTACCATTAAACGTCATTTAGATCGGAAAAAGGAAGAAGAAATAAGAAAAGAAACTTGTGTTCCTAAAGATTCAAGTGTTCTTCATGATACTCCAAAGGTTGAAAGTGAAAGAGTTAAAGTGGTGGAACTTGAAAAGGAGAAACTCGGTCGGGAAAAGGTTGAAACTGAGAAAAAGATATAAGATAATTTCGAAGAAGAAAATGCCAAGTTGATTCATCAAATCTCCAAATTAACTAAAAAACTCATGATATCAGAAAACAAATATCATGATCTTGAGATTGAAAAGAGTGCTAAGATAAGAAATCTTGAGCAACAATTGTTGGACACTCAAAACAAGATGATATCTGAAAGAGAGTATCTTGAGACCGAAAGAAACAAGTTTGTGCATAAAGTTCAGAAATTGGAGCAAGACTTGCAGACATTCTCTACCCACAATGAGAAGACAAGTCCAATCACAGTCAAGATTCAACCATTTGAATCTTCAAAACCAACTGTCAAGCGTTCTGAGGATACAAAATCTGTTAACACGAAACAGAGTTCTCAAAGTCATTCTGTGACTGGAAATGTGTTCCAATACCATCAATGCTATTCTACTTCAGACCCTGTTTTCAGAGGTTACTAATCATCTTGCATCAGGTTTTACCAATTCTCAAAAAGCAAAGAAGAGTGCAAAAATTTTTGTTGCATTTGACAACTCTTCTCATTCTATGAAACCAACTCTCAGAGCTAAGATTTACCCCGGTGAGTCTTCAAAGCTAAAATCAACACACCATACACCAATTTCTAAACCTGCTAACTCTGGTGTGGATGTGCTAGCCGATAAGCTACCAAGTAAAAGGGAAATTAAAAGAACTTTGTGGCTTGAGAAAAGAAAGAAAATGCTTGAGGTTAAGAAGAAACTTTTCCAAGAAAACAAACAATTTGTATACAAATCTCCTGTTGATAAAACTTGTGTTTCAAAAGAGTTAGGTTCTAATTCTAATGTTCATTCTCATGCTCATGCTCATGTTAGGAAGTATGGATCTTCTAACTTTATTAATTCTTGTTGGGATGCCTTAGATAAGCCTGATGTGAAATATCCATTTAAGGTATATTCTATTAAGCACTTGATAAGGTTATCTAAAAAGAAATTTTGTGCCTCTTCTTAAAGAGTGAACACATTTTTGATCAATCAGAATATTGAAAAGGAGAAACTGAATTATAACTACAAGTGGATGCCTAAAAATGAATCTGTAGTTAGTTCTCCTAATCCACCTGGACCCAAACTCAAATGGGTACCAAAATCTGCATAATTTGTTTTGTAGATAAGCCAAGAGACATTCTGGAGCACCATAGTTACATGTTTGATATTTTGTGAAATCAAAACAACTGTGTGTTCAATACGCGAAGAAATTCAAATCTCATGGCTTGGAGAGAGAAAAGGATTCCCTAATGTTCATCAAACACGTCATTTTGTTCAACATCAGTTCGAGACTGATGATCTGAGAAGCTTGTTTCTGTTTTGTGAGTTATCATTATTTGATATAACTTTTGTGTTGATGATTGTCACTTGCAGGGGGAGCACAAGTCTTCAAGACCCACAAGTATACAATTTTCTCAATAATATTGTTTTTATGCATGCTTGTAGGGGGAGTAAACCAGAAAAAGTTTTAGAAAAATATTTCTTTTGTTCTAGTTTCATTATTCAAAAATCCAAAAACACTGGAAAAATCCAAAATCCAAAAACATTAGAAATGTTCAAAATTACTAAAATATTTTGTTGTTTCGATCACCCGTGCGTACTGTGTTTAGGCAGCTTCTTTACTCCTATGGTCTAGCCAGAGCCGGACAGACCTACCCAAGGAGCTTCCTATTTTATAGAAGTGAAAAAAAGAGTGTACATTCATTTTGAAAAGAGAGTTTGAGGGAGAAGTTGAAAAATATTCAGAGAGCTAAGGGTGAGAGAGGATCAATAGAAAAAAAAAGATCCTCACTAAACAGTGTCAATCTGGGTAGCCGCATCTACTACTGGTTTTATACTGGTATTGAAGAAGACATCATGGACCCAGTGATGCAATGCACTTACCCCACCTAGCTACTCAATTATCTCTTAAAAGATATTTGTTTCAACTTCACACGGAGACTTATCACATAAACTATTGACATCTCACTCGGAGATTGTTGATATTGAAAATAAGAGGACAACTACTCCGGTCCCCAACTTCTTTCATGCACTTATTGAGTCTAGAGCCATTTGATATATTATTTTCTTCTAGGACACTCAGTGGAATCATTTTCCTGTTTTTGTGACAGTGTCGGAACATCTTGAGTAATATCTTATGATATTTATAGTGATTGATGGAAATCCTACCAGTGCTAACATCATGCCAACGTTGAACGTAGGTCACTCAGTTTACTTAAACTGATGTGTTAACGGGAAATCTATGTGATCCCGGTGTTACAACGGATGCATTAATTGTTATATCGTTCTGATAGAGTCATGCTAAAATCAAACTGAAGTCATTTTGCATGTGCATGATGATCATGATGGATCTTGACCATCATGAGGGTGAGAATCAAGTTTAAGGAACATAATTCACATGTCAAGGGGGAGCTGATACATCAAGTGTAGTGTATTCTCAGCCGTTTCTTACATTTAGGGAGATGAGATCTTTAATACATCAAGTGCAGTGTGTCTTCTCAGCCGTTTCTTACATTTTAGGGAGATGAGATCTTTATTTTCTAAAAAGGCAAAATAAGGATAGCTGACAAAGTTTCAATGAAAAGAAGACAACTATTTACAAATTTGAAAGGGAGCAATATTCTAAAAAAGTTTCAGATTTTTGTCTTAAAGATCTTGAGCTACTTTCGAGGGGGAGCAAATTTTGTTAAAAGAAAATTTCAAAGGTTCTGAAACAGCCAAACCAACACTCGAATTGCACAATGCGTAATCAAGAAAGATTATTCTCGTGTAATGCTCAAGATTGTTCATGTGA
Source organism: Pulicaria dysenterica (assembly GCA_947179395.2). Lineage (NCBI taxonomy): Eukaryota > Viridiplantae > Streptophyta > Magnoliopsida > Asterales > Asteraceae > Pulicaria > Pulicaria dysenterica. Next base: position 51,408,132 of record OX359295.1, read on the forward strand.
AGACAAAAGAGACGATCATGGTTGTAAATTCTAATAAGATCGAGGCTTCTACTGCAATCTATGATAAACAGCCTGATCACTGCTGACGAGTCTTTGAAGATCTCATGAAGACTCAAAACTTTAAAGAACGATCTCCTAAACGTTGATGCAAAAAGAAAAAGAATCTCTGCGTATTCTCAATGGGGAAGATTGTTTTGATGCTTTAAAAGTTAATTTTTGTTTATTATACTTAATTGTAAATTGAACACAAAGGGGGAGAATGTTAGGTTCCTAAATTGTGTTCAATATATTCTATTAGAGTTTAATATTACATATGACATTAGTCATAGTTTAGGGTAGCTATTGTAAATACCCAAGTGGTATAATTACAAGTTTGTAAACCCTAATTCAATAAGCTTTCATTCGATCTTTACTGTTTATTCTTGCCGTATATCGTTCTCTCACGTACGCATACTTCATATTGCCAAGAACTTCATCATTGTGTATTGATTGCTTCATTATTCGTTTGATACTTGATACCAAGGGTCCTACATATTCATTTATTAATCTTATATGAGCACACTTTTTGTTTATTGTTTCTTGGAGTTTTTTTCTTGATCTTGTTTTGTCTACGTACCAGTGTTACCATCACATTCAATTCAATCTGTTTTAAAGGTTTGTTGTTGTCGCTCTCATGTTTTATCGATTGAATTAATGATATGAAGGTCAATTATAATTAAGCTTTTCATGCATATATAATACCAAATGTAATTAAACTTGATCATAGCTATACTTATCTGAAATTAGAGAAGTAAACGCATGGTTAATAAATGTTCAATATATTATCTTGTAAATAATGTGTTAGAAATCTCTTAAATAGATGTTAGGTTTTTTCGTTATTTTCCTTCTTTTTATTTAGTAAAATATGTGGAATATATAAATGAGTATATAAATGAGTATTTTCATCATATGACGAGAATATCATCCAAAAATTTATAAATTATTTTACAAATATTATTTATCTAAACTAAACTCAGTCATGAATTTAGGGCTAATTAATACAATATTTCCAATATTAGTCATGCAACAATCTATAAAAAATGTTTTTTTCCCTAGTATTGTTAAGCCAAGCAAACCCTGCAACCACATTAATGACACCGCTATATTTGATCTCATCAATATTGAGACAACAAGTTAGACGTTTAGAACACCATAAGATCAGAACACGTGTGTTATGGTGAAAAACAAGCTCATTATCTATTTGTGAGTACGGCTTAATGGTAACGTGGGTCGCCTCTGCTGTCTATTTTCTTTAATCAATATAATTTGTGATAAATATTTATGTTTAGATCTAATGATAATAATAATACTTATGTTACAAGTTATTAATAATACTAGTGATACTAACGTGACGCTTAAGAATAGCAGTGATGATGGTAGTTCACTATAACAATGTTAACACCAAGGGATATGGAAAAACCATAATAGGAGCAACTAGTTTAAGGAGCCCCACCATAGCATTGTTGATAAGAGCATGCGGAGTACTTGGGGCATTCCATCGGTATGGTGATGTGGCGGTGTGGTACCGAGCCAAACACCACCCCTCCCTTTTAGGTACCGAAAATTGGCATTCTTTTGAAGCATCTGCATGCCGAAGAGAAGAAGAGAGAGATATTGAGTAAGAAGAGAGAGAAAAGAGGGTATTTTTTAATAATATTTTTTAATAATCTTGAAGACGGTGTTGGGTGAACGCCGAGGACATGTTCGTGGAATGGGAAGAACATTAAGTTCTTCATCCGTATCTGCTGCACAATCTACCGCACAATTCCAGCCTACAGGGAGATTATATACACAAGCAGAGGTAGATGTCATACTTGCGTCTCATTCTTCTGAAATCCAGCAGGTCCGAGAGGAGATGCATACTAATTCTCAACGTACAGAAGCAATACTTGAAGTATTACGTTCGGCAGGTATGAATGTCGATATTCCCTCCACTTCCCGACATGAACCGGGCACTGATTTGGCTTCTCGTGATGAAGAGTCTAGCGATCATGAGGATTAGACTATTAGTTTGTTAGGCGACGTTGTGATTGTCTAAAAACGTTTATGTTAACTTTTGTTGAAACTATTGTTGTCAATCTCGGGACTATTGTTGAAACTATTGATTGATATGTATGTTTGTTTATATAGCTTAAAATATGTTACAGTTGTTTTGAGTTCTGAAAAGCAGGTTTTTGAAATTGCCCGGTTTAAAATGGGTGGAAAACGCAAAATACAGCAAAATGCTGAAAAAAAATTTTTTACCTTTTAGCGGCGACATGTCGCCGCAAAAAAGCATTTAAAATTTAATTAATTTAATTAATTTTAAATTATATTGTCGCCGCAAATAGTTATACTGTCGCCGCAAAAGCATTTAAAATTTAATTAATTTAATTAAATTTAAATTATATTGTCGCCGCAAATAGTTATACTGTCGCCGCAAACAGATTTATTTTATTGTTTAAATTAAATTAAATAAGTCGCCGCAAAAGGGTAAACGTCGCCGCAAAAAGTGATCCACGTGGCACTTGATGGGTCCGTTGTATGACGTCGCAAAAAGCCACAAATGTCGTCGCAAAAAAGTTTTGGGTACGAGATATTTGCGGCGACATTTTGGGTTTTAGCGGCGACATTTTGGGTTTTAGCGGCGACATTTTGGGTTTTAGCGGCGATTTTTGTCGCCGCAAAAAGCCTTTTTTTTTGTAGTGAAGGGGGCTTAAGCATTGATAAACATATGCGATGTGTCGATGATGAGGCGCTGAAACATGAGATGCTTCAAGCGAGAACTCCTGATGCTCTAAAAGGCATCACTAGGTCACTAGCAGATTACCGGTTACGATATAGTCCAAAATTACTTTTTCATATATATATCAATTTTTTTTATAATTCAAATACATTCTATCTAATATTTAATAATTTTATTAAAAGGAAAGGATGATAATATCAACATCCTTATTTGTAGGATTTTTTTTACTAATCTCAACCTTTTATTCTATTAATTAAAAAAAACCCTTTTATGATTACCAATAACAACCTTCAACTTTCAATATATTTACTTCATATCAAGAGTTAATTACTGATTTGGTCTTTATGGTTCACACTTTTCTACTGGTTGAGTCCTTTAACTTTACAAAAGTACATAGATAATCCCTACTGTAGCAAACTTGTTACCTAAATGGTCCTTCAACCATTAAAACTTTTGAAAATGACCATTTTGTCCATTTGATCATTACAAGCTAAGTCACTGTGGTTTTTAAATAGTTTCGCATTTAGTCCTTTAACCTTTTTTCTTAAATAATGTACTATCTTAACCTAAACATTTATTATTATATTTTATAATATTTTTTCTAATAATTTACTATATATTTATGTAATAGTAATTATTAAATTTATTTTTACTATTATTATCATTATTTTATTTTCGTATTTTAAATATGGATAGTCACCCTGTTATTGAGCGACAACTTTTCGTAAAATAGTGTTATAATTCACTATTATATACTATGCTTAAATTTTTTTTATCATTTTTCAACGATCAACATTATTTTTTTTTTTGATATAAAATCTTATACAGTAAATTTTATAAGATTTTTTTTAGTAATTTAGTATATATATATATATATATATATATATATATATATATATATATATATTATGTAGTAGTAATTATTATATTGATTTAAACTATTATTATCATTATTTTATTTTAGTGTCTTTAATATGAATCGTTATACCCTGTTATTGTACATCAACGTTTCATAAATTAGTGTTATAACTTATAATACACTATTATATATTACGCTTAATTTTGTTTGTTATCATTTTTCAACGATCAGCATTATTTTATTTTTTATTTATATAAGTACCTCTTTAATCTCAAACTTTATTAATACACCTTGTCTTTTTTTTCTTCATCTTATACTATCTTTCACATAATAATATATAATTTCCGAGATTTTATTTTTTTTAAACTTGAGTGTTCTAGTTATTTTTCTTATACCCCGATCGAGTCTCTAATCAAATGGTGAACAAGATCGAACAAAATCTATAGAAATTACCGAATGCATGCATAATCAATTAAATATAAAATAAAAAATGTATATCATATTTTATTAATTGATTAGGCAATAATGCGGTAATTTCTATATATTTTATTCGATCTGGTTAACCACTTGATTAGAGACTCGATCGGGGTATAAGAAATATAACTGGAACACGCGAGTTTAAAAAAAATATTTCAGAAATTATATATTATTATGTGAAAGATAATATAAGATGGAGAGATAAAGACAAGGTATATTAAGCATTATATATAATAGTGTATTATAACACTAATTTACGAAAAGTTGATGCTCAATAACAGGGTGACTAAAAGATACTAAAATAAAATTTTGATAATAATAGTAAACATAAATATATTAATTACTATTACATAAATATATATAGTAAATTATTTAAAAATACTTATAAAATATAAATGAAAATGTTTAGGTTAATATAGTAAATTATTCAAGAAAAAAGGTTAAAGAACTAAATGCGAAACTATTTGAAAACTACAGCGACTTAGCTTGTAATGTTCAAAAGAGCAAAATGGTCATTTTCAAAAGTTTTAATGGTTGAAGGATCATTTTTGCTACAGTAGGAACCATCCATGTACTTATTTAAAGCTAAGGACTGAACCAGTAAAAAAGTGTAAACCACATGGACCAAATCAGTAATTAACTATTTTATCAATTGTGATTATTCAAAATTGAAATTAAATTTAGATAATACTTTTTTTTATTATCAAACTTTCCATATTTTTAGGTGATTAGTATTGGTAAATATCTAAAAATAAAAAAATATATGTTTATTATCCTACAATATGTACCTAAATAGTGAAATTAAGTTAAAAAAAATTACAATTATTTTCTGTTGCTTTCTATGGTGATTAATTCTATTTTTAAAGCTGACAATGCTATAGTGGAAAACGACATAGATATGTTTTAAAAAAACATTAAAGGTGAATCCAATTATTGTATCATCAAAGTATAAGTAATTCTCATATGAGATTTCATTAATGACAATCAAATAAATTAATCTAACTTTGAGATGATCTTCATGGATGAATAAGTAATCTTTAATATTTAATACAAATCATATATCAATCAACAAATATGGGTTTTCATCACACTTTATTAAAAGCGTGAAGAATTTAAAAAAAATACACACTTAAAAGTGTAGAATAGTTTAAACAAAATGTAATAAAAAAACTCACACTTTTAAATGTATAGTATTGATTTTAAAAAGTTCACACTTTTAAATGTGTAGAAATAGTAATTAATAGTAATTGAGAAAAGTTCACGCTTACAAGCGTGAACTTTCTATAACATATAGATGTCTTTAATATTTTCACACTTAGAAATGTGAAAAGTGTAATTATTTGTTCACATTAATAAATGTGATAATTTAACTATATTTATCACTATATTAAATGTGATAAATATAGATAAATTATTACATTTTTATATATGAACTTTACAAAAAACTTGTCACACTTGGTTATAATTTTTTATATTTAAGTGTGAAAATATTACTAAAAAGTGTGAAAAATCAACATATTTGTTGTAGTATATATATATATATATACATACATATATATATATATATATAAATATATATATATATATATATATATATATTATTTACCCATGTTTCATAATTTCTATTAGTATTTATTTTATTTAAATATTTATTCTCAACAGAATTTACAAGATATCCGTGCGCCACCATTAGAAAAATATATGTTACCAACAACGATCGGGTGTCAATTAAAAGAAGATTTTTATATAATTCTAGGGTTGCATCATACTCTTTTAAACCTACATTGGTTGATCATCTGACGAAAATTAACTTCTTCCAAAACACCATTGTTAAAGCTACGGATGATTTTTCAATTCCTGATCATTATTCAGTTTTGTCGGTTATACATTCTATATTCTATGTATGTTTGATATAGTTTTAATCATGTTCGTGTTTAATTATACACGTGGTGTTAAGCTAATATAAATAATATGTATTTAAGACCAACCATACCTGAAGCTATTTTCATGTTGTCAAGTGAGAATTCTATTGGACCGGCTGAGAAGTACAACTAATAAAACCTACTTTCATTAATTCGTAAAACTATTCACACTGATAAGTAAATGAAAATAATACATATAGGGTTTTTCGTAGAATGTTTACAGATGTAGGGTTTTTCATGTGTGATTTTTGTATATTAGGGTTCTTCATCTTCAAATTTAGATTGTATATATTAGGGTTTTGATCAAGTTTAGATTGTATACTAGGGTTCTTCATCTTCATCTTCATAAAGTTGAAGAACAGACATAAACATCTTTAAAAACATATGAATTTAAAATAAGAAGATATATAAATAGAATCTGTGTACAATGGTAAATTTTATAAATTCGCTGTACTAATTAATTTAATATAAAAATTGTTGTATATAATAATAATTTAACTAAAATTCGTTATATTTTAATACTTACTTCCTTTAATATAGTGATGCTTTTATATAGCACGCCCATGTATGTACTGTCAGTTTGTCTAGGATAAATGGATAATTATTGAAGTACTGAAAAAATTTGTTATTTAGTGGGGCACCCTATTCTTACCGAATGTGTATATGCCACTATATATATTGTGGTTTAGTGGTAAATCTATTATCACACTTTCATTGCCATACTTATTTCAATCATAATGTGTTGGACTAATTGAAAAAAATTGTTTAGTTTCCAATAGATTCTCCACGGCTTTTTAAAATTTCACTCCGTATTTAGTAAAATCTATCCAAAGTGTGTTGAGAACCTTCCAAATCTTTGTCAAATAATATAAAAATAAGTGTGACATAAAAACAAATGTTTTTTTGAACAGCCGAATAAATTTCATTTAACTCAAAATAGGTTCGAAACACACTAAAATAGTATAATACACTCACATACTATCTATAATTAAAAGCACAACACCACTCCGCAACATATCTAAATCTTTCCTACACCATTAACCCGTCGCAGCTCCATAGATTATAAGAACAATATAAGCTCGAGACCGTTCGCACGATATGCTCAGCATCAATATCAATAAAAACAAATGTTATATATATATATATATATATATATATATACATATAAGTTTATTAGAGAATCATTTTTATTGTAAGACTGCGAGAACTAATTGATTTTTGTAATACTCGTAATAGAAATGGTTCTCAAATAAACCCTCCTATGAGACTAACATGTTGATATGAAATAAAAAGAAATAAGAATAAAGTATAACATCATATTACAAAATGTATAATCAAATTGAAAGCTATTATATTCTTTTTCATTTTACATCAATATTGTTGCAACTTAAAATTTTAATGATATTTTAACTAAAAGGCCGTGTATGTAAAATTCAACAATGCAATCACTTATATCAAATATTTATAAATGCGTATTTAACAATACTAATATCAATTACACATATATAATCAAACATGACTATGAATTTAAATATAACATTGGCAGGTTTATTGTGTCTTTATTTAAAGTTGTCTGTGCGCAACTCAAAATTCGAAGACAGTGGTTGCAGCAACATTATGATCACTTGTGACATGAACGACGATTTTGATGGTGATGCCTACAAATAAGATATACCTTTAGTTCTTCACTTCACCATCATTAAAGGACCGATCAATATGTTAGTATTATATACATAAATCTAGTTGGGCTTTTTCTTTATAACCAGAAATCAGTGATTGATTGAAATCTTGAGTAAATATAACTAGTAATATTCTTTTATAAACATACAAATAAAAGATCATTATAAGTAAACTAGCATTGCACCCGCGCAATACAGCGGCGATGACAATAGTTTGTGTTCGATAACATATTTGGTTTAAAAAGTAGGGTATGATATGTGAAATGCGATGTTAGTCAACCTATCCATGTATTTTCTACCTTTTCTGATTTATTTACTTCTTTCTTTTTTACAATCAACCATTTTATTAGTTGTTAAAATAGTTTCTAAATAACAACTAAAAAATATTATTATTGAATAATTAGAGAAAAAGATATTATAGCCTTAAAATTGTATTATGTAAGTAATTTAGCCATAATAAGATAAATTAAATACTTTTTGTGATGTTTAATGATTTATTAAAGTAATAATTATCTTAAACTAGTTGAGATAATCAATGAATGATTGGTTAGGCTATTGCTTTAAGTGTTTATATTTTAAGAAAAAAAATTGTACTACTTAAAATTAAGTAGTCCTAAAAATTTTAATAATTTTAAGAGAGAGAAAGTTAAATGCAATATAATGTAGTATAAATGTATTCCTTTTATAGATATATATTGCTCTTATACATATATTTATTATGTTATGTTTGACTATAACATGAGATAATCATATCATTACCATCACTTATATATTAACAAATAGATCAATGGTTTAATTAGTGACTCTAACTACAATCTACAATATTAACCAAGCCTACTTTCAAATACTCTTGTAGAGTGATTCATATAGGTGCACATGGGCCACATAATAAGTAAATGGAAATGAAATATACTACGTCTATAGATCTATAATGCTCTCCATTACACGAGGATTTTCGAATGGCCGGGCAATGATTTTCACCCTATAAATATTAGTTACGAGGTTTTAATTAGCTCGTGCTTCGCAACGGGGTAAAATTATAATTTGTTATTTTAATTGTTTACTTAAAGAGTTTAGAGCTATAGAAAGAATAATCTTAAAAACGCTAAAAAATTTACCCAACTTCCATCACTAATGTTAATATACATAAGAATTCAACTAAAGACGAAATTATTTTCAAATGACAAACAAATTATATAAGCTAATGTTATTTAATATAAAAGGTATAAAAAATGATTGTTTAACCTTTTAAGCATCTTAATAAAATATTTGTTTTATTCTTTCCATATAATTCTTTTATTTAAAAACTTCCCCATAATCTTAAAGCTGGTATTTTTTAACGTAATAGTATTAGGTAATTAAAAATATGAAAAAGACAAAAAAAAAAGAATTCAATTTTTTAAAAATGTAATAATATTACAATAATAGAGATAATAATATTAAAAACATAATGTAAAATCATAAAGTAAAACATAATATTAAATAAGTATTGTTAATTAAAAATATGTGTAATAAGTAATAGAAGAATTACCGGAATTTTGTTGAGCAGGTTTTTTGTTGGAGTAGGAAAAATGGAAAAAAGGGAATATAGAGAAGGAAAGCCATCACATTAATATATAGGGTGATACTATTTGGATCCCCTCTCTCGCACACTTAGGTTATGTCACATCACTTAATTACAATTTTCAATGCAACTTTTACACTCGCATATATGTCAAATCAGGGAGGCCAAATAGATTATTTAGGGGGTCCATATAGAAATACCCTATCTATCTATCTATATTCTATATAATACAGAATGTAACTCATCCTACGTGGCACTGATTATTGAATTGCTAACCTTGATTAAAGCTAAATTAGAAGTTTGCTTAGCCTGACGTGGCATCTTAGTGTTAATGTGGGCTTCTAACGAAGCCTGAAATGGGCTTTTGGTGATGAAGGGTCGTGTCGATTGAATGGCTCGGCAGTGGGCATTCAATGCGAGGCGTATGTTCTATCGAAGAGACGGGGAAGAGAGGTTAATGGCGCCTTGATTGCCAAAAACAATTAGCAGAAGGATTTCTGGACAGAGGAAGAAGATCGAGTGCAGCACAAGCAGAGGTCGGGAACATTTGGTCGGAAATCGCAAAGAAACTCCCGGGGAGAACAGAAAACTCGACCAAAACTTGGGTTAACGACAAGGTATTACCTTTTCATTCCTTCCATCGCCATCTTCAACATTAATATGATCATACGAAACTCTATTACTATCTAGAGGTATGTTTTGATATGTGTACTTACATGGGCTTTTTATCATTTGTATTACCATCTACATTTTCTATATACTATCATCGGTCATTTATTGTTGTTCTAATCTGTTAGTGTAACTATGTTCACCATCGTTTATATACTACTATTTTGGGTATTTATTGTCGACCACTGTGTCTTTATATGTACAAATTGAGATGCAATTGAACTGACAAATCGTGCTCAATTCAAATGGACTTGATTCTCAATTAATCAATTTCTTTATGAGGAACAAAAAGGGCAACAGAAACTATGAAAACATTTGACTGAATTGAACTGTCCAATCAAAATTGCTCGTCAGCAGTAGCATATGGAAGTAAGAATTGAGGAAGACCGACATAAAATCAATCTGTCTATCTAATTTGGCATAACGTAACTTTGTGACTTAGAAACACTTTGGTTCAGAATTGTAAGTGATTAATGTTTTATAGAAATTTTTAATGCTTCAAGCCATTTGGGTTCCCGGGTTTTGGTTTTGGATTTGGTTCTTTACTTTTGTTGGTATAAGATTGCTCACAAGGTGTTTGATGAAATGCTTAAATGAAGAACGACGCGTAATCGATGAGTTTCTGATTGTTGGTAGGTACCCTGCTATAAATGTATTTATTTCTATTTGCTATATTTCATTTTTGTTGTGAGTTTTGACGGTAATTATTTAAAGAATTTATATAGTTCAACGAGAACAAGTTGTAACTTATGTTTTAGTTTTCTTTTCCTTGCGTAAGACTTAATTTCAAATGTCATGTATGATGCTTTTCGAAATGTGAAAATTTGTTGTCTATTTGGCGGAATCTTAGTCTATTTTGAAGCAGATATGAAGTTATTGCCTATTTGGCTAATTACTTGAATTCAAAGCTTTAATAGAAAATGGTTAACATAATTGTATGATTAATTTGCAGCTTCCCGACGACATTGAGTGACATTTTATTGGGAATTTACAGAGCAACAAAGTGAAACCTCTCTTGAGTAAGTGCTATATCGTATATCCTATGTCTCTTATTAAGGTTGCAACTTTGTATACAATTGGAAACTGGAGTTTTGGGTGCTGAAAGAAAGGGAGAGAGATGTTGTATTATGTCTATGTTTTCTTCATTGCTTAACATTTTGTTCTTATCATGTTTGATGTTCAGCTGGGGTACTAAATCTTGCAATGGTGGAGACTGTAGATGATGAGAAGGTAATGCCAGTTTTCTTTGTAAATAAACATGCATGTGAGGCTGATTTTTCTTCCGCTGAGTATTTGTTTATGTAAATTGGTAGTCTTTTCAAAGGTTCAAGCTAATCTCTAATTGGAAATCAAACTTTATAACATATCTGCAACTGAGAATTCAAAACGTTTCAGGTAAGAAAGGAATTGTATGTACCTGCTGATCATTAAGTTCTGTTGCAAACTTGGAGCCGTGATAAGAAAGAATCTACTAGGAGCTGTTAAGTCTTAGATCTTTTCGAAAGATAGTTCGGTTGAGAAATTGGAAGAGAATTTATCAAGGGTTTGTTCGATCTTTATAAACTTCATTTATGGTTAAAGTTTGAATCTTTAATTGTTTATTATCTTATAATTTGAGTTTGTGCTTAAGACCCATGTTGTGTAATACCCTTATCGTTTGTCTTCCCTGATTATGTGTAGATTGCTCTTCATTTAGGGAGATATATTGTGACCATGATGAGCATTGGAGTGATTGTAGTAACTGGATTCAGTATATCAGGTTAGCTAATGACTAAAAGTTATTGTTGTTTAAAGAGTCTGTGTTTAAGATAGATTTGATTAAAGATATTGCCACCCAATTAATGTTGAATGAAGGTGGAGATGGTCAAATGAATGATTTGATTTGTTATAGTTGGGTTGGAGGCATTATCATTGGAACCATGATTGGTTCAAACATGACTTGATTTGGTATAGTTGGGTTGGAGGCATTACGTAGTATGTAATTTTTGCTTCTGATGTGATTTGAATGTCGAAATAGTCTCAAAAGTACTTTTGTATCTATGCTTCCCATGTAGGTACTTATACATGAGTAAATTGGTGACAAGGAGTGGAGCTTTGGGTGCTTTCCTTCGTCTCATAATAGACCAGGTGATTTTTACTGTAATAATATAGCTTTCTGATCATATTTGACTTTAATTATTTAACAAATAAAAAATTGGATAGAAATTGTTTACGGGTCAGCCCAATCCAACCAACCTGGTCCATATTGACTCGCAAAAAGATTATCCTCTTTTATCTTACCCAACTTGATGGACCTGCCTGTTTTACCCACCTCTGAATATAATAATTCATTAGCAAGAACTTTATTGATACTTGAATATTTGCAGTTTGTGTTTGCTCCTACTTTTATTGTTATTCTGAAGCTTCAGCAAGTGTTTTTTTAATCTTAAGATATATGTATATATATATATTATCATAACATTTTTCAGTTATTCATATGAAATTTTGTTTGTAGTGAAAGCAATTGTTCTTTTCTTGTAGGAGTGGTTATCTTATGTTATTGCAAATTGGTAGCTACGGATACCTTTCCAATTTCTCAACTTCTGATTTGTTCCCCAACAGTTTCAGGTTTGTGTTGCTCAAATAGAGTTTTATATTAGGATCAAATAAATCAACTTTTGATAGTATTTCATATCAGCAATAACAAAGCACTTTATTGAAAGAAAGACTTAAATTAACTTTTGATTATGTGATTTTCATAGGTCCTTGCAGCTAACTTCATTGCTTTGGTGTGGAATGTAATTATATCATATAAAGCTCACAAAGAAGTAGTTACAAAATAGGTGTGTGCGGTATTTTCTTTATTTCAAGTGATTTTGCTTGCAGGGTAGTAGAAATTGTATGTTGAAAGTGATTACTTTGTTTGTCCATGCAATGTCAGAGTGCCCAAATTGTTTAAACCAAGTGTTTGACTTTTAGTCAAACAATACAATCTTTCCCTTAAAATTAAGAATTCTATAAAAAAAAGTTATTTATGGACACTCTTAAAGGTTGCAATCTCAACCTGTTTTCTTATGAACGGGTTGATTCATTATGTTACATTTCAACCTGTTTTACCTATGTAGATCAATCAGGACACGGTGATTACAGAAGTGGATCCTTCGGTGAAATTCATCTAGGTTTTACTGTTAGTTTCAGTCTTTAATGTTCGTTCTTATGAATCCATAAGTTTTATTGAATTTGAACTTGAAAGAGTTGAGTTTTTCTTTTTCTACAGCGACGCATGTGGATACGTTTGAAATCGTAGCTATCAAGATCGTAAGTCTTCAGCATGATTATTCGTGGTTACTTTTCGTTTTATATTTTCGAATATCTAGATGAATTGCTTTTGTTTTTTGAAGTATGCTTTTGTAGATTGGTTTATGTGAAAATGAACCAAAAATGATCAACAAAAAAAATTAGCTGCTTAAGGTTAAGAAAACTAATTTAAGCAAAAGACAATCCATAAGACATTATGATATTACCATAGCATTGTCTACCAGTTTGACATGTTCTTTTCGTTTAACATGAACTTTAGTTGTGATATAGTTTTTTATTCTGCAGGAGAATAATAAGACAAAGCATCCGCAACTTCTGTATGAAGCCAGGTTATACAATATTCTTCAGGCAGGAAGTATGTACCCTCTGATAGCAATATCACAATGCAGATACACATGTTTATCTTTTACATCACTGTGAGCCGTGTTTTCTGTTTAGAAATGATATATATAATTTCTAATGTTTGTTTTTACTTGTAGGTGGTATACCTTCCATAAAATGGTCTGGCGTAGATGGTGAGGATAACATTTTAGTACTTGATTTGCTGGGACCAAGTCTTGAGGACCTGTTTGTATATTCCCTTTTTTTATCAGAGTATAGCCAGTAATTAACGGCTTTTATTATTGTCGCAAATCATGATAACTAATTAGTTGTCATATTCCCTTCCTAACTATTTTCAACAGAGAAGGTGAGAAGCCATCGGTAAGTGAAAAATCACGGTGATTGTCTTACTGACTCTGAAATAAAAAAGCATATAGGAGACTTTTTGTTCAATATTACCAGCCTGATAAAAGTCCAAATTCAAGTGTTGATGTTGTTTTTAAGTTTTAACTTGGAGTTAGCTCAGCTGTTTACCTTTGATTGCATGAATCTTCCATTTTTTTACAGATAATTATTCTACTTATTCTACTTCGATTTAGATGCGCCCACTTGTATTTTGTGGAGTCTATTTCTAAGGTATATCAGGCGCTTACAGATCCAGTGAAAATTTTGAAAGGTATGGTCACCCAGATGGTTGACAGGGTTTAGGGAATAATGCTTAACTTTCTGTCACTGTAGTAAAACACTTTTATAGTTTTTATCATCTAATTTTAATAAGTGAACTTTCTTAAATCTAAAAAATGACAGGAAGTATTGATGAACCCTTACTAAAAGCTACCCATTACTCAAACCGACCCGTCCAATTCGCCACCTCTATGTAGCAATTGTTAACTTGTGTTTTGTTGATCTTTAGCATTGGACCCAAAACCCAGAGCGCATCAATTTTGGGCCTGCAGGAGGTAATACAACGTTGTTGGTTGAGCCCAAGCCTCCCCCATGCCGTGACTTAGACGCCTGCTGCATCCAACTTTGTATTATTCATGAAATGGGAAGTTCAATTATTTGTGGAAAATGTCCATCTAATAATCATGTGGCTTTTGATGAATGCCAAGATCCTCAAATTCAAAGCTTATGTTGACATTTTGTAAGCGTAAGTTCCTTTTGTTATCTTAAATTCTTATGTGTTTTAATTGTTGATCACAATGGTTATCCAAGAACAAAATTCATATTACTTAATTACTTATATGATCTTAAGTAGATTCATATTTTTTCAGTGTTGATAAAGGGGTTTATTTATGCCATCGTTTTCTTAAGTTTGCTTTTAATCTTATACATCTATTGCACATCTTAAAAGTACGGTATCAGCTGGACTGGCTTCCCTATCATGTAACTTTGATATGCTAAGTTCTGTATATGGAAAGAATACTATGAAGGTTTTATGCGTAGGTCAAGGTGGTGGAAGCTTACCGTTATTTTTGGCTTATAAATTCCAGGTTAGATTGATAAATGATGCATTAATTTCTCGGGTTGTGGTGGTGTACATCTTGCTTTCAGATTGATTCTTATAAATTTCCCGTGCACTTGAACTTAATATATATAGATAGCAGTGTCTTCTTTGATCATGAGATCATTATACTTTAATTAGAGATAAAAGTTTTTAACTCATTTTCTTATAAATGGGTTGCTTTGGGTTATATAGTCTCTGTATTACATGATGTGTAAAGAAGAGCTAATAAAAACAGCTTACCGCCTAAATACTCATTTAAAGTTCATTATTTGTGCATTAAATCTCATAAATTATTTCATTCTAATCATATTTAACATACTACTTATTTATAAAAAATGAAGGTTGGACATAAAAGTGGTTTAGTTCTATCTGTTCCCACCCGTTTCAGCCCATATCGAACACCTCTTTGACTCATCCCTCAACCAAGTGACCCACCCTGTTTTGCCACCTCGAATATTTGTGTGTAGACATGATAGTTATTTGTTGAGGATATGTTCATTAGAGAAACTTTGCCTCGCATAGGTGGAAGATCTGCAGAAGCACATGCAAAATTGATAATTGTCCAGATTTTAAGTGTTGTTGCTTTTTACCACCTTCAAGGTGTTGTGCACCGTGACTTAAAGCCCAAGGTTATATAGTAAGTTAGGCTTTGGGTGGCTTTTAACATGTACAACCATTTGTGTTGCTTTGAGCACTACAGGTTAGTATGTGTATAGCAACTAATTTCTCATAATTGATGCTTTTAACTTGTGTGACCATAGTCTTTTCACAATTGTAGCTAAAGTACTGTTTAATTAACCCTCTTATGTTGTATATGAAACTTTGATCTATAGATTTATATTTCTTCGTTTTTTGGTATATTTGGTTCAAAGTTTGTATAATAAATGTTGACATGAAAAATTAAAACCCAAATTTATCTGTATGCTTTCAAAAGCACCTAGAGAGTTGGAGGTGTATGGCAATGCCTAAGACTTTTGGAAAGTGAAACGTGAATGCAAGATATTTAACTAACCATTTTACAATCATATGTCTATGACTGGAATCCAAGTCCAAATTTTGCTCGTAAACACTTTAACTTTTAATATTTCTTTAGTTTTTCAGGAGATAGTTATCTCATGGTTTAGAGCATGGATCTTACATTTATCTTCACTACCATCTCCAACAAATTTTTTAAAGTGGGTGGCTACTTCTTCTATTTGATACCTTGCACGTTGTATATATTCTATTATTTCCACTTTTAGGTGGTAAGTAATTTCACTGTAGCTATAATAGCTACTACTTTAGATACTCTGTCCGGTTTTATTGTTATTTGTTTTAATACAAGTGTTTTAATAGTTTAATCTAAAAAGATGTTTGTGATTGCTTACTTTAAGCCGTTTGAATACATAAACTACTTTTGGTTTTTTTAAGCTTATCTGATTAAATGAATAATATTATAAACCTATATGTTAACATTCTATTAGCATTATGTTACTCATATAAAATCATATGGTGAAGATCGTGTATGTTGGCCCGTGTTTACACGGGCTTGAAACCTAGTATATAATACATTGGAGGAAAGAGAAAAGCTAAATTACAGAGATAAAGACTTGAAACTTTGACCTAGGCTATAACTTCTTTACATTTTACATTCCACCAATCTAAACATTATTAACTTCAATAGCTCACATTATCTCATCATGATTAGAAGTTGATGATTCAGATTCCTAAGTTTAAGCAATTAAGTGTGACCGTATTTAACTTTAAGTATTGTAGCAGCATACATCTTTTTTTTTTTAAATACTACAACCCTCGAAGTTTTAACATCTTTTAGTTATACACATGTACTAAATTTCAAATTATTTAACTCACGTAGTTTAAACTATATTTTTATCGAACACTTAAAAATGTATTTCGTGTAACTCACTGTTAAATAAATGTACATATATCTAATACACAATATTTATATGGTTTTCTATTTAGATAAAAAAAATCTTATTTATTGAGTTAGGTAAAAATAGAATAACTAAAATAAAAGTAAGACACAAAAACAATAAAAAAAGGCAAAAAAAAAACTAAAAGATTTACGTATATTTATTTTTATATAATAAAATTAAATGGTAAAACAAAAACCTTGAAGTCTGAAGGTTTCGAAACCTTGTTAGCTGACCCACAAAAATATGGCCTTAGCCTTATCCACTGCACCAACAACAATCATTGTTAAACTTTGCGCTGAAATTTATTTATTAAAGAAATGTCTTTTTTCCTTGTAATTGTATGGATAGATAATTGTATGGATAGAAATGTCTTTTTTTCCTTTTTTCCTTGTAATGTATGCACTGTACTTTTGCCCTTAAAAAAATTTCAACTATTTTTATCCTCCACGTGTTTAAGAACATTAAGTATTGTCTAAATATATATATTTTGTTGAATATGAAAAATCTTTAATGTATTGTATGAAAATCATCTCCAATTCAAGTAATCGGATCAGCTTTAACATCTCGTTTAGTTTTGGTTATTTTTTAACAAGTTCAAAAGCAAGCTTATAGAAATCAGTTGCACTACAATAAACATCACCTTTTGTGATGGCAAAATCCGTCGCATATCCATCGCAAAACCTCATTTGTGACGGATTTGCGATGGATTACAGCGGTCCCAAAAAGCCTCGTCATTTGCGACGGAATTGCGTCGGATTTCCGTCGACGTAAATTTCAGTGACAATTTGGGACGGATACGACAGATTTGCTACGGATATTAGTTGCGACAGTTTTGCGACGACTACCTTTTGCGTCGGATTTGCGACGGTTTTGCGATGGGTATAAAATTTTGTACCAAACCCCTTTCGTCCCAATTCCGTCGCAAAAATGACAGAACCTTTTTCTTTATTAAAACCGTCGCAAATCCGTCACAAAAGTTCATCGCAAATTCCATAAAAACCATTTTTTCCTGTTAATACAATTATTTTCCATGGTTTTTATGGCTTGAAGTTCATCACAAATTCGTCGCAAAACCGTCGCAACTTTGCTATATTTTGCTACGGATCTCGTCGTCGCAGATTTCTGTCGCAATAGCCTGTTTATGTTGTAGTGTTGTAATATATATATATATATATATATATATATATATATATATATATATATATATATATATATATATATATATATTGTAAGAATAATAAATTGGGAGTTTTTTTCTTTATGATCTCTTTTAGTCTACCATTGTTATCTCACTACAAAAAAAGGATATTGGGCGCAACAAAAGTCGTCCCTATTGTCCAGAAAGTCGCCCCTATTGTCTTTAGGCGTGATATGTCACCCCTACCGAGTCGCCCCTATTGCCTCGTCGCTGTTGCTCAGAAGTCGCCCCTATTACGTGTCGCCCCTATTATGGAAGGGGCGGGGGGTTCTAGGGCTGAATTGTGTGTGCTATGGCAACTGGTAGAGAGAACGATGCCCTTATTTCATTTAACAGGAATTAGGGGTGACTCCTTTAGGCGCGACCCATGGTAATAGATGCTACAGGCGGAAATTAGAGTGGGAAAATAGGGCGGGCTTTTTTCAAGAGTATTAGAGACGACGGTATCAGGGGCAACATTAGCATTATGGGCGATATATAGCAGGCCTAACCATGTGTCGCCCTTAATACTGTCGTCTCCATTATACCTGAATTTCTTGTAGTGTTTTCCACCTGTTTTAAGTTTTTGCTACAAAGCTTTGGCTTTCTGGCATATAATGAACTCTTCATACCTTAATAAGAATGCACCTTCATACAAAAGTGAGAATTACATATTGAGGTTGTTTGGTAACTTCAAAAGATGAATAGTATTTTGTTCATTTAGTATCCATAAAGGCTCATTTTTTGCAAGTGAACCATAAAATAATCAAATATACACCATCTTAAAGCCATTATCCACAGATGATTTCACAGCATCCAAAACCACTTGACTTGTTCTACTAATGTTTCCCCACCTTGAATCTGGTCTCATCTTGGAATCTTTTATTCCCTTAACCAACCTTGAAAACTCTTTAACCATCAAAGCCTCCTGTGGAAGCTCATTGTGCACTTGAACCTCCTTCTCTGCCATATTCCACCCGATATGTAGATCCGCAAAACATGCACCAGATATGAAGTTAAAAGAAGCCGAACTCTCTTCATACGGGATTATCAGATCTTCAACATGGAATGACCCTTTGGATCCCAAAACCGATACATCCATTGTTTCGTGTGATAGGAATGAGCAGTAAAAGATCGCGGTGGTTCCTTCTTGTTCCCAATGAAAGGCAACCGTGGTAGACATAATGACTCCATTGGTGTTTCGAATTGTTGCGGGTAAAGCTGTGACAGTGGTGGGGAGTTTATTGTTCATTGCCCACAAAATTGCCCCAATGCAGTACCATCCAGCATCCCCTAATGCTCCAAAGCTATCTAGATCTGCTTTTGTTCTTATATTGTTCTCAAAAAAATCTGAAGGTGGCAAGAATGATGATGTACTGTAGATCTGATAATTCATATATGATGAAAATGTTAAGAGTGACTAAGCCATTTTAATCAAAATAAACACATTTAGATTATATATTCAGACTATTCTGATGTTCTAAGCATAGTAGGTTAACAAATGTGCAGTCATGACTTTTCAATGAACCCCAAATGCTATTATCAGGCTAACATTTTTGGATGAAATATTAATTTGTCATACACAATAAAAAATGTTTAATTTTTCAGCCCATATAATTAAATACTCTTAAACATGTGGATGAAAAAATAGATAGTTGGTTTATACTTATAGAGTTGTAGGATATAAATTAAAGTTCTATAATTTATTGTGTATAACATACTAATACTAACATTGTTAACAAATCAACTCTCTTATAAGAAAGGGACATTATTAATAATGTTACCGTTCTAACATCACCAAAGAGCTGAGGATCGGAAAGCAACTGCTTCATCCTTGCAGTCCTAGGATGATGATACCACATACTTCCATCCATGAACTGCACACCGTTAGATTCGCAAGCATCAAGTATCCGATTGAGCTGGCCGACATCTAAAGCCGTGGGTTTCTCCAGTAGCACATGTTTCTTCTCCTCAGCAGCCATGACTGCCCATTTTAGATGAAGGCTTGTGGGCAGTGGAACATACACCGCATCCACATTCGGATCAGCCAAAAGCTCCTCGTAGCTGCCATAGATCTTCACCAACTCTGACAAACTGTTTTTGGTCGCAAATTGTTTTGCTTTTTCAATTGAACGGCTAGAGATCGCTTGAAGGAATGAATTGGGAGAGAGAGTGATGGCTCTGCATACTTTTCTTGCGATCTCTGCACAGCCTAATATCCCAAAACGTATTTGGGTTTTCTCATCTGCAGCCATATTATAATGTTTTCTTTGCACTTTCATGTATTGTTGATAAGATAAGACATCAAGATGTACAAAACCAATGTGAACCGACAAATCTTGATAATCGTGAAGGATACATTTGTGAGAGAAAAATAGGGTCATAAAGGTCTATTCACACATATCTCTTCAACTACCATCTGTTCTAGTAATAAATTCACTATACACCATTCTACTTTAACTTAATTAATTGTATGTAACCTTTGCATATTTAGCCATTAATTCTGGTTTATTCTAATGAACTATATTATACATGTGGGGCTGTGAAAAACACCACCCTGGCATCAATTTGCAACTGGTGAAAATTAGATAATTTGGTGCTGAACACTCATCCCCTCCAATGGGCCTCAACCTTGAACTTAAAAGGGGATGCTAGGAGAGCTCTTAATGGAGTTATTTACACATTCATCCGGGCTGTGTGGGACTGCCGTAATGGGCTCCTCTTTCAGAAAAATTCGAGTAAAGAGGTGGAATCGTTATTTGCAAATATTCAAGCATTGTCGTATTTTGATTTAAAAATAGATCTGGTGAGAGCTCTTTTAGGTACATTTGGAGTGATTGGTGTTTAGGTCCATCTTTTTGTTTCTAATGTTTTCGTGTTGTTGTACTTGGTGTTTTCTAGCGCCTTGCTAGATTGATGAATAAAATTCTCTTAGCGGTTTTTGGGGGGTGATGGCAATACCGAAGCTTCTCTAATTTCCGTCTATTGCCGTTCAAAAATATATATATATATATATATATATATATATTATACATGTTTTGATTATTTGACTGTAACTTTTTTTTATCTTAAGAGTCGTTTCTAAAGTTGTGACGGTTCTTAAAAATATTATGAAAATTATTAACTGTGGCATTTAAAGTGTTTACATGGTTTTTCATTTATCTACTGTTTGCATTTATCTCTTTCAATAACTGCTTATAAATTTTTTTTTGAATAGCTGCTTATAAATGAAGATTGAGATTATGATCATTATAATTACGAATTACCATGTTACCCTTAACAATTTTTCCTTTGTTTTGTTAGTTATGTGTGCTCCTACGTAATTTTGTGTTTTCCAGCGCTCCATCTCTTCTACCGAACCCATTTTTCTTTTAATTACAATCTTTATCTCTATCTAGTTTGCACCAAACACATCCTAAATATAAAAATTTCTCACATTTTTTCACCTTGAGATTTTCAGTGAATTTCAACTTATATTTATATATTAAAGTTATAGTTACAGTGAGAATTGTGAACCAAAAATTTAGTGATTAAGTAAACGTATTTATATTGTTTCTTGAGTATATTACATTTCAGTGATAATCAGAAATTTACATTGATTTTTTCACACATTTTCTCTACTTCAACGTTCAGCCCATATTTCAACAGTCAATGTAAAATACAAGCCCAATTAAAATGGTAAATTATTTGGATAGTTGAACTATCTAAATTTAACCGATAATCATAACCACATTAATCATAATTGATCGGTCATGATTTTGCATTGACCGAATGGTTCGATTTTAAGCTTTAACCAATTCAAGTCGATTCATACACACCCCTAAATTTCACCATCTCAGAAGTTTTAATTACTATGAATTATGCCTAATGAGTAATGACGATAGATGTTATCACGATAGTTAGAGGTGGCAAATGTAGCCCATTCTTCTATTTTTGGGTCCATTTGGACAACTATTTTTATATATGGATTGAATTGGGCCATGCCTTTTTATTTCGTGGGTTAATTTGGGCACAAACAAAAATTAGGTGCGAAATTGACGCGACGGGTCCATTTGGGATGCTAACGGGTTGTAACCGGTTGTATTTGGGCAGTCCAAGAACGGGGGTGGTATTGGAAGGGTTGGAACTCGCAAGTCGCAAAGTGAAATTAGGTCTCGTCTCTCATCGGCGCAAGCTTGCAAAGTGAAAACTGTGTCAACTGTCGACTGTTGAATCATCGAATCATCGTCATCGGCTCATTCTCTCAATCTCAGATTGATATCTCGATTGATACTTAGTTGGTAGAAGTAAAATCCACCTCCTTATAAAAAAGAATGAATCACTCTGGCCTCACCGATGTGGGATCTCTTGCATTGCTACAAGAGCGATAAGTTTAAGAGTCGCGGATTTGACCGGCTTAAAGGAACGATGAGCCCCCTAAATCCAACAACCACCCCCATCACCCCAACACTCCCCACCATTGTGGAGTGGTGTGGTCTCCTTTGACCATGGCGTTGTGCATCCCACCCCGCCCCATGCATGCCTCATTCCACTCCAAGTAGTCAACACTCAGAATTTTGTTCACTACTAGAAAAACTGCTATTTCCGACTGACTAAATCCGTCAGAAATTTTTCGACCGATTACAGACGGATTTGACTTGGAAGGCACCTCCGGTGAATTAGCGAAGGATTTCAGACGAAAATTCCGACGGAAGGCAAGTCGTCGGAAATCCGTCGGAAGTGATTGAAATTACCGATAGATTTCAGACGGAATTTGCGATGGGAGGTGATTCGTCGGAAATCCGTCTGAATTGGTTGAAGTTACCGACGGATTAGAGACGAATTTGTGAAGAAAGCAAGTCGTCGGAAATCCGTTGGAAATTTCCGACGGATTTCCGACGGTGGATAGTCTTTTTTGCATTTTTTAAGTGTTTATAACCATGATTTGATATACAATTGTAAATAACCTTAATATAAAAGTGTTAATGTGTATAAATGTCCATTTACATGACTCGAAACACGTACTCATATACGTATCCATATGAAGTTCCGTATAAAAGTGTTTAGTATAACGTCGTTTTAAATATGTACGTATATGTACGAGTGTACTTAACGAACTAATTTATTATATATTTTAAGGGTAATACATATAAATGCGTATATGTATGTTAACGTGTGAGAAAACACGTCGAAAACTCTTAAAATAATGGATTTCCGACAGTGGATAGTCTTTTTTGCATTTTTTAAGTGTTTATCACCATGATTTGATATATAATTGTACATAACCTTAATATAAAAGTGTTAATGTGTATAAATGTCCATTTACATGACTCGAAATACGTACTCGAATACGTATCCCTATGAAGTTTCGTATAAAAGTGTTTATATAACGACGTTTTAAATATGTACGTATACGTACGAGTGTGCATAACGAACGAATTTATTATATATTTTAAGGAAAACACACAAATATACGTATATGTATGTTAACGTGTGAGAAAACGCGTCAAAAACTCATAAAATAAGCGATTTTATTAAAAGGCCGTCGGAAATCCGTCGGAAATTTCCGGCGGATTTCCGACGGACGAATTGATTTTTTGTATTTTATAAGTGTTTATCACCATGATTTTCTATACAATTGTACATAACCTTAAAATAAGAGTGTTAATTTGTATTAATGTCCAATTACATGACTCGAAACATGTACCCATATACGTATCATGTATAATAACATATAAAAGTGTTTAAGTATAAGGACGTTTAAATACGTACGTATACGTACGAGTGTGCTTAACGAACGAATTAATTATATATTTTAAGGGAAATACACATATATACGTATATGTATGTTAACTTGTACGAAAGCTCATCAAAAACTCATAAATAAGCGATTTTATGAAAAGGCCGTCGGAAATTCGTCGGAAATTTCCGACGGATTTCTGACGGACGAATTGATTTTTTGTATTTTTTAAGTGTTTATCACCATGATTTTCTATACAATTGTACATAACCTTAAAATAAGAGTGTTAATTTGTATTAATGTCCATTTACATGACTCGAAACATGTACCCGTATACGTATCCATGTATAATAACATATAAAAGTGTTTAAGTATAAGGACGTTTCTATATGTACGTATACGTACGAGTGTGCGTAACGAACGAATTTATTATATATTTTAAGGGAAATACACAAATATACGTATATGTATGTTAACGTGTGAGAAAACGCGTCAAAAACTCATAAAATAAGCGATTTTATGAAAAGGTCGTCGGAAATCCGTCGGAAATTTCCGACGGATTTCCGACGGACGAGTTGATTTTTTGTATTTTTTAAGTAATTATCACCATGATTTTCTATGCAATTGTACATAACCTTAAAATAAGAGTGTTAATGTGTATTAATGTCTATTTACATGACTCGAAACATGTACCCGTATACGTATCCATGTATAATAACATATAAAAGTGTTTAAGTATATAAGGACGTTGAAATATGTACGTATACGTATGAGCGGGCGTAACGAACGAATTTATTAAATATGTGTATATTTTAAAGGTAATATATACGAATTTATTAAATATGTACGTATACTGTTCGGATATACTAATATTTTTAGTTATATATATATATAAAAATATATATATAAATATATATATATATATATATATATATATATAATATCAAACAAAGTATATTATATATATTAATTTTTACAAATATTAATATAGTATTACTATACACTCCGGTCAAAAAAAAGTATTACTATACACATCTTGATTCTCAAAACATAAAAATCAAACCTCCCGCCTCCTCTCTTAAAAGATACTCAAAACATAAAAATCAAACCTCCCGCCTCCTCTCTCAAAAGATACGATCGGTGCCCTAATCCCAAATCGCGTAAACCTGTAACCTCCGCCGACTTCCACGAGACTATCGAGTACCGACGGCGAGTACGAACTCACAAAGCCCGAACTCCGAAGGCGGCGCGCCGGCAGCCGGTGTTGTTCCACGACTTCACGAGTCACGGGACCACGAAGCACCGTTCCACGCAGACAAGAAGCCACGAAGGGCGAACTCAAGAAGCCACGAAGCACCGTTCCGACGGATTTCAGACGGATTTGGCCGTCGGAAATCTCCATGTTTCTTGTAGTGGTTGGGAGCAAAGGCGTTCAATTCCTATGAGATTAATATTCGTTTTTTTGGAGAATTGTGTATAATGTGGTTTAGAACCGAGTGAATCTATCAAGTCAACTTATAGATTGCAATTCAAAATTATGTCCAGTTTGTAATTCGACGTATGATGATCTCGATCATTCACACCAGGATTCGCTATCATAGTGTCACACATATATACGGTATAATAGATTAAATGTCTGTAAGATACACGAGTGGTTTAAAAATATCAATATTAAACATTATAAAAAGATATTAAAGGATTATAAAACGCAAAAAAAATGATAATTTAATAAACGACGACAAACGACGTCAACCCTCATATCAACAGTGGAAGTGTTGATACGGGGATGGGAGGAGACGTGATGGCAAAAAAGTTGCATCATGATAAGAAGAGACGCGATTATATTTCTTGTACAATTCATCGATTATTATTATTATAACAATTAGGGACAATAAGTTTAAGTTTTTATTTGTTATAATTTAAGAAAAAATTAATGTTAGAAAATATTTTAAAATGATAACACTATTTTTTTGTCAAATATGATATTTTAAAATGTTGTAAAGAGTACATAAATATTTGTGAATTAGGTTGCCAAATACGATATAATAATGTTTAATAAATGACATACATGAAATTATCTGTAAGAAATTTTATTCAAATTAAAGTCAAAATTAAATTTAATTTTTACCTTAAAAATAAAAATTAGATTTTAATTTTCATCAAAAATAAATTATTAAATAAAATTAGAATCATATAATAAATTTGATCTAAATTAATATTTTATTTATATGACGTGGGTGAACAGTTGACTTTTTGAAACGGCAGATGGTCCAAATCCTCTTTTTCATATCTAGGTGATAAGATACTTTAAAAGAAATTTATTATTTAGGTGTATGTCATTTTCTTTTATTAATAGTTCAGTAACCTACCTAATAGAATAATACAACTTAGCCTTCAATTACCTCATATAAATAAAGTTAATATTTTAATATTTATAAATATGCAGCTAGGAGGTTTTGTTATTAAAAATATGACAGTGACTCATATAATAATAACGCCAATCATAAGTTATAAGGCCGGGTTTCCCGAATGCTTCGGATAGGTGATCGGATGAGCTGGGTTCCTTCGGGAACATCACTACGCCTACCCCTTCGGCTAGGTGATCAGGTTCCTACACCCGATTAACCCGTTGACTTTCTATTTTTTTTAATTGTATAAAAGAGAGAAGTAAAGAGAGGGAATATATTTGTGTTTGGTGCTACTTGGGTTTCGGGTAAGGGAAAGAAAAGGAAGAAAAAGTGATGTGGCAGCTAATATGACATTTGAGTTGGATTTAGTTTAAGAAGACCACTACTCATAGTTTAAGTTGATATATTTGGCCCGAGCCGTATATCTTTTCGAACAAAGTCAGTTTGTACATTGTTGGAGGGGCCAGCATCCCTTGGTATATCTATATGATATATAATTATATGTTGAATAATGTTTTATATCAGATAAGAAATGATCTTGTAATGTGCGTAATAAGGGTATTTGGGTTATCTTTTCTATAATTAATTGGCTTTGAGTTGGAACCCTACAAACTTATATGGTACGGTCAAAGGTCACACGGACTCCACGTAACCCATATGTATTCACGTGTTAAGCGCGAAAAAGAAAAGAACAGTACTACATGTAAGGGGACGTGTTGAGTGGTGTCCCACATCGAACGAGAATTGACATTATAATATATATGTTCAATAAGAATCCTGGGCTACTCCACTTATAGCAAATCGATTTGAGTTCGAAATCGCATACTGACAACATCACAATCCTGGGTGAAACTACAATTATATGATAACATTTCTCTTTATCCGGCCAACATTCCAACGTACATACGTACAAATAAAAGAGTATATGCATCAAAGCGACCGCAATTTCTTATTTAATAACTTAAGTATATATCTTTATTAGTAGTAAATATATATATAGGCAAACATCGTTAAACTCG
This sequence comes from Pulicaria dysenterica, assembly GCA_947179395.2. Classification (NCBI taxonomy): domain Eukaryota; kingdom Viridiplantae; phylum Streptophyta; class Magnoliopsida; order Asterales; family Asteraceae; genus Pulicaria; species Pulicaria dysenterica. The sequence continues at coordinate 51,435,430 of OX359295.1, forward strand.
AAACTAAATAGTAATATTATTTTGTTAATAAGATAAACATTACTGACTAGAGTTTACGCAAAACTAAATGTGCACCATACTGGGGTTGAAGGGTAAGAACTATATGAGGAGCATGCACATAAGATGGTGACAGTTCAAGAGAGAACCTTTGTAAGATCATTGACAAGGCGATTTTAGCTTCTAGCAATGCGAAGTTTTGTCCAACGCAGATTCGAGGTCCCCAACCAAAGGGAAAGTAAATAACTTGGTTTTTGGTTGCCTTCGATATTCCTTCAGAAAACCTTTCAGGATTGAATTTCTTGGCATCACTACCCCAAACTTCTTCATCATAATGAATTAGCATAATCGGTAATCCAATCTGAATTCCGGATGGTAGTGAAAATCCTCCCAGTGTGACATCCTTATGAGCTACCCGCGCTAATCCCCCAACAGGAGGATATAGCCTTAATACTTCATAGAAGATCATATTCACCTATATACATGTTGAAAGAAATCAAATTAATTAAGATGATCACTTTAGTTATAGACATATATATAAGTTTTGTATTATGTATTCACCACAAGCTTGTGTAACCACTTACAACTTTGAGATGATTTAGCCTATCTAAATCCAAACTTTTGTCCCCGAAAACACTCAAAACCTCTTCTCTAGCACGCGACTGCCATTCTTGATGTTTACTCAGTAAAATCATTGTCCATACAAGCAAACTCGATGTTGTCTCTTGTCCAGCAAAATAAAAAAGCTTGCACTCTTCAATTACCTCATTGATAGTCATTCCATGACTCTTGTTCTGAAGTTGCTCAACCTCTTTGATATTAGATTCAAGCATTATTCCTAACAGATCATCATAATTACCTTCTCCTGCCTTAATTGCCTTGAGCCTGTTGTCAATGATACTTCTTATAGAAAGTGTTACTTCTTTATCAATTGCTCTCATTTTCATGTTTCTCTTTGTTGGAAGAAACCTATGGCAAAATCAACATCTAGACAATTAGCTTTAACAAGTTTTATTAGCTAGTTATAAATTAATGCATAATCCTTTGTTAATCTTATTGACGAAAGCGTACTATTCTTTATGTAGATTAGCTAACACGACCATAATAATATATTCTTAAATTACCTAGATCCGGGTATGTAAAGTGATTGTAGTGCCTCCATTGTATATACACTTTGTTCTTTTATGAGTTCAAATATCCGAATTCCTTCTTCATAACTACTCCCAAATGCGGTTCTTGATATAACATCACTGGTTAAAGTTTGAAGGTGAGGCCAAACATCCAACTCGCATGACTCATTTGACGAAACTAGTTTCTCCCATTTTAGAAGCATCTCGGTACAACATAAATGGAAGGCTGGTACCATATTCTGGTGACAAATCATTGATAATATTATTCCAGAAAAAAAACATGAACTAGAGACTGGAACTGATAATTGTGTTATAATGGATTCATTTTATCATGTAATAACAAGTATTTGAAAAATGAAGTGCAGATATGAAAGTACCTTTAGCTTCTCCAAATGGAAAGCTGGGTTTATTAATTTTCTATGCTTAGCCCATTTATCCCCTTCATAGGTTACTAACCCACTTGCTAATAACCTAAGCATTGGATTACTTCTTGGCTTATGAAATTCATTTAACTTTGTTAATACATCTTTGATCACATCAGGGTCCATGGTAACCACTCTTGGCTTCCATCCCATCCATATGAAGTAGTTTCTCCCTGATAAAATATAAATAAAAAAAATAAAAATCCAAGTATACACTTGCTGACTTACTTAAACACAAGTAAACAAATCTTATAATTGCATTGCGGCAACATTGTATTATAATCATGTGAACTAGTTAACCAAAATCTGCTTACCCTGTCTAAGCTATGTCTTGGATTGGATATGTTCAATGAAAAAGTTACCAAGTTTATTTTGACAATATAACATAACCCCTCAATTTTTATATAATCTTACGGCATTTTATTGCTAGGATGCAGAAACAAAATTAAAAAAATTTATACCAACACCACAAACTTCAAAAGTACCTTTAAATGACTAAGAGAAGGAAAACAAGTTGGTAATATCATCATATAGATATAATATGAATTGGGTTAATTATTAAGAATATAATAATTCAAGTACCCAAAAAAATCAGTTTGGAGCATGAACACTTTATGGTTTCCTAGTCTTTCCAGAAAAAGCCATAAGAGTGAGGAAAATGTTAGTGAATTTGGGAAAGTGGTGGGTGAGAGTCATGCTTAACGCCACCGCGTCACTTATACTTCAATCATGCTTTAACCCAGGGAAGAGAGAAAGAGAGAAGAGAAGATAAGAGTAAAGAAAATTAAATTTTAAAAAAATCTTTAAATTACGTGTAGTATGAGCTTCCACTGGGATAAAGCATGTAGTATCTACATGCTTTTACTGGGTTAAAGCATTATTGAAGTATAAGTGACGTGGTGTGCTTCTCCAGTACCGAAAGCCACATAAGTAATACCGAGGCGATGCTCCTTGTATTCCGGATGCTCTATTGATCTGGTAAGTTATCACATCTATGCCTAAAGAATGACAGGGAGTACTTCTATGGATAAACACGAGATAAAAAAATTTTAAGTGACAATCAAAGGTTTGTAGACCATCCATACCAAGTTATTTTATGGGTTTAATGGATAAAAGTATGTGCTTATTTCAAATAAAAAACTGAAAAAGAAAGAAAGAAAGATAACTTGCCATGTTTTTGAAGAGATTGGTGGGCAAAAGCCAAAACGTGTGGCAGAACATCATCGCTTTGATCGATCTTGATATTCTTAGATTTGGATTGCTGCATCATCATAGACATCTCTTTCATGTCCCCAAACAAGAACTTGTATTTGTTTCCATTGAAACCTTGATTCCTCAGGTACTTCTCCAGCTTCTTTGGTCTCAACCACATCATGTTTACTATCTTCCATACGCTTAGTACAACTGCTATTGCACATGAGATCCCCACTATGTTTGTTACTGCATCCATCGATCCTCTTTGCTTTTGAGATTATCTTCTCTTTCCAGAATATATGAGTAAATAATTAAGGATATACTAGGACATAGAGGAAGAATCTAACGCGCTATGTTCCCGAGTTGAGACTAGGAGAGAAAAGAAATAATTTAGGAAATAAAATAAATTTTAGTTGTGTTATCAAGTTTTTTAGAAGAGAAAAGAAAAGATTTTGGAAGGAAAATTATTTTGTATTTTCTTTCCTCATTTTCCTCCCAAAGTAGGGAAGATTTTTTAAGGAAACCAAAAAACACTTCAAGTTTTACTTCTCCTCTTATTTTCTTTTGAACTCGGGAACACCCAATGACAAAAACATTTTTCTCTCTCTCGTTTTCTTTTCTATCGTTAATTTTCTTTCCTTCCATTTTCTTTTCACGTATAACTCTGGAACACACTGTAAGTATCGTGTGAACTGTGGAGAAATACTTTATATATGTTGATTTTATTTTATTATATTTTTTATTATTATTGTCAAATTATTTTACGTCTCTTTCACATACTCAGCTATGTTTTCTTTTCACACGTTGTTTCCTTTCTACAAATTTTAATTCTATTTTCTTCCTGTGCTTTGAGATTAAGCCCAAGTAATTTTTTTTTGAAAAGCAATTGGATATATATATATATATATATATATATTATTTTGTCATAAAAGAAAATGATAAAAGGAAAGAAGTACAATATCGAGATCCATCGATCATTACAAGAGAATTGTGCGTCTTTAATTTTATCTTTCTTTGCACTAAATTCCAAAATCAAAAATCTAGAAGGAAGTGACATATGCAATGACTTAAAACATCTTCTTATTTATACCTCCTTTTTTCTTACATCTTGTTGTCTTTTTAAATTTTTAGCTATGAGACCTACGCGATATAAACTAAAAACATTAGCTTATGAATTTATTTATTTTAAACTATTTTTTGTCTAACATGTTTACAACAATCAAATGAATCAATTATTAGAAAAATCATGGAAAGGGACATATATCCATCTTTTAAAGTAGTGGTTATATGATCGAGTACATTAAATTGATTAAGGAGCTATTTGTTTACTGCTAAATAAAACTATTCCGCGATAACTACCGAACGAAATAAAAGTATATTCTTCAATTATTTTATCTTAAAATACATTCTAAATTATTAAACATCTAATGTTTTATCATAATATCATTTTTTTCACATATTATTTTAAATCATTAAACAACCCATAATTAGTTTCTTGTTAAATATTTGGCTTTTCACTAACCTTGGTCAAAAACAATTATGCATTTTTTCAATAAGGATTGCGTTTTACGGATGGTGTTCTAGATAATGGTTTTGTAACAAGCTAGACTCTATTTAGGACCAAAGTTAGAATGACTGAGATATTAACTTTAAAAGTAAGACATTAATATGAAGATTAAAAGAAATTTTTTTTTTGAGTTGTCCCACATGATGGATTGAACAAACTCAAACCATGTATCTTAGAAAAAAGTTCAAGCTCTTTCCTTAGTTTTACCTCCATCCCTAATACTTTAAATAAACGTAAGGGTGAGCATAATTATCAAAAAATTAAACTGAAAGAGTTAATTGTTAAAACTGACTAATAATAACTAAATCTCAAAAAAGCTGACAGTTTGATTTTCAAGTTACCACTAATCGATGTCATCGTTTCGATTTCATTTGCTACTATAAACCGGACCATTGGTAATCAAATTGAAGCTGACGATTTGATTTTTAAGTTACCAATAATCGATGTTATCGCTTCGATTTCAGTTGCTCCTATAAATTGAACCATTAGTAAAAAATAAAAAAAACTATTATTATTAAAAAAAAACTAATAAATGTGAATATTACAACATTACCCTTATCCCAAATCAAAGGAACTAATTCTTGATACTCCATTGTGAGTTGTGTTCAATATAGTCCATATAAAAACATAGTTTTAAATTTTAATATTTAATCACATGTGATTCAATATAAAATCATATGTGATTCAGTATATAATCACATGTGATGGTAAAATCATTACATGTTAATTACGAAAATGTCACTCCGCCCAAATTTTTAAAATTCAATCTGAACTATTGATGGGGCTAATCCAAGGGCTAAGATTAGTCCCTTGGGACTATGCAATAAGTATGGACTATATTGAACATTTCTCACTCCATTGTCCCAAAGTCAAGTCGAGTGCCATCGTTTCAAAAAATCCATCGGCTGAATAGAGTACCAAATTGAATCAATTATAGGGCTATGGTTGATCCAAAATATCGATTGATTGAATAGATTATGCTAGATTAGTAGGACATTGGTTTGATTCAATATAGGGTATGGTTCGATCAAACCCTAAAATTCAAAAGCCAGTATGATGTATATACGATACGATTCCAGAGCGTTTATGATTCAATTGCAAATCGATATGTGGATTGTGTATGATTCGATTGAACCACTAATTTGCTTAGAATAAGCATGTTGACGTCCATAGTATATAGGGTTTGATTGAATTAGGATTTGTTATGCTTTGATTAGGGTTTAGTTTTCTTTGGTTTTTTGTTGATTGCAATTAATTAGTTGATGAGCTACTTGTTAATATGGGCCAGCTAATTGCTTCATATGTGTTGCAGAAGGTCTTATTAATGGAGTTTGCAATAACTGAATGGACTTATTAATTCCCTGTGGCAGGGTCATGATTTCTATGCGCCTTTGTTGTTGTAGGTTTTTTTTATTAGCAAAGTGATAATTCTAACCAAGTTGTTATTGGCAAAGTGATAATTCTATATTGCTCTAAAGTTCGATGATAATTTTCAGGTTTTCTAACCAAGTTTTAAGGGTGTAGAAGCCTGCAACTTAATTGGTATTCTTGTGCGGTTGTTGCTAAAACTTATCATAACATGTTGGTGGTCAAATAGAGGAGGATAGCACATACTCGATCATGTCATGAAACTGGTTATTCACTTGCATATCCATAGAGATGAACGTATTTGGTCCTTACACTAATCTACGGCTTCATTGGTATCTTTTTCGTTTTATTTCTATTTATTTACGTGGCTGCATGTAAGCATGTTTCACATGTATATGGATATGTTAGGAAAGTGATTTAATTTAGAGTTAATTACAAAGATGGTCCTTGTAGTTTGCGCTGAATTTCACATTTAGTCCTTTAAAATCGAAAATTACACTGGTAGTACTTATGGTTAACGTTTTGTTTCACTTTTAGTCCTTTAGACTAAATGGTGTTAAAGTTGACCGTTAGTCAAAGGGTATTTTTGTCTTTTTCCATCTTATCCTAGTTACCAAACACGTATTTCCATCTTATCCTTAAACAAACACCATGTTCCATGTCTCTCCCAAACACTCCTTCTTCCCCGTCTATAATTCCCTCCCCACTAATCTTCAACTTTCAAACCTTCCAGAACTTCAAAACTTCCAAAATAGCCACCGCCAATCTTCAAACCTTCCACAACTGCCGCCGCTAATCGTCAACCGCCGACCACCACAACCATGCGACCACACACCCGACACTTATTTTCTCTCTGAAAATAACCACCGCCACTCTAAACTATCACCACCTCTAAAAGATCCGGCCACCACCGCCGCCGTATGTGAAGATCCACCACTGCCTTCGAGGTCGCCACCACCGCTGTATGAAGAACCGACCCGAACCACCATCATATCTCGTAGATCTGAACCATCTCGCTGTAAGTGAAGAACCACCACCGCCTTCGAAGAACCACCACCCTTTGTAAGTGAAGAACCACCACCGCCTTTGAAGAACCACCACCCTCTGTAAGTACCACCGCCTTCGAAGAACCGCCGTAGATCTGAACCTCTGTAGCCTCTCACCACCGTAGATCTGTAGCCTCTGTAGCCTCTGAACCGCTGCACGACACCCAATGACCACCATCAATAAACAGATATGTTTACTCAATCTCTGCAACCCGCTGCTCGATTAGGGTTTCAGATTATTAAAGGTCGATGATACCAACACAGATCTGTTTACTCAATCTCTGCACTCATCTCTCATAAACAAGGGCTTGCAGACTCTTCAGATCTGTTTACTTTTGCTTTGAGTCCGCTCAGATCTGCTTCTTGATTAAGTAGCAACAACAAGTGAAAGTGGTAACAAAGTAGACGTCTAGATTCTGGATTAATTATTTGCATACGATTTTGGATTCATCTTGTTCTTATTCTGAGAACATTTTGGGTTATTTTTTTTATTTTTAATTAATAAACAATGAAATGTGTGTTTGTATTATTTTATTATTTTTAATTAATGAACAATAAAAATGGGTATTTGGTAACACGGATAAGATGGAAAATGACCAGAATACCCTTTGACTAACGGTCAATTTTAACACCAGTTAGTCTAAAGGACTAAAAGTGAAACAAAACGTTAACCATAAGGACTATCAGTGTAATTTTCAAGTTTAAAGGACTAAATGTGAAATTTGGGCTAGACCACAGGGACCATCTTTGTAATTAACTCTTTAATTTATTAACATTGTTTGTTTTCGTTGTGCGTTTTAATTTATATTGTTATAAGATAGTACTTGTATTAGCAGATGATTTATCTCATTAATTGTATATATTTGTATCCTTATTTACTTGTTCAATCTCCTCAATTATAGGAGTGATTCATGTAACTATCTTTGTAATTTTCCTTTATATAGTGATCCTCTCCTCATTAGTTTAATGAGGTTAATTGACCATATCCTTCACATGGTATCAGCCACTCTCTACTCCCTCCCAATTTACATTTTCTAACCCTACTCCTTGTACCACTAAAATCCTTCCTGGGAACTCACCATGGCTACATCTTCTTCTTCTCACGACAGTCCATTTCCCATGAATACCCTATTACACCTGATGACAATTAAACTTTCCTCCAGTAATTACCTACTATGGAGAAATCATATGCTTCCTATTTTTACTTACCAGAAGCTGTTAGGGCACATTGATGGTACCTCTTCTTCACCATCGCCCACCATTACTGTTGAAGGCAAGACTCTCCCTAACCCTGAAGCCCTCGCATGGACTGAAGTTGATCAAAGAGCCGTCATCCTCTTGCAATCTTCCCTGACTGAAGAAGCAGCGGCCGAGGTTCTCGGCCTCACCACTGCACGACAGATCTGGCTCTCACTTGAAGCTGCCTACAGTAATGCTTCTGTTGAACGCATTCACTCATTGCGTGATACTCTTCGCCAACTTACCAAAGGTACATCTTCTGTTACCGAATATTGTCGTCGATTCAAAGCGCTATGTGACCAGCTCTCCACAATTGGTCACCCGGTTGTTGAAATTGACAAGTTATATTGGTTTCTTTGTGGTTTGGGACCTCCTATGAAACTTTTTCCACTGTGATAAGGGCCACAAAACCTGCTCCTCTGTTTCGTGATTTGGTTACCCAGGCGGAAAGTCATGAATTGTTCTTACAATCTTTACATGGTACTCCTACACCGCCTGCTGCATTTCATGCCCAAAATACCCACACTAATTATGTGCAAGGTCGGGGTCAAGGTCGTTCCTTTAACTCTCGAGGAAACAATTCACGTGGCAGGGGACGTGGTCAAGGTCGACGTCCCCCTCACTGTCAACTGTGCAGAACCAATGGACATTATGCATCCTCTTGCCCGAACCTTCATACCTATGCTACTCAAGCTCCTTCATCGGATGAATCTTTAGCAAAGGCTTTTCATGCACAATGCCATGTCACTACTAATACTCCTGATTGGCATGTTGATTCAGGGGCAACAGACCACATGACTCCCACCTGTGACTCTCTCAATCATCCAACACCTTATCCAGGGAACAATAAAGTTATGTTTGGCAATGGTAAGAAACTTCCAATTACTCATACGGGTTCATCGAGTATTGCAAATCACATTTCATTACGTAATATTCTTGTCATCCCTAATCTCACCAAGAAATTACTTTCTGTAAGTAAACTAACCACTGATCACCAGGTTGATGTCCTATTTTCTCAACCGTTTTTTCATATTCAGGATCGGAAAACAAAACAGGTACTCGCTAAAGGAAGCTGTGAAAATGGACTTTATGTGCTCAAGGATGAACCCTGTGCTTTTGTTGCTACTTCCGAAGTTGCCAAACGGGCCTCGTATGAGTTATGGCATGCTCGTCTAGGCTACGTGTCTTTTGATGTTATTTCTACTTTGAATAAGTTAGGTGTTTTGTCTATTACTTCCCTGTTACCAAAACCTATTGTTTGCACACCCTGCCAACTTGCTAAAGGACAACGATTATCATTTGATATTAATTCTAAACGTTCATCTAATCCTTTAGACTTGATTCATTGCGATTTATGGGGTCCGGCACCTGTTTGCTCTAAAGATGGATATCGATATTATGTTGTTTTTATTGATGATTATTCCAGGTTTACATGGCTCTATCCACTCAAAACTAAAACAGGTTTTTATTCGGTACTACCTGTATTTATCAATCTTGCTCAAACTCAATGCTCGAGAAAAATCAAAATTTTTCAAAGTGACGGTGGCACAGAGTTTGTGAATCAAACTGTTCACAAAATATTTGAAGACAATGGCACTTTTCATCGCTTCTCTTGCCCGTACACACCTCAACAAAATGGTCGAGCGGAACGAAAACATAGGCATATTGTCGAAACTGGTCTAGCTATGTTGTTTAACGCACATGTCTCGACCAGTTATTGGGTGGATGCATTCACTTCAGCAACGTTTATAATTAATCGTTTGCCTACCCCGTTATTAAAGAACAAGTCTCCCTTTCAGTTGCTCTTCAATCAAGATCCTCATTATGAAAATTTTCGAACATATGGATGCCAAGTATTTCCTTATTTGCGTGACTATTCTCCACACAAACTTGCACCGAGGAGCATTTCGTGTATTTTTATTGGATATAGTCCGCAACATGGAGGGTATCGATGTCTTGATCCTTCAACTTCACGTGTTTTTGTCACTCGACATGCTCGTTTTAATGAGACGGTTTTCCCTTTTGGTGGTTCTTCGTGTGACACAAATATAAATACATTGGAGCTCACTACATTTCTTCAAGATATTCCACAGTCTTCATTTTCTTCTACTGTGTTGAAGAAAAGTGCAAAAGAAGATTCCAAAACCAATTTTGAACCAACCATTTGTTCTCTATGTAGGCCACCTACTGAAAATAATGGACCAGATCATGTTCCACCTCCACCAGCCTTTACGACTACTGATCAAACTCCTCAGGACCACATGCCTGATTCAATTAGAGATCATGACCCAGTAACTGAGGCTCCCTCGTGTCCTGTCCCAGATGCTCATCAATCAGACTCTCATGTTACTACCAACCATCCACCACCGGTTATTTCTAATCCGGGTCATCCGATGATAACAAGGTCAAAGGCCGGCATTTTCAAGCCAAAACATCAAGCTGATTTTGCTTTTCTTTCCACTCATTCTCTTCATGTTGCTTTGACATCCGCAACAGAGCCACGAGGCTTTAAAACTGCGGCTAAAAATCCTAAATGGATGGCTGCCATGCATGAGGAACTACAAGCTTTACAACAAAATCAAACCTGGACATTAGTACCACGCCCAAGTTCTACCAATATTGTCGGCTCTAAATGGATGTATCGCATCAAATATCACTTGGACGGGACCATTGAAAGATACAAAGCACGGTTAGTGGCTCAAGGTTACACTCAAATTCCGGGTCTTGATTACTCTCACACATTCAGTCCAGTCGTTAAAGCATCTACAGTAACAATTGTTCTATCTCTAGCGGTCTTGAATGACTGGAAGTTGCATCAACTCGATGTTAAAAATGCTTTCTTGAATGGCAACTTAAATGAGACGGTCTTTATGGAACAACCTCCAGGATTCATAAATCCTCAATTTCCAAATCATGAGTGCAAATTATCCAAGGCTCTTTATGGCTTAAAACAAGCACCACGTGCCTGGTTCCAACGTTTAAGCACATTTCTCATTTCTTATGGCTTTACATGCAGTCGTGCCGAACCTTCTCTCTTCGTGCTCACTACTGATTCATGCATCATGTATTTACTAGTGTATGTTGACGATCTTATTCTTACGGGAAATGATGAAACCGTCATTGCTACCTTTATCTCTCGTCTCAATAACGAGTTTGCCATTAAAGACCTTGGAGATCTAAACTATTTCTTGGGCCTTGAGATTGCTTATGTGGACAACGGCCTCTTTCTCAACCAGTCAAAGTATGCCAGTGACATCCTAAAAAGGGCAAATCTCTATGACTCTAAACCGGTAAGCACAGCTCTAGCTCCTAATACATCTTTCACGACAGATGGCTTACCTTTCTCCGATCCGACTCTCTACCGGTCCTTAGTCGGGGCTCTACAGTATTTGACGATCACCAGACCAGACTTGTCTTATGTTGTTAATCAAGTTTCTCAATTCCTGCAAGCTCCAACTATCGATCATTTTCAGTCCGTTAAAAGAATCCTCCGGTATGTTAAAGGCACTATCTCCTTTGGTCTCACCTATAGTCGGCCTCACAAAACTTCTATAGTAGGCTACTCTGACGCTGATTGGGCTCGTTGCCTAGACACACGTCGCTCTACATATGGCTATTCTATCTACCTGGGTGGCAATCTTGTGTCTTGGAGTGCCAAGAAACAACCGACTGTCTCACGGTCCAGTTGTGAATCTGAATATCGAGCTATGGCCAATACAGCTGCTGAGATTGTATGGATCACTCATCTGTTACGGGAATTGCATGCACTACCTCCCGATCGGCCCACTCTTCTTTGTGACAACAAGAGTGCACTGTTCATGACTCAGAATCCCATATCGCATAAACGTGCCAAACACATTGATGTAGATTATCACTTTATTAGAGAGCTTGTCAGCTTCGGCAAACTTTACACGAAGTTTGTACCAACCAATTACTTGTTCAATCTCCTCAATTATAGAAGTGATTCATGTAGCTATCTTTGTAATTTTCCTTTATATAGTGATCCTCTCCACATTAGTTTAATGAGGTTACTTGACCATATCCTTGACAACTTGAAACTCTAATTTTACACAAGTCATGAGAATGTTTATGTTCATCTAGTTGTGACCTAAAACATCTAGAACATGAAATATTTATTGTTATTTAAAGATTGTTTATAGGATACATTTCAAGCTTTTAATATAATGGTACCTTTTTATACATTTCATCTAGCTTAGGCATCAATCATTTGGGGTATGAAATGATATTTATCTTCAATTTTAGCCTATGACTGGTATGTTAATTAAGCAAAACAACTTTGGATTTGAACTTTGGATTTGATCTTTCTTTTATGTTTCATTTTTTCATAAATCTAAACATAACTTTTGTATCTCTCGTCATTAATATGTGTATCCATTTTTTAATTCGTTGCTATTGTACATATTTTAATTACATAACAATATATATATATATATATATATATATAGGGGAGAGTTCAAACGAGAACTGTTTTTTGTACGAGAACTGCGAGAACCAATCTCAGCCGTTCCTTGAATATGAGAAGTTCATGGATGGAGAGCGTGGAGGGGATCAAGTGTGGCAGGGTGTATGTGAGGAATTCATGGGTGGGCAATGACATTAAAGGAGGGGGAATTGGACGGCTCAGATTGATTCTCGCAGTTCTCGTACGAAAAACAGTTCTCGTTTGAACTTTTGCCTATATATATATATATATATATATATATATATATATATATATATATATATATATATATATATATATATATATATATATATATATATATATGGGAGGGTTCAAACGATCACTGTTTTTCGTACGAGAACTGCGAAGACCAATCTTAGCCCTTAATTAAACTTAATCAATGGCTAAGAAATTTTTGACGGCTCATTAATGCTTATTAATGACTCATTAGTAGCTTACTAATGTTGCATTCGTGACGGTTATTTTGGACAAATCAAGCCTCGTAAATTAATGATGGCTCACTCGGACGCAATTCACGGTTGAGTAAATATATAAATTACCAAAATACCCCTATTAATGAGTCATTAATGACATTTAAAACAGTTCTCGCAGTTCTCGTACGAAAAATTATTATCGTTTGAACTTCTCCCTATATATATATATATATATATATATATATATATAGGGGAGAGTTCATGCGAGAACCGCGAGAACCAATCTCAGCCGTTTCTTGAATATGGGAAGTATCACGGATGGAGAGCGTGTAGGGATAGAGTGTGGCAGTGTGCATGTGAGAAATTCATGGGTGGGCAATGACATTGAAGGAGGGAGAATTGGACGGCTTAGATTGGTTCTCGCGGTTCTCACGCTAACAACAGTTCTCGCATGAAATTTTGTCTATATATATATATATATATATATATATATATATAAAACAAATTTTTAAGGTAGATACACAAAACACCTATTGATGTATGCTTTTATACATTTTGAAAATATAAACTCTTATTTACAAGTATGCGTAGTAATAATCATAATGGTGCTAGTTGTCATTTGTTTATTAAGAAGTCTCATGTTTGAATATGAAGACCATATTTGAATGTTAAAAGGTGGTTCTAATGTCTGGATGTTCAATCATATTGTTTTCTAAATCATCTAAATGTATGTAATTATCTGTTTTAAGATTATTCATATTCAAATGTTATGTTTTATACGGAATTTAAAAAAAGGCCTTGTATGTAGAGGAGATGTTGGCGTGAAGGAAGAAGTTCGATTGTTATAGGAGAATGAAGTATGAATTTTATTAATTAAGAGGTAATCTTATCTTTGATTTGTTAAGAGTTTTTCAGATTTTGATAAACAAAAAAAAAACAATATTTACATCTTATTGAAACAGATTAAGATGTATTAAAATATTTTTATAAAATAAACGACACATAAATCTCTAATATATATATATATATATATATATATATATAAAATAAGCAATTCGAACCCACACTGGAAAGGCGGGGAAGTGTCCCCATTTGCTGGTCAATATATATATAAATTATTCAACTAACAATAATAGGGGGGGGGGGGGGGGGGGGGGGGGGGGGAGATCGATGACCTTAGTTGAGGGATAGCATCGCGATAGTACATCAATTTAGTCAACATTGAACTACATTACAATGTTACTATATTTTATAAAATATATAACATTACTCCACAGGTAAAAAGTATATAACAGTATTACTCATGTTTAATTAGACGATCATTAATTATTTAAACGAATAAAACCTTAAATACACATCTTGGAGCAGAAAGGACACAATAAATTAATGAGAAGTTAAGCTTTCAAAGTCACTTGGTTGCCACATCAAGGTTGTACAAACAGAATGATGTGATTAAGAATTCCACATATATAATAACTTCATACATAAGCATTGCACATGCTGTTTTAGTACTTCTGCTTTTTAATCCGTGACAGAATTCAGATACATGCTTAGGAGAGGAGGAATTTCTCTCAATGTATATATAGGTGGAAACTAGGGATTAAGTGAAAGATAGTGTAAACACTTCTTTACCAGTTACTAAAAATGACATAATATAAATTTTAAATATACCCCCTCTCTATCACATACCTCCTAAAACCTTTCCTTAGATAGTAATTTTGTATCAAAATAGAAACATTACTAACTAGAGTTTACGCAAAATTAAATGTGCTCCATACTGTGGTTGAAGGGTAAGAACTATATGAGGAGCATGGACATAAGATGGTGACAATTCAAGCGAGAACCTTTGTAAGATCATTGACAGGGCAATTTTTGCTTCTAGCAATGCGAAGTTTTGTCCAACGCAGATTCGAGGTCCCCAACCGAAGGGAAAGTAGATAACTTGGTTCTTCGTTGCCTTCGATATTCCTTCAGAAAACCTTTCGGGATTGAATTTCTTGGCATCACTACCCCAAAGTTCCTCATCATAATGAATTAGCATAATCGGTAATCCAATCTGAATTCCGGATGGTAGCAAAAATCCTCCCAACGTGACGTCCTTATGAGCTACCCGCGCTAATCCCACAATAGGAGGGTACAACCTTAATACTTCATAGAAGATCATATTCACCTAAATACATGTGGAAAGAAATCAAATTAATTAAGATGATCACTTTAGTTATAGACATATATATAAGTTTTGTATTATGTATTCACCACAAGCTTGTGTAACCACTTACAACTTTGAGATGATTTAGCCTATCTAAATCCAAACTTTTGTCCCCGAAAACACTCAAAACCTCTTCTCTAGCACGCGACTGCCATTCTTGATGTTTACTCAGTAAAATCATTGTCCATACAAGCAAACTCGATGTTGTCTCTTGTCCAGCAAAATAAAAAAGCTTGCACTCTTCAATTACCTCATTGATAGTCATTCCATGACTCTTGTTCTGAAGTTGCTCAACCTCTTTGATATTAGATTCAAGCATTATTCCTAACAGATCATCATAATTACCTTCTCCTGCCTTAATTGCCTTGAGCCTGTTGTCAATGATACATCTTATAGAAAGTTTTACTTCTTTATCAATTGCTCTCATTTTCATGTTCCTCTTTGTTGGAAGAAACCTATGGCAAAATCACAATCTAGACAATTAGCTATACCAAGTTTTATTAGCTAGTTATAAATGCATAATCCTTTGTTAATCTTATTGACGAAAACGTACTATTTTCTAGGTAGATTAAGCTAACACGACCATCATAATATATTCCCAAATTACCTAGATCCGGGTATGTAAAGTGATTGTAGTGCTTCCATTACATATACGCCTTGTTCTCTTATGAGTTCAAATATCCGAATTCCCTCTTCGTAACTACTCCCAAATGCGGTTCTTGAAATAACGTCACTGGTTAAAGCTTGAAGGTGAGGCCAAACATCCAACTCGCATGACTCATTTGACGAAACTAGTTTCTCCCACTTTAAAAGCATCTCAGTACAGCTTAAATGGAAGGCTGGTACCATATTCTGGTGACAAATCATTGATAATATTATTTTAGAAAATTACTTGAACTAGAGATTGGAACTGATGTTGTGTTCTAATGGATTCATTTTATCATTTAATAACAATTATTTGAAAAATGAAGTGTAGATATCAAAGTACCTTTAGCTTCTCCAAATGGAAAGCTGGGTTAATTAATTTTCTATGCTTGGCCCATTTATCCCCTTCATAGGTTACTAACCCAGTTGCTAATAACCTAGACATTGGATTACTTCTTGTCTTATGAAATTCATTTAACTTTGTTAATACATCTTTGATCACATCAGGGTCCATGGTAATCACTCTTGGCTTCCATCCCATCCATGTGAAGTAATTTCTCCCTGATAAAAAGAAATAAAAAAAATATAAAAATCCAAGTATACACTTGCTGACTTACTTTAACACAAGTTCAAACAAATCTTATAAGTTCTTTTTTCTGTTTGGAGCATGAACACTTTATGGTTTCCTGCATGGTCTTTCCAAAAAAGCCATAAGAGTGTGGGAAATGTTAGTGAATTTAGGAAATGTTAGTGAATTTAAGAAAACTTGCCATGTTTTTGCAAAGATTGGTGGGCAAAAGCCAAAACGTGTGGCAGAACATCACCGCTTTGATCGATCTTGGTATTCTTAGATTTAGATTGCTGCATCATCGCAGACATCTCTTTCATGTCCCCAAACAAGAACCTGTATTTGTTTCCATTGAAACCTTGATTCCTCAGGTACTTCTCCAGCTTCTTTGGTCTCAACCACAACGTGTTTACTATCTTCCATGCGCATAGTACAACTGCTAGTGCACATGTGATCGCCACTGTGTTTGTTACTGCATCCATCGATCCTCTTGTTTTTTAGATTATCTTCTCTTTCCAGAATTTGACGAGTTAATTAAGGATATATATATTGCGACATAGAGGAAGAATCTAGTTGTCTTGTGGAGACCTACGTTTATATAGATGTGTTGGTTTTATTTTTTATTATTATTGTTAAATCATTTTTCGTGTCTCTTTCACATTTAACTTGAGCTCACCCCTTACACTCCACACTCCACTCCTAAAAAGTCCTCTTTTTACTTTTACTGTAGTCGGCGGTAAACATCGTTAAATGTCTAAAATACCGTTAATAAAAGAGGAACGTGCAACACTCTTTCTTTTCTTTTTACACTCATTGTTTCCTTTTTACAAACGTTAGTTCTATATATTCTCTTCCTGTGTTTAATTTGAGGTTAAGCACAAATAATTTAATCTCTCATAAAGAAAATTATAAAAACAAAGAAGTACATGAAATATGGAGATCCATCGATCATCACAAGAGATTTGTATGTTGCTTCTTTGATTTTATCTTTCTTTGCACTAAATTCTAAAACGTTATATTCAAAAATCCAGAAGGAAATGACATATATACGCAATGACTTAATACATGTCCTTATTTGTACGTCCTTTCCTGCTTACATCTTGTTGTCTTCCTAATGGAGTATTAGCTATGAGACTACGCGATATAAACTAAAAACATTAGCTTAAAAATTAATTTTTATTAAATATAGTTTCCGTCTAATATGTTTACCACAATCAATTGTTATAAAAATATGGAAAGGGACATATATCCATCTTTTAAAGTAGTGGTTTTATGATCAAGTTTCAGAAGTCGATTACGGGACTATTTGTTACTGCTAAATGTGAAATTATTCGTCGCTGAATGCCGAACAAAACAAAATAATACTGCTAAATCATTTCATCTTAAAGTACATTTTAAATTATTAAACACCAAGTATATTACCATAATATAATTTTTTTCACACGTTACCTTGTTAATTATTTTAAATCATTAAACAACCAATAAATAACTTCTACTTAAATATTTGCTTTTCACTGACCTTAATAAAAAATATTAGGGATAAATATGAATAATGTTTTGCGGATCGCGTTCTAGATAACGGTTTTGTGACAAGTTAGACTCTATTTATGACGAGAGTTAAAATAACTGAAATATTAACTTTAAAAGTAAGACATTTAATATAAAGATTAAAAGGTTAAAAAAAGATTTTAAGTTGTCCCACATAATTGGATTGAGCTAGCAAACTCAAGCCATGTACATAAGAAACAAGTTGAAGCTCTTTCCTTAGTTTTACCTTCATCCCTAATGCTTTAGATCAAAACAAGGGTGAGTAAAACAATCGAAAAATTAAATTTAAAACGAATTAATTGTTAAAATCGACTAATAGTAACTTAATCTCACTAAAACTGTCAGTTTGATTTTGAAGTTATCAATAATCGATGTTATCGCTTTGTTGCTACTATAAACTGAACCATATATTAATAATAAAATCAAAGCGTTAATAGTAATCTATATTTTCTATACATTTTTAAAATAGTAATATAGAACGAATTCTACGAGTATTCTTTTAACTTCTTTCTCTTGTTTCGTTTTCTCTCTTTTTTTTTTTTAATGTCTCTTTCATTGTGCATGACCAAGCACAAAAAAACCAAAGTTTAAGATTATAGTTATTTTTTAGTCTAAAATTTAGATCAGAAATTTGTTCTTGAGATATGTTCATTAGGTAACATGTATTTTAATTAAGATTCGGCATTCTCAAACTACATGTTCATGGATTTATTCGAGTGTAGAATTTATTGTGGTTCCTAGCTTTTAACCATCTAAAGTCGTAAGGTGTATTCTCCGAAGTTATGAGAAACCTTTTTTGGTGGTGTTAAAAAAAATTTCTCTCGAGAATTACATGATCTATGTTGCTCTAAAGTTCGTTCAAGAATAATTTTCAGGTTTTCTAACCAAGTTTTGAGGGTGTAGAAGCCTGCAACTTAATTGGTTATCTTGTGTGGTGGTTGCTGAAACTTATCAGCTTGAAATATGTTGGCCGGTGGTCAATTAGAGCACATAGTCGATATCATGAAACGGGTTACTCACTTGCATATTAATGGAGATGAACGCATTTTGTTCGATCTTACACTAATATTCAATTCTACGGCCTCATTGGTATCTCTTTCACCTTATTTCTATTTATTTACATGGTTGCATGTTTTACATGTATATGGATCCGTTAGGAAAGTGGTTTAATTTGATTTAGTTGTCTATGTTAATTTATGAAATTATAAGTTATTACTTGAAACTTTGATTTTACGCAAGACATGAATGTTTATATTCATCTAGTTCTGACCTTGAACATTGGGAGCATGAAAATATTTATTTTCATTTAAATATTGTTTACACTTTACAGGATACATTTCAAGCGAGCATAAATTAGCATGAAAATTTGATCTTTCTTTTATGTTCCATTTTTTCATAGATCTAAACATAACTTTTGTATCTTTCATCATTCGTTGTTTAGTGCTTAGCACATCATTGTTGATGACCTTAATTTATCTAGTCATAAAAATCTTCATCATCATATATGCACCATCTAAACTCGGACAATATATTTATTACATTTGAGCTTCATCATCATATATGCACCATCTAAACTCGGACAATATATTTATTACATTTGGGCTTTGTTGCATTAATTAGCCTAGCTAGTTACAATCTAAAAAATTGCAAATCAGTGTAGGCATTTCACTTTTAACTTACATCAATGTATCTTTTTTCCTAGGATTAAGATCATCTCATATTGTGGTCACATATGACATATCATGTTCTTACACATACATGAGAGTGAGTCTATGTATCCACTTTTCACCATGCAATTAAATAGACCAACCCTTAAAATATGTTGAACTGAAAAAGGATTGTGACAAAATCGAACTAAAATAATAGAGAATAACAACTTACTGAAGATCATGAAATCTCATTAATTTTGAAGATCATCCTCACTATGGTGACCATATTAATTAATTAGTGTCGCTACTTTAAAAAACACACACGATCTTTTGTTTTAATGTTCACTAGCAGTGTACTCGCGTAATGCTGCGGCGGTAAATAGTTCTGTTTTGCAACATGTCGTTTTCAAGGATGTAACACGTAATTCAATGTCACAGAAAAAATTCAACAACATGTCCGTTTTTTTTCTTCAACTTTTCTTAAATTTTTATCAACTATTTTATTAATTTTTAAAAATAAATTTTAAAAAACATTAGAAATTATAAAAAAATTTATATTTATGAAATATAAGAAGAGAGAAGTTAATAAGATTTTGAAAATTATATTGATGTGGGTGGATAATTGTATTTGTGTAAGAGAGTGTGTTAATGGAAGAATATATTTTAAATATAAAAAAAGGTTAAAATTTATTAGGAGAGATAAATGGTTAAAAATTGAGTGGATGGGATTAATTTAGATAAAAAGAATGGTGAAGATTAGAGATTGACATAATTTTAAGAAGTTCTTAAAGTTTGAAAGAGAGAGAGTGTTAAATGGTTTATATAGTAGTATAGATATAGATAGAACATATGGAAATAACCAAACCTTAATTGGATCGATGTAATTATATTTACAAAATAACAATTATTTACATGGTTTACTTGTCTAAAATATATCAAACTATACTCTAACAGTTATTATTGTGTGTCTCCGGTCACATTTCAAAAGTGTTAAAAATTGTGCGTAAGGTGTGTCATTTGATTATTAAGAATCTTATGTATAAATATGAATATCATGTCTGAACATTAACAGATGGTTCTAATATTTGCATGTTCATTCATATTGTTTTCTAGAACATCTGAATGTATGTAATTATCTGTTTTAAGATTTTTCATATTCAATTGTTATGTTTTAAAAGAAATTTAAGAAAAGATTGTGTATGTAGAGGAGATGTTCGCGTGAAGGAAGAAGTTCAATTGTTATAGGAGAATGAAGTATGAATTCTATTAATTAAGATTTAATCTTATCTCTGATTTGTACGTTAAAAGGTTTTCAGATTTTGATGAAAAAAACATTTACATCTTATTAAATCAGATTAAGATGTATAATAATCTTTAAAAAAAAACAAACGACAGCTAATCTCCAATATATATCTTCTAATATATATAAAAGTGTAACGCCATATATATATATATATATATATATATATATATATATATTACACAATCACGTTTGACTACCAAAATAAGTAGTCAGGCAGGTTGTTCGGGAGGCAGAATCCTTTCGGTACATAACCTTTCGGAAAATCCAACAACCAAGCCGAGCGACTATTCTTGTAACACCGTATTTTCTAAAACACAACTTTATAATACGTGCGGAAGCTAATAACATAATTACATATATATGATAGGATAAATACAATTTTTCTGGTTATCTTTACAAAACTACAACAGTGTTACTACAAAATCAGGCTCTTTACAATTTCAAAACAGATATCAGAGTTAGATCAGTCCATAATTCCAGTTTCACCTCTATCTTTAACCTACCAGGAATATCCTGTAAAAGAGTTTAACAGTAGGGGATTAGTACAAAGCTAGTGAGAGAATAGATATAAAAAACATACAAGGCATCAAGCCCAAACCAACAATGCTCAAACAACAAGAGAACCGGCGGTCTTGCGGGACCTTCAACCAAATGCCGGCCAAAGCATAGGTTTACCGATAGCCTAGTTACAACAGACAACAATACTAGCAACTCTTGATTACAACAAATGCTATCAAGACAAATGCTAGTACTGTATATCCCTAAACCAAGGCTCAGCTGAAAAACAACCGCCAAGCTGATCTCCCAAACAACATGTATATATACAGTCAACAAGAGAATACATCTCAAAGAGCAACAATCAGGTGATATATCTTATACATCCAAGGTATATATCCACTCACCGATATCTTCAAAAGTTCAGGTAACTCAGTCTCTACTTATCTACTGAGTTTTGTCTCCACCTGAACAAACAACTAACAATCAGTATTTGCTTAATCAACACACAATAAGCACAATACTTAACATGTACATAAATCAACACGTACATACATCTACATATCACATGTACCAATAATCTACAAGTACAAATCAATTTATGTATATTCAAACAATATGCTGTAATTCACTATTACTCTTTACTTACTGTAATCTTGTAAATTCATTCAACTCCTTAGCTTAGGTAATTCAAACATTCCTTTCATAAGCCAAGGCTACAAGTTCATGTTTATCTTTAAATCCTCAAAGAGTCAAATCCGATGAAACCACATCCCGGATAAGGTCAAATCCGATAAAACATGAAATCCGATCAACCAAATCCGAGCAAAGACAAATTCCAATCTAGTCGGATTCCGATAAAATGCACAATCCGAGAGAAGGCCAAATCCGATCAAATTATACAATCCGATAACATGCACAATCCAATAAAAGAGTTAGGGCCAAATCCGAGTAAACTTCTATCGGATTCCGAGTCCAATGGCAATTCCGAGAGAATTGTTAAGGCATCACTGTTAATTTAATCGGATTCCGATACATCTATCGGATTCCGAGTCATTCATACCTCAAATCCGACAGATTCATAACTTCATCCCCATTATTGATTTCTAACTTAAATCACTACTGATTTTAAGAATGCAAGTTATATATGTTTCCAGAAGTCATTCTAAACATATAATAATCATAATCTATCATCAAAATCTAACATGCATTCATCCTAAGGTCATCAATTCATCATATAATCATTCTATCGGATTTCACACACACACACACACACACACACACACACACATATATATATATATATATATATATATATTCAAACAGAAAAACAACATCAATCAACATAATGGTTCTGAATTTCTAACCTTCTAATAATGTTAAACACTTCAAGATGATGGTATAGAACAATGTATTCGATTTCTTCTTCATCTTCTTTCTTTTCTTGCTCTCGGCCGAAACACACAAAGCACACACAATACACACTTCTCTTTGTTTACTATCACAAGTAACAAAAGCATGGGGTGGTTTGACCAACCACACCCCCCCTCCCATCGTACCATCCCTCATCATCACAAATATATATATATATATATATATATATATATATATATATATATATATATATATATATATATATATATATATATATATATATAAGATAATATATATACAACAAATAAAACAATTAATCCACATAACAATTATATTTCCAGATTAATTAATTAATTACCTTAATTAATCTAGGCCGGTAAGGAGGGTGTTACAATTCTACACACCACTTTATTGGTTATATCGACTTGTGAAGTGTTTTAATAAAATATATATGTATATCAGAGTAAAAAGGTCCGGTCATTTTTCTATTATAAAACGCCCATTTGATATTCATAAGATCCATAAACATTAATACAAACACACTAATATTTGAAATAGTGTTTTAAATTGACTACATCTATTTATTTAGCCAACTAGGCCTTTAGTGCGGAATATCTTTAATTTATGAGTTGTCTTCATTGTGCAAGAGCCTTTCCTCAGTCTCGTCCTGAAAAATATAGTTCAACAACAACTGTAAGCATAAAGCTTAGTGAGCATACTAACTTACATACCATACTAGGCGTGCATACATCATACACATATCCATGTTCACATATCATAACCATACACCTCATACAATAATTGTCATTAAATAACTGTACCCATCGTATCTCAACTAATGGTACGTACACCCATTAGTATATATACGCGATAACATAACAAGGTGTTATTGTACATTTAAACAATAGTCTTATCATAGTGCTATTGTACCTTTAAACAATAGTCTTATCAGAGTGTTATTGTACCTTTAAACAATAGTCTTATCAGAGTGCTATTATACCTTTAAACAATAGTCTTACTTCATCACATAAATAGTTATAGCATCACATATAAATATAACTATTATCATTTAACACGTAACCACATATTCACATTTTAACATAATTAACATATCTCATGTTTCCATAACTTTTCCACATATTATTCACATATAGTTATTATCAATATCTTTACTTCTCGTATCTTCACTATCAGGACTTACTACAAATAGCCTATACGCTATACTTTAAAATTATCGGGCTTGCACCGAATAGTCATAATTCTCGTATCTCAACTATCGGACTCACTCCGAATAGTCTATATGCTATCATCATTTTTGTCATATCAATAGTTATATAATCTCACAATATAACACAACTTTTCACATAATCACATTTCAACATATATAATAAACACATAACACTAATATGTTGTATAAGTGATTGGACTCACCTCGGTCCTTAGTCGTTTTCGTATCTCCAAAACGCTTTCTACCGTATCCTAATCATTTATATATGAAACTATGATTATACGGTATATAAATATATATTTCGCTAAAATCTTGTAAACGGGTCGCATTTATAATTATATCATCGTAGATAATAAATATATAAATATATTTATATATTTATATCTACACATCTGTTAAATCATTATATAATCCCCCATTTCATAACTAATAAAAATTGTTTGTGTAACATTAGTTACGATCATATAACCTCATGTGCATATGTATATATTTTACTAAACCGCGTAATACTAAAATCCAAAGGTTGAGGGTCTTTTAAAATAATACACAAACTAAAAGGGTTAGATTGTAATAATCATTAAACTTCAAGGGGCTTAAGTGAAAATATCAATTAATTGTGAATCGTATCTGATCACACGTTTATTTTATGTATATTATTATATATATTCTAACTATTCACGATCTTCTCTAAATCGGCGACTGGAACTTTCATTCATTCTGTTTTTTTTTTTTTTTTTTCAAATACACCAAATTGATTTCTATCAATTTCAAACTCTTTACAAACATATTGAACGAAGCTTTGCATAAAAATCTTTATCAAAAGCACTTGATTTCTTTGTTAAATCTTAAGATTAACTTTTGAGTCGTTAATAACAATTTACTCATTTCTTAACGGTTTTTCCTCTACTTTTCACCAAAATGCTCTACATGATGATAGGAACTCATTACAACTTCCTTTTGACTGTTTTAACATAGTCAAACTTAACTCGTCAAAACTTTGATCATATATATCTAACACAACTATGGATGGTTTTACTCCATTCTTGTCCCAACGTGCTCTACATGAGATGATGAACACATTGGTACAAATCTTGGAGCAAAACAACGAGTTTTATAAAAAACCCATTTGCATGCATATACGAGAAAATGAAGTTTATGAAATGGTTTCCTTCTTTTACGTTTCTAGCAAGTCTTAGCACTAGGTTATCACCACCTTCTTCTAGACATAGCTTCTACCCACAAATCACTCGTTTCTAACTTTCTCCGTGAGGTACGTGTTAAAAGAGAATGGCATGTGAAGTTGATCATAGATGCTTATAATGCCACTGGATTAATAATAGAGGATTTTACTAAAATAAGCAACAATATTATCAAATTCTCTAAAATAAGCAAAGAACTACAAAATTGCAAAAATATGCCAAATTTTCGCTAATAATTTTCGCTAATAACCAGATTTTCGCTAACCACTAAAAAAAATACATGTGTTAATTTTTTTTTCTTATAAAAAGTCAAATTACGCTAATAGTGGTCAAATTTCGCTAATAAGAACATGAATTTCGCTAATGGTGGGTCCCAATGACTGGTTGTCTTGAAATTCGTGCAGAGTACTTTTTTTTTTAATTATTTACCTAAATAGGTATTTACAATTATTTAAATAAAATAAATATTACAAATTTTAAAAATACTACAAAATTAAAAAATATTACAAATTTTAAAAAATGAAAAAAAGTAGAAATAATTTTTTTTTTAAAATAACTATTAAATATTTGAGATTTTGTAAATAATCATATATATATATAAAATAAGATTTGTAAAAAACTACTACACTTAGAGTTTTTATAATTTTAAAAATTAATTTTATATATTTTTAAAGTTACTAGATATAACTTTTAAAAAAACTATTACACTTAGGATTGTACGGTATTGTACCACTTTCAGAAAAATTATTGTACCCGAATTTGACTAATACAGTAGCAAATTATATTATGTTCATTACAATTTGACTAATACAGCAGCAAAAAAATTGTAAAATAACTATTTTATAAAAATTTAAGATTTTTAAAAAAACTATTACACTTAGGATTTGTAAATAATTTATAATATATTTTTTAACTAACTAAATATAAAAAAATAAATTATAACAACATAAAATATGTAAGATTTGTAAATAAGATTTGTAAATAATCATTTAAAAAAATAAGATTTTTAAAAAAACTATTACACTTAGGATTTGTAAATAATTTAAAAACTATTTTTATATTTTTTTTAAGGAAAAGTTGACAACGACAACTCATCTTTATTGTACAGTTTATTGTACCGCTTTCAGAAAAATTACTATACCCAAATTTGACTAATACAGTAGCAAATTATATTATGTTCATTACCATCTCTATAAAAACATGAACCACATTTATACATTTATCACTTTCATCAAATTATCTAGTCAAAATTTTATCTTCTTCTCATCCTTAAAAAATGTCACCCTCTACGTCAAACAAAACAATTTGTAGAAATTTAAGCGTAACACGTTGTACCAACGTTAATGATTTACCTGAAGAATTAAGAGTTCGTATAATCTCTCATCTTAAAACACGCGAGGCTATCTGGACGTCCGCAATATCTAGGGAGTGGGCGCATTCATGGAAAATGCTATCGGTTTTGAAGCTAAGTTCGTATGAACTTAGAAGACGACTTGTCACATTCGACAGGTTTGTCGAAGGAGCTCTAACTGCACGTGAGGGTGATATCTCTATTCACCCGAATAAGGTAGTATTTCATCGAGAAGGGGTTTGTAGTAAAAAAATTTTAACAAAGGTATTTGATTATGTGATTTCTCACAACGTTACTGAGTTTGAAGTGTCAATTAAACGCTACAAAAAAAACAAACCCTGGCCTGTTACTTTAAACAAAATAGCTCAATCGCTTTCAACTCTTAAATTACAAAGTGATTATGAAATTAAATGTATTTTTCTAGGCCCAACATCGGGACCATTTAGAAATCTTAAAAATCTGTTTATACAAAAAGGTAGTATTGACAATACTGATCCTTTTAGTGGATTTCCGTTTTTAGAAAAACTTAAATTAGTTAGGTGTAATATAAACACACCAGATAATATTTTAAACATAAATTCCGTTAATATATTAAAAATATCAATAACTTCATGGTTGTCTTTAAATTGTTGCAAGCTCAACACTCCTAAACTTCAAACTTTGGAGTTTGGGTTTTCTAACTTTCCAATTCTACAAAAGGAAGGTGTTGGATTTCCTCTTCTTGAACAACGCCTTACATTTGCACAGTTGGTGAACAACGCCTTCACCCCTTTAACATCCAATCGAGGAGCCGGCTTACCCAATGCTAGGCCTCTAGGTATCGACCTATCAGATACGATTAACCTTCTGAAAGCGGGGAAGGTCTCGTAAACCCAAGCCTAGGTATATAGAAACAAACTATATTGGAAAACAATTTAATAATATATGAATATTATTAAATCATTTATCAATGTATTAATATACCTTTAGGACCCATACAAACCCGTAAAGAGTGTAGCGGGGAACGCCTCCCGCCGCATGACGCGCGACTCGCTTCTCATCTATAGCATTATAAACCTGGCCATACGTGTATGACCAGATCAACGACCCCCATGGGAAGGCGTTCCACGCGTTCCAGTCCTCCAGCAGATGTATAACGCCAATATGGGCGAAAACGTCGTTGTGGTACCCCAAAATACCGAGGTATAACAACACTAGTAAAGCTACCCGCGCCTTATCATCATCCCGTAGGTTCCCAAACTCGTTCGCATTCTCCCACAAAGCACGCACGTGGTGCACGTATAACCCGCTAAAAATCATTTCCGGGAAAACACGCCTCATAAAGGGTGTATCGGGGGTATGCTCCATAAAGTTTACGACCCCGAATTGAAGTCCTGTCAAAAGACAAAACTCTCGCCGCCCAAAAGTAATGTGGTGCCCACGCACATTGAAAATTAATGTTTCCATATCGTTTCTCTCGTTTACAATCTGTGTACATAACAGAGCGTGTATGACAATAGGATCGTTCTTGGGCCCCTTAACATTGAGAAACGGCTCGAAACAAGTCTGACGGAATAAATTTAAACTTTCAGGCCTTTGGCTTAGGCGTTGTTTGATTTCTCCACACACACTTAACTTGTTCCGACAAGTTAGGTTTGCTTTGTAGATTTCCTACAAAATAATGAGTTTATATGATTTTTATTACATGTCTTTGATATATGACTAAAATTTCAAAACCCTTAGTAATATTAGATTAACATGTGTATTATCTAAATAATTTTAAACGTTTATAACTATTTCACGTCTACATACATTTTTATAAACTTAAAAATTTTATTAATATTTAAACTTTTGTATCATGTCTAAATATATTTACAATAACTTAGTGCATAAATTTTTAAATATATTCTTTTTTAATCACGTTAAAATGTACTCTTATAGTTTTAACAAAAATCGTGTACCCTCAAGTCGATTTTGTTCAAAATATTAATTGGTTTTTTAATTAAATAGTATTATTTAAAGTTATTTTAATTAAAGATATTTATTTTTTTCAAAATATTAATTGTTTATACGTTAGTATTATTATTTAATAATTAAGTTTTACTTGATACTTATTTTTTTTTAAACATTCAAGTGTGGTTAGATTTTTGAAAATTGATTTTGTTTAAAGATTTATGTGGAACTCGATTAAAAAATTGATTGTGTTTAACTTTATAATTTTTTTAATATTTCTATAACTAATAAGGATTTCTATTATCTTTCATTTCAAAATTTGATTTTATAATTTTATATTAATCTTGCTATTATTTTTATATAATTTATAAGGAATGCTTACTTTTTTTATAGTTTATTTCTATCATATTTTGTATAGAATATAAGTTTATAAATATATTTTTTATGCAAAACAATAAACAAACATTAAATTTCATGTGATCTTACAATTAATACAAATTATACCTTCACTTAATCATAATAATATATTTTAAAAATGCATGTCAAAAAAACAATTTAGTACGTGTTAAATATACTAAAAGAGTGTTTAAAGCAACAATTATCATCATACTTAACAATAATATTATTTTTAACTAATATAATCAAGAGATGATATGAAATATCACTTATTTAAACCATAAAAAGTTAACAATTTTAAAAATATATTATACATTATATCACTAAATATACATCATCTAAAAACATGTTAAACATACATAAAATATCACTACACTTCATGTCAACAAAATACATATTAATAAATGTTACACAATGTACCATATACACATAAAACTCATAATATACATGATGTAAAAAATTAATTTATAAATTAGAAAGTTTACCATTCTTTTTTACTATTTTGATAATCTCGCCGGAAATTAGTTTTCGCCGGAATACTTGTTCGCCGGAGGTGGTGGATGGTCGCCGGCCTTCTTTTCCGTCATAAATATTTGTCGCCCGAGGAGTTCGCCGGAGGTGGTGGCTGGTCGCCGGAGGTGGTGGTTGTTAGCCGGAGGAGGTGGCGGTTCGCCGGAGGAGTTGGCCGGAGGTGGTGACTGGTCGCCGGAAAATGTCGCCGGAGGTGGTCGCCGGAATTTGTGGTCCTTGAGAGAGAAATGTTACAACTTATTTATCCCACATTTTTACAAATCTATCTATTATATAATATTTATCTACCTACTTAATAAATAATATTTAATACTACTTTTTACATTTTTCAATAAACTTCTTTTCCCAATAATTTTCTCTTCCCAATAAAACTTCTTCCCAATAAAGCATCTTTCCAATGACATGACTACACATAATAGATTTGACTATTTACAAGAAAATTAAAAAAAAAAATCGGATTAAAAAAAATATATATTCATTATCGAATTTCATGAATTTAATTAACGAATTTCTAAAAAAAAAAAAAAAAAAAAAAAATTTGCCACGTGTCCGTATCTGGTTCATTAGCGAAAATGTAATGTTATTAGCGAAAAATTGGCCTTTTATTAGCGAAAATATTGGTTTTTAAAAAATATATATATAAAAATTACACGTGTCGCAAGCATGTTCATTAGCGATTTTGACTTCTTTATTAGCGAAAATTGACTTCTTTATTAGCGAAAATCTGGAATATTTTCGAAATTTCGGTTTTGTATGCTTATTTTTGCTTTTGCTTATTTAATTTTGCTTATTTTGGTAATTAACTTTTAATAATATCATGCAGACAAGAAGTAGGAGGCTAGCACTAGCTAGGTACGTAGAAGACTAATGTTACAATTACATTTACTCTTATGCAATATTTTCAAAGTTGCAACATGGATTCAGGAACGATTGCCTATGAAGTCACAAAACAAAAATCATACTTTCTTATTTGTCTACTCACTCATTTGATTGGGTATAGTGATCTACTTTTTAACTTACAATATATCACATACTAATATAATATTAAAAGTGGGTATTTTCTAAAATCTCCATTTTATTCCTTTCGACAATATATAATTTATATTCATAAACGTGAATATAATCCATGTCTCAATCGCATGAGACCTACTAATAAATAACTCTGATAATTCATCTGACTATAGTTCGCTTTTATTTATTTCTAACAATAACGAATAATCACATATTCGTATATTAAGTCGAAACACGGGTGTTATAAAAAGACTAATTAGAAAAAAATTATTAAATGATCTAAACCTTTCATTTAGTAAAAGATTTAATTTTAACCGTTCAATCCTTTAATTTTAAAATTTTGATTTTGACTTTTTAGAGTCAAACTAATATGACTAACTAAAATGAATTAAGATAAAGATAACCCTTAATCAAATCAATGATAAATATCATCGGGATAAAAACAACTTAGTAAAATAATTTAAATAGATATGAAAGTTGACAAAAAATGTAGTATACGTATTTTTATTCTAAACTTTTTAATTTGAAAGTTTGCCAAAATAAATTTGAAAATTGTTATATATTTATTCATGTTATACTAATATTTTAATATTAATATAACCTAGCATTATTTATCATCCTTTTAATTTTTTTCTGGTCTTATAATTATTTAATATTTTTTTTATTAATTTTAATATTTATCTTTTTTAAACAACTCGTGTATTATGCGGGAATTACTCTAGTATTTAATTATTCAATTAACAATAAAATAAGAGGGGAGATCGATGACATAATTACGTTGAGGCTAGCTAGCATCGCGATAGTACAACAATCTAGTCTACATTGAACTACATTACAATATGTTACTATATTTTTCAAAAAATAAATAACATTACTCCACAGGTGAAAAAGTATATAACAATGTTACTCATGTTTAATTAGACGATCACTTTTAAACTAATAAAACGTTAAATACACATCTTGGAGCAGAAAGGACACAATAAATAAATGAGAAGTTAAGCTTTCAAAGTCACTTCGTTGCCACATCAAGGTTGTACAAACAGAATGATGTGATTAAGAATTCCACATATATAATAACTTCATACATAAGCATTGCACATGCTGTTTTAGTACTTCTGCTTTTTAATCCGTGACAGAATTCAGATACATGCTTAATATATATATATATATATATATATATATATATATATATATATATATATATATATATATATATATATATATATATATATATATATGTATATAGGATTAAGTTTAAGTAAAAAAAATTAGAGTACTAAATATAAGGAGAAAAAAGAAGATGACAAGTGTCCTTTTAGTCAAAAGGGTATTTTAGAAAATGATTAATAATTCCTAAAAATCTGATACCTATTTCTCTCACCCACGTCCCTTTTTCACCATCATACAAAAACCCTAGCCTAGCCCACGTCTTTTTCTCGCCGTCGTTCCCTCCCCTGCTCCCGTCGATCATCGCCGCCCACCCCCTCGCAAAATCCACCTGCTCCGACGACCATTCTATTCCCCGTAGTCGTCGTCGCATCCGGTTTGCTTCTCCGTTGCATCCCTCGTCTCCTAACGCAAACCCTAACCCCACGCTACCCCTTCGCCGCTGCATCCCCTCGCCGCTGCACAATCCATGGCCGCCACCGCCTCATCTATTCATCTTCTTCTTCTACCTTGTTTTTGTGCATCTAGCCGACGGGAACAGAGAAGACGACAGTGATTGTGCATCTTCTGCTGCTATCTCCGATGCACGATTAGGGTTTCGTCTTCTTCCCCTCGCCGCTGCACAATGTATTGTTCACAGTGACTGTGCATCTTCTGCTGCTATCTCCGATGCACGATTAGGGTTTTTGTGCATCTAGCCGACGGGGAACAGAGAAAACCGACGGTGACTGTGCATATGAACGACGATGGTGTTTGTTTTTTGTGCATCTGGCAGTCGATGGCGGTTTGGTAGCCGGCGGCGGTTCTAGGGCTTCATGTGCAGTAACTGTTCCCGGTTATTTTTTGTTTGGTAGATTTGACATTTTTACCCTTTTTCTTTTTTTTTTAATCCGAAATTAAAAGATATTGTTGACTTTTTTTTTACTTTTTGGAGAGATCTAATGGTTGAGATCACTCCTTACATTTAGTACCATAAGGTTTTTTGTACCATATCCCTACCCTATAGATATATATATATATATCACAAAAGAGTATCTGCAACCCTAAATTCTTTGTCTGTAGTGACTAGTGAGCATCCATCCATGACGTAAGAGAGTGCAAATAGTGGATGTCGGTCTGTCATGGCCAACTGTCATATCATCATTACTATAAGAGCATGGGGAATACCTGAAGCATGGATGCGGCATGCTGATGTGGCGGCGAAGCACCGCAGCAAACACCACCCCGCCCTGGGCGGTACCGAGCCCAAGCATGGATTCTCGGCATCCCATCGCCGAGAGTGAGAGGAGAGAGAGAAGTGAGAGAAAGAGAGTAAAGAGGAGAGAGGAAAGAGAGAGGAGAGAGAAAAGAAGAGAGAGAGTATTTTTTTAAAATAAAAAATTTTTGAAGCGTGAAGCATGGGTAGTACGGGTATTTAAGTATGATTGAAGCATATGTGATGTGGCACTGATGTGGAGGTGAAGCATGACATGCTTCAAGCGTGTACTCCGGATGCTCTAATATGACTAAAACTTTGCAGTATGATTGGCATTACATTTATCATTACCAGGCCCAAACAAAATAAAATCGTTGCATATCATTAGTTGAAAAAAAGGGAAAATCCCCGTTATGAGCGTGATGCTGATGACGACCATGACGACAACAAACACTTCACGAATCCCATGGAATAGATGACGAGCCTTTCATTAGCATGTGATGGTGGATGACGGGCGGGCAACGACTTTTCAAAAAAAAATGATACCACATATAATTGAAGCTTTAAAATCAGATGTAAGATCTAATGTAAACACAACACACATTAAATATAACTTCACATTGTCTAATAATTGAAAACCTAAATTATTTTATTCACGGGTGAAAAAACTTGTGTATTTGGAAATTCTTGATCAGAATTCTATAAAGTGTATTATGATAACCAGATCGACTATCATCTAACCAACTCAGAATTGACACTTCCACATAATACTCTCTCTCTCTCTCTCTCTCTCTCTCTCTCTCTCTCTCTCTCTCTCTCTCTCTCTCTCTCACACACACACACACACACTCAAACACGCAGAGAAATACAGTCAGTAAAGATTTTCGTAAACTATTATATACACTTAATGAGGATATATGATACGAGAGAGAGGTTTCGTCAGAAAGTTTGGTGCAAGAAAGCATGCAACTTTCTAAATATGCTGGCAAAAGTGATCAATCATCCTAACATACTCAGATAGCAACAACCCTCCAGCAATCTGCTGCTCCAAATATAAAAACACACACTATACACACACATGCATGCAACAACACACACTTCACTTCACTTCACTTCTTTCAACTCCACTTAACTTATTTACAGTTATGGAAAGCCCCAGAATAAAAACTACCCAAAAGGTGATCAATACTCAATATCTATTATCATCAATCAATATATCTTCAATTCCCTTTGCTTATCTTTTCTATTTTTCAAGATCTACTGATGTGAGGCTGCCTAACACATTTGTCCTTGATTCATGTTCTTATTTTTCTTTATTTTTCATTTTTGGTTGTTAAATTAAAGTCTGTGAAGAACACTTATTACAACAATGATCCTGTCCGTTCACCAACTAGAGCCGTGAAATCGGTCTCTCCTTCCTCTCCTATCAAAACGAAACCATCAGTAAGTCAACCTTTTGACTGCTTACTGTGATTATGTTTTATATGGCAGTAAAACCTAAAAAGTTAATTTAATAACCAAATTGCAGGGTATTACAACGAAGATATCAGTAAAGGAAAACATGAAACCTGCAGTTGAGTTTAAATTACAGTCCATGGCAAAAGAAAACACCAAGTGTATGGAAGTCAAACTCCAAACCAAAGAAAGAGCCGTTAAACGGGCTTTCTTTAACTACTCGGTCAGTTCTGGTTTGGTTAAATAGCAACATTTTTAATACATTTAGTGACGGTAAATTTAAGTTGGTAACGAGCATATCATCTCTGTCTTCTGTTCTCTGAACTTGTAAACTATATATTTGCAGGTAGCAACTAAGCTCTATCTTATGGAGCAGCAAAAGAGACAGATAGAGAGAATACAGAAGGCATGTGCAATTGAACTTCCAATAACTGTGCCAAAATATCCATCTCATTTTTGTTTTAATATGCACTTCCTATATAATAGCATACTTAAATAGTAATAGACAGGAAAAATGAACAAATAATTGACCAAAATGATAGAAGCTTGGTAGATGATGTTAACATGTATAATATTGATTGCAAAACCAAAACTAAAACCAGATTATCGAGGAAGAAGAGGTTCGATTGTTAAGAAAGGAGATGATCCCAAGAGCTCAGTTAATGCCTCTGTTTGATCGGCCTTTCATTCCACGAAGGTTATGAATAATGATCATCCGTTAATTTTGACAAAATTCTTGATTGATGTTTATACTCGTGGTTAACGATTAGATTATTTACTTTCTACAGATCTACAACTCCTACAAAAGTTGGGAAAAAGCCGAGTTCTCAGGAAAGACATAGAAACAGCTTGTCATGCACGCGGGAATTCTACAATTTCGCCTAAAACGAAGCACATTGATCACCATTGATCATGTATCATAGCACAAGCCAATTGAGCTCATATTTGATGAGCTGGTAGCCACAATGAGGTGTTTTGACTTTTAGAAGTGTGGTTATTTTTCCCTCAAGACATGAAATTAAAGTAGGATTTTGGTGAATAAAGTCAAGAAACGGGTAGAATAAAGTGTTAGTTTGTCGGGTTTCGCTTCTTTTTCCTTTCTTTTTTGTCAGTTTGGTTTCTTTATAAATGTAATCATATATTGGTCTGGAATGGAAACTTATTGATTTTTCTTTTTCCCTTTTTTTTCAAATGCTCATTAAATCAAGATAAGTGTTAAAATCGCGAGAGAAATAAAGAATGAAAATTAGTGGATTTCATATGTTATCATCTAGTGAGTAGGAGAATAAAGTAAAAAGATTTAGCGAAGCAAAATATAATCTTCCTATATTAAAAGTTTAGTAATTCAAAAGGTATATTGTAATTTAAAATACGATACAATAGTAAAACAAGTACATTTAAATATACATTAATATTTACACTTCCACATATTCCAGTTAGATTTCTATTGAGTTGTTTCTTAAGAAAAATGATCAATAATTAGACTACAAATTCCTCCTTGTTCACAACAATTTTATTCCAAATGATACCCAAGTGTTACTTGGCCTATAAGAGGTGCATAGTATATGAGTTGAAAATCCAAATGAGAGGTGGAAAACATGTAGTATATTAATGGACTTGCCCACATTTGATTACAAGCTACAGTTTCAAACAGAAGGGATGGGACTAGTCTGTATATGTCAAAAAATTGAGTCGGTATAGTTCATACTAGCTTCCTATCTCTAAATGAAAGAGATAAACAACACGAAAAACTAACATATTAAACATCATTTCATCTTATTTTAACCTAATAAACATAATCGAGTAGGTGACTGATTCAACGGCCTTCAACATCATGGCAACATGTAAGTTGGTTCTTTTTCCATTTAACACTTGCATTGTATGGTGGCAGAAGCAGCAGCTCCTGTGAGCGCATAAAACAGATACTTTATCATGAAATACATGCTGCAACACAGTAACACACATGTTTGTGTGTGGCTGTGTGCTTAAGTGTGTGTGTGTGTGTATGTGTATTTATATATATGACATGTATGATGTACCTGTCTGAGCACAGAAGATTGAACATTGAGCTTCTATTCACACTTGATTGAGCGATATATGTGGCGGACAAAGAACAAGGCAGCACGGAAACCGACCGTTCCAAGCATCAGAAAGAAACCGTAACAGATGCAAGCCATGTAACCAAAGAAAAACGAAGTTTGCATGAATCCTGACATGTCGGAACGCTCATAATAATAATACAAGCAATAACCATAGATAAAAACACCCGTTGAACCACCACAAAGAAAAGACCTGCATAATAAATTGCAAAATGAGTCGATTATGCACCACTGCAAAGAAAAACCAAATAAGTTCAACTTTAAAATCAGATGATATATTGATACATACCTCCACCACCATTCATGGTCTTCAGCAGCAAGTTGGAAATATGTCAATGCGATAGTGATAAAGGCAGTAACAATGAGGAGAATGATAAAAACTATAAATAAAATACTGTAAATGGTATATATTCTGTGGCCCCATACGCTAGCAAATATGTAGTAAAGTTCAATGTAGATGGCACTGAAAGGAAGAAAACCAGCCATGGCCATCTGAGGAATAGTTTTGCGGTACCAAGGCAATGGTGGGATTTCTCTAGGATATTTCGTGGTGCGAACAGGAGCCTGAAATTCAGCCTTGCTATTCTTACCAGCAATACCACCTAATACTAACAAAGGAGACGTCACCAAAGTCCAAATTAAAACAATCACAACGATTGTACCAAAGGGTAGGGCAGCAGTAGCGGTATAAGCGATTGCAACGGTGTTTAGAAAGCAGAAAGTTAGAAAAAGGGGTCCACAAAAGAGGCAGCCAGTCAACAGTAAGTTCCTCACCTGTGGATTATGATTAAAATATTAGTTTAACGTGAATCATAAGTGCTGATTTTAAAATTTATAAAATGTAGAGTAACATTATCATACCCAGTTACTTCCTTCAAGCTGGTGATAAAAGGAGGCTGCAGTGTAGCCAGCGATCCCAGACGTAAGTGCATAAATGACAACCAGTGCGGTAAACAGAGCTCCACGATTGTATGGATAAAATACACCGACAAGAGCGAGAATGAAGATGAAAAGTGCACTGGAAGAAGTAGAAAACATTAATAACGAATCCATTGAAGATGGAAATTACATAAGAATTAGTTTATTAAATGTTGTTTTTACTTACAGAGCAAATAGCTGGGTACCAGAACCAAGGGCAGCAGCAAACAACGATTTGTACTTAGGATACCTGAAAACATCACCATGAATGTACTTCCACCCAGTTTCCTCTTGGTCATCAGCTGCCTCCTCATCATGAGCATATCTTTCGCAGATAACAATAAGTAAAAGTCATTAATCGAAAAGGGAAAACAAGAAGAGAATAAATATAAATAAAGTAAAAGGACTTATTCCTTAATCCTTACTTAACAAAGTCATTCTTAAGGACTCGCATAAGAATCGTAGCAAGGAATCCAGTTAAGAGGAGAACCGTGACACACGAGTTAATAATCGAAAACCAATGAATTTCAAGGTGATGTGGTTGTGATGAAGACTGGGAATATTTCTCCATTCTACTATCAAAAGGAATGTTTGTTTCTTTCCATTTCACAGTGTACATAAATTCCACCTCAACTTCCTTATCTTCAGTAAGATCCACAACAGCATTAGGATCAGCTTTAGCATTTATCTCTATGACACGATCATTATTGTAGAGGATCTCAAAGTGCAGATGTTTAAAGAGAGAATATTTTTCTTCACTGGGATCAGTTTTGTCTTTTTCAACCTTCCCTAGAAACCCCCAGAAAGGCAAGTCATCATAGTACATTTGAAAATAATAATCTTTGGTAACAGCACTTCGGAATTT
Source organism: Pulicaria dysenterica (assembly GCA_947179395.2). Lineage (NCBI taxonomy): Eukaryota > Viridiplantae > Streptophyta > Magnoliopsida > Asterales > Asteraceae > Pulicaria > Pulicaria dysenterica. The sequence continues at coordinate 51,473,427 of OX359295.1, forward strand.
AGATACTTCATCTTTAGTAAGTTTTTTTTTGCAAACAATTTCAGAGTCTTTTTCAACCATAAAGTCAAGTTTGTAAGGAGCACTGACTAAACGATCCCCATTCAATACTTCACCAAGAGCTTCTGGTTTCTCCTTTAAATGAGCTGTAAACAACATTCATGTCTATAATATCTAGTGGAAAGAACAAAAAGCTAAAGTAACATAAACAATTAATAAATTAATAGATAACAAACAAGGTATTAAAGAAAAGCACACGCACCTGGTAAACAGAAAGGAAGATCAAAAAACCGATAGGTTTCGCTGTAGAAGAAGAAAAAAGGAAATGAGCTTTTAGAAAGCAGATATGTAAAATGAACATGATGTAACCAGTTGAATGTTCTTAAAGCTTTAACAACGTATAAGATATAATATGCATTTAAGAGAATACGCACATATTTGTAGTCCTAAAAATATAATTTTACATATAGAGGAAGAGCATGATTCCACTTTCTCATTACTGAAAAAGCATCGTACATACAATTTGTTATGGATATAAACATATGTCATATAATATCTATGCAGCCAATCAACAAAGAAACATCATCTTCTTTCCCCACAAAAAGACTACTTTCCGCCCTGGGCCATCGCACGGAAAACTCTGACCGAAATCCTTTTTATCTGGCATTAACTTGGAAAATAAAGCAGGGAGTCTATCAGATCTAACGGGAGGATACCTAAGTAGCCCAACTAGTGATATGTATGATCGTTACAGGCTTTTAAGTTCACGAAAATTATTATGGATTAAATTCTAAAAAAATTTAAATCAAAAATGAATCTTTGTGAGCAATGTGTATATCATTTTAAAATGAGCAGTTCAGATAGAATCGTTTCAAGATTATGTCATGCTAATACAAATAAACTATCACTCTAGTCAATCTCAATTTCAGAGAGACATTTGACTTCTAATTTTGTACCAAAATATATGAGTCAGGTGGTTTTTTAACACATTTACATCTTATTATTGAAGTTTACCACTTCCTGTCCGGTTAATAGTTAGTACCAGCCAATACACAATCTTATGCCTTTTTTCTTACTAATACTTCTCATAATCGTTCATATAAACCATATACTGGATTTCCCCTCAGAAAGTGCACAGTAAATCCAATGAAAGATAGCTCATTATTGAATAAATAATCAAATCAAACACGATTTACATGTTTAGAGACAAAGAAAGTTATATACAGATCAGGAATAATTTAATAATGTCATATGATGTTTTACAACAAGCAAAATTTCTAATAATTTTTGTGTCTTGGGCAAATTAAAATATATATACTATGAAGAGGGTATATAGCTATCAAAAACAGACTAAAATTGAGCTCATTCCTCTGCCCATTAACTTTTCTTAACTCTCCGTGATAGCATGAACTTCAGTTTACCTCGCAAAATTCATAAATAATATCAAACCAATGGTCATTCTAGCCTTCCTGAGATAGCCTTATCTCACTTTAGGTATCCAATTCCTTCCCCTTCATCAACGTATTTAAGAGCTGCTCATAACTGGGTACATTTCTTTGCAATGCATACATGAATCCTAAAATTGGCGCCTACATCTAAACTAAGCTGAAATATCACCTAAAAAGCTATAACCGCAATCGAAAATCGTTAGAACTAAGCAAATGAACCCTAACTACTATAAGTGAAACTGAGATCTAGCAAACGACACACTCAAAAACCCTAATTCTATTAGAACAGATCCACTAATCAGTACTAGCAGTGCCAAGAACCAAAATGCATAGAAGAGAAGGCATAAAACAGAGATCTAATCAGCAAATAAAAAAGAATGTCTACCTAGGGTTATGGAAGGGACCGACTTTATTAGCGTATATAGGTACTTCATCACCAGGTTTGTATTTGTGATCTGAGGCATCCGATCGAACTTGTTCAATGCAAATGGCCAGGAGCAACGCCACCACCAACCACCATATCACCGATATTTTCTTCCACATCTTTGAGGTCTGCTACAGTGCACACCAGAAGATGCGATCTCTACATATTTGTAAATCTAATATTAGGTGACTTATATAATCCGGCAGTGTTTGTTTGTCAAAGGGAGATTTCGTGTACTCGCATAAAATGCTAAAAAATTACAAAAACAGTCCCTCAAATTGTTTTGGTGGCCTGCAGCTGGGGGCACACGAAGTGGCTTGTAGCCTAACAGTGTATATTGGAAGGAGTTTTTCATGTCTTATAATCATGAATTTAAGTCATGTTATGAACAAAAGGTGTATATTTAGAATAAATTAGTATGTGTGTTTTTAAGAAAAATTAGTGTTTTCGGGTTAACGGGGCATGGTGAGGAGTGTGGCGGCTTTCACCATGTCGTAGTCTTAACGTATTTCCATTTCATTGTGTCGTGGAGGAAGGCTACTCGTCGCAGTATACCTCATCGCTCATTTCTGCAATGATCACTGACTACTCATCGCATCAAATTTTTCAACGTCCACCTTTCTCCACCAACGTACCGGTGGAGTCGAAACAAACTTTCTCATCACCATGTGGTGGCCTTCCGCATACCCCTACCGGACCACCCTTCAATTAAAATTGTTATGTTTGATAGAGGGTGTATACTCGTTATTGTTATAATTAGGGGGTGTTATTATTTGGCTCTCCTCCTCTCACATACCACACACATCAAATTACTGAATTATAAATTTCAACACATGTCATGCATTTACAGATATTACATCAAAGGGAACTATCTAGATTATTAATGAGTACTCAATAGAGTCGCCCTATAATTAACTATAGCGTCAAATAATTATTCTATGAGCTATTGCGTCTAATAGTGACTACCATGGTTGGAATCATTTATTTAAAATTTCTTTTTCATAAAAATGTATAAAACATAATTTTTTTAGATATAAAAACCAATATATTAATTACAAAATTACACCAAAAGATTAAAAATAATGCCTTAAAAATTATCTACGCCAACTAGAACGTTGATTTGTGAAATCACTTCGTAACAACTATTGCGCATAATAGATTAGTTTTTCGGAGATGTGTTCAATAAATTCTATGTAAAAAACATATTTTTAAAATTTTAAAATGCAATCACAGCCTCATAGGTGATCAGTATACAATCACATGTGATTTTGTGATTCATCACATGTGAATTACTAAAATATCTCTCCGTCCAAAATTTTAAAATGCAATCTGAACCATTAATGTTATTTATTCAAAGACTAAAATTAATCCCTTAATATGAATTAAACATCTTTTAGTTCTTGTTATCAAGATATTTTTGATACGTTTCTTTAACCTTAGCAAATTCTGAAATGGTCCATTATTTTTTGTTTTCTCGTAAAAGCTTAGAAAAACATGTCTGCCCCCACTTTCACTAACTCCTTTTAGTTATTCCTCACATCTACTTCTAGCAAAATGGTGTTTTTATGTCGACGGCCATTGATTTTTTAATAGAACTAGATAAGTTCAAATGTGAATTCATTTTCATTTGATGATTTGTGTAAGGATAAAGGACCTCATTCGGTATAGCATGTATTAAAAACTATAATATTATATAAACATGAAAGTGAAACTTTACAAAGAGACTCATTATTGACTTAACTAAGGGGCCCACTCTCACATATCTAATGAGATCTAGTGAGAATATAATGAGTCATTTTTAACTACAACATAAAGTGATCTTAACCCGAGACAGATGAAAAAAGTCCACATAATAACACTTCAAGTAAAGATGATTTTTGGAAGGAAGAAACGTTTATTTGAGAAACGAATGGTTTCTTCTTTTGTTAATCTTATAACAGAAACAGATTAGATAAAATTAAATCAGAATCAGGATTCCACCATAAACATGTTTAGAAGGTTAAATGTTATTCATACAAATCAACTCCGATTTCAGATTGATGATTTTATCGTCTTTTATATCGACAAATTTATTTATTTTCCAGCAGAAAATAGTGATAATCACATTTCTCGTATCAACAGCACGCATTTCATTATCACACATTCACACCCCAGATTCAAATTGCTGCAATCACATGTTCACAACGAACAAACTACATAAACAATGAAGCTTACCAACAACAAGATCTGCTAACATTGATCATTAAACATGAACAATTTTTTGAGCCCAAGGGATCGAAAGATATAGAAAGCTGGTGAACAACTGGACTCGCACAAACTTTGATTACAAGCTAAAGATTCAAAACAAAAAAGTTGGTATATGTCCAAAATTGAGCCGGTATGTTTAAATATTCTTCCTTTCAAACTGAAACAATAGACATAAACTAGTATATCAGAACATTAATCAACATGTAATTTTGTCACATAGCTATCATGGTTTCCACTGGGCGGTTGCAGCAACGACAGTGGTGCCAGCAGCTCCTGAGACGGTCACAAAAAAGATATAGATAAAACTACAAACAAATGTGCCTTCATACATACATAGATATAGAAGTGCATATAATCAGGGTTTGAGAACATATACTTAGTAATGTATAATTCTTAAAAAAAAGACATACCTGTGTGAGCATACTAGATTAAACAGTAAAGCTTCTATTCACACTTGATTGAGCGGTAAATGTGGCGGACAAAGAACAAAGCCGCACGAAAACCGACAGTCCCAAGCATCAGAAAGAAGCCATAACAAATGCAAGCCATGTAACCAAAGAAAAACGAGGTTTGCATAAATCCCGACATATCTGAGCGTTCATAATAGTAATACAAGCAATACCCATAGATGAAAACTCCAGTCGAACCACCACAGAGGAAAGACCTGAAGATAATTAAAAGGGTTTAGTTTCAGAAAATGTATCGAACTTGCCACTTTTTGCTATTGTGTGTATCCAATTTTTAAAACTACCATTTAGTGTACTCAACTTTTAAAAACTACCGTTTAATGTATCTTAACCTGTGATAGCAGGTTAAGGGTGATATGGCTCCCGGTTTTGATGATGTGGCATGTGTTTTGAGTGATGATGTGTAATTTTGTATTTAACAATAACTAAAAATATAATAATAATAATAATAATAAATAAACAAATAACTTATGCAGATACATTAAGCGTGGATCTATGCGTGGGTTTCAATGTTCGATGGGTTTCCATGGGTTTCCATCGATTGAAGAAACCATCTGCTTCATCATCTCCAATTGAACCATCGATGAATTGGTGCTACAAACTCCATCGCCACAAGCTTCAAACTCCATCGCCACCAGCTTCAAACTCCATCGCCTCCATCTGGTTCATCATCGACGAGCATGGCAACCACCATCTAGGGTTCTTAACAGATCTGTTCTTCACCTATCTGTTACGAGGGTTCTCACAGATCTGTTCGATTAGGGTTCTTCACAGATCTCCATCGCCACCATGGCAACCACCATCTCATCGCAACCATGGCAGCCACCATCTAGGGTTTCGACAGTTTGCGTTTGATCGATTCAGCTGCGATTTCAGGTTAGGGTTTGGGCGATTTGGCTGCGATTCAGGTTAGGGTTTGGTACAGATCTGTTTTCTTCATCTAACGAAATTTGTTTCATTTAGGGTTTCTCTTTACAGATTAGCAATTTTGTTTTCTGTTCATACGATTTAGGGTTTTTGTTACAGATTAGAGATTTGATCATCTGTTAGCGATTTGGTTTCTGTTCATTCGATGGATTTCTGATAAAGATTAGCGTTTTTGTTTCTGTTTAATAGATGGATTTCTGTTAGCGATTTGGTTTCTTAAATCTGTTCGATCCACCATCAGATTTGGTTTCTTGCGATTTGATTTCCGGTTTATAATGTTCTTCATGATGTTTTTGTGTTCTTGATGGTGTTCTTATGTTGTTCTTAGCGTTTTTGGTTTCTGGGTTTATGTTCTTCAGATGAGTGTATGTTCTTCATATGTGTTGAAAATAATGACATGACATAGCAAATAATGACATGGCAGGTTATAAATGTGAGTTGGAATTTAGAAATAAATCAAAATTAAAAAATTACCTGCAATTTGTTTAGAAGGTTTTTGGATACATAAAATGGTAGTTTTGGTAAGTTGGATATACTAAATGGTAGTTTTCAAAATTGGGTATACACAATAGCAAAAAGTGACAAGTTCGATACACTTTTTGAAACCAAACCCTAATTAAAATACAGTATTACACCACAATAAGTTAGTAGTCTAAAATGAAAAAGTACCATCACATACCTCCACCACCATTCATGGTCTTCGGCAGCAAGTTGAAAATATGTCAACGCGACAGTGATAAAGGCGGTAACAATGAGGAGAATGATAAAAACTATAAATAAAATACTGTAGATGGTATATATTCTGTGGCCCCACACGCTGGCAAATATGTAGTAAAGTTCAATGTAGATGGCACTGAAAGGAAGAAAACCAGCCATGGCCATCTGAGGGATAGTTTTGCGGTACCAAGGCAAAGGTGGGATTTCTCTGGGATATTTTGTGGTGCGAACAGGAGCCTGAAATTCAGCCTTGCTATTCTTACCAGCAATACCACCTAATACTAACAAAGGAGACGTCACCAATGTCCAGATTAAAACAATCACAACGATTGTACCAAAGGGCAGGGCAGCAGTAGCGGTATAAGCGATTGCAACGGTGTTTAGAAAGCAGAAAGTTAGAAAAAGGGGTCCACAAAAGAGGCAGCCAGTCAATAGTAAGTTCCTCACCTGTTGATTAAAATTAAAAATTTTGATTAATAGAAATCATTAATGTTGAATAAAAAGCTATAATATGCCGAGTAACATTAAGATACCCAGTTAGTTCCTTCAAGCTGGTGATAAAAGGAGGCTGCAGTGTAGCCAGCAATCCCAGAAGTAAGAGCATATATGACAACCAGTGCGGTAAACAGAGCTCCTCGATTGTATGGATAGAATACACCAACAAGAGCAAGAATAAAGATAAAAAGTGCACTGAAAGAATGAAAAATGTAGAATAAGTTTAAAACAAATCCATTGAAGATGGAAGTTACGAAATAATTAGTTTAATGAATGTTGTTTTACTTACAGTGAAAACAGCTGGGTACCCGAACCAAGAGCAGCAGCAAATAATGACTTGTACTTTGGATACCTGAAAACATCACCATGAATATACTTCCACCCAGTTTCCTCTTGGTCATCAGCTGCCTCCTCATCATGAGCATACCTTTCGCAAATAACCATAAGTAAAATGAGTAATTGAAAGAGAAAAGAAGATAAAGTTTATCTAAAATAAATGGATATAATTATTCCTTACTTAACAAAGTCATTCTTGAGAACACGCATAAGGATTGTTGCAAGAAAACCGGTTAAGAGTAGAACCGTGACACACGAGTTAATAATTGAAAACCAATGAATCTCAAGGTGATGTGGTTGTGAAGAAGACTGGGAATATTTCTCCATCCTATTCTCAAACGGAACATTTGTTTCTTTCCACCTGACACTGTACATAAACTCCACATCAACCTCCTTGTCTTCAGTAAGATCTACAACAACATTAGGATCAGCTTTTGCATTTATCTCTATAACACGATCTTTATTGTACTGGATCTCGAAGTGAAGATGCTTAAAAAGGTAATATTTTTCTTCACTGGGGTCGGTTTTGTCCTTTTCAACCTTCCCTAAGAACCCCCAGAAAGGTAAATCATCATAGTACATTTGAAAATAATAATCCTTGGCAACAGCACTTCGGAATTTAGAAACTTCCTGCTTTGTCAGTTTCTTTTTGCAAACAATTTCTGAGTCCTTCTCAACCATAAACTGAAGCTTATAAGGGGCACTGACTAAACGATCACCATTCAGTACTTCACCAAGAGCTTCTGGCTTCTCCTTTAAGTGAGCTGTAAACAAAGTTTGCATTTATAGTATACTCTTGTGATATCAATTACAGCTCAAGCAATAAGTATAAAATACAATATGTAACTGACATTAAAACAGAATGGTGAAAAGCACATGCACCTGGTAAACAGAATGGCATGTCAAAAAAACGGTATGTTTCACTGTAGAGAAAACAGAAATTAAAAAACATAAGTGTATACCAGTATAACTGTATGAGAACATAAGCAATTAAGCAGGATAACTTAAATAGGCTGTAAATCATGAATTTAACGTTCTGTACATTTAAAATGATATATAATACAACTATACTAGTAACAAAATGGACTTGAAAGAATTATACAGATTGCAAGATTAAATTTATATATAGAATTTCGAGCAATTCTTGGGCAAAACTGAACAGCATACCCAGTCTTCCTGCAGTACTTTTGAGCACAGGAATGGAAGAAAATACAAATCCTTACTCAAACTAATGAGATCAACTCATAACACATAAAAGTCAAAGACATGCGAACATGCCCAATAATCTGAGTCATTAATTAATCTCACTTGCACCTGAAAAGTTATCAAGACCATTTTTGAATCTTGTACATAACTTAATATAAAAAAGATATTGTGTTACACAGTCACATTTGCACATGCATATACAAAGGCATCTTATACATCTAGATTATTTATCAGTTAAGAGCCATTATACACACAAGAACAAAAAAAAATGTCTAGATGTGGTGCCTATTGTTTTCTCAATTAGGTTTGACTTGACAAATAATATAATCAAAAACAAATATCTCTAATGTTCTGAACCAACTTCTGTTTCAAGAGCATGAAAGACGGGATGTAATCTCTTAGAAAGGCATAGAGAAGTTTGAGATTCGCTTGTATGACTTGGCCCTAACAAAGAGCAAAGACGCTTAAGCAAGTAAGCAACATTGTCACTAACAGTACAGCTAGCCTGATTAAAGACGAGTGCAAGCAAAACTCTCTAGACTAGTGTAATGTACAAATTAAGGACAGAAATTTTACTGCTTTAAGACGATATTAAAGACGACTTCTGTATTTTTACTATTTGATATGCATATAGTACAACTGTACAAGCTCAAATACAATATTACCCTCTTTCTGAATATGTTGAATGTTGATTTCTCAGTGCCATCATTCTATGCTAGCTAGTTATGTGTCATTAAAAAATAAAAAATGTGATAGGTTTCAAAATGATTGCTCAATACTACAATATCTATTTTTACACAGGTTTTATGCTCAATAGAAGAAAAGATCTATACACATTTAAACATAAAATATATAGTGTCTGATGATGAGGTATGGTTAGAACCATAAGCCACTTCATCCTCCTTTACAGTACAAGAAGATCCACCTCTTAAGAAGCAAAATCAAGATCAATGTTCCAGATCATTCACCATCTTTCTTTTCATAAGCTTCAGTTACAACATAGTCTGTGCTCGTTCATTCAATTATCATGTGGCCATAATCGAGCAAGTTAAAAGTTCGCTAGTGAGAGGTAAAACTCAGCCGGCATCTAAAGCCTAATCGCAGCTGAAAGAGTCACCAGCTATTCTGAGACCCAAGACGCTCATTTCTAACAGCTACAACAAGTTAAAACCCTAATATGCATAACTGAAGCTGAGATCCAACAAATCACAAAACTAAACCTTATTTTTTTCCCAAATCAATCGAGTAAACAGTATGCCAAGTAGCAAAATTGGCAAAACAAAAGGAAGGAGTTACAGAACAAGAAACATGATATGCAAAATGAAACGCATGTAACAGAGATCTAGTCTATTGGAGCCACATCAAACATGAGTGCTTACCTAGGGTTATGAAAGGGGCCGACTTTGTTGGCGTAAATAGGGACTTCCTCGTTAGGCTTGTACTTGTGATCCGAGGCACCAGATCGAACTTCTTGGATGCGGAAAACCACCAGTAACGCCACCAGCAACCAACGAATCACCGCCATTTTCTTCAACATCTTTGGTGTCTGCTACAGCGCCCGCAGATAGATGCTTTGTCAAATATATTTAGGCCCTTTGAATACTCCATCGAAGTTGGTTGAAGGGCTTTTCAGGTATTTCACCAATTACGAAATGATGGCTGCTCACGTCTTATTGGGCCCACGATCAAAAAATTATGGAATAAAAGAAGAGGTTTTCGCGAATCACAATACATTAAACATAACCCAAAATAAGCTACAAAAAGTCAAATTATGAAAATAAGCATCAGTTTCATCCCTAACCCTCTCAGTTTCGCCCCTAACTTCGCCCTCCAATCATTGTCTGCCACGTGTCCTCAGTTTCTCCCCCAACCCCCTCAGTTTCGCCCCTAGCTTCGCCCTTCAATCATTGTCTGCCACGTGTCCTCAGTTTCGCCCCAAACAAGCTCAGTTTCGCCCCTAGACCTTCAGTTTCGCCCCCTGTGGGCCCCACAAGTCCAGTTTCGCCCCCAAGCCTCAGTTTCACCCCCCAAGCTTCAGTTTTTCCCCCTGTAGGCCCCACATGTCTGGCCCACCCTTATATTTTTTTCATTTCACCCCCTTTTATTTCCTTCATTTTTTGAAAGTAGCCCCTAGCTAATTTTATAAAATTTAGACTATATATCTTACTCCTATATAATACATTTTCACTCTAAAAACTCTTAATTTTTAAGTAATCTCCATCTCTCTCTCCTACTTTACACACTCACCAATAAACATTATTATACAATTAAAAAAAATTGTTTGATTGTTTTTTTAGAAATATGTTTAAAAAAAATAAAATAGTATGAAAAAAATGAAATGAAAAAGAAAATAGTTAATGAAAAACTACACCAACATTAACAATGTTTCGCTTATACACGTTCAACACTTACAAATAAGACACATACAAACGTATATATATATCCTAAATTTTTGTGTCTTTATATGTATACTAGCATTGTACCCGCGCAAAGCTGCGGAGGCGAATAGTTTGTACCCGATAACATACCATTTTTTATATAATATAGGATTATGATAAAATTAGGATTATGATAAAATAATTTTTACCTGATAATATGTCATTTCATTTTTTTTCTTTTTTTCATAAATTATTTTCTTTTTCATTTTATTTTTTTCATACTATTTTATTTTTTTAAACATGTTTCTAAAAAAACAATCAAACAATTTTTTTAATTATATAATAATGTTTATTGGTGAGTGTGTAAAGTAGGAGAGAGAGATGGAGATTACTTAAAAATTAAGAGTTTTTAGAGTGAAAATGTATTATATAGGAGTAAGATATATAGTCTAAATTTTATAAAATTAGCTAGGGGCTACTTTCAAAAAATGAAGAAAATAAAAGGAGGTGAAATGAAAAAATCTAAGGGTGGGTCAGACATGTGGGGCCTACAGGGGGAGAAACTGAAGCTTGGGGTGGGCGAAACTGAGGCTTGGGGGCGAAACTTGACTTGTGGGGCCCACAGGGGGCGAAACTGAAGGGCTAGGGGCGAAACTGAGCTTGTTTGGGGCGAAACTGAGGACACATGGCAGACAGTGATTGGAGGGCAAAGCTAGGGGCGAAACTGAGGGTGTTGGGGGCGAAACTGATGCTTATTTACGTAATTTGACTTTTTGTAGCTTATTTTGGCTTATGTTTAGGGTATTGTGCTTATTTACGTAATTGATTTATAAAAGAAAACTAGTGAAAGAAAGACATGTAGCTCCTTTGGTTGATTCTTTGAATAATAAAAGGATTTTAAATCTTTTTTTTTTAGTTTTTGGGATTTTAAATTCCATCTCATATTGTATTTGGTGCACGTAAAGTGAATTAGGATTTCTTGCAACAGTGATATTTACAATCAGTGAGCAACAAAGGGGCGGTAGTGGTCGTCGAAGGTGATAGCGAATGGCAGTCAGCGGCGGACCTGAGTGTTGTTGAGGCGGGGCACGGGACACCGGTCTTTTTACGGTTCGTAGTGTTAATTTTCGATTTTTTGAGACGGTGCTACCGGTAAATTTTCGGGGTGCTACCGGTGATGACACCAAAATCAAAGGAAAAATGAAACAATTAAAAAAAATGATAAGAAATAGTTTAATCTTTCAATTTATACCTTTAAAATATTTTAGTTTACCTTTAAAATATGATTTTAGTTAACATTGCTTCATATAAATTGTGATTTGTTTTAAATTTTGGCCCTAAAATACCAGAAAAACAGCCGAAACCTCGTTAATCCTACACAATTAACCGGAAACCCTAGAAAAAACCCGAACCAGACCATCAATTCTATTTAATTTTATTTTCGCATTATATGGTGCTACCGGTCAAAAAAATTCATGGGTCCGCCCCTGTTGACAGTGGTCGTCAGAGGTGATGGTGAAGAGTGGTGGTCGTTGGAGGGTAGTGACCGGTGAATAAGCATGGAGCATGTGACAATGGTGGAGGCGGCGATGGTGGAGCCCAACTTTGGGGAAGGTCGGTAATGGTGGAGGCCGGGAAGATGGGGGAGACGATGTTGGGGAGGTGATGATGGAGGCCGGCTAGCGATGAGAAAACCCGACGAAGGTGGAGCAACGATGAGGAAGGCCGGTGAAGGTGGAGGGCGACGATATGATGGTGGTCACGACAATTGATGTTAAATTGGTAAGGGTCACAATTAGGGATGACAACGGGGTCGGGGGTATCAGGGATCTCTCTCCCTATCTCCGATCCCTATCCTCATCCCCATCCCTGTCGAGGAATTGACTTGCATCCCTATCCCCGTCCTCGTCGGGTATCGGGGATCCCCGTGGAGAATCGGGAATTTTTTCGTATACAAAAGCGATATTTCTAAATAGGTATACATTAAAATGTTCATCCAAAACTAGAATTACAAATCTAGCTTAACTCTTCCAGCCGGTTCACATCAAAATATAATCAATCAAGTTTTTTAATAGTTTCATAAGATAGATAATGTTCTTGATAAAAGACATAATATATTTACTAAATCATTCTATAATACACATTACATTATCAATCAAATAGATGATTTATTATATATATCTTAATGAAAGACGCTTATAATACTTAAAAGATGATTTTACAAAATCTATATTAGTAATTTCATCGTATTAGTTTTTTTTCCTTACTTTATTTTCAATAAATCGTATACGAGAAATTTGATTTTAAAATTATATACATATATATACACATATAATATGTGTGGGGTCGGGTTCAGGTTCGGGGAACCAAAAGGTATCTCCATCCCCGTCCCTATGCCCGTTTCTAACTCCGATAAATCCCAGTCCCCGTCTCCATGCCCAGTTAACTCGGGAATTCTTTGCTCAAATTGGGTCGGAGAACGGGTCCCCCATCAGATACGGGTTTTTTTTGTCATCCCTACTCATAGGTAGGGATTGGAAATCCCAAGAATATGATATTTCGAAATCCTTAGGGTGTAGAGAGAATTTACAAATCCCTCATTCATGGGATTATAAATGCAAATCCCATCACCCCTAATGTCTAACCAAACATGTCATTTTGTGGGATTTCAAATGCAAATCCCATGAAATCTCACCAAATGACACCAACCTAACAGCCCCTAAGAATAGTCAGAATGGAGCAAAATATAAAAGAAGTAGTTAGACAGCGGCGTGAATGTTCGGTGAAACATTACACCATGTCTTGAACGAAGTTGGTCAGTGGTATCTCCCACGTCGAAAAAATGACGTGGTAGAAATGGTGCAAACCTGTAGTTATTATCAGCCTCTCACTTTATTTTGGTTATTTGATTTTTTTTTTATTTTCTTGTATTATGTTGTCTCAAATTGATGTGATGGAGAGTAACTACTACAAGGCTAAGTGATTGGTTAAGTAGTGTGGTGGGTGTGATAGGAGAGGATCACTCCTAGCACTTAGTAAAAAGAAAAGTGATTTGTACGTAATATCTTTTTTGTAATATGTAATAAAAAATGTATATTTAGACTATAATAAGTTGAGAAAATAGTTAATGAATTTGTAGGAACATAAAAGTCATGATTACTACCCATGATAAAAAGGTGTTGTGTGTGAATCACCTCACCGCTACTCGGTACCTCAATACCACTAGCGATCTCCTACTCTTCTTCCTCCTTTGCTATGTCCACTACACCAACACTACAATCACATGTTCATCTATCTAATATTTACCCTCACATGTAAGATTAAAGAAGTCGGTATTCATCAATCTAATTCTTCAATATTTAGTTAGGACTTTTATTAGATTTGCTTAATTGTTGTAAAGTTCAAATAGACTTTGTTTTGCTTTATTGAGATCTGTTATACGGTCTACATGTTCAATTTCCTCGATCAAATCTTAGATTAGTTTTTTGTGTTTGTTTGTTCCATTTACACATTCTATCATGAAATACCTTTCCATTTACATTTCTGACAAAGGAAATGGTTAGAGTTGTTATCATGATGATGATATAAATGGAATCTAGATAAGATGTTTCATGGATTAGAACAAGAGAGGCAGAAGTAATGATTAAAGATGTGATATATTGCTTGAAAGGCAATTTTGCAAGAAAGGCTAAGGAGAAGCCGCGCTTGGAAAGGCGAAGGAAGACATGGCCGTAGATTTGATGACCGTAGAGGTGATGACCTAATGACAGAGATGAAAGACGAGAGAAGAGGGGGGAGCAACAACCATTAATTGGGTTTATAGGTTTTTTTGTTTCCGAGTAAATGACACTGTGTTCTATGTGGTTTACCCAAAATCACAGTTTTGATTCATAAACTTTAAAGCTTACACTTATAGTCCCTCTTGTATACATTTTGTTTCAATGTTCGTTTGATTGTTACACATCCGTTAGATTTAACCTTTTGTCCTTGTGTTTTGCATAAAGTTTCAAGTTTCGTCCTTTAGTTTTCATAATTACTTATTGATACTCCTTGTGGTTTAAGTTTTGTAATATTTTAATCATTTCAAGTTCACCCTTTAAGTTTTCAAACTTAAATCACAATGACTATAAGTGTAATTTTAATACTCAAAACACAAAATTTGAAATTTTATGCAAACCACAAGGACTAAATTTGTAATTAACTCTTAATTCGATATAGTAAATAGAAGAATTTAAACTAATTCTTCACCCCACCTCACTCTGTGCGTTTATCCCCCACCACACCCTCATCTTCTCACATCTCTCTCTCTCTCTCTCTCTCTCTCTTTCTCTCTCTCGTCTCCCGTCTCCAAAAGCCCGGACGGGTGTTAGAGGATGACATGCGGTGTACGTTGGGCATTCACTTTTGTGACTAACACAGTGTTCATTTGCATCATGTTCTCGAGTTTTTTTAATGAGGGGAAGGGAAGGATTGGGAAGGGAGGGGAGAAAAAATTGTGTTCTTGAGATCTTTTTAAGAGGGGTTGGGAGGGGCAATTTTAATAGTTTTGTGAGTAAAATCTTTCCTATCATTCTTGGGATGATTGGGAGGGGGAGTTTTTCCATCATTCTCTTTCCTCTCCTCCCTTTCCACTTCTTCGCTTCCCCTCTTTAAAATAACTCAAGAACAAACCATAGATCTTTCATAGATTCTAAACCCTAATCTCCTCTTACCTGCCACAACCATCGTTCCTAGTAACGAAATCGACTTGTTTAAGATTGTGTACAACTGTAAATTTATGTTCTACTTTGTGGTATGATGAAGCTAGTAACAATCGTTAAAGCTGGTAACAAAATCAATAAAGTAACAAATTAGGCTTTTGATTGTTCTTGTTTTCTTCACTGAACTTCGTAGATTGTTTTTGAAGTTTATTATTTCAACTCACGAACGATCTAAATTGTTCTTGAATCCAATTTGGTTTACACTGTATTAAATCAATTTAGTTTGTTCTTTGGTTCTGATACGGGGTGTTAAATGAGATAATTAAAACATAATATCTGAGGACCTTGACTATTTTAAAATTCTTAAATTATGATGAAGCTTAATGGCATCAAAATACTATCTACAGTCACTTTTCCTTTCATTACCTGCTTAATGTAAAAGGGAGCTGCAAACAATATTCACACGAAACAAAATCATCTATAAAATCCACACAAAAAATAATCCATTATTGGACGAGTTCAAGTACATTCACAATCATTTCTTAATCAAAATCCATTATTTAATTAACCGCACGCCAATCAATTAACAATACTATGTTACCCAACCTAACACACACCATTAGTTTTCTTCTTTTCAGCTACAAACTTCCTCCACGCATCTGTTATCTTCCTTGTTACCTCAAGTTCTGTGTTGTGTACCACCCCATTCTCTTCAGACACCGTCATCTTAGCAGACACCTTAGCTGGGAGTGTATCGAGCTCTAGAAGCACCTTCTCTATGTCGACCACAAGCCGTTCAGCCAATGTCCTTGAAAAGTCTTCCCTTATCACAACTCTTAAGACTGTAATATGCTGGGCATCTGGTGGCATTGTGTAAGCCGGCACGATCCACCCGAACCGCCTTAACATGTCTGAAATTTCAAATTCGTTGTGTTGGCTGTGGTCTTTTAGGGAGAAGGCTACTAGCGGGACACCATTGTCTTTTGACACAATGTTGAATCTTCCGGTTTTTTCAAGTCCTTCCTTTAGGACCATTGCGTTTTCTTGACAATTTTCCATGATGTTCTTGTATCCCTAGATATGAATGTTGTGGTGATTTTATGGAAATGAAACTTTAGTAGGAAAAGTAGTAAATTTTGAATATGAAGATCAACTAACCTCGAAACCCAAGCGAATGAGTTGATAGTATTGAGCAATTACTTGACTAGATCCTGAAAAATAATCGTGAGAATTAGAGAGCTCTCAAGCAGTCCATTGAAAGAGATGATTTGTACACAACAAACATTTGTCATGCACAACAATCATGACTTTTTTGCCCTTATAAAGTTGTAAACTTTTTTTATCATCCACATGTTTAAGGGTATTAATGTCCAATAACATATAATTTGTTATGTATGGCAAATGTTTGTTATGTGAAAATCATCTCCCCCATTAAAAAGGTAGGCCTGACAAGGAGCCAGTTGTCATTCCATCGGTCATAAATTTTGTGCATATTGTGCGTAATGATATTTTTTTTAAACAGTATTTTTCTGTTTGTTATTCGTCAAGCTAAATTTCTATATAGGTGCTAGATGGGTTCGGGATTTCGGGTTAAAAAATGCAAAATTCTAGTTTACCTTTGGAGAAGTTGAGGGTGAAAGTTGGTTGATCAGCACCAAGATAGTTAATGTGAAAGATGAGTTCGTCAGGCAAGTCATCTTTGCTTCTCCAAATCGCCCATCCAATTCCGGCATACACAAGACCGTACTTGTGACCACTTACGTTTATACTTTTAACCAATGGCAACCGGAAATCCCATTCCAATTCCGGGTAAAGAAAAGGTGCGATAAAACCCCCACTCGCAGCATCCACATGAATCGGAGTATCCCACCTACACATATTCGATCCACATATTATAATTAGTTTAAAATTATAAAAACAATATAAATGCGATCGAGGGTATTATCATGGGGGAATATACGTACCCAGTCTCTGCATTCTTCTCAGTTAAGAGGTCGTTTAATCGTTTAACATCTTCAAATTCACCATTGAGGGTGGAACCCAAGATAGCAGCCACACATATTGTGTTTTCGTCAACCATCTCCACAGCCTTCTCTGGGTCCATCACGTAGTAACCCTCGCTCAATTTCACTTCCTTCAACTCCACTTCAAAATACCTCGCGAATTTTTCCCAACAAACCTTTACAAATTATAAAAATGTGATTAGACATTAAAACGATTTCTTATTTATATTTTTTACAAAGTTCGATATAAATTCGTACTATCATTATGATAAACATTATTGGATATTTTGTAAAAGTAGAAAAAGAAATACAATTTTACCTGAACATTGGCACCTGTGACGATATTGGGTTTATCGCATGGTTTGCCAAGAGTTTTCATTTTGTTTTGCCATTTTCGTTTGAAAGCAAGTCCAGCCAACATGATTGCTTCGGATGAGCCTACGGTACTGACACCGACCGCGGTTTCGGTGTCCCCAAGTGGTGCATTGAAGAGATGCGCTATCATGTTTACGCAACGATTCTGCGTTCATATAACATACATATACATTAATTATCTCAAAAACAAAACTTTTTTAATCCCTTTAATAAGTAAGTTGCCACTTTTTTTTTTACTTGTAAACACATAGCTCGAAAGTCAAAACCACAATTTCCTTAAATTGAGTGATTTAGTAAAAATCACAACATATACAAACACATAAAGAAAATGTTTTTTTGAGGGTGAGGCCGTGGGGAAGGAGGTTGTTTTGTTACTAATTAAAGGTAGGGTTTGTATAGAAAACGAAAAACAGAAACCAATCCGTTAAAACCGAACTGATAAAACCGAAACCATTTCAAAACCGACGGTTTGGTTTTAAAATTGGAAAAAACCGATGGATTCTGTTTGGGTTCGGTTTTAAGCAGAAACCGCCCCATTAACAAACCGAACCGATAATATTCTATATATATTTTTATTTTTTACTAATTAAATAGAAGTCGGCCCATTAAAATTTTAATATCCAATATACATGATGGTTATCAAAGATACTTCGAAGACCATAGAGGTGGGGTTAAAGCAAGTGAATTAGACACATATTTGACTGATGGGATAGATAATGGTATTTTGTGTTAAAAGATGTTATTAGACATTAAACTTAATGTTGAAAATTATAAATTATTGCTGAAATTTGTATATAACATATACTAACTTTGAAAACCAAGTGGGTTCGGTTTTAAAACCGAAACCAAACCTTTATTGGCTAGAACCCGCCAGAACCGAAACCGATAGAAAAAGAAAGCATTGGGTTTGAAAATCCTAAAACTGAAATTAGCAAATTGGATTCAGTTTGAGCATAAAACCGCCCCAAATCATCTCATACACATCCCTAATTAAAGGGTTACAAACACAATCAACCCAACTCCAGAATCAATGTCTAATATCATCATATTATATTAATATATACGATGATAAAAGTTAAAACACAAACAGATATTTAACTTATGGAACACAACATCATCTTTATATTATTGGGATGAAAAATTAATATCTATGAAGTGTTCGGGGCATTTTATTTAGGATTAACTCCTCATGTTTCTAAAATACTTTAAAAAACTAAAAACATATTTACTTACAAAAACTCTTTACATTTTTCAGAAAATCATCACTTCTCTAGAAAAACTTTTCAGATTTTTATAAACGAATTGATTATCTTCTCAAATATATAATAATAATAATAGTAAAAAATATAATGATTGATGTAATTCTAGTAAGAAATAAATATACTAATTATTTATAATAATACTAATAATAAATAAGTAAATAATTATAAAATATATATTAATAAAAAATATAAAAAAATAAATAAAAACTATAATAATGATAATGATAATATTATAATAAAAACAATAATAATCACAAATAATAGTTATTAGTAGTTGTAATAATAATAGCTTATAATATGTAATAAACAATAAAAACAAAACAAAATACTAATAATAGATAATAAAATAATAGTAATAATTAACAACCTGATAAAACATATAAAACATCACAATGAAACATGTGTTCTAATTTTAAATAAAAACCCCACTTTAATCTAAACATATTTATCAAAAAAAAAAAAAAATGGAATTCTGAAAAATGGCTACTTCATTCCTAAAAAGTAGACAAATAAATGTTAGTAAGCTTTTTCAAAACTAAACACCTCGTAACGTTTTCAATTTTTCGTATATATCCCATGCATTCAAATATTATGAAATATATATAATTTCAACCATAATTTAGATGCGAATATATTGTGTAAATGAAAAAAATATACTAAACTCGGGTTTATTCCTAATATCTCTTTGAGGCTTTCAGAGACTAATTCTCGACTTGAAAAAAAAAAAACTGAAAAAGGAATAAATGTGAGTCATCTTATTTCAAATAATCCTAATTGTGGGATGAAAGAGTTAGTGACATAAACCTAAATTTCTACTTTAAATCTCTTAAAAACACCTATTTTCTTGGTTTCCTTTCAAATAGTTTCTTTTTCTTTCTTCAAAACGCGGAACAAAGGGTTTATGCACTATTAATCTGCAAACTTTGAGTTGTGTTTAATTTGAGAATAAGAATGCAGTTAAAGATGTATGTGGTAAATTTTGGATTACGATGCACGGTAAGAAATTTTAACAACCTAGTCAATATACTATTGATATTAAAAAGAATAAGATATAGTGAGCATGATGTAATTGACTTTACATATAATGTGGGGAAATGAGAAACTAAATGTGAGGTGCTATAACATCTGAAATTTCTTATTGATTATTATTTTAATAATAAGATTAAGACGAATAAGAAAATCAAACGAAAATTGTAATCATAAAAAACTAGTGGATGTTAAATGTGATAGGATAAATTAAAAATACATATCATTTTCCTTGATTAAATCCTATCACAACAAAAATGGAACACTTCAAAAAATAAAATTTGAGCAGAAAATAGGTTGCATTATAATCCGATATGACATGTTCCAACATCAAGAATATAGTTTTTCTTGTATGATGGCCCAGAATGAGACAACACATGCTTGCTATTTGACTTATGATGTATACATATTAATCAAAGTTGCAGCTATTGGAGACTTAGAGTGTTTTATATATATATATATATATATATATATATATATATATATATATATATATATATATATATATATATAGAGAGAGAGAGAGAGAGAGAGAGAGAGAGAGAGAGACTTTTTTTTTATTCTAAATTTGAGAAAACAGGATTTTGCTTTACACTTAAAAAAGATTCTAATTACAAATTTTATACAAATTGGTTCAATTGTTGGAATTTATAAATTTGTGATAGCATCTTGTTCAGCTAACTATGGGGTCATGGTCATCTTTTAAAACTCGACAGGGTGTTGTTAATGTAATCCCTTTTTATATTATATTCTTTCATATATTATAATATTTAAAAACATATTAAATTATGATACTCATGGTACATCAAAATATTACTTGTAGAATGGCTGTGAATGTGTGATGATCAGGGGTGGAGACAAGTGGGGTTGAAGGGTGCTTGGCCCCCGCTAATGATCATAAAATCCTTAATATTTTATAACCCTATATCCAACACATATATATTAACCCCCTAATTATAGTTAATTAATAGCTCACGTATTGCTTAAAAACGGACAAGACGAATAAAAGGCTCGAATTGATAATTCTGATATTTGAAAGAGTTTTCTCATCAATGAAAACTATGAAAACAAGGTTTCGTAATAGCATGACTGATGATTATCTTTAAAATAGTTTGGTTATTTACATTGAGAGAAAGAATGTTGATACTCACTTTACACACAATATAATAGATGAGTTATATTTCAAGAAACAAAATTGCGTCTAACTATAAACACACGAAGTATGATTTCTTATAGTTAATTTTTGTGTTTATTAAAGTTTTATCAAGATAAAGCATTCGAGTTATTGTTTTAGTTAATATTATGCTTGTAGCACATTAATTCATCATAACCGAATTAGAAATTGTGAGAAAACTTTGGTCATTGAAGACCAATTTTAACAAAGTTTAAGTCTTGCTTTAACACATGGGTTTAAATCTCGTGGCCAAACATACTTTTAAATTTACAACAGAGTATCAAATCTCGTCATTGGGAGCGAGATGACAAATTTATATGAATCTTTATTTTCTTGAAAAGCAAGTAATGCCATTATCAAATTGAAATACAAATTAAAGACAACAAAATCTTTTCATTTTACAAGACATAAATCTATATTTTATTTAAGGCTGGCAATTTGGGTCGGGTTCATGTCGTGTCGTTAAGGTTCGGATCAGTTTCGTGTCGACCCAATTTCGACCCATTTATTTTTGTGTCGGGTTCGAGTCGTGTCACTTTTTTTCGTGTCGGGTTCGGGTCGTGTTTCGTGTCAACCCATTTCGGTCTAAAGTATTTGTCTAGTATTTTTTTACTTTCGATTATGGTTTTCGAATACGGGTTTCGGGTACGATTTCAATTACTGTTTTCGATTATGGGTTTCAAATAAGATTTTCAATTACGGTTTTCGAGTACGGTTTTCGTCATAAAATTTTCGAATTCCTTGTCTATTTCCAATTTTCTCTACTAACTAGTGATTAAAATATCGAATATTAATACAACTTAATAGCTTTAATACAAAAGTAGTAACTAGTGAACAAACCATAAACTAAAATAACCTAAAGGAAATTATCCAATTTCAAAAAGCAAGTCGTTTTTCTTCTTTACCGTTGTATTCTTAGAAGGAATATCGGGTTGGGTGGGTTCCAAAAGGTCTTGATTTAAATCATCATCACTATGATATTGTTTAGGTCTAAATCTTACCAAGTTAACAAACGTCAAAGTACCAAAAGTCCAAAACAATATAGTTAAAATAACAAATAGCAAAATGATGTAATATTGTTTAGGTTTAATTCTTTTATTGTTTATTTAAGTTTTTAGTTTTTCAAGGTTTTGTACTTTTGTTTATTGAATTTTATTGCCTAAGATGTCATTCCCTCATTTGAATTCTTATGAAATTTTAATTTTAAGTATTAAAGAAAATTTTATACTTTTTAGTTTTACCCTTATACGGGTCACTTTCGGGTTGTCGGGTTGACCCTAACCCAACCCATTTATTTTAGTGTCAACTTCGTGTCGACCTAGTTTTGACCCATTTCGGGTTCGTGTTGGTTTCGTGTCACTTTTTTCGTGTCAGGTTCGGGTCGTGTTTCATATCGGGTCAGGAATTGTCAGCCTTAATTTTATTGGACCAATACACACCTGAGTGAGTGAGTGAGTGACCTGACCAGATATTATTAATAAATCATGCATGTGATCGCATTACCAGAGGAACTTGCCATAATGGGTATTAATGGAATTCAACTAATCATCATTTGGTATCTTTTAATCGGATCCATTATTTTTTTGAGCAAATCGGATCCATTAAACTATATAGACTTTAGAGATAAAAGTACCATCACAAATAGTTGTAAAACATGGCCTGGATATTTCTTTATTACATCTTAAAGTCGACATAAGATTATGATCTTTGTATTTACTCGGTTGTCCAACTGTCCACGTTGACGATAAGAAAACTGAAATTAACTTTGCCCATTAATAAGTGTTCTTAATTTGATAGCACTTTGAAGATTAATTTATAGTTTAAAATTGAAGTAAAAAGTATACTATTAAATTATATTATTTAGCAGTATGCTACTAAAATGAATCAATAATGCAGTCAATTTTATTAGAGCACAAATGGTGGAGCTAACGATGAGCGGTCAGGAGGTGATTCAGATCATTATACAGAATTATTTATTGGTTTAAAAATTACACATTATATTTATTAACAAACTTTTATATTTATATTACTTTTCTCAAGAATTTGTCCACAAAAGATAAATCTATGTATAGTTTTAAAAGCAAGCATAAGCCAAAAACTTTTTTTTTGGTTCACAAAAAAAATCATATCACACCAAAAGATAAATCTAGTGTGTAATGATCATTATCATAGTACAAATGAATTTGTTTATATATAACTTCTTTTATTGAAATGTCAATTATTATAGTAGTACTAAAATGTTACTTGTACATAAAAAAACATTTGTATTTAGAAGACTTGTCTCCTATTTGTACCGTGTCTTTTGTCACTCCTGTATTATTATTTATTACTATAGTTTTTAAATATATGTTAGCGTTAAAAAACTATTGGCCAAGAAAAAAAATATTATTATCTGTTTAGCAACAAAATCAGAACTGGTCAAAGAGGTTAATTGGAAAAGGGGCTATCCATTAACCATACGTTTGCTGTGAAGTATAAGCAATACTAATATGAATAATGAAAAAAAAAGATATCTTAAAGAAAAATTATATGTGCCAATCAATAATATCTATATCTATCTATATCTATATCTATATATAAAAGGCTTACCAATTTTCTAAAAATAGCCATTAAATCAAGTTCAATTAACCAATATGAACTCTCAATTTCAAAATCAATCAATTCTCAAAAACAATTTTGGCAAGATTCAATCGATCAATTCAATTTTAAATCAATTGTGAGGGGGCTTAATGAAAATTGTGAGGGGATTTATGAAACATGGGAGGAAATTTTAAGAAACTATGAGGGGTTTTTATAAAAGTTGTATATTAATGTAATTAATTATGGGTTGTTTATAAATTATGTTTAGTAACTTGTGATATATTTTATTTAAAGAAAAATAAATTATATATTTACGACCGTCTCATTTTTATCTATGTTTCGGTGTAAATTTTATTGTAAAATGACACTTTTTAAATCATGTTCAATTAACCAATAGGAACTCTCAATTTCAAAATCAATCAATTCTCAAAACAATTTTGGCAAGATTCAATTCATCAATTCAATTTTAAATCAATTGTGAGGGGGCTTAATGAAAATTGTGAGGGGGATTTATGAAACATGGGAGGGAATTTTAAGAAAACTATGAGGGGGTTTTATAAAAGTTGTTTATTAATGTAATTAATTATGAGTTGTTTATAAATTATGTTTAGTAACTTGTGATATATTTTATTTAAAGAAAAATAAATTATATATTTACGACCGTCTCATATTTATCTACGTTTCGGTGTAAATTTTATTGTAAAATGACACTTTTTAAATCAAGTTCAATTAACAAATAGGAACTCTCAATTTCAAAATCAATCAATTCTCAAAAACAATTTTGGCAAGATTCAATCCATCAATTCAATTTTAAATCAATTGTGAGGGGGCTTAATGAAAATTGTGAGGGGGATTTATGAAACATGGGAGGAAATTTTAAGAAACTATGAGGGGGTTTTATAAAAGTTGTATATTAATATAATTAATTATGGGTAGTTTATAAATTATGTTTAGTAACTTGTGATATATTTTATTTAAAGAAAAATAAATTATATATTTACGACCGTCTCATTTTTATCTACGTTTCGGTATAAATTTTATTGTAAAATGACACTTTTTAAATCAAGTTCAATTAACCAATAGGAACTCTCAATTTCAAAATCAATCAATTCTCAAAAACAATTTTGACAACATTCAATCCATCAATTCAATTTTAAATCAATTGTGAGGGGGCTTAATGAAAATTGTGAGGGGGATTTATGAAACATGGGAGGGAATTTTAAGAAACTATGAGGGGGGTTTTATAAAAGTTGTATATTAATGTAATTAATTATGGGTTGTTTATAAAATGTTTAGTAACTTGTGATATATTTTATTTAAAGAAAAATAAATTATATATTTACGACCGTCTCATTTTTATCTACGTTTCGGTGTAAATTTTATTGTAAAATGACACTTTTTAAATCAAGTTCAATTAACAAATAGGAACTCTCAATTTCAAAATCAATCAATTCTCAAAAACAATTTTGGCAAGATTCAATCCATCAATTCAATTTTAAATCAATTGTGAGGGGGCTTAATGAAAATTGTGAGGGGGATTTATGAAACATGGGAGGAAATTTTAAGAAACTATGAGGGGGTTTTATAAAAGTTGTATATTAATATAATTAATTATGGGTAGTTTATAAATTATGTTTAGTAACTTGTGATATATTTTATTTAAAGAAAAATAAATTATATATTTACGACGGTCTCATTTTTATCTACGTTTCGGTGTAAATTTTATTGTAAAATGACACTTTTTAAATCAAGTTCAATTAACCAATAGGAACTCTCAATTTCAAAATCAATCAATTCTCAAAAACAATTTTGACAACATTCAATCCATCAATTCAATTTTAAATCAATTGTGAGGGGGCTTAATGAAAATTGTGAGGGGGATTTATGAAACATGGGAGGGAATTTTAAGAAACTATGAGGGGGGTTTTATAAAAGTTGTATATTAATGTAATTAATTATGGGTTGTTTATAAAATGTTTAGTAACTTGTGATATATTTTATTTAAAGAAAAATAAATTATATATTTACGACCGTCTCATTTTTATCTACGTTTCGGTGTAAATTTTATTGTAAAATGACACTTTTTTAAAATTAGTATATTCTTAACTTTTTGTTATCCATTAATAGTAGTGGGTAGGTAATTTTTTGTTTACCTATGTGAGTTTTTTTGAGATTATGTTGATGAGTTGAACAGTCACTTGGATATGTTATTCAAAGTGTTTAGTTATTAATTTTAAAGCATTTTCAATTTTACTATAAAGATGTATGAAACCTTATATTACATATGGTTTAAAAATCAAATGTATCATTAGAAGATGATATATTATATATGTTTAAAAATCTAAATTTAGAGATATAAAGATAGTTGTTCTTGATGATCCTGAAATTATATTAACAGTGTAGGTAGTTAACCAAATTTAATATTAAAATATAAATATTAATTTTTTATACATAAAACAAGAAACAATTCTTTATTTTCTAATAATTAACACGTGAGTTATTTTTTTTTTCTTTCATTTACAAGGTGTACAAAAATTCAGCTTTAGAAGTGAAAATACAATTGAGCCCGTTTTAGAGGTAAGACATGTGGTCACTAGGTAGCGGATTTAAGCATGTAGATGAACCTCTTTATCAACTAACTTGATTCATTAAATTATCAAACAATTCTATATTAGATTATGTTGTATTTCAGGTTTACTCATGTAATGCTCATGTGTACAAATTTGTATGTGTAGTTTATTTCTCTTAAACATGTGCACTTAAATCATCATTTATTTAATAGTTATGTGAATTTGGATTTCCATTTTCTCTATATATGAAAAACTTTTAGTTGTTCTTTATATTTGATAGTCTATACTGACTATCATTTTATTAATTTTTAATGACTATCATTTTATTATTTCTCAATAATGAGGTTGATCAAGTAAAATGATTATTTATTAAAATATTGTTGCTTTTGCTTGATTTAAGAATTTGTGTCTTGAGTATATTCGCTTCTTTTTCTTATTTCTAGATTGTCTATTGACTGATCCGTGCGATGTTATGATTTGAGCATGTTTAAGCTTCTTATGTGTTTTCTTGTTTTATAGTCTTTAATAGTTTGGTTGTTATCTACATACTTTAAATGTGTTTTATATTCAATTATGTTATTTTTCGAGTTAGTTGTGTATAAAGTACTTCAAAAAAAATAATTTGGTTTCTTATGTATGTATTTGGAATTTTTTGTATATGTACGGTAATTAAGTTTTTTTTTTGTTTTTTTATAATGCATTTTAAGTTTACTTCTCTAATAGACTAATACGCATGAATGCAAGAGTCTATAAACCATCAAAGTGTTTAACAAAGAGATCTGGTAGCATCATCTCTTATGATGGTGAAAAATTATATGAGGCGGTTTTCAGTTCAGAATATTATCTGATTGACTTCAACATATGAATTTACTGAAAATGGCATTAGTTAATATATGTTCTTTCTAATTAGATTATTGTTGTTTTGGGTTTAGTACATTATATTTTGATTTTTAACTTCTATATATCTTTTAGAGAGTTAAAATTTTGATTTGTGACAACAGTGGTAATGTAATGTTACTAACAAAATAACAAATTTAATCTACAAAGAAGTGCTTCAAAAAATATGGTCATTTTATTGTTAAAAATTCTAACATATGTAGTTTTTGGTGAAATTTCATTTATTGTATTATTTTTATTTAAAATATTTAATATCTCAAATACACTTTCGAAATACCCGTACGTATACGGGTCAATAAACTAGTTTATCATTGTAATTGTAACTACAAAATATTTGAATAAGATATATTTTAGATTTTTAAATAATTAAATTATTTAAATGTTATATATTTTAAAACAACAAAATACCAAAAAAAAAAAAATATCAGACAAATTTGATTTGTCTAGAAGATATCTTATATGCCTTCCACGTCTTCAACTTACCAACTGTCGGATAGTCACGCACGACAAAAAAGTCAAGTTCTATTAAAATTATTAATTATTAATTTTCAAAAGTTTCTTCTAATTGTTAAAGAATTAAATCAGGAGGATCCATTAGAACGCCTGCAACCTTTTTTCCAAGCATAAACTTTTAGTTTACGGTGATTTTTTTTCTTAAATCTTCATTTATTTCCAAAGAAAAGAATATAAAGTAAGGGGTGACTGTGTGTCCTGCACAGTTCGTATCGCGAGTAGATATAAATATAATATTCCATTCATTATTGGGCAAATATATATAATATGTTCATTTCTTTTGCAGAGTTGTGGCAAAAACAATTCACGCAATAAATTCCTTCTTGGGGCGAATTTTAAGAATATAACCAATAAAATAATTAGATATCGATCGCTATAGACATAACTCGTAACGATGTGAGAGAAGGACAACTGTCATATGCTTCGTTTTGTTTTGCGTAACCTTACAGCAACGGAGAGAGGCAGCAGTCTAATTTTCAAAAGGAAGCTGATTATATATGATAATATTGTTTAACTTTATATTAATTGATCAACTTGTTTCATTTCTGCTTCTAAGTGTTGTGTATGAACAAGTTCAGTTCCTTTGAAAAAAGTAAGCGATCATATAATAATATAAAACGCAGATCAATCCGGAGTTACAGGAAGACTTTTGGTGATTATAATATATTTACTTGATTGTTTCATTATCATGATGATTATAATATGATAAACAGATCGCGTATTAGCATACATTTGTTTATGTTATAAATTAAATACTCGGAATGTTATCTATGATCTATTGGATGTTAATCTCTGTTTTTCTTCAAAATCAGCATACGATAGGATCGACATAGAAGAAAATCGAAGAAGAAATTAAATATCGGCGATATATACCTGGAGTTCAGTGGTGACAGGATATTCATCCATGTCAACGTAATTCTTATTAATGGCAGCCATGATTAGCTTATCACACTCAGGCTCCATCCACGTCGTGACGAAGGACGCCAGATTGAGCCTCGGATTTCCGTCCAACATTAGCTCATCGTTTATTATCTGGTACGCAGCCTCCTTCGGGATCGAATTATCGGGGATCTGAAACCTGCAGTCACACAAATTAATCTCAAAATCAAATTTCACATCAAACAGTTGATTAGAATCAGGTAGATCTGGTTGATCGGAATTTGCACCTTGGGAGAGAGGTGCGGACGTATCGAGAAGCAAATGTTGAGTGTAGCGAAACATCGGAGTCTGATCCGACGGTTCTCGATAGCACCATTTTAGTTTCACTGTGTGTTTTCTGGACGTGACTTTGTGTGTGTGTGTGAGTGGGAGGGAGGGAGCAGTTGGATATGTGGTAAGAGGTGATTGAGGGCAGGGCAATTATATAGCCAAAGAACGCGGAAAGAAGAGAGAGTAATATTACTGTGGATCAAAATGTAAAACAAAAGGCGATTTGATTGGAAAGTTATAATATCATAAGGACTGTAATGCAATTTAAAGTCGACATGGAGCCATGTACTTTGGACTCTGACCGTGGAACATATTGATTTGACATTAGACGATTTTTATCCTCACATAAATTAACTTTATCATTTTTATTTCAACCAAATTAATCGAATGTTACTTTAACTTTGATAGAATTTAAAATGAAACATTATGATGTTCTATTTTAAATGTAAAATAAAGTTATGTTGCTGGCTCTTTAGTTAAACGTTAAGTTATTTTTTTCCGTTTACTTTGTCTTGTATAAATGTATTATGTATAATTGTCAATTCGCATAAAAACGTTTTGTGCGTAGCAACTTCATCAGGAACATCTTTTATGTGAACATAACCCAACTATTAACATTATGTCCATCATTAGCAATGTTTAGATAATTCTAAGCAATAGATATATCAACATCCAGAGGAAGCAGAATTCAATACACTTGGTGCAACAAAAGAATCTTATTCTACTCATGTCTCCCACAACAATCAACCTCACCTTGATTAATCTAAACAACCTTAGAATTCAAGACACTTGGTGCACCTAATGCGATTTGAAGCAATAAACCCTAATTGTCACTAGAGAATCGATAACTAAAACATGATTTGATGGTTGTTTAGATAATTTTTTTTATTTTCTTATGTGAGTTCTAGGACATGAAAATGTTATATTTACCAATTTGGATGCTAGAAGGATAGTAAGTCTACGAGTGAAAAAGAAGATGATGCAAAATGAATATTTTGTCTTGGCTGAGCATGAGGTAGTTTGGACGCTTTTAAGCTTTAACCCAACTCAAACCATTAATTTCGGTTTTAGAAATTTAAACCTAAAATTTTGAGTATCTATCAGTTTTGGTTTTAACGGGTTTGTCTCCTTAGCGGTTTTGGTTTCAGTTTATAAACCGAGCCCACTCCTTCAATTCTTGACCAAATCTATTTTGAGTTCAAATTTGTTGTTTTAGGCCTTTACAATGCTATTTTTGGGTTTAATTTGTTGTCTATGCCTTTATAAAGACAATTAATAAATTAATAAATACAATCAAATTCTTGACTTAATTTACATCTTATGTCCTTAACAAAACCTAAACCCTCAACCTCTAAGAGGAAGAGACACTTTAGTCACACCTTAGTACCGCTAGGTCAAAATCAATACTTATACCGTTATAAAAAAAGAATGTATTTTAAACATTTGGTGCGGTGATTTCATTAGGTTCATAATTTGACACTAACCATTCATTTTAATATAATTTTGGTTTTGTTGGTTCTAATAATATGAGCTTAATTTTTCGGTTTTTATCTTCACTCCTAATTTTGCCCATCGTTAACTAAAGGACCACATGTATAATAATGTATCTTATAAATAAATATACTGACATAATTTTAATTTTTAAAAAACTAAATATGAAATATGGATAAACGTAAAACACCATTAGTGTTGTACTGTTGTTTATTCAACTCTTTTATTAATTGAAATTCTAATTTTTCGTAATGGTCTTTAATATTTATTTTAACGCCAAAGAGTCAAAAACAAACACCCATAAATACTTTATTTATATTTTTTATTAAAAATATGTAAAATGGAGTACTTTTTCAATAAAAGAAATAAAGTTTCCTAATCGAGCTAGTATACAAAAACAACCCATTTAGGGCTTGTGCACTTTTTATATAACCAATAAAATTTGGCATATACATGGTGGTTTGAATGATAATAAGACATTAATCGAAGTAGATAAAGAATATACGATTTCTACTCTTTTTTAACTGAAAGTATAGTGTGAATGACAGAGATAATTATGTAACTATATTTGTTAATAATGTTTGAATGAATGTTTGTTTAATACAAGTTGTTAATAGAAATTAAGTTTGAATGATAAAAAATAATATAAAATATAGACTCCGAAATAATTTAAATAACATGTCCAGTATGTTAAACAATCCTGCAAGTGTAGCATTATCGTAACAACATTAATAAACAAATGCACACTATTTTATCAAATATATCATCATAATCACAATATTACTCCCCTGCATATTTTTTGAGATTTCGTTATAAAATAGGTTAGGATATATATGGATACTCATCACGGCTCATTAGTCATGTAGTGGTTATTTTGTATTACAACAAATTGACCAATTATCCAAATAACCAATCACAAAACAAAAACAAAAAAAGATAAACAGAAAAAGGAAACTGATGAGGAGTAAACTAAATGATATGAAAACTACCACGCCAAACCTTGAACCATGCCATCATAGAGTGAAGGGAGGTCGACCATAGCATGCGGCGAAAGCCACCAAACCCTCTATCACCACCTATTGTAGACACTGACCTTATAAGCATTATATCAACCACCACATTCCTTACTGATCACCTTATACAATGCAAATCACAAGGAAGATTTGTATTCTAATGTTAGAATAGTTCAACAGGAAAATCAGTAACAATCAATTGTTAACGGATCAAGAGGTAGGTTATGAATCTTTTGTCTCCAACTATTGGAGATCCAATTTCTTCATCAACTCAAGATATGCTTAGTGGATTTTATGTCTTAATGAGTAGAAATTGTTGGGGTAATACGGAGGATAGGCTGGTTCGCTTAAAGAGAATATATCTTTTCTATGGTCATATATGAATAGTGTTATACATGAGCAGGCTCCGCTCGATCTAGTTAATTTCAGATTGAATTTAACAGTATACAAATACACTCATTTCCTCCGCATTGACGCAATCTATGATACTAACGGAGTGAGAAAAAAGGTCTAAAGAAGAACAAAGACCAGGCTATAATAGTAAGACGTAAATCCTTTGTGTGTGTTTATAAAAGGTCTCTAAAAATTTTGGGGATAAACACCAATCCTAAGATCTGAGATAATCTAGAAAGCAATTGATCATATCACGATCTATTTTACAGGCCTACTTGGGTTGGCAAATTCAGATATATATATATATATATATATATATAGGAAAAAGTTCATTCGAGAACCAATCTCGGCCGTCCAATTCCCCCTCATTCAATGTCATTGCTCATCCATGAATTCTTCACATGCACCCTGCCACACTCTATCCCTCCACGCTCACCATCCATGAAACTTCTCATATCCAAGGAACGGCCGAGATTGGTTCTCGCGGTTCTCGCACTAACAACGGTTCTCACATTAACTCTCCCCTATATATATATATATATATATATATATATATATATATATATATATATATATATATATATATATATATATATATATATATATATATTATAATTAACAGAGAAGAGAGAAAGTGTGATGTGGTAAAAAATGATGATTCACTGATAACATGTAATTGTGACATGGACAAATAGTATGTTTTGATTGGTAGATAATGTGAAAAATGGTAATATTACATTTATATCTAATTTAGTTGGGAGGGTTTGTACGAAAGATGTGAGGGGGGTTTTATTAAAATTGTATATTAATGTAATTAATTATATGTTTGTAAATTATATGTAATAACTTGTGGTATATTTTTTTTTAGAGAAAAAGATAACTATATATATTTATGGTCTCATTTTTATCTACATTGTGATGTTTATCGTAATATGACGTTTTTTATAATTAGTATATTTATTTGTTTTATCCATCAAAAGCAACAGGTAGGTAATTATTGGACATTTTATTCATTTTTCATATTCATTCGCTCTACATAATATAGTTGATATAATCACTGATTTCTTTACTTGCGATAAAAAGAATAAAAAATATAAAATTTTGACATATTACGATATAATTTGTATGTTTGATAACCACTTATGGGTCTTTTAAAAACATTGGTTAGTGGCATAAAACTGTTTACAAAACTATCACTACCACTTTAGAGCTCTTTAAAAATGATTGTAGTGTGTGAGTAAATAAACTTAAAGATACTATAACACTACATAATTACTGAGTAGTAACACAACTGTCGTTTTAGTGGGTTTTGTAACTACATATGAAATTTTATGTAATGATCTTAAATGTTTAAGTTTTATTATTTTCTGACTAATAACTTGGTATATAAAATTAAGGTTATTATTATATGGATATTTGAATTCAATGTATCTTGTATTTCAATTATATTTATTTTATAATAATAAATTATAGTTAAGCATCTTATGTATGTATAGATAGAATCTATTCTACGTTAATATATTATTTTTATGTAATCTAATTTGCACTTAGATTTATGTGATCATTATTAATTTCTTAATAAATTTATTTTGCAAATTCAAATATTTAAATATATAATTGGCTAAATAAAAAGATCTTTTAAACACTTATACTATAACATCATCAATAATACTATGGTTGTGCTTTTACAATATCGGGACAAAGCTCCATCATGAGAAAAACATTAATATTATACTAAAAAATTTTAGACTTGTAATATAAATTTATCTATACTATCTTATAAAACAGTTAACATTCTCTTCTTTAAAATTTTTAAGACTACTTAGTTTTAAGTAGTGCATATTTTTATACAAATAGTACAAACTCTTAAAGCAATAGTCCATTTAATTGTCTCCTTAATTACCTCAACTAATTTATTATAATTACTATTAACAACTCATCAAATATGACAACAACAAAACTGTAACACCCCCTAATATGGCCTAGTATAATTAAGGTAATTAATTGGTTTATCTTATTATAATTTGATTTATAAATTGTTATTATGTGATTTAATTGTTTTTTAATAATTAATATGTGACATTTGTTAATTATATGTTAATTAATTGATGAGTGGACTTAGAGGTGTCAAGTTGATGACACATAACCCTTGCCACTAGCACCTTCCCCATTACATGCAAATTGATCCAAGAGTGTGTGTGTGTTGAGAGCTCTCGGCCGAACCAAAAGAAGAAGAAGAAGAAAAAGAATTCCATATTTGGCAATTGATCTTGTTTGCAATTAAGTAACTGAGTTCATAACATCATAAGAAGGTTAGAATACTAGATCCATATGTTATTTGTTGTTTAATTTCGGTTTTGATAATGCTTTTGTGAATTCCGATTGAATGTAAGAATCAAGATGATTTGATGATCTAGGGTGTATGTATGTTAGAGATTGATGTTAATTATGATCAATACATACTTATAATGATTTCTGGAATATATATATATATATATATATATATATATATATATATATATATATATATATATATATATATATATATATATATATATATATATATATATATATATCTTGCATGCTTTAAATCAGTGAGAATTAGTGTTAAAATCAGAATTGGGGATGAATATATGAATCGATCGGAATTGAAGAACTTGGAGGACTCGGAATTAAGGCATGATTCTATCGGAATTGATGAAATCTGACTGATTCTATCGGAATGAGTGAAATCCGATGGATTTAATCGGATTTAGTGAAATCCGAGCGAATTGATCGGAATTGGATGAAACCCGACAGAAATACATAGAATTTCCTAACACTTTTCTCGGAATTGAGTTTAATCGGAATCCAACTAAACACTATTACTTGCCTTTTCTCGGATTAAGATGCTAATCAGAATT
Source organism: Pulicaria dysenterica (assembly GCA_947179395.2). NCBI lineage: Eukaryota > Viridiplantae > Streptophyta > Magnoliopsida > Asterales > Asteraceae > Pulicaria > Pulicaria dysenterica. The sequence goes on from OX359295.1 coordinate 51,508,178, forward strand.
GGAACCTTTATCGGATTTAAATTTGCTCGGAATCCTGTGTTGCTCGGATTTGATATATATATATATATATATATATATATATATATATATATATATATATATATATATATATATATATATATATATGCCTATTCTCGGATTATGCATTTTCTCGGAATTGGGATTCGATCGGATTTAGTCTTTTACTCGGATTGTGCCCTTAATCGGAATTGGACATTATCGGATTTGAACTTGATTGGGATTACATTCATGCCTATGCTCGGAATTTGGGAATTTAATGATGAATCTGAATGAAGATTTAATTGATAACTCCTTGATGATATTGATGAACTGAAATGAACATTGTATCAAGTGTGTGGATAGAAGATAATGAATTGCCTAAGCTAAGGAGTTGAAGTAATTCACAAGATTTACAAAATGTACAGAGTAATTGTGAATTCGGGTATACTTGTGTTTGATGATTATGTACTTAAAGATTCTTAGTACATGTGATATGTAGATATGTGTACTTGCTGATTTTATGTACATGTATGATAACTATAGTATTGTGCTTATTGTGTATTTATTAAGCAAATACTGACTGATAGTTGTTTGCTCAGGTGGTGACAAGACTCAGTAGAATAGATTGCTGAGTGGCCTGAGTCTGAAGACTTTGGTGAGTGGACTTATATCTTCGGATATGCAGGATATGACATCCTGATAGTTGTTGCGCTCTTGATAAATTGTATACATGTTTGGGCGGGAGATCAGCTTTAGCTGGGCGGCTGGGCTTATGCTTAGGGATTTACAGTATTTGATCTTGAGGAGCATTTGTTGCACTCATGGGAGCCTGTACTGTTATCCAAGTAGCAGGGCTATCGGTAAACCTTGGTTTTGGCCGACCTTGGTTGTAGGTGTTGCAACACCGCCGGTTCTCCTTGGTTATTTGAGCTGTGTTTGGGCATGTTTGCCTTGTATGTGCTTAGATGTTGATTCCCTCAATTAGCTTTGTGCTAATTCCCCACTAGTTTGTTTTGTAGATACTCCTGAGTGAGTTTGTGAATACAGAAGGCTGGGAATATGGACAGACCATAACTCTAATGTCCAAGATCTTTGTTAGAGCCTATTTTTTAAATAACATCGTTGTGGTTTTTTTGTAATTATAAATCGGATAAAGTTTGTATTTATCTTTGGTTTTAAATCTATTTATATGTAATTAGCTTCCGCACGCGTAATTATGTTGTTATAAAAAGTACGGTGTTACAAAAACTTTCAAAAATAGAATATTTTTCTATTTAATTATTTTTATATTATTTTGCTTATTTTATTGTTCTTCATAAATTATTTTGAAAATTAATAGAAGAGTTTATGGGAAAAGAAGAAATAAAGATAATAGAAAACGTAAAGAAAATGAATATGTTGTTGATTAGAAAATATTTGTTCACACCGCATTTTGTGAGTATCATACATTTACAGTTTTGAAATGACATGTTATCGAACACAAACTATTCGTCGCCGCCGTATTGCGCGAGTACAATGCTAGTATTTATTAAAAAGAGTATGTATAAAAAGTACTCAATTTAAAAGTTTTATTTACTTACCCGAGTACCACGCGGGTATAACACTAGTTGCATATCTATTTCAAGAACTAGGCGATCACCTTCTTCTTTCTTCTTTTTAGTAAGAGATTCGTGAGTTTCAGCATTTTGGATTTGAATGGATTGAGGTTTGACACTTTCTCAAGAATAGATTAAAAGTTTCTATTGGTGCAACTTCTAAATTAAGAGAACTGATTCATACACACCAAAATTTATTGGTATATAATAGGTACAATTATTTAATAACACATTGTATAAATTAATAATGTATAATTATTGTTTATAAATAATCTTTTATGTGTATGAATCATCACCCTTAAAAGTTAATATTAAAATTGTGTTATATCTTTGTTTAGTTTTGATTAGTTATTTTGATGGCTGGTAGATTTGAGTCTCAAACTTTGAGACTGACTTGTGTTCGATCTTTTAAGTTTTAATAGCAATAATTTTTTGTTTTTTTAAAATAAAAAAACCAGTAAGACCAATTATAAAACCACAAATATTTCAGGATGACACCCAACGTCAGGCCCAAATTAATTGTGAGAAAACAGGAAATAGTTTCCAAGTATATCTCTTTCAAGAAGAACAAATTGTAAAAGGACATTCTTATGCATCAAACATGTGGCACATGTTTGTTATCCGCAGGAAAATGAGTTAGATACGATGGGTAATTAAGCTAATCTTGTTGACGAGAATAAATAGTCAACCAACATAGTTTAGATATAGGGTGTGACCCGATCTACGCCATCTTTTGTGAGGTTTAAACTCATATCAGCTTATAAAAGTGTGATCTCCTCATCTTGTAACTAGTAATATATCATTTGTACTATAACTATTTTTTTATATTTAGTCATTCTTAATGACATAAAATGACTAATAGACATAAAATTTCCAACACATAGATACATGCTATATTTCAAACCAAAATGAAGAAGTGGCTTAGATATAATTATGAAAACAATGATCTATTTGAAGTTACCGACATGGTATAGTAGCAAACTTGCACACACGTAATTACCTAGAAAACTCATAATTAAGGACTACATATTAGAAAGGTGTTTGTAATAATCAATCTTAACTAGTATCGAGTACTAGCATCTAGAACACTAGAAGCTTAGAACAAATGTAATATTTAGAAAACTTACCATCAAAAGCAGAATAGCTTAATAAAATAGTATTTCATACCTCATCGAGGAACATTTTATTTCCATTAACTATATGTTAATTAAATACAAGCACAATTAATACGTTAGGGTGAACGTTATATCAGTGTACTTATATCACAAACTAGCTAAGCGATCCGTGTATCAAAACGAGATGATATAAGTTAATTTTAAATTTATATAATTTTAAAGAGTAATAACACATATAATAAAAATAATTACAAAGTATAGATAGGAAAATAAAATCTCGTAAGAAAATAAGAAATGAATAACCATTACAGAATTTTGAAATTCATACATAAGATTCACTACTACAAAAAACACATTCAGGCCCGGTTTTTTATGCCCTTCAGACCCGGTTTTGTGGGGGGCCTGAAAGGGGGGGAGCCTGAAAGTCTAATGATTCAAGCCCGGTTAAAAAACCGGGTCTAAATCTTACTTTCAAGCCCAGTTTTATGTTAAAAACCGGGTCTGATTCTTCTCTTTTAAGGTTTAAAGGTTCACTTTTAAGCCCTGTTTTATATTAAAAAACCGGGTCTGAATGTATTAAATATTTAAAAAAATATTTTTGTTTTTATATTTTTCCTGTTTTTGTTAGCTAATAATATTCAACCCAAATAACATCACAATGATAATAAACAACTATTAAGTAATAAATAAAAACATATGAATCAAATTGGTTAACCGACCATAATAGCAATTCTCATTAGTTGAATTCGAGCAATTCGGAAGGTTTGTTCAACGAACCAATCTATGTTTAATACCATATATCCAAACCACATATTTTTACACACTATCTTGCTAAGACAAAAAGGTTAATGTTATATCTACATAGCAAGAACATTCATATATACTTCTTAACTTGCAACACGAACAAATAGATTATCTCTTGTAATTAGAAAGAAACCCTACACAGATAGAAAAAAAGAATTATATTAGTAACTAATAACCAATTGAATTACACGAATCAAATATATCAAAACAAATATATATTACATCAAGAACAATGAAGTCAACAAATATGTACTTATAAAAACTATTAAAATGCCCTATAATAAGCATATGAGATATGAGATTTACCCTATAACAATTGTTTCTACCTGTTTCTTTGCTTCTTTGCTTGTTCTAATGCTTCCATCCATTTTCGAGTTTCCTCGGCTGTAGGCTGTAGCACAAGAAATCTTGCAACAATTTAATAATATATCTTCAAAAATGGAAACAAATCCCAAACACATATTATTGGGAATCAAACAATTGACATAGCAAAAGATGTTTGAACATAAATATATTCAAAATCAGTTCATCAGATTAGAAGTACTATAGTCTATAGGTCACTACAAGTCTAAACACATATTTAACACAAATTTTATATATTATACCCAACCAAATAAATAGAACAATGAAATTGACAGTCCTAACAGCTTATAAAATCTGGAAATTTAACACATGAAGTATAACATTCCATCCATGATTCCACAACTCAAATAAGTAAGCAAATTACATGAAGAATCAAAATTTGATAAGAAAAGTATGAAGGCAGTAGTGAAGTGGAAATTAAAAGGTGGAAGCCATCATGTGTAGCTTTTTCCCACAATATCATTTATGCCTAAAAGATTTACATACAACGACTTAAAAACATCAGAGCATACCCGACTAACATGAATTCGACAGTTGAAATGATGCGGTCGTTGGCACACTGGAAACTTACCTTCACTGCAATTAACAAAGGACTGCAATTCATGAAAAATGATTTACATAAACTAATAATAATATGTGATAATCACAAACATTCATGAAAATGAATGTGAACAGCAACAAGAATATGGAGTTGAAAACTAATTAACTTTCTATGAAACTTACAACAACTCCTTTGCAATCAAAATCTAGTAATCAAATAACTTCATGAGCATAGTACCTAATGACATGTTTTGGTTATCAATTCTGAATTAAAAGGAACATGACGTAGTGTATATCTTTAAACAAAAACATAAGCAACTAACCTGAAAACAAATATACTCAGATTCATCTTCCATCATAGATCAGTGTCTTTAAAGTTAGTTATGATCTAAAACTGCAAGGAAAGGATGCCCCAACATTTTCAAGTGTCCTATAATCATGTACACAAAATGGTTTATAATATAACTTTTAAGAGCTTGGACAACAAGGAAAGGATGGACTCACAATAAAAGAGTACGTAGTGACAAGCTTAAAAAGTAGAAATGCCCTCGACTCTGCTCCATTGTTTTCTGCCAAAACCATTCTTCATTTTGTTGGAATTGAAAGTAAAATTAAAATGAGATATTAAGAACAGATAAAGGAAAAGTCAATTAGCATATAGAAATTATGAAAGAAATTACTACAACAAAGCTATTCTAGGATACAAGCTATAGCAGATATTGTTTGAGTCGGTAGACTGAAATAACATAATCAATAACTATATATATTCAGGGATTATCAAATCAGAAAGATAAACAAATATTGAAATTAGAACCCTAAAAGAGAATACTAGAAACAGATTCATATTCAAATTAAAACCCTTAAGGAATTAGGGTTAGGGATAATCAAATCTGAAACATACTTGGCCTTTCTTCGCATAATGCCCCTTCTCCATTGTCATCTTGATCTTCAAACTAAAAAACCCTATCAATCCCACCTCCGTCTTTCTTTTGCTTCTTCTTTCGTACTACAACATCAACCTATTGCTTCTTTCTTTCGTACTGCAACATCAACCTATTGATTCTTTCTTTCAACACGAAAGAAGAATAGCCTTGAGGAGATATGGACCAATACGTGAGAGATATGAGAGAAAATGAAAATTAGAGGAAGGGAGGGCTGTTGAATCGGCGACATACGATAGGGAAAGAATAGGGACACCAGGGAAAGGCGGGATGAGGAGGGAAACAAAATATTACCCCTAAAATTTTGGTGTATTTTCAAACTAATTCACGTATATAAGACCGGTTATTTAGTAAAAAAGAGGGCTTAAATATCACATACTTACGGATTGCTTTTATAAGTGATTTAGACCCTGTTTTTTTTATAAAAAACCGGGCTTGAATCTTTTTATATTTTTGGACCCGGTTTTTTGTTAAATAATAGGGTCTAAAGCCTATAAAAATGCGCAGAGACACTTTTAAGCCCGGTTTTAAGGTATTTTTTAAGAAACCGGGTCTGAATAGAGGGTTTGAAAGTGTTTTTTGTAGTAGTGATTATTATTAAATTTTTGTAAAACCTCTTTATAAACAAAATTCATGGTTTTATTAGTAGGGTTTCCTTCATCATCGCAAATTAAAACTTTTAACCACTCTTTACTTTTCACTCGAGAAACCGTCACATATAACTATCAATGAGTAAAAAAATGTATTTTTAATACTTTTTATAAATACTCTTTTTAAGAAATATAAAATTACATTACACGTCTAAAAGTTTTTAGTATTTCTCGTGATGGAGCTTTATCCCGACATTGTAAAAACATAACTATAATATTATTGTCGATGTTATAATATCAAGTGCTTTAAAGACATTTTTATTAGCTAATTATATATTTGAATATTTGAAATTGTAAACTAAATTTATTAAAAGTTAAATAATGATGACATCCATCTAAGTACGCAAATTAGATCGCATAAAAATAAAATTCTAACATAGAATAGATTATGTCTATACATACGTAAATTACTTAAATGTAATTTATTATTCAATTAAATATAATTGAAAACACGAGATCTCACTAAATTCAAATATTCATGTAATAATAACTTTTATTTTATGTATTAAGTTATTAGTTAAAAAATAAGAAAACTTAGACAATTAAAATTTTTATATAAAATTTCAAGTTCTATGTGTAGTTACAAAACCACTATCATGACAGTTGTAGAGTTCTACCGAGTAATTATGTAGAGTTCTAGTTTCTGAAGGGTTATTTACTCACAACTAACAATTAATTTTAAAAAGCTCTAAAGGTAGTGGTAGTTTTGTAAACAACTTTATGCCACTAACCATTAGTTATAGTATATTTTCTAATTCTTTTTATCGAAATACCAAGAAATCAGTGATTATATTGACTATATTATGTAGAGGGAATAAATATAAAAGACGAATAAAATATACAATAACTACTTAGATGTTGATAAAACAATTAAATTATACTATTTTTTTTAAAAACCTCATATTCCGATAAAAATTATATCAAAACGTAGATAAAAATGAGACGATTACAAATATATAATTATTTTTTCTCAAAACAAAATATATTTGAAGTTATTAAACATAATTTTCAAACAACTTATAATTAATTACATTAATATACAATTTTTTTAAAACCCCCTCACATATTTCATACTACCCGCTTAACAATTTATATTTCACGCCTTCCAAATCCAAGAAACCTTAAGAAAATTTTGCAATTATGACGCCTAATATTTCCGTTTTTTTTTTACTTTTTTTTTAAATCAAGGACTGTGATTGGTGGATAATTTTTAAGAAATGAAATAAACCCTTTTCTTTTAATAATATTATAAGATAAGATTACTTCAAAATACAATGTCGAAGATTATAATTATGACTGAATATTAAATAACTTCAACGATGATAATAACAATTAACAACTTGTTGGTCCAATATCAATATATCATAAATGGCCTATAAATTGCAAATTGCTAGAGTATTGAAAGCAAGAATTGACATAAGTGATAACACTCGACGTCTTAGATATTAGTATATATAAGAAAAACATCATACTTAGAAAGAAGGTAGAAACTTTATTTGTTATTTAAAATTTAAGTTTATTTTCTAATATTTAATTATAACTATTTTTTTAAATAAGTGGTAAGAGCTTTAAAAAATTATTATCTCATGTTATCTTTATAAGTAATTAAATATCACTTATCCTTCGTAGACTTTTTAACTTAGTTCATATTTTCTCCTATAAACAATGAATCTCTTAATGTGATAATTTTAACCATTCATTTAGATAAAGTTAAAATTATTAACTGATTGGACAATCCTAATAATTCATTTAGTTAAAATAAGAACTCAGTTATAACTTTAACATTCGTGTTGGTCACTCTGATAAAGTCTGTGTTGTCCAATTTGTCAATTTATTATCTTTTTATCTTCCGTGCTTCTTCAAGTATCTTCTCTCTCTATGTTAGCGGGGGAGTTAAAAAAATAGCGAGGAGTTAAAAAAACAGATTGGGTTAAATGGTCCGCTATGATTATCAAAAGAGAAAAGGGGGGCCTTGAGATTGTGACTTAAAATCGTTCAATCTCAATTTGTAGGGGAAATGATAGTGGCGATTGGTCCGAAAAAGACTCAATGTGGCAAAATAATAAAAAGTATCTACGGGAACTCCGGAGGTTTGGTTTTGTATGGTCTAGGGAAGGTTCGGGTATGTAGGAGGGTATGATCAAGGTTAATCATGATCTTTATCAATAAGGAATTCCTCTTCATCCTTTTCAAAAAAATAAAAATTGGGAATGGGTTGGAAACTAGCTTATGGTTTGACAGCTGGTCTGAGAACTTGTGTCTGGCAGAAGAATTCCCAAGATTATTTAACAAGTTCAGAAATGAAAGAAGATTGGTGGGAGTTATGGGTCATTGGCTAGATTCTCGCTGGGTTTAGGACGTTGGAAAAGCCAACAGTCTGAGAGGTAGAGTTGCTTTGCAATACCATAGTCTCATCTCCTTGATCTATTCAGTAGCACTCTTAAAAGATAAACCACATGTTCGGGAATGGTTCTTAAGCAATGATAACACGTACTTGGTAAAATTAATGAGGGAATTTATCAAAGAAATTGAGTTCGTGGCAAACCAATCTAATTTGGAAACTTTTTGGTCTACGTTAATTCTAAAGAAGGTTGCATATTCGGATGGAGAGTGGATCGTCAAAGACTCCCGTGCAACAATCATATTGAGTAGGTAAATCATGTTGAAATGCAACAATCATATCGAGTAGGTAAATCATGTTGAGATGCAACAATCATATTGACTTACTCTCTATTTGTGCCCGAGATGCAACAATCATATTGAGTAGTTAAATCATGCGATTTTCATGCCCATATTTAACCAATCTGTGCTATAATATTCATCAGGGTGGGGTCTCCAATTTACTCGGGGGAACTCCTTCATGGTGGTCATTTCACATTCAACGAGTTTTCTTATAAAATCTTGGCCGGTAACTCAAGCTTTGCGAACTGGTGGTGAGAGCAACCACTTATTTAATTTGGAAGAGCGTAACTCTCCAGTATTCTCGCCTGTTGCCAAGAATTTTGTGGACTTGCTCTTTAACACCAAGCTGCTTTTATTACTTTGGTTAAAGAATCGAGCAAAGAACGGTACACTTCTCTTGTGCCAATCGTGGTTATCTTCACCAACAACATTGCCGAAAATTAGGTAACTAAAACTTCATGATCGGTTAAATTACAATTTTGTTTTGTCTAGTTCAGAACAATGGTTGTTATTTGTTGATCTAGAATTTATTTTGTAGGTCCGGTTCATGTACTACTTATTGAATGAAGTATAACAAACTAGTTCTTTGTAATTTATGATTCTCTTTATAATAATATGATGACGGCTTTAAAAAAAATTCAAATTCAACACAAAACAACTTTTAGTTAGTTTTTTGGTTTAAGTTTCATCATCGTTCAATCACGTCCATCACGTAAGTTACAAAATAAAAATTAAACTAAATCCAGGCTACTATTTCAATATTGCATGAGAGATTAATGTACATAAAAAATATGTTTTTAATGTACCATTTAGGCTACAAAATTCATTATCATTTAATTGATTGCAATTTTTTTTTACTATTTGAACATGTTAATTTTAAAATTGTTTTATTCATCTTTTAAGATTGTTTTTATCTCTTATAATTATTTGTAATTTTTATTAATATATGTTATTTTCAAATCAACTCGTATATACACGTGCATATGATTTTAACTTATTTTAAATGAAAACTACACACACTCATGCATCTAAATTAAACCTACGTTCACTAGAGGGCTTATCAACATATATTGATTTTAGTAGCACAATGACTCTTTGATATCAAATATAGTTATAAAGACATATATTTTACATATATATTAAAAAAACACGTTAGCATCTCTAGCTCCCTTTTATTTATCACATTAACGTTTAATAACCAATATGAGTTCAATCGTACCAGTAGCTTTAATGGAATACTAGTTTATTGCCCCGTGCACGCACGTGTATTTCGGAAACGTATTTAAGATATTAAAATTTTTAAATAAAAATAATGTAATAAATAAAATATAATCGAAAACTTACATAGGTCAGAATTCTTAACAAAAAAATAAATAATTTTTTTGAAGCACTTCTTTGTAGACTACATTTGTTGTTTTGTTTGTAAAATTACCACTGTTGTCACAAATTAAAATATTTAACCTTTTTTTTTTACTTTTAACACGTAAAACATTAACATACAATTGACCATGTATAACCACAAGTTTTCTGAGGAATAAACCAACTTCCGAAAGTGACTGTCATTGACTTTTGTTAATGAAATATCAAAACGAAATTCCAAAAAAGTGTCATATTACTATAAAGTTTATACCAAAACGTAAATAAAAATGAGACGGTCGTAAATATATAATTATTTTTTCTCTAAATAAATATATCACAAGTTACTAAACATAATTTATAAACACCTTATAATTAATTACATTAATATATAATTTTTAAATAAACCCCCTCACATTTTTTAAAAGCCCCTCACATTTTTTATAAAACCCCTTTACAATTTTCATTTAGCCCCCTCCCAAATCTATTTAAATTTGAATTCAAATTACCGATTTTGTGTTTATTCTTTCCAAAATTGTTTTCAAGAGTTGAATGCTTTTAAAATTGAAGGTTATGATTGGTTAATTAAAAATTACCTACCCACTACTATTAATGGATAATAAACAATTATGAATATACTAATTTTAAAAATAGTGTTATATTACAATAAAATTTATACCAAAACGTAGATAAAAATGAGACGGTCATAAATATATAATTATTTTTTCTCGAAACAAAATATATCAAAAGTTACTAAACATAATTTATAAACAACCTATAATTAATTTCATTAATATACAATTTTTATAAAGCCCCCTCATATTTTCTTAAAAAACCCCTCACAATTTTCATATAACCCCCTCCTAATTAATTTGTAATTGAAATCGATGAAACATTCATATTTCTAAAATTGTTTTTGAAATTGAATTATTTTAAAATTGAGAGTTTTGATTGGTTAATTGGGTTTGATTTAATAGTTAATTTTGGAAAGAAGGTAAGCCTCTTATATATATTGATTAATCATATTATTCTTCAGAAAAAAATATTTTTTTTACTGGTAAATGGAGATACTTCACTGCCTCTCCAGTGTGGGTTCGAATTGTTTGGTGACAAGTTTTTTCAACGACCTCTCGTTATTTGGCTTTAACCAAGGTTCGAGCACCACACATTCACTCCCTGGAGGAAACTCTTAAGGGAAAAACCCCTAACTCACTGCATGCAGCATGATTTAATCCCTCAACTTCTTGTAAGGAAGAGAGCGCCTTACCAGATGGGCTAAACCCCATTGGTAGCAAAAAATATATGCTTGGCCAATATTTCTCTAGTATTTTTTCTGTGTAAAAGGATAAGCTTTGATTTCTACAGAATAACTTTAGAAGGGTCCTCGTTGTCTTTACACTGTTTTTCCAAGTTTTAATTTGGAAAGAAGAGAAAAAATTTGGAAGAAAATAAAAAAATAGTGTTTCAAAGATTTTAATAAAAGAAAGAGAAATAATTTGGAAAGATAACTTGTTTAACTTTGTCTTCTAAATTTTCCTCCTTTAGGATTTGAAAGGAAAGGAAATGACAATTTTTATGATTTTTCTTAAGTGATTAAATTACTATTAATCATAATAAATTATTTTAAAAAGTAAGGATATTAATCATATTATTGTAAAATAACTTTTTTTTTCTAACTCTTCAACTCGGAAACACAAACTTATATTATTTCTCTTCAATTTCATTTTTTTTTCAACTTGGGAATACGAAAAATCAAAATTATTATTATTATTTTTTCTTTTCTCCAATTAAATTTCTTTTCTTATTGTATCTGGGGAACATGCATTAGAGTATGTATGCTTTTTCCAAACCTCCACATAACAATAGGACCACAAGAACAAAAAAAAGTATGTAAGAAAAGCTTTGTATAATTGTATATATATGTTGTTTCTCCGATTCCACACGTATCATCTATGAAAAATAAGCCTAGAGAATGAGTACTTCCTCAGACTTCATGAAAACATCAAGACAATTCTAAATCTAATACTACGAACCGAGTCAATAATTTTCAAAGTGTTGAATTTAATTAACAACTTTTATTTGGTGATCGACTCGGTTCTATACTTCTATGCTTCTAGAAACATTAATTTAATTTAATTTTCTTGATCAAAGTTTTCTATTACCGTAATGAAAAGTTTTCAACTTTTTTTAAAATTCTTCTTTAAGGAGTCCAGGTAAACCCATAGCCAGCCTAGGCGGCTCCAATACCGTTTGTGCTCATAGGTTAGGGAGATATTTATTAATTTTTAAGAGGGTTGGCGTAAAACTATATATGTGGAAATGGGTGTTGACTCGTATACTCTTTCAATTCTTTCAATTTGTATTCAGCAAGAAAGTTGTATTTGGACCTTTATAACCGTAAAAAGGAGTTAGAATGTGTATCATCTTACTAGTTTTTATATATTACCGTTTACAAAAAAAAGTATATACATTGATTCATTGATTTCTTAGAGAAATAGTTTTTTTTTTCAAAACAGTAACCAACTTTTAAATGTATTTTAACAATATCATATATGAGTTATATGATTTGAAATAAATGGGTGAGTGATGTTGGTGAAACACTTTTATAACTAGTTACTATTATGTGAAGTTTTCTTTTTACAAAAACTCTATATTTTTCTGTCAAATCTTTATATTAATCATTGTATCAAGGTATATTAAGATAAAAAGTAATAGATGAAGAAATAGCATAAGTAGATTTTACATGTATTATTTCTAATCTAAATAAAGGACCAATTGCGATAAATCTTATTAGATAATCTTAACTTTTAATTTAACAAATCATTATTAATTATATAATCTTGATCTACCATTCATTTATTTAAAATTAAAGAATCAATTTTGACTTTAAAATGTCAAAATAATACATATATATATTTTGAATTTAAATATAATAAGTAAATTTTTTTAATTTCTTGATTTATTATATTAAAATGTTGTGTTATATTTACTAAGTTATAAAACGTTAAACAAAATTCATATATATAAACTCTTACATTATTGTCAAGATTATTAATATTATCTCTTATTTTATGTATTTTTTAGTATTAAATCTAATTAAGGATTTTGAAAACTATGTATTATAAATTGTATTCTAAAATTAATATTAAAATTTAAAAACCTATTATATAAGTAATCAGTTCTTTTTAAAATATATACAATATTTTTATATATTAATGATTATACATAGTTTTTTTTTTAAATATATACAATATTTTTATATATTAATGATTATACATAGTTTTTGCTATTATTATCTTCTTAAATTTTAAAATATTATTTTTGTCCACCCTTATTTACAAATATTATATTTACGTCTTATAGCATATCAAAATATCATATTTAACAAAATTCTTAGTTTTATCATTTAAGGATATTTTATAAACATTGTAAATTTTCTATACTTATAACCAATAAATACTAAACATAATCGCTGGTAGTTGTAACACTAATGATTGATTGATTGATGGCCAAGGCTATAAACGAACCAAACGAACACGAACGGGGCTTGTTCATGTTCGTTCGTTTAACTTTAACTCGTGTAATACATGAGTATGTAATGTAGTAAATATATAAAGAGTTTTGAAAGTTTTAGTAAAAAAGAATTGTAGAGTTAGGTAAATTTTGGTATGTGTGAAATGTTTTAAACAAGAACCATTTATTCATTAAATTATGTGAAGAATACTATTAAGATATTATTAATTTAATAACACATAGCTAGTACAGATTAATTGACTTATCTGATGTAATGGCAAAGCAAATAATAACCTAGGATAGGAGTTTCGGTTCGACCATCACCCCCACGTAGATCCCTGATTATATTACTAAAAGATATCTAGCAAGATGCTAGATGGAAAGTACAACATCAGTTTATAAGAACAAAACAAGAGAACTAAAACAACACCAAAACAAAAAGAAACAAAAAACCACACTGAACATCAAAAACAATTGACCGGATCACAGCACCAATTTGACCAAAGGAGGCGGCCCTTGTTACCGCTCCTATGTTTGATCCAGAAGAACGAATGAGCTTGTATGAAACTCACCACGCTGTCAACATTTTCATTTTCTTTAGCCTTGAACACCTTGTCATTTCTCCACTTCCATGTAGCCCAAATAAAAGTGTAGAATATACCCAATAAAGCCTTGAACCTGTCACCTTTAAGACCCAATGCCTCTATCCAGTCCAAAGCTTCATTCACCGAAGAGTGGATAGGAAGTTGAAGTGTAGCCCACACAAGCATCTTACCTAGTACTTGCTTCGAAAATGTGCAGCCCACGAATATGTGCTCAGATGATTCAATGTCTTCCTCACATAATGGGCATAGATTAGAAAGCATGATCACCCCCCTTTTATTTAAGTTTGTTCGAGTAGGAATCCTATCTAAGCAAACACCAATCTTTCTTTAATAGTGCTTCTTTTTTTAATGTCAAGATTGTAGAGACACCGGAAGTGGTTTTTCAAAGGCTCCAAACCTGCCCACGAGTCTAACCAGAATCTGACATCACTTGAAGAGCTAATTTGTCTATGAAAGAAACAAGAAAGTGGGATATTAGCTTTTTCAAATTCACCTTGAATCTTAATAATGTTCCTCCATGTACCTGACTGTTTATCATGGTATTTCGGACTTGTAATTCCGCCGTTTACTCCATGAAAAGCCTTTATGACATTACACCATAGGCTATCTTTCTCTGTTCTAAATCTCCACCACCATTTGCTTATAAGGTTAGACGTTATACCCATCTTTCATCTTTCCTTACCCACAGTCACATCAGCTTTCTTTCCCTTCCCCTTTCCTTACCCCCAACTAGTGTTATACTCATATTTCATCTTTCATTTTCCTTTTCACTTTAAAAAAAAAGAAAAAAGAAAATATAATAAATATGTAATTATTTGATTGGATGAAGGTGGGGGGTGGGGGGGTGGGGGTTGAAAGATTTCTCTCGGGTAAAAGAAGCCGAAGCCCCTTACCCGCTGCCTTACCCGAACACGCGGAAATGGTGTTCCCGTGGAACCCGCTGCAAACTTTCGCTTACCCGAAGCATTCGGCTTGAGTATAACACTCAGCCTAAGAGAAAGATTTTGCGCTTTTAAAGATCCAATGCCAAGACCCCTTGTTCCAGTCAACCATCACCTTTAACCATGATACCCAATTAATTTTATCTCTGTTATCGGAAGATCCCCAAAAGAAACGTCTCCTCAATCTTTCTAAGTAGTTAATTATAACCTTCGTGGGTGCTCTAAATAATGAGAAAAATATAGAGACTAAGGCTGCTTAAAACAGATTTACAAAGAGTTAGTTTGCCTCCCATTGACATTGAATCGGCTTTCCACAATGATAGCTTTTGTTGAAATATGTCGATTACAAAAGACCATGATTATGACGGAAAATGTTATGTAGGCAAATGTAATAGAAAAAAAACAACCTAATCTTGCGCACCAAAAACACTCGCACAAACGAGATGAAATCTGTCAAGTGCTGCTCTAAACCTCTTGGGTGATCGTTATGTGCCGACACAACACCTTTATACATATTGGTGCCAACACCATACCTGTTTATACATATTGGAATACCGACCGTATATACTACTCGCCTCCCGGATATTGACTATCACAATCGTCATTTGCTAAATCCATCATCATTTGAATTCATCTAAGATCCACTCATTCGTAGATTGAATACATCGACTTCATTTATAAATCATCAATTGTAGGACTGTATAACCAGAGTTAGGGTTCGTTCAAACTTTAGATCGCCAGATTCAACTGTTTTTTGAAGGAATCTAGGTATGTAAGCCTAATCTGGTTTAGGGTTCGTTCATATTGCTAATTTAATTTAATCAAGAATCACCAATTTCATAAGATTTAAAAGACTTTAGATTCTGAATTTGCTCCAAGCCAACAACATCGTTCTAAAATTTTCATATAACCTAAATATGAAAATCACCACCTAAATCATATCACATTGAGTGTAATTCACTATTCTCACACATTATTTTTAAGCGTAATCGCTTATTTAATTGTTATTATTGCCAACTACTACAAGAACTTATTATAATATCTCTTTATTTGTTACTGACGCATAACGTGGATATTTTATCTTACTAGTTTATATATATAAAGTTTATAATAGACGCTTTATTTTCCGAATAGCACCTACTTTAGTCTCCGATCTCCATGATGTATTGTGCTTTTTCAGAAAAAAAATACCCACGTAGATAGTGTATTATCGTTCACCGGCTCACCGCTTATTATATGATATCCCATTCGCTTTGATTGTCGTTAATGCCAGCTATCCTTAATGCTTCGATCTCCTATAGTCGTCGGCTCGTTTTTGACATATATAACATCTGGTATTTATGTGGCCAGATAACGCTATTAAATAGAAGGTTTATTATTTTAAAATTCAACAAATTTTATATATTTTTAGCGTTACATACAACATACTGTATTTTTTATCATTTAATATAATTAATTTTTGTTAGTCGGCCCAAGCTTGGATTAGCATCTTGCAGCTAAACAACGACATTCAATCAATTTGAAGCTACAAAAATACAGGAGCTACTTCACATACGATACATAATTAACACATCTAATGTATTTTTCCTTAAACTTCGTGAACCATATATCTAACTAAATCTACCATGGTTGTGAATAAAAATGTATTACCCGTATCTTATACAGTTATATTGGAAACTCATATTATCCTACACATTTTTTATTTTGCCGGTTATGTTCTCATTTCTCCACGTCTGACTAATATCCTACTTTTGTTCGCCGATTAACAATTGATAATAGTGTATTTGATGAAGTTGACACGTTTGACTCTTCTACAAAGGGTCTTATAAACACGTAGTTTTTATTAATCGATAATTCAAATCATCAGATCATATATATTATTTCCATTATTAATTTATTTTATTTCCATGTATATTTATCTTTATTTGTAGATAATATTGGATGGAGTTATTCCTCCTGATTTGTTGTAACAATTCTCCCATGTATATGTCATGTACGTCTCTTTTCATCAATGAGAATTAATCTTTGATTGAAGTTTTCTTATATGGTATCAGCCAGGAAACCTCCTTCTTCCTGCTATCCATCACTATGACTCAATCAAGCTCTTCTTCCACCACCTTTTCTACACTTCCTCTTAATACTCCATCCCTCACCATCGTCAACTTCCCACCCTCCCTTAGACTTTCCTCCACAAACTACTGAAGTTGGAAAACACAGATTGAAGCTCTTCTTCATGGTCTTGATCTTCACAAGTACATTGATGGCACCCATCCCGCCCCCAAACCCACCGTTGTTAATGGCGTCTCCACCCCCCACACAGATTACCCGACGTGGTTTCGCCAAGACCGACTACTTTTTGGTGCTCTTGTTGGTTCCCTTTCACCGCCCATTGTACCGTTAATCACTAACGCTTCTTCGTCTTTAGAAGCTTGGATGATTCTGTCAAATACCTACGCCAATCCCTCTCGTGGTCACATCAAGCAACTTCAGCATCGCCTAAAGCATTCTGTCAAAACTAACGATCAATCCATCACCGACTACATGCAATCCGTCAAAACCATTGTTGATGAACTCAACATCTTAGGCAAGAAAATGGATGCTGAAGACATCACCGACGCTGTTCTCAACGGTCTTGATGCTACTGCCTACAAAACTATCATCGTTGCTATTCATGCTCGAGACTCTCCTATCTCTTTTCCAGAACTTCTGAAAAGCTTATCAACCATGAACTTACTTTGATCCAGCAAACCTCTACTACCCCCACTTTACACCAACCTGTTACTGCTTTTGCAGTTAACAAACCTTGGCACACCAAATCTTCCTCCCCTGCCTTACTTCCCACGCCTACTAGCCCCACTACCGGTACACCTAGACAATTTCTTGGTAAATGTCAATTTTGCTTCACCAAAGGACATTCCCTTACTTCATGCTATGCCTTCAAAAATAAATATCCACAAGTTGCATTGCCTGCTTTACCTAAACCCGTCAACAACCAACCCCAGGCCAACGTCATGACCACTACACGTGGATCAAAACAACAACTGGCTTTTTGACAGCGGCGCCTCCCATCACATCACCAACGATCTCAATGCCTTGTTGCTCCACACACCCTACGATGGTACCGATGAACTTGTCATTGGTGATGGTTCGTCTCTTACAATTACTCATGTTGGATCTTTAGTTCTACACTTTTTGAACTCCTCTTTTATTCTTACTAATGTTCTTTGTGTTCCTTCCATCTCTAAAAATATTATTTATATATCTCGCTTATGTCTTGATAACAACATACTAATTGAATTCTTTTCTTTTAACTTTCTGATTAAAGATCTCCAAACCAACCAAGTTCTACACCGCGGACCAACTAGCCATGGAATTTACCAACTTCGTTCCACCACCCCGCCTCATGTTTTTCATGCTCACTCAACTCAACGCATCTCATGGCATCATCGACTTGGACATCCACATTCTCAAGTCTTAAAGCATTTATCTACTACTATTTCTAGCATTAATTTCTTGAATAGCAATTGTAATTCCTGTTGCATTAATAAGAGTCATAAACTTCCATTTCATGGTTCTTCTCTTACTTCTAATGCTCCTTTACAACTCATTTTCTCTGATGTTTGGTCTTCTCCTATTACTTCCTTTGATGGCTATAAATATTACATTATATTTGTTGACCATTACACCAAATACACATGGCTATATCCTCTTAAAAACAAATCTGACTCTCTCGCCACCTTTACACGTTTTCAAAAACTTGTTGAAAACTATTTTCAAACTAAAATCAAACAATTCTTTTCTGATAACGGTGGCGAGTACATCAAACTTGCCCCCCACTTCGCCTCATGTGGTATTTCTCACCTCACCTCACCACCCCACACTCCCGAACATAATGGCTATGCCGAAAGACGACACCGTCACATCGTTGAAACCGCCCTTTCTCTCCTCTCTCATGCCAACATGCCTCACATCTTTTGGCCCTTCGCTGTGACCACCACAACATATCTTATAAACCGACTACCCACACCAACACTTAACAACGACTCCCCGTTTTTCCGTCTCTTCCAAAAGTCAACCAATTATAGTAAATTGCGCAGCTTTGGTTGCCTTGCCTACCCTTGGTTACGACCTTACACCACTCATAAACTTGACTTCCGCTCCAAACCTTGCATATTTGTTAGCTACTCTTCCTCTCAAAGTGCCTATCATCTTCTTGACCCACTCACAAACAAAATATATACTTCACGACACGTTCACTTTGTTGAAAATGTCTTTCCTTACACCTCTCTCACCAACTCAAACCCACCTTCACCTATCGACCCGGATACTTGGCTTGATGTAACCTTCCTACCAATCACATCGTCCACCTCCCTCACCCCTTCTGCTACTCCACACACCCCTTCTGACACTACAACTACGACTAGCCCCCCTCTTTAAATCCCGATCCTCCTACCTCTTTAAGATCAAACCGACCTGCCCACAAACCAAACTCTCGTTACCACAACAATTATTTCATTCTATACCACTCCATTGTTCAACCCTTTCCCGAACCTCAAACCATCACCCAAACTCTCAAACAACCTCAATGGCGAAAGGCCATGCAAGATGAATACGATGCATTAACTCGAAATAACACTTGGTCTCTCGTTCCTCCCGAACATGCCCCAAATCTCGTTGGTTGTAAATGGGTTTATCGCACTAAATTCAAACCCGATGGCACCGTTGAGCGTCTCAAGGCACGACTCGTTGCCAAAGGTTTCCATCAAAGACCCGGCCTAGACTACATAGAAACCTTCAGTCCCGTGGTTAAGCCGGCATCCCTTCGCCTCATTCTATCTCTCGCTTCCTCCCAAAATTGGTGTCTACGCCAATTAGACATTAATAATGCTTTTCTTCAAGGCACTCTCACTGAAGATGTATACATGTCTCAACCGCCCGGGTTCGTTGACCCCTCTTTTCCAAATCATGTATGCAAACTTAACAAAGCGATCTATGGCCTTCGCCAAGCCTCTCGTGCTTGGTACAATGAATTAAAATCCTATCTTCTCTCTTCCGGGTTCAAACCCACCATCTCCGATTCATCTCTCTTTGTTCATAAATCTCCCACATCCATTATATACATCCTTGTCTATGTCGATGATATCATCATCACTGGACCCAACTCCTCCTCCGTGTCTTCTTTTATCACCTCCCTCGCCAATCGCTTCTCACTAAAGGATCTTGGCACCTTATCTTACTTTCTAGGTGTCGAGGTCTTACCTCACTCTGAAGGTCTCTTTTTATCCCAAACCAAATACATTCTTGATATTCTCACTAAAGCCAACATGAGTGATTGTAAACCGGCTTCCACACCATCGACACCATCACTCCATCTCACTTCCAATGAAGGAACTCCTTTACCTAACCCCAAAGACTATCGCTCCTAGGTCGGAGGCATGCAATATTTATCTCTCACCCGACCTGACGTTGCTTTCATCGTCAATAAACTATCCCAATTCATACATTCACCTACAGACATTCATTGGGCTGCCCTAAAGCGCCTACTTCGGTACCTACACAGGACCATTCATCATGGATTACTTCTCCGCCGAAACTCACCACTACATCTTCATGCATTTACTGATGCCGACTGGGCAAATGACAGACAGACATATCGCAGTACAACCGGTTATATTGTTTATCTTGGTTCTAGTCCAATAGCTTGGAGCTCAAAACGGCAACCTACTTTAGCTAGGTCCTCCACCGAAGCTGAATTTAGAGTTGTCGCTTCCACCACGGCTGAAGTTCAATGGATTGTTTCGTTGTTGTCAGAACTTGGCTACAAATCTGCTATCACGCCGACTATTTTTTGCAACAACTTGAGTGCTACACACTACTCATGAAATCCCGTTTTTCATTCGAGAATGAAGCACCTAGCCTTGGATTTTTCATTTTGTTCGTGAAAAAGTTCAAGAAGGTTCCGGCCATACGTGTTACTCATATTAAAGGTGATGATCAACTAGCCGACACACTCACAAAGCCATTACTTAAACACCGTTATCACACCTTATTATCCAAGATTGGACTTGTCTCTCGATCGTCCATCTTGCGGGAGCATATTAATCGATAATTCAAATCATCAGATCATATATATTATTTCCATTATTAATTTATTTTATTTCCATGTATATTTATCTTTATTTGTAGATAATATTGGATGGAGTTATTCCTCCTGATTTGTTGTAACAATTCTCCCATGTATATGTACGTCTCTTTTCATCAATGAGAATTAATCTTTGATTGAAGTTTTCTTATAGTTTTCTCTCCATGGCTACAATTGTTATTGTGATCTCTATCGGATGGGTTTTGATGTTGTTTGATAACTGGTCGATGCTTGTGTTGTATGGTTAGTATCGGCTGCAAAGTTAATGTTGATTGGTGGTTAATGTTGGTGACAGAGTTAGTGCTGGTGATAGCAAAGTTACTACTGGTAAAGCAAGTCTGAAGTTAACGCTGATGATCATGATAAGAATAAATTCCTTAGTCTTAGAAATGATAATTTTGGATATTCTGATGTACGTAGGTTTACAAATCTTTATGATTTGGTAGAAGTATTTGCCTCAAGGTCATTACTGATCCTCACTATAGAGAAGTTTAGTACATCAATTGATCTATTCCGGATTAGTAGATTGGGGCTTTGCTTGTTAAATATTTTGTTTGAATCAATTATTGATGTTAATCCTTGTTATTCAAAGTGTTATTTCGCAAATTTATTTGTTTATTCTTGGATTATGTTTAGTTATTCTGGGGAGGGTTCATTCGAGAACCGTTGTTAGTGCGAGAACCGCGAGAACCAATTTTAGTCGTTACTTGGATACAAGAAGTTCATTGACGGAGAACGTAGAGGGATAGAGTGTGGCAGAGTGCATGTAAGGAATTCATGGGTAGTCAATGACATTGAAGGAGGGGGAATTGGACGGCTCAGATTGGTTCTCGTGGTTATCGCATTAACAACGGTTCTCAAATTAACTTCTTCCTAGTTATTCTTATTTGTTTATTTGTACTGATCCTGACACTATCCAATTCTTCCTCTTTTGCTCCTTCATTACAACATCTATAGTGTGAGGGAGAAGACAAATCGAGAGGGAGAGAGTGTCTATAGAGAGAGAAAGTGATGGAGAAAAGAGGGAATAAATATTTTTATTTAAAAAAGGTTAAATACTCTTTTAATTAATAAAAAAATTATAAATGATTGTAAAAAGTCCAAACAACCCTTGATTTAACAGATTTGACTAACGACTATCGTTAGAAAGGACCAAACTCACCATAAAATGGTTTATAAAGAACTATCTTCATCACTTTTGAAGTCAAATATCTAAAACAACAGAAATACCTAAGTTTAAAGACCATTTAACTAATTAACTCTAAATTAATTTATTATTTTACTTGATTATGTAGGATTACAATTAAGTTAGTAAAGATAATCTATCATTATCAAGAAAATCTAAAATCCGCTAGTGGGTTATAGGTTTTTAGTTGTTCCAACTTAAATTATTTTTATAAGAATAAATTCTCAAACATCTTTTTTTCGAAATATTTAAACCTACAACTTCGTGATTCGTCGATTACCTTCGTATCGGTTTATATAAGGGTTAATAAAGTTCTAAGCTTATGTTTAATATTCATTAATTTCATATTATGGATTGCACCATTTTATTTTTAATAGATGAGCATAATTTAGTATAAGAAAGATGGGTCATAGGACCACCTAATTTTCTAATATTTGAATATTTATAAACTATGTATAATACTCTTTTTAAACTGACATCTTGATGGACAAGATCCACCGATTAGTATTCTTGTGCTGTATAGGGGAGGTCAAGACTTCAAATCTCAACGGTCTTAATCAAGGGATGGCAACGTGATTAATTCGAATGGTTATGGGTAACACCGATTAGACCACGTACATTTGAGCCCAATGCTTGACGTCTCGGCCCTCGAAGGGAGTGTAAACAAGAAAAAAACCCTTTTATAAAAATAAACATAAAATGTTTAATAGTCTTTATGGTGTGTGATTGATGATAGTTTTTATTTATTGAGTCATTCAAATTATTGTATCCACAAATAAGCATAACAAGTAACAAAGCAACCCAAAACTAGATCCATCAAGTACGTGCACCAATAACACGCGTCGATAGCTTGACGAGCCTTCGTAATGTAAGTTCGAACTTAGCTAGAAAATCTTAACTTTTTTCCTTTCTTAGGGATGTCTTCCACTCGTATAAAAGATAAAAGCTTATGGTCTTGATGTTTTTGTGATTTGTGTTGCTCGTTTGAATGATTTATAGGGGCAACCTTGAGGGCCGAGGGAGTACAAGGTAAGCGATCACACAGGGCCAAGACCTAAAAAGAGGTCCAAAATTATTTTTGTATGCATATAGTATGTGAATATAATGTTATAATTTTCCAAGCCTATACAATAACAAACTATTTAAAAGTTTATGTTTGATGCAATTAGCCTATAATCTATTAGGCCGAAAAAAATATTAATTAAACTATTAAAGATCATTCTTTTGCTTTGGTTTCTGGTATACTAATTAATAATTATTATACCCTTAAGCCAAAAAAAGTTAGCCTATAACTCATTTAGTCACAAAAAAAAGTTGTATTGAATGGACCCAATTTTGTTTTCGTTAAATTTTTTTTGAATAGCTCCTAAATCTACACCTTTTTGCTTTAAACGGGACTTAAACCCATTTGCAATAAATATTTGTACGTTGTTGTGTATAGCTAAAAACTGTTGTGTACGGATCAGCTCCCATTTTTTAGTTTTTCGCATAGGGCCTTCTTAAATCAATAAACCAGCCATGATGATGTAGTAGCATTGGGTTTCGTATTCTAGTTTGCATTTGATATTTTTGTGGTTTTGTCGTTGTTTTTATATGTGATTGGTAAAGCCTTAAAACATGCTTAAAAACCTGAATGTGTTACGTTTAATGCATTGATTAGGAGATTCTGTCTTGACGGCATGATTGATTATGCATTGAAACTGTTTCATCTAACACTTATGGATGGATTCAAACTTAATGTTGAAACTTATGTGACATTGATAAACAAGTGTGCAAAATAGAAAAACACTAACAATGCAATTATCTTACATAAAAGGATTAGGTAGAAAAGACCGAGTTATTTCACCTTGAATTAATGCATGTATACAACACCAAGTCACCACTTTGTTATTAAGATTAAGGCCTCGTTTGTTTTTCTACGATAAGTATTTATTCATACAAATGTCTGCGGGCTCGCAGACATTTCATTAGAATACCGTTTGTTTAAAATCAGACGTAAGATGTCATAAGATCTTATTTGAACTTAAAATCACTTATTTTGATAAGTGGTTTAAAACCACTTATTATTACTTATTTTAAACCTTATTCTAATAAAAAATCACTTATTCTAAACCCACCGCCGCCGACGCTACCCTCCACCCCCGCCGACCACCAACCACCACCGCCACCGTCACCACCACCACCACCAACCACCCACCGCCGCCACCGCCACCGTAACCGCTGCCCCGTCGCACCGCCGTCACCGTTACCGCCACCGCCGCCGTCACCGTTAACGCCGCCACCGCCGCAGCCGCCACCGTCGTCACCGTCACCGCCGCCGCTACCACCGTCACCGCCGCCACCACCATCACCACCGCCGACCACCCACACCACCGTCACTGCCGCCGCCGCCACCGTCATCGCCGCCGCCGCCCTTATAGCCGCCGCCACCGTCACCGCCGCTGCCGCAAGCCCTACCGCCACCGCCGTTAACATTACTGATGCCGCCACCGTCACCGCCGCCGCCCGTCACCACCGCCGCCGCCACCATTACTGCCGCCGCCACCGTTACTGTTACCGCTGCCGCCACCGTCGCCGCCGCCACGATCACCGCCGCCGCCACCATCGCCGCCGCCGCCGTCATCACCACCGTCACCGCCTCCGCCGCCAACCACCACCACTCGCCGTCGGCGGTGGCGGTTGGTGACGGAAGTGGCGGTGGCGGTTGGTGACGGAAGTGGCAGTGGCGGATGGTGGTGGTCGGGGACGCCTGTTGGTGGTTGTTGGCGGTGGTGACGGTGGTGGAGGTGGAGGTGGCGGTTGGTGGTGGTAGTGGCCGTTGGTGGCGGTTGGCGGAGATTGCGGTTGGCGGTGGTCGGCGGCGGTAGTGTCAGTGGCGGTTGGTGGTAGTCGGCAGAGGCGGCGGTTGGTAGTGGTCAGCGGCGATGGTGATGGTGGTGGTGGTCGGCGACGGCGGTTGGTGGTGGTCGCCGGCGGTGGTGATAGTGGTGGAGGTGGTGGTTAATGGTGGTTGGTGGCGGTTGTGGAGGTGGTCGGCGGCGTTGGTGGAGGTGGCGGTTGGCGGAGGTGGTCGGCGGCGGTGGTCGACGGCGGTGGTGGCGGTGGCGGTTGGTGGTGGTCGGCGGAGGCGGTGGTTGGCGGTGGTCGGCGGTGGCGGTTGGTGGTGATCACCGGCGGTGGTGATGGTGGTGGAGGTGGTGGTTGGTAAATATAGTAAATTAGACATTTCCTAAAATTAAAAAAACAAACAGTCTTATCTCGCAGACATTCGCAGACATAAGACCTTTTAAACCACATTTTATCCTGCAGACATGGAATAAGAAATAAGACATTTATGTCTTAAAAAAACAAACAGCACCTAAGTTTAAGACATTTATGTTTTAAAAAAACAAACAACACCTAAGTTTTATACGGTGACGTAGCCAGAAATTTGAGTTTTGATGGAGCAAACAATTTTTAATAAACCAAGAAATACCAAGAAAGGATCAAAACAATATAAAAGATAAGTAATTATAATAATTTCGTTAAAGTTGAGTCACAAAATTAAACAATACAATTTGATGCGTTGCAATTTACAAATTTTTTATCATCTTCAATCCCAATAAGAACAAGAGCATCCAAGTAGCTGGTGGCGTAGCGGGTTGGAGAGTGAGGGTCATAAACACCATCGCCCGCACCTCCATAAATTGAAAGTGAGTGCCTTGGCTGGAGGGGGATGGATGTGGGGTTAGAGTGATAAAAGTGGGATAAAAGAAATATAAAAAAAATGATGTAACACCATTATGACAATAGAAAAATATGGGAAGATATGTGATGGATTCATATTGCCTAAAAGTGTGGGAGTGTTAACTCCCCACCACACCGCCACATTATTTTTTTCTCTTACCACTTAACCTATCATTTAACCTAGTAATGATCACTTCCTACCATACCAAATTTTGAAACCCATCTAATATCATTATTTAACACCACGCATGATTGAATTGTGTGGATAACACACTAAACACCACACCCACGCCACATTCACACTAGAATGGCAAATTTCAAAATAGATGAATATGGACTCAACCACGTGGAAAATAACACCCACCATGTCCACTCTAAGTTAAAAATTCGATGATAGGTTTCAAATGCCGGATATAAGATTTTTCAAGTGAAAGCTAGCTTGTGCACGTGCTCAATTGCTAAATTCTTTTATGTTTTGGGCTAAAATCAGTTTATGTTAATTTATCTAATTAGATATCTAAAACATAATACTAAAAAGTTTGCGTGGGCCATGGCCCATCTACCCCTCTTAATGGAATAATGGCTACGCCTCTGATTTTATAGAACACATAACTATGAAATTGAAGAAAGGTGTACATTATTTTTATTCAAGAAGTAATTATTCTTTGTATTTGTCTTGAATCTTGTATTTTAATCATGTGTTTATACGGTGTGAATGTGCATATTTTTATACATATGTATAATGTATGTCTACATATGTTTGCTATGCATTTTTAGTATTGAGTTGAAAACATGTATATGTGTATTTTAAAAGGGATGGTAAATTCAGACGAATAACTAGTATCCGAGAACAATAATATCAATCAAATAAGTACAAAAATAAAAAAAAAATTAGAGTAAAACCATACAATATGTAAAGTTAAAACAATATTACTTTATTTTGATATTTTGACTAAATTGTTTTAGTACTTTGACATTCAAGTATTTAGTAGAATCGTAGTTGAAACTAAAGTATTTGAATTGACTTTATAATTGCATTTAACAATGCATTATTTTAATTTTATTTTGGTTGCTTAATGTCATCTTTATTGGTACTTGGTAAAAATATAATAATATTTAATTATATAAGTTGAGTCATATATAAAATCAAAATTAGAATAAAACTGAAACAAACAATGATTCGTAGTTTTAGTCATATCGAAACGAACATTGAACTCAAATTTCGAATAGAAACGCAATTCGTATTCGAAATTCTATTGAATCAAACCAAGAATTCTAACGATGAC
This sequence comes from Pulicaria dysenterica, assembly GCA_947179395.2. Lineage (NCBI taxonomy): Eukaryota > Viridiplantae > Streptophyta > Magnoliopsida > Asterales > Asteraceae > Pulicaria > Pulicaria dysenterica. The sequence goes on from OX359295.1 coordinate 51,535,623, forward strand.
ATATTCAAAGACCGAGAAATATACACTTCAAACACATTTAGTCGAAATGAGTCGACATGAAACACAACTCAATCTCGCACGAAAAAATGAAATGACTCAAACATGACATGTAAATAAATGGTTGACACGAACACAAACACGAACCTGATAACTCAAACCTGACCCAAATCAACAATCTTAATAGATGTCAAATTAAAGAGAATAAATATATCATTTTTTGGTATAATTAATTTTTTATAAAAGGTTTGCATTTGATAGATAACTTAGTTTGAAAATATATGAACATGTCAGAAAAGACCGTTATGTTTATAAATTAAATTAGCACTCTCCACTATTGTTTTATTAAAACAAACTTTTTATCATTTTAAACCATTATTTTTTAGAATCATGAAGATTGATTATATATCGAGTTTCTTACACAAAGAATGGTTCTGTTGATTTAATGTTATTAAAAAGGTATCATAATTACCATGTAAATGAATATACTTTAAGAAGAAAATCAAGCTTTTACTATGCCTTGACCTCTTTTACTAAATATGTTTTGACTAAATAAATGTTTTTTGACTAAAGATTCTTAAATGTGTTTTGACTATATATATATATATATATATATATATATATATATATATATATATATATATATATATCCTTAAATAAAAGAACACTTGTCAAAATATCATTGGTACATCCACCTATATATAGAAGCAAACACTTGTCCATATTTCATATCTTCCCTTGCCATCATATCTACTAGAACCATGAACACCAAAAATATGCTTCTTTCATTCATAGCAATGGTGGTTCTCATAACACCCACCACTGCTAGAGTCCTTGCCACAAGGTCATTGGTAGATACAAATGACAATATCTTAATTCAAGAAGAAGATCTTCTAAAGTTTTATGGTGACCAAATGAGCTTGGAACTTGGCATAAATGGTGAAGATGTGCCTATGGTTTTTGAGGGTTCACTTTCACCATCAAATGCACCAGAACCAACTCCTGTCCCAGAACCCTCACATAAGCATAAACACATGCACCATCACAAGCATCATCACAAGCATGAGCATGAGCATCATCATCATCATCACAAACATGAGCATAAGGATGGCCATCATTCACATCATGAACCACAGGCGATGCCCCCAGCAAACACTCCTACATCGGCAAACATTCCTACACCAGCGCCTGCTCAATCTCCGGAATCTTTTGAGACGGATGTAATAACTTTCAGCCAAAAAGGGCCATATTACTGAGTTGTGGTACAAATTTTGGTTAAGAAATATAGATAATGTCGTTTATGGAGTACTTGGATAAAAAATCTATGGTTTATTATTAATTATTTTATATCTTCGGCATTTTTGTGTTGTGAGTTCTTAGTCTTTTGCTCAGCTACAAACGTCTTTGTGTTTTATATAATGATCATCTTTAATTCTTCATAGACGAAAAATAAAACACAATTTAAATGCTAATTTTGATTACACTGATATAAACGTAATTAAGAAAACACACACACACATATAAGTTGTTAAAGTTCATTTTGTGTTCTTGAGTGTTGCGCACCTCTTGATCATCGACCCATTGGATCAATTTCTAGACAAATGACTTTCTTTTCCGAATATGAGTTATTTGTCTCGAAAAAAATTAATTATCAATGAATTTATAATTAGAAACTCTTTATGAATAGAATGTGAGTACTTACTTTCCTGTTACGTGTTCCGGTGGAATAAAAATTTTCATAAATGTTAAGAAAAAGTAAAGAGTTATGATCATAGTATTTATTTATCTTTCGCAAATGCAAAACAAAAACAAATTAAAAGAACGATAACTATTTAAATGAAACAACATATAATAAGTTTAATTAGTGACATTAATATCTAAATGTGTTTATGAAAGTTTCATTTCTTTCGTATGAAAAAAATATACAGATTAGTGTGTACGTGATGGTTCCATTATGACAAAGTCGTATTAATTACTAGTTATGTTTGTCCTGGGCTTCTAGCGCGCGTGGTGGTAACGTGTTTGCCTTTAGTCTAGGTCATTGGTTCAAGTCCGGTCATTAACAAAAGATTTAGATTTAGAAAATGTGTAAAATTGGGAATATATTAGTGTGTGTTCTGCTGTGTTAAAAAAATGACTAATTATTTTAGCGCTCTCACTCTTATAGTGCCGTGGTAGTCATGGTGAATATATTTTTGAATAGTCCATAACAAAAGACTTGTGAATAAATATCAAAAGAGTCCAGTTTTTTAAAATATATTAAAGCATGTTATTTTTTGTTATTATTTGTATCAAACTTTAAAATTTCTACCATTTAGTATACCATAATCTATGATAGTAGTTTATTAGCAGGCTACATTAAATAATAGTTTTCAATAATAATTTTGTATTAAAAATAAATTAAAATAAGAAATTTATTTTCTACCTACCAAATAAGTTTTCCAATATATTAAATATTAAATTTTGAAACTTCAATTCCGATGCATTTTTAAGAAACTAAACACATGTTCAAATCTTAAAATTGCATTAAAAGATCATGATCATGGATTTTGGAAACAAAATAAATATGTATTAGTTTCGTTAATAACATGATCAATTTCCATGAAGTAAACTCAAAACTTATATAATTAACCAATTAATTGACATTTTTTAACAATTAATTAATGATATTATGTTGGTTTTAATTATTTTTTATATTTAGATAAAAATGCAGTTTGTACGTAGTCAACTCATGTGTTTATTATTGGGCAAATTGTACAAAAATACAATAAACTATGTCGAAATTGTTATTGTGGACAACCAACTTTATTTTTTACCTAAAAATACAAACATGTGTCAATTTTGAGTCATTGTATACAACTAGTAACCTGATTATCAGGTACCGGTAAGTTCTTTTATTTTTGAATTTTTTTAATTAGGTTATTCATAATTTTTGACTTTTTTTAATTAGGATATTCATATGTTCTTGGTGTTCTTGAGCCATCTTCAAAACTTCATATGATTTCATAGCTTAATCAAAAGCACAACAAAAAACAAATCAAGTGGGTCTAAACGAAAACCCAAACACAAGAACCAAAATCGTAAGTCTGGAAAAGAACAAGTTTAGCTGGCCTATTTAAGCTTTTCTTTGAGTAGGTTGTATAATAATCTTTCCAGACTCTACGAGCAATCTCATGACCTCCCAAATCGAAAGCTTTGAACTTTATTAAGTTCATATGTTCTTGTACCCATCTTCAAGTGTTCTTGGCATATTCACATCATCACATGTTCTTGATCGATTAACAGTAACAAATCCAGAGCCAAGTAATCAAACGATTAAAAATCGTATTGTGAAGAATAATTTCCAAAACAAAATCTATTGAACAGATTGCAACACCTACAAAATCGATTAAACAGATTGAAAACCCTAAGTGTTCTTGATGATATGAAATTATGAACAAAATGAAAAACCTACAAAATCGATTGAAAAAAGAAACCCAAAAATGTAACAATCAGACATTTAGGAACCACTACGGAACATTACCCTAAAAGGATAGCAAGAAGCCAAATTGAACATGAATTTGTAATAATTAACCAAATACGATATACAAGTAACATATAATCAATATCCCTTCAAATTTAGCGTTCAATTTGGTGTGACGCAAGCATTCGATAGACGTTTCATAGCCTTTGATTTTCACATCGCTCGACATCAATCTCCCTTCAAATCGGATTGAAGCAAGCCTTCGTCATAAAGTGAAAGACTTTCTTGGGAATCGTTATCTTCAATTTGTTTAATTTTAAGGCCTTCAACTTCAAGAACACAATGGAACATGTTAGTGGAACCATTAACAAATATCACTGGGACAAAATTCGATGGAAACTTTAAGAAATTGATTCATTGATAATCGATAGAAGATAAGAGCTAATAAAGTAAATATATTATAAAGTAAAAAAATAATAAAAGGTGTAACTGGTAGGTTAACCGGTGATAGCAGGTTAATTGCATACAATGTACCAAAAATGAAAGTTAATATTATTAATAGGTACAAAATGAAGTTGATTGTATACAATGATAATATTTGCATAGTTTGTTGTATTTTTACGTATTTTGTCCTTTATTATTAATAGAGCTAATAATCTTTGATATTAATTTTTATATAGATGGAAGTAGAAAGCAGTCATTAAATCGTGACGATCGTAATGTGAAAGCATATAGATTTTTCCTAAAAATATCTGAAAACTATATATTGTGATTAATGCTATATTGGCAACTAGCTATACTTCTTATGTACTAAACACGTGATAACAAATAATTGTTAAAAACAAGGATTTTAAGCCCGCACCGGGTGTTATTTACCTAATTTGATATTAATAATAATAATAATAATAATAATAATAATAATAATAATAATAATAATAATAATAATAATATAATATAAACATAGTAATAATAATAATAATAATATTAATAGTAATTATTATAATTAATAATATTAATAGTGTTAATATTAATAATAATAATTATTATTATTATTATTATTATTATTATTAAAAGACAAAAGACAAAATAACAAAAAGACAAAAAAAGCAAAAGGACAAAAAAATGTCCTTATAAATATAATAGTAGTATAATAATAATGAAATAGCGTTAGTTTTTTATTAATATTAAGATAATGATAAGATATAAGAGATAATAGATCGATAATCTTTATAAACGAAGATACATATCAAGTAGATAAACTATCAATATGTTATAGATATTATAACTTGTAATTTTTTTTCTTCAACAATACTATATCTTTATATTCAACAATTAATTTTATTATATATTTTTAATTTAATTATACATGATAAATAAATAAATACGAGTTCATTTTTAAATTTTATGTAAGATGATTTATCTATCTTCTACCTTATCTCGATCATAGAATAAAATATGGATAATCTATTGATTCAGAGTTGAAATTAGTTTTAATTTTGACCAAATGAATATCTATAAAGAATGCTACTAATTTTCTCTAAATATTAAAGAATCAATATTTATCAAAATTTTAATAGTTTTGTGTTGTAGTCGTTTTATGAATATTGATCAAGAAAAGTTAAAATTAAATTTCTATTTTTATAAAAATGAATGATATATTTTTAAATATTGTGCCACCGTAGGCTTCTTAATGCATGATAATGTGCCATCACGAGCACTACTTTGTTCCCTATAAGAGCATCTGTTATCATCACTGATGATGTACCTATAGCCTGGACCAGGTCAGGCATCTCAGTACGTTTACAGGACTAGCCAGTGCAGTCTTAGAGGTATTTACTAACCAAGCAGTGGCTTGTAAACAGAACTCCCCATCTCTAGGCCTGGTGACAGGCCTGCTTTTAAGGGTGTTCAAAAAAACCGTAAAACCGACCTGTCCCGCACGAACCGAAATTGAAAAAACCGATACTCGAAAAACCCGTAACCCAAAAAACCCAAAAATTAGGGTACCCGTTAAACACGGGACGGGTTCGGTTTTTATAATTTGATATCCGCGGGTACCCATCCCGCCCTGCATGCTTTTAGATTATATATATATATATATATATATATATAGGGTAAGGTTCAAATGAGAATGAGAAATTAATTGAGAATGGGAGACTAAATCTCAGTCATTCATTTTGTAAGTGGAATTCATGGATGGAAAGCGTGGGGGAATCGAGTGTGGCAGGGTGCATGTGAGGAATTCATGGGTGGGCAATGACATTAAAGGAAGGGGAATTGGACGGCGGGGATTGAGTCTCCCATTCTCAAAAATATTTAAGTTCTCAATTGAACCTTCCACTATATATATATATATATATATATATATATATATATACTAGCTAAACGACCCGTGTATTAACACGGGAATGATATAAGACAATTTTAATATTATATTTATATACTTTTCTAAAGTACGAACACGTTAAAAAAATAATAAAACATATATAGAAATATAAAATCTCATAACAAATGATAAACATTACAGAAGTTTGCAATTCATACATAAAATTATCATTATATTTTATGTAGAAACTCTTTATAAACAACATTCATGGTTTTATTAGTAGGGTTGCATTTATCATCGCAAATCAAAACTTTTAACCCCTCCTTACTCATCACTCGAGAAACCGTAACATGTAGCTGCCCATGAGTGAAAACGGGTCGTCTCAAATACAATCCAACATTTAATAAATATTGACCTTGACTTTTGTTTATCGTCATTGCAAAACAGACCAACAGAGGAAATTGCCTTCGTTGGAACTTGAATGGTATTGTAGGCTTTTGATTCAACATGCTCACCATTTGATTTAATCAAAAAGTTATCAAGAAATTCAATTTTAGCCTCTCCATCGTTTGAACCACCAAGATTTCTTTCACCAATTTGTAATATCCAATCAGCAAAACCTCTTTATTAGATTTTTAGCATGTGGAAGATATAAGGGTACTAACATGTAGTCCCGTGTATCATTTCATTTTCTGTAAAACCTCTTTATTAACAACATTCATGGTTTTATTAGTAAAGTTTCCTTCATCACCGCAAATTAAAATTTTTAACCCCTCCTTGCTTTTCACTCGAGAAACCGTCACATAAACTGTCCATGACTGAAACATGTTTTTTAATACTTTTTATAAATACTCTTTTTAATGTATATAAAGTTACATAACACGTCTAAAAGTTTTTATTATAATACTAATGTGTTTCCCGTGATAGAGCTTTATCCCGACATTGTAAAGACATAAGTAAAATATTATTGTTGATGTTATAATATCAAGTGCTTTATCGTTATTTTTATTAGCTAATTATATATTTGAATATTTGAATATTTTATGTACTAAGATATTAGTTAAAAATAAGAAAACTTAGACATTTAAAATTTTTATATAAAATTCCAAGTTGTATTTGTAGTTACAAAACCCATTAACATAATAGTTATTTTCCTACCCAGTAATTATGTAGAATTATAGTTTATGCAGGGTTATTTACTTACAACTAACAATCAATTTTAAAAAATTTTAAATGTTAGTGGTAGTTTTATAAACAACTTTATGTCACTACCGTTGTTATAGTATATTTTTAATTCTTTTTATCGAAAAACCAAGAAATAAGTGATTATATCGACTTTTATTATGTAGATGTAATAAATATAAAAGACGAATAAAATGTCTAATAATTATCTACACGTTGCTCTTGATGGATAAAACAATCAAAATATACTAATTTTAAAAAAAAACTCATATTCCGATAAAATTTATATCAAAACGTAGATAAAAATGAGCCGATTACAAATATATAATTATATTTTCTTAAAACAAAATATATTACAAGTTATTAAACATAATTTTCTAACAAATTATAATTAACTACATTAATATACAATTTACATTAAACCCCTCACATATTTCACATACCACCCCTAACAATTTATATAAATAACCCTAATTTTTTCCTTAAGCTTTTCAAGCAATAGTGACGTCATTTTCCTATTTTTTTAATTTTTTTTTAAAATCCAAGGGATGTGATTGGTGGAGTGTTTTTAGGAAAACAAAAAAACCCTTTTCTTTTAATATATTATAAGATAAGATATATATATATATATATATATATATATATATATATATATAATATGAAATAACAAGCCAATAGAAAACCGAAATTCCTCAAAACTATCTAACTTACTTTTTGTAGCCCCCACCGTCTCTCCCAATTCTTTTTTTAGCTTCCAAATCGAGATTTTGCAAGCTAGCAACAATCGAGAATTCAACATGGAGACACTAAAATCGATCAACAATGTCAACTTCAATCCTATCGAGTTTTTTTTCTACAAGGCTCTCATCAAAAGAGTGATTTATTCATTATTGACGTATTCTACCAAAGTTTATTGTTTTATTATGAATCTAAACATGTTGAAGAAAGAAAACAACTTAATACAACTTAAATTTAGGGTACCCGTGACCCAAACTGTGGATACCCGCCTCCCATAGGGTACCCGCACAACGGGTACCCGCTGTTCGCGGGGCGGTTACGATTCTTAAAATTAACTACCCGTCCCGCAGTGACGGTTTACGAAAAATCTACTACCCGCCCCGCCATGCCCCGTGAACACCCCTACCTGCCTTGTCCACAACGCCTGTCACGAGACTATCGACCATCGCAGGCCTGACTCTTTAGTGAACAACACTATCAAAGCAACAGCAGGCCTGACACAGCCATAACACGTGCCTTAACACCATTGGCTTGGGCAGGCATGCCACGTCTGAAAACTCTGCCACATGTAACCCTCTATGATTGGCTGACACTAATAGTGGGGAGCAAATCCTACAAAAGGGGACTGACACCTCGACGACAAAAAGGTATAACCTTTTTGGTCTCACACAGAAGATTATACCACGTGTCCACATAGTCATCTGAACGGTTCCTAAAGAGACTCCCTCAGCTATATATAGGAGATCTTCATCTCTTACCAAGGTATGCATCGCTTACTACAGCATTCTCCTCTAAGTTCTTTACCATTCATCAATGGCTAACTTGAGCGTCTAACATAGATTCTTCCTTGGTTTTGCAGGATCTTATCTTACCATCAACTCTCCTAACATTGTACTTGTTCTAGTCTACGAACAAACAATCACTATTATCATTAGGAGTAGCAGACACGTAATCATCACTAACCATCTGTAATTGTAACATACATCATTGTATTGGTGTCTTTAAGAGAATGCAAGAAGTAGGACTGCACATGTCCCATGTTTTTTAGGGGCCTAATTTTTAATATACTTATATTAAAGGCACGTGATAGTCGTCTCAAGCCACAGTTGAGTATGATGTATGATCAGATCTTGATGCGAATAAATTTTATATACAGTTAATGCTGCTTGACATATTTTTACTTGTTAAAACTATCAAACCTAACGATGTTTTAAAATATCTAAAACTATTTACCACCTTTATTTTGTTTTAGTTATATGATATAAAATATAGGGTTTAGTTCGCGAAAATGTATCCAAGTTGTCACCTTTTGCTATTGTATGTACTGGACTCTCAAACTTACCATTTAATGTATTGGACTCCCAAAACTTACCTATTAATGCATCATGTTACTTGTTTAGCAGGTAGCAGGTAAATATTCTTATTTTTTATTTAATTTAAATCCACATAAGCATTTAATTTTCATAATTTTATTTTCTGTGATAGTATTCATGTTTAACCTTCTATCTTCAAGAACATCATCCTCTTCATGCGAAATAACAAGAACTGAAAGAAAATAAAATCTCATCTCACATACAAACGAAAAGCAAAGAAAATCAAATCTCATCTTCAAGAACATTCATCGCTAAAAGAAAAGCAAATCAACTCTCGCATACATAACAGATCTCAAATCGCACAATCATCATCTTCTTCAAGATTGAAATATTCAAATACAATCAAGAACCCAAAAAGGAAACACAAATCAGATCGCACAGGAGATTCATCATCTTCATCAGAACAAATCTAATCTAAAATCGATATAGAAACAAATCTTAAACCGTTGAAACCCATTTACAAATCAAATCTAAAATCTCAACTCAAATTTCACAACGATACCACATGTCAGATCTCAGAATCAAAACCAAACCCAAAATGAAAACCCTAAAATCGAACTCATCTGGAGTCGCAACCCTAAGATCGAACAATCAAAGAGAAGAAAAAGATGAATCACAGACCTTAAGCACTAAACTCGAACAAATTTGAACCCTAAAACCTACAACAAATATGTAATCGCTGGAGCAGATTTGTGGGGATGAACTCGAACTGATCTGGTGGGGATGAACTCGGGTCCTCAAACTCAGATTTGTGAAACATAGTAGTGCGATGAACTTGAATAACCCAGATTTGTAGTAACTGAACGTGGATCTCATGTGATGAATCGAAACTCACTGAATCGAAGCAGAATCGAATCCACAAAGCCAAAGTCGAAGCTGAATCGATACTGACGTATGAAAACCCTTCTTAATAGTTTAGATTTTTATTTTTATTATTGTTATTATTATTAGTATTATTATTATTATTTATATATTAATAAAATAACTATTTTATTTTTTACTTATTTTAAACCATCAAAAATCCAAGTCATATGTCATTCATCCGCCACATCAGCAAAATATGTGCCATGTCACAATTAACTTGTTACACATCATCAAGTTGTAGGTAACAAGTAACCCAGTACATAAAACAGTAACTTTTTTAGGTTGGATACATTAAATGGTAAGTTTGAGAGTCCAATACATACAATAGCAAAAGGTGACAAGTTGGATACATTTTCGCGAACTAAACCCTAAAATATATCATAGTATTCATGAATATTTGTTTATATACATACACGTGTGTGTTTATATAGGGGCCTATTTTACTTTTTTGCCCGAAACCTTAAAAATTCACGAGACCATTAGATGATCCACACAATTATTAATCTTAAATACTATTACTTGGAAAGGAAAAAAAAGGAAAAAAAAAAAAAAAACACTTAACAAGCGCACAGGCTTGTCACACCATGAGCTTGATCTTCACAAGCAAAACAAGGCTGCACAATGGTTATGATGAACACCTTGCTTGTGATCGGGAATTTCAAGCTCTATTACAAGCTCGTGAAGGGATGATTGTGGATGTTCTAAGAGAGGTTTCCGACATTACCTTTCGTCAAAGTAAAAGAAATTACTCGATACCAGGCAATCAAAAGTCAAAACAGATATCTTACCTTAAAACTAGCAAATTGATCAAATCAAGACCTGAAACAAAAAGATAAAACTCTTGAAAGCATATTATAAATCCTTAGAATAACCATTGATACAGTCAATAGATATAGTTCTTAGCCGAATTCAATCAGATGGAACCAATAAACCCGAGTATCTATTTTAAACAATAGATTGCACGTAAATAAAGTACACTCGAACAAAGAACCAAATCATAAAAATCCTCTTCTTCTGCTCATTACTCTAGCCGCCCATGCACTTACCTGCATATCAACAAATCACTAAAGTTAAGCTAGATTCGTGATAGTTTTAACTAACATATGATAATCATACGCACAATGATAAGTTCAAACAAAACCTGAAAATAATTATATCAGAATAGTCAAGAAACATATGTTGACTTTATACATACAGCGACGATTTGCCCATAAGTCTTGCTTTCAGCTCAGTTGCTACAGCATCGATAAATTCTTCTGTGTTCAAATAGTGCTCCCTACTAAGCCTGATAAGAATTACAAGATACAAGTTAAAAAAACCATAAAAATAATACTATAAATTACCACAAAAGATTTCCTCCTAGAAAAAATGATATTTAAAATATTTTATTAAAAGTAGTAACATTTCTTTTAAAATTACTGTTCTCAAAATCGCTTACTTGGATCCATGAAGAATGAGTGCAAGATCCTTTGTCATTTTCCCAGATTCAACAGTTCCGATACATGCTGCTTCCAGCTTCTCGGTGAAATCCAGAAGCTTAGCGTTGTTATCCAACTTAGCCCTGAATTACACAAGTGATAGTCTTCAGTGTTTTAATATAACTAGTTAAAGTCTAAGATTGTAACATTATTTTTAATTAAACCTGTGAGCAAGCCCTCGGGTCCAAGCAAAGATTGAGGCAATACTATTAGTGCTAGTTTCTCCGCCTTTTTGGTGCACCCTGTAATGACGTGTTACAGTGCCGTGAGCAGCTTCAGCTTCAATGGTTTTCCCATCAGGACAAACCTAAAACCAGAACCAATTAAATTTGCAAACTATAACAAAATAACATGAAGAATAAAAACAATTATTCTGCATTCACACCAAGACTGAAGTCATCAATCCAAGAGATCCGAACCCTGTAAAACAATGTGAAATTACAATTAAGTCATTAAACAGAAAAACAGCATAAGGGATGAAGATCAGAATGAGTGTAAAGTTACCTTGTGCTAAGAAATCACTTTGAACATCGCCATCATAGTTTTTGCATGCCCATACATAACCTCCATCACTCTTAAGTGCATAAGCAACCATATCATCAATAAGACGGTGTTCATACCTGCAAATGAATTACAAGAATAAGTGAAGATGGAAGACGATAATTATAAATATTCAGGATGCTGCAAGTGAAGAGTTTAGCCACTCACCATATTCCAGCAGCCTCAAACTTTGACTTCCAGTTGCTTTCATAGACTTCTTGAAATATGTCCTTGAATCTTTTATTGAAGACAAAATGAATATATTAATAATCATATCCAAAAATAAAATGAGAACATCACTAAACCCGTAAATATGTATTTATAGATATAAGGGAGAGGTGAGTGTCTGAATCTAATTAAGTTAACGGGGTGTTTGGATTTGCTTTATGAACCTGATTATTATGACTTGAAGTTGCAATAATCAGTTTTTATTGTTTAGCTAAACAGACTATGCTCATGATAGTCTTATTATGTATGAGTCAAATAATCTGTTCCATACCACAAACAAAACTGATAATCTAGTGACAAAATGACATTTCACATTACTTAGTTGCCTCTTCTTTTATCCTAAGTAGGAGATATTTACTTAAGTTCATACACATCTCCCATTGTTCTTCAAAATGAATAGTTATCTTTGGTTTTATCAGTTAAATCCTTAAATAAAATTTTGTTTGTCAAACACTCAACCATCTGATTATCAGATAAGTAAAAGTGTAAAACTTGAAACAGAAGAAGCACTCAAGCACATCCAAACATATCTTAGATCGCATGAATGGCGCATGCAGTATTGAAGGACATACAAGATAACACAATACCCAGTAAAGCAAAATACCTTCCATCATATTTCTTAAGGATGGTGTTCTTCGTGCTAAGATAAAGAGGCCACTTTTTCAGATAGGCTGTGTTCATTGAGGCCTCAGCAAAAGCAGCAATCGACTATTTACAAAATTCAACAAACATGACATTTAAATCAGACTTAATAGACATGCCAACATCAAAAGTGACAAAAAAATCAAAAATCTAGTGAACTTCAAAACATACCTCATCAGTGTTGTACATAGACAAAGCTACCCCTCCAGCTCCAGTAAATTTGTAGACCTCTAAGTCGATGGTTTCCCCTTCCCCTTCAGGAACTGCAAGAATAAAGGAACGGCCATGTGAAAAATTCATCATTAGACAAACAAAAATATATAAAGGAGAATCATCTGAATCTAAATTAATATATAAATGGGTAATAATCATACCAAAAACTAACTTAAGTTTCCCAGGTCCTTTAATCACTGCATCAGTAGCTTTGTATTGATCACCAAATGCATGTCTTCCAATGCATATTGGCTTTGTCCATCCTGCATACCACAGCCATTACAGTTGTGCTATTAAATAAAAAATAAATATAAAAGTAAAAACAACATTATAATAGCAAACCAAGTTCAAATTGGTATATACCTGGAATTAGTCTTGGGATGTTTTTGCAAAGAATTGGTTCTCTAAAAACCGTGCCTGCATAAAGTGCAAATATAGCAATCACAAACTGATATCCATATTTTTATCAACATATTTTAACTAAGGAATATCACTAACCATTTAAAATATTACGGATTGTCCCATTTGGACTCTTCCACATGCTTTTCAAGGTAAACTCCGTCATACGAGCCTCGTCTGTACATAGGCCACTCTATCAAATTCTTTATACCAAGGTTCATTGCTTCAATAAATAATAGGATGAGCAAATTTAACATACCTGGAGTAATGGTGGCACACTTAATTGCAACATTGTACCTAAAGTTATATTGAACATATCAGGTTAAACAAACACTAGAGAAATCAAAACTTAGAAAACAAGAAGATATACAAAAAAAAGGAAGAAGCTTTAAGTCACTTGAAAAACCAGGAGAAATGCAAAGAATACATAAATGAATCTAAAGTATATTCAAACAAGCTTAAATATTTGCTGAAAAACAGAAATGGGGTACAGAAGGTGTAAACAAGTAGACATACTTAAGAGTAGCTTCAGCACTTTCTACGGTAACCTTATCGTCAGTTGCATCACGGTTAGGAAGGCCAAGGTCAAAATACTTTATGTCCAGATCTAGGAAGGGGAAAATAAGCTGCAGTACACGAAGACTTTAGCAAAGCATAAACCAACATTAAAAATACTTTATATTTGACCTCAAAACTCTTAGAATACAACCTTCTCCTTAATTGATTGCCAAAAGACACGAGTCATTTCATCTCCTGAAAATAACATAAGTTGTTAGTCTGATAAATATAAATTAATTATACTTATTAATATATGACATTGTTCCTTAAGATATTTTTGAAACAATCCAACACAATGTGTAATAATTTACACTATTATGCAAGCAACATTCACCATAGCACTTTCTGTAAATACTATAGTTGAGCAATAATTGGAGACAATTGAAGACAGGTGTAGCTAAGAGTTCTTGTCAAGAATGATAAAATGCCACAATCATGCAACCAGTAAAGACAATCCCCACAGCTTGAAAAAGGTGGTTGTTATATCATAATCATACAACATAACAAATAATAATGATATCATCCAGATCCAGTTGCAAAAATTACACATTTTCCATCTATAAAAATAATGAAGTAGGCAAGTAGCTCATATTTAACAAGACTGATTGATTATAACTCGATAATAATAATAAAAAAACACATTAGGGGATATCGTATATCAGAATCAACTATATGAACAATTTGTAACAATTACTAATGAGCAAATAATTAGACTTTGATCACAACTTAGCCAAAAATTGTTCCATTAGAGATAAAATTTCGATGAACAAATTCCTGCTAACAGAAACGATGAAATTAGGTGATGAAATCAACAAGAATCGAGAATCAATCAAGAGTTGGTGAATAATGAAAGCTGATAAGGTTTTGCATATTTGGTCAAGCTACATGATCTTCGTTAAAAAGACGAATGATCGAAATCAGAAAACAACGTCCTAAGTTTCGAGCGGCAAAATCTATGCAGTATATAACAATCGATAATCAGATCATGTGTAGAGAACATAATCATATAAGAAACTAAATAGCTGTTTAAAAAATATATATAAACAACAAAATAACAGAAACAGAGCAGCGATCGGATCAATTTAGCTACTCTTCATAGATCTGAGCATCAGTAAAAAAGCGATCAAAGTGAAGTTAGAGATGTGTATACAACTCACCGTCCATCTCAACGATGGGGTTTTCAACCTTGATCTTGTCGAAAGCCATTTCCTAAAGATTCCCTACCAAACGATAATCAGAGAAACGATTGAAAACTTGGGTCGGCAAATGTAATGAGAAAGAGCGATACGACTGTTAGACAGCGATGGAGTGGGGTTTATTTGGGAAAAAGAGACTTTTTATACAACGGCGGCGGTTGCCTAAACTCACCCAATAATGCACGTTCAGATGGTAGGTAAGGATGTACTATTTATTTATTATTATTATTATTGTTATTCATTAATATTTTAACATCGTAATATCTGGATGCCGTCGGCATTTCTTGAATATAAGCATATACTTTAATTTAATTTATGTCCTTTTAAAAACCACGTTAATGTGGATCTTGGTTGACCCACCCGTTATGTAGAGATGGATATGTTAGTCATCGGGTTGACCCACCCGTTAATGTGGATCTTGGGTGTGTTGATGGAACCTTTAAAGAATACGGAGGACTCGCTCTTTTCGCTAGGTCGGGACTAGTAAGGCCATGCGTATGACCTTCACTATGGTATCGGGCTCTCTTGGCTTCCCATCTCAAATGCCATACGCCCACCTCGGGTTCCAACCTTTTCTCACTCCTTCTGTTTCACCAAACCAAGAAACCCGAAACCCTTTTCTTTTCTTTTTGTTTTGTGAGTGTGTAACGAGAGAAAATACTTTGAGTTGATTGTGTTGAAGGTTGAGTGCTACTAATGTTTTGGGTTGAGAAAAAAAAGTAAAAAAAAAAAAAACTGAAATGACTAAGAGATGACATTTGGTTTGGTTTGGGTTGAATAATGCTATACTCATGGCCTAAGGCATCTGTCCATGGCCTGATATTTTTAGGATTACGGTTTTCTCAATATGTATCGTGTATGCGTTAATGCATATATGTAACCTAATTATATATATATATATATATATATATATATATATATATATATATATATAGGGTGAGGATCAAGTAAAAGGTATATTAACGTAAAAATGGTAAGAGGCAATAAAAAATCCTTTTTATTGATTAAAACTAGTTCTTCATCGATTTCTTTTTGATGAATCCAACATATTCATCACTTTTTACACAGCAAAAGAGATTTTCAAATACAGATTTTGAAACCAAATTTTTGGAATAATTTGGTGATGAACAAAATGCTTTCATCTAAAAAGTGATGTATATGTTGAATTCATCAAAAAGAAATCGATGAAGAACTAGTTTTAATCAATAAAGATGATGAACTAACAATTATCAGTTAATGTATATACTGAAAAACTATCACTAATCATCCCTCTTACACTTTTTACTTTAATTTACCTTTTATTTGATCTCATCCCTATATATATATATATATAGGCAAAAGTTCAAACGAGAACTGTTTTTCGTACGAGAACTGCGAGAAGCAATCTGAGCCGTCCAATTCTCCCTCCTTTAATGTCATTGCTCACCCATGAATTCCTCACATACACCCTGCCACACTTGATCCCCTCCACGCTCTCCATCCATGAACTTCTCATATCCAAGGAACGGCTGAGATTGGTTATCGCAGTTCTCGTACGAAAAACAGTTCTCGTTTGAACCCTCCCCTATATATATATATATATATATATATATATATATATATATATATATAGAGAGAGAGAGAGATAAAAGTTCATGTGAGACTGGTTGTTAGCACGAGAACCAATCTAAGCCGTCCAATGTCCCCTCCTTCAATTTCATTGTCCACCCATGAATTCCTCACATGCACCTTGTCACACCCTATCCCTCCACGCTCTCCATCCATGATACTTCACATATCCAAGGAACGGTCAAGATTGGTTCTCGCGGTTCTCGTACGAAAAACAGTTCTCGTTTGAACTTTTGTCTATACATATATTATACAATAGACAAGAGGTTAACCTGCACCATTTTCACTATTCATAAGTAGGTTTTTTTATACTTGCGCTACTTATATATTAAATAGATAGTATATGCTACATTTTACATTATTTTAGATAGCAGAGATGGTAATACACTCTTCCTTCATGCATGTGGTCACGAGATCAAACCTTCCCTTCTTTCTCCTATTTATTTTTTTCCTCCTTTTTGTTATTTTCCTATTAACCCTTGCTTTCTTCCCTATTTACCTTTCTACCCTTTCAGTTTATGGGTTTTTTTCCCTTTTTACAATTTAATATCCTTCTATTTTAAGTCTATGTTTTAATTTCCATTTATTCCTTTTTAAGAATCTATTTCGTGAGACTCAGGTTTTTTAAAACTATAATCCTTTAAAATTTCTTTAGGGATGTAAATTCTTTTTATAAAAGTGCTCATACAAATTAATAAAACAAAAGATAAGCAAATTTTCTAACAAAAAATTGATTATTTAAATCTTTTTTAGAAAAAAGAAGATATACTCTCCTATTTACAATGATGACATATATAGTTCACTAATTATTTTTCTTAGCTCCTTTAATTTTAATACTTGTGTTTATCTTGTAAGTAAGAGGATATATCATTTCTCTCTTTTAGAAATGCATTTTGTAAAATAGCCAGATATTTTTATGTTAAACATCTTTTGAAATATTCTTATAACATGTAAACCATTTTTATGTCATCATTATTCGAAACGTTCAATTTTATTTAATCTTTTTTTTAAATTTTCTTCCGTTATTCTCAGAAGTGGCGTAATTTATTTTATTCAATTTTATATATAGCTTTTAACTATTCCTAATATTAATATTTATTAAAAGGAAATAAAAATGATTTTAAAAAAAGCTAAAAAGATAGTTATCATATAAGTTCTTTATTCTTATTGATAGACAGTTTACTTTAGTGCTTAGTGTTTGATTTTAATTTTCTATGTAATTTTTAAAAGAGGATAGTTAAATGTTGACGACTAGAAATAGATTTTTTTTATAGAGTATACACGTTAGTAAAAACAAACAAATGTATTATAGACAAAAAATTATGAAAGTTAACTTTAATCAAACTGAATACGCAGCGAAGCGCGAGTAACAACACTCATTATCTTACAATAAGCACATTTAGTAAAAATAAGAAAATGATAGTAGCAAACAAATCATATACATTTCAAAATAGAAATTCAAACGCCTTATTTCCACTTCATCAAAAGAGATGGATCGTGTTTATTTTCTAAAACAAACATTCTACCGTATATCTTGATATAGATACAACAAAGTCTCCATCTTCTCGTCTACACCATGCTTTTCTAATTGCTTGGAAGTTAAAAAACTTTGAAAATATGTTTTCGATGGTGGGGATTGAGGAACATTTCATCTTACTCAATTTATTTGATCCTTCTTGATGCAATACATAAAAAAGCATTGGCAAGCTACAGTTTGGTCATTATCTTATTTGTTTTGAAGACATCGAAACGAAGTCATTTCGAGAATCAAAAACAAAATTTGGATCCGGTGTTTGAAAACTTTCAGCAACGAGTCTTTGGATAGATACATTTTAAACCAAAAAAGGATTTGGTTTTCAAATTATCCATAATCCTACTGAACTCTAAAATAAGATTTTTAAGTTTTCATAAGCTCGAGGTGTGCCATTACATTTGCAGGTTTTCTTTTGAATTTTGTTGTTGGCTTCAAAATATTAGGAAAGAACATTGACAAAGAATTGTATGGAGATTGTGAGGCACTTCTGTATTTTGTTTCTCGCCAAAAGGAAATTGTGTTGCCTTTAGATTGTATTTTGTTCGTTTTCGATATGGTATTTGTAATTTGATTGCTTTTTTAAAAAAAATAACATCATTTTTTCTTGGCCATAACAACAAAACAACATAGAAACAATCAATACTCCATTTTCACATATCAGTGTGGCAAATTTAAAAATAAAATCCATTTGTGTATTTATAATACTTTATGATTTTATAAATACAAAAATGCATATGCAAAAATCAAGTGCCTCCAATGGTGTGTACCGGTCCTATTTTATGCACCGTTCTAAATTGGCACCATTAGGCCATCGGTAGGGGTTGACTTGAAACATCTTCAGGTATCATCAGTTTTATCGGGTGGCTTGAGGAACACCCCTACGTCCTCAACTTCGAGTAGGTGGTTCGGTTTCTCCAACCCAATATTACTCGGGTCATTTCCTTTTTTTACCCTGTAAGAGAGAGTGAGGGGAGAAAAAAGATTAAGTTAACTAGTTGGGTTAGTCTAACTTAAGTCTAGGAGTAAGAGAGAAGAAATAAGCTAATATAAGGGTAAAAGAGAAGTAGTAGCGGACCTACCCTTTGTGGGGGGGGGGGGGGGGGGGGGTCAAGCGCCACCGGTCCTTTGGCGGTTTGCAGTGTTAATTTTCGACTTTTTGATACGTTGCCACCGGTAAATTTTCAGGGTGCACCCGTGATGCCACCAAAATCAAAGGAAAAATGAAAGTTGGGGGGGGGGGGTCAAGCGCCACCGGTCCTTTGGCGGTTTGCAGTGTTAATTTTCGACTTTTTGATATGTTGCCACGGGTAAATTTTCAGGGTGCACCCGTGATGCCACCAAAATCAAAGGAAAAATGAAAGTTTTCTAAAAAAAATGATAAAAAATAGTTTAATCTTTCAATTTATACCTTTAAAATCAAGTTTTAGTTAACATTACTTCATATAAATTATGTTTTGTTTTAAATTTTGGCTCTAAAATACCATAATAACAGTCGAAATCTCGTTAATCCGACCCGATTAACCGGAAACCCGAGAAAAAACCCGAACCACACCCTCACTTTTATTTAATTTTATTTTCGCATTATATGTTGCTACCGGTCCCGAGAAATCCTGGGTCCGCCACTGAAGAGAAGGAAGGAAAAGCTATACTTAATTGTCTTAAAAAGCTCATGAAAGTCACGTAGCTAGTAAAATTTAAGTAAGAGTTAATTAATAAAGACTTTGCCTCCAACCACTACCAATTCTTCTACCAAAAGAACTAGTGTAATACCCGAGCGGTGCTCGGGTACGTAATTTTAAAAGCATGTATATAATATATATAAACTAACTAATACAAACTTTTCGAACTATCAAAGACGTATGAAAACTCACTGTTAAAAATGAATACTTAAACTTAAAAAATAGACAAAATTTGGTCATCAAGATAAATATAAAAGTTGCTAACAATATATAAAAGATTTATACTAAGAGCATGAAAAAAATAGAAAGTTGACATATCCAAAAATAGTACGTAAGGAACATGCAAGATAAATAAAAGTTATGTCTTTATAAAATATAATACTAACATAACATTAAGTATAAAATTTTGGTCGTCTCTAAGATCCTTGGTTCATATATAATCTCTGACAAATTTGTAGCAACCAAAATGTTCACTGAAAAAAAAAATCAAAAACGATAATAAGAATTATATTATAGCATTAAATATGTACAAGACATATTAAAGAAATCAAAGTCTAACTTACTTAAATTTAGATGAATAAGTTTAACCCGAGATGCATATATTATAGATTTATCTCTTATTGCAACAACAAATTTAACTGGATGAATATTCAAAGTATCATACACAACCAACTTAATTAGATCACCCCTGTTAATAAGTAAAGTATAGTTATAAGTAGGAAAACATTCGTATAATAAAACTCATACAACTATCAAGTATATAACAATGAAATCCATATTTAATAAACACAGCAAAAATTATAACCTGAGTGTTGACTTACTTTGCATCTTTCAGAAATAGCTCACAACCACCGTGACGTATTCTGCCTCCTCCAATAATCTTGCCCACGACATCTAAAAAATATTATTCATAAGAGCAAATATGATGTACATTGTAGTATTTGTATTATAATATTATCAGTGTAATCACATGGAATACATACCAACCATTATTCTGCGTATAGTTTTATCATGCACTAACGTTTTAATTAGAGAGACCAATGGATACATTGGAAATTTGTTATCCGGTGCCTCCTCAAGTGTTGTCTTGTTGCTGATTACTATTTCCCAATCATTGCAAATAAAACTATAACCTTTATACCTCGGATAATCATAGAATGTTGGCCGCACTTGAAAATGACACAAAACACATACTTTTCCAAGCAAATCTCTACTTTCATACAAAGAAATCAACTTATGGTGGATGATTGTTGCCATTTTGTTTCTCTAAAGTGCAAAGTGATATTAATCATAAATATAGTAAATGGTAGTACGTATAATGACATAGAAATCTTCATATTTAAATAGATAATTTACCTTCTTATCGATTAAAAATAAGTAGATCTTGTTTGCCTTTTTATCCTTCCAAATGAACTCCACAAAAACCTTCCCAAAATTCCACCATGCATTTGGTATTCAAAGTTCTGAAAACACATCTACCGAGAGACGTGAGTTATATTTTATCTTTAAATGTAAAATAAAAGATAACTTCAAAAGGAAAAAAGATTAAAAAACGTTTAAAGTTGTTCAAACTGTTAGTTAGATTATGAAATCTCCTAACTTTATTTATTTATAAAATACATATTACTATATGAAATAATAATGGAGGTCCTTTATATACTTTTTGTAATTAAGGGGGTGCTTATTTTAGTTTATTTTTTTTATTATTAACTTATTTGTTGGACTTATTAAGTTTTATGTGTTTGGCTTAGCTTATAAGCTTAACTTTAGGTGAAATAAGCCACTTTTGATAAACTAACTTCAATCAACTTATTCCTCTCCTAAAACTTCATCTTTATCCATTTACCATTATATCATTTCTTTAATAATAATCCCTCGTTCAAACTGTTATAGATGCAAATTGTGTGTTTATACGCTATTTTAACAAATGGTATGACTAAAGACCATTCATCTAAAATACCAACTGAAAACAGAATGATACTTTATCCTACAACGCATTTACTCACTTACACCCGAGATTAAAAAAATGGTCCATATTAGAAGACACCCGAAAAATGAGTGACCTAAAAAAACAGAAATAAATTAAACAATATATCAAAACGGAATCACTAATATATATTTATAATACAAAATGTATGTGCCTCTAGTTTGTAATTAGGCAAAATGCCTCACATCTGAAACCCACGTCCTCACCTACGGATCAATAACATGAAATATGACATGAATACAAAAGGATTAGGCGATTAGATAAGGTCTGAGAAGGTTCATGTCGTAAATTGGGCCTATAACTCGTTTAGTAAATACATCATTTTTCGTTTAGGTGTAAGTGAAAGGGTCAACTCATTTAACCTATTTCTGAAGTAGAACCCATTTGACTTGTAACCCGAACTAACGTGACTCACTGTCACATTCATATCTCTTGATGCTATCTGTGGTCATGCATCATATCCAATCACATAAAAACATAAATAAAAATAATTAGCATTTTCAAAAACCAGCATAATGTTTGTCTAATTAATAGCCTGTGTTTCCCAATTTTGAATATTTCAAAATCAAGTAATCAACTACAATATAAGAAGTTGTAAGATATCATGCTTGGATGTCTTGAGAAATGTACGTAAAGGTAATCGAATTATGTTATAAGAAGAGTAATTATGTCATATATACCCTTTGATATGCAAATTTTACTATTTATGCTGATTCAACCCTGAATGGTTTTGGCATTAAATATTTTTCTCAACTAAAGCATGTCGATCCACATGCTCATATTAAACAACCTGCCTCCCGAATGGTGTCGGCTCGAGAGTCGTTTCTCTAGTAAAGCATGACCACATGTTTTTATTATTGAGCCTGGTGTTCAAGTATTGTAAAGAAGGATGGCAATTGAAAATTATCTTCGAAAGAATAAATAACATTGTAATGTAACAGTTATCTTGACTTGTAATCATATTGACTGCTTATGTCACGGGTAAAGAAAATTAAATAAAATTGGCAAAATAAACATGTTGGGTAGTAGGTCAAAAGGGGCAAATTTTACATGTGTGAGTTGAAACACCTTATCTTAAACGATTCATATATAATATCTATTGTTAATGACACTGCTAATCATACATATCTGCCGTGCTCATCATTTATAAACACTTAAATGAAGTGTTTACACACGTTGCATCCCTTTCACTCAAGTGCATATCATATGGAAACATTATCAACTTCCTAATTCATCTGTGATACATAATAATAATTCTTCTAATAAAACTACATCTGTAGCCTAATCAACGTTTTTGTTATCAATATCTAAAAATTGGTAAAATCAGGTTGCATTGTAAAACTTATCATTCCTACTTGGGTACCCAAATATCGTCATAAGTTAGCACATCTAACCTCTAAAAAGTAGGCAACTTGTTAGAATGTTTACAAAGAAAAAAGAAAAGACAAAGCAAACAAATTGAAAGATGGAGAACTCATATCCACCAGTTAATTCTTAATTGGAAGTGGCTCATTCAAAGAGTCTTCACAAACTCATAGTGGCTTCATCTAGAGAAATCATGACTTACTTTTAGGAAGTTATTACCAAACTGAAACCCTAGACAAAGCTCTGCATAATAAAAAGGGCAAACCCAACATACCTGCAACTCAGGATAACCTAAATTCTGTCAATTTTCCCATGATGAATACCAATTAATTGCATTGGATGTTCCTAACAACATCCAAATTTAACCGTTGGCAAACACGTTTATAGCAAATAAACAAAATAAGCTCTTCATAGTTATCAAGAACAAAGAAAAAAAAACTGGAAATCAATTTGATAAATTTCCAACCCATCTCTCAATAATTAAACCAAAATAAAGATGTCTCAAGTATCATCATACCTGGAGAAGGATGAATCACTCAGCAAAATCAAATTTTTGACACCTCGTTTGAGAGCACGAACTTAAGAATACATCAACACACAATCACAAAACAGGGAGAGCAAGGAAAGGAGAGAATCAAGTTGGCTCTGGGGAAGTGAATCACAGTGTTGTTTATTCAATCACATAATATCAGGCGTTATTTAGCAATGCCGCAACTGTATACGAACGGGGAAAGAGAAAAAAGAAGGCAATTTCAAGAGAATGTGGGTGAATGGTTTTTAGTACAAGCGGCTGAGATCTACACAACATTTTCATCCGAGGGCTATCAGAGAGTTATTACGGCCAGGATTGAAAGTTAGAAATATCCAACGGTTAAAATAAAAGTCAATTTTGGTCAGCTTCACTCACCGCAAACCATATATATATAGAATTCTATTGTCATCATTGTTATCCCATCTCCTTAAAGTAAAGAGGAAGTTACTAAGATATTAATTCAACAACTTTTATTGAAATATCTATGTCATAGTAACTTCTACTATAAAGTTTATAATCATCTTATAAAATCCTAATACACCAAGATACGTTTTGTCAGATACAATCACGTGCTTAAGGTGATTCTTAAAATTTTGATTCAAGTTTCATAGTAGATAAGATGTTGTTTAGAAGTAGATTTAGTGGCTATGTGAATTATATTGTACAAAAAAACTCACGATGATACGTTTATGGTTCGCGAGTTAAATTTAGTACTCCTTACTGGCCGATACATGTACTAGTTAAATGATTATTACATTAAATCCATAAGCAATTTAGATTCAACAATAAGATTTATCAGAATGCAATCACCATCTCATGTACTTAATCTAGGATTTGTTGATGGTGAACCCCAAATCCACGAAGGTGAAGATGGTAAACCTAATATCAAGATAGATGGTGGCGAAACACAAATGTACATAGGTAATGACGTACCCAACTTACAAAGGTGATGGTAGTGATGATCAATGATGAAGGTGAGATCGACCCAATCAAAGAAGGTGATGACGATGATGGTAAAGGGTTTGTGTAATGAGAACATATGAAAGAATAGATGGACATATTGAGGAACAATAATCGACATAGTACATATAGAAAAACAGATAATGAGATTTAATGGTTAATTACAAATTTCATATCCTTTCAATTCCTTGCAAATCCATCTACCCAAAGGCAACATACTCTTAAATTTGCATTTCATTTGCTCTCATCTAATGCATTGCTTCAGCCCTAAATTACTAGACACATACAATTTTTAGTTGATTCGTCTACTTTTTCTTATTATCATATATATAATATAATAATAATAATACAATACAATATTTCATTTGTAAAGTGGACATGGAACAATAAAGCTGCCACTAAAGAATCAAAGCACCCACTTTGGACAATCAAACATCACACCAGACCTTGCCCCTCTCCCTCTTTTCTTTACTTTCCCCACTTCTCTCTCCCTCCCTCCCTCCCTCCCTCCCTTTCTTTATCTGTCTCACCAACTTTCTCTCTCTAGAAAAAATGGCCTCAATGACGCTGCTCTTACTAGCATTATCCAACTCCATACTACTGGTATTAGCTCACTATCCCTACTCCTCAACCTCGTCGTCGGCGCCCATGGTGTCGGAGTGGAGATCTGCCAGGGCAACCTACTATGCGGCAGCTGATCCGCGTGATGCCGTCGGTGGCGCATGTGGTTACGGTGACTTGGAGAAGGCAGGTTACGGGAAGGCCACGGCGGGGCTCAGCACGGCCTTGTTCGAGAAAGGACAGATCTGCGGCGCCTGTTTCGAGGTCAAGTGTGTGGAGGATCTTCGGTGGTGTATTCCGGGGACTTCTATTATTGTCACGGCTACTAATTTTTGTGCTCCTAATTACGGATTTCCGGCAGACGGCGGCGGCAAGTGTAACCCTCCCAATGCTCATTTTGTTTTACCTATTGAGATTTTTGAGAAGATTGCGATTTGGAAAGCTTCTAATATGCAAATTCAGTACCGCAGGTACTCTCTCTTTCTCTCTCCCACTCACTCACACACACAGATACATGCTTAATGCCCTAAAAATGCTTTTACAAATTGAAGTTCAAATTTGCTCGCTCTAATTTGTTAGGATTAGCTATCAGTTACCTTGAGTAAAATTATTTTGTTTAATTTGGTTTGGACTTGTGATGATTATTAAGAATGAAGATGGATGTTGATTTCAAATCCTAAATTGTTGACAGGATCAAGTGCAGAAAGGAAGGAGGGATTCGATTCACCATTGATGGGTCTGGAGTATTCATATCAGTGCTGATCAACAATGTTGCTGGTGCAGGAGATGTAACTGCTGTGAAGATCAAGGGTTCAAGAACAGGGTGGCTTCCAATGAACAGAAACTGGGGACAGAATTGGCATATAAATGCTGACCTAAAAAATCAACCACTCTCTTTTGAGGTCTCTAGTAGTGATGGCCTAACTCTTACATCTTATAATGTTGCTTCAAAGGATTGGAATTTTGGGCAGAGTTTTGAGGGCAAGCAGTTCCAATCTTGAATACTTTCAATTTTTCATATTTTTTTAAAATTTATTTTACACTTGATCTCAAGCATAGAGCCTAGTCTTTTTGTGGCATATCTTTTAGACACTAGCCAAGAGCATGTAACATTTGAAGGTAAAAAATGTAACTACAAAAGTTTCATATGCTAAGAGATGTTTTTTTTCATCATTTTAAAGATGATTATTAACCATTTGCACAAGTGAATTCCACGGATTCAAAGCAAGCAACAACAATAATTTGTCGGCTGCGGGCAAATAAGATCATTCTAGCTTTAACAACAACAACAACAACAATACCAAATCTCGCTAGGTAGTTATACTTCTACTTGTAAGTAGAGAGATTGCTTCCTGAAAATCATTCTAGCTTTAAAACTTAACATAAAAAATGGATATTTCAATCTTAAACCTAAAGGAAAGAGGCTGAATCCCTCTAGGAAGATACAAATTAATCAAAAGAGAACTGAAAATGATATTGATTGTAAAATCGAAAAGGGTTACCTTACAGATCAAGTGTTCCTTCTTTATATAGAGTAGTCCCACAGAAGGATGGCAGTTCTTGTTCTTGGCAAGCGACTCCTAAAAGCAAATAATTAACTGATCCCAACCACATTGAACAAAACTGCAATCTATAAAAAAGTTTGTATCTTTTGATGTCAAACATGTTTGCATACATTTGGTGTGAATCTATAGAATCGATCATAACTAAAACAAGAAACAAATGAAACTCTATATGCATCTGAAAATCGCAATTCATGACATTAATACATGTTGAAAAGAACAGATCTCCATTGGGTTTAATCTTTTGTCATACCCAAGATGAAAAACTTGCTCATATGGATGTTATGTTAGCAGCTTGATGAATCTTTAAGAAGGTTGCTGCCCGCAAGTGGAAAGAAAATAAAAAATCATCCTTAATGCCGTATCATAGCTTTTGATGAGACTCGATAAGCAATGCATTCAGCATAACATGAACACAAGCTTCATAAACCACATCGTTATAATGCATCCCGTCTAATGAACAATCAACCCCACAATTCTTGCTTATCTTCCCAACATCTAGTAACAAAACCGAGCCACCATCATCATGCAAAATCTTGCTTTTGCTAAGCTCTTGTTCATAAGCATTGCACATCTCACGGGTCATCTTGACCCGTTTCTCCTCTGTATTCAGCAACCCGTTTATCAATGTTGGCATGCCGAGCCAAAACAGATGCATTGCCCGACTAGAATCCGACCCCAAATCCCCCTCACGTGACACAGGAAGTAACTGAGCCAAAGAATCCCTAAGCAACCCTAAAGAAACACCATAATCTGAATAATTTGTAAGGTGTAACATATGCCACAACCCTGAACCCATCACTAACACATCAGGGTAGGTATTATTTCGCTTGAATTCTGTAATAACATTAGTCAGATTTGTAACATAAGGCGACCATAGAAAGTCCAACTTCAACCCAATTTCCTCAACAATAATATGATAATCGCTATGCCTCTTAAACAAATCGCCATGAATCGATTCCATCTCCTCTGAATCCAAAACCAAATCTAACAATGACACAACAAACAATCGCGCCTGTGAATCCCCCGCCACGACAACCCAAGAACCGTTTAAAAGGTCCGAAACATCGATCCGACCCAACTTTTGGAAATCACAATCGTAAGATCGAGTATTGTTGTCCCAATCCCATGGAAACCCATCAGAATTGGAGTCAAAATTGACTTCATTTAGTAACGAAATGCAAGAATTACTAGGATCTTGTTGAAATAGAACAGTAGGAGAAGGGGGAAAGAAGGAAGGAAAGTAAGGAATGAGGTGTATACATACAGCAAGAGTGATGAACAGAGCACCGCTGAAGAAGAGAACTTTATTACGACTGAGATGCCACCCTGCCATACCCATTGGCACAAACAAGACTACACAGGCCGCCATTATTCCCAACTGGACGGCACCAAAAAACATCTTCTTTTCCTCTCTCCAACTGAATACGCTGAAGAACCAAAGGATGAAGGGCTAGCCCTTCGATTGGTGTATCGTTTTTCTTGGATTCAAAAGGGTATGGACGATTTGATGCCGGCGCATCTGGAGAAATTTTGGTGTTGATAGGTGATGGTGGTTTAGGGTTAGTGATGGTTGAGTAAGGAAGGAAATTGGATTGTGAATGAAGGGAAGGATGTGATTGCAATGGTTTAACAGAAGATGAAGAAGGTAGTGATGGGTTAGTGCGAGTTGTTTTGAGACGGTGAGTAAATTCTTCGATCTACGACTTCTGCGATCATCACCGACTATTCTTCTTTCAACCTTCACTTTCCCATCTATATCATTCCTGTTTGGGGATGTTTAAAAATGCCATTTTATATTTCTAGATTTTATGATTTATAAATAGGGAAAACGATATAGACAATTAGCTCACGAACATCTAATCCTTACTTATCCTATCAATTTTACTGTCACATCAGCATCAATATCCCCACCTCCAATCTCTCTAAAGTCTAACCCTCAAACCCTTACATTCAATCCATACTTACCCTCTTAATATTTCACTAGCTTAACACCCCGTATATAAACACGGAGATGATTCACATTTTTTTAAAAGGCGCTAACATATTTTATAAAACACCCTCACAATTTTCATCCAACCCCCTCTCCATTTATTTAAAATCGAGTTCAATTTCTAAATATTTCTAAAATTGTTTTGAAAATTAAATATTTTGAAATTAGAGGTTGTGATTGGTTAATTGAAAGCTAATTTATAGTTAATTTTAGAAATAGTGTAAGCCTTTTATATATATATATATTGATTGATATTGATATTGATGATTGATATTGATTGATTGATTGTTTCAGTTTGGTCACTTAAAATTTAGTCCTTTAGATTTTTACAGAATTGAAAAATATTAAAACTTGAGTTATTTACTAAAAAGGATACAATGATACATTAAACATTTAAACAGTTGCTTATATAAATATATTTATTTATATATTTAATATTTTCATTATGTTCTCTTCTATATCCCCAAAAAGAAGTTCAAAACACCCATAACTAATACTTAGCACTTTATTATAAGTATTAAATCGAGTAATATTATTTTATTATGAAATTAAATAAGATATAAATTGCTATAAAGAATAAGAGATGTGAACAAGATTTCCTGTTTTTTATACTAACACAAAGTTCAGTAGGTGGAAAAAGACCAAACATCAAACAAGATATCACCCCAATTTAAGCCTCAGTCCGGCCCATTCTAAATACCAATCGTCTTATTTTAACCACAATAACACATAGCCCAAGCCCAACCCCCTATCCCACCGGCCCACCCCCAAATTCTCAATGCTGCTTATTTTTCTTAATGGTTCTAGTAATTTAATTTTTTTATTTAAAATGTTAGTTTAATAATTACATTGGTTAAATAATATTTTAAGGTCAGTAAATAATAACTTAGTTTTTTTTCCGGTTTGCTTTATCGGTTATATTTTTTTCGTATAATTTAGTTTTTATTTTTATTTTTTAAATACAGATAAATTTATTATTTTTAATGTTGAAAATTTGAAAGTCTTTAATTACTCATTTGATACTGTGCTCTTTAAAATATGTGCATCCAAATCACAATATCTTTCTCCTAAACTTATATGGCAAATACACATTGGTTGTTTTTTCAAAATGAGTTATTTTTCGGATAGACAACAATACAGTTTTAGTCTCTATCTTTCTTAAAATTGAGATCCTTAGTAAATCCAATTAGGAAACGTTCTCATAAGTAAAATTGAAAGCTATTTCAGTCATATAAAAGATTGGAGTAATAGATGAAGTTGCATGAGAAGATAATTTAGTACACCAAAAACCTCCAATAGTAATAACAACGTTCAAAGGAGGACCCATACTACTTAGCCCTCCAACCAACACCTTTAGGAAGTTCTTGTTTCAAAGTATAGGGACAAACTTTTCTCCTTTGATGCTTCTCTTCCATACTGCAAACCTCAAGAAGGGTGGCTCATACCCGGAAAAAATTTCTATAATAATATGTAATCAGACATTGATTTATCTCGTTATATTGTTTATGTGTATGCTTCTCAACTAATGGTGAGATTCACCAATCACCATGAACGAAGAGGCTATATTCCATCCATGGCTTTAATCACTTATATTCAAACCAATTTTGTAGAAGAAGGTTTGCATAGGTGAATATAGAGGATTCAAGAGATTACAAGTTAGGTAGGGTTTTGACGATGGATGTTACAAATTTACAGCAGGAGTAGAAATCAAAAGCGAATAGAAAATAGTTAACCAAGTTTCTAGACGTGTAAATACTATCTTTAATGATTACAGCCCTTATAATAGTTTTGAAAACCGGCCCGATTATTATAATAGTTATTTTACTAATTAAATGGTTTAACCATGCCGACCGTTTGCAAGAACTAGATGTCGTCATAATTATATAAAAAACAAATCAAAGAAGTAAGAAATACCTTTAAACATATATACTTCAAGTTAAAAGTGTAATACATTAATAATCAAATGATAAAGAAGTTTGAATATCTATCGTACAAATATAAAGTAGTTAGGATAGACAACGATAAAGTAAAATCAAAACAACTACAACCGATAAACACATAAACAGAAGATCAAACGCAAACACAACAATTAATATGTTTGGCTCTTTAAGCCTACTCCCCACATGGAAAACTTTACAAGAATACTTAAATTATAAGATGAAGAAGCTCATCTCTCAACGCTTATGATAAATTTTCTCTTCTTTATATTCTGTCTCCATAAATATGTAGATTAACATCTATTTATAAGAAAAAGTAACATAACCCTAATTTTAATATGATTCAAAATCAAATCTCTAAAAAACCTCCTATCTAATAGGAAACACTTATTTCCTATTAATTTGTACACAAACCAAATTAATCAAATCAATTAAGAGTTTGTTTCGGACACTACTAAATCCTCAACTGACTCAAAATTTAAAATATTTAATTAATATTTGAAGAATGTACTTTTTCTCTCAAATTTCTTCTTATTTTGTATGTTTTCCATATAAGTCCTCTCTATGTTCCCCTTTCAACTAATATATGTTCTTCGAATTTTTCCTTCATCGAAAAATAAGTCTATCTCCCTTGTATACTTTGTAAGAATCTCTTTTTCCAATATAATGGAACCCATGAGAAGTTAGTACTTCAAGTGAAAGTATATTCTTATTCGCATCTAGAACATATTTCACATTCAAAATGCTTCTCAAACTTCTGTCATGAAGCTCGAAGTGTACACTCCGAACTCTTTCAATCTTCATATTCAATTCTGTTTGGTACCAACTTTAATATCACATAACTGTGTCTTTCCATTGAATCTCATACACACTTAGGTCCCGTTGGTTTCACTGTGATGCAAAATAATGGAAATGAATGACATTCCTCTACCTAAAAAAATATTAATACTTCAACGAATTTAATATCTTTCCAAATAATGTTACCAAACGCAATATACAACAGAATCTAATTTCAATTCAATTACATTACTTTACATTACAGTAAAATAAACTGGACCGTAGATGCATTCAAACTTATAAGCCCCCTTAAATGTTCCTCTAACAAATGTAAGACAAACCAAAACACACTATTCTTATTGTAAATAAAATCATAAGCTCGACATATGTACGTCGTCATTTAAATTCTGTAAATTCATTGCCACATAATGAGATCGAGCTTTCTCCTCAACTTGGAATCTTCTTGGAACTCGATCTCATTGCATGAATTAAAAAGAGTGAAGATTGACATTTAAAAAAAAAAGAAAAAAAAAACTAGAAGAATTATGACATGCATCCATTTTTGTTTTGCATTATTTTGATTTTTTTCATATATTACTATTTTATTCTTTGAAATTTATCAAACACAATAATATTTCATTAAATCTATTAATTACAACATATCCGTTTCATAAATCTATCACTATTATTATCTTCTTAATAAAATACTACAATTGTGTTACTCTGTTTTATATTAATACACACAATTTCATGGACATTCTAACTTTATTTTGTTACGCGGGCAAAGATTCAGGTGACATTATTCTTTAGGGAGAAAGGAGACATTGGGTCGACACCTTTCGGCATATGAATCAATAAAATAAATCATTGTTTCCTAACAATGCTATGGAATATATTATATATATATGTATATATATATATATATCTATATATAAACTTTTCCTAACAATGCTATGGAATATATATGTATATATATCTATATATAAACTTTTTATATTAATTAAGCTTCTTTAACAAGATAAATAAATGTTGTTTTAATAAGTTAATTAGATACTAGTTGTATGATCTGTACACGTACAAGATAACTTTAAACCTTAAATTTCTAATCTATCTAATCTGATCTAATATATAATAAAGAACGATGTGATAGAAACCATACATTGTTGCGAAGGATAATAATAAGGATAAAAAAACATAAAATTACTTTCAAATGTACGTTTACATTAATGAATTTTTTTTAATAAAATTCTTTTATGCTTACGTTATTCAGTTTTAGTCACCTAAATGTTTATATAAATAGGCTTAATCCCAATTTATGAATTAAAAAATAGGGTATCTTTAACTAAAAAATGAAATTTTATAAAATTAAGGAATCTATTGGGTTGAATGAGAATGATGAGTAAAGAAAATTTTGAAATCTTTGTATTTTAATTCAGAGCAAGATAAGGTTAGTGAATTAAGGTACTTATGTAATAAGTATTCTATTTTCTTTTTTCAAAAATTCACGTCATTAATTAATTACGTTTACATGTTTGTTCATACACGTTCTTGTTTCATTTTTCCTATTTGTCTTGATCAAGTCACTTATAAAACATATATAAGGTGTTCAAATATCATGCAATCATGCACGCTTTAGAATGTTCTCTCATTTTACCAAGACACTATTGGTTTTTTTTAAAAATATAAACTGTGTAAAACGTTACGTGTATCTATCTATATTATTAGTCTTTAACCCTACAAGAGTACCTAAATGACATAAGTTGTTAAAATAGATTAAGCTTTGATATATATTTGATATATATATATATATATATATATATATATATATATATATATATATATATATATATATATATATATATATATATATATATATATATAGTTTAGTTCAAATTATAAATGTAAAAAGAGTAAAGAAAAATATGAGATTGAAATGTGACAAATATAATTTAGGGGGCATTATAGGAAAATTATAAAACTCTCACTCTCCATCCCATAATTGTCGCCTCCACTATCTCCTAATTCCATTTTCAAAAAATTCAAATTCACGTAACCTAAAACCAAAAGGCCATCGCCACACGCTTTGCAACCTTACGCTTCTGTTTCTGTCGTCACAAATTATGAAACGCAGCCATCGTATTTTTTTTGATGAATTATTTGTTCTGTCGTCACAAATTATGTCAATCAGGCTATTATTATTATCATTATTATTATTATTATTATTGTTATTATTATTATTATTATCATTATTATTATTATTATTATTGTTATTATTATTATTATTATTATTGTTATTATTATAATAATAATAATAATAATAATAATTATTATTATTATTAATATTAATATTATTATTATTATTATTAATATTAATATTATTATTAATATTATTATTTATTATTATTATAATAATTATTATAATAATTATTATCATTATTATTAATATTATTATTACTATTATTATAATTATTATTATTATTATTATTATAATTATTATTATTACTATTATTATTATCATTATTATTATTATTATTATTTTTACTATTACTCTGTTATTAATTTGCGACTCAGTCTACTCAATGCCACTTATTACTCTGTTATTAATTTGAAACTCAACCTACTCAATGCCACTCAGGCTACTCATTTCCACTCTAGCTACTTAATGCCACTCATGCAATTTCTTCTGCCACTCAGACATCTCTAACGCCCCTCAGGCTCAATAAGCCATCTGCTCAAATTAACATCATTTAACCGTATTGGTTTACAACACTTTTGTTGATATCAATTATTACATTAATAACTCTTATTTCATCAGGCCATTCATAATCATGTCAAAGTTCATAAAATTATCACATTTATTGTATCTCATGCAATATCCACAACTCTAAATTTTCTCTTACTCTTTAATTTATTCTTTAATTATGAAGATGTACGTGTCTCTGTATCTTTACACTCTCTTTGTTTATTTTCTTCATCTCTTAATCGTCTCAGTTCGTAAATGACGCAAGTGACGGCTGAAAAATATATAAATGACCAAAATACTATTATTAATGAGTCGTTAATGATGTTGCAAATAGTTCTCGTTTGTATAACAATTATTGTTTGAACTTTTCTCTTTTTTTAATCCCTCTATATGTGTGTGTACATGCATGCTACTTGTTAATCAAGTTGCAAGTTGCATATAATGAACCACATTTTAAAGTTGATTTTATTTTAAAATATAAAATAAAGTTGATTGAATACACTACAACAAAGATGTTAATTTTTCACACTTTTTAGTAATATTGTTACACTGCAAAATGTAAAGAATAATAAACAAGTGTGAAAAAATATGATGTGACAAAATTTTTAGTAAAGTTCACATTGCAAAAGTATGATAAATATAGTTAAGGTATCACATTAATTAAAGTGAACAGATAATTAAATTTTTTCATATTTTTAAGTGTGAAAAAATTGAAAACATCTTTATTATATAAAAGTGCATCCTTTTAAGCATGAACTTTTTTCAATTCCGATTACTTAATTTTTTTTCAACTTTAAAACTGGAAACTTTTTAAAATCAATATTATACATTAAAAAGTGTGAGTTTTTTGTTGTTTTTACCTAAATTTTGTTTAAACTATCCTACGCATAGGCCTGTAAACGAACCGAACGAACATGAACGAGACTTGTTTTAGCTTTAGCCGAACAAATAAACGAACACGAACGGATAAACGAACGAATTTGGGTGTTCGTGTTCGTTCATTTTACTTTAGCCGAATAAATAAACGAACACGAACAATAAACGAATGAGCATATGTGCTCAACTGTTTAAAAGATTGGTTAGTTCGTGTAACTTTTTTTTCGTTCATTTAAATGATAAACGAAGAAACACACACTATAATACAAATCCAACATTATTAAACACAAATAAACCCTATATCTAAACACACACATATAATATAAATTTATATATTTATATAAAATATAAACGAACGTTCACGAACATAAATGAACGAACGAGAGCTTTGTTCGTGTTCGTTCGTTTAATTAAACGAGCGGAAAATCTTGTTCATGTTCGTTCGTTTAATAAACAAACAAACATAAACGAACTTCCCGCCGAACAATTTCACGAACGGTTCATGAACGTTCGGTTCGTTTACAGCCCTACCTACGCACCTATAAGTATGTATATTTTAAAAATTCTAAACGGTTTTAATAAAATGTGTGGAAAATTCATATTATTTGTAATAATACAATAACAATCTTGACAAATTCGTTGTACTTTCACACACCGTATGTTTATAGACTAAATTTGATAAAAACTAGGTTTTAACTTGCCCGGGCTACGCGTCAGGATTAAACTATACTTTTTTTACAGCAAAATTCACATACCTTAAAAACCTACTGTTAAAACCTACATATTGTCCAATATATGATTTGAACCAAAAATGTTATGTTACTCTTAAACACCACATACGTTATATAATAGACTCTTTAATAGTGTATTAAACTACACTTTAGATCAAATTTTATTAGTCACCGTAAACAAAATACCAGTAAAATAATGCAACATTAATTCAAATTGGGAAGAAAAATAGATAGATTAGCGAATTGCTTCAAATTATATATACTAATCTTTTTTTTTAAATTTGCTAAATAAAGTTATATAGATTATGAAGTCACACAATAATTATGTATGTATGTATGTCTAATGTGTTTTATTGAAAGACTAAAAATTTAATATACATGTAGATGTCATGACACCATCACATGTATATATCTCTTGATAAATTCACATCTCATGATAGTATGATAAATTTACTAAAGTACACTTAA
The DNA here is from genome assembly GCA_947179395.2 of Pulicaria dysenterica. NCBI lineage: Eukaryota > Viridiplantae > Streptophyta > Magnoliopsida > Asterales > Asteraceae > Pulicaria > Pulicaria dysenterica. Next base: position 51,572,133 of record OX359295.1, read on the forward strand.
AATTCTCATGAGAAAATAGCAATCTTCTTTACCAATTGATATATACGAGTGTTAAATTGCCCTCGCATATTGCGAGGGGAAGAAGATAAAACTAACAAATTTATTATTATAAATCAATATTTGAAGAAAAATTCATAAAGGGCTAATTATAAAAATATAATGATTATCATTTATAAAAATTAAAATTTTCTGTATATTTCATCAAAGGCTTAAAAGAATGTGTATATCATTTTTAATATGTACACAATAATTAATTCTAAATAATGCATTATTTATTTTACTATGAATTTTATTGAAACTCTAAGATTTTTCTACACTTAATTTGCTTTTCATTAATTTGGATGTTAATTCTTATAAATGTATTAAGTTAATGCAAGTGCTTTATTTAGAGAAGAAAGAGAAACATCTAGAACAACTTGAAAAAAGAAATCAAGTAGAAGGTTATCTTATGATATTTCAAATTAGCATCAGATTTTATAAAATTATAAAGTTGCCCTTCAAAAACTCATGAGATATTACCTTTCCACTTTGCAAATTGATAGTATAGGTAATTTTAAGGTACGTTGGAAAAACATAAGAAATCATCATATCCTTTCGTATTGGTTCTGAAAAAAATCGTTTGTTGAAGAAATTGATAGGAACATACATAGAATTAGGAAAAAAAAGCAAAAAGAAAATGTGAAAAACCAAAATCATGTTACTTGAATATGCTTTTTCGAATATATAAAATATTATATTGTATATAAATAGAGAGAGTATATATGTGTGTACAGTGTACATATGTGAAATATACATACAGTGGTGGTGAGGTTAGGAATACAGAGGTAATGAAGAAATCACATAACTCATGAAAAGGGGAAAAGCACAAATACATGGATTGGTGGAAAGGAAAAGAAACCAGGTGGGTCCCACCTCCCCAGCAACTCTTCCTGCTTTGACACGTTGGATGCTCACCCTCCATCACGTGGCAAAAGCCTGGGCCCACATTCTTTTTCCCGATTTCATTTCGATTTGCCCATTGCCCCTCTCCTTATTTTAGGTGATGATTGGTTTGTAGAATTTTTATGAATGTATTGCCATCTGAAAAGGACTTGTAATTTAAATCTGTAACTCGTTTAGTTAGTAGAAAATGGAGTTGGATTTTAGTGTCGGTAATGTAAACTTATAGAATTGTTTTTCATGTTCTTTACTTTTTTTTAGTTTTTTATAACTTTTATGTAAAAGTATATTATATAAAATTTTAAAATATTAAAATTTTATTTTATTTGATTGAATATTAATAACAATAAATTATGAAAATTACACTACTAGACATCATAACTTAAAATCATTACAATACACATCCACATAAATTCATGTACCATCAATCTCAAATCATCGTCTTCTCAAATCATCGGTTTCGCGGCCACAAAGAAGACTACGACGAAGGGTCTAAAGGCTGCGGCGGAGGGTCTGGTAGGGCTGTAAAGCCGTTCGTAATATCGTTCGGCGGAAAGTTCGTTTATCTTTGTTTAATAAACGAACGGACATGAACATGATTTTCCGTTCGTTTAATTGAACGAACGAACACGAACAAAGTTGTCGTCATTTATTTATGTTCGTGAACATTCAGTTATTCATTTGTTTACTTCATATATATATATATATATATATATATATAGAGTCGGAGGTTCAAATGAGATTTTTAAATTAATTGAGAATGTGAGACTCAATCCTAGTCGTCCAATTCCCCCTCCTTCAATGTCATTGCCACCCATGAATTCCTCACATGCACCCTGCCACACTCGATTCCCCCACGCTTTTCATTCATGAATTCCACTTACAAAATGAACGGCTGAGATTGAGTCTCCCATTCTCAATTTATTTCTCATTCTCATTTGAACCTTCCCCTATATATATATATATATATATATATATATATATATATATATATATATATATATATATATATATATATATATATATATATATATAGGCAAAAGTTCAAACGAGAACTGTTTTTCGTACGAGAACTAATCTGAGCCATCCAATTCCCCCTCCTTTAATATCATTGCCCACCCATGAATTCCTCATATGCACCCTGCCACACTTGATCCCCTCCACGCTCTCCATCCATGAACTTCCCATATCCAAGGAACGGCCGAGATTGGTTCTCACAGTTCTCGTATGAAAAACAGTTATCGTTTGAACCCTCCCCTGTATATATATATATATATATATATATATATATATATATATATATATATATATATATATATATATATATATATATATCGGGGAAGGTTCAAATGTGAAGAGAAATTAATTGAAATGGGAAACTAAATCTTAGCCGTTCATTTTATAAGTGGAATTCATGGATGGAAAACGTGGGGGAATCGGGTGTGACAGGGTGCATGTGAGGAATTCATGGGTGGGCAATGACATTGAAGGAGGGGAAATTGGGCGGTGGGGGAGGAAAGCTGCGACGGAGTGTTTGGAGACGATGACGGAGGAAGAAGTCGTTGGTGTTTTGAGGGTGGATACTCCATGAATTGCTTTGATCACTTTAGCCCACAGCTTGGTCATCTACCTTCAATTTCCACCACCATTTGATTAGTAGTGATATGTTGGTTCCTTTTAAAGATCCAATCCCAAGACCGTCTAGATCCTTAGGAATTGTAACCCTTTGCCAATCCACAGAATGTATTTTTGAATACCCGTTATTCGAAACACTTCAAATGAATTGTTTCCTTAGTTTTTCAATCTCATCAATCACCTTTAAAGGTGCTTTATAAAGGGACATGAAGTATAAGGGAATACTCCCGAGCACCGATTTACACAACGTGACCCTACCATTGAAAGATAAGCTTTTAGCTTTCCAACAGGAAAGTTTAGCATTCAGTTGTCAATGACCAGTTTCCAATTGTTTGCCACTCCCATATTGACCCTCACCGAAATACCTAGATATGTTATACTAGCTAGTAAATACCTCCTAGCTAGAAGTTTGAAGTTGTAAATGCAAAATTCATGATTTACCTGGGTATCTCGAAGGAAACGTTGTCGATAGTTAAAATGAGTTAATTAGGTTGTTGGGTTGCAATTAGCCACTAATTAATACTCCTGTTGAACAGAATCATGCTATATATATAGTCTTGATTACACTTGGTTTTAATAACTAAAGTAACTAAAACTCAAAAGTAAGTAAGTTAATTAATTAGCAAGTCGATTTACTTAAACTTAATTACCTACCTAGACCTCTTATTTCGTATGTAAGTTATCATTTCATAATTCATGATAATATGTATTATATTTAAGAAGATACCTCAAGCTATTTTCAGGTAAGAGTTGAGATTTGAAAATATAAGTGAGAATTATATATGTGCTTAGACCATCCGCATCCAAGGGATGGGATGGCTCGGGCTCTCCATGGGTTCCAACCCAAACCATCGCCCCTCTCTTGGGCTCTCTCGGGCTCTCTCTCTCTCTCTCTCTCTCTCTCTCTCTCTCGGGCTTACCCTCTCGCTCGGTTCACCTTTTTCTTTTTTCTTTTTTTTTTGTCTTTTTTCTTTTTTAATAAATGATATGGGATGGTGTGTGATGGCTCAAGATGGACGCAGGTGTTTGCGGGATGGTGTGGGATGGGAATAGAAAAATGATGTGGCAGTGAGATGGTATGGGTTATCTCAAGATGAATGTGGATGGTCTTGTAGTTGCACACAAACCAGTCAAATGTACGACTTTCACAATATATGCGTGGTCAGCCAATCAGCCATTGCAGATGTCGTTATTTTTTTAGAATACAAATAAAAGTCCTAGGCAAAATAAATTTAGGAGAAAAGAAGTGATCGAGAGATGCATCAAAATATCAAACATTTTCAATACATATATCATTATTATTATCTTCTTCTTTTTTCGTAGTTTTCTTGCGAGTCATTGGTTGCGTGGCGTGTTTTTGTCGGTGGATCGGCGATGTTGGCTGGCGGCAAGGGATATATAGTGTAAATAAAATTAAAAACCTAAAAGAAGAAGCATGTGAAAGTGACGTTTCTAGAACGCCGCCAAAAACCGGATCCATCACCTTGATTAACCTCGACGTCCAAATGGATGGAAGCACAGATTCCAAGAAAGTTCATCTTCCAAGTATCGCACAATTGGGATTGGAAGAGAGAATATATCCACAGTTGAATGATCGAGGCACCATTCACTGCCTTTCTTTACTTCTCTTTCTAACATATATATATACTATATATATCATATTATACGTATAGTATTGTGATTGGTAAATAGCTTTTTTTATAATATTTCGTTTTTAAAATTATTATAATATGTTATTCGTTTGGTTTAATGTTAGAAAAAGTTTGTTTCAGTAATATGTTTGCTTTTTTTTATAATTTTTTTTATTTGTATTAGTTATTTGAAAAAATAATTTATACTCATAATTTTTGTTCTTATCTATTCTTTTACTTAATTGATCAAAACAAGTGTTAGAACCATATATTATTTATTTTAAAAACAGATTATAAAAGACATAAACATAATTAAGAGTTTGAAATAAGAAGAAATAAACTAATAAGTTTTTGAAAATTTTGTTGGTATAAGAGGATAATTATGTTTGTGTAAAGGTATATTTTAAAAAGAGATGATTTGTACACAACAGAATTTGATCATACACAACAATATTAGTTGTTGTCTGAACCATCATACCTTTAAATATGTGAATAGAATAAAAAGGTAGTGGTATTTTTGTAACACCGTCATTTTTATAGCTCTTTTTTTATTTATCTAAATTCAAGTATTGAAACTGTGTGGTTATGTCTGTAAATATAACATTTCCATAACCTGTTTAATCAAAATATTATGTAACCGACACAGCGGAAACATCCCATTTCTAATTAAATATTTACAACCCATAATATAAGTTGCAACAGAAGAAATCAAAGGTGTTACCAAGTATTTCTTGTACAAGTAATCGATCATTATTGTTACAATTAAGAGCAGTAAATTCAAGTATTTATTGGTTATAATTAAAAAGTATTCAAATGATAAAATCAGGTATGATAATTTAAAATGTTATAAAGGGTAAATATGATATTTGAAAATTAGAGTGGACATATATGACATTTTAAGTTTAAATATGATATATATAAAATCATCTCTAAAAATTGGATTCAAATTAAAATCAAAATTGAATCTAGTTTTAACTTAGAAAGGTCTAAAAATGGATTTCAATTTTCATCAAAATATATGGTCAAGATTATAAAATTAAAAATGATAGTTAAATGAAGTCTAAATTATATAATATATTTGATTCAAATTAGTTTTTTATTTACATAGAAGATTTTCATAATAACTAGTATAATGTAAATTCATAACTTAATTCAACATTTAAACTTTATTAGTGTTGTTTTGGACGATATAAAACATGCAAATCTTGTAGTGTATAATGATAGTTTAAATTCAAGAAGTAGATTAGGCTTGTGATGTAGTAAATACTTTTTCTAGTATATCAGATATTCATATCAGAAGCAAATTGTTGCATATTTTGTAATAATATTAGGGTTTTGTTCTCCAAAATGTATTAAACTATATCCAAAATGTTAATATGTGCATTCACCTTTCAAAAATGTTACTGTTTGTATCAAACTTTCAAAAAGTGTGTTATTGTGTGTATTAAACTTCCTATTGTATGTATTAAACTTATACTTTTTTGCTTTTTTATGCAATCAAAATGCATACAATAATACACTTTTTGAAAGTTTGATACACACAATAACATTTTTGAAAGGTGGATACACACATTAGCATTTTTGGTATAGTTTAATACATTTTGAAGTAGTAAACCCTAATATATAATGGTACTGATGGATTATTTGTTAAGAATACAGAGTAACCTTGTTTGAACATGAACCCCCTTTTTAGTTCATGCATATAATCGGGTAGCAGTTGGCCGGTTTCATCGGGTTTAACATAGAATACCGGTATGCATTCCTATTTGCTATTTGACGGGTAGCCCTTTTGGCTTCCCATATCCGATCTATCTCTTCTCTCTTTTTTCTATCCATCTCCTCTCTTTCTCTCTTACAATTTTTTTGAAATAATTAAAAAGTGAAGAAAAGATTGAGATCGTTTGGATTAGCATATACTAGGTACTTGAGTGAGAAGGAAAAAGAGGAGGAAAAAATAATGTGACGCTGTTGTGACATTTGGGTAAGAGAGAGAAGAAGTGAGGTGATATGCATAGCCTTAGAATAAAGAGTTAGGAAGAGTAAAATAGTCAGGATGATATGAAGAATGCTAAACTTGCGACTTAAGATGAAAGTTGTGAATTTCAATATTGTCTGATTGCAAAAAAGAAACGTATAAAAGTATTACATGGATTGTTAGATTTAGGAGCAAAAAAGTATTATGAAATCGTATGTAAACCTGGACTACTTGAAGAATCGTGTAAACACTATTCGATTATGATATTTTGACCCTATGTCTAAGTTACACGAAATCCAGATTATGGGGATAATCCTTCAAAGACCATCTCGTATCAACGCAGTGATATAAGACCACAAACTAGGATTTTATATAATTTGAAACATTTCAATTACCAAAATAAGATCAATCATTGTTTTACACTGATTCTTTTCCATAATTAATGGATGGTTGTTTATGCTAATTATCCATAAATATTTCGAAAATAGTTATGATTATTATCCATAAGGGATGGCGCTACCCCTAGAACCCCACAAGGAGACACGACCCTCTTGACCTCTGTCACAGTGTCTGTAACACCGCTATATTTTATATATATATATATATATATATATATATATATATATATATATATATATATATATATATATATATATATATATATTTTTTTTTAATCCTGCGGAAGCGAGCAACAAAAAATATACTTATTTACAGTAGTATTACAAACGTTTTAACATCTGACACAAGTGTCAGTAAACCAAGTCCAGTGTTACATATATATACATACAGGCTCATTAAAAGTTGTATCAGAGTTACAGTATCAGACATTCCCCAAAAGACCAGCAAGACTCCCAAAAGCAAAACGGCTCAACAACCTGCAAATTGGAGTTTATGGTGGGGAATTAGCTCAAAGCTAAGTGAATGGAAGTTTAACCAACGAAAAGCATCAGCAAATAAACAAGTATCACAGAGGACCGGCGGTTCGGCCGAACCTTCAACCAAATGCTGGCCTAACATAGGTTTACCGATAGCCCACTTGTCATTCTCACACAGTAATCACCTCAAGTTGCAACGCATGCATCAACAGATCTAATACTGATTAGCCGATGACAAGTGAACCCAGCCCACTATGGCTGACCCCATCATATGCACCCAGTGCCAATAAACAGCTGTTAACCAATCATCAAGTATGCCCAAGGCATCAACAAAACAAATACCAGATCATTTAGTCTAACAGAGAATAAGACATTACGACATGTTATAACCGTTACCGTTACAACCAAAACAATTCGTGAGTTAAAAGTCCACTCACCTGTGTTCTCCAACACCACACTCAGTATTCTAATTTCACTGAGTCTTCTCGTTTCCTGAAACACATCATAACTTAGTCAGTATTTGGAATTACATTCCAATTGCAAAACATCAACTTCCAATGGCTACAGAACAATAAAAACATTCACTGAATTAACATCCGAATCACTGCGCACGTGGTGAACACACTTCGCACGTGGTGCACACACTACGCACGTAATGAACACACTACGCACGTATTGCATTTTGGCACGTATGAAGTGGTTCACACACACTACGCACGATTTGGACACTGGTACGCACGTAGTGGACTACACTCCGTGCGACCAAAACTCATCGGCTTCATCTTCTTCATCAAGCACTACGCACGTAATGGAGTCACTACGCACGTAGTGGACTCCACTTCGCACGGCCAACATTCAACATTCAAAAACTTCCTAATCAAAACTCGACAAAAACAACAAAACACACCTCTTGCTACTGATTCTAAGGCTTGCTTTCGAAATCTAACGTTAAAACTCGATTCAAAACTCGAAATAGCAATCACGGATCTAGTTTAAGTAATAGTGCGGTTTTTGGTTAACTCTCTTCCTCCACAACGAAGGCAAAGCCGAAAAACGGCCACAACATATAGAAATAGTATATATAGGTCACGAAATGAGCATATTACACTACACAGTGCAAATACTGATCTCTGAGATACAGAAACTTAATTAAAGTAGTCCTACTCAAACCAAAAACATGCAATGAGGTATTATTTGGAACCCTCATGTAAAACCAAATCATATGATTTCAATATCTAAATAAAATATTAAATCTCATATTTTATCTCTTGTCTCGCAGACCAATTAATTATCATGAAAACATCAATAACATCATGCAATTAACAATTAAATAAAATGAGTAACTAAATAAATAATACTTAAATACTCACCTAATTGCCAAGAACGACTGGACCCTAAATGCGGGTGTTACAACTCTCCCCCCCTAAAGAAGATTCCGTCCCCGGAATCTCATCGCTCTCAAATAGGTTAGGGTAGCGGTTCCTCATGTCTGCCTCGGTCTCCCATGTCAAATCTGAACCCAAACTGTGTTTCCATTTAATTAAAACCATAGGAATTTCTTTTCTGCGAAGCTTTGTCGTCTTACGATCAACTATCTCAACTGGTTCCTCTACTAATCGCTTTTTCGAATCCACTTTCAAATCATGCACTGGAAGGATCTGACTTTCATCCTCAACGTTGCATTGACGCAAGTAACAGACATTAAAGGTGTCATGAATACCTGCTAACTCAGGTGGAAGATCAAGAGTAACAGCCTGATCATTGACTATCTGTCGTATTCGGAACGGACCAATATATCGTGGAGCTAATTTCCCGCGCTTCCCAAAGCGAATAACCCCTTTCCATGGAGAGACTTTCAGATAAACCAACTCTCCTTCAACAAACGAAATTGGTCGACGGCGAGGATCTGCGTACATTTTCTGTCTGTCTCTGGCAGCTTTCAACTTTTCTCGGGCAATTACAACTTTTTCAGCTGTCATTTGAACAATGTCGGGACCTGCAAACTGTTTCTCACCTGCCTCTAGCCAACAAGTAGGAGTGCGACAGCGACGTCCGTATAACATCTCGTAAGGTGGCATACCGATACTCGAATGATAAGAGTTATTGTACGCAAACTCTATTAATGGCAAATGTGTATCCCAAGATCCACCATACTCTAACACACAGGCGCGTAACATATCCTCAAGGGTTTGAATGGTTCGTTCGGTCTGACCGTCTGTCTGAGGATGATAAGCGGTACTCAAATTAATACGCGTCCCCAATTCACGATGTAAACTCGCCCAGAAATTAGAAACAAACCTGGGATCTCGATCAGAAACAATAGAAAGAGGGATACCATGCCGAGAAACAATCTCATCAATATATAACTGAGCCAATCTACTAAGTGAAGCTGTCTCACTGGTGGCAAGAAAATGAGCACTTTTCGTTAAACGGTCGACTATCACCCAAATCATATCATGTTTCCGCTGAGTACATGGCAGTTTGGTTACAAAATCCATCGTGATATGCTCCCATTTCCATTTAGGTATCTTCAACTGTTTTAAAGACCCGTACGGTTTCTGGTGCTCTGTTTTGACTTGTGCACAAATATGACAGGATTCCACGAATTTTGCAACATCTGTCTTCATCGTAGGCCACCAATATAGTACTTTAAGATCGTTATACATTTTAGTGCTACCAGGGTGAACAGATAATCGCGATTTGTGAGCCTCTGACAGAATCAAATTTCGAAGTTACCCAAGTACTGGCACCCAAATACGAGACTGAAAGGTCTTTAATCCACGAGAATCGTCAATTAACTCAGCTTTTCTTTTTACCATGATTTCTGATTTCAAATTTTCATCCTTCAAGGCCTCTAACTGAGCAGCTTTAAGTCTATCCACCAAGTCAGAAACAATCTCAATACGCATGAATCGGATATTATCACCCGCTCCTTTACGGCTCAAAGCGTCTGCTACCACATTTGCTTTTCCTGGGTGGTACAGAATCTCACAATCGTAATCTTTAATCAATTCCAGCCATCGCCTTTGCCGCATATTAAGCTCCTTCTGGGAGAATATATATTGCAGGCTTTTATGATCAGTACAGATAACACATTTAGTACCATATAAATAATGCCTCCACAGTTTCAATGCAAAAACCACCGCCGCAAGCTCTAAATCATGGGTTGGATAGTTCTTCTCGTGTGGTTTCAACTGACGAGAAGCATAGGCAATAACTCTGTCACGCTGCATTAGAACGCATCCTAGACCTGCAAAGGAAGCATCGCAATATACTACAAAATCATCAGATCTATCAGGTAGAGCAAGAATAGGGGCTTGACACAACAGCTGTTTCAAAGTCTGAAAAACTAATTCTTGTTCTTCATTCCACTTAAACAGTGCATCTTTACGGGTTAACTTCGTCAAAGGACTCGCAATTTTTGAGAAATCTTTGATGAATCTACGATAGTAGCCCGCCAAACCCAGAAAGCTTTTAATCTCAGATGGTGATTTAGGGGAATTCCAGTTCATAACCGCTTCAACTTTAGCTGGATCAACTTTAACTCCATCTTTACAAATAATATGTCCCAAAAACTGAATTTCTCGCATCCAGAATTCGCATTTAGAAAACTTCGCAAAAAGACGATTCTGTCTTAAGGTCTCTAAAACTTGCCTTAAATGAAGCTCGTGCTCAGATTCGGTTTTTGAATATACCAAAATGTCATCGATAAACACAATTACAAATTTATCCAAAAACGGCCGGCAAATCCGATTCATTAAATCCATGAACACAGCAGGGGCGTTAGTTAGACCAAAAGGCATCACTAAAAACTCATAATGACCATATCTGGTACGAAACGCAGTTTTAGGAATATCATTTTCAGAAACAAGTACTTGATGATAACCTGAACGCAAATCAATCTTTGAAAAATAAGAAGCACCCTGTAGCTGATCAAACAAATCATCAATCCTAGGTAAAGGGTATTTATTTTTAACTGTCCTTTTATTCAATTCCCGATAATCAATGCACATTCGTAGAGTACCATCTTTCTTTTTAACAAATAAGACCGGAGCACCCCACGGAGATGAACTAGGACGAATAAAGCCTTTATCTAACAATTCCTGAATCTGAGTCATCATTTCTCGCATTTCAGCAGGAGCTAATCTGTAAGGGGCTTTAGCCACGGAACTCGAACCAGGAATTAGATCAATTCTGTATTCTACCTCACGAACTGGAGGCAATCCTGGTAACTCATCAGGAAATACTTCCGGGTATTCCGAAACTACCCGAATATCAGAAATAACTTGCTTCTCCTTTTTAACATCAATAGCATACGCAAGAAACGATTCACACCCTTTGGCCAAAGATTTTCTAGCCTTCATAAACGAAATAATAGGGAAGGTAGAAAAAGACCTCTCTCCGCGAGCCACTACGTGTGACCCGTCAGATAAAGGAAAAGAAATCAACTTCTTATGGCATTTAATACTAGCTCTATTCTGGCTCAACCAATCCATTCCCAAAACAACATCAAATCCAGATATAGGCATTAACAGAAAAGAGACTGGAAAACAAGTGCCATCAATATCAATTCTAGCTCCAGACACAGCCGTTGTGACTGGAACCATTTTACCATTAGCTATTTCTACTTCTAGAAAATCAGTAACATGTGAAGTAGGCAATTTCAATTTATCACAGAAAGCCATCGAAATAAAGGAGCGGTTAGCCCCTGAATCAAACAACACACGTGCAGGTACAGAATTTACAAGAAACGTACCAGTGATGACATCATCGGTGGCAATAGCATCATCTACTGTCATCCGAAAAGCTCTACCCTCGGTTGCAGGAGGATTCTTTCTCTTTTGGCCAGACTGAGATGATGATCCCCCAACTGTAGTTGCCCCTGAACCTGACCCCGTCTTCCTTGCAGAAGGACACTCTCCTGATCTGTGACCCTCTTTTTGACAATTCCAGCACACGTTACGAGGAAATTTACAATCTTTTACCTCGTGTCCCAATCCACCACATCTGATACATCGCGAGGTCTGGGGTGTACAAGGTCCGGTGTGGGAAGACCTACAGTTTCTACACCATAGAAACCTCTGACCTGAACCACCAACAGCTGCTCTAGGGTTCTGCCTACCCTGTCCCTGGTTACCCTGCCATTTCTTCTTTTGCTGAGAACCAGTCTGTTCTGTCTTTGGTTTCTGTAAGGCAGCTATATCCTTATTCATCTGGTCCCGTGCCTTAACATCTCCCTCGGCTGATTTAGCTAAGGTGAAGGCTTGAGACAAAGTGTTGGCTAGACGGGTATTACCCCTATATTCTGGTAACAAAGCTCCAACAAAGTGTTGTATCTGAGAACGTTCGGTTGGCACCCACTGCTTTACAAATCTCAATTTCTCATTAAACTGTTTGATTAATTCATCAACTGTCATCCTCTCGGTCATATGCAAATTCAAGAAATCGTTTCTGATTTTATCCATTTCAAATTCACCACAATACTGTTCAAGAACTTTATTCTGGAATTGTTCCCAAGTAATGGATTTCATCTGCTCCGGGGTGAGGTGAGCTGTCAATGATTCCCACCAAGCTGAAGCATCCCCTGTAAGCATACTCTGGGCATAAGTAACTCGAAGCTCCTCTTCACAATTACAAATATTCAAAATTCTCGTTATTCCTTTCAACCATTCTAGAGTTTCAGCAGGATTGGTGCTCCCTGAGTATTCCTTTGGTTTACAATCTCGAAAATCCTTGAACTGACATTTCTTGGGTCCCTTCTGAGGTGGGTACCCAACCAAAGGATACTGATAAGATCCCTGAGACATAACGGGATAAAAATACTAAGGCTGGGTTGGCTGATATGTAGAGAAAATAGGTACTGATACTGGAGGAATCTCCGATTGAGTAGAAATCGCTGGAGGAATCTGTGCCTGAGAAGCCTGTACCTGCTTCTGTCTCTCAAGCTCCCGTACCTCTCCTCTAAGCTCTTGTAACTGATCCTCTAACTGATAAATATACTCTTCCCGATCAATATTAGCTTCTGTAACCTCAACACTCTCTGTTACAGGAATCTCTGAAGGACCTGCCGCCGAAGTACCAGCTCTTCTTGGGGTCAAGGGGGCATTAGTCAGGTTCTCATTATCGGCCATATCTGTGTCAATCACAACATCTCAACACTTATTAGGTAAACCGTTAGTACACAATCTACTAACAACAGCTAACATCAAAAGAAACTTGCATTCACGCTAATTCCCACCCACATCAGGAATGTCTGACCAAACTCGAGCCAAGATTTGAGAATTGAACACTCTAACTGTGCACGCATCCCAAACCAGGGTTCTGATACCAAATTGTAACACCGCTATATTTTATATTTTATATTTTATATTTTTTTTTAATCCTGCGGAAGTGAGCAACCAAAAATATACTTATTTACAGTAGTATTACAAACGTTTTAACATCTGACACAAGTGTCAGTAAACCAAGTCCAGTGTTACATATATATACATACAGGCTCATTAAAAGTTGTATCAGAGTTACAGTATCAGACATTCCCCAAAAGACCAGCAAGACTCCTAAAAGCAAAACGGCTCAACAACCTGCAAATTGGAGTTTATGGTGGGGAATTAGCTCAAAGCTAAGTGAATGGAAGTTTAACCAACGAAAAGCATCAGCAAATAAACAAGTATCACATAGGACCGGCGGTTCGGCCGAACCTTCAACCAAATGCTGGCCTAGCATAGGTTTACCGATAGCCCACTTGTCATTCTCACACAGTAATCACCTCAAGTTGCAACGCATGCATCAACAGATCTAATACTGATTAGCCGATGACAAGTGAACCCAACCCACTATGGCTGACCCCATCATATGCACCCAGTGCCAATAAACAGCTGTTAACCAATCATCAAGTATGCCCAAGGCATCAACAAAACAAATACCCGATCATTTAGTCTAACAGAGAATAAGACATTACGACATGTTATAACCGTTACCGTTACAACCAAAACAATTCGTGAGTTAAAAGTCCACTCACCTGTGTTCTCCAACACCACACTCAGTATTCTAATTTCACTGAGTCTTCTCGTTTCCTGAAACACATCATAACTTAGTCAGTATTTGGAATTACATTCCAATTGCAAAACATCAACTTCCAATGGCTACAGAACAATAAAAACATTCACTGAATTAACATCCAAATCACTGCGCACGTGGTGAACACACTTCGCACGTGGTGCACACACTACGCACGTATTGCATTTTGGCACGTATGAAGTGGTTCACACACACTACGCACGATTTGGACACTGGTACGCACGTAGTGGACTACACTCCGTGCGACCAAAACTCATCGGCTTCATCTTCTTCATCGAGCACTACGCACGTAATGGAGTCACTACGCACGTAGTGGACTCCACTTCGCACGGCCAACATTCAACATTCAAGAACTTCCTAATCAAAACTCAACAAAAACAACAAAACACACCTCTTGCTACTGATTCTAAGGCTTGCTTTCGAAATCTAACGTTAAAACTCGATTCAAAACTCGAAATAGCAATCACGGATCTAGTTTAAGTAATAGTGCGGTTTTTGGTTAACTCTCTTCCTCCACAACGAAGGCAAAGCCGAAAATCGGCCACAACATATAGAAATAGTATATATAGGTCACGAAATGAGCATATTACACTACACAGTGCAAATACTGATATCTGAGATACAGAAACTTAATTAAAGCAGTCCTACTCAAACCAAAAACATGCAATGAGGTATTATTTGGAACCTCGTGTAAAACCAAATCATATGATTTCAATATCTAAATAAAATATTAAATCTCATATTTTATCTCTTGTCTCGCAGACCAATTAATTATCATGAAAACATCAATAACATCATGCAATTAACAATTAAATAAAATGAGTAACTAAATAAATAATACTTAAATACTCACCTAATTGCCAAGAACGACTGGACCCTAAATGCGGGTGTTACAGTGTCACTACGTCGAAAAGACCAAAATTGTTTTCTCACCTTTTAACTTGTTTAAAATCAAGATATAAACTCTATTAGTAGTTTGTAAACTTCATCACACTATAATGATCCAGTGACACTGAAATCACCAACATGGATTACATTTGTTTGTGGTGGCGTTGAACATGTATAGTACGGGGTTTTCCTTCGGCTTCCATTTATTGGATTCTTTATTTTCGTGGATCGATCACCAAAATTATACACAATTTGAATTTAGTTAATTTGATCCCATTTTTAAGCAAAATAAATAAATAAGAAAGGTGATATATCATTCTACTTATTCTTCCTACTTATCCTTTTACTCACAAGATCAACACAAGTGTCAAAATTAATAGATGAGGTGATGAAAGGGAATTAGTGGACTCTAAATGTTATTTTGTGGTGAATAAGAAGACGAGTACGAAGAAAAAGTATGATGGTATATATTTTTTTAAAAAGTGCTTAGACAGACACTCTAGTATATGGTTTTAAACACTTATTTTCATATTGAATCTATTTTTGTTTGAAAGCTTTTTAAACAGCTTATAATAATATATATTTGTGATACAATAGATATATATATAATGTTGATTACATAAATATTTTATGTTTTTTTAGTATTTACACTTCTAGAAAAACTGTTAATTCCGAGGGTAAAATATAGCGTAAATTTTCTGAGAGAATTCATAATTTCATAGGATTACACATTTAGGACTAACTAGCGAGAGATTATTGAGGAACTTTTAAAGTACAAAATCTATCAAAAGTTCTAATTAATTTCTCTATTAGCGTTACATATTAATATTCTCCTTAAGTAAACTTGATGTATTCTAAATTTATATGTATATATAGAGATGAATTGAATATGACAAGACATTGCAAACCAAGTTCGTAGAGATATTTGAAACCTTGACATAACAAACTTTGCTTTCGAGTGTGCTCTAACTACTAAGGTATTAACGTCACATCATTCCGCTTTTATCAAATCGATTAGTAGAAGACATGCAATAAGATAAAAGAAGACATGCACGTTTCCTTGAAGAAACATATCCTTGTTCAATCCTTTGCCGTTCAAAAAAAAAAAAAAAAGACATGCAGCGAGATACATATATAAAGATAAGATTTGCACGTCTCCTTGAAGAAACATAAATCTGAGGGCATCAACGACTAAAATATTAAAGAAATACATAATCATGTTCATAAGAATTGATTTTTTTCTTTCCAATTTTCATTTGAAACAAAGGTTTTAATTTATGTAAGAAAAAACAATATTACAATTATCCAATAACATTAAAATAATGCTAGGAAAAAATTGACAATTTACCATATTAATATCATCCAAATTTAAAACTATTAGAAAGATATTACGAGAAAGATTACTAATTGTTTTCTCAAACCTTAGTTTCAAATGTCAATTTTATATCGACTTATTTGAAAACATAACTAAAATATGAGAGATAAGAAGTGTAAATTCTATAAATTATAGTAATACGTAAAGTGAAAATAACTGAAAGAAATTTCTTTGGTCACCAACATGCTTTTCGTGGCTCTTTATTACCATCATTTTAAATACTATCATTTAAAATGGGTAATGATTCATAGTTTCATACATCTTATTTTAAAAATCTTTATATCTTATTCATATTATCACTTCTAGTTGATTAATAAATCTATTTCTTATGTTTTTCAACTGATTTTAGCATCTTAAATTATAGTCCAAACCGTATGAGTATAACCACCCTTTCATAGTTTTGACTTTCTGGCTGGTAGTCTTTTTAGTTAACTTAAAATAACCAAAAAATAAATCGACTAATTTTAAAACTTACACATAGAAAAACTTGTATAATTTAAACTATCGATCATGACTTTGTTGCAAACTAAATAATCATCATATAGCTTAGAAAAAGTACATTATTCAGGAAAACTTTGAAATATACCGAAACAAGTTCAGTATTTTTTAATCATGTAAAATCTAGATTTGCAACTATCGTAGTTGCTTTATACATATATAATTCATCTTAATTATCATTTTGCGATCTCGAGTTTCTATTATACAATCCTCCTTGTACAAATGATTAACGATTGATTTTGAGTGTACGTAAGACATATTATTGGAACGAAATGAAGACTAGTAGATCATGTGTGATATATTTTTGATAATTCAAACATAGCAAAGCTAGCTTAGCTTGCATTGGTATTACAACATATATAGATTATTATCTTTTTATAAAGTAACATAAAATTATGCAAATATTCACATATGTTGTGAACAGTTGATCTGTCCATACTAGACGTACCATATATATTATTATTTTAATTAACGTAGCTTATCACAAGTGTGTGTGTGAGAGAGAGAAGTCACAAAAGAAATAAAGCATATATCAAGGTTATGGAAAAACAAATTTATTTAAAGATAAAGTGTTCCCTACCCCAGTTGCTTTTTCTCCATCTCTCTTTTTGTTCTCCTATCAAAAACCCCCAAACTCCACCCCCTTCATTCCCTCCCTCTTTCTAATTCCTCTTCATATCTCCCTCCCTTTGGATCTTTTTCTTCTTCTTCTTCTTCCCCTAAGGTCTCTTTTCTCTCTCTCTCTCTCTCTCTATCAATATCTATCTCTTTCTTTCTCTATGCATATATGTGTGTATATATATATATAATATATATATGCATAGGTTTTTGTTTACATATATGCTAATTAAAATGCTTGAAAACTAATTATACATATCAACTTGCTCTTGTGCATGCAGTGTTTTCGGTAAGGCTAGCTGTGGAGTCCCTTTTGTCTTTCGGTTTCTGGGGACAACAAGACAATCTTTATATATATCTAGCAAAGACGCCATTATAAATCTGATTGTAACGAGAAGAAGAGGATTTTAAGATCGCAGGCTTATATATATCTAAAAATATAATTAAATGGCACCAGTTTCACTGCCTCCTGGTTTCCGCTTTCATCCCACTGATGAAGAGCTTGTTGCTTACTATCTCAAGAGGAAAATCAATGGACATAAGATCGAACTCGAAGTTATCCCTGAAGTCGATCTTTACAAGTGCGAACCCTGGGATTTACCAGGTATTAATTATCGATATGTTGCATGTCTTCATTGTGATCGAAGCTAGCACCCTTCACCATTTTTCTTTTTAATTACTATTATAGAATAAATATATTGCAATTCATTGTGATAGAATTTTAGTTTGCTTTCTAGTTTATGCAAGTATATATCACAAATGTTTTAAAACTAATATATATACATATATGTATATATATATATATATATATATATATATATATATATATATATATATATATATTAAATGTTTATTTTAGATTAAATAGAACTGAATTGAACCTACTAATATTTTAACTTAATTAATACATATCATAGACTTATAACTCAATAATTTATATAAAAAATTATTGCTTGTTCAGTCATTTATAATGTTTTCTTTCCATATTTGTATCACAATAATACTAAAATTAAAGAGAAAAGCATACAATAAAAAGCAATAGCAGCATGATCATGAACAGTTTATGTGTAAGGGAAGTGATCACTAAATTAAGATTCTTGTCAAAGGGTCTTTCAATTATATTCTTTCTATTGCATGCATAACTATTAATTTTTTTTATTTTGTTGCTAAAGGCAAAAAATGAAGGTTCTCCAATGATCTTTTTATGCCCTACCTTCTTGTTCGTTAATTATGACTACAGTTCAACCCGTTGAAAAGGTTCATCATGAAATTGTGTATTTTGATCTTGTTTCAAAGTTTTATGGCATACAATCTGTTATATGTACGTATAATTTTAGATCTACAAGCCTATATATATTTCTATATATATATACAGACAAGACCAGTCAAATATGATTGGAACTTTCGAAAGCAAGAACTGAGTATATATAACATCATCGATTGTTAATATTTAAAGGGAATTGATCTAAGGTGGGCCCTACATCTTTTAAACTGGTATAAGAACAAATTTTAGTAATTAGCTGACAAGATTGAAGTCAAAAAGCAAATTAAAGAGGAAAGAACTTAGCTAAGCTTATCTGTTCTTTCGATTAATAGTAGATATGATTACAACCTTTTTCTTTCTTTATTCAATTTCTGACACCAAATCTTCTAATTCCTGGACTATTTATTATATTTACAGAAATCCTTGTGTTCATCTTTGTTTCAATTTTTCCGTACAAAATTTTTATATACCTTTTCTTTTGCCTACACTATACTCGATCCATAGGAATTTAAGAATATATATAGCATGGATGTATTAATAATTCGATGAATTAAATTGGTTTTTATGATCTCGATCAGGGAAGTCCCTATTGCCAAGCAAAGATCTAGAGTGGTATTTCTTTAGTCCAAGAGACCGTAAATACCCGAACGGATCAAGGACAAACCGAGCAACAAAAGGCGGGTATTGGAAGGCAACTGGTAAGGATAGGAATGTGAACTCACAGTCACGAGCCGTGGGAATGAAGAAAACCCTTGTTTACTACAGAGGGAGAGCACCACATGGCGCTCGTAGCGATTGGGTTATGCACGAGTATCGTCTTGATGAGCGAGAATGTGAAAGTGAATCTGGGCTCAAGGTGATCATTTCAACCTTCCTTCATCACATTAACTTATATAACTTATTAAACCCGGAACACTATATATATATACAGAAAGGAATAAAAGAATTACACAAGTAATGTACGTGGGCATACCTGCATGACCTAAATAATTTTATCATAAACATTATAACACGAGTATACTTCTTTCTTGGGCTATAAAAGTTGCAGGATGCTTATTCGCTTTGTCGCGTGTTTAAGAAGAGTTTGAATGCTCCAAAGCCAACGGTTGGAGTAAATTATGGCGCGGCAGCTAGTGATCACTCATCAAGTATGGATCTTTACTCGGAGGGAGGAAGAGGTGGTGAAGATATGGAGACTTGTAACTATCCCACACCAATGGCTTCATCTTCATCAAATATCAACCATGGATCTCCATATGTCTCTAGTGATCAAACAACTGATGGGAGATGGATGCAGTACTTATCAGAAGAAGCATTCACTTTCCCAAATCCATCTTTCACCAATTATGGAAATCACTCTTATCCCCCATCCAAGGTACAATTAAACATGGATTGTTGAAAAGTATACATTTGGAGATTAATTAGAACGATTTATTATATGACAGCCCTATAATTTCTCAGGTGGATATAGCATTAGAATGTGCAAGGCTGCAACAAAGGTTATCAATGCCTCCATTGCAGGTACAAGATCTCCCACAGCAAGGGGCTACTAGTTATGTGGATTTGATGAACATGCCACAGACAAGTAGCAGCATGCGCGAATTCAGTACTTCAAATGGTCCTCAGCAGGACATATTACAGGAAATCCTTTCAGTGGCACAAGTTTCTCAGGATCTCATCAATCAGAACACTTGGACCGGAGGTTATTCCGGTAATCATGAAGATGATTTTTCGTTTCTGACTAATAATAATAGCAACAACCAAATACAAGATGTTGGCTCCTTTAGGTTCATGGGAGAGGATCAAAATATGAGGTCTATTGAGGTTGGTGGTGCTGCTAATGAACAAGTTGGAACTGATAGGATGGTTGAGAACTTGAGATGGGTTGGCATGTCTAACAAGGATCTTGAGATGGTAACTAATAATCTTTTTACTAGATCATGCTATTCTTTTTAAGAAATAAAGAACAAACCATTAATAGGGATCTCTATCCCCAATGAGAATATGAACTTAGTATTAAGTTGTGGGTCTATTATATCTTTATAATCCAAAAATTAACATTAATTTCTTGATACTTGCAGACTTTTTGGGATGATTACAAAACTGTTCCAGTGGAAAACATACCAAATACTCAGAGGGAGGAGCATGAAATTCAAGGTACAAATTGCTAAGACTTAGTAATTAATTACTATCCCAAGAAGTTGAAGCTAGAGCCAATTTCACTAAGAACTTGAAAAACAGTTGCAGGAGAAAGCAGTCATCACAACAACTTGGAAAACACAGAAGACCACTTCTCACTCGGATTTGCCTCCGAAGATCAAAACAACTCGAGCGAGAACTTCTTAGACGAAGGAGATTTGGATGACTTCACCACAAATCCAAGTTTCGAAATTTATGAGAAGACTAAAGTCAGCCATGGTCTGATGGTTTCGACCCAACATGTTTCGAAAACTTTCTTTCACCAAATCGTCCCTTCACAAATCGTCAAGGTCCAACTGAACCCGGGAATGATATATGATGGCAAGCTAACAAGATCTAACAATAGAGTTATATACGATGAGTTTAAATTACTCGCTAATTCGACGCCATCAGAGGTGACCAACAAGAAGACAATGAGCCCTTTTGTCAACTTGGTTTCCCTTTTGTTGATATGTTGCTTTTATCTTCAAGAATCAACTGAAGATGATGGTGATATGAAGTTCAAAGATGATGATTATTACAAACAATTGGGAGATGAAGAACAGGAGAAGGATGAAGGATGGAGCATTTCATGTGTGGTTTTGGAGAAGATGATATGGCCATGTGTGACCTTGGCTTTGGCATTTTCTACCATCTGGGTACATCATAATTACTAATCACAAGGGTTTTTTTTATAATTTTTTTTACATTAATTGTTTCTAACCATACAAAGTGAAGTTGTTTACTTATAGGAGACTATTGAACTAAGCTTTCCCTGGATTTAATCTAGGGTTGAGTTAATGATATTTGTATTTCTCTTTTCATTTAATATACTAACAATTACTAGGAATGGTTACTGTTTAATGAACAGTAACCTCCCTAATATTATTTATATAATTAAAGCTTCAATTCATGCACATTGCACAATTCTAATATCTGGTGGAGTGGTAGTGAGAAGCTTCTTTATATAAGGTAAAAGGCTGTGGTTCAAATCATGACTTCTTCAACTTAATTTTTATTTGCTCAACATTTAATTTTTATGAGCATGGCTCACTGTCAACTTTGCCATTTACTTTCATACAATAATTTTAAATTTCATATATTCATTCTATTAGTGTTATACTAAGACAATTATTTTTATATATTATTTATTTTTAAAATATTCAATGATATAATGTTGTTTATAAACGTGAAATACACATGTTTTTCTATATGTTTTTAATTTTTGGTAATAAGATATTTATATAACTTTTTTGCTTAATAATTTGTTGAATGGTGTAATAAACAATTTAAACTTGAATATATTTGAATTCAAACCAAATTTTATGTATCTTTTAGATGTCTCTATCTTATTTAAGATGTTTGTGATTGGACGTTTGTTTTGTTATTATTAATTCTTATTTTGTTCATTTTAGTAGCATCACACATTTTGGAATAAATTTTATTGTAATATAATATTTATCTAAAAAAATGTATTTAGTTAACTAATTTTTATGTTGAATGTGCTATAAAAAAATAAACTTGAATATATATTTGAATTCAGACAAAATTGTATGAACGACCGAATGCATGCACTACGAATCATAGAGATTTTTTCTGTTTTACTTCAGCTCTACGTTTAGAAGTTAGTTGTATATTAAAAATATATGTTTAGATATTTAACGTATTTTGTTTATGCAAAGAGTCCGCCGCAACGCGCGGATAAATTACACCTCGTTCATTCATATGTAGGGAATGGTCTATATAACTAGAGGCCGGATTAATCAGGTAATTAAAAATGTTCATCCGGGGCATTAAATATATATTAAGTATAATAATAATAATAACTAGACATGGTAATATATATAACCAGGTTAATTAATTAAGTACCATATACAAATTGGTTGCGAATAATAAAGCAATTGTTTAGTTGTTTGGGTTTTACGGATTCTAGGGTGTTTAAAATATTCCAAACCTAAAAACTGATAAATCGTATTGAAATCTAGGTTAATCAAATCGAATATTTTAATTATCGGGTTGGTTAATCGAACCTAAAGAAATTCGGTTATTCGGTTTAGTTACGGTTTATGATCTTAAAGGCGAATGGTTAAACGAAAAACAGAAAAAAAATTGAAATTGTATTTTTTATGTTTATCAATACCAACAAATTAATCAATATATACATAAGATAATTATCTACTCATAACAAATTGTTACCCATAGTCAATATCTATATTTCACTTTACAATATAGATATTATTAGATATATGTTTTATTTAAATTTACGAGTCAGTAGATTTATAAATCTTATCATTACTATTTATTTACTTATTTTCACTTGAACTAGTCACATTTTCACTCAATTTTTTTTATATCATATTTTTTTAACAGCAGATCAAACATACGCACACTTTAATCTACTCTTAAATCTACACCACTTTCTGTCTACAGCGGGACTTGAATCCATGACCATAGGCCAAGGAGAACACTTTCCAACACCTAATACCGCTAGACAATAAGCATTAGTTCATAATCTTCTAATAGGTTTATTTTACTTTTAATCAGTTTTATTACAAGATCTTGATCCTTAGTAAAAATAATAACATTAATCAGTTTTATTACAAGATCTTGATCATTTATTTAAATAAACATGAAATCATATCTATTTATCAAAATTAAAAGTTTAATTTTACTTTTAATAGTAAAATTGAAAACTCAATTTTTAAAGTTTAATTCTAATAGGAGATAAGATACTTAGTAAAAAAATATTATTTAAATTAAGGGCAAATTGCATTAAAGCATAATAAATTTTGTCTTAATTATCATTGTATACAATCAACTTTATTTTCTTAAAAATAATACAACCAACTTTAAAATAATCGTAATATTGTATGCAACTTTTTGTTTACTATGGAGATTATGTCAAAGTTCATCGTCTACAATAATAATTAAACAATAGTCACATAAAAAAGTTGTTTGCATACTCTGAGAAGATTGTGAAAGTTAATTGTATAATTTTTAAAAATTTAAAGTTGGTTGTATACGATAATAATTAATGGGGTAGGGCCCCAAACTTGATGCTTCGGAACCCACTACCATCTAGAAGAGGAGTAAGTCCTGGAGCTGTAGGCAGTCCCTCAGGAGAGCCGAAGGCCCTAGCCTCCTGGAGCTGTAGGCAGTCCCTCAGGAGAGCCGAAGGTCCTAACCTCCTGGAGTTGTACGCTGCCAGGAGGAGCATCAATCCCTCCACTCTAGATAGGCGGATCACATATTCCCAAAAAGCAGACTTGCCTATCTAGTCGCATTTAAGGATAAGTACGGAAGAACTGACATCCAAGTACGTTGGGCAGGCATTTTAAGGATCCTTGTCTAGAAGATCCGCAACAGGTACAATCATCATAAACAGCCGATCCTTGACACTTGGATGGCCATCCAAGGGCTCAGGTATGACTTCCCTCCATTATAAATAACAAACACATTCACACCATAAAACACATGCAGAAGATACATTCAAACACATACAATCCTCCACCTTACTAACTTAAGCATCGGAGAGGAATACGGGGATCAATCCCCGTCTTCCTTTAACGTTAGGTGTTAGCTGTTTTTGCAGGATCCATCTCAAGGTAAGATTCAGTAAACGAAGCACTCACGCATTAGGCCTTCCCGGAGAGAGTCGAATGCGCAATCAATAACAAAAACAAAGTTTATTATAATTTAATGAAATTTACCCTCAAATTAAACATATTTAATATAAAAGTCTTTTAGTTTTTGAGAAAGTCGCATATTGTGTTTTCCTTTCGTCGCTACAAGACAGTTATATATTTAAGTAAACGAATATAATATCATAATTCCATGATTACATGTGTGTTTACACGAGCATTTAAACTATTTAGTTGATACATAAATAACAGCGTTTGTAATATTTTATAAATTTCTCATTTAAGCCTTATTCGAGTTGAGATATGAACATTAAATTTTAAAACTTTTTTTTTAATTTAACTTTCAAAAATATATGAAAATTGTCACATTTTGTAATGATGTGTATCCAACTTTGAAAACCACTATTTAATAACTAAAGTATTGCTAGCAAGTTATCCTCTTTTAAATATTGTTTTATTTAAAAATTACCATTTAATTATTAATATTATATTATAATAAATAATAAATTAAAGCAAGTTTCCAGATTGAGTTTATTAGATACCCAGATTAAATCATCTTAGTTTCCATCCATTTAAGTTTGATGAAGGAACACCTCGATGCTTGATGTGCTTTATCAATTATCAACTATGGCTTTCATTATTTTAGATTTCATAAGTATCGTATGCGATTTTCGATTTCATTTGCTTGAACATTTGAGAAAATGCAATTTTCGTTCGGTTTTTTGCCATCGATTATGGTTTAAAATCCAATCATGCGTTTGGTTCAAATTTCTTATGTGGGATTTCCACGACGTGCAACCACCACAGCTGCCCACCACATCTGTCGACAAGGGTTTCTGTCCTAGGGAAGGCGAATGTAACCAAGAGCGGCGAACGTTGCCGGCGAACCACGAGTGGCAAACGTTGACTGCTAACCACGAGCTGCAAAAATGAAGGCGAACTAAGGATTATGTCGGCAACGCCAAGGCGAACGACGAAGGCGATGGCGAAGGCGAACAACGAAAGCGTTGGCAAAGGCGGCGGCGAACAATGAAGGCGATGGCGAACAACGAGGCAACGGCGAACGACGAAGGCGATGTCGAAAAACGAAGGCGATGGGGAACAATGAGGCGACGGCGAACGACGTAGGCGACTAGGTTTTCTGTTAGTGACTCGAACGACGAAGGCGAACAACGAAGGCGACGGTAAAGGCGACATGTACAATGAAGGTGATGGCAACAGCGAACGACGAAGGCGACGTCGAACAACGAAGGCGATGGTGAACAACGAAGGCAACGGCGAACGACGTAGGCGACTAGGGTTTCTGTCATCGATGTGAACGACGAAGGGGTTGACGCTAACGACGAAGGGGTTGACGGAGAACGACGATCGACAAAGGGAATGACGGCAATGGCGGTGGTTCGCCGGAATTTTAGCCGGAGAGTCGCCGGAGCAAATACCTCATTCGAAGGTTTTCAAAATACCAGGGGGTGGAGGGATTGATAAATCCTTCATATACGTGGGATTTTAAAGAATCCTAGAAATTAAATTCTTACCTCACTTTTGCAAGTCAAACACTTTATTTGGAAGGATTTAAAATCTCATTCTCGTTAATACTCTCCAAATGCAACCAACCAAACACCCCTAAGAATGGGGATCAGGAAAATATTATTTAAAATTAAAAATAAACTTCTTATCGATTTTACTATAATAATTCTGAAAAATCTCATATTTTAGTTTATTCTAGTAATTAAGTCATCATGAATGTCCTTTTTAATAGTAGATGCATGGATATTTGTTTAAAGAACATAAAAGGAGATCGAATATAGAAAGTAAAAGCAACGAACAAAAGGTTAAAAACATAATGACAAACTCTTAATTTTCACTAAATATAAAAAAATGTTACATGCTTATATTATATACATTCGACAGATCGATCACGGGTCACATATACCTTCACTCACCCACTTTCCTTTGCCGTCGCCTTTGCCTGAGTAATATAAATAAAACTTATTATATACAAAAAGGCAATAACGACCTCGGCCCATCATCAAGATGAACCTTTATTAATATATATAGAGCTGCTCATTGGCACTTTATCATTGAGCATCACATAAGTTATATCCGCAACCTGCAACTTCAGTTCTTTCACGTACACCTCCATCTTATTATCTCCATATATTGACATCCATCACATTTTATCCATCTCTCGATCGACTTTGTGCTCGTACAATGTTTCTGTTATGGGCATTGGGAGGGCTTTTGCTTCTTGGTGATGGAGGAATAATGGTGGAGAGTGCTGCTGTCAAAGTAGCTAACACTTCGAGGGTAGAAGATGCTTCTTATTTTCATATATATTATGGTAATACCTTCAAAGTCATCAAGAACGCTCTCGATGGCAAGAGTTATCTTCTTATCCAGGTAATGTAATTCCACCTCGATCATATATATATCGTGCAGTTTTTGGATCTTCCTTGATCGATATGTACACACATAAAAATGCAAAATATATATATATATATATATATATATATATATATATATATATATAGGTGAAAGTTATTACAATATACAGACATACAGTACTTGATCGCGTGATCGAGCACGTATGTTCGAGTTTAATCTCAGGCCCTTCTCTATATATAGATTACATTTAAAAGAGTGTGGTCTTCATATCTATATCTCTTGATGCAATGGATCATATTTCATAGGGTTAATTGTGTAATTTCAATGATTTTGTTTTGTTATGTATTTAGTAAAGAGACGTGAAAAGTAAGTTTGACCCGGCCACTTTGTCGGGTACTTGATCACGGGTTCTAAAATTTTAAATATATTCACCTCTGAAAATTGTGTTAAGTCACGGGCTCAAGGGAACGACCGGTAGATATTCTTCAAAGCATTTTGTAGATTAAGAAGCTAGACTTTATTTGATCGAAAGCGACAAAATTCGTCTCAAGATCCATATATGTTATCTTACTACTATATATGTTTTTTATGGTATCTAACTTAGTTACCATATATTCAGAGAACGCTTGGTTGATTAGAGGGGAATGAGAATGGCAAAGGGTAAGGGAATGCAAAGGAATGCAATGAGCATTCCCTAGTATTATCAATACCATTGATATTGCTTGGTTAATATAGGTAATCATTATATACACATATGTATGTATATGTGTGTGTTGTGTAGGGGTGGCGGTGGTGGTGATTTTGCTACAAGTTACAATGGTGTAGTAGTGGTGGCGGCGGCGGCGGCGGCGGTGGTGGCGGCAACGACGACGACGGGGGCGGTCGGTGTTGGTGCTAGAGGGTAGTGGTATCGATATTGGTGGTGGTGTTGATAGTTGACGTTTTTACGATGGTGTAGTGGTTGCTACCGGTGGTGGTGGCGGTGGCGACGACGGTGGCGGTAGTTGGTGGTGGTGGCGGCGACAACGGTGGCGGTTGGTGGTGGTGCTAGAGGGTGGTGGTAGCGATATTGGTGGTGGTGATGATTGTTGATGTGTTACGATGGTGTATAGGTTGCTGCGGTGGAGGCGGCAGGCGGCAGTTGGTGGTGGTGGACTGGTGGAGGCGGCAACGGTGGCGGTTGGTGGTGGTGCTAGATGGTGGTGGTAGGGATATTGGTGGTGGTGTTGATAGTTGACGTATTGCGATGCTGTAGTGGTTGCTGTCGGTGGCGGCGACTACGGCGGCGGCGGCAGTTGGCGGTGGCGGCGGCGGCAGTTGGCGGTGGCGGCGGCGGCGACGGTAGCGGTTAGTAATGGTGCTAGAAGGTGGTGGTAGCGATATTGATGATTTAAAGTTCTTGGGACCGGTTCAATCGGTTTAACTAGTGAACCTCTAAATAAGTGGTTCGATTACCGGTTATGTTTTCAAAACTATAACTACATGTAAAGTTATAATATGACAAACATACAAGTTTTGTATAAATATTTTTGGCCAATTCATCTAAAATTAATGACTTTTAGTAAATACGAGAGTATCTTAATATGTCGTTTCACACACACATATATGATATTACATTAACCATAGCATTATAATTCTTATGGAATAATATATAATGCAGAATGACACAAAGATGGCAGCAAAGACCAAATATTGCACATCAAGGATCAAATCATTTGTCATCCCTATATCAAATTACTCCTTGGATGCCAATTTTTTTCCAGGTTCAACTAAATCAGATGCTTCTGTTCTTGCTTTATTGATTAGTTTGAATTGAACATGATATATAAACAAGGGTAATTCATCTATGTGGGTAACAGACCCATGTTAGGTGTTGTTGCACTCACAATATCGCTTTTATCATCATAGGGTTAAATGACAACAATACCCTATATTTAAGTGTGTTGTGAGTACAACAACATGTGCTTAAGATGAGTTTTGTGGACTGCATAGATGATTTCCTCTATAAACAATCATTATATTTTGGAAATACTATAAGGCATTATTTAGATGATTGTTTATTGCTGACTTGATGTCAAGCTATACACTCGTCATTTATAGTTATTTTCTTTTGAATATATGCAGTTTCGTTCTTCGAGGTGAGATCATGGGATTCCCTGTAAGTTAAGGTTCTGTATCTACAAATATATTTGTTATCAAATTTGTGTTGATTGGGAATAAATGAATAATATTCAGAGGTTTAATTTCAAAGCTACCAAGTTGCTAGAAAACTAGATACATTTAAAAGTGACTAATAAAAAAGGATGAATGTAAATGCAATGTAACTATCTAAAACACACATTCTTGAAATTAGATGACCCAAAGAAAAGATGGAACTTGTACATAATACTGTACTCTTTACCACCAAGTCTAGACAGAACTTCTCATCTCTAGATTAGAAGTTTCCACTGAGAGAAGTAAGTCCTTTGAGAAAGTGGGTAGTTAGTTGTTATGTTCCACAACAAAAGACAAATGACCAAACCGATTTGGAATCTCGAGGTGCGCTACAAGAAGCTGTGATATGATGATATCTACTCCTCTAAGATCTTAGTTTAAGCTTGTTGGAAACCTTTCTTAAAGTGCTCTCACTCTCTATAAACACCATATTCTATTCTCATATGCAATTCGATCTAGCTTTCACTTTTCTATTGATATAATCAGCCATGACATTGCTTTGTCCGAATAACTGTCCCTAGTGCTAGGTGCTAATGCAACTTTCATTTTCCTTCTGAACTAAGAGTTGGGTTAACTGCCTAATCTGCACACTACAAATAGATGGTGACGCATTAAGAATGTTGAGTTGTCGTTCAATGTGCACCAGAATAAAGATATTTTAGCCAAGGATGCTTAAGTATGCTGTTTTAATTAGGTATTTAAGATGATCAATGAGTAATTTATCACTAATCATGCTCACTAACAATTAATGGTACGAAGAGTAAACGAAAGACATGGTGTCTATGATGATCAATGAGTAATTTATCAACATCACTACTATTTCTGTGATCTTCACAACTGTATTTGTCGCATCCATATATGTATTAAGTACCACATGAAACAATAATTCTTTGTATAATTTCTTGAACTTTATATTCATCTATTTTGTGCTTGTATTTTAACCATGAGATTGACAAAAACATGAACAGCTTCTAGGACTCCTTCCAACCTTGAAAGGCATAACATCAGAAATGGTAGCTTCTCCATGTGTGCATAAATTGTACAATGAAGGACAATTTCAAATACTCAACAAGAGTGAGCCACAACAGTTTACTCAATTTACTGCACATTTTGTTGCCTATAACACCAACCAACAAACTCAGTCATGCAATTATGTTACCTTTGTCCCCATCGGCGAGCAATCTCCTCTCCAAGTAACTTCCCCCCTTTTATCTCTAAATACTATTAGTTACTTTCCCTCTCTCATGAGTACTTATCATTGGATTGTTAGAGGGCAGAGTGGATCAAGTACGTGGGAGTTTTTGGAAACATGGAAGTGAGAGCAAATGAAATATATGATGCTGTAAGTGCAAAACAGTAGCATATATTGTTTAGTTCCTTTAAGTTGTGTGCTTTTTTTAACTAAATTCAGAAACTTACATTTTGTTAAGCAACCTTAAATATTTAATCATTGATTTTAGTGAAAGGTGTATGCTTGTTAATTGTTGATGCTTTTGATTATGCAGGTGAAAAGCAATTACATGTGCTTGGTTAATTCTGCAGCAAGTAAAACCAAAAAATTCAAACCAATAGTGGCATGGATGGAGTTCAATGATGTATGTATATATGCAATCCCCATATGCATCTCAGCATGTGTGGATATAAATCTTTTTCAATGTTCATGAAACATGTTGGCCGCTTCTGATTGGATAATTTTCTTAATAATGAATTTGTGAATGATGAGAAAAAAATGAATGATCATCATATCTTTAAGATGTAGCTTATATTTACATCTGCATCTTTGTTTATGTGCAGGGTGTTTGGTCTTTCACAGAAGAAGCATACAAGCTAAAGGTATGCTTGAAAACTTAAAATGAATATTGAAGTGTGTGGAATGATCCAATTTTAATAAACTTACACATATATTTTGCTTTAAAAGTACAAGTGTGCTAATTATCTAACTCTCTACATCTCATTCATGAGAAATATATGTAGATACTAATTAATCAAAGATGATATCAACTGTCTTAATCAGAAAGTAAGAAATCATGTGGCATATTTGAAATTACAACATGTGAAATTTATAAAAGCTAACATTGTGGTACTTCTACAATAGTATATAGAAGATGCAGGTGGAGAAAACATTGATGAATCTATAAACAAAATAACATACAACACCTCCAGTATTGATGATTTAGAACAACTTCATGCTATCTTATGTGTAAGTTTCACTTGATTATTATATTCAGTTTCATCGTTAAACGTATACTCGATCAGAGTCTTACTTCTTGCAATTTAGACTGTAGATGTATTGATTGACGGAACACCAACTCCAGACCCCATAGGCTACAACACAACATCATTTCTGCAAAACCTAAATGTAGAGGATCAATCTTGTTTTGCTTTTCTTTCATATCAAAGCTTGTGGAGACACGATAAACGCCTTTCAGCTGATCTAGCTCTAGGTATGTTCTATTGTCACATTTTTAGTCGTAAAATTAAAATTATCGATTACGCATCAAAGGAGATTCTCATTCAGATAAGAAATGAATTGATACCTTTTATATCTTGTTTTTAAGATTGGTATGATGGAGCAGTGTCCCAACCGCAACTAGTCCTTGCTGACCTGATAGAAATTCTCTTTCCATCAGGGAATTATACAACTACTTACTTTAGAAACCTTGTCAAGGTACTTGAAATTCATTCTTTCATACAAACTTATATCGTTTTCTATTAAAAAATGGAGCTTATGGTATGCTTATGTACCACCAAAATGCAGGATGAACCAGCTATAAGCATTAGTCCTGATAACTGTGATCGCAATAGTTTTGCTGCCATGGAGCCAACTATACTAACATGCCCATAGAATACAGTTATTGGTGTAAGCATTTTTAGTGATCCATTGAGTTGTTAAGAGATGATGTCATTACCTTTTGTTTGTAACATTTGTGGGAACTCTAGTTATAGTAATTAATTCAGTTCGACCCACAACAAATGAAGACAAGGTTAAACGTTCATTTGATCATCATTTATCAGACTCATAAACAACTGTGTAATATCTACACTTAAATCATTTATATATAATGGAGTGACTTGGTATGATGATCCTAAATTAATATATAAGAGTGCAATTTCTAGAGAAAACGCAAAATTCATGAAGAATGTGAATTTCATTATTTCCTTTCATCGTATATATACATGTTAAGATCTCTCTTTAACACAGTTCATCGACATTATACCACAATGTAATTCTTTTTAATACGTATTTTATGTACTCAAATCGCTTGGTTGTGAAGTTGTCTGGTCTTTAAAGATCAAATGTTATGAAGCCACATGATCTTGAACAAAGGTGCATTGCCATCAATCCTTTAAGCCAAGCATCCTGAAATAAAGCAAGAAACAACACTTTTTAAGTCTTAATTGTCCTCCCAAAACTTCTTTTTTCCTTTTTTTTTGGGGGGGTTAAAGATAGGTTTATGATTTACCTTTTAAACATGGATTGCCTTGGTCTGTTGAAAAAGAAAGAAGATAAGAGTTTTCGTATCAGAATTTCAAGAAAAGAACAAATAATATTGCTATAAACTGAAAAATCTTTAGATGACTTGCCTTTGCGCTGACAATGTTGTTACTTTTGGCCTTGACAATGCTACAGGTACAACTTCATCACTAGCAATTGGCACAGCTCTTATCTATGGCATTCATTTTTAAAAAGAAAAAGACTTCTAAGAAACCCGCACTTCCAAACAATCAAATCGGTGTTACTTGATTAAAATGAATAAAATGATATGTACCAAATTCTTGTAATGTAGATTGTAGAGTAGTTCAATGTATCTTTGTTTTGCTTCTTTCTGTTCCTTGTTTAATTGCTTCCAAAATGTATACAAGTTCCCCATATTCAACACTTTATTTGCATAAATCTTCCATGTGTAGCTGAAAAACCAGAAACAACTCTTAATTTATGATGATTCGGTTTCAATTAAATACGCGTCAAGGTTTGAATTTTTTTATTACCATTCGTATATACGCTTCAAACCACCTTCTGAAATTACATTCCAGTATTCTGGATCTTCCTTGCATTTCTGGAAAAAATCTGCAATCTTGTTGCTGGACTCATCACCGTGATTGGGATCAATCTGGAATCCAGAAACACCATCAACAATGATCTCAGCAGGACCACCTTGATTGGTTGCAAAAGTTGGTAAGCCACAGTTCATTGCCTCAATAACTGTGAGACCAAATGCTTCATATAAAGCAGGTTGTACAAATGCACCCTTTGAGTCAGCAATACAACGGTAAAGCTCACTGTTCCTGCTTCGATCAGTTTGTGCAGCTATCCATCTTAGTTGGCCTTTGAGTTGGTACTTCTCTATCAACATGTGCATTTTCTTTATTTCTGCCATTTCTTCTCTATCTTTTGATTTTGATGGATCAAAGAAACCAGCTACAACGACAAGATTAACAAGGCTCCTAAGCCTCTTGTTTTCTCCAAACCACTCGGTTAGTCCAGTGATGTTCTTCACGGTGTCAAGCCGTGCCATTGAGAAGATTATTGGTTTGTCTTTGTCTTCTAAGTATCCACTGTTTCCATCAGTTTGAAAGTGATCAACATGTTAATTACTTCACCCTTGAAGATAAGAACACAGATAAAACAAAAGCAATAATAGATTCAAATCTAATTACATGTGTTCGGTGTTTTCAACTTTACTAAAGAGTAATTCCTCAATGGCAGGCTGAAACGAAGTGAATCGTTTCTCTGTTTCGGTGTAAGGGAAATAGACTGTCTGATCTGCTCCTGGAGAAGCAATGTTGAATTTAGGATCGAACACGTTGATCCCTGAAACAACTCTACATAGCCCTGGAAGTGTAAATGCTCCATGGCTTTCATACTGCCCGGGTCTATCTTTACTGAAAACCAAACAACAAAAGTGCTCAAAATCATTGTTGTTTTGGCGAAGAAAAAAAAAAGTGATGTGGTTGTTGTTTTGATATAAAACCTTCCAGCAATTTCTTGGAAAGTACTAGTGATGATGAAATCCGCTGAATTCATCGCAATCATATCAGCTGTGAATTGACAAGAAAAGTGATATTTTGGGTCTAATTCCTTCCATTTCATGTCTGAATCTTCATATTTGGTCTTCTCTAAAGCATGTGCAATCGTTCCCTGATAAATCCGTGTAAACATATTATCAATTTGATCATTAATTTACATAGAAAATTTATGGGGTTTGCTCAAACTTAACATTTACCAATGTGGTTCCAAGTTTGTTAGCCATCAGAGATGCAGCTAGGTTTCCATCAGTATAGTTTCCGATGATAAGATCCGGCTTCCCTTCCATCATTTCAATAATTTTTTCACTTGCATCCTTTAAGTTTCAGTTCAAGTGATTAATGTCACATAAGAAAACACAAGAACATGAATATGAATACTAAACAAGATAAACGAAGGTAAGGGATCGAGCATGCCTGAGTAAAATTTTGAAGGTAAGGATAAATATCAAACCGAGACACCCATTTACGAAGAACGTCTTTCTCTGTCCTAAAGGGGACTCTAAGAATGTGTGAATGTTTTGTGTTAATAATTGGTTCCAGCACCTGATTACACTTGGTCCCCTTGGCATCAGGAAGAAGTCGTGTAACCTGGTTTAATTTGGATCAATAATGTTTTCAGATTAGTAAACATCGGATGCCTTTCATAACTCCATTCTAAAATAGAGAAATGAATATATTATACTCACCACAAGAATCTGAGGCTTGAAGTTAAGACCTTGCTGCTTAATCCTAAGGAGCAATTCTTCTTCCATGGCCACAACTTGATCCAAAACATACACTACCTGGCCTCCGGTATCAGGCAAGCCAAGAACATTGGATTGACCAAAATACCCATGAATCGAGAATAAAACAACGTTGAATATGATTGGAACCCTGCTAAAAAAAGCCTCCAGGTTTATGGGATCGGGTGCTTGAAGAACCTCCAATAGAAATTGAAGTGTTTCCCTCACCCTTTCTGCATTATATCCCCATCCCTTCTCTAAACCCCATTCTTTAAACCTGTATATTTTACATCATGGTTTAAGTTTGCAGTACTTAAAATAATTTTATATAAAACAAGAAAAAATAATTTTTATGTAGAGGCTTTAATTACCTAAGCTCAAAGCTTTGATATGGTGTATCCTTGGGCAATGAAGATAGGGAGGCGTGAGCTACAGTCAGAGCCGCTTGAAGTTTTGAAACCGTGTTCAGTGTATCATTTATCATAAGTTTCTGCATATTCGAAAATGGAACGAAACTAAGTAAAAACTCTTATTATGTTTTGTAAAATTATATCTTTCTAAAAAATCATTTCGTACTTCGCCTTGATGATTTAATGATAGTAAGTAATCAACAAGCAGTTGTTGGCTGCCAGATTGAGCAAAAAGCTTTGAAGCAATAAACTTGGATGTGAAGTTAACTCCATTTCCAATTGAAGAAGATAAGCTCATGGTGGGCAAATTGAAATCCATTGCTCCAAAATCAACCTCTAATGCATTCTCATCATTAGCCCTGATAGATTTGAACATTATTAGCACTTGTATTAGTTTTCAACAAAAGATTTGGGAAACCATAAGAATTAACCTCTTGCACATATTATATATACCATGTCTCATCAACGATCATTTCCTTGAACTTTAAGTAATCTGTGGCAGTGATCCCATCGACCGATAGATCATTAGAGTTGACCTTAACAAACTCCCAGAACCCAGGATTCGGCCTTATAGCAAAGGCCACATGAGGAGGAACAACAGCTGCTTCCTGTGAGATTAAATAAAGTCAAACATTTCCTGTTTTAGAAAGTTTCTAGAAACCTCTGTGTGTGTGTATTTACTATTTAGGAATAGACATAAACCTGAGTAGTACACAAAATGTAGCCTAGCAAGCCTTCCAAGACCTGATCTTTTTCGTTCTTGTCCTCAATGACGCTCTCCATTTCTTGCATCAAATGATGGAGTTTCATCATCCGCTTTCCTTTTTCTACATATTTTAGAAAGCATTTCTTCATGTGATACCGGCTCTGCCTTAATGCTTCTGGCATGGTGTTGGCTGCTGATTCAGAGCGGTTCATAATCGGAGTTGAAGAAGCCATGACGAGTTCTTAAAGACGAATGATGAAGGATTATTTAGACACGTACAGAAGAGAAGCAAATCTGTGATATTATTTCATTCGATGAAAGTTAGTGAGATTTATAGAAAAAGTGTATGTTAGATTTGTTAAGTTTTAAGATCAAGATTGCTTTTGCTTCTGGCTTTGTCAATCATATGGAAATGTTAGCAAGGTATGTGTATGGTTTTTAGAAATGTAAGATGAGGGTCAAAGACAAAGTGGAGGAGTTTGTGAAAAGGAAGGAATTTTGTTGTTTTTGATTCCTAGTTTCTTAGCAAGGAAATAACTCATGTGTAACTTCTTACTAAATCTTGCGTTCTACATGTCATTCAAGATGCCCCTCGTCTTTGATATTTGTATCTATCATTATAATATATATATATATATATAGGAAAAAGTTCATGCGAGAACCATTCTTAGTGCGAGAACCGCGAGAACCAATCTGAGCCGTCCAATTCCCCCTCCTTCAATGTCATTGCCCACCCATAAATTCCTCACATGCACCCTGCCACACTCTATCCCTCCACGCTCACCATCCATGAAACTTCTCATATCCAAGGAACGACTAAGATTGGTTCTCGCGGTTCTCGCACTAACAACGGTTCTCGCATATATATATATAGGGGAGGGTTCATGCGAGAACCGTTGTTAGTGCGAGAACCGCGAGAACCAATCTCAGCCGTTCCTTGGATATGGGAAGTATCATGGATGAAGAGCGTGGAGGGATAGGGTGTGGCAGGGTGCATGTGAGGAATTCATGGGTGGGCAATGACATTGAAGAAGGGGGAATTGGACGGCTTAGATTGGTTCTCGCGGTTCTCGCGCTAACAACGGTTCTCGCATGAACTTTTGTCTATATATATATATATATATATATATATATATATATATATATATATATATATATATATATATATATATACACACCTCCAATTAATTAAATACTAAACTTATATGAGATTATAATTAATGGTGACCTCTAACTAAGTCGTAAAAAGTAATTAAGCATTCACACGGATATCAATTTCCTTGTGTACAAATCCTTTTTCATAAACTTGTTAGAAATCATATGAAAACTCCGTCAAGTAGAAACTAAGATAGCGTTTAGTCAGAAAAGAAAATTCTAGTTTTTGTTTTTCAGTTTTTTGAAAAAATAGAGTAGTTGTCATTTTCTAAGAAAAGCGGAATACATGTTTATACAACACAGAATACTTAGTTCGTCTTATGTTCATCGAAACGGAATGTTTACAGAGTTTTGGCGCAAATGAAGAAGATGGTTATAGTTGATTATTTTGACGGGAAGACATGTCACTTGATTTTATGTCAGGAAAATTAGTTGCCGGATCCATTTTTTATATACGGATTTACCCTGCTAGGGGCGAACCCACCAAGGGCACTGCCCCCAAACCATCATGTTCCGGAGATCAATTGGCTTATACGAGCGTGCACTCCTCACCTCCGAGCTCGTACTATAGCAAATGTACATTCGGTCTGTCTATTTAATCAATCCTGATCATACTAAACACCTAAATGACTAGTAAAATCATCAACAACATGGACCGATAACCCAAACTTAACTAGATTGAGAGCCTGAAGGCCGGATCAGACAAACTACTCCCGGCCGGTTTCGGTCCGGTTACTGGGCGGAGATTCGGGCTTTCGGGCTTAGACCGAAATTGCTCACCCCCAAATAGTGTTTCGTTAATACTGCAACATCGAAGTCATTAAAATAACACCTTAATGATTACGTTCTATATTTAGATGAATTAACAAACATTTCAAGCCAAATGACTCATTCAACTTCAAAACCTTGTGCATGTACTCTTTTTAAATAAATCTTGATATGTTTCAACCAAAAAAATTCTATGAACAAAACAAAACTTATTTAAATTCTCCCAAAAAAATATGTATCAATTTTCAATTTGAAGACTGTTTGATTATAAAAAATACCATCAGAATTGATAAAACCAGGAATTGCAAGCTGTTTCGATTTTAAAAAACATTGAAACTAATTGTTAGTGCAAGCCCATGCAAAATAAAGATATTGAAGTAATCATCCACTGAATCAACACTTTTAAGAAGTAAATCACCTGTTTTTTTATCTACTAGATATTGTGGGACTTGTATTACACCAATACCACTAAACTATAAACCTTCTGGTAACTAGATTACGGTTTTAGCCGCTTGATGCCTTGAAACATGAAACGTTTTTCTTTTGAATCACCCTTGATTGAAACAACTAACAAGCCCAGTTTAAAACAATTCTACTTGCATATACTTGAGGGGGGAATGATAGTTTTGATAACACATCTTTAGTAAGTTAGTAACAGTTATTTCCATCATGTTTCCAAGAAACCAGAAAACCCTGATATGTCGAGTCTTCTGGCCGAAACTAAAAACTAAAACTCCATCTCTTTCAACTGAACGCGTTTTCCAAATTTTTAACTCATTTATAGAAATTAAAAAACTCCGTCTCTTTTTCGGAAAACTTTTCTATGAAAAGCAGAAACATATATTCGCAACCGGACTCATCCTGATTTTTTTTAAAACAAGTAATGGAAGGGTACCTACATACCTTATCTCCATTTTTTTTCCTGAAGTTGTATGTATCAATGCAACAGCAAACTGCCAAAGAAACATAACCCTTACGAAATCTAAACTATAAACCAAATATGTCACATAATTACCCACAAAGTGATTGTGGCCAAATGATGGAAGACACTTTGAACAAGCCATCTGCAGGTTTAAATTTATAACTAAAAGCTCTGATCAAAAGTTATCGACGTTAAGAGAAAGCTCTGCAAGGAGAAAGCGGGTGCGCTAAAATGTTGAATTTTATATCGATAGAAGCGGGCCAATGAGGTAAAAGCTTTTCAGAAAGACGAGGAAAATGTTAAATTTTAGTCATGTTGAATGTTGATTCAAAGAGGATTGATCTCTCAGATGTAAGAACGTCAGGGAAAACATAAGTAAAACATCAATAAAAATGACAACAAGAAATAGTTTGCTCATCAATGATTTAAAGATTGGTTAGGCTTTGCCGATAATGGTTGGTGGTTGACTGCCATGAAATGCGGTGAAGTGAGGACGGGGTGAGGTTTTCACAAGATGATGACACTTCAATGAGAGATGCTCCCCTAGTCCACTATATAGAAACATTTTTGGATGTTCAATTTAATGTGTTTGGCATAACAAGTAGAAATGAGAAACTCAAGCTTTTATTTATACAGAGATCTTTGACTAAGTAAGTGTAACTTACAAATATAAAGTGACAAAATAAACCTGGAGCAACTTCTTTTTTAAGAGATTTTTTCCCAAGAAGCTCAAAGGTTTTGTCAATCAAATCAAGTCTTTCTATCAATGACGGCTTGAGCTTTTAAAAACAGGAACTTAAGCTCCTAAAACTTTTATATTATATACTTTGGTTTACTCTACAAAAAGAGATAATATTTGATTTTTATTTAGGCAAGTGCTTATCCTTATTTACAGTACCATAAACAACTAGATGATAAGATCATTAGCTTTTGGCTATCGCATCTTATATCCTGATAATGAATTCACAATAGACGTCCCAGAACTCAAGGTTTTCTAGTATCAAAATGGTTCTAGTTTAAGGATCCTATTCTTGATGATTCTGGTAGTGAAAATAGGCAAAGTCTCTACAACTATCACGTTATAACTTCCAGTTCCTTCACCTACATATGTGCTTGAATTATTTGCCATCCAAAAATAAGTAGTGGGTTGTCATAAAGTTACCAATATCCAGGTGTTTGATAAAAAGGGGGATCTGTATTGGTCATGAGATGGTACCTTGGAGCCACAGTGTCACCGCTAGTCTTCAAGATCTGCAATGATCTGAACTTTAATTTATCATTTCCATGTCTCCGAGTTCCAGATTCCAGCGGCTGTTATTGGATCAACAACCTAAAAAGTCACAACATACACAATCTCCATATTGTTTCATATACAGGTTCTCAAGAAATATCATTTATTACCCTTGTACAATGTGAAATACAATTATCTAACATCATTTTGTACTTGACCCTCCACCAAATCGACAATTTCCATTTATTCATGGACCTTATAACCTTTCTAGGTAAAGCTACGTTGGCACAAATGTCATCTTTCAGTAAACCATTGGCATTCAGAAAGGCATGGGTCTCACCTGTTAACCCCAACAATACATTCTTGACCTCCATCACTGACTCTAACTCTTTGTCCAAAATAGATAATAACGACTTATCTTCTTCAACAGATGTTGATAAATTATTCAAGATTAGATGACATTCTTTTGCTAACCACTCCATAACAATAATTTCATTTACATTTGATATTATAGATCCAGAATAAGCAAGGTGGCGTATAGATTTTTGTAGGTGTGTTGGTGTTGCCCATAATCTCATAGCAGCAAGCAGGGCAAAAGATGGCTTTCCGTTATGATGGATATATAGGGAGTCTCCTGGCCATGAGCATAGATTATGAAGGTCAGAAGGTAAAGGAATATATGCTTTGTCATTTGGGTTTTCATTTAGAATAAAACCATAGTGTTCAAGAAGCTCCAAATTCGTGTATGTTCCATAGCTCAAGAGAACCTGAAATATGAAGAAAACCATGATGAATAAATGTTTTAAACATAAGAAGAAATAAAATCGTATATATTTCTGGAATAAACCATGATTCAGAGTTTAGCAAGAATGTTAAAGAATACCTGCTCTCCTTTTTTGTAGTTTCTTCTCGCGTAGAAGCAATATGCAGCACATTCTTCTTCAAAACCGCCGTCAGTCAACCTAAGTGACCTGGCATCCATGTCAGCAGCAGTAAGATCATCAGAGAGAACTTCTTCCTCCCCAGGTGCAGCATAATTGAAAAGATCACCCACCGGACAAAAACAACCAGCAGCGTCCCATGGAATATGCATTGTGCGGGAAGATATCTTCATGCAATAAAGCCATGATTAAATATCATTCTTAACAGTTAAGTGTGACAAACATAAATATCAATCGAAGATATAAATTTCCATCTAACCGATAAAAGTTTATCAACTTAGTTAGGCATTTAATATTCCCCTTTTAGTAACTAATATCATAAACTGACTGATGCTTAATAGTTAATACACTTACAGATGCAGAAGCCCAGATCCATGCCTTGAAGCTCATATAATGTGGTTTGAACATAAGTTCTTCCATAATAGTGGTAGCACTTTTCCACTCCATTTCTGTCTTCTCCAATGCCTTCTCTGCAGCCCAAATAGCATCATCCAGCTGCCAGTTGCTTAAAACACTTCAGAATAACATACTTCTATTCAATATAGGTGACTCTTTATAAATTAAAAGATAAACAAGTATCTCCTCACTTGCAAAGCTTGTATCTCAAACTGATCAAAACTTGCTAATATATCATAATGGGAAGGGAATTGTGTCAAATACGGGTACCACCAAGAACGTTTTCCTTTAGCCACTTCATTCAGCAATGCAACAGTCAATATCTGCACCATAAAATGTTTCAGAATTATTCTCAGTGATTATTTTTTTCAAAAATTATATATGTGCAAATGTGCAATTGAGCCTGAAGCACCTCACCATCTAAAAAGACAGCACAGTATAGTAAAAATCATCACAAAGATATAAAGGAAATGTGCTTATGAATTGTTAACATATAGGTTTCAACATAAACATTATACTATTAACATTTGTAAGTATCAATGTTGTCTTTTGAAATTTAATAAGTTATAATCAAGGAAATAGAATTACTTCATTCATTTTCACATAAAACAACATAGCATTAGCAGCTACTAATCGAACAATAAGATAACTATACGTTTGTACCTGAGATGATGAAAGAGAGAACTTGGATACAGACATGGAAAGCCTGTGATCATTCAACATTAGGCTTTGGGAGGTCATTAAAGCTGACTTAGGAACTCTGAGTATCAACTGGCCTTTCTGAAGATCCCGCACTGCATATAATCCTCTCCTGAAGATTATATAATCCAAAAATGCATATATTACACGGAGATACAGAAATTTCGAAGAAATTAAGAGCTTTATGTTACCCGCCGGCATTAGGGAAATAGGATATAGAGAGGGATTGTCCCAAGCAAGAATGCATGTGACGATTATTAGGGTTCTGCAGCTGGTCTTTGCCGATGATGAAAGAGGGAGAATCTGAAACTCCAAGAGCAGTTGCCCACTCCATGAAGTTTTTCAGCTTTGCCGCTTCCTCCATCTCCGTCGCTACCAGCCTACCTCTACCAGAACCGCCACCGTACGACCGTAAACCCTCCCGAAATCCAACAGTTTCCTACTTTCCTCGATCAAGTTGGGCTGGCCGTCCGTTAGCCCAACTAAAATCTCCAAAACAGCAAGTTAAGCACTTAGAGTTAGACCATGAGTAGTGCATCCTATGAATTTACTGAACCTAGGGTGTTCACGGGGCGGGGCGGGACGGGGCGGGGCGGGTAGTAGAATTTTTGTAAACCGTCACTGCGGGGCGGGTATCTAGTTTTAGAAACCATAACCGCCCCGCGAAAAGCGGGTACCCGTTGTGCGGGTTCCCGAAGAAAGGCGGGTATTCACGGTTCGGGTTACGGGTACCCTAAAATTGAAATGTTTTCACTTTTGCTATTTTCAACAAGTTTAGATTTATAATAAAACAATAA
This sequence comes from Pulicaria dysenterica, assembly GCA_947179395.2. Taxonomy (NCBI): domain Eukaryota; kingdom Viridiplantae; phylum Streptophyta; class Magnoliopsida; order Asterales; family Asteraceae; genus Pulicaria; species Pulicaria dysenterica. Next base: position 51,615,101 of record OX359295.1, read on the forward strand.
ACAACGGTTGAAAGAAGTTACAATAATAAATAAATCACTAGTAAAAATCAAACAGATCTTCAATGAGGGTCTCGTAAAAACAAAATAACGATATGATCGAAGTTGACACGGGCGATCGATTTCGGTGTATCCATGTTTTGCTTCCTTCCTCTTCCCCCTCCCGCTTTTTCCTTCCTTCCTCTTCCCCCTAAAATATACAAGCTTTCATTAATATCTTCCACAGTACAAGTCACTAAAGAAACCTCAATGTACAACTTCCTATGCATAATGTACACATCACTACATAAGCATCCACCTGAATTTGGTGATTCCAAGCACACCAAAAAGTGTTGCCCTTTTTTGAACCCCATTCCTAACAAAAGAATAATTAAAATGAGGAAAAGACAAGGCAACAAAAACATCTCATCATCACTGCTCACCATCACCATACAAAACATATAAACCTCTCTCTCTCTCTCTCTCTCTCTCTCTCTCTCTCTCATGGAGATATGAAGAAAGGGCAAACTGGACCAGCCATTGACACCAGCCTCACAATTTTTCTCAATTTTCCACTCCAAAATCAGACCCATCTCATCTCCTGATGGCCTGTAGGAGACACTTCCCTCAACCACACACCCTACCCCTACCCCCACCCCCACCCCCATGCTCTTTTCCTGTTCATGTTTGCTGTCTGCAAATCCCATTCCTGGAAACCTGCATTTCATCTGTGTATGCATGTTGTAGAGCTGTTGCAATCTACTGACCAATTATCAAGCAAAGTCTCATGGGTCCCATTTGATAGAAAAATATCATCTTTTTAGCAGCTCAAGATTTTTTTTACTACAGTTTAGTGCAGTTTTAGGTTAATCAACTAATACCTATTATATATTTTTTTTCTTCATCAGATCAAGCAATATAAGATTACAGGGAACATATGAATCTAGTAGATCTTCAATGTGCAATTGTTTTAAAGACCCGTACGGTTTCTGGTGCTCTGTTTTGACTTGTGCACAAATATGACAGGATTCCACGAATTTTGCAACATCTGTCTTCATCGTAGGCCACCAATATAGTACTTTAAGATCGTTATACATTTTAGTGCTACCAGGGTGAACAGATAATCGCGATTTGTGAGCCTCTGACAGAATCAAATTTCGAAGTTACCCAAGTACTGGCACCCAAATACGAGACTGAAAGGTCTTTAATCCACGAGAATCGTCAATTAACTCAGCTTTTCTTTTTACCATGATTTCTGATTTCAAATTTTCATCCTTCAAGGCCTCTAACTGAGCAGCTTTAAGTCTATCCACCAAGTCAGAAACAATCTCAATACGCATGAATCGGATATTATCACCCGCTCCTTTACGGCTCAAAGCGTCTGCTACCACATTTGCTTTTCCTGGGTGGTACAGAATCTCACAATCGTAATCTTTAATCAATTCCAGCCATCGCCTTTGCCGCATATTAAGCTCCTTCTGGGAGAATATATATTGCAGGCTTTTATGATCAGTACAGATAACACATTTAGTACCATATAAATAATGCCTCCACAGTTTCAATGCAAAAACCACCGCCGCAAGCTCTAAATCATGGGTTGGATAGTTCTTCTCGTGTGGTTTCAACTGACGAGAAGCATAGGCAATAACTCTGTCACGCTGCATTAGAACGCATCCTAGACCTGCAAAGGAAGCATCGCAATATACTACAAAATCATCAGATCCATCAGGTAGAGCAAGAATAGGGGCTTGACACAACAGCTGTTTCAAAGTCTGAAAAACTAATTCTTGTTCTTCATTCCACTTAAACAGTGCATCTTTACGGGTTAACTTCGTCAAAGGACTCGCAATTTTTGAGAAATCTTTGATGAATCTACGATAGTAGCCCGCCAAACCCAGAAAGCTTTTAATCTCAGATGGTGATTTAGGGGAATTCCAGTTCATAACCGCTTCAACTTTAGCTGGATCAACTTTAACTCCATCTTTACAAATAATATGTCCCAAAAACTGAATTTCTCGCATCCAGAATTCGCATTTAGAAAACTTCGCAAAAAGACGATTCTGTCTTAAGGTCTCTAAAACTTGCCTTAAATGAAGCTCGTGCTCAGATTCGGTTTTTGAATATACCAAAATGTCATCGATAAACACAATTACAAATTTATCCAAAAACGGCCGGCAAATCCGATTCATTAAATCCATGAACACAGCAGGGGCGTTAGTTAGACCAAAAGGCATCACTAAAAACTCATAATGACCATATCTGGTACGAAACGCAGTTTTAGGAATATCATTTTCAGAAACAAGTACTTGATGATAACCTGAACGCAAATCAATCTTTGAAAAATAAGAAGCACCCTGTAGCTGATCAAACAAATCATCAATCCTAGGTAAAGGGTATTTATTTTTAACTGTCCTTTTATTCAATTCCCGATAATCAATGCACATTCGTAGAGTACCATCTTTCTTTTTAACAAATAAGACCGGAGCACCCCACGGAGATGAACTAGGACGAATAAAGCCTTTATCTAACAATTCCTGAATCTGAGTCATCATTTCTCGCATTTCAGCAGGAGCTAATCTGTAAGGGGCTTTAGCCACGGAACTCGAACCAGGAATTAGATCAATTCTGTATTCTACCTCACGAACTGGAGGCAATCCTGGTAACTCATCAGGAAATACTTCCGGGTATTCCGAAACTACCCGAATATCAGAAATAACTTGCTTCTCCTTTTTAACATCAATAGCATACGCAAGAAACGATTCACACCCTTTGGCCAAAGATTTTCTAGCCTTCATAAACTAAAATCTCCAAAACAGCAAGTTAAGCACTTAGAGTTAGACCATGAGTAGTGCATCCTATGAATTTACTGAACCTAGGGTGTTCACGGGGCGGGGCGGGACGGGGCGGGGCGGGTAGTAGAATTTTTGTAAACCGTCACTGCGGGGCGGGTATCTAGTTTTAGAAACCATAACCGCCCCGCGAAAAGCGGGTACCCGTTGTGCGGGTTCCCGAAGAAAGGCGGGTATTCACGGTTCGGGTTACGGGTACCCTAAAATTGAAATGTTTTCACTTTTGCTATTTTCAACAAGTTTAGATTTATAATAAAACAATAAACAACGGTTGAAAGAAGTTACAATAATAAATAAATCACTAGTAAAAATCAAACAGATCTTCAATGAGGGTCTCGTAAAAACAAAATAACGATATGATCGAAGTTGACACGGGCGATCGATTTCGGTGTATCCATGTTAAACTCTCGATCGTAGCATGATTGCAAATCTCGATATAAAAGCTAAAAAAAGAAGAATTGGGAAGACGGTTGGGGCTACTAGCGATAAGTTAATTAGTTTTGAAGATTTTAAGTTTTCATATGGCTTTTGTTATTACATATGTATAATATATATATATATATATATATATATATATATATATATATATATATAGGGTAAGGATCAACATAGAACCCTTCTTATATATAGTACCTAAAGAACCAATTTCATCCATCAGATTTTGAGATCAAGGGCTGAGATTGCATTTAGGAAACAAATAAACTAATTTATTTAAACCCTCCGTTACTAAGGAAAAAGGGCATAAAAGTAAAATGCCTAAAACCACCACCTCAACTTCCGTTTTTGACGCTAATATCTCGCACCGGGAGTTTTCAAAACGTGAAATGCAAAAAGGAAACCCATCTTCCTTACTATAGTAGGCGTGCGATTGAAGGCGATTAGGTTTTAGACGAGCGATTGAAGGATTCATCAGCAACCATTCGCGATAATAGTAAGAAAACAGTAAATGATTTTGCATTTTTCATACGAATATCTACTTATTGATGTGTTTATCATTTACAGTGGATGAACCAGTGAGGAGAAGTGGGAGAGTAATGGCGAGGTTTGCAAAGAGTATCAAATATGATGGTAAAGTTATAGATATTGAAGATGAAGTTGATGATCAGGGACCTCAAAACGATAATGACAAACGATCAGAAGAAAGGGCGGAGGCAAGTGACGAAGAAACAAATGTCAAAGGTGTTGAGGACGATGATGACGAAGGTATACTGTTTTATTAAGATTATTAGTAACTGTTTTTAGGTTAAATATGCAAAAAAACCATAAAATGTTTCAAAATTCTTGTTATCTGTATCACCCCCTGTTTTTATGATTTATTGAGTTTTTTGCATTTTCAAAATAGCTGTTTATTGTTTCTTCATTTTGTATTTCAAATGATGTTTGCATTTTCAAAAGGTGTTTTTATTGATTTACATAGATTGTTATCAGAACTTACTCTTAAAATGCAAAACCTAACAACGAGGTGTTTTCAAAAGCTGTTTGTGTATGATATTTACATTTTCAAAAGGTTTTTTATTATGAGACTCAATTTCAAATGTTATTTTGCATTTCCACTTGAAATGGAAAACTGTTTTTATGCATTTCAAAGATGTTATTCTGGAATGATATTTGCATTTCCATTTGAAATGGAAACCTGATATTGCATTTTCATTGATTGTTCTAAATATTTGCATTTCCACTTGAGATGAAATTCTGTGTTTATGAAATGGAAAACTGTGTTATTGCATTTTCATTGATTGATCTAAATATTTGCATTTCCACTTGAGATGAAATTCTGTGTTTATGAAATGGAAAACTGTGATATTGCATTTTCATTGATTGTTCTAAATATTTGCATTTCCACTTGAGATGAAAATTCTGTGTTTATGAAATGGAAAACTGTGTTTTTGCATTTCAAAAAAAATATTTTGGTATGATATTTGCATTTTCATTGCATATGTTGGCTGCATTTTCAGAGCCCCAAACAAGATTACAAAAAAAATATGATGGCAAAATGCAGATTATCATATATTTTTTTACTGTTCTATTAAAACAAACTTTTAATTTTCAAAACACTAATCACTTTGAAAAAGTAGCAATTTGATTAACTGTTGTTTACATTTTCGTTGACTGTTTTCAAAATTTGAATTTGCTAAACATTGATCATGAACAATTTGAAACATAATTTACATCTGCCATGCTCATAATTTGCATTTTGCATTTTCATTAGGAAAAACATTCATTATACACATTTTTGTTCTAACATGCAGAAGCAACAGAGACTGATGATGATTTTGTTAAACCACCCCCAAAGGAAATGAGACTTATAACATATCCATCATCACCAAACAAAAAAAGGAAAAGCATTGCGCTTGCAATTGTCAATGTTTCAGATTCAAAGATCGATGATATAAAGGTGGGAGCATCAAAGAAAGAAATACCATATATAACATCAAGGCAATCCCCCCACCAGTTTGTGAATTTATGCAAAGAAATGACGGATGATAAAAAGAAAATCATCAAGGAAATGGGTTTTGAAGGCATATTGAACTGCAAGATAGGGCTGATACCGGGAAAGCTCGGTTACTGGGTTGTGGATAATTTTGATCCTGATAGAATGGAAATGCGAATTGGTGGACAAATTTGTAAGCTGGATAAGAGAGCAGTACATGATATGCTTGGCTTCCCAATGGGAAAAATAAAAGTCAAGGCAGTGAAAAGAGCAGGATCGAGGGATACGGAGAAAGTAACAACATGGAGAAGCCAGTATCCAGCACCAGAGTCAGGTTCTCATAACATATATGTCAAGCAAGTGATTGATAGGATGATGACAGATAAGGAACCAGGTGATCTGTTTAAAATGAACGCACTGGTCTTGATAATGACTCTGATGGCAGAAGGTATAAGGTGCGGGACTGTAAACCAGAAAATTCTGCCATGCATCAAAGATGTTGCTCAAATACCTGAAATGGATTGGTGCACTTACGTACTTGATTGTGCACGAAGATGCAAAATTAAATGGTTTAGGAACAACCGCAAAAGCTGGTTCACAGGACCATTACTATTGTTGGTGGTACGTATACAGATGCATATATAAAACACATAACAAATATAAAATGAATTAAATTTCTTACCTTAATTTCCGTTAAATATATGCAGCTCTGGTATTGTACAACACTGAGGAGAATGGAAAAAGGAAAAACTGTTGCAATTCCTTCTGTGAGGTACTGGACACCAGAAATGCTAAAAAATGAGGAGAAGAAGCTTGTGTCTGATGTTAATGTAAAAGAAAAGAGATCAAGGCATGTTGAGAAAGCGGATAAGAAAGGTGAGAAAACAAACAAACATTCTGCATTTTAAAAATATGTAACAAGTGGATAGTATAACTAAATTTATTTAACTACATATGTGCATGCAGATGGAGGGAGGATGAAGAAAGTAGATACTACAACTGATGAACTCAGATCTAAATTGAAAATGAAAAAGAAAACAGGTTTGCATTTTTCATTATAATTTGCATGTACATCATAAAAAGTCATGTTTTGTTTGTTTTTACTTGTTGAATATGCATATGTAGGGAGTTTGAAGGAGGTAGAGGCTGTACCAGTGAAATCAAAAACCAAAATGATAACATATTCTAAGAGGAAACAGACCAAAACACCATCAGGTTTGCATTTTTTGCTTCCTGATTTCTGTATTATAAAATTTATAATCATTTTAAAATTACATTTAATGTAAATGCAGATGGAGGGGGTTTGAAGGCAATAGAAGCTGAAACCGTTGAACAGCAATCCAAGAATAAAATGACCAAAAAAACGAATATGCAGAAAAGGAAATCAGGTAGTTATGATTGTTTAACAAAAGTATAATAAAAGTATGTATAAAACCTCGTGTAACTTACTTTAAAACTAATAACTAGCAGGCACTGAATATGAAAGTGCAAGAGATCAGGAAAAAAAGGGATCTGAAGAGTGTACCGTTGATGAACAAGAAGCAGGTGAAAAAGGAGTTGAATATGATTGTGGAGAATGGCAAGATGAGGATGAGATGTATAAACGAACACCATTACATTTGCCTGTTGGATATCCAACCACAGTGATTGTAAGCAAAAAATGATTGATAATTTTAGCTGCTTTAAATGCAAAATAATTGATAATTTGCATTCGGAAATTTGCATTTACATGTGTTAAGTTATCTGAAATTTGCATTTTTAGCTTAAAGTAGTAACAAACTCCCTACATATAAAACATCATTTTAGCTTCTGTAAATGCAAAAAAAAAATTGACTGTTTGCATTCTGAAATTTTCATTTACATGTGTTATATTAATTTGCATTTTGCATTTTGCATTTACAATATGATTTGAAAAAAGGAGATTCAGAACATATAACTCATCATTTTATATGATGTAAAAATGTAAAATAATTGATAATTTGCATTCTGAAAATTTGCATTTAGCTGTGTTATATTATCATGAAAACAAAATTCAGTTTTAAATTTGTATGGTCTTTAAAAACATTCATTTTGGAAATGCAGGAGTTTGTAAAAGAGATCAAAAAGTTAAAAGGAGAGTTGATTTTTAAAAAGGAGCAACTGACAGAAACAATGTCGAGAGCACAATATGAATTCCCGGATGAAGATCAAATCCACGATCTGTTACATCGAATCAAACACACAATCGTTGATGAGTTAAATCTGAAAGAATTCAATTATGTTCACAAAAATGAGGAAATGGAGTCGCTGATGGAAGAGATTAAAGAAGGAGTGATAAAGGAAGTATCTGAAAATATACTGAAAAGTATGGGTAAAGAAGCCAAAGGTAAGATAGTTGAAGAAGCAGTTCTGGCAACTGAGAAGTATTTTCAAACACCCACTAAAATAAGCACTGCAAAAGAAACAACACCAACATCGGGGACAACACCAACAGCAACACAGGTGATAGAGAGCACATAGTGTATCCAAATGGTTGACAGGGTTGTTGAGACGGTTATGAGAAAGAAGGCAGAAGGATGTCAAAGAAGTGTTTATTATGAAGAAAGTCCGGGTAAGAGAAGAAAATTGAATGATTTGCCGTCATTTAGCCTTGGAATTTCACAAACACAGCAAGATATAGAAAATGAGAATATTGAAACAAATTATCAGGCAATTGCACAACAGACGGAAAGAATCATTAAGGCAATTCCGTTTTTGAATGTTGAACCATGTGATGAACAAGTTGTTGATGCTGCTGCCGAAAAATGTCATGATGGTGAGTTGAATACTGAAAATGCAAAAAAACAGATCACAACCGAAGGAGAGGCAGTCAAAGAAGGTGCAGATGTTGAGGACATTGTTAAATCTACACTATCGTATACAGATTTGTTGAGTAAGGTGGAAAAAATGAGAGAAGAGGCTGGACTCTTGAACACAGCACTTGGTTTAACAAATGTGCCCAATGAAGATGAAAGTAAGGCTGAAAATAACAAGGGGAAAAGGAAGACAAAACCAACAGCCGCATTGATGTCACCTTACAAGAACAGGGAAGTGAATATACTAGCAAAATCCGATGATATAGAGCTTGAGGTGACGAGTTGGTTGTTTTCAGGGATTGGTGACTTCATGTAAGTTGCGAGAATACACGAAATATATAATGATTTTAATTATCAAAATGATAAAATCAGTAACTTATATTTTTTTCCTCAGAGATGTAATATTCGAAAAACCACCGGAGATTGCGTTGCCAAAAGCGGTATTGGAAAGCTTGATTCCAGGATCTGATGTACATGCCTCGGTTGTAGAAATATGGGCAGCTGTGCTAAACCACGAGGAGAACTTTAGAGACAAAAAAAGTAGAAAACGTCTGTTCTGCTACATTACACAACAGGTACTAAAAAGGTCTTCACAACATAATATTATTAATTCTGTATGTGATTTACGTGTAACAAATCAAAAATGCAAAAAATGATTGTTGACAGCCGACATTTAAAGAAGAAAATAAAAGGAAACCAGACAAAAGCAAAAGGAAAAGCAAAAAAGCTCAGGAGGAAGAGGAAGCGAAAGAAGAGGCGGAGGCGGCTAAAAAAAGATATCCTTTGTTTAAGAGTATGATGGATAGAAGCTTGAAATCAAGCCCATACAGACTAAATGAAGCAGATATGGTTAGTTTGCATTGACCAGGTTTCTATTTCAAATGCAAAAACAGTGAAAATGCAAAAAAAATAAAAATGCAAAAAATAATAAAACAGTGAAAATGCAAAAAAAAAACCGAATTGTTTGCATTTTAAGTATATAAAATGAAAAGTTATCATGCTTGTGATCATGGGTGATGTTTTACAGGTATTTTTCCCGATAATTGACGGATGCCATTTCTTTCTGTTCGTGTTTGAGCTTAAAAAAGGGATTATCCACATTCTTGACAACATCGCAAGGCCTCTAAATTCAAAATTTAGATATAAGCATGTCTTTTCTGTTATGGTAAGTATGTCTTGCTTTTAAAAAACAAATGAGAACTCTTGATTATTATATAATACTTATAAATTTTGAAAAATCTAAAAATACACGTGCAGCAAAAGGACCTTGAAACGTATACAAGAGAGGCGAAGGTAGAATGCCATGCAGGGTTGTTCAAGGCAGAGCCCAAACTGGTGAATCTTACATGGAAAACAAAAGAAAACTACACAGATTGTGGAGTGTTCATTATGAGGCACATGGAGATATTCAGAGGGGCGGAAACCGACTGGAAATCAGGGTTTAAGATGGAACGATATGACCAGAGCGAGCAGATACTAAGGCTACGAGAAAAATATGCCACAAAAATTCTACTTTCTGACATCAATGAGAGGAAGGGGATGATACTTAAGGAGATGGAAGTATACAAAAAGCTTACCTTAGCAGAAAAGAATGTGTTGCATGAAGATGCAGAAGAAAGGATCAAAAACCGTGTGGCTTATTTCGGATAGGACTAAAGCAAACAATTACTTTTGAACATATGTTTTATGGTTTTTTGGATTTAAAACATCAAACAATTTATCGTCATCGCTTGGTTTGGTATTTTCTGATGCACATGTAACCACATCGTAAACACATTATCATTTTGGTTTGTTTTAAAAGTGTGAAAATGCAAAATGTGATCTCATTTGACTTGGTTTTAAAACGGATGATTTACCTCTGTATCATACTTGACTTGTTGTTATTATACACTACTGTTAACAAATGCATAAACATACAGAAAGGTGAAAATGCAAACATAAAACATAAAACACATTATCAAATAAGTTAGGTATAAAAGATGAAAATGCAAACGAACTGTAAATCTAAACATTCAGTGTGAAGATTTTCAGTGTGAAGATGTGATAGATGTGTTTTTGTTTGATCTTGGGTATAGAATGGTGTATAAATAGGTAAAATGGGCGGGAAATAAACCGCCAAACATTAAAGAAAAAGGCGGTCAAATAGTTACACGGAGGTTAAAAGACGGAGTTAATTGATTGACTATGAAAATGCAAAATTTCAAAAATGCAAATTTTCAAAATGCAAAAAATTGGGTGAGCTTTGCATTTCATCAAAACGATTTTATCATTTTGGGTTACAAATAAAAGATGAAGATTTTATCCATTAAAAAAACCTTTACCCCCTGTAAGAAATATCATTTAAAAAAGTATTACACTATTACCAATTTTGGTTCATGAAAATGCAAAAAAAAATAAAAACATATATACATCAAATAAAATTACTTCACTTCTAAATGAAAATGAGTGATACTTTTTCTATATTAAATTCAAATAACAGAAGTAGTAAAACAAACCCAAATAATTGTAACCAAAACTGACATAATCAAAATGTTAAAAAAATTGACAATACTAAACACTCCATTACTAAAAGTTTAGAAATGCAAAAGTGTAAAAAAATTAATCAAATATCGTTTGCAACATTATCAGCACCAGAGGAGCCCACATCAGTACCAGCTTGAGTTGAACTTTTACTTTGGTTTGCCTCGAATCTTTTAGGACAAGTTCGAATGTTATGAGGATCATAACTTTTGCAAAAACCGCATTTCCTGCCAACCTTTGTTTGTTGAGAAATAGCTCTCTCGCGTGCGCTTGTAATTCTCTTTCTAGTCCCACCACCTTTGTTACGAATGCCAGATGGGTTATGAACCTCAATGTTGTTAGGTTGTTCAACACCTAACATTTCGCTTATGAAAACACTATTCATCATTTGATCATCTTCCACAAACTCTTCAACGCATACTTTGGCCAACTTCTCTTGTGCTTCAACAAACTTTGATAACTTTTCCCTGTTGCCTATTACCTTGTCCAATGCGGTCTCAACATGATAATATACGCGCCTAACAAGTTCTTTTAAACCAACGTCTTCAACAACTTCAGCAATCCGGTTTTGAGTACTATCAGATATCTTAGGAGGGACAACATTCTTTGTCCATCTCTTGCAAATGTAATCACGGGGAAACTGATTAATCTTAAATATACGAAGAGCATAAAATATATGTCTGCACAATAGCCCGAATCTTTCGTATCTCTTACATGAACATGCATAATCTCCAGACAAAGGATTGAAATTGACCTAAAAAAACATGAGAAATAAGGGGACAAATTAAAAAATAATATGAAAATGCAAAAACATATTAAAAATGAAAAAACATAATATTAAAATGCAAAAATACTTATCAAAATGCTAAAAAAAACATAATAAAAAAACCTCACTGTGGGTGGGAAAGAACTCATCAAATTTGTTCGGCTCCTTATCTCTATCAATTGATTCATCGATTTTAGTCACAACCACGCTTGTGTTAACGATCTTAAAAAACTTTTGGTTTTCTGACTCCGTGAAAGATAGAGACATGCAATTGCTAGCACGTCCAATCTCGTAAGATATATCTTTGCATATTGCTCTAGTAAAAATATTATACACATCCTCCTCCATAGGCCAATTATGTCTAAAAACAGGCGTAGTATATGAACTCTCGTGGTCATTCTTTGACTGGGCAAACCGCTGCTCATGCATTGCAGTATCAAAATGAGTCAAGAACTCTACAAGAGTGTTGCTTGAACGCATCAACTGGTTGAACATGTGATTCTCAGACTCTGATCTCGATGAAGTACGCATTAAACCCGACAACTCCCAACCACGAAAATAAGCAGGTATCCAATACTTCCTTAAATCAAACATATCAGAAAGCCATTTGTTTTCACCCAACTCAAATTCCCGAATTAATTTATCCCATAAAGAATCAAAAACCTCCGGATCAAGCTTGTCTGTCCACACAATACTACAAAGTTTCGCCTTAAAACCTTCGTTGCAAACAGACACAGAAACCTATTCCAAAATAGAAATGCAAAATATCATACCAAAATAAATTTTTGAAATGCAAAAGCACAGTTTTGCCTTTCATAAAGACAGTTTTTCATCTCAAGTGGAAATGCAAAATAACATTATATGAATGTTTTTATCCTAATGAAAATGCAAATACAAATTATGAGCATGGCAAAATGCAAATTATGTAACGAAATGATGAATGTTTTGTAAATGCAAATGAAAATGCAAAAACCAGGTTTCTGTTTCAAATTCAAAAACAGTGAAAATGCAAAAAAAATAAAAATGCAAAAAATAATAAAACAGTGAAAATGCAAAAAAATCTATTTACCTTAGAAGTGACCTTTTCCATTATATGCCACATGCAGAAACGATGCTTGGATAGCGGAAAAACAGCCTCAATAGCAATTTTCATAGCAGGGTCTTGATCAGTTAAGATCATTCGAGGATGACGTGGGAATGCTTTTGAAAATGCATTAAGTAACCATTTGTATGATAAAACATTTTCCTTACTCAACATACCAGCCGCAAAAGTAACACATTTCTTATGATTATCAATGCCGGTAAATGGTATGAAAACCATATCATACCTATATAAAAATAATTAAAAACATTGATTAATGTTAAAATGAAACCCATATCATACTATATAAACAAAACACGAAACAACGAAAAAAGCCTTACTTGTTTGTACGGTATGTAGCATCAAAAGATACAACATCACCAAATGCACGATAATTCCTCTTCGCATATTCATCAGCCCAAAAAAAACCAGCAAGCGCATTGTTAGTGTCGACGAAATAATCAAACGAAAAGTCAAACAACGAATCTTTCTTCTTATTGAGCACTTCAACCACAATTTGGCTATCATAATCACCAATAAATGACAGAATATCCCTCTTGTAGTTCTTTGCATCAGTTTTTGTGAACCCAATATCTTCTTCTCCAACAACTTGTGACAGTATCCTATGCCCAAGTGATGAACCAACGTTTGCATCATTCATACTGTGAAGCAACCGTTTTTTTGTGAAATTCACTTTGCGAAATGCGTTTAGATGTTTAATATAATATGGATGAACCAAGGAATGATTATGCTCCTCTCTACACAAATATACATGATACCTCCCGTCTGCTCTAACATGTAATCTGATTTGTGCAGGACATTCACATTTCTTCGAAGTCCGTTTTCTTCTTTTTATGACTTTTTTTGCAACATCAGCTGCATTTTCAACAGTATTTGCATTGCCACCAGCATCTGCAATATCACTCGGCTTCTCAACATGCAAATACTTAGGGGCACTAATGGGTGAAACAGTTTTTGGTTTTTTACCACCTCTGGCACATGTATATAACTTCATTTTCACCTGACCACCAACAGGTGGCTTCTGTGTAGATTTAATGGGTTCAAACCCGCTAACTTTTGCATATTCTTTGTAAAACAACCAAGCAATAGACAACGTATCGAAAGACATGTTAAGAGCAGGCCTTAGGCTATCATCAACATTAGGAATCCAGAACTTTTTTCCAACAGCATTGACTTTCTCAATACCAATTTGATACGATGCAGGGACACAGTTGAGATCTAAACATACATACAAGATCATCAATGAAAATGCAAAAAAATAAAAGCAAGTTTTACAATGATCAAAAAGAAAGGCTTAGCACTACTGCAAAAACTATATCAGAAACAAAAACAAAACACACATATAAAACAAGATAAAAAACAAACATTCACATACGATCCATTTGTTCATCAAGCATTAAAATAACACATACGATCCATCTATTGAAAATGCAAAATCATAACCAATAACATGTTGATGAACAATCTGAACATACAAAATAACACAATTACGAACAATCAATCTATTGTGTAATAAAAACTAACTGTAAATGCAAACGTCTGTGGAAAAACAAACAAACAATTAAGAAACACAATCAAATGCGATCAAACTATTAAGTAAAAAAATGAACTGAAGAAGAAAAATATAGATATAATTAAGAACACATTATAAGCCAATACGCATGTGATTGATTGTTCATAATCGCCCATCGATAACAGGAACGTGATCTTCTAACTTACCGTAAACAAACAATTCGTGAATATGAAAATGCAAAAAAAAAACTTACCGTAATCCTCAAAATCGCCCATCGATAACAGGAAGGTGAGCTTCTAACTTGCGAATTGGAACGAATTCTAAAAATTGAAGAACTATAATCCAAATCGATGCAGAATGTAACAGAAGATCATGAAGATCGTTGATGAAAATTACAGTGAAGCGCTAAAACTGGAAACAGATTATACCCATAAATGACGTGATAAAACACCGATCATGCCCTTAATCACGCTCACGAGATCAACGGTTGGATGGTGGTTCTAAGGGTTCTATGTATAAGGCATGGGTCTATGTTGATCCATTCTCTCTCTCTCTCTATATATATATATATATATATATATATATATATATATATATATATATATATATATATATATGTTAAAAGCATACGGGGCGGGGTGGGTACCCGCGGATATTGAATTTTAAAAACCGTGTCCGCCCAGCGTTTAGCGGGTACCCTAGTTTTCGGGGTTTTCGGGTAACGGGTTATGCGGGTATCGGTTTTTTCGGTTTCGGTTCATGCGGGGCAGTTCGGTTTCACGGTTTCTCGGTTTTTTTTAACACCCCTAACTGAACCTACTTTTACATTTGCGTTATATCGGCTTTTCTCTTTCATACCTCTTTTCTATCCTCAAGTGGAATACCACACCCTATATACCTAGAAAGCAAAAAAAAATGAATTTGATGGTTGAGTGGTTTCCAGAAGCCGTGGCACAAGCTGCCGGTTAGAACCCTCAAGGGGGAGTAACGGTGTGGAAGGTACCCTGAGGGTACCCGTTGGCGGGTGTTGAGCGCTATGCATGGTCTTAGCATTTAGCAACTACTCTTTACGATCATTTTGAATTCACAAAATTCAGTTTGAGAAATATATGATAGAATATTATACGAGAATAGAAATATAAGTCATCGCTATCAATTAAACGTTGATCTATTAGATTTAACGATTATAGTAATTGCAATTCATTCGTTAACTAAAGTTTCAAAAATCTACCATAAAGTGTATTAAGAAACATGGTGACCTTCTAGACGACTAGACATGTAACACCGGGTTTCACGAGCTTAAAATCAGTAATAATTTAATACTTTTTAAGTATACTTATCAAGACGTGCAGCGGAAACTAAACAATGATTATAAAATATAAAGTGTTATTATCCAACTTGGCGATTATAAACATCAAAAGTCAAGTCTCAAAACAAACCGGTATTACACAACTATAAACCGACCACCGGATCACAATTAATTACAACAACAAAGTGTTCCATAAAAGCTAAATATATTTACCCGCAAGCACCCGCCTCGCCAGGCTGCCTAAATCTTTACCTGTAAAAGGGTAAAACATGAACCGGTTAGCTACACTAGCTAGTGAGTACAGATTTCACATAAGTATCAATAAGCATGTTGTCACAACACAGGAACAGCACACAAGGCTATCCTATCACATCGCAGAGTGCCAACATGTCAGTAGGAGTCATATCTCGCGGGGTTGCAAGTCCCGCTCAACAAATCCAACTGGGGAATCAGCAACACCAATCCACACTGGTGGGGGAAGCGAAGAGCAACCCACCGAGCGTGTTGCGGAGCCACCTGGGCTCAAACTAGGCCTTGATTATTACCAAGACCTTTCTGTTTGTCAAGGAACGGCGGTCCTGCAGAACCTGAGACACAGCGTGCACCACCGAGCCACCGTTGATCCCGAATAACCAGCCATCTAGGCCCTCAAGGGATCCAGCCGCAATATAGTCAGCTGACCTCAACCGAGTTGGAAACTATAAGCAGTTTCCCGAGTGTCCGGACATAAGTACACAAACAATAAGTGATCCAATCAGGATCCAATATCATGCGCGCATATAATCACAACCAATACTGTTCATACTAGAGAACATGACATGCGAGCATAACTTAATCATAACATACACTTACCACATGATTCACGTTACATACTTTTAGTCACTGACATTATAACACTGTAACATGGCATATCACGTTATAACATACCTTACTCACGCACATGTGGGAGCACCAATTACACATTAAAAACACACAGGGGTTAGCACTACTTACTGAGCCTCATGGGAAACCGGTACTCACCTTAAGCTCACAAGAAGCCGACACAACGATCAACCGTTTCCGTTTCCTCACGAACACTTAGTACAACACATACACGACTGGTCATCACTTATACATATCACCCTTAAGTTAAACATAAGTTAAACAGGCTACAAGACCTGGACCCCTGCTTGCGGTCGCAAGTAACTGACTTGCGGTCGCAAGGGTCCCCTAACCACATCCCTTACAGTCGCAAAGTTATCCCTTGCGGCCATAAGAGGCCCTTATCAATAGCCAATGCTTCCGATCGCAAGGGAAACCCCTTTTGGTCGCAAACATGTTTCTAGGATTGGTTACGATCGTAAGTTATGTACCCACGGTCGCAAACCTTATTTCCTTCGCCCATAAGCGGTAGCACCACCAAAACAAACCCATACGATCGCATGGACCTACCATGCGATCGCAAAGACACAACACAAGGCATACGGTCACAAGCCTACCACTTGCGATCAACACCCAAATTTCCGCGGCGCGACATCCTATATTTCCGCGGCGCGGAAGTCATAAACACCCCTTACGGTCACAAGCACTTTTGCTTGCGGTCGCATGGACCACCACACCCCTTGCGATCGCAAGCACCATGCCATGCGACCACAAGGATCCTCGTTACAGTGTTCTTCGACCCTGTTTCGCACAGCAACTGAAAATCACCATTTTTGACACGTAATCGATCAAACACTGAGTTTTAGTCCCTTGTATACTACGCTTGACATCCCAGGACACTTAGAAACACATTAGACACAATTAAACAACACAAGAACACATCAAACACCATCCAAATGGTGTTTCTTCTTTATAAACACAAAACTAGGGTTTTTGAACAAAATCACTTACAAGGAAGAAGAATAACCGTGGATAAGCTACTGATTTGATTCTGAAATCACTTGAATCCGCTTGCTTCTTAATTACTTCTTCAAAAGAAACTCCAAGCCATGTACGTATGTGTGTGTTTGTATGCTTGTGTGTGTGTAAAGTGTGTGTTTACAGGAGATAAGAAGAAGAAACCGTCTTTGGGGTTTTATTAATTAAACCCCGGGTATTTTGTTCCCCTTTCCAACTTACAACGCATATTAGGTTTACCCGTTTCACCTAACGGGGATATCTACAGAACCATTACGCGAAACCATTTAACATTTATCACTTTTACTTACTAACTCTAACTTTCGTATAACACCTCATATATCCACTTTAACTTACTAAAACATAAAACAACTATTAAAATACACATTCAAATTCAAAGTACAACTATTTGAGCATAGGGTACAACTAGGTACTACTAAGCCTATTTTGAAGATGTTACAAGACACCTACTATCAAATGTCATAATACACTAAATAGTATATTTTGAAACTTCATTAATTAAATGGTAGTTTTCAAAATTAGATACACACAATAAAAAATATGGTAATTTTAATACATTTTTCAAAAATAACTCATAAAATTAAAGAGTATTTTACTTTAAATGTTTAATAAATAACGATCGGAATTCCCAATTTTTTTATACAAGAATTCTGTATTTCTTTTAAACATGGAACAAAAGTATAAATTTACTTCATTATATTATTATAGTTTGATTTTTTTATTAAAATATATTATTTTATAATTTAGAAAAGTCTAAAGTTCATTAAACAAGTCAAAGTTGTATATGAAATATTATAAAACAAATGATTATAAACATTCAAATGTTTTAAAAAATAAACACTAAAATATAAATAAATAGGGTTTAGTTCATGAAAATGTATCTAAGTTGTCACCTTTTGTTATTGTATGTACTGAACTTTTAAATTTACCATTTAATATATTGGAGTTTTCAAACTTACCATTTTATGTACCGAACCTGCTATAGCAGGTTAGAAGCTGATGCGGCACATGTTTTGCTGGTGTGGATGATGACTTGGCATATGAGTTGGATTTTTCATGGTTTAAAATAAATAAAAAATAAAATCTATACTATTAATATATATATATATATATATATATATATATATATATATATAAAATATTAATAATAGCAAAAACAAACACCTTAGGAGGGCTTCATCGATTTGCAGTTTACAATGAATCTCCTTCATTTGCTTTTACTATTTCATCGATGGCTCCACCTTTGATTTTCTTCTTGGGCTTGGTTCATACTCCAACAGATCGATGACATATTAGAAGAAATCGATAACCCCATGTTTGCAAGGGTTTCTTGGGCTTGGTTCAAACATCTTAGAAATCGATATAACAGGTCTGTTTTAGGCTTCTTCATCAATCAAGGTTTAGCATCGATTTAGGGCTTCTTCATCAATCGATGGTGGTTCTTCATCCCAACGATTTAGGGTTCTTCAATCGTGACCCCGTACACAAATTGGTATGTTTGAAAAACTCCAGTACATTAAATGGTAAGTTTGGAAGTTCAGTATATACAATAGCAAAAGATGACAACTTGAATACATGTTCATGAACTAACCCCAAATAAATATTTAGATATTATATATCAGAATCACCTCTAAATGTTTCGTATTATTTAGTTTCATACCTAAAACCTCTTTACATCATTCAAGTTATCCCCACACCATGTTAAATTTGGGACGATTGGTTAAATTACAAATAAAGTCAAGTGACGAGTTACCAAGTAAACAAAACATCGAGCTTTTCTCCCGGTTGGGATGAAGAGAGTAAAATAGCTAGACTTGGTAATGGAAAAGTCTTTCTAGCAGGATTTATCCTTAAAGATATTATAGGAGATAATATTAGAAGCCTAAAAATTGTTTTAAAATATAAATATATTATAAGGAGTAACATATGAATTAATATCACACGTTACACGAACTAAATCTCAAGAACTATCATATGTTAATATAACATGAAATTAGCCAACATGTTATGACAACTTATATCTTGTAATATATGTGTTATTGAGTAGCATTTATTTACGCTGACTTCTAAAGATGAAGTTAGAGTGTACCTTGCATGGAGGTAATCAAAGCCACTGATAAAAAAATTTATATGTAAAATTAATATTTTTAAAATTGTATTTTTCTATATTAGTGCTAGTACTGGTTAAATTAAATTTCTATATAACTGGCATTGGTAAAACATGCGAGATTTTTCATAGGGTTGCTAGATATATTTTTTATCTTCTCTTCCTTTCCGCTTTTCATCCACTAGTCTTATTTTCCTAATAAACTACCATAATATCCTTCTCTCCTTTACTTATCAAACACCAAATGACATTGAAGTAGCATATATCAACAAGATTAAGGTGTATAATTGTTCAACATCTTAAACGAATAAAAAAGACACAGAGAATATTCATATATCGATCTCACCTACTTAAAAACACATTAAATGTTGATAGCGTACTCGTAATAGACATATACATGTATCATGATGTATTCTTGGACAATATATGAGATGCATTTATGCCTCTCGTGGATCTCAATCATCATATTAGTGTTCACAAGTCCAAAACAAGAAAAAAGAGTGTACCTTTGGAGTTTAGAACTACTTTTTTCAATCTATATGTGACAAAATTCTACACGAAACTTACTTCACTTTCTTTTGTGGACCTTAAACTAGTCTTGTCAACGTTAGTATGACATTATCATGTAAACAATAACCCAAAAGACATAAAACATTAAACATGAATGTATAGATACAAGAAAAGTAAAAAAAAGGAAAATATCTTTTGTGATAAAGCTTTTATTTGTTTAAAATCAACAATAATATCATAATTCAACATGAGAAATTAATAAAAGTACATGATCAATGTGAAACATGTAATAATTGGAGATTATATCACATGTTGGAGTTAGAAGAACGATTATGATGTAATAGAGATTGTGAAAAAGAATGACAATACCTTAATGCCAAGAAATCAACTAATCAGATTCCATCTGACTGATTTTGTCAAATGTTATATAAGTATATTTTTTTGATAAACTCGTTAAAATATATTATTACTAGTGATAGCAAAACTAGTTATACAAAATACAATAAATTAATTTCAACTTATAGATCAATAGTTAGTTAGAGAGGTTTTGTATCAAATAAATTATATCTTCATGAAAATACGATGACACTAACGTAGGAACGTGACAAAATATTGGACATTTGTTTGTATTCGTGAGTTTCATCAACTTAAAAATATGTTTTTCACTATCCTAAGTGGCTCGTAAAAGTAAATGATAATATCAAAAGCATCTCACCAGAACAATAAGAACGTAATTTAATATGTAATTGTTTGTTGTTGTTAAAGTTCTAGTTTTCTTATTTACTTTATTTTTTCTTTAATTTTCCTATCCTTGAACATCCTTATGGTGAACAAAAAAGAGTTTGATGGGTCTTGTGTTTTTCGATCTATTATAAGGTGATCTGAAATCATAGTCGGATTTTGTCAATATCGGACATCAACCATGACTCTTTCAGCCAAGATCACACACATGATTAATATTGAGTAAAACGTGTCCAATTAAACTACTGACTAAGATAGATAGTTATGATGGTTGTTAGACAGGGGCCAGTGCTATAGACAACGACTAGTGATGATAGACAACAATTAGGTTTGTTAGACAAAAACTATGGTTATTTTGGCATTAACCAGGGTTTTTTTCGGGCTTTGGCTCAATTTCACGTGATCCGACATTCCAACCCCTCTCAAAGTATTTGTTCTAGTTCAAATCACAATAAAGGAGTGTTTGGGTTTTGACACAGATTTATTTTGTGTTATATTTGTAGCAGATACACCAAGTGACAGGTGAGGCAATAAGACATTCATAGGTGCTCGAGGTAGACGCGATAATAGACTGTGAAAGTCAGTGGCGGACCCATGGCTTAGCCAGAGGGGTCAACTGCCACCGGTCATTTTTTCTAAGTGTAAATTTCGTAGTGTAAATTTCGATTTTTTTGAGGCGGTGCTTTCATTTCGTAGTGTAAATTTCAATTTTTTCGAGCTATTGCTACCACTCATGTCACTGTTGCCACTGGTCATTTGAGATCCTGGGTCCGCCACTGGTGAAAGTAGTAGTTAATATTAGTTAAACTGGTCGATTCAAATGAGTTATGAAGTATACTGATTACCAATCTATATGTAAGGATCAAAACACCACCTTGTGAGGATCAAACTTGAAAACCTTAAAAAACACATTATAACAAATCAAGATAAACCAACACCAAGTTATAACATGGTTCGGTTAGATCACAAACTACATCCACAGATAGAAACCAGAGACTTTGTTATTATAACTAAAGTGTTTACAAGATGTTACATCAAATGTGCATATGTTAAATAAAAATCCTAATCCTAATCCTAATTAAATGCTAAAAAAACGGCTCACATACAAGAGATAATCACAAACCAATTTAAACTACATACAAATCGGCTATATCATGTATCCCATGTCAAATTCACATTTGAATTATCCATACTTCAAATTCATGTCATATGAATAATATTAACTTTTGAATTTTCAATCCATCAAGAATTTTCTTTATCTCTTCAATGATGTAAATAAATTAAATCCAACTCCAAATGATATATTAACGAACCTACTTTAATACTCCATAACTATAAGTTTTATATGTTAAAATGACAAAAGAGGTTACATCCCAAGTGGTGACCAACCTTCTACCCATAAGGGAGTGGACACCGTCCTTCCTTTATCATTGCATTATTATTATTTATCGTTATATACTTTTTCATAATTTATAACTTTCGATTATATTTACTATAATAGTAATAATACAGTTAAAAATCACAAAATCTCTATTATAATAAATATATACTTAACTCATAACATATTTTATAATTTTTAATTAGATGTAAGTAGTCGGCTATGAATTAAGCCCCGAAAGCACCGCCCCTTTGCGCTTTTCCGGAACATACTTTGACCTTATTCTTCTTTAGATGGGTCCACTGCCTCCTAAACATTGCTTTTTGTTCTTTTTCGTAGCCATTTAACGACCGTCACGTGTCGGTTAGCCCCAGCGTAAGCACAATTTGGGATCTCACTTTGATAATGTTATCTTCCTCTGATTGGTAGCCCTATCCACGTGTCCATATCTATTCGGATTCTCTCTGCATTTTCTATTGAATTATTATCACCTTTTTACGACTAGATTAAATTCCCAAGTTTAAAATTATATAAATTAAATATTAATAAAAATATCACATAATTTAAACATGAAATAAAAAAATTTTAATTAAGAGATGGACGGTGTCAACATCTATACTAATGATGAAAAGGTAAGCGAGACGTGATGGAGTATGCTCGTTATCGAGCCCTGTTATAGCTAGCATGAGCTTATCTTGCTCGTTGTGATACTTGGTAAGTATTGTTATATAAGCTCAATATCCATGAGCTTGTTGTCACGGTCAAACACGTAACAAGCATCATTTTTTTTTTATGTACAAGGTGTTAGTGATAAGTAAGTGATACTGATATAACTGTTACGCATACTCTGGAGTGAATGAACCTTGGGGGTAACTTTAAATATTTAATAACTTCAAATACATTTTAGTCGGTTGGCCTCTATATGTTATTTGAACTAGAATAAATAAAAATATATGTGATAAAAGGTAGATGATTTTTCTCACTTATTAAAGTGATTTATTCAATTAAAATATATATGCTTCGAACAACAATAGTAATAATTATCAAAATTACAATTTCTTATAAAAACACTACACTTACAAATACTTTGAACTTTACTCATTCCAATACATAAATGTATGTCGTTATTACCCAACAAGTGCTTATACCCTTTGCCCGTGCAAGAATTATAAAAAGTAATAAATTTTAATCAAATATAAGGTTAAAAAATAAATTCCTTTCATGTGCTTCACGTAAGTCGGGCACGTATCATTAGCTCAAAGTTTGATTAAAGTTCAACTTTAAAGGAGCAAATTTAAGGTTAAATTGTTATGTTTTTGTAACTAACCCCTCAATAACCAAAACAAAATCAGTCTTTAAAGGAGCAAGCTAACAAAACTTAGATAGTCCAAATCCTCTGAAAACAACTAAACGAGAAGCCATTTTCACACGAAAAGGAAAGAAAATTTTAATGCCAAAAAACCCTAACAAACATAAATGAGAAAAGAGTGTGTCAATCTTGTGGGTCAGTCTAGTTTTGGCAGCCATTGTTGGGTTCTTTTGCTCTGCTGGTGATGTTCATCCTTTTGTACTCTTTCTATTGAATGGTTGATACACATTTAAACAGGTTGGCTTTCCCCTACTTGTATTTTTCTATGTCCTTTTTCTTCTTTTCCAAATTTTTATAAAAAATCTCACAACTTTATTGTATTAAGGTATAAACCATCTTTTTATGCTTCATTCTCCTTCAAATTTCTGTTCAACTTTTCTTTCTCTTGGAATATACTGAAGGGATTTAAATGTATTTGTTTAAGTTTTTGTGTGGAAACATCATGAAACCTAACATGTGGTGACTGACCAAATTGAGTTTATTTTATTTTATTTTAATTTTAGGACGAGTGGACTAAAAATGGGCAGCACCCAATTTCCCAAGTAGAATGAATTTCGGTTTTTGTCCTCCTTATTTTAATCCTTGTCCTCTTTTACATATATATAATCTTCACTGAGATCCATATTTTCTTCGAGTTTGCTCTCCACTGTTGCTATTTGGTTTTGAATTATAACTTCAACCAATTGATGTTCAACAGGAATCCTTCAGTTTCAATCATTAAGAGCTCCAAGATTGATACAAATTTTGATTAAATTTGTAATCTTTGTGGGAAATTCATCATCTTTCCACTGAATGTGAAGTGGGGTTTTGTTTTTAAAAGGAGACAAGTTTTTTTTTTAAGTGGGTGTTGTTTAGTACGTGCTTCCAACACTTAGAAAGGAACTAGGGAGACAATCTTTATTGAGAGCACCAAACTTTTATCTTATTCCTGTTCAAGTACACACCATGTCTGTTGCTCTGATATGGGTGATTTCCCCTAATTCTGAGCTTTGTAATGGATTTGGATTCTTGGAGACACCAAAGTTAGTAGATTCATCAAGATTTGTAAGCAGGGGAAGAAGAAGCCTTTTGAAGACTAGCAAAATCAAGAATGTTGGTAAGAAACACAAGTGCAATTCCTGCTATGTAAATGCAGATTTCAGTGATTCTTTTAGTGAATCTGGTTTTTCGGGATCGAATAATGGAAGAAAATCGAATATGATTTCGAGGGTGGTGGCTAACCCAATGGCTGTTTCATCAGAGCAATTGGTTTATGATGTGGTTTTAAAGCAAGCAGCTTTGGTTAAGGAGCAGATGAGAGCTAAAGAAGATATGGAGGTGAAACCAGATATTGTGCTTCCTGGAACACTTGGTTTATTGAGTGAAGCTTATGATAGGTGTGGTGAAGTTTGTGCAGAGTATGCCAAGACATTTTACTTAGGTTTGTTAGTCTGTTGTTTATTATTTATTTTCCCTTCAATTTCTTGCAAAAATTTAAACATTTTTAGTTTAAGAGGCACCACTTGGATTTAGATATTAACTTTTATAAATATAATGTTTACAGGAACACTGCTAATGACACCTGAGAGGCGAAAGGCTATCTGGGCGATTTATGGTAAGGATCTTCAATCTTCATAGCTTATATTCGTGGATCATTAAAATCTTTTTTTTTTGGTTCTTGGATTTCTTCTCAAAACTTTAATTTTGTATGATGAAATAAGAACATTATCATCAACTTGAAAAAAAAATCCTATCTGTGGTGGTAAAAACTCGGAGGTTGTGGGTCCCAATCTTGCTTCTTCATTTGCCGATTCAAGAAAAGAGATTGGTATAACAGAACCCTTTTTCATATTTAAAAAATAATTGTTTTTTTAGTCATTTTTAAGAAAATTACTACTTTTTCAGTCAACATAAAGTATAAATGTGCCATGATAACAAGTTCCACTAATTGGTCGTTAACACACCAGAAAATCTTTGATTTCAAGTTTGACTTTTGTTCTTTATTGTTCAGACCTTGCCTAACTATTTCTTAGAATCAATGAGTTTTGAGTCTAGTCTATTATTTTTTTAATGCAGAATTAATATGTAAATACTCAATAGAATCTTTCATCTACTGTGTATTTGTGTATTACAAAGTGAAACTACTTAATATCAATTTCACGGGTTTATAACTTGTTTGACCCCAGAAGTCAAAGTGTATTTATCTATGGAGTGAAGGAAGTAGGCTCTCGGATTCTTAATGATCATGAACTTGAGCACTCTTATCCTTCAACTTACTTGATGTCTTCTGATAAATGAAACGAACATGTGGATGATGAACCTAGACAGTGGGAAATGATCAGAAGTTATAATGTTTGATGTATTTTTGTGTTTGAAACAGTATGGTGTAGGAGAACCGATGAACTTGTTGATGGGCCTAATGCATCACATATAACACCAAAAGCTTTAGATAGATGGGAGTCAAGATTAGAAGATCTTTTCAATGGTCGCCCTTTTGACATGCTCGATGCTGCTTTATCAGATACCGTCTCCAAGTTCCCAGTTGACATTCAGGTCAAAATCAACTCATTTACTTATGAACGAGTTTATTTGGGTTTCTGTTTTCTCAAACGGGTCATTTCAACCCGAACCCATTTGGCACTTGACCAAACTAATTAGATTTATTAAAATCTTTTCAAGATAATGAATCTTGTTTGACAAGTTGGACAGCTTGTTGCATATGTTCTTGATGTTTATTATGCTTTTCGGTTTTGGTGTTTTTGCAGCCTTTTAAGGATATGATTGAAGGAATGAGGATGGACCTTAGAAAGTCAAGATACAAGACTTTTGATGAGCTTTATTTGTATTGCTATTATGTTGCTGGTACAGTTGGATTGATGAGTGTTCCAATAATGGGAATTGCTCCTGAATCCCAAGCAACAACAGAAAGTGTATATAATGCTGCTTTGGCTTTGGGGATTGCTAATCAACTCACCAACATCCTCCGAGATGTGGGAGAAGAGTAAGTGCGATTTTTCCTATTTTTAAAATTTCGTTTACTAAATAAAATAAAGATACATACAGAAATAGTAGACATCAGTCAATTGAAATACAATTATTTTACAAGATTAAACCTTCAGGCAAATACAATAAATAGTACTCGAACAATTACATGCCTAAAGTAACAAATAACCTCAAAAGATGCATAGTTTATATGATGTGCTTGCTTTTGGTATAGTGCTAGAAGAGGAAGAGTGTATCTACCCCAGGATGAACTTGCACAAGCTGGATTATCAGATGAGGATATATTTGCTGGTAAAGTAACTGATAAATGGAGGAACTTCATGAAAAAACAGATCAAACGGGCAAGATCTTTCTTTGATGAAGCACAACAAGGCGTCACTCAACTAAGCTCAGCTAGTAGATGGCCTGTGAGTATCTTACTACTTGATTTTCTTCAGGCAAACCTAAAAGGAACATCCAATTCAATCTTAATAAAAAAAGGAAAAAAAGACATAAGCTTGCTTTATGGGATGTTTGGATTTGTGTTTTGAAATTGCTTATTTCTTTGTATTTGCAATAATCAAAGTTCTTAAGGAAAGTTTAAATTACCTTCATTTAATATGAACTGGTGTTCTCAGGTGTGGGCATCATTGTTACTGTATCGTCAAATCTTGGATGAAATTGAAGCAAATGATTATAATAACTTCACAAGAAGAGCTTATGTAAGTAAACCAAAAAAGCTTGTTTCTTTGCCTGTTGCTTATGCTAAGTCTCTTGTCCCTCCATCAAGAAATGCAGTTCTTTCAAAGACCTCCGAAGTATAGATATATAATACACTCTTTATATACAGTTGTAGGAAATGGAAACAGTGAATGTCTGTAAATTTTTATGTTAATTGTTGTAATATGAATAACGGAGATTAATTATATATACATATCAGATGTAGAATAGCCAACTCCGCTCTTGCTTGTAAGTTGGGTTATTCTTTTAACATAATGGAATAGCATCTCTAGCCTTTGTATTTCCATTGTTGTCTCTTTTTGTTTACTGGACACAGAGATACACTAGCACAAGAAATGAAGAAATGTATGATCTGTGAACAGTTTTCTTGAGTTATAGGCAAACCATGTCAATTTTAAGTTACTTCAACATTGTTATAATCGATCTTAATATTGTAAATTTACCTTTTGAACATTACAAATGATTTTATCATAAAATTTGAATAAACTACTTGTGTCACCGTTAGATTCTTTGAGTAAACTTTTCTGTAAAACGGACGTGGATAGTGATTTGTCTTTTATGAGCATAGAACTTCATAGAGAGTCGGTCACTAGAACGAAGAGGGTGCAAGCGCCTTTGTTGCAAGCATAATTACCTCATACAAGTTTTAAAACAGGGTGAGCCCTGTTTTGTCTATTATGTGAAAAACTCGTTAGAAGAGATGCTCTATCCATCCACAGTAGTAGGATGATGTAACCTTTATTTAGACAAGATAGCTAATGAAGCGAATACACTGTTGGGAAATTAACTAAGGCATTAAGACTGTTTAACATGCAAAGTTGAAATTGTTAGAAGAAGTGTTGAAGAAACAGTTTAGAACTGTTAGTTGAAAATATGAAAACAGTTGAGAACTGTTAGTGTAAACGTCTACAACTGTTTGAAGACCTTGAAGCTGAAGACTGTTAGAAGAATCAAGAACTGTTGTATTCATTAAACAGTTTCTGTTGAGCTAAATATGGAAAAATCCTATCTTTGAAGATATCTCGAAATATTTTGAAGATCATCAAGATTATCTCAGAAGATAGAAGATTACCTAACTGTCAGAAAATCAAGGAAGATCAAGGAGTATATATATGCTAGATTAGACTTCATATTTAGTATGTACTCATTGATTATATTTTGCATTCGTTCTTCAAATTGTAATTTGCTTTCTGAATAGTGCTAATCCTCTAAGTTTCTCGTTGAAACCTAAGAACAATTTGTGTTCTTCGTCTAACATAATAAGTTAGATTGGGGGTGAAGTTTGCTATTGTAATCGTTCTCATTGATTAATAAAATTACTGTTTGATTGAATCTCTTTGTGATCAAAATCTTCTTTAATCAATTAAGTGTGATTCCGCAACTTCTTAGTTGATTGTGATCATAGTTAAAGATTAACTTTTATTCTACTCTGATTTATTATTTAAAAGTTAGTTCTTGTTATTTGATATAAACTATATCCGATCCTGACAAGTGGTATCAGAGCTAGAAGCAGTTAAATACATTAATGAACCTATCATTGACCTATAAAGATGTATGTCAACATCCTCCCCCTCAGAATCTGCTCCCAACTGTTTGTGTGTTTCCATTGGAGTACTTGCCAGCTTCACATCTTGATAGCCAAACTTGTCCAATATGTCTTTGACATACTTAGATTGGCTTAGAAAAATACCAGTGGAGTCTAATCTTGGAGTTATGTTTCAGTAAAACAGAAAATGTTTCAAACTCTTTCGTAGACAAAGGAAAATCTGTTGTTGAACAGAATTTTGATGAGTTAATGGAGTCTAATCTTGGAGAAAAAGTCGTTAATGATCATTGTAGCACCTCTCAGCATAATCAATACGTTAAATTTCCTAACCAAGATTTGGAAGTGATGGCAGAGAAAACTTTAAGTAAAAGGCAAGCCAAGAGAGCATTGTGGTTTGAGAAAAGAAAGAGTTTTCTAGAAGCCAAGAAAAGACACTTTCAAAAGAAAAATCATTCTGGTTCTGGTAGTTGTAAGAGCAATTTTGGTCATGTGCATGGAACAACTTCAAATGCTAGAAACAGTTCTCGTTATGCAAAGACTAATGTTTCAAATGATTTTGGTTTTAATTCCAATGTTCATTCTCATGCTAATGTTAGGAAGTATGAATCTTCTTCTTCTGTTAATTCTTGTTGGGATGCTTTAGATAACCCTGATGTGAAATATCCATTTAAGGTATATTCTATTAAGCACTTGATAAGATTATCTAAGGAGAAAATGTGTACCTCTCCTCAAAGAGTGAACACATTTTTGATCAATCAAAAAATTCAAAAGGAGAAGTTGAATTCTAACTACAAGTGGATGCCTAAAAATGAATCTGTAGTTAATTCTCCTAATCCACCTGGACCCAAACTCAAATGGGTACCAAAATCTGTATAATCTGTTTTGCAGATAAGTCAAGAGACATTCTGGAACACCACAGTTACACTATGGAGAATATGTGAAGTCAACACAACTGTGTGTTCAATATGCTAAGAAGTTCAAATCTCATGGCTTGGAGAAAGAAGAGTGTTCCCTGTTGTTCAACACACACATTATTTTGTACAACATCAGTCGGGACTGATGATATGAGAAACTTGCTTTATGTAGTTTATCATTATTTGATATAACTTATGTGTTGATGATTGTTACTTGCAGGGGGAGCACAAGTCCGAACGACTCGCAAGTATGCAAAAAAAAAATTTCTCAAATAAAGTTGCGTTTATGCATGCTTGTAGGGGGAGTTATTCAGAAAATGTTTCACAAAAATATTTCTTTTGTTCTGTTTTCATTCTTAGAAAATCCAAAAACATTGAAAAATGAAAATCCAAAAACACTGGAAAATCAAAAATCCAAAAACATTTCAAATGTTCAAAATTGCAAAAATATTGTGTTGTTTCGATCACCTCGTGCGTACAGTGTTTAGACAGCTTCTTTACTCCTATGGTCTAGCCAGAGCCGGACAGACCTACCCAAGGAGCTTCCTATTTTCTAGAAGTGAGAAAATGAGTGTCTATTTATTTTGGAAAGAGAGTTTGAGGAGAAGTTGAAAAATATTCAGAGAGCTGAGGGTGAGAGAAAGGATCAAAAGAAAAGAAAGATCCTCACTAAACAATGTCAATCTGGGTAGCCACATCTACTACTGGTTTTATACTGGTATTGAAAAAGACATCATGGACCCAGTGATGCAATGCACTAACCCCACCAGCTACTCAATTATCTCTTAAAATATAATTGTTTCAATTTCACACGGAGATTTTTCACACACACTATTGACATCTCATTTGGAGATTGTTGATATTGAAAATAAGAGGACAACTACTCCAGTCCCCAACTTCTTTCACGCACTTATTGAGTCTAGAGCCATTTGCAATATTATTCTTTTCTAGGACACTCAGTGGAATCATTTGCCTGTTTTTGTAACAGTGCCGGAACATCTTGAGTAATATCTTATGATATTTACAGTGATAGATGGAAATTCTACCAGTACTAACATCATGCCAACGCTGAACGTAGGTCACTCAGTTTATCTAAATTGATATGTTAACGGGAAATCTATGTGATTCCGGTGTTACAACGGATGCGTTATTTGTCATATCATTATGATAGAATCATGCCAATATCAAGCTGATTGCAGTTTACAGGTGCATGATGATCATGATGGAGCCTGACCATCATGAGGGGGAGAATCAAGTTACAGAAGTGTTACAAAAGAAGAAAAGGTTGATTTGAGAAAGTTATGGAGGAGCTAATACATCAAGTGCAGCGTGTCTTAATATTTGCAAAGAGAAGATGACAAAGTTTCAAAGAGAAGAAGACAACTGTTCACAAATTTGAAAGGGAGCAATGTTCTGAAAAAGTTTCATCTTAGTTTAGAAGATCTTGAGCTACTTTAGAGGGGGAGCAAGACTATTCTTGCTCAAAAGCGTTCCCGTGAAGACAAAAGAGATGATCATGGTTGTAAATTCTGATAAGCGTGAGGCTTCTACTGCAATCTCTGATAAACAACCTATACAACCTGATCATGCTGACAAGTCTTTGAAGATCTCGTGAAGACTTAAAACTTCGAAGAACGATATCTTAACGTTGAATGCAGAAAGAAAAAGAATCTCTGCATATTCTCAACAGGAAGATTGTTTTGGTACTTAAATAGATAAATTTCTTTATTATGCTTAATTGTAAATTGAACACAAAGGGGGAGAATGTTAGGTCCTAAATTGTGTTCAATATATTCTAGTGAAGTTTTATATTACATTTGACATTAGTGATAGTTTAGGGTACATTCTGTAAATACCCTTGAGGTATAAATAGTTTGTAATTAGCCCTAATTCAATCTAAGCTTTCATAATACGATTAAACAGAGAGCTCTCGGTTCATTCACATACGTATACATCTATCGAGAGTTCATATACATTGTGTTGATTGCTTCAATTGATTGTTGATACCAGATACACTTGGACCTACAGACTCTTCCATCTGTTGCCCATAATTGACCTCCAAAGTTCTCTCTAGATTCTCCACCCTTAAGTTACACCTTAACTCCCCATCTTTCCCATAGATTACCTTTACCCATAAAACGTCGTTTGTTACCAAAAGCTGTCACCAACATTGGCTCAATGAACCCCAATTTTTTGCGTTCGAACTCCTAGTAATTGAGTGCCCTTCAGAGGAAGCTATTACTTTATCCCATTTAACCCACGTCAATTATTTATTTTCCTATGTCCCTTTCAAAAGAAGGTTATCCTGAAACTCTTCAAGAATTTTAACATGCTCGGAGATCATGGATATGGATGGAAGACACAGACAAAGGAGAACCGCTACAAAGAATCGTCAACCACAAACAAACCACTGTTTTTCTGCAACTTCCCAGGTAACACAACGGTATACAAACTGTGGGAACTCTTTCTGTATTTTGGCAAAGTTAGGGATATATTTGTATCAAAAAAGCTCTCAAAATACGGATAAAGATACGGTTTTGTGAGTTTTGCAAACAACCATGACGAGGCGAAGTTAATCCATAGCATTAATGGAGTATGGATCGGCTCCTACAAACTTAGGTGCTACAAAGCTAAAGAAAAACCAAATCAGGGATCAAGTGACATAGATCAGGTGGTTATGGAAACTGACAAAAACACTAAACAATCCAGGGAGAGGACATTTATGGCTGGAAGAAACAAAGTGGATGGAAGAACATTCGCTGAAGTAATCATAAATGAGCGAAAGGTGAACAAAGTAAATGACACTGTACGGGTGGAAAAAACAAGAATTTCAACCACTCTTGGGGACACATAAATGATGTAGTAAAGGAGGAGGGTTCAGAGGAGTTGTTGAGTAGATGTTTAGTTGCTAGACTAAAAAACACAAAAATGATTGATGATCTATCCTCCATTTTAAGAGTAATATGTGCTAATATACTGGATTGGAAGTGGCTGGGAGGCAAAGACATCTTACTAATCTATGACTCAATGGTTACAATGAAGAACCTGTTGAAGAACAAAGAGGGTGAAATATGGATGTGGAGTGAAAGGGTGGAGGAATGGTCTACGGATTTTTCAAACGGGATTTATAGGCTAACTTGGATCAAAATCTATGGTATGCCTCTTGATCTATGGAACGAGACTAATTTCAAAAAGGTGGCAGAACGGTGGGGTGTTGCAATGGCATCAAAAAACTGTTCCTGGAAAGATTCAAGGGCCATGGTGGCCGGAAAAATCTTAATAAATACATCATATGATTTCCCGCTGATTGACAAGTATATCATAAAATCGAACGGATACTCAAGACAAATTATCGTGAGGGAAGACGGTTGGGTGGATGCGGTTGATGTGGATGAGTCGATTTCAGGGGAGGATAACTCAAAGGCGTCTCATGAAGGTTGGGTTTCAGAATCAGAAAATGAAGAAGACAATGGCGAAAGTCCAAAGAACACTTACTGGAGGTCGCCGGAGAAATGCTCGCCAGTGATATCCATCAAAACAAAAAGAAGGGTGGCCTGCAGTCCGTACACTGGTGGTAGATTGTCAAAATCTTTGGAACCATCCTCAATTACGGAAAAGCCAGTTAGAAGAAACGTTGTTGCAGGCGGAAGTGTGTCAGGAGAGCAATCATCCTTATCGCCTTTCCCTTGTACTAGGTCAAACGAGATTTCAAAAACATGGATTAAGGAGATAAATGGGCTTAGTACCATCAAGCCCAACTTACAATTGAACGATGGGCCTCAGTCGGTGGAAAAGGAAAATGCCAATGAAGGAATTCATCAAAGGCCCGTTTCAATGGTTTCGTCAATTAAAGGAAATGCTGGCCCATTATCCAATTATGGACCAACTCTATTTCAAGTGGATGCACAATTATCGCATCAAAACAGGCAACATACGGAACCTCTGGAACAAGATGAGGTGTTAGCGAGTTTTTTCTCGTTGGTACCCGACTCCATTCCGCCCATCAGAGTTGCGAAGTCAAAGAATAGTAATGCAAGTTCAATTTCGGCCAACACAAAAGGAAGAGGGAAAGCGCTTGGAGCTGGAAAACCCGGTCTCCACGTCATGAAGAATTTAGCAAGGGCTAAAGGCAAATCAAATTTCCAAACAGCACTCAAATCTAAATGAACCAAGGGGAGAAACTCAAAATCTTCAATGTCAGGTAAGTCTCTCTTAACCTCAACTGCGAATTTTCTAAAAGTGGGAAAGAAGGTGGGATTTGTGGATCTAAACCCCACGGTTTAGTCCTCTTAAAAATGGTGCAAAAGTTTCATTTTTTCTGTTTTAAATGAAAGTGATTTCTATCAATATAAGAGGGTTAGGCTTGAGTGAAAAAAGAAATTGGTTAAGGGGTATAGTACTGAAAGAAAAACCATCGTTGTTGGGGGTTCAAGAAACCAAATTGGAATCAGTGGAGGAAGAGCTAATTGAAAACATTTAGGGAAATACAAATTTCATGTACGCTTTTGTACCTTCAAGGGGTAAATCGGGCGGGCTGTTAAACATTTGGGATCCAAGACTATTAACGGATGTGTCTTCATATGGACATAAATATTATTTAGCATTAGAGGGAATTTGGAAAGGGAACAAGAAAAAATGTGCTTTCATTAATATTTATGGTCCACGCACCTCGGGGGAGAAAAGAGAATGTTGGGACTTATTATCAAACCTAATGAGTGGTCTAAATGAGAACATCGTGTTATTTGGTGATTTCAATGAAGTAAGAAATGGATCGGAGAGAATGAATGCCATATCGGATAAAAGAAACATGGAGGAGTTCAACAACTTCATTAATAAAAACGAACCGGTGGATTTAAGAATGGGAAACCGGAAATACACTAGAGTAGCGGATGACGGATGTAAATTTGGGAAATTAGACAGATTTCTAGTCAGTGATAACCTGCAACAGTGGTGGGTAATTTAAATTGCATTGCCTTAGATAGAAAATGGTCAGACCATTGCCCAGTCATGTGCTTCGACAACAACCAAGATTCAGGTCCAAAACCATTCCGCTTTTTCGATGTGTGGTTAAAAGAAAAAGAATGAAGCTTGTTGGTTGAGGAAACTTGGAACTCAAACGTGGTAGCAGGTAATCCGGATAACAAATTCCTTCAAAAATTAAGGGCGGTAAAAGAAAAACTAAAGGTGTGGGCAAAAGCAAAGTTTGGAGGTCTAGATGAGGAAATTGTAAGGTTAAAAAAGGAGTCCTTAAGTTTGGAACTCAAAGCTGAAGAAGGGGGTTGGGAAGAGGCATCAAAAGCAAAGTGGCTAGAAGCTAATAAAATGTGGAAATTGAAGGAAGAAACAAAAGGTGAAATGCTAAAACAAAAATTCAAAGCTAGATGGCATTTGGAAGGGGACGAAAACTCATCTTTCTTCCATAATTCACTAAAAAGGAGATACACGGCGAACAATGTGGCGGGTACCCTCGTGAACGGTGAATGGATTCAAGATGTGAATGGGATCAAACAGGCGGCGCTATTCTACTTTGAAGATTTTTACAAAAGAAAAAAAGTTTGTTCCCTTGCCTTCAAGTCTTCGAATTTCAAGTCATTGGACGATCAAGATCGGTTGGAGTTGGAAAAAGAATTTACGTTGGAAGAAATAAAAAGGGCAATTTGGGATTGCGGAAGTAATAAAGCACCCGGACTGGACGACTTCAATTTCGCGTTTTTAAACACTTTTGTGAGTTAATAAAAGATGATCTTTTTAACGCAATTGCATGGTTTGGAAGAACGGTATACATCTCAAAAGGTTGTAATTCCTCCTTTTATTACCTTAATTTTCAAAAGTGTTAGATCCTTTGCTATTTAGTGAATTCCGCCCAATTAACCTAATAGGGTGCTACTACAAGATTCTATCCAAGTTACTAGCAAATAGGTTAAAAGGCGTAATCCAAAAACTAATTAGCATTGAACAATCGGCATTTTTAAAGAATAGGTCTATCTTGGACGGGATTCTAATTGTGGGGGAAATTTTGCGGGATCTAAAATTAAGAAAATTTAAAGGGTCGGTACTAAAAATAGACTTTGAGAAAGCCTATGATAGTGTTGATTGGGGTTTTTTATTGGATATAATGAAACAAATGGGGTTTGGTGATAAATGGAGACAATGGATCAAAGCTTGCTTGGAATCATCATATATGTCGGTCCTCATTAACGGATCACCAACAAGGGAGTTCAAACAACATCGTGGGGTTAGACAAGGTGACCCGATTGCACCTTATCTCTTCTTGATTGTTGCGGAGGCTTTGAACTTGATGTTGAAGGAGGCGGTTGTAGCAAAATCAATAGTCGGGGTTGAGGTAGGAAATCTAAAAATCAGGGTGTCTCAGCTACAATACGCAGACGATACGGTCATCATGTCTAAGTGGTGCAAAACTAGTTTGACAAACTTGAAATGTCTCCTTAAGTGTTGGGAAGAAGCTTCCGGATTGAAAGTAAATTGGAGGAAATCTTCTTTGTCCTCCATTGGAGTTGACAAAAATGAACAAGACGAAATGGCTACTTGGTTAGGTTGCAAAAGTGGTGACTCTAGCTTCAACTATTTGGGTGTTCCAATAAACTCAAATATGAGAAAAAGGGACCCGTGGATCAAAGTCATACAAAGATTCGAAAGCACCTTATCAGGATGGAAAAATAGAAATTTATCTTTTGGGGGAGATGGACGTTGTTAAAAGCGGTTCTCTCAAGTTTGCCGGTCTACTATCTATCCATGTTTCGAGCACCTAAAAGTATCCTTTTGTCTCTTGAAAAAATTTTAGAAGGAACTTCTTTTGTAGGGGGGCGGGGGTAGGGGAGAAGAAGTTGCATTGGGTCAGGTGGGAGAGGGTCTTAAAACCATTGAATAAGGGGGGTTTGGGTATTGGGTCTCTAAACACGTTAAATATTACTACCTCCGTCCCATTTTTATTGTCCAGTTTTGACTTTTCAAAGTATTTCTTTTTCAACTTTGATCTTAAATATTTTTGTATATGTTATATAATTCTTGATAAATATTATATCCATGAAAATACATTTAAAACACAATGCATTCATATATTTTATATCAAATATTATATAACACAAAATAAATTATTTAAGGTCAAAGTTAAAAAATAAAGACTTTAAAAAGTCAAAAGTGGACAATAAAAATGGGACGGAGGGAGTAGTCTTTTACTAAAATGGTGGTTCCGTTTTCATAATGAACCTGAAACTTTGTGGGTCAAATTAATAAAAAGTATATATGGGATCGATGGGGGGTTTGGGTTCAAACACTGTTTTAAAGGGTTTTGGAATGTGGAAAGACATTATCGATCTGGGGAAAGAACTCCAAAACAGGGGTGTACATATCAAAGACTTACAAAAAGTACAAATAGGTAATGGTAAAAACACATTGTTTTGGAAAAATACATGGACCGGTTCCGTATGTTTTGCAGAAGCTTTTCCAAGATTTGTACAACAAAGTAGGGAATGACAACCTACTGGTGGCAGACGCCGGCTCGTGGGATGGTGAAATCTGGAAGTGGAATGCAATCGGTGCTAATCGGTTGGCACCAAGGGTGTCGGAAGAAAGAGATCAGCTTGCGAGGTTACTACAAGGAACGACAATTTCTAAAAGCAAGAACGATGCTTGGATGTGGAATGGAAGCTCGGTGGAACACTACTCGGTGAAACTAATGAGACAGTTTCTTGACGACAAAGAAGACTTCCTTACACAAAACGGTGTAGATACTTTTTGGTCAAGACTTATACCTAAGAAAATCCTCATCTTTGCGTGGAGACTACAATTAGATAGACTACCGGTGACCTCTAAATTAGTGGACAAAGGTGTGTATTTACCCTCCATCATTTGCCCTCGCTACCAAGATCACACAGAAACAAGCCAACATGCAATCTTTCTTTGTGAGAAATTAAAAGAAACTTGGAAGGATATTCATAATTGGTGGGATATCCCCTTTAGCAGGACGGATTCACTCGTGACAATGAAGGAAAACGCAGCAGGTCTCATAAGCAAGAGGAACGAAGATATATGGGAAGTCGTTATAAGAATTGCAGCGTACCAGATTTGGATTGATAGGAACGAAAGGCTGTTCCGCCAAAACACAACTACAAGGGACTTGTTTTTCGAGGTCAAGCTAAGAGGATTTCAATGGATCAAAGCACGGGGATCTAACCTGAATGGCTTTTCGTGGGATCGTTGGATTACGATGCCAACGCTAATCGGTTTCAAATAAACTCGATGACCTGTTTCAGGTGGTGGGCTACAGGTTATTTCTTTTGGGGTTAGATGAAGATAATTTGATATTTAGTTTCTCATCTATAGGGTTGTTAAAGTGTTAAATGTCTAACTAGTTGCAGTTGCCATTAAGTGCTTTAACAAACTTCAGTAGGTGATAGTTTCCCAGACATGACTTGTGTATGAGATTGTATTCATATGTACAGTTTGGTGAAATAATATTACTAAGCATGCTTTAAAAAAAATATAATGTCAAATTGCTTTGAGCGAATTTACTTAAGAGTGACATGACCACCAAGTGATTACGTTGTCTAATCCCACACGTTCAATTTTGCTTTAAATTTGTCAATTGCTAATTGTCATTTTCAAAATCTTCTTAATAATGAACAGGTAACCCCAGATAACAAAACGGTAATTGGTAAAACACTTTATAAGCCGCATTAAGTTTCCTGTGTACCTTATGTTTCCAACCGAACAATATAGCGTCATCTGCAAATTAAAAATGTAATATTTCAACTACATGTACTTTGTTACAATGAATTGATTCATAATATCAGTCCCTTATTGCTTCCATCAAGACCCACCTCCTCATGGCATACAAGAAGGCATGGGAAGCTACAATTCTGACCCGCCTGATGTGTTAAATATATTTAAGAAAGATATATAATAGTAATAATAATTTATTATTTCTAATAAAATAAGCAACATTTGTATTTACTGATAATAATTCCATTATATCCATCTGACACATCTAATCGTGGTTTTCTAGCTAATTTATAAGATGATGCACACTTAATGGTCAAAACAATCATCTGGCGTACATTATTTTAGTAAGAGGAAAAGGTTAAAAAAAGAGATAATGGTTTTTCAGATATGAATAATAGTTTAATAATATAAAAGAGAGGAAATAAATGATTGAAACATGAATTTATTAGAGGAAAAAATGATTAAAGATATGTGTAAAATAAAGAAAATTAAGTTGGTTGTTATCTATAATTCTAAAACGGTTAGGATTTCGTTTATATAATAATAATATAAAATACAACTATAAATTAAAAAAGGAAATAAAAAAAATATAATAGTGTATGAAGTATGAACAACGAAGTATTCTCGAATGCGCGTATGTATTTATATGGTAGGTTTGTTGTTTTTGCGCCACATTTTAATAATCGACTTTTACCACCATCTGTCTGTCCCCAACCGTGTTAATTCAGACTCCAACATATCACGTCTCTTGCCTGCCTACACAAGAAAAACCCCTCTTTCCGAACAAAACCACCTCGATCGTATCAATATGGCGACGACCGGACACAATAATCTCAATGCTAAATTGGTAACTCAACTCGATCATCATCGATCATTCGATTTCTTAATTTGTTACTTTCTTTAGATTCTGTTTCAAGCTTCAAGCTGTGATGATTTGTAGGTTTTACTTGGAGACATGGGAGCTGGTAAATCAAGTCTTGTTTTGCGATTCGTCAAGGGCCAATTTCTAGAATTTCAGGTTGGTTTTTTCATTGTCTTTCTTTGTGCTTTTTGACGTTGACTTTCTAGGGTTTGAATTTGATTATTGTTTGGTCGGTTTTGGTTGTTGATTTCATCTGTATCGTTGTTATGAAAGGAATCAACGATCGGAGCGGCGTTTTTTTCGCAAACCCTAGCAGTGAATGATGCAACGGTGAAATTCGAGATCTGGGATACAGCGGGTCAAGAAAGGTATCATAGTTTGGCTCCTATGTACTACAGGGGCGCGGCGGCAGCAATTATTGTCTACGACATCACTAGCGCGGTACTATATTTCTTCACTATATTATGTTTTCTAAATCTGCCTTTTGAGTTTATGATATTGGACTGCAAGTAATAGTATGGAGTTTAAAGAGCTGATTAGTGTATTATTCCATATGGCCTTCTGGACTTGGAATTGATGTAATATGTGTTAGTCGATAGACGTAGAAGAATGTGACCCAAGAGCTCTTGGTTAAATCGAGTGAGTTTGCTGTACAGAAAAAAAAAATCTCTTGCTTAAGTTTAAGACCACACGTTGTGGTCAACCCGAAGCCATCGGGTGAGCTCGGGTAGTAGCAGGTACACCAAAACGTGTACTGCGAGTAAGGGCAGCGTGTAAGCTCTTTGGGTTTCCATACTCGCTCGAGTATTCCTCCCCACCCCACCCCCCCTACTCCCTCTCAACCAATCACAGTCAAACACCCATTTAATTATTTTAATTTATTAATAAAAAAATAGGGAGAGTTTTAAGGTAAGGTAAAACTTGTAAATTAGGTAAAGGGAGGGAGAATGATGTGGCGTTGATGTGGCATCGGGTAAGGGGAAGTTGCAGGTAACCCACAGCGCATAGCCTAAGGATGGAAGTGTTCTGTTTTTGTGTTTAAATAAAATTAGTGCTTGATATAGTATCATGCCTGAGTTTGTTATTAAGTTATGGGTTTAAACACGGGAGAGAAGTTTTGGGTGGGGGTGGTGGCTATTATCAATTGGGTATATGTATGTGTTTCCACTTTCTGATTAATGCAATAGGTTTTGGTCTTCTATTGCCTCTTATCAATTGCATTTAAGTTTTGCTCATCATATATTATGTGCTACTTGTTTAATGCTAAACCACCTGGATTGATTGACACAGGTTTATAAATCTTTTTTTTTTTTGACATTATAATTGGTATGGCGAAAATGTTCATGTTTCGTGATACTTTGTAGTTTTTTTCTTTCTTTCTCATGTGTTTGGGAACTGAATTCATATGCTGTTTATCTGACTATTCTTAGGATTCGTTTACACGGGCTAAAAAGTGGGTCCAAGAACTTCAAAAACAAGGTGAGTAGGGATCGTCTATGTTGGTTTCATAAGTAAAGTGCTAAATAATAGTTGACGAAAAATCTAAAATTATCCAAATATCTTTCTAAATTGCATTTCCCTTGCTTGGCTTTTTGCTAATCGATTTTTGTCCATTCTATTACGTTTCTTAGCTTTTCCTTCCACTCCACCAATTCTTAAAGCAAGTCATCTTTTAATGTGTGGCTGGTACAGGTAATCCTAACATGGTTATGGCACTTGCTGGCAACAAAGCTGATCTGGAAGAGAAGAGAAAAGTAACAGCAGAAGTATGCATCCTTCTTCCCATTTTTACTCTTGTGAAATTGACTCCTATGATTTTTCATTCGGGAGAAGGGAAACTGAAAATTGTAATAGAATGGGACAATGGGCGCCCTTCTATTTTATGCGTGTCTTTCCTTCTTAAATTCAATTGACCTGTTGCTCCACCTTTGTTATCTTGAAAACAAACACACATTTAACCAGGACATCTTATTTTACATATGTTTAATATATGTTGCTGCAGTGCCTAATGCTTTACATTTTGTGTAAATATGACATGATAAAAGAATTTACGCTCAGCCTAAACTTAATTGACATGTTGCTGGAAATACCTAGTTTATTCGTTCCACTTCATTGCCATGTCATACTATTATATGTTATATTTATAATGTGTGGACAAATATTATCCTAATTCACTGTTCTTTGAGTCCCATGAGACCCATTACTTGGAAGTTGTTACAGAAATTTCTATGACATTCTACAGAACAACTAAAATGGGGGGCTAATTCCCTGCAGTATCTATCCCTGTTTTCTTGTATTGTTGATCTGCGTTGAAAATAGTTAAATGTAAATAGAAGAATCTATAGAAGGGTGCTTAGTGGTGAGAATTCACATTCTTTGAAAAGTACAGTTAACAGTTACTTAAAAACAAGATTCTTACATCTATAATGCATCTGTAATGCTATGATATATTCTTTTGGGAAAAAATTCCTTCGAAAAATTATTTTATCCCCAGTTTCCCATTTAGTTGGATGGATATAGATGGATGATATTATTTTAAATGAATATGGATATGGACAATGAAAAATTAAATGGATATGAATGTGGATATGGCATCACCCGTTCCATATCCTATACATTGCCGTCCCTATCTGTACATATTTTAATAAGGTACATTTTTTGTTTTGATATAACTTGTAATTTTAATTGGTTCGGTCAAATGGTGAGACACTACTAATCTCTCGTGCTAGTCCTTTGGATGAACCTCTACCATATTTCCTTCATGGATTTTTTCAAGCAATGCAATGTCTATGGCTATGGACGTCACATATATATGGACACATTTATGGACCTTTCATTATAGATGCTAATTGTGGCTAGTTATAAATTGCTTACAATAGCATGATTAGAATATTAGACTCTGCATGCAAATTGTCAAATTGATAGTAAGTAATTCACTGGCCAGGTGCCTAAAATACCCTTTTACATTTAAATTACAGTACCTGTTTTGCACCAAATGCAACACCGCAAACTTCAGGATGGTTACTATTTATGTATAAGAGTATACAGAAATGTATCATTTAGGCCGAGTTGAAAGGTATTCACATGCTTAACTTATTATGCAGGAGGCACGTGCATATGCTGATGAGAATGGTCTTTTCTTCATGGAGACGTCTGCCAAAACTGCCGCTAATGTTAATGAAGTATTTCATGAAATAGGTATGGGTCCTTCTCTGTAGTAAGCTTTGGAAACTTGCACCTTTTGATATACAAGTCTTATTACTAGCCTAATCCTACAAACCCAAACCCTAATTAATTTACTATTGTTATACTTAAGCTTAATGTTTTTGGTCACTCAGAATGAGGAATTTTTATCATCCTTGGCATAATTTGCATACTGTCCCTCTGACACAATCATCACTGTGGTGAGTGGGGACCAGGTGGTGCTCGTTAAAGAAACCACCATATCTTTTTATATCTCGACTATTCATCCTTACATGACCCAGCTATGGCCTTTATTAAGTGCTGTATTGCTTTTAAGTTTTATCACATCATCTGACCTGAAACTGTTGGTTTGAAACAGCCAAGAGACTGCCTAGAGCTCAACCTACTCAAAATCCAGCTGGTATGGTTCTTGTTGACAGACCTGCTGAAGGAGCTCGGGCTGCATCATGCTGTTCATAAGTAACGTCTTAATTCTCAAATTATGATATCTATCTTCTGTAGTTGGTTTTCTTTCACATTTGTATTTGAAACTCTATGTGAATCGCATAAAAATATTGATATGAATAAAAGGTTAATGCTGCAAGTTGTTGTTGTTGGTTATGGTAATTTATGATTTTTGCTAGCCCGGTTCATGAACCTATTGAACAATTGAAAATAATAACAATAGATCTTGGTTACTTGACCCTGTTGGGGCTCTGACCCTTGGAATATAACCCTGATGGCAGGTATGCTATAACTGTAACCATGGTACGCTTGTGGAGGTAGCCTGCTATTTCGTGGAATGTGGGCATACTCCATTATCTGATAAAGATTGTGATGTGTTTTGTTGTTTGAACTTGTAAATGATGTGCAGTTGACTTGTATCAGCAATTCTTGTTATAAATATGGCATTCTGTTGATGTTCCAACAAATGGTGAGATGTGTATCTGATCTGTTGGGTTGAGCCTTAGATACACACACACACACACACATAAATGAAATGCTGACTTGTATAACCTGTGGGTGAATATTGCAAATGACAACTGCAGTGACAATATAACCGTAATTACAAATGGTTTACTGACACATAACCTAACCAGTTCTGCATATTAAATTATTGCCAGTGAATAACGGCAGAATGAGCTCTGAAGTTATCGTATCTTGCACTCCAGCACCAATTTGTAATTCTACCCTGTAGAAATACTCATCATTCCCCACCAAGATCGGTTTGATGTCTTTGCCAAATGGTTCAACTGTTGTAGCTTATGTTTTTTTAAAGCGCTGGTGTGGCTTATGTAGGTGTTGTTAACTATTACATGATAGCAGTAACTTTTTGTATTTGAGTAACACAGATGCAAAATTGAGGCAGTAAATGATATGATTTAAATAATGCAAACATTGTTTGTGGTTAAGATGCAGAAGTGAAAAACATTAGAAACACACATTCTTTTACCAACAAACAGGGTAATGCTTCTTAATGTTTACAAAACTCATTGGTAAAATTCCAGTAATGATACTTAAGTTCTTCAATTTTGGTCCAATTGAAATGGCTTCTATTACCACCTCTTTCCCCTTCCATGAGTTCTTGAATCACCATAGCTGTTAGATTTCTGATCACCAAACCCCCTAACACAGAAAGCTTAATCATTCAGATTCCTGCAGCATATACATAACCTGCTAATCTTGAAAAAAATGGTTTAACAACTCACCATACGCTTGAACCTCCTAACGATGATGATGAACCTCCTAACGATGATGATGATGATGATGATGATGATGAAAGCTGGTTTCTTAAGCCCAATTTGGCTAACTGATTTGCTAAGGACCAACTTTGATCAGTATCTGAGTCCATTGGCCATGTAATTGGAAGTGTCAAATTCCTGTTCATAGTTCCACATCAAAAAGTATGCAGAGACGGTATCAGTTTGAAACCAAACAACTCATGATCAAAGTCTGTATATAGTCAAAGAACAGCAATTCATACATACCCATCCACACGTTTTTCCTTGCAGAGATTCATCATATTTATAGTATAATTCCCGTACACCTTTTCCACTAGCATCTTGGACACTTCTTCGATTTTGTTTGCGGGTAAAAGTTCCCAGATCTTTAACACTTGGATGCAAACAGAATTTTCTGCAACAATATCTACAGCCCAAACCAAATAAAGGTCTAGTGTAACCTTATACTTCTCCAAAAGACTACTACTTCCTTCTATTTTCACTTTTGTGTTTCCATCTTCTGGTTGACGCCAGCCATCCACAAGCTTAATCAGAAGAGAAACCGCTTTCTTACAAATCTCACGATCAGGGTGTTGTGAAATTGTTTCCAAAAATTTGTCACTAAACTTCACCTGTTATAAGCAAGAACAACAAAAAAAGTCCTTAAATTTTTGCAAGAAAACCCTCCAAAATGGGCAAACCTTTAAGTCAGATAGGTTTTTTTGATGATATCAGTAGTTAGTACAAACCCTGCTGCATACCTGCCATTTGGCTTCACTAAAAACTAATGAATTCATACTGAATAAGTTATCAAGTTGGCCAAGCTCAACCAAAGCAACCATGGCAGCTTGCACCAAGTTTTTGTCTTCGCTAGCATCATAAAAACAGCCACGATCCTTTGCATCAACAACTAATTGCTTCCAAATAGTGCCACTATTCATCAAAGTTGATTCGTTACCCAATACCCACAAGCAATATCTGCAT
The DNA here is from genome assembly GCA_947179395.2 of Pulicaria dysenterica. Classification (NCBI taxonomy): domain Eukaryota; kingdom Viridiplantae; phylum Streptophyta; class Magnoliopsida; order Asterales; family Asteraceae; genus Pulicaria; species Pulicaria dysenterica. The sequence goes on from OX359295.1 coordinate 51,660,059, forward strand.
GTAGATTGAAAGAGAACTTAAAAGGTTATGCAACTGAAAAGGAAAAATTAAAGGACAACAAAAAAACAAGATCAATTATATAGCACATACGCTTAGTTTACCTGGCTCGTGTCAATGCCACATTTGTTCTTTGAAGATTCCTAAGAAAACCAACAGATCCTTTTGCATTAGATCTCACAGTGGATATAATAATTATATCCTCCTCACTCCCTTGAAAGCCATCAACCGATCGTACATTCAAAGTGAAGTAATCTTCAGAACCAATGTACTTATTACCAATGGTTTCCTGTATCGCATTTACCTGAGCCTTGTAAGGTGATACGCAACCAACACTTACCTTTTGTTTTCTTGCAACAGCATCTGTGGAAGCAAGTGTTGAATGCTAAATACAGAATTTAAAAAAAAAGGTGGTTGGGGAGGTGGGATGATAGAGTAATACCTTTAAAGAGGCTTGCAACAATTTCACTAACAATAGCCACTTCCATAACATTTTTCATGCTATGACTCTTATCAAATTCCTCCTTGGATGAAGTTACATTTATAAACGAATATGAGCCAAACATACTTCCTTGAAGAAAACGCTTCCCATAAGTGCTTTGTTTGACATTCCCACCATCCAAGATTCGTTTGTCATAGAATTCCCTATTTGGGAATTGGCTGATGGATGGATGCATCCTGTATTGAACATTTAGTAGGTGCTTCTTATGTCCTAGTAATACAAGCCTCTCAAATAAGCTCCTTCCAAATTCAGCCTCCTCACAAATCTATGAACAAATTATAACCAGTAATTACTTTATATGACAATAAGAAAGCGGGATATTTTAATACATAGATTGCAAAAACTAACCTTGCTCTGAACCATTGCAGGAAGTTGTTTTTCATCCCCAACAAGTATAGCATGGCGAATACCTCCAAGCTGAAGAGGTATAACAGATTCACATTCCTTTAGTTGAGCAGCCTCATCAACCACAAGAAACTCTAAAGGTTTCGATTCTTCTGTATGTAAGCTGATGGAACTTGATGCAGTGCAAAATATCAAACAAGCATTTGCCAAGCAAAACCTTCTGATTTCATAATCTTCCTTGAATTCTGGAAAGTCCAGTGTCTGTTGAAGATATTTGAGTTTATCAAGACTCATGATTCTGAAAGCATGTAAATTGTTATTACCTCTGCTCCTAGCATCATCTAATCCATCCAAGGCTTCTTTTAACCCAACATTTGTTGCCACTGTTTGTTTCACTGATTCTATGAGACATTTAAGACAACGAACAAGTCCTACCATTTGTTTTGCTACCTCAACTGAAATGAAAGATGTCGGCATATGTGTGTACAGGTTCTGAATACAAGATATTAAATGACTTGCAAGAAAGTCGAACCCCTTCACTACAAAATCCTCAAAAGTCAAAAGATCTTGCTTATAACTCTTTTTGCCTGACTTCTGCTCTGAAGACTGCTCGTTTTCATCTTCATTATCAGTCTTGTTAGTAAGGCTTTTCTTTTCACCTTTCAAGGTACTTACAATGATGGAGTTCCAGTTCAGTACTTTCATTGCTTTCTTTAGCTGCTTGTCAGTTGACTCCTCACTTTCAGTACCTGAATTCACCTCATTGTCATTTTCAATGCTGCTAACATCACTTTCTTCAGAGGAATCTTTACTGCTGCAATCGTCTTTCTCATCATTAACATGACTACCCTCTCCATCATCTCCGCTTAAATTTTGCATTATGTAACGCTCGTATTGATCCTGTGGATTCTCAAGGAAACGAATCATCCACTCACTGCTACCTTTCCAACCTGAAAGTGGAGCTAAACAAGCTGCAAGAATCTGGACACGCAAAGTTAAGAATATATCTGAAAGATCTATGCATTCATCTATCTTCATTCTCTCCCCATTCCCAAATAAAACTATGTCTCCTAAACCATAGGTATCATTCACCAAAGAGTCCCTCACTAAGCTCATAACTCGTTTAGTAACTCCTAAAACCGCAATATTCGTAGGAGCACAAGTGAGGGTTCTGCACTTCATCCGCAACAACATGAATAATAACAAACTGATAGTTTTTGTCTTCCCTGTCCCTGGAGGCCCCCAAATTAACTTTATGGTATTCTGGTGACAACAATATCTTGAAGCAACACAGCTTAAAACAGCAGCTTCTTGTGAACTATCAAGCTGGAAAGATTTCAAAGCTTCCTTCATTGTCTTCACCCTAGTTTCATCCAAAGAACACTCCATACATCTTTCTTCAACCTGTTAAAAGATTATTAGATCTTTCCAAAAAGAAATCAAGATTTTGGCAAGCTAGTTTTTCCTAGATTATTTTCTTACTTTTGAGTTTATTATGAGTTACACGTTGATTATAAGCCAAACTCATGAAAAATCCGGAAAAATGAGCTTATGAAAAATGAGCCCTTGTTAAGCTAAAACAAACATCTCCTTAATATAAAGATAGAACAATATGAATGCATGTATAACATTCTTACAAAAGAATCAGCTCTCAGCAAGGCTTCAATCATCTTCTTCTTGTCTCCTCCTACCTCTGCGTGAAGGGCTTGTGAAATGCGAATATTGGTCGTCATGTTCATGAGATACACGGCAAAATGTTTTACATCATTCCCTCTATGATCAAGATAGATTAGTTTCGATGATAAAACTGTTAGATTATAAATAGTTTTATTCTTCTTCATGTTTTGCACTAAAGCTATGAGATAAGCCTTGTTTGGCCTCTTGAGATCATCAACACATTTTGGCCTTACATCAGTTAAAGCCATGAGATCTCCAGCTTCAGGTTCATAACATCCTTTACGCCTTTTCAGCAAAATGGTGTATAACAATGTTTTGGGAAGTTTAAAATCCTTAGACTTTCGCACATCAACAATCTGTGATATTGGACAACGATTGACTCCAAGTATCTTGGAGAGCAACTCTGCATGTGTCTCCTCAAAAAGCGGATGGATGAATGATTTGGTGTAGGATGATACAGAAGAAAATGTTTTGGGAATCTCAGATACCTGATCAAAGATTACAGTTTTAAATTAAGGTGACAAGCTTATATCTATATATACCGACATTCTTATTAACAGAAACACAAGAATGAATCAGCAATGCACTTGTTTTAGAAATGTAATTTATTTATCTATAGATATTTTTTAAAGAAAACACATTACTAAAAGGTGAAATAAGTAAAGATTTACAGACCTTTGACTTGTACAGATTTCGGTTAAGCACATCACTAAGAGACCAAGAAAACACCTCATCAACCAATTCGCCACGCTTGTTTTCTGGTTTTTGTTTGTCATCAGCATCCGTCGCCATGATCTGCATCCTACTTAGCGTTTTTTCTTGAAGCTGTAATAAAGAAACCAGGTGACAATATGTAGACAAGCAGTGGTACGTACACTTGGTGGATGTGAAAAGGCAACACCTTCAAGTCATTCTTTATGGATTTCTTAATTGTTAAGTTAGTGGTGACCCACAACTTTTGTGGTGGGTCCCACATGTCTAGGACTACTAACACTTTTATTAGACTATCCACATCCATCACATCCCTCACACAGCCACATCAGCACCACATCAGCTTCCCATCATTTTCTCATCACACCACACAAACCCCTGTATCCATCACACCCTTCACATCCTTTTTATTTTTCTTTTCTTTTTCTTTTTTTAAGCAATATATTTAAAACATAATAACTATAAAAAATATTAAATAACAATATAAATTTAAATAATATTTTATAAATTTCAAATTACAAAAAAAAAAAACAAAACAACATTAATTTAAATAAAAAATACTAGTTATCGTCGTCGTTCCATCTCGGAAGCAGATTAATGTGCTCGATTAGATCCGATCGAAGGTTGTGACGCCGATTAAACAAATTGGTTCTCGTTTGACGATAAACGGAGAGAAAATCTGTCTCCGCTTGATTAATCTCGAAATCTTCGTCATAATAATCCGACGAATCAGATGACATGTTTGTATGTATATAAATGTTTAAAGAGGAGAATATAGATGTTTGAGAGGAGAATGTAGAAAAAATATGTGTGAAAAAATTAAAGAAAAGAGGTTATATTTATAGGAGATAAACGGATTAAAAAAAAAAAAAACCCCAACGTCTCTCTCCCCCAACGGCTCTCTCCCTCTCCTCTCTCACTTGCGCTACGAGGCTCACGGGTGTGAGCGTGAGCGGCCGCTCACTCCCCCCCGCGATGGTGTTCCACCGTGTGAAGCTCCCTCACGAGCCCCCCACGCGATCCGATGCGGGCAGTCTTAGTGGGTGGGTCCCACAGTTTGTCTTCTTCATTTGTTTTTGCTTCTTTCTTCTGTGAATTAAGGCAATGATATATCTGTTGGAGATAGGATTAAAGATTTAAAGATTTCACATATGTCACACCCCGCTAAAGCGGAAACACGAGGTGTCACAGCAAAAGGTCTCATAGCACAAGGTAATAGAAAATTTCCAACCATAACAGATAATTTAAGATAGTAAAATCAAAATACAAACATCCAGTACAATACAACAAAGGAATATTGTCTTTGATAAAATAAAATTAGCCGATTGGAAATTTATTTCATGAATCCACACATGATATGCTCTAACATGCTCTAAGACCTAGCGAAGGTTACCTGAAAGGCATGAGTAAAAGAGAGGTCAACTACGAGAGTTGGTGAGGACACAAGTTTATATGCACAAAATGAAATTTTAATGCAAAAGAAATAAAGTAAAATGTTGGGGTTTTGAACCCAACTAATTTTTGTAAGGATGGAGACATTAATCCAACCACAGTTTATTGCCCAATTTATACGCATGGTTTTTGAGTATACAAGGGATGTTTTACTAAGCTTGAGCCATTTTTCCAATCCTAATGACATACTGCCTTGATATATATATATATATATATATATATATATATATTTTTTTTTTTAAACCCAACGCCCGAATTAGATAACGTTGGAAGTAGGTAGAGTACACCTATAGTTCGTCAACCATAAGTGGGGGGATGTCGTCCCCAAATAGCGCTATCTATAAGTACCATAGGCCCCTTTTGTGGTAGTTAATGGATAATGTATTGAAACCCAAGTACATCAGCAAGTATAATACTACCATTGCGCGTAATTTAAATATTTATGATGGCAATAAATAAAACATTTATATAATCATGCTTTCACCCCAAATATTTAAGTAAATAAATTTAAAAAGGGGGGTTGTGAACACTCACCTTTCGTGAAGCTTGGTAAGTAATAGGAAGTCCTACTAGTTCCTTAAATTCGTCAACACCTTTATCCTACTATGTTAAATGTCCACCATAAGGTTGTTATTAGAGTACAACTCTTTATAATTTGTATTACGTTATAATATGAAGTATTTTAATGTCTAGGTAATTCTCACTTGTAATTAATTATTAATCTTTAACTATATTTATCTTCTACATATAGGTAAAATGCGAGAATATATATATATATAAATATTTAAGTTTTTGAAAACATGCAACACTCATATATATATACATATATTATTTATGTAAAACTTGTCTTAAGATATAATTATAAGTACATTAATGAAATGAATATATATATATATATAGTAGTTTTTAAAGAAAATAAGGACATGCAATATTATTATATGTATTTATGGCTAACTTTGATGATGTAAGAATACATGTCAAAGTTATTTTCTTTTATAAGAACGCATAAATATACATAATAATAGTGCATCTTTTATTTATGTATTACTACATAATAGCATATTTTATAGTTTTTAAAATCATACACACATACATGCATAATCGTAAATATATATATGTACATACATATGATTTTCGAAATTATTAAGAATATTATACAAATAATAAGTAAATACTTTCATGCAAGATTATATGTATAAGTATTTGTACATTTTATAATCCTTGGTCATTGTCCATCATTATCACCAATCTCCTCCATTTTAAAGTGTGAGATTCAACCTTATGCATGCATTCTTGCCTACATAAATGGTAGTACATAGTCCTTCAAAGGATGAATGCATGCATATAAGTATAATACCTTAACCACATGCATGCCTTCTTGCCTACATAATTGGTAGTACATAGTTCTTCAAAGGATGAATGCATGCATGTAGGTATAAGATTTATCCACATGCATGTCTTCTTGCCTACATAAATGGTAGTACATAGTCCTTTAAAGGATGAGGGCATGCATGTGTTATTGTTTTGATCTTCTTGTATATAAGAAGAGAAAAAGAGGATAAGATGGTGAAGATGATAGATTTTTCCAAGAGATACAAAAGTACAAGAAGTAATAGAGAGGAATGGTGATTATACCTTCAAGAGAACTCTTTTTCTTGAAGAAAAGATATGGCTTCCTTTGATCTCTTAGAGTTTTGAAGAGAGAATTTGAGAGAGTGAGAGGGTAAGAGTGTTTGAAATGAGAAGATGGGGTTGGTATTTATAGGCAAAGAAGAGAAGAAGAGAAGAGAGAGAGGGGGGGGGGGGTACGGCCGAGATTGGTGGGGGGGGGGGGGGGTAGGGTAGGGTGGTGAGGGTGGTGAGGGTGATGATGGTGGTGGTTGAGTGTAAGAATTAGGATAATGATGGAGTTTGACTTTTATTATTTTAATCTTATAATTATTATTACTAATATTATTGTTATTATTTAAAAATAAAATGTAAGATAAACATTTTTAATATGTTTATTACATTACATTTTATATGTAAAGTACATAAAATGTACTTGTTATTTATTTACAATTACAATGGACATTTAAACATGTAATATGATTTTTAGGTAAGACGTAAATATATATATATATATATATATATATATATATATTTTACAAGAACTAGGACTTTTATTTATATACTTACGCTACGAAAGGTATTTCTAAATCATCGAGGACTTATTGAATTTTAAACTTAAAGTATATGGGACTAACCTTTTTATGATTGGTGACGGTTGTCACAGTCTCCCCTAGTTAAAGAAATTTCGTCCCGAAATTTACTTGGTGCTACTGTCCTTAAAGAGGTGGGGATACTTATGTCTCATGTAATCCTCACTTTCCCAAGTATATTCGGGTCCGTGTCTCGAATTCCACCGGACCTTTAATATAGGGATCTTGCTTCGCCTGAGCTGTTTGACTTTTCGGTCTAAGATCTCTATTGGTTCCTCCGTGAAGTGCAATTGCTCGGTTACTTGCACTTCTTCCAATGGTACTACCGATGAGTTGTCGGACATACATTTCTTGAGGTTTGATACGTGGAAGGTATTGTGAATGGCGCTTAATTCTGGTGGTAGATTGAGTTTATATGCCACGGGACCCACCTTCTCAGTAATCTCGAAGGGTCCAATATACCTAGGACTCAACTTTCCTTTCTTCCCGAAGCGAATGATGCCTTTCCATGGGGATACCTTCAAGAGTACTTTGTCCCCAACTTGAAACTCTAAAGGCTTTCTCCTATTGTCCGCATAACTCTTCTGGCGATCTCTTGCCGTTTTGAGTCTTTCCTTGATGATAGCGATCTTGTCGGTGGTTTCCTGAATAATATCGGGTTTGATTAACTGTCGATCACCCGCTTCTACCCAGCTTAAAGGAGATCGGCACTTACGCCCATACAGTGCTTCATACGGGGCGCACTGTATGCTGGTGTGATAGCTGTTATTGTATGAGAACTCAACCAAGGGTAGGTGAGTATCCCAATTCCCTCCAAAGTCTATCACACAGGCTCGTAACATGTCCTCTAAAGTTTGTATGGTTCTTTCTGTTTGCCCGTCGGTTTGTGGGTGGTAAGCTGTACTCAAGTCGATTCGAGTACCTAATGCTTTCTGCAATGATTGCCAGAATCGTGAGGTAAACCGACTGTCCCTATCTGAAATGATTGAAATTGGCACACCATGGCGTGCCACAATCTCATTGACATATATTTGGGCAAGCTTTTCCATCTTGTAATCTTCCCGGATTGGGAGAAAATGGGCAGACTTAGTGAGTCTGTCTACTATGACCCATATGGCATCGTGAGATCTTGCTGTTCTTGGTAGCTTGGTGATGAAGTCCATTGTGATTTGTTCCCATTTCCATTGAGGGATTTCGGGTTGTTGCAGTAACCCAGACGGTTTTTGATGTTCAACTTTTACTCTTGCACATGTTAAACACTTTCCTACGTACAAAGCTATGTCCCTTTTCATACCCGGCCACCAATAGTATTCCTTAAGATCCTTGTACATCTTGTCGGCTCCGGGATGCACGGAGTATCTTGACTGATGCGCTTCATCCAAGATGGTCAACCTTGTGTTATTGTATTTTGGGACCCATACTCTGTTCTCAAAATAGCGCACTCCATCAGTCTTAGTTTCGAATCGGGATTCCAAGCGGTATAAAGCTTCGTCCTTTAGGTTCTCCTCCTGTAATGCCTTTTCCTGGCTTTCCAGGATCCGATTCTTTAAACTAGTTTGGACCGCTGCTCCCATAACTCTAGCCCTAGAAGGCTTCACTCTTTCCTTTCTGCTTAACGCATCTGCTACCACATTTGCTTTGCCAGGATGGTACTTGATTTCGCAGTCATAATCATTGAGTAGCTAAACCCATCTCCTTTGTCTCATATTGAGCATCTTCTAATCTAGAATGTGTTGAAGACTTTTGTGATCAGTGTAGATGGTACACTTAGTGCCATTCAAGTAGTGTCTCCAAATCTTAAGAGCAAACACCACTGCTCCAAGTTTCAAATCATGGGTAGTGTAGTTCTTCTCATGAACTTTTAGTTGTCTTGATGCATAAGCGATGACCTTTTCCTTCTGCATCAGTACACACCCAAGTCCTTGATGTGAAGCGTCGCAATAAACCACAAAGTTATCTGTTCCTTCAGGTAGAGTTAAAACAGGTGCATTACTCAATTTGTGCTTGAGGGTTTGAAATGCTTCTTCCTGCTTTTCTCCCCAGATAAACTTCTTATCTTTCTGGGTTAGTGTGGTTAGTGGCTGTGCAATCTTTGAAAAGTTTGCTATGAATCGCCTGTAGTAACCTGCCAACCCAAGAAATTGGCGAACTTCGGTTGGTGTTTTTGGCGCTTCCCCATTGCTTGATTGCCTCAATCTTTGCCGGATCTACGTGAATCCCATTTTTGTTAACCACATGACCAAGAAAGTGTACTTCGCGAATCCAAAATTCGCATTTAGAGAATTTCGCGTACAACTTCTGGTCCTTAAGTAGTGTTAACACCAACTTCAAATGCTGCTCGTGGTCTTCCTTGCTTTGTGAATAAATGAGTATATCGTCGATAAATACGATAACAAATTTATCCAGATATGGTCTACAGACCCTATTCATCAAATCCATGAAGATAGCTGGAGCATTTGTCAATCCAAAAGGCATAACTAAGAACTCATAGTGTCCGTAACGAGTCCTAAATGCTGTTTTAGGAATATCCGCCTCACATACTCGCAACTGATGATATCCCGAGCGTAGATCGATCTTTGAAAAATACGTGGCTCCTTGAAGTTGATCAAATAAGTCATCAATCCGGGGAAGTGGATATCGATTTTTGATCGTCAACTTATTAAGTTCCCTATAATCTATGCACATTCGTAATGACCCGTCCTTCTTTTTAACGAAAAGGACTGGAGCTCCCCAAGGGGACGAGCTCGGTCGGATGAGTCCTTTGTCAAGCAATTCTTGAAGTTGTGCTGACAATTCCTGCATTTCTGATGGTGCTAAACGATAAGGTGCCTTAGCCACTGGCGCCGCTCCAGGAATTAAGTCGATATGAAATTCGACTTGACGATTCGGAGGTAACCCTGGTAATTCCTCAGGGAAAACTTCAGGGAATTCTCGAACTACAGGAATTTCCTGAATGCGCTGATCTTTTGTATCCTTGCTAGTGACGTGAGCTAAGAATGCCTCATTTCCCTTTCTCAAGTATTTCTGCATCTTCATGCAGGATACTATTTTCAAATTTCTTCCCGACTTTTGTCCGTATACGATGAGTTTTTCGCCTCTAGGCATAGGGATGCGTATGATTTTCTCGAAGCAACATATCTCCGCTCGATATTTAGTAAGCCAATCCATGCCGATAATTACGTCGAAGCTTCCTAACTTAATTGGGATTAAGTCTATACTAAATGTCTTACCAGCTAAGTTCAATGTGCAACCAATTATTATATCCTTAACCCTAGCTTCCTGACCATTAGCAAACTCTATGGTATAGGCATCTTTCATCTTTTTAGTTTTCAAGTTAAGCGTTGTCCTAAACTCCAATGACACAAAACTCCTATCTGCTCCCGAATCGAATAATATTGATGCATAGTTATCATTTAGAAGGAAAGTACCTGTGACAACATCCGCATTCTGCCTAACTTCATCCACTCCAATCTCAAACACTCTTCCTCGAGCTTGGCCTCCTTGGCCCTACTGGTTCACTTGGCGGTTTTGATTAGCATCCTGTCCCTGGTTGGGACGGGGGCATATACGTGGGTGGTTTTCCAAACTCCCGCACTTGTCGCATGGTCTTGCCCTACAATTATTGGCATAATGGCCTCTTCTCTTGCACCTACTGCAGACGATGCACCTTCCTTCGTGAAATTTTCCGCAGTTGTTGCACCTAGGGTAGGTCTTTCTCCCTCCATTTGTGTGTGTCTAAACTCCATAATTTCGGCTAACCTTCTTATTCCTTCCAAATTTCTCATCAGTCTGCTTCCTTGACAATTCCTCCATCTTCCTTTTTCCCTTGTTCTTGTCACTGGCAAACATTCCAGATCGTATGGCGTTGTTGGTAAGACTGGTGGCCAAATTCACCGCATTCTGGAGTGTGGTAGGGTTTGCCGAGGTGACATTTGCTCGAATCTCAGGAGCTAGTCCCCAGATGTACCTATCTATACGGATTTCTTCAGGGGTTACCAAGTGTGGAACTAACTTGGACATTTCATGAAAGCGGGTAGTGTAAGCACTGATGTCACTTCCCACCATTTCATGGTTCCACAGCTCAGCTTCTAGCTTCTGGGTTTCACTTCTTGAGCAGAACTCTTCTCTCAGTAGTTTAATAAATTCTGCCCAGGTAAGCTGATGAGCTGCTTCCCTTCCTCGGGTCTGTATTTGGATGTTCCACCACGACAAGGCTCGACCTTGTAGCAAGCAAGCAGTGAATTCCACCTTGTTAGCTTCCGTGCACTTGCTGATACTAAGAACTGATTCTATACTATCAATCCAGCTCAGCAATCCTACGGCTCCCTCAGTGCCATAGAATTCCTTAGGGTTGCAAGCCCTGAAGGTTTTGTAGTTGCAGTCTCTGTTTGGCGCATTTGCATGTTGTCCAGCTTGTAAGCCTGCTGCCACTTGGCTAACGATGTTGGGCAGTGTAGCTAACACTCGATCCAACACTATTTGACTGACGTCGTCTTCTCTTCTCGGAGGCATGGTTCTAAGATGTGAATATAATATGATCTTTGTCAAGTTTATTTCTTAATGAAGCTAAGTATGATCATGCAAAATTTTTCAGGCACTAATTAATACTATGAGGACAAATTTTTTTCTTAAAATAGAATCATTGTTAGATATATTAAAGTGAGGGTGTAATATGTAATTATACCAAAGTTGGGGAAATGCTATATAAAGGCATTTCCCCCACATTTCAATACTAAGCTTTGCATAATCAACTTTGTGTGTTTGTGTTCTCTCTCTCTAAAAGCTCTCGGCTCTCTCTTCTCTACCGAAACATACAAACAAACACACACTAAATCACTAGCATTGCTTCATCCGTATAAACACGGGACCATCAATTGGTATCAGAGCCAAACTTGTTTTTGGCTCGTGATTGTTCAAAAGAAGACAACAAAATCTCGAAGTGTTCAAGCTTCTAAGAAGAAAAGGCTCTCGGTTGTGCAAAGGTTCAAGAACGTCAGTTTTATTCAAGATAAACTCAAGCTCAAACGACTTTTAAAGGTAGAACTCATTAAAGGTATAAACTACATCTCCTTTAATGGTAGTCTTACAAAGGTTACAAAACATTCTTTGAAGAAAAACACAAACCGTGGGTGTTTTTATAAGTATTAAGTCAAGAAGGTCATTAAATATCCACTTTTTCAACATTAAATTTTCTGGGTATTTAAGCATTTATGGTGTTCTTGATCTGAAAGTACAACTGGAAAAAGAAGAAATCGAATTTTATAATTTATTTAATTATAAATTCATAATAGATTAAGTGTTGTACAAGGAAAATCAAGTACTTGCCATACCAATCAAGTACAAGTGGTTAGACACTATTCAGGGTATGGCAATCTGATTTAACAAGGACACATCAGAGTCTATCAGCCGGTTCCTTGGTTAATGCGATTGACCCTTAAAGCGGCTTATAGCATTCTCAGCCTTGGTCACCAAGTGACATTCTATCAGCCGAGATTTCACAATCGCATGCGATTGAAACTCAAGGCTTATAGAAATCTTTTCAAGTATTGATATCCTATCAGCCGGCTCATAAAGGGAATCGCACGCGATTTATACTTAAGCATTTCTATAAGCCGGCTCCAACTCTTTAATCGCACGCGATTGAAAAGTTTCAAGTTACTTGTTGATTCGCACTCGATTGAAAGTTTCCTATTTGATTCGCATGCGATTAACTTCATATTTATGTGCTATTCAGACTTCTCTATTGGCAATCGCATTTGATTGTCAGGACTAACCGCTTTATTTCCCAAGTGTTTGATGCAACAGGATTGGATCGCATTCGATTGGTTACTTTATTAATCGATACTAAGTCATTACTCTGCCCATTTGTTTTCAAGGAATTCTCACTCAAATCGCACTCTATTGGATCAATCGCATTTGATAAGACAAATCCCAATCAAGTTATTCCTTATACTTGGACAAGTGATTGACTCTTTGGACTTGAATTAAAGAACTCTAAGACGTTTGAACTTAATCAAACAATCAAGTCTATCTAGTTCAAGGTTGAATTTAATCTTTTAAGATCTAATTCAAAATTGAAATTCACAAGACTTAGTTCGTTAATCAATCATTCAAATCACTTTAAAATCAGGACAAGTTTTTCGAACAATCAAACCATCTTACAAGTAAACGATCATTTCTCACAAACATCACTAATCATGTCAAGTACAAATGAAATGATGTCCATTGGCACCGACACAAAACCTCCTGTTTTGTTTCGAGGGGAATACAATGTCTGGAAAGGAAGGTTCATGGACTTCCTCGAGCACAATGACCTCTTCGGTGACAAGATGATTGAATGCATCAACAACGGAAACACCAAATTCACGAAGGTAGTTGAAGCAGATCCAGATAACAACCCTGGCATTCCCAGACACGAAAGAGAGAAAACTCATGATGAGATGACCAATACAGAAAGAGAAACAAAGAAAGCAGAGAAACTGGCCAAGTACTACCTCAAGCAGGGCCTCTCATCTGAAATCTATCTCAAAATAGATAGCTTGGGCACAGCCAAGGAAATCTGGGATGAGATCAAGAAACAATTTCAGGGCACTGAGCAAGGAGAATACATCAAACGAACTCAGCTAGTCAACAGCTATCATGACTTCAAGGCTCGAGAAAAAGAACTACTCTCTGAAACATATGGGAGATTCTGCAAGCTGCAAAATGAAATGAGATCTAATCAAATTGTCAGAACTGATCTTGATTTGAACTGTGTTTTTCTGAATTCATTAGGTTCTGAGTGGAAAGGCTATGCCAGACTTTACAAACAGATTAATAAAGATCTTACATCAGTTACCTTCCACAACATCTTCGAAGATCTCAATCAGTATCAAGATGAAATCTTGCAATCTCTCCCTAAAGAACCAGTTGTTGACCCTCTTGCCTTGGTGGTGGCTGACAAAATCCATAAGGAAACATCATCGGGATCCTTGAAACTTAAACAAGTGGTTCTCAGTGATTCTGATCATGATAATGATGATGATGATTCAATCGAAGCAGCATTTCAAGCTCTCACAGTGGCCAACAAGAACTTCATGAACCGTTTCAGCAAGACTAACAATAGACAACGATTCACATCAGGTTCAAGGAGACCCGAAAGAGCTGCTGCTGTTGACAAGCCAAGGTACCAGAGGGATGAGAAGAAGGAAGAAAAGAAGGTTGATTTCAAATGTTATAACTGCGGGAGGTCAGGACATCTGATCAGGAACTGCCCAATGAAAAAGACAAAAGATGCAGAGTACTATCGGCAGAAGTACCGCCTGTCTAAACAAAAACAGGCTGGGAACGTGCTGCTAGTTGAGGAGGATCAGTTCCTTGATGATACAGGATCAGACAGTGATCTGGATGGTGAAGATCACGCTCAATTCTGTCTGATGGCTCACAATAGTGAAGAAGGTAGAGAGGATGATGACGGAGATAATCTCTTCGAGTCAGATGAGGAAAGCTTGGACAGTGGAAAGGTATCTTCTAGCTCTAACTTTAATATGGGTATTAATCATAAACACATTCAAACCATATTAAATCGCATAAAAGAGTTAGAATGTCAGGAACTAGATTTAATCACAAGAAATCAAGTTCTAGAAGATGTTTCACACACTCAAAAATTGGAGGCACAAACAATAATTAAGAAGTTAGATAACGACTTAATCAGCCTTAGGAACCAATTAGCTGCAAAAGAATCTGAGCTTTTAGAATTAACCAGTAGGACTAATAACACCATATTAGATCTCAAAGCAGAATGTAAGTGTGCTGAAAAGGATTCAGAAATTCTCAAAAATGAACTTAGGAAAGAACGAAGTACTCTTTACTCTAGAATCAATGAACTTGAATACCTTTTGTCCAAACGTGATCAAAGTGAACATACCATCTCTCAATACAAAGAAAAGGAACGTCCTTTCTCCAGATGGAATTTCGATGGGCTTGGCTTCAAATTGAAAAGGATTACGTCCAAACAATTATATAATGCTGACCTGTTTGGGTTAGGACTTACCCAAAGGATGGTCTTTGTTGGCCAAGAAGAGACACAAATAGAGGAAGATTTCAAACGAACTCTTAATGTCAAAACTGAAATTCCATTTGATTATTCTAATTTGAATGACTCATACCTTGCTAATATCTCTTCCTCGTCTGATTCTGATGTTACATCGTCTGTCTATTCTGATGAAGAACTCTACTCCCCTGTTTCACCAAAGCCCACTGTTGAATACATTCCTCACAAAGAATTACAAGACAGATTCAACACCCTGCAGGAATTTTGTTTTACCCAAGTCATTCAACAGGACCTCACCAAAGCCATTCAAAATGATTTAAAACCTCCTACCTCTGAGACATTCCCTTCAATGCATGAAATCATCACCTGTCAACAAATTCCCAACATGTCATTTGTACATGATGGAAAGATCATTGATAAACTGTGTAGGAAACAGTTTGTTTTGAAAGAAAGAATCAAAGCCCTCAAAGTAAAGATGGAAACTCCAATAGTTCCCTTTACCTTCTCACTTTTTGGTTCAGATATGGATGATCTAACTCATGCAAACACCAAGGGTACATATTGCACAACTTCTGTAAAATCTGTTAATAAATCTGACTTAACAAATCTTAAGCTTAAACAAATTTACAAACCAAAGCAACAATCCACTCCTAATCCCAATTCTCGTGTGCACATAGAAGTACCTGAATCATCACAAGCTGCAGCCAGTCGACCACGACTTCAGTCTAATCTTTTATCCTCTGCTGCAGATGTGAAGAAGGCTGGAAACAAGAAGTTTGAAACAAATACATCATGGAAAAGAGCTATTCCTAGATCCACTAGGAGGTGTTCAACTTTGAAACCTGTCTGTGAAAACATTTTGATGTTTGATTCTGTTTGTAATCATTCCAGTTCACAAGACAAAATTGCTTCTACCATGTTTTGTATAAGTGATGGTTGTACTTATGGACACTGTGAATTTAATTGTTGCTATGATCAATTGAGAAAGACTTTAGGTGTTAAACCATGTGTTGATTGGACTGATTTTTATGCTAATCAAATCTGTGTTCCATTTTTAAATTCAAAAGGCTACATCATTAATCAATGGATCTCCACTCGTCAATCACATGCTCTTAAACGCTTAAACAAATCCAACCGATTACTCACGATCAAGGAACTGGAAGTCTACAGACGGCAGGGCTATGAAGCATTTAAAAGGGCTTGGATTGCACAGGAAAAACTCTTGCATTCTCAAAAGCGTTCTCGCAATTCCCCTTCCAAAATCTCAAAATCTTCGAAACCCAAGTCATCATCCATTCAACGAGTAGCAAAACCTGCTAATCGCAGTGTTCCATTTCCGCGACAGCAAGTTGATGCACCGAGGCCACAAAGAATTCTGAAGAATTCCTCTCAACCATGGATTCGCAAATATAACGCTTCCGCAACTCTACCGAATCCGAAACCTCCGATTCCATCAACTGTCAAACCAACAGTGGTGAAGAAACTTTCTTCTCAGCAAATTTCTTCCAAATCTATTCCTTCACGTCCAAAGCTTAAGTCCATTTGGGTACCAAAGAATAGATCATTAGAAGTTTCATCATCATCAAAACCAACAGTTGTTACTCAACCCAACCTAGAGACTAACAATCAAGGACCCATATCTAAATGGGGACCTAAACGTGATTTATTCTCTTTTTGCAGGTGCCTCACTTGTGGTACCTTGACTCCGGCTGTACCAAACATATGACCGGCAACAAAAGTCTTCTCAAGAATTATGTTCCTAAGTACTCCGGGAATGTACGTTTTGGGAATGACCAAGTTGCTCCAATAATGGGGTACAGAGACATAGAGAAAAAACATGTGAAAATCAAGAAAGTCTCCTACGTAGAAGGCTTGGGGCACAACCTATTCAGTATTGGTCAGTTCTGTGACAAAGACATGGTGGTTGTATTTAAAAAGAACAAATGCTCAGTGATCACAGAAACCGGTGATGAAGTACTTGCAGGATGCAGAAATTCTAATTTGTATTCCATAGATCTGGAGAAGTATGACTCTCCTACATCTGTGTGTCTTCTGTCAGAAGCCTCCAATAATCTTACTTGGCTCTGGCACAGAAGACTCTCTCACCTGAACTTTCAAAACATAACCAAACTAGTCAATGGTGACTTGGTGAGAGGGATACCCAAACTGAAGTTCAACAAGGATCATTTGTGTGCTGATTGTGAAAAAGGGAAGATGAAGAAGGCCTCACACAAATCAAAGCAAGCATTCAACACAACCAAGCCTTTGGATCTCCTGCACATGGATCTCTGCGGTCCAATGAGAATACAGTCCAAACATGGGAAGAAGTATATCCTGGTCATGGTGGATGACTACTCACGGTATACTTGGGTCAAATTTCTGCGCTCTAAGGATGAAGCTACTCCAACAATCATCACTTTCATTAAACAGCAGCAGAATAAATATGGTCAAAGTGTTGTCTCCATTCGAACAGACAATGGAACGGAATTCAAAAACAACACTCTGCAAAATTTCTGTGACCTAGTTGGGATCAACCATCAGTTCTCTGCAGCTTACACACCTCAACAAAATGGTGTTGTTGAAAGAAGAAACAGAACTCTGGTTGAAGCTGCCCGAACAATGCTTTCTTACTCTGGGCTCCCTCCTTCCTTCTGGGCTGAAGCTATTAACACTGCCTGCTTTACGCAGAATCGCTCTTTCATTAATAAACGTTTTAATAAAACTCCTTATGAACTGGCAAATGGCATTGTACCTAATATCAAATACTTTCATGTATTTGGTAATAGGTGTTTTGTCTTAAATGAAAAGGATAATCTAGGAAAATGTAGGACCGGGGGCGGGGGTCTATTACTAAACACACCCTGATGCTAGGACTGATCTAGGACGTGAAATATCGCGGAATTATATTTCACGAACCTCCTAAGGATCTATGATCTGCTTAGGTGTCCGGCACACAGAAACACACACAGAAAGAATAGAAGAACAAACACACAGTACCACACAGAGATGCTTTGGCTGCCTTGGAATTCGAGAATTATCACTTAGTTCACGAGTTTCAAGGGTATATGTACGATTACGAAGGCTCACGAAGTGTCCTGGACGATTGTTTATCAGTGATTTTTCGTGATTGTCTGTTCAAATGAGGGGTTAATCACTATTTATAGTGAGTTTTACGCGTTTTCGAATGACACAGTTCACTTCGCGCGAACTGACATTCACTTCGCGCGAAGTGACATCCACTTCTTGCGAAGTGACTTTCACTTCTTGCGAAGTGACTGATGACTTCACTTCGCGCTAAGTGACTTTCACTTCTTGCGAAGTGACTTTCACTTCTTGCGAAGTGACTTTCCTTATGACTAAACTTCCAAATACAAACCAAACCATGATTAAATACTTGTAAGCTTTTCATAAACACATAGTATCACTTAGAATGTATAAACATGCAAACCATTAATCAAAACACATTTAATTAATACCACATGAATATACTTTATTGATACGAACTAGGGATTCACAAAATATGCACCAACAAACTCCCCCTAAGACCTAGTTCTATCAATAACCATTGCACTAAGCAAAAATTCCACAAAGTAAAATGCACAAAGCAAAATGCACACAACAAAAATTTGCACAAAGCAAAATTCATAACGATACCTTTCGTCATGCCCTTACCTGCACTACGCACGATGTGAGCTGTAACTCGTGCTTAGTGGGGTTCCATCTCACATGTAATGAGTTTCTCACCTGTGAACCTTAATTACTGTTAGTACTGCATTCAGCAATAAACTGTCAGTAACTTCAAGATCACTTATAAACATTTAAGCAAAACACATCAAAATAAGATGAAGGAAATGTAAAAAGAACAAACTCCCCCTAATCAAAACACTAAGAATGATTTAGAACATACTAGAACTCTTTTTGTATTTTTCTAAACAGAAACGGGATAAAAAAATGCAAACATAAGAAATTATAAATAAAGAAAATAGACATACCAAAAGAAATAAGAAACACACCAAAAATCTTTTTGTATTTTTCTGATTATAAAGAAAAAGAAAATGCAGAAGTAAACTATTAACAAATTAAATCCTAAAGAACAGAAATTAAAATACTAAGAAAATTGCAGGAATAAAATTACTGAAATTAAATCTTTTTGTGAGAAGGTTCCAAGATGGAATCAGTACCAGCACATCTATACTTAGTAGTCATTCATTTCAGAACCTTGGGCATAAACATATTCTCTCAAACTCTGTCTGTCAACCTAACTTTCCTCAGATAATGACAGATTTTGTTTCAACATTTTCAGATTGTCTAGACTGGATACATGATTAAGACTATCTCTTTTAAAATCTCACAATGTTTTGACTTACTCAGTAGAATGCACAACTTGATTACCCAACCACCATGCTTATGTGCTTTGTGATTTTGTCAACGCATTTTATGCTCTTTGACATGGAGGTCAATTTTTCACCTCTCTAGACATTTTTCTTGCTGAGCTTTTGTCAATGCATTTTATGCTCTTTGACAATTTAACACTAATAGATCAATGTATCTATTTCTTTTGACATCTTAGATTGGGGTCAATTTTCACCCTCTTTTACATTTTGCTCATTGTCATCTAAGCACATTTGTCATGGTAACAGGTGTGTGCATCAAACTAAGCTAGTCTCAACTGTTTTTGACTTATAGACTTGGAATGTCTCGATAGCTTAAATCTATGATTGATTTTCACATGCATAACCATTTATCAGTCTAGACTTTCCTTATATGTCTTACACACTATCTGTTTCTTATCTAATTCAATTAGATTTTCAGACATTTTTCTCAAGAATATGTACATGCCTTCAGTCCTAATTTTACTAGACGTACTTTGTATTGAAAGCCAGTGTACCATCATTTTCCATTTGAGTTGGATCAACTTCTCATTTTTGTTTTTCTGATTTTTTTTTGTATTTTCTAAGTTTTCTGATTTTTTTTGTATTTTCTAAGTTTTCTGATTTTTTTGTATTTTCTAAGTTTTCTGATTTTTTTTGTATTTTCTAAGTTTTCTGATTTTTTTGTATTTTCTAAGTTTTCTGATTTTTTTGAATTTTCTAAGCTTTCTGAACTAACTATCTCCCCCTAAAATACTAAACAAACTAGAAACTAAGAAAATAGAAATGCAACGACACATAGAAAATAAACTGAAAGACAAAAGAACAAGTTAATCACACAGAAAATAGACACACAGTCACAAATACCACTTTGATTATAGAAGTTGACACCCTTCACTTAGAAGAATGAGTTAGACAACATTAGGAACCCAAGCCCGAATGGTCATGGGTTTCCCGTCTTCTCCAACCACTGGAAGTTTCATCCATGTTCCAGTCTTGATGATCCTGTCACTTGATTCCTTGGACATTTGAACACACAGTTTGTTACTCCACTTAGGAATCCTTTGATGCTGAACAGGAAGAGTTGAGTTTTGATGGTTTTTAAGAAACGTTATATTTTCTTGCAAAATCTCAACTTTCTTGTTACAGCTTTGATGTGTCTTCTGATCACACTTGTAACTGAGGTGACCAGGTCTCCTGCACACATAGCAGACCCTTTCTGGGTATTGCTTCACAGAGCCTTTCGTTACCTTTTGAGGCCGATACCCTAACCCTTGATGTTTGGGTAGTTGTTTGACCTCTTGGTATGGACGGATATCAGGAGACTTTACACCCTCATTTTCAAATTTCCGAAGTGCATTATGGATACGATGCATCAACGGTCCTTGCACATAGGAACTGTCCAACAGTTCTCTAATGCCTGGTTCAGCCTTTTTGGTAACCTCTTGCTGAACCTCATTTTTCTGAGGCTTACCCACATCCTCATGTAACGTTAAATCCTCATTTGAGGTTGATGCAGAAGATTCATCAACCTTTGTGAGTAGTGGGTCAGCTTCAGAATGGACATCATCGTTCACCAGTTGATTTAACACTGGTGGTGGACATTTTGAATATACGTTTTTGTCCTTTTCTGAATCGGTACCTTGACCTCTCTGATCGATTATGTACTCAAAAAGATAAGAACACGTGGAATAGCTTTTGAGTTTTTGACTCAGAGTCTCATAATCGACCTTTGAGGTAGCAAGGTCCCGTTTCAGCTTATCGATTTCGTTTATGTAAAACACGATAGCATCTTGTTTATTTAACAGAGCCACACCTAGTTCATTAACCTGTTTACCTAGACTTTCATTCTTTTCTTTTAATTGATTTTCTCTTCCTTTGATCAACAGGTTATTATCTAACTTAGATGTGAGATCTGAAATAGTAGACTTTAAGAACACTATCTGTTTTACATATTCATCACACGAACCACAAGGTAATCCAAAGGTACATACCTGATCCGCAGACGGTTGACCACAGCTACACACCTTTTGATTTGACTCTTTGGCACGGACATTCACTGGTGTCTCTTCTGCAGCTGGTGTCGAGGCTGGTTCATCATCATTGCTGGCACCTGATTCTTCTTCACTTGAATAGCTTTCGGTCTCGGATGAAGAATCTTCGTTCAACACATGAACGTTCGCCAAGTTGATGTCAGCATCAGCATTACCGAACTGTACAGACCAATCCACTCCCTCATCTCTTTGAACAACCGCCATAGCCTTAGTCGGTGTTGGAGTTGCTTCAGATTTTATGGTTGTGGAGGTAGATGATCTGCTGCCAGAACCAGTTTTGAATGGATACCTCGGTCCCGAATTCTTCGGCTTTTCACATTCACGCGCGAAGTGACCCTTTTCACCACAGTTATAGCAGGTCACAGCAGATTTATCAAAGCCGAGTTTGGTATCCTTGGTTGCTGATATTGACTTTCCCGTTCTTCGCTCATAAGCTTTTGCCCTTCTCACTAAGTTGGCATACGACCAGAGGATATCTTGTCTCTCCATCTCATCCTCGTCGATCTGGTCATAGTCCTCTTGAGTCATATGAGCATTACCAATCTTCCCCTTCAGTAGATCATCATAAGAGGAGACTAGTGCACTTAGCATGCCCATATGTGTCTTAACCTCATCTGTATTCCCATACTTGAAGTGTTCGACATTAAGTCCGGAGGAAGATGTAGTATAAGATGACCCAGAGGATGAAGCATCAGAGGTAGATCTGCCCGATTCATTCACGTTGGTCACATAGGCAGACTGTAGGGGGCATGTGAAAAGGTGGATGACGAGACAGGTGTTCCGGAGTAGTAGAGTGAGGGGTTCTGTTGATAACTAGACATTGAATCCAGGTTGAGTTCCTCCTGCTCCTGCTCCTTTAACTTGGTGATGAAATCATTAAGGTCCATCCCGTCAAAACCGTTACCATTCTTGAGTATCATGATGAATGGCCGCCAGCTCTTGGGCAAAGCATTCGCCAAGATCTCTACTTGCTGCTTCTCTGGAACAGTAACACCCAGACTGTCCAGTTCACTTAGAAGGTGGTTGTATCTTGTAATAAGGGAAGGAATCTTCTCATCTCTTGTAGCCGTGAAATGGTCTAATTCCTTCCTTAATTGACTTGCTTTAAGTTCTTTCAGAGCAGCGTTTCCCTCATTCCTCTTCTCAAGAGCTCTCCATAGACTGTAGGAAGTTCGATACCTCCTAAACTGGTGGAAGATGTCGTTGGGGATGGCCTGAATCAGTTGAGCATAGGCCTTCTTTTCAGCATTGTAACTGGTCTGCTGTTCGACCGTCATTTTATCGTAAGGGGTTTCGATATTTCCCTCCCCTTTTGGAACCATATACTCAACATTCATGGCTCTCCGCAATCTACAATCGACCCCATCTAGAAAAATTTCGAATCTGGGCTTCCACATAGGATAGTCCTCCATGGTTAGCAATTTCGGCACTTTGTTGATACTGCCCATTTCTGTTTCTAGTAGAAGGTTGTTTAAGGCAGTGGTTTGTTTAGAGGCCATTTGAATTGATGTAATGAACCAAGGCAGCAAGCACACAGATTCGGATTGGATTTGAAAAGCACACAGGAAAACACGGAGTAAAATTTGATAGAAAAAGGTCACACAGAACTGCACAGAAAAGCACAGCGCACGAAGACGGAAATAAAATGCCTTTTTTTTTTTTTTTTTTTTTTTTTTTTTTTTTTTTTTTTTTTTTTTTCACAGTACAGTACGTGCGAACTGGCTTTACCACGCACGTACTGGAGAACACACCACGCACGGACAGACGGACTGACAAACTACGCGCGGACTGACTCACTACGCGCGGACTGATTCACCACGCGCGAACTGACGGACCACTACGCGCGAGGCAGAAACTAACAAACGAAGGATCTAGAACACACAGGCACAGTTCGTGCGAACTGAGGTCAGTACGCACGAGGTGGGGTTTCACTACGCACGGTCGAAACTCAAAGAGCCTAAACGTAAAAACTTGACCTTTTTAACGCAAAAGGACCTATTTTCCGACCTATTTTCGGTAAAAAGTGACGCAAGGGGGCACACACAGGCCTAAAGGAACACCTAGATCGACTTAATCCTAAGGAAAAGTGATCAATCAAAGCACAAGGCTCTGATACCACTTTGTAGGACCGGGGGCGGGGGTCTATTACTAAACACACCCTGATGCTAGGACTGATCTAGGACGTGAAATATCGCGGAATTATATTTCACGAACCTCCTAAGGATCTATGATCTGCTTAGGTGTCCGGCACACAGAAACACACACAGAAAGAATAGAAGAACAAACACACAGTACCACACAGAGATGCTTTGGCTGCCTTGGAATTCGAGAATTATCACTTAGTTCACGAGTTTCAAGGGTATATGTACGATTACGAAGGCTCACGAAGTGTCCTGGACGATTGTTTATCAGTGATTTTTCGTGATTGTCTGTTCAAATGAGGGGTTAATCACTATTTATAGTGAGTTTTACGCGTTTTCGAATGACACAGTTCACTTCGCGCGAACTGACATTCACTTCGCGCGAAGTGACATCCACTTCTTGCGAAGTGACTTTCACTTCTTGCGAAGTGACTGATGACTTCACTTCGCGCTAAGTGACTTTCACTTCTTGCGAAGTGACTTTCACTTCTTGCGAAGTGACTTTCCTTATGACTAAACTTCCAAATACAAACCAAACCATGATTAAATACTTGTAAGCTTTTCATAAACACATAGTATCACTTAGAATGTATAAACATGCAAACCATTAATCAAAACACATTTAATTAATACCACATGAATATACTTTATTGATACGAACTAGGGATTCACAAAATATGCACCAACAGAAAATTTGCTCCGAAAGCTGATGAAGCTATTTTCTTAGGTTATTCTACCGTCTCCAAAGCATATAGAGTTTTAAACACACGCACAAAGAGCATCATAGAGAGTATCAATGTAACGTTTGATGATACATTGACTGTCTCTGGCTCCCCAC
Source organism: Pulicaria dysenterica (assembly GCA_947179395.2). Lineage (NCBI taxonomy): Eukaryota > Viridiplantae > Streptophyta > Magnoliopsida > Asterales > Asteraceae > Pulicaria > Pulicaria dysenterica. The sequence goes on from OX359295.1 coordinate 51,684,379, forward strand.
AACAGTCCAACATTTTTACTTCTGAACATACCCGTTCAGGACCAGTTCTTAACTCTAAAGAATCAGACATTCCCACTACTTCTGATAATAATCTCGATTTCATGTCTGATTTCTTTAGATCTGACTCTTCCCTTGTTTTGGCAAACAACAGGGATAATGCCGATGCACAGATAAGCGACCCGATCACAGATACAACAATCACCGAAACGAATCCATTTGCTGAGGATTCTACATCTGTTTCTGTCACACACTCCCCTGTGAAAGAACCAATAGTTGATCAGGAGAACTCACCTGTGTTCGACTCCGATCCAAACTTCTCCAGAGAAATGGAAGAGGAAGCGCCACATATTCAAGATCTCATCCCTTCCTCCTCTAACTCGCATGAGCTAAAATGGATCCGACATCACTCTGAGGAGAATATCATTGGAGATCCCTCTGTTGGCATTCAAACAAGGTCAGCCACAGCTAACGAGTGCCAATTTGCAGGTTTCTTAAGCATGATTGAACCCACAAAGACTTGTGAGGCACTGAATGATCCGGACTGGGTACTAGCTATGCAAGAAGAATTACACCAGTTTGCTCGTCTCAAAGTATGGAGATTAGTTCCTCTTCCATATGGCAAATCTGTTGTCGGAACTAAATGGGTGTTCAAGAACAAACGGGATTCGGATGGAGTGGTCATTCGTAACAAAGCAAGGTTGGTTGCTAAGGGATACAATCAACAGGAGGGTATCGACTATGATGAAACCTTTGCTCATGTTGCTCGCATTGAAGCTATACGCTTATTTCTTGCATATGCAGCCTCCAGGAGCTTTCGAGTCTTCCAAATGGATGTCCAAACAACCTTTCTCAATGGGGTACTCAAAGAAGAAGTCTACGTTTAACAACCTGAGGGCTTCATCAATTCTTCATATCCTAATCATGTTTATATTTTAGATAAGGCTCTGTACGGCTTAAAACATGCTCCACGTGCATGGTACGATGTCTTATCTGAATATCTGATAGGGGAAGGCTACTCCAAAGGAAAGACAGACACCACTCTGTTCACAAAGACAAAAGGTAGGGACAAAATCCTTGTCCAAATTTATGTGGATGACATCATCTTTGGATCTACAAATCCAAAGAACAGTGAAGAGTTTGCACAGACAATGTCAAACAGGTTCCAAATGAGTATGATGGGTGAGATGTCGTTCTTTCTAGGACTTCAAGTTAAACAGTTGAGTCATGGCACTTTCATCTGCCAATCCAAGTACATTAAAGATCTTCTCACGAAGTATGATATGCACAACTGTAACCCTATCTCAACTCCAATGGCGGCCAAATCACAACTATCGGCAGATCCTGATGGTTCTCCGGTGGATCTCAAGACATACCGTGGGATGATTGGATCATTACTATATCTCACTGCAAGTCGTCCAGACATCATGTTCTCTACGTGTCTCTGTGCTAGGTTTCAGGCCAATCCCAAGGAGTCACATCTGCTAGCTGTTAAGCGAATTTTCAGATATCTCAAAGGGTCCATGCATCTAGGACTGTGGTATCCCAAGGACTCCAATCTAGATCTTCATGCTTATTCAGATGCTGACTATGCTGGTTGCAAGATTGATAGGAAAAGCACCTCTGGTAGTGCACACTTTCTGGGAGATCGTTTAGTCTGCTGGGCTTCAAAGAAACAAAACTGTGTATCCACTTCTACAGCAGAAGCTGAGTATGTTGCTGCTGCAATGTGTTGTTCCCAAAGCCTATGGATACGTACACAACTCTCAGACTTTGGCCTCAGGTACGACAAAATACCATTGTTATGCGACTCTCAGTCTGCCATTGCCATCTCCTGCAATCCGGTACATCACTCTAAAACCAAACATATAGATATCCGTTATCACTTCATAAAAGATAACGTAGAAAAAGGATTAATTGAGTTACAGTATGTTCCCACCGAGAATCAGCTTGCTGACTTGTTTACCAAACCTTTGGATGAAAGTCGTTTTACTGAACTGGTATCCAAGTTGGGCATGCTGAATTTGCAAATCTAACATACTGTTAACTTTTTTACTTTTCTTTTCTTTCTTTTTAGAGTTGGTGTTACACTGTGTGTTCAATGTACAGATGTCTACTGAAACTTCAAAGGGGGAGTTCTAAAGTCCTACACATGCCGCATACGTGTAGGGGGAGAAAAGTTAAATACACATGATGCCCATGTGTAGGGGGAGAAATTCAAAATTATCACACTCTCAAAGTTAACAGATGCAAAAGTCTAGGGGGAGTGTGTCAAACAAACACTCACATCAACCATATCTGAAAATTTAACTTTCATAATCTCAAAATTCAGATATCTCAAATTTTTCCAAGTCATAGCTCAATCGCATGCGATCAAGCTATGTGAGTGAATCGCATGCAAATGTTAAAGGTTTTAATTGCATGTGAAGGTTGAGAAACAAGTGTGAATCGAATGCAATGTTGTCTAAGGATGAATCGCACGCGATTAAGCTAAGATAGTGTGAATCGCATACGATTTGGACAAAGGTTGAATCGCACGCGATTCAGCTAAGTTAGTGTGAATCGCATGCTATTCAGACTAAGGTTGAATCGCACGCGATTAAGCTAAGATAGTGTGAATCGCATACGATTTGGACAAAGGTTGAATTGCACGCGATTCAGCTAAGTTAGTGTGAATCGCATGCTATTCAGTCTAAGGTTGAATCGCACGCGATTAAGCTCAGATAGTGTGAATCGCATACGATTAACACACCACAGTGTGAATCGCATGCGATTGAGAAACTTCTATCAGCCGCATTTTTTACCGTTGTAACAACAAATCAGGGCTCAACACGTGTCCTTTTTACATCGATATACGTTACCCAACGGTTACAATCTTCATTCACAAGCTTCAAACTTACGGAAAAATTTTCCTAAGTGTTCTCTCGAGTTTGATATCTCTCACACACAAATCATCTCGTTACTCTGCCAAAATTTACCTTTTTTAGATTCAAAATACTCATAATCACAAAGGTAACAACTTGTACGGTTTACTTTTTGGAAATTTTGAGTTAAAATGAACTTTTTGGCCTTTGAACACCCGTATGCGAATGAAGGTTTCGGGACTTTAGATGGATTTTTGGGATATCAAACTAACTTGTTTGATCTATCCATGTTTGCGATGGGTTTCTAGAACACTTGGGGAACACTTTGATGTAAAAATCTTTCAAAAATCTCAAAAAGTGTTCTTCATGTTCTTGAGGAGTATAAGCATACTCAAATGATTTGGTTTTTGGCCTAAAAAGAGGTGTTAGGGTGATTTTTGAGGCATGCTTCAGTACTACAAATGTGTTTATTATTGTTCATTTAATGAAATAAGATGTCAACAATAACTTTTCAACACATCAATTTGATATCTTCGCACTGAAGTCCTCCAGAGTTAGACAATTTTTCTGTCTAACACTTGACACTTGAAATTCTTGGGCCAATGCAATCTCCAATCTTATCATTGTCATTATGTCTTAATATTTCTTTCTATCTGTACAGATAAGATGGCACAAGCTATTCGTGACCCTGAGGAGATCATGCCTCAAGCTGAGTTCCTTAGCACCAGGACTCACCCAAATAACCACTATATTGACCTTACCAAATTCACGACCCCCACTCACCCCATTGTTACCGAAATTCTTAAAGTCCACCCTCTGAATCACCTACTAACCTACAATCCTGCAACAACCGGCACACATGTCCCTGAACTTTATGTTCAACAATTCTGGCAGACATGTGACGTACGAATCAATGAAAGAGGTCTAGAAGTTATCCATGCTGAAGTGGATGAGTTTGATGTAGACATACCTGTTCACCGTCTACGTTCAATTTTCCGGTTACCAAGAGCCAATAGTAGACCCTCTGCATCGGATTTTGAGGAAATTCCCAATGAGGAAACATGTCTGGCAGCAATAAGACAGTTGGGCTATGCTGGAGAGCTCACAACTAAGAATCAATTCAAACGCACTGGTCTTCACCCAAAGTATAACATCTTTATGACCGTGCTGCAAAGGTGCCTCACCCCAAAACACTCGGGGTATGAGTTTCCAACGGAGAACCAGCTAAAAATCTTCGTTGCTGCTGCCACACATATGCATGTGGATTACGCATTCCTTCTCTTCCAGGACATAAAAGCTACCATGCAAAGGAAGAATTCCCAGAAGAAGAAGGAGGCCAACCTGCTGCCTTACCATCGCTTCCTTCCGATGATCATACAATATGTGATGGATAGAAATGCTGACATTCCACGACGGGCAGGTTTATCCTCTGTAACACCCAAACTCTTCCAATCAATTAAACCTGCTACTCCTACTAATATGCCCATTCCTAAACCATTCCCTGAGTCTCTGCTGGATCTGTGTGAGCAAAATGATGTAGTGAGAACATACAGGGAGAGTGTAGGGATACCCTCTATGGTTGTGCCAGAGCCGGCCATTCCTACCCAAGAGGGAGTAGCACCCGGTGAGAATATAGAGGATAGGACTCAGCAATCTGTGGGAGATGCTGAGAGGGATGTGCAGAGAGAAAATCAAGAGAGGGGAGGAGAAGTGGGTGAAGGTGATGAGAGTAGAGAGGGAGAAGATACATATGATCCAGCAGTCATCCAATCCATTGTCCAATCCCTCTCTGTATCCACCCGTACCCAAGCCGTTTTAACCGAACTTGGACTTGACTTTTCTGAGTCATCCAGTTCCTCTCAAGAAGAGTCAGCCTCCCATCCAGGTGGTGCCCCTGACCCTGAAACAGAAATATCACCTTTGGGCACCCCTGAGCAACCAATAGACCAACCTACTGATAGCACCCCATCCTTCATGAAAATAACCGACCCCAATCCTACCAGTCCAAACCAGACCCATACCACTCAGACAACACCCCCCTCTCCTACCCGTGGTCTGGTCATACCACTTCAAACCACCTCAATCATTCGCAGGGCCATGGTTGCTCCTGAACATGACATTCCAGTAACTTCGCCAAGTCATTCTTTATCTATTGAATCTAGTTCTGTCACTCCTGACTCTCTTATTCACCCTGATCAATATGCGGGGTATGGTGCCGGTAGCGGTGATGATGAAGATAGTTTTGTAGTTAGGAGTGCGAGTGATAGAGAGGAGGTGAGAAAAGAAAAAATGAGTGCTGAGGGTTCCCCAAACCCAGAAAGCCGGGAAGCCACATCTACTATGAGGCCTAGCACTGCTGAGCCTCATATTGAACAAGCCGCGGTTATCCCACCCGTGCAAGTTTCTGCCCCACCAAGCTACTACGGTGTCTCTCAACAGGCACCGTCTTTATTGCACAGGGTTATAGCACACAATCTAGGCCAACCCCAATTGGGTGTTGGACCTATTGAAAACAGAGGGCTGCCTCCCTCGTCCTCGACTCCTCTTCGTGCACGATTTGATTTCCCGCGGATATCCGCATATCTTGAACAACACAAGGTAACTATAGATGCACTGAGCTTGTTGACTCAACAAGTCTCCGCAACTTCCGTAGGTGGTACCTCTCAAGGTGTCATTCGAGGATTGGAAGGAAATCCTGCTGGAGCCTACATCCATGCTGCTCCAGTAGGTGGTTCTGCCTCTGCGGCAGGTACCTCAACCGGTAATCTGAGTGATTCCGGGTTTGTTACACGTACAGATCTTCAACTTGCTATTCAACAAGCCGTGTCTCCAATCCGCCAACAACTGCAGGAGACAAATCAAAAGTTGGATCGGATTGAAAGGGCTTCCAGGGAACAGACTGAGCAGCTGTCACGTATTGAAGATCTTCTAGCAGCTCGTCTTCCAGCAACGGCTCCTCAATCTCAACCGGATGTCACTTCACTATCGGTCGACGCCTTAAAAAGCATCCTCTATGCTAAACTGATTGAACAAAGGCCAGACTCTGCTTATAATCAAGACCTTCTGACTATTCTGCAAACTGAACTACGTCCACAGGGAATCTCCTTGGATGAATTTACAGAGTTTCATGAAGATGTAAACTGCAAGATTGATGGGGTGACAAGAGGGTTCTATACTTCCCTGCAAAAAGTTACTGACCGGCTGACGGTACTTGAACAAACCTGTCAGGCCTAGGCTCAGGGGTCAAAAAGGAGGCGGGAAGATCAAGATCCTGATGATCGTCCCGAGGGGGAGAAAAGAAGAAGATATATCACAACTCCTTCCGCCGCAACTGTACCAGTACCATCATTGAGCAGATATTTATCTACAGGTACAGGTTCTGCTGGATCTGGAAGCCAGACGGGTCAACAACATAGATCCGAATCATTAACGGCCGATGAAGTTTATGAATTACAACAGAAAGAGAATGCTGACAAACAGATTGTACTATATGTACCCCAGCAACAAACTGAACCGAGGCCAAGTGATCTTGAAGAAGGTGAGATATCTTCGGAGCAGCCCCATACCGAGATGTTTGAATGGTCAAGCGACTCAGAAGAAGAAATGAAAGATTTATATGAGTCCATACACATATCACCTGCAATGCATATGGGAGAAAGCAGTTCTGCTCAACCAGAGGAAGAAGCTGAGGATCCTGAGATGGAAAATCTATTCAAGGGTATTGATGAATACGTCGAGATTGCTGCACGTCCAGATTGTCCTAGAATTGTCCACAAACTTGATGATATTCCCAGTGAAAGAGAACTTGCACTGAAAATAAAAGAAAGGGAAGCAATTTCTAGAAGGGACGCTAGGAGAAAGCCTAAACAAAAGAAATCAATCTTCGACGTATCCAGGGTTCTCAGTGGGATTAATATTGAAGTTCATGAAACTTTCCCTCCTCCTCCTGGTAGATTTCAAGAATCAGCTGCCGACATACTAGAAAGAAACAGACAAGCAGAGGCAGCTAAAAAGTTTAGAGCAGAATCAGAATGGCCCTTGCCTGAAAGCTTCACAGTCCCACCTGCTCCTCCAGTGCATCGTGGAGATCCTGGTCTTGATGTCGGGAATATGTTCACAAGGAATGCTGCAGAAAACCCGATATGGAAACCTTTCTTTGTCAACGCTGCCAATCTTGAAGAACGAATTCCTGAAATCTTCAGCAGTCAGTTGATAGAGGTTATCTCACCCGAGCTGAGAAACATGAACGATAAACAAAGAAGGAGATATGATCATATTCTCACTCGTTCACAAACCAAACCAGAAGATATCAAATCAGATTATCCCATAAGTGACCTTCTCAGTGTGTATACCGAAACCAACTTCAACATAAAATATGCCATCTTCTACGTCAAAAGAGCTAACAACCTCACATACTTTCTCACCGAAGCAGATTTGAGGTATGTAAACATCGAAGACATTAGCTTCTTATTCGACATCCTTTCCCAGAAAAAGGGAAAATGGTCTGATGAAGAATTTGGTAGAGTTGCGTTAATGAGGTACATGAGAAATCTTATGGAATTCTTTGAGGAACACGATATCCAGCTCGGGGCTGAGAACAACTATCGGAAAGTCAATCTTCTTAAGCCTAATCAAAATCATCCAGATCTAGAACAGCTTGAAGAGTTGACAGTAATCCATGACGGTCATCCAAACTTTAAAGGTTCTCGAGGTGTTGTCTCCAAAAATACAAAGGGTGAAAAGATTTTCATCAGACTAGACGACCTTAATGCATATTCTGACGGCACCTTGAAAATCCTTCATCATAAAATTCATCAAAAAGTTTGGGATAACCGAGCAGCTTACACAGATGAAGAACATTCCCAGGCATACAAGGCAATAGATCAAATAAGGAAAGCATTGGCTAGCAGGAGAGAAATCAGAAAATGGCAAGTGGCCTTCGGCATTCGCAACAAATCAGCTTTCGAATAGATTTCAATGTATTTGTTTGTTGTGAATGATTACACACCTCACTTAGGGGGAGATTGTTAGATATATTAAAGTGAGGGTGTAATATGTAATTATACCAAAGTTGGGGAAATGCTATATAAAGGCATTTCCCCCACATTTCAATACTAAGCTTTGCATAATCAACTTTGTGTGTTTGTGTTCTCTCTCTCTAAAAGCTCTCGGCTCTCTCTTCTCTACCGAAACATACAAACAAACACACACTAAATCACTAGCATTGCTTCATCCGTATAAACACGGGACCATCAATCATTTCCATTAATAACATTTTGGGTATACATCATGATTACAAAATTTCCCAAAATATGGTAATACATAAATTGTTTAGATTGGGTTTACATACTTTTTACCAAAATTTCCCAATCATATATAACGACATAAGACCTAATCAGTAGTTCCTAGAGAAATAGTAGCATACTTAAGGGCCAGGGAATGGTCAATTCAGAGGCTTCTACCTAACATTACTCCTAGCATGACTCCTACTGCCAAAGCTAGCACTGCCAGGGCCTTCACACGTTCATATACTCTCCTTATGTCCTCCTGTGCGTTTGCCTCCACTCGTGATATATTCTGGTACTGGGCCTCCGCCATTTCTGTAAGAGCACCAATAGAGTGGCGCTGGCAGTCCAACCGTCCATCAAGATACTCAAAGTGAGAGGTAAGCTGCCTCAGGTGTCGGGATTGCGCTTCTATCATCCCGGGTGTTATGACAGGTATGCCTGGTAACACTGAAGTGCCTGCTGCTATTCTCCTAACGGTGGATGACTCGCCGGTAGCCGCTATAGCCTGTGGGGGTGTGATACGCGGGGGTAAACCAGTAGTCTTCCTAGCAGTGAGTTGGGTGCGAGGGAGTGGTTGCTTATTTTTGGGCTCTAGGAATCCAGGTGGTAGTGCACATGGATTGGGTGAACTCCGGCCACTGGACATCTCCGGTTCCTCATCGGATGTTGGATGCTTTATTGCATTCTGAGTGCGTTCAGTGGGTTCTGACTCGCTGTCGTACTCTGGTCCAGGAGTATACTCGGTCGACATACTGATCTGCGACAACGATCTACTTAGTTACTAGTGTTCTATTGTGAGTGTCTAAAGGAAATTATGCATAGTATACACACATAATCATGCTTAATGAAAGAAAATTTTATGCAAGCATAGGACTATTACAATTAACTTGAGTATTCCATAGCCCTTACTTGAATTAAACATAGGTGATCAAGCTTTGTTTAATTAAAGGAAGATAATGGAAGACTCAACTTAATCACATTAGTAAAATGCTTCAAGTTTAGAAATTTAATTTAGAAAAGTCTTGTCTTTCGAAAACCTTCGGTTATAGTTTGAGTTTTCCCCCCATAAGGAAAACCACAATTCTCTATAACCTTCGGCTCTGATACCAACTCTGTCACACCCCGCTAAAGCGGAAACACGAGGTGTCACAGCAAAAGGTCTCATAGCACAAGGTAATAGAAAATTTCCAACCATAACAGATAATTTAAGATAGTAAACTCAAATTACAAACATCCAGTACAATACAGCAAAGGAATATTGTCTTTGATAAAATAAAAGTAGCCGATTGGAAATTTATTTCATGAATCCACACATGATATGCTCTAACATGCTCTAAGACCTAGCGAAGGTTACCTGAAAGGCATGAGTAAAAGAGAGGTCAACTACGAGAGTTGGTGAGGACACAAGTTTATATGCACAAAATGAAATTTTAATGCAAAAGAAATAAAGTAAAATGTTGGGGTTTTGAACCCAACTAATTTTTGTAAGGATGAAGACATTAATCCAACCACAGTTTATTGCCCAATTTATACGCATGGTTTTTGAGTATACAAGGGATGTTTTACTAAGCTTGAGCCATTTTTCCAATCCTAACGACATACTGCCTTGATATATATATATATATATATATATATATATATATATATTTTTAAACCCAACGCCCGAATTAGATAACGTTGGAAGTAGGTAGAGTACACATATAGTTCGTCAACCATAAGTGGGGGGATGTCGTCCCCAAATAGCGCTATCTACAAGTACCATTTGTGGTAGTTAATGGATAATGTATTGAAACCCAAGTACATCAGCAAGTATAATACTACCATTGCGCGTAATTTAAATATTTATGATGGCAATAAATAAAACATTTATATAATCATGCTTTCACCCCAAATATTTAAGTAAATAAATTTAAAAAGGGGGGTTGTGAACACTCACCTTTCGTGAAGCTTGGTAAGTAATAGGAAGTCCTACTAGTTCCTTAAATTCGTCAACACCTTTATCCTACTATGTTAAATGTCCACCATAAGGTTCTTATTAGAGTACAACTCTTTATAATTTGTATTACGTTATAATATGAAGTATTTTAATGTCTAGGTAATTCTCACTTGTAATTAATTATTAATCTTTAACTATATTTATCTTCTACATATAGGTAAAATGCGAGAATATATATATATATAAATATTTAAGTTTTTGAAAACATGCAACACTCATATATATATATATATACATATATTATTTATGTAAAACTTGTCTTAAGATATAATTATAAGTACATTAATGAAATGAATATATATATATATATATATAGTAGTTTTTAAAGAAAATAAGGACATGCAATATTATTATATGTATTTATGGCTAACTTTGATGATGTAAGAATACATGTCAAAGTTATTTTCTTTTATAAGAACGCATAAATATACATAATAATAGTGCATATTTTATTTATGTATTACTACATAATAGCATATTTTATAGTTTTTAAAATCATACCCACATACATGCATAATCGTAAATATATATATGTACATACATATGATTTTCGAAATTATTAAGAATATTATACAAATAATAAGTAAATACTTTCATGCAAGATTATATGTATAAGTATTTGTACATTTTATAATCCTTGGTCATTGTCCATCATTATCACCAATCTCCTCCATTTTAAAGTGTGAGATTCAACCTTATGCATGCATTCTTGACTACATAAATGGTAGTACATAGTCCTTCAAAGGATGAATGCATGCATATAAGTATAAGACCTTAACCACATGCATGCCTTCTTGCCTACATAATTGGTAGTACATAGTCCTTCAAAGGATGAATGCATGCATGTAGGTATAAGATTTATCCACATGCATGCCTTCTTGCCTACATAAATGGTAGTACATAGTCCTTTAACGGATGAGGGCATGCATGTGTTATTGTTTTGATCTTCTTGTATATAAGAAGAGAAAAAGAGGATAAGATGGTGAAGATGATAGATTTTTCCAAGAGATACAAAAGTACAAGAAGTAATAGAGAGGAATGGTGATTATACCTTCAAGAGAACTCTTTTTCTTGAAGAAAAGATATGGCTTCCTTTGATCTCTTAGAGTTTTGAAGAGAGAATTTGAGAGAGTGAGAGGGTAAGAGTGTTTGAAATGAGAAGATGGGGTTGGTATTTATAGGCAAAGAAGAGAAGAAGAGAAGAGAGGGGGGGGGGGGGGTACGGCCGAGATGGGTGGGGGGGGTAGGGTAGGGTGGTGAGGGTGATGATGGTGGTGGTTGAGTGTAAGAATTAGGATAATGATAGAGTTTGACTTTTATTATTTTAATCTTATAATTATTATTACTAATATTATTGTTATTATTTAAAAATAAAATGTAAGATAAACATTTTTAATATGTTTATTACATTACATTTTATATGTAAAGTACATAAAATGTACTTGTTATTTATTTACAATTACAATGGACATTTAAACATGTAATAAGATTTTTAGGTAAGACGTAAATATATATATATATATATATATATATATATATATATATATATATATATTTTACAAGAACTAGGACTTTTATTTATATACTTACGCTACGAAAGGTATTTCTAAATCATCGAGGACTTATTGAATTTTAAACTTAAAGTATATGAGACTAACCTTTTTATGATTGGTGACGGTTGTCACAACATAAAAGGACTACTTACAAAGGATAAAAACTAGAACAAAGTTATCTTTTGTATTCTGACAAAATCCATACGTACCACCCTTTGACAGATATACATAAAGCCTATATATATACACTACGGTTAATGACAGTTACCGGTGGTTATTAACCAACCGATATGACCCACTGTACATACAACTGTCATGAATTAATAAATACATATATATATATAATAATTAAGTCCAGATTATATTCAACAATATTTACATCTGCAAAGGAAGAGAGCCGAGCACATAAAAAGAGCAGAGATGTAGCAAGCACAGAGCACAACAAGCACTCAGCTTGCAGAGTGCAGTGCAGTGCAAACATCTAGCAGAGCAGAAAAGAACACATAGAGCATAAGTAGAGTACATTTATAGTTTTTTTCTTGGGTCAGGCTATCCCCACTACTTTGGTTACTTGTGGCACGCAATTTTCGCACTTGGTAAGTGCGAAATAGGGTATTTCACATTTGCCAAGTGCGAAATGCCCTTTCGGACAGCCAATCTGACATAGTACATAACTGACAGCTAATCATTTGCATCAATCATAGGCAACACATATGTTTGTTGGGCACGTAAAAAAAATTGCATCAGTGGGGATATGTGTTATGGGCTATATAATTGCAGTATCCAAATATTTTCTGGGACTGTATATATTTGTTGGGCTTAATAGTTTTACATTACATGATATATTTATTGGATTGGGCTTTGTTTTGGACCATTATTAATTATTGGGCTTAAATCATTTTTAGTTGATGGGCATGACTTTCTAACTAGGCTTAACATTTCATAGTAAATATTATTAATATATTTAGTATCTTTTTAAATATATATCGTTATTAAATGTTTTTAAATATTATTAAAACTTCTACAATATATTGTTTTTAAATATTTGGGTGCGAATTTGGTATAACTATATTATTCACTAGATGAATAAATAGATATGAAAAGGTAACTAAGTTTCATCATAATTTCAAAAGTAACTAAGTTACATCCTTACATTCAATGCTTCAAGTACAGTTCCAACCTGTCAAAGGGTCTAATTATTGTTTAAATTCTACTACGATTTAATGATGTATTCATTCAACTATCAATTTTGCATTTAAGGAACCTAAGCTATGTCATATTTTTAACAATGAAAAACATAATATTTAACAAATAGTCAAAGTAAGTAAATAAATATTAATTTATTTTCACGATTTCAGTTTCATTTCAATGTAAACACATAGTTTGAAACTGTACTTAGTGATGTGACAACACACATAGTATTGTCACATCACTCTTTCAAAACTCGTTGGAGCGAAAAAAACAATTTCAAAACTCGTTGGAGTGACTAATGTTTCAAAATATTTATTTCATATGAGAACTATTTTATTTAATAATACAAAAGTATGATAACTTAATCATTAATAATTAAAAGTATATTATCATTATTAAGTTATATATTACATTCTTTATTAATATTCGAAAAAAGTCATAATCCATAAAATAAACTGTACTATAATAAAATGATATTAAAAAAAAAGAAGTCATTTTACTATCAAAATATTAAAGTTATTTATTATAGAGGATTAGTATATTACAAGTAAAAATAAAAACTAAAAATAAAAGTCCAATGTAGAATATTTTCAACTGTCACAATAAAAGGTCCAAATATCAAGTGTGATAAAAAAGCTTGGGCTCACCAATTGCAGAAAAACCCCATTAGATGAAATTTGGCCCAGTTGAACTTTGAAATTTGGCCCAGTTGAATTTATCCAATGGGTTTAGGTCCAAACTCATCGCACTGGAATGACTTGGATAAATTCAGAAATGAACTTTACCCGGATGAAATTTGGCCCAGTTAAACTTTAACCCGTCAGTTGTACTTGGATAAAGTTTTCAGTGTACTTGGAAATGACTTGGCACTTTATCTCACTTGGCAAATGCGAAAATGGAATGACTTGGCACTTTATCTCACATGGCAAGTGCGAAATTGTGTCAAAAATGGGTATTTCGCACTTGGCAAGTGCGAAATATGTTTTCCAGCCACTCGCTTTGCGTGTGCATAGCAGCACCCTTTTTTCTTTCTTTCTCGTGTGTTTGGGAACTGAATTCATGTGCTGTTTATCTGACTATTCCTAGGATTCGTTTACACGGGCAAAAAAGTGGGTCCAAGAACTTCAAAAACAAGGTGAGTAGGTATCGTCTATGTTGGTTCATAAGTAAAGTGCTAAAGAATAGTTGAAGAAAAATCTGAAATCATCCAAATATCTTTCTAAATTGCATTCCCCTTATGTTTCTTAGCTTTTCCTTCCACTCCACCAATTTTTAAAGCAAGTAATCTTTTAATGTGTGGCTGGTACAGGTAATCCTAACATGGTTATGGCACTTGCTGGCAACAAAGCGGATCTGGAAGAGAAGAGAAAAGTAACAGCAGAAGTATGCATCCTTCTTCCCATTTTTACTCTTGTGAAATTGACTCATATGATTTTTCATGCTCGGAGAAGTGAATCTGAAAATTGTAATAGAATGGGTGCCCTTCTATTTTATGTGTCTTTCCTTCTTAAATTCAATTGACATGTTGCTCCACCTTTGTTATCTTGAAAACAAACACACATTTAACCAGGACATTTTATTTTACATATGTTTAATATATGTTTCTGCAGTCCCTATATGCTTCACATTTTTTTTATATATATGACATGATAAAAGAATTTACCCTCAGCATAAACTTAATTGACATGTTGCTGGAAATACTTAGATTATTCGTTCCACTTCATTGTCATGTCATACTATTATGTGTTTTATTTATAATATGTGGACAAATATTATCCTAATTCATTGTTCTTTGAGTCCCATGAGACCCATTACTTGGAAGTTTTTGTTACAGAAATTTCTATGACAGTCTACAAAACAACTAAAATGAGGGGCTAATTCCCTGATGTATCTATCCCTGTTTTCTTGTATTGTTGATCTGCGTTAAATATAGTTAAACGTAAATAGAAGAATCTATAGAAGGGTGCTTAGATGTGAGAATTTACATTATTGAAAAGTACAGTTAACAGTTACTTAAAAACATAATTCTTACTTCTATAATGCATCTGTAATGCTATGGACTTTACCACATCCATAGCACTGTAGACGTACCTCTGTACTTCTATAAACTCCACCAGGTCTGTAATCGGGTCCCATTTACTTTTTTATCCTTATATAATATATCATAAGTTACTAATTTTTGTTATCACTTTCTAGTTTCATGATATATAATAAATAAAGATGATAAAAGTTTAGAAGTTGTTTAAATAGTTATATAGAATAATAAACTGGTAATAAGATGATGCAACATTACACAGTTAATCTATTACAAAGAAAAGAAGAACAAATAACTTAAGTTAACGTTGAACATTGTATAGTTTTCTTCGCTTTTTTAGGCCACAACATAAACCTTATTTTATAAAAGAATTTTACGTTTTTACTGTTTGTATTCATATCTTTATACTTGCAACATATTTTAGCTACTGTGTAGATAGAAATGGCAATTGTCACCCGATCCAATGATCATCTACCCGGTCCGATCCATTACTGGTTGATGTCGATAGAGTTAAATGGGCGAATATTGGATATGGAGTGGATATGGATGGGGTGGATATGGATTCCGATTTTTTCATTCAGGGATAAATCCATTAACCTGAAATTGAACTTGTTATAAAGCATAATTTTATATAATTAAGTATAAATCTATGTATTTATTGATTTTTTAAAATCTATATATTAATATAAATTTAAAGATGTATAACAATGTAGGTCAAAGTTTCACTTGTTCTAATATTTTCTTGTACAGTTGTATTAATTACATATGTAGAAGTGTGCCAAAGTCGGATAGACTATGTTTTATGCTTTTATTATAGTTATATTTAGTTATCTTTTGATTCATATCTTTTCTTTTTGGAAGAAGTTATGCATTTATACCAACGAAGATCTTAAAGTACATATTAAACTATGGTATATTCTTTTGGGAAAAAGCTCTTTCGAAATTCAATGGATCTCTATTTACTCGTTTAATTGGATGAATATGGATGTTTTATTTATTTTTAAATGAATATGGATATGAATATGGACAATGAAAAATTAAATGGATATGAATGTGAATATGGCATCACCCTCATTGTCGTCCCTATGTGTACATGTAATTTTAGTAAGGTACATTCTTTGTTTGATATTTGATATAAAATTGGTTCGGTCAAATGGTGGGACACTACGAATCTCTCATGTTAGTCCTTTGGATGGACCTCTACCATATTTTCCTTCATGGATTTCTTCAAGCAATGCAATGTCTATAGCTATGGATGTTACATATATATGGACACATTTATGGACCTTTCATTATAGATGCTAATTGTGGCTAGTTATAAATTGCATACAATAGCATGATTAGAAATATACCCAGCGTCCTGCCTCCTCTGCTCAGCGTCCTACCTCCGTTTCTCAGTTACCTGCCATTACATTGGTGTAGGTGGGAAGGAGGTGCAGGTGAGGAGGAGGTGTAGGTGGGTTGGTGAGTATGGAAGAAGATGATGGTGGCTGGAACACTATCTCACGTAAAAAAGGACTGGAGAGAGGAAATGAGAGAAGAAGACCAGAGCTTCTGGCAGGGAAAGCCACATCCTTCTATATCTCCAACATACCGGATGGTTTCAATGAAGCTGACATGTGGAGAACCTTCTCAAAAATTGGGAAAATCGTGGACGTCTACTTTGCTCGCAAGAAGAACAAGCAAGGAAAAAACTTTGGCTTTGCTTGTTTCATTGTTGGGCAAAATGTTTCGGAAATCCTTGGTAAGCTGAGGAACATAGCCATAGGGGGAAGAAGACTCTACATTAAAGTTGCAAAATTCGAAAGACCGAAGGGCGGTAATGAACCACTGCATGCTGAGAAACAAAGGAGAAGATCTTTTGATGCTTCAATATGAAACGAGAGAACCAATGGTAAGTCATACAAGGAGGCGGTCATGGGGCAGCAAGACAAAGGAAATAAGCAAGAATATGGTGTCCGGGAACACAGACCTATCTCTGGATACGCTTAAACTAATCACATAAGAGATATCGAAGAATTGGTTGGAATCGAACTTAGTCGGTAAAGTGGACTCTTTTGAAATTCTTACAAACATCAAGCACTTCAAAGAAGCGGAGGAATGCGAAGACATACAAATCCGATTCTTGGGGGGATTATGGGTGCTTTTGGGGGGAAAGTTTCAACTTATCTTATGGCAAAGTCGGCATTCTTACGTGCCATATGGAAGAAATTCGTTTAGACCTCTTGGTCTTGATTGATGATGTTTCTTTTCCGATCAACGTGTTGGAGGATATCCATGAAACTCTAAAGTTGAATGTCATGTTCTCAGGATGGGTTCGTAATGATGATGATTCAATTGCGGATTCCATTAACAGTGAACAATACGAATCTGACGGTAGTAAATTCGTAGGGGGAGCAAATTCCGACGATGATGACGGTGGCCGGCGACCTCCCACACCGGAGAAGATCTCGTTGGGAAACGAAGGGGTGAATCAATTCAAAGATCCGACTAATCATGAAGAAGATGAATCGCTGCACTCGGGAAAGGATCCAGCCGACGCTTGCATGGGAAATGACAGGCACTCAAGTCTGGGAGATACCATTTCATCGACTGGGCCCAACACTGGGTTAAACAATAATTCTTCTGAGGCTATGGAGGTGGGCCAACATGAGCCCATTAAAAACCAAACACCACGTGGGCCTTTCTTTAACCTTGATATTGGTCGTACTAAAGACGACACCTTGGGTCAAAATAATACAAATAAAGATGATATAAGGTTTGACTCTCGCAAGTCTGACCGTTCTAGAAGACGTACTCGATATCGCTGTCTCGCCCCCCTTTCCCTATGCGGTCAAGCTCTATTTTGCGAAGGGGCAGGGGCGTGTCGTCGACCCCATCATTCTCGAAGGTATCTGGTGCTCATGACTCTGTTTTTCCAGCTATCGATCTTAACAAGGAACTCCCTGGATCGAACTCTGCGCATCATGGTTCCACTTCTGATGAGGACTCTAGATCTTGCGGTCTCTCCAACTCACAACAGGAGAATTCTTCAGTTGAAATTCGTAATACAATGGAAGTAGGGAGCTTGGTGGGATTCCAAATGGAGGGCTGTGAAGAGGCCCTTCGATCGGTTATCTCAAAATTTGGTGATGTTCCTGGTCCGAAATGAAGGTTCTCTCCATTACCGCAAGAGGAACGGCTTCCGATCTCAAGCAAAACTGGATCTGAGGCCTTAAAGGAGGTAATAAAATTAACTTCGTTGGGATTCAAGAATCGTTTTGTTCTGACCCCGATTATTCTCTTATTAACAAACTGTGGGGTAGGTCTCAATTTGATTTTGATTACGTGAATGTGAGGGGTAGATCTGGGGGTCTAATATCCATATGGGATACTTCCTGCTTCACAAAAAAGGGTGGATGTAAAGGTTTGAATTACTTGGCTGTTTGGGGAAATTGGATAGGTGTGAGTGATTTTTGTGGGTTTCTTAACATATATGCACCGCAAGATTTGAAGGAAAAACAGCTATTGTGGTCTCAACTATGTTGTATTCTTAAATGTCATGTGTCGATAAAATGGACGGTGTTCGGGGACTTCAACGCACTAATTATTCTTTTAGTGGTGCAAATATTTTCAACGACTTCATTCATGAATCTGGTTTAATCGAATTAAAGAGCGGAGGTAAGAAGTTTTCTAGAATCTCTAAAAACGGAGACAAACTCACCAAGTTGGATAGATTCTTTGTCACTGAAAACTTCTTTTCCACTTGGTCCAACCCATCGGTATTAATTCTTCCTCGGGTGCACTCGGACCATTGTCCAATTCTGTTACAGGGCTTCAGTGGACTTCGGTCCATCTTATTTCAAATTTTTTAACAGTTGGCTTATGGATCCCTCTCTGGATGATATAGTTAAAAATAATTGGTCTCTGGTGCCTACCTCTTCTAAGTACTCAGATATGAGGGGCTTCCTTGAAAAACTCAAATTGGTGAAAAAAGCAATTAAATTATGGAGATCAGATACAAAGGACAAATCAAAACTCTATTTGGATGCATTGAAAAACAATCTGGATAGAATCGAGTTGAAAGCAGAATCGTTTTCACTATCGTATTCAGAAAGTCGTGAGAGGCAGAAATGCATGATTCAGATTTTGGAATTGGAGAAAAAACAGATTCTTGACTCGAAACAAAAGGCTCGCGTGAAATGGGCTGTAGATGGCAATGAGAATTCTCGCTTTTTCCATGGCTTGATTTGCTCCAATCGCAGAAACAACTTTATTCATGGGATTTCTATAAACAGGAACTGGATTGTGGACCCGAATGAAATCAAAGGGGAGACTTTCAAGTTCTTTGCTCGTAAATTTGTTAAACCGGCAGTTCACAGACCCTCCTTCTTCAGTAATCGTTTTCTTCAGCTCTCTTCGCAGCAAAGCTCTCAATTGGAGTTTCCCATAACCTTGGTTGAAATAAAGGAGGCGGTGTGGAGTTTCGGCTCGGAGAAAGCCCCGGGTCCGGATGGTTTTTCATTCGGTTTTCTAAAAAAATATTGGGATATTCTCAAGCTTGATCTCCAGCGGGCGGTCCTGCAATTTGAGAGGACGTCTTGCTTTGACTCCGGTTGCAACTCATCTTTTGTTGCGCTTGTTTCCAAATCTGATTGCCCCATCTCTCTTAATGACTATAGACCAATTAGTTTGATCAATTGTCTCTATAAGGTGGTTGCAAAAATTCTAGCTAATCGGCTGAAAAAAGTCATTGGTTCCGTGATTAGGGACGAGCAAACTGCTTTTGTGGAAGGGAGAAGCATTTTGGATGGGCCGTTCATTATAAATGAACTGATTTCATGGTAAAAAAAAACAAAAAGAAAGTCTCTTATTTTTAAGGTTGATTTTAACAAGGCATTCTACTCATTGAGATGGGATTTCTTAGACGAAATTATGATGCAAATGAACTTTGGGTCTCGGTGGCGTAATTGGATTCACGGTTGTCTTTCTTCATCTATGGTCTCTATTTTGGTCAACGGATCCCCTACTAAAGAATTTAATATGGGTCGTGGAGTTAGGCAAGGCGACCCCCTTGCACCGTTCCTTTTTATTATTGCTTCCGAAGCCTTAAACGTTGCTATGAAAGAGGCTGGAAGTAAAGGTGTTTTTAGAGGCATTTCTCTTCCGAAAAACGGGCCCTCCGTCTCGCACATGCAATATGCGGATGATGTCTTATTCATTGGTGAGTGGTCTCTTGCAAATCTTAGAAATCTCATACGTATTTTAAGATGTTTCCATCTATCTTCTGGGCTGAAGATCAATTTAGATAAATGTTTACTCATTGGTGTTGATGCTAGTGTTGAGGAGACATATTTCTTTGCCTCGATGGTTCATTGCAAATCCGGGTCCTTACCTTTCATGTATCTTGGGGTCCCGGTGGGGGTATCTATGAATAAAAGTGAGCATTGGGAGGTTATTGTAACCAAATTTAGGAATAAATTATCGGCTTGGAAGGCGAAACCACTCTCCATCGGTGGTAGGCTCACCTTGATAAAGTCTGTGTTGGGTTCACTTGGGTCTTACTTCTTCTCTCTACACAAATGTCCAAAGAAAATAATTGATAAATTGGAGAGCATTATAATGAGTTTCTTTTGGGGTAGGAAAGACGGTGAACGAAAAATTGCATGGATGAAATGGGGAAAGGTTCTCTCGTCAAAGAAAAAAGGTGGCTTAGGTGTAGGCAGTTTACAAGCACTTAACATTGCACTTTTAACAAAGTGGGTGTGGAGATTCTACAAAGAGGAAGGTAAGTTATGGAAGTGTGTAATCCAATCCATTCATGGGGACTCTGGGGGATTGAACAAGAGACACCCCAAAGCTCTCACTAACGGAGCGTGGAGCGGAATTCTAAAATTTTTCAAGGCGTTTGATCAAGTAAATATTCCGATAGATGCGTGGTTTCAATTGGATTCAAATGGAGGGCGTAAGTGGGCTATCGAGTCCAATGGTTTATTTACTGTTTCTTCGTGCAGGTCTGCTTTCGATGCCTCTCTTTTGGATGGTTCCTGTATTGAGTCGATAACTTGGATCAGTTGGGTTCCACAAAAGGTTCAAATCTTGGTTTGGAGAGCCTACAACGAGAGGCTACCTACTAAAATCAATTTGAGAAAAAGGGGTGTAAATGTTAACGGAACTAACTGCTCCTTATGCTTATCGCACGAAGAATCTGAAAGTCATCTGTTCGTGGACTGCAGCTTGGCTAAATTGGTGCTGCTCCATATTGCTTCTTGGTGGCTGCTTTGTGATGACGTTCGTGACTCACATCCATTGCAATGGGGGCGGCTGACAGCTTATGAAGGGGATAAAAAGAAAGCTCTGCTTGCGGTAATCTACTCATATTATTGGGTCCTATGGAAATAAAGGAACTCTATTGTGTTTGCGGCAAAAAAGGAGGCAAATGCAGGTTTGATATTCACTGAAATTCAGGCTCTCTCCTACTTTTGGTTACCGCACAGAGGTTCTGGTTCAAGCATCTCACTTAAATGGAGCAACTGGGTTTTGGATCCTGCCTCTTGTTTCTAAGTTGACGACTGGAGGTGACCTTCCCTACATTTGAAGTGCTGACACTATCTCTTTTGTCCATTAAGTTTGGATTTTGTTTTGTAATAATTCTTGATCGGCGTTGCTCTAACTTTGGTGATCTTCATTTGTGGTGTTTGTCTCATTGGTTGTCTTCTTGTAATCTACCTCCAACTTCTTGTTTGGGGTTTTATTATAATAAATCTTGGGGCAATAGGTAGGGGTGATGGCGGAGCCGAAGCTCCTTCCCTATTGTTTCCCTTTGCTTTGCTGTTAAAAAAAAAACATGATTAGAATATTAGACATTGCATGCAAATTGATGGTAAGTAATTCACTGGCCACGTGCCTAAAATACATTTAAATTACAGTACCTGTTTTTGTCAGGATCGAATTAAACACAAAATAACAATCCAAGATTTGAAACAACTAGTTTGCGGAAACAACATATCGAATTATCAAGAACAATGATAATAGAATACGAATAAACACCATAAGCCCCAATGCATTAATTCAAAACGAACCAACACACGTACAATTCTTCTCAATTGTAAGGGTTTTTCCCTTGAGGCTCGTCTACTTTTCTACCCTGAACAACATCTATATTTATACTACGAAATAACATACCATACGCAATAGTAGATGTTTATCGAGATTATTTAGCTAAGGATAGACACAATGTTATCTTCTCATAGCTATCACTCCGGAATATTTCAAAACAAAGTTTATCACTAAAACTGCGTGAACAAACTTGAATTTTTATCCTTATCCCATCCTTGACGATCGCTGCCTGTATTAATTACGCTCGTCTGTACAAACTACGAGCACCTGCACTAAACACCAACACCTGTACTAACTTTCAAACAGAATAATTTCCCACAATCTCCCCCTAAACTTATTGCTGAACAGCATTAAGTTTTTAAGGTTCGATCATACAGGATGCTTCCAAAACTTCAGTGCTTTTTGCTTTTCTCCTTTTCTTTCTTTCTTTCATACATCTCTGCCATCCAGCGAATCTCCCTAACCAAATTCCTCGCAATTGCAGTATCGAATCTTGTTATCAATTTGACTTGCATCATTGTTTTCACTGTGAGATAAGAATGCTTATAAATCTTATCAACCAAGTAAAATTCTCTTAATCCACCTCTCCTTGCTATTACATACACCCCATTTTGTGGATACAGCTCCCAACGAATTACTTGTTCATTCCCTCCTTTAACAATATGATGTAAACTGTTAGGCTCATACATCACTGTCAGATATTCCATTACAATGAACAGAGACATCGAAAGTTCATCGGTTGCTCTAATCTCATGATACTTTTTCATCTTTCCAACCCTGTACATCTCATCTAGTTCCACCCTACCAATTTCTTTCACAAGAGTACTGAAAGAAGTGTAAATCTCTTCTATTTTGTCAGCTCTTATCAATCTCACGTGATGTCTTGGATAAACCCTGATAACATCCCAATCAACAACCTCAGGATTCTTTACTTCCAGTGGAACTGCATGAATGGGTTCTTGAGGTTTACTGGGAACTAACATGCCATTCTCAATGTCATCACCTACTGCTGCTTCATCAGTGAATTTTGGCATTTCAGTCAAATCAATATCATCAACACTTTCACCAGCTTCCTTTTCCATCACCCTCTTTTTCTCATCCTTTTCATCCTTACCTTTTACTTTCTGGACCTTGTTTATCCTTTTTGATGGACTCTTTACGGACTTTGTTTGATCAGGCTTCTTAATAGATTTCTTTGGAGATAACTTCTTTATAACTTGATCTTTAACAGCTTGAGACTCCTTTCTTGTTCTCTTGGCAACAGGTTCAGCTGCATTATCACTTTTCTTCTTTTTTCTTTGAAGGGCAGAACTGTGTGGACTTTTTGGGAGTGGTTTTAGAATACTTTCAACCATACTGTCATGCATTTCTTTCACTTTCTTTTCAACCTCCATCCTCTCTTCCTCACTCAAGCTTACAACTTTCTTCTTTTCTCTTTCATAAAGATCAACAATATTCTCAAACTTCATCGGGCCCAGTTGCTTTCCACTGTAACCTCTTACCTTTAAGAAATCAGACCTTCTTCTATCAGCACCAATGTTTGTTTTCTTTTCTTTTGCTTTCTTAATCTCCTCTGAAAGATATACATCTTCCTCTTCCTGAATTTTCTTTGCTAATTCCTCATCTGATTGAATTTGGCCTTTCATGGTTTGTTCCAACTCTGTTGCTAACTTCCTTGCCAACTCTTCATCAACTTTGAGTTGTTCCTGTTTGGAGAGTTTTACAGTTTCCACAGCTACTCCTTTTCCTTTCTGCTTAAAAGATTCATCCATCTCAACATACCTAGGTCCATGTTTTGTAGTGATAATGCCCAAAGCTTTTCCTCTCCCCTTAGATGGAACACCTTCTCATTCCTTTGGTTCTGCAATCGAGACTCCCTTTAACTTCTGAGAAGTTTGAGGAATTGGCTTTTTGATCACATCTTTTTCCTTTTGAGATTGATTTTTAAACTGTTGCAAAGCAGCAGCAACATCCATTTCATCCCTTGAAATTTTATCTGCTTGAGGGACTTTTACTGTTTCGGATTCCACAGGCATAACAACCACTGCTTCTTTCTGTACACTCACAGTCTCAACTGGTTGAACATCCACAACCTCCTCTCTTTGCTTATTTTCAACTAAAACTTCTTCATCAACACCATCAATGATTTGATCTAACTCTGCTTCAAAGTCTTTGGCAGTTTTGGATAGTTTTGATTTGCTTCCCTCTTTCTTTTTACTTTCAGCACCAACCTTATCACCTTCCATTACCTCAACAACTTTCTCAACATCCGTTTCTTCAACCACTTTCTCAACATCCTCAATACTCTGGTGTGGCTCATTCTCCCCCTTTTTGGGAGCATCCTCTGAGGAGCTGGAGGAGAAGAGAACAAATTTCGGAGTTGTAGTATGCAATAATTTCTTAACCATAGTGGTTAAGGAGGTCAATGCAGCCTGTTGAGATGTAATCAAATCACGCTAAGCTTGTAGCTCCTTCATGATAAGAGCATGGGATTCCATCAATTTCTTGAAGTTAGATCTATCCTCACCTTGATTGGGTGTATGAACCACCTTCGAAGGATCATAGGAAGAGTGAGGTGCCATCAAATCATGATGTTGCATTTTGTTCTCACCTGTATTAAGTGTGTTGACCACCATTTCAGGATCAAGGAACTGAAAAGATGAGGTTTCAGGCCTAGCCTGAACACCAGCATCCCCTATGGTTTTTTGGCACCCGGGTCCTTCTGTGTTCAATGTTTCCAGGGAAACATCAAACATTGAAGTTGCCGTGAATTGGGTCTTAATGATGTTCACAGGGTCCTGAGATGTACTTTGTACAGGCTCAGAAATGTGAGCCCTTTTCACATGATCATCCTTCTTCTGACAGATCGCCTCCTTGAGCATGGGAGACTGCTCATTGGTTTCCCTGTGGATATTCCCTTGAAGAGAATGCTCTTCAAGAGGGTTTGCAGTTTGGGTTGCAGGACGTAGAGAGGAAGGAGCTCTCTTTGTCCGTTTTCTCTTAAGAGAAACTAATGGTGGTTATGTTGAAGCTGTTTGTGGTGGAGCTTGTGTATGAGTGGCAGTGGGCGTAGGGAGAACAACTGAAGACTGGGGAGCATTTGAAGTAGATGGTGTGGGTTGGGTGTCAATGAGAGTGCTATGATGTGTAGGCTGAGAGCTTGACCCCTCACCAGTTGAGTGGGATACTTCCACCATTGTAGAGAATAGAGGAGTATCAGTACCAGAAAAGTGTAGGCCTTTTCTACGCATATTTGCAAAAACTTTTGGAGTGTGAGAACAAATACCATAAACCCTTGGTAATTTTGAAAGATTTGGCAGAGATTTATCAAAGATTGTCTGTAAGAATCTGGGATACATCAAAAATTTGTTTGCAGAATGTTGCAAATTCCAGATCATATCATCAAAAATCATTTTGGAAAAGTTAAACCTTTTACCAGTGGCTAAACAAACTAATGCAGTGGCAATAGACCCGCCAAATTCATGTCATGCGCCCTTTTTACGAGAAATACACTGTTGCAACACATGACAAAGAAAACGCCACTGAGAGGAAAACAATCCTTTTAGAAAGGTCATGTTTCTCAAATCACCCTCATACCCCATACGAGATAAAGTTGCGAAAAGTTCATCAGAGGGTAAAGATGAAATACCTGACTCATCGTTGAGTTGAAGGTGCTGACGGACTAGGGCTTTAGTTACCACCAAATCGCGTTGATCAACCCTTGATTTTATAGAGTAAGCACCATTTGTTTCTATTATCTCCGCGGAGGACCAAAATTGATGAAGATGATCGATGTAGATGACAGGCTTAACTTGTAGGGCATATTGAATATGAGACGTTCTCAAGAAGCCTATGATAGGATGAAAGTCCTCATACTGATTAGGTTTCTTTAGATATGCTGCCATATTATGGGAATCCACGAACTTGAGTTCACCATTGTCAGATTGAGAAGATGAAGAAGACGAAGACATGATGTTGGAAGGGAGAGTAGCAGAGGAAAGGGTTCGGATGAAGAGTATGAGAGAAGTGAGAAATTTTAAGAATGAATGTGTGAGATAAAGAGGGATGTCAGTTATGGGAGCGAAGAAAAAGGAAAATTTAAAAAACTACTGAGCTCATCGAAAGTTCGCGAAGTTTGTTAGCCTGTACTAACTGCCTGTAGCAACTGTGTGAGAAAACAATTTTGCTTGTAGTATCTCTGCTTACCTGTAGTATCTCTGCACACCTGTATCATCTCTGCACGCCTGTAGTAGCCAATCAAGTGTATTCTCCATTCCAGAATAGAATTTAAAACAAAAATCCTTGAGAATAATCCCGAAACAAAACAGTTTATTTTTCAAGAATCATCATTCCAATATTGGAAACAAGAAAATTGAATCTACTGACATCAAAAGGTTTTGTAAACAGATCTGCAAGTTGATTGTCAGTATGAACTTTTTGAACATGGATAAGTTTCTTTTCATTGCAATCCCTTATGAAATGATATCTAATTTCAATGTGTTTTGTTTTAGAATGTTTGACAGGATTATTAACAATGCTGATTGCACTGTTGTTATCAATGAGAATAGGAGTATTAAGGAAAGTAACACCATAATCAAGCATATGATTCTGAATCCAAAGCACATGTGCACAACAACTTGAGGCTGCTACATACTCTGCTTCTGCTGTAGAAGTGGATACTGTGGTTTGTTTCTTGCATTGCCATGAGATCAACCTGTTCCCAAGAAATTGACATCCTCCTGATGTAGACTTTCTATCCAAATTTGCACCTCCATAATCACTATCAGTGTAAGCAATCAAATCCAGAGGAGAGTCAGTTGGATACCATAAGCCAAGATTTGGTTGACCTTTTAAATATCTGAAAATCCTTTTGACAGCAAGAAAATGAGACTGTTTGGGATTGGTTTGAAATCTTGCACACACACATACTGCAAACATATTGTTAGGTCTAGAAGAGGTGAGAAACATTAAAGAACCAATCATAGATCTGTATAAATGAATATCCACATCCTCCCCCTCTAGATCTGCTGACAAAGTCTTGTGTGTTTCCATAGGAGTACTTGCAACTTTTGTTTCCTTGTAGCCAAACTTGTCCAGAATATCATGCACATATTTGGATTGACTCAAAAAGATTCCATTATCTTGTTTCTTGACTTGCAATCCCAAAAAGAATGACAACTCTCCCATAGAGCTCATCTTGAATTTCTGATGCATTATGGTTTCAAATTCTTTGCATAAAGAAGGTAGTGTAGAACCAAAGATAATATCATCAACATAAATCTGTACCAACAGAATATCATCATTTTCCTTCATAATGAACAAGGTTTTGTCAATTGTGCCTCTTTTGAATCCATTTTCAAGAAGATGGTATGACAATGTGTCATACCAGGCTCTAGGAGCCTGATGAAGACCATATAATGCTTTGTTCAACTTAAACACTTTATCAGGGAACTTGGGATCTTCAAAACCTGGAGGCTGACATACATAAACTTCTTCTTCTATCTTGCCATACAGAAAAGCACTCTTTACATCCATCTGATATACTTTAAATCTTTTGAAAGATGCAAAAGCTAAGAAAATTCGAATAGCCTCAATCCTTGCAACAGGTGCAAAAACTTCATCATAGTCAATACCCTCCTCTTGTGTGTATCCCTGAGCAACCAATCTTGCCTTGTTTCTAACCACAATTCCCCTGTCATCTTTCTTGTTTCTGAAGACCCATTTTGTACCAATTGCTCTTTTTCCTGGTGGAAGTGACACCAAGGTCCATACATCTTGTATTTTGAATTGAAGAGGTTCTTCCTGCATGCTTCAATCCATGAAGGATCTTTTAAAGCTTCATGTGCCTTCTTGGGTTCAATTTGAGAAAGGAAACTTGAA
The DNA here is from genome assembly GCA_947179395.2 of Pulicaria dysenterica. Taxonomy (NCBI): domain Eukaryota; kingdom Viridiplantae; phylum Streptophyta; class Magnoliopsida; order Asterales; family Asteraceae; genus Pulicaria; species Pulicaria dysenterica. Next base: position 51,712,281 of record OX359295.1, read on the forward strand.
TACATACACAAATTAGCATGTTCCAGTGATTCTTTGAACTTCTTTCTTGTTTCCATTGGAGTATGAATGTCACCAATAACTTGCTCTATAGGATGGTTCTTCTGAATTCTTGAAGAGGGTTGAAAGTCAATCTGTATTACAGGACTCAGATTTGAGTCACGTATCTCAAAGCTTTCATCCTCAAGGATTTGAGGGTCTGCTTGACTAGCTCTGACTGTAATGGATCATGGAGTTCAGTGGAACTTTTGCTTTGCATAGTGGGGACCTCTTCTGTTTCATTCCTGATACTGTCACTGTTTGTATCATGAGATTTAGAGGAAGAAGAAGAGATCTCAGTAAAACATGGTGGATCAACCTGCAATAAGGGAAAAAAACATAGTCTTTTGAGAATTCCTTCTTTGAACTTTCTTCCTGTGTACTTGAATTGCATCCATGAAGTGAACTTGTAAGTTTATCAATATCAAACAGCCAATTTGGACCTGTGCCAGAAACATTTGAGGTGTGTTCATTGAAGGACACATTTGCACTTTCTTCAATAATTTTGGAGACTCTGTTATATACTCTGTATGCTTTGCTGTGAGTAGAGTAACCAACAAAAAAACCTTCATTCACCCTGCTATCAAATTTTCCAAGTTACTCTTTTGTATTCAGAATAGTACAGGGGCATCCAAACGGTTTCAGAAAACTAATCAAAGGTTTTCTGTTGTGAATGAGTTCATATGAGGTTTTTGAATGATTTTTAACTATAAGAATCCTGTTTTGTACATAACATGTTGTATTCACTGCTTCTGCCTAGAAAGTGATAGGAAGCTTTGAGTCTGCCAACATGGTTCTAGCAGCTTCTATTAGAGTTCTTTTCCTTCTTTCTGCAACTCCATTCTGTTGAGGTGTTCTTGGTGCACTGAATTGCCTTGTAATGCCCTTCTGAACACAAAAGTTCTCTAAGCTTGAGTTTCTGAATTCTGTTCCATTATCACTTCTCATCATCTTAACCTTTGATCCCAGTTGATTTTCAATTCTTAGCACAAAAGATTTGAGTATCTCACTTTTCTCATCTTTACTCTTAAGAAAAAATACCCATGTGAATCTTGAGAAGTCATCAATAATAACCAAGCAATAAGACTTCTTTCCAATACTCATTACATTTGTAGGACCAAACAAGTCCATATGCAACAAATATAGAGGATCAGTGATTGAGTTTACTTCTTTTGATTTATGAGAGGTTTTGTGCTGCTTACCCTTCAAACATGAAACACACTGCTCATTGCAAGCAAATTCCTTTTGAGGTAATCCTCTCACCAGCCCTTGTTTGACCAACCTATTCATGGTTTTGACATTCACATGACACATTCTTCTATGCCACAAAGAAGATTCATCAGTTGTTGCCTTTGATAGAAAACAAGTTTCTTCTGAGATTTGTGAAGTCATAGCCATATCCAAACAATAGACATTTTCATTCCTTGGGGTTCTCAACAGAATCTGTTTTTCATCCAGTATTTTGAATCCTGGAGCAAGAATGATACATTCTTGTTCTGTAAACAGAATGCTGTTTTTCTTATCACATACTTGTGATACACTCAGCAAATTATACTTCAACTGTTCAACATAGAAAACATCAGAGAAGTTTAGCTCTCCATTTGATATTTGACCTTTACCTGTGATCTTTCCTCCTTTAACATCCCCACCAAAAGCAACGTATCCACCATCACACTGTTCAAACTTTTGAAGACATTCTCTGTCTCCAGTCATGTGCCTAGAGCAGCCACTATCTACATGCCATATATTCTTCTTTCTCTGAGGTGGCTTGCCCTGCACATCAACAAAACAAGTTAGTTTCTTTTAGGAACCCAAGCCAGTGTGGTCTTGGGTTTTCCTTCAGCATTGAAATAAGTAAATTGCTTTAACACTTGAGAATGTTTCAAGTAAGGACTGTCAACACCATAAGGCATCAATCTGAAACTAAGATTCTCTGTTGTTGAAGGTCTTTGACTAGTGTTACCTGTAATAACTTCATTAGCATTCTTTCCTTTAGGCACATACTTTTGAACAACTACATGCTTTCCTTTGAAGATCTGTTTTGGTATTCTAGATTTGTTAAGCTTGGAAGACAAGTTGAACCTAGACTTTTTATTTATAGGATTGTGAAAACACTGTTTTGCAATATGATTCAGTTTCCCACAAATAAAGCATGCTTTTGGCTTGATCTGTTTGATGATTACACCATAATTTTGAAACATCTTTTGATTCCAGTTTCTCTGATTTCCTCTAGCCTTTGTTTGTTGTAATGGTTTGTGCCCTGAGGAAGATGCTTCAGAAGATGTGTGTGCAGCTTTCTTTTGTTCATGTAATTAAAATTCTGGTTTAGGATCAACAGATACCTCTTTTGGAAAATCCTTATCATTCCTGTATTTTTCAACAACTTCTTTTGTTGGAGGAATATAAGTTTGATTGAATGGAGGAGACACTTCTCTATATCCTAATCCAGTTTTTAATTTATCATGAATTTGACTTTGAATAATGTTTTCAACTGTTTTAGAAGCATGTTGAAACTTGTCAATGTCAAGTTTAACCTTTTCAGACTTCTGCATTTCAGTGTTAAGTTGCTTCTTGACTTCTTCTAGTTCAAAAACAAGTTTTTCATTTTCTCTTTTTAATTGACAAATATCATCTTGATACTTTTTCTCATTACTCACATATGCTTTTACTTGTTGTTCAAAACTAGCAATTATTAGACTTGTTTCTCTGCTTCTTTCCTCAGATTTTGACAAAGTTTCACATACAACTTTGTTATGATCCCTGTATTTTTTAACAGTTTGAAGACATTCTTCAGTACAAAGTTTGAGTTTTACCTCTTTTGGCATGTCATCTGATTTTGTTGAAGTTTCTGCCATTAAAGCTTGATTTGATGTGGCAAATTCAGCATGTTCACTCCAATCAAAGTGAGCATCTCCTTGTGACACTAGTGCTGTTGAATTGTTACTCTGAATGTTTCTGTTGTTGGATACTTCTTGTGAGCCTTCCTGCCTTCTTTCTCCTCTACATTCCCTTGCAAAGTGTCCATGTTTGTGACATTTGTAACACTCAACCTTGCTTTTGTCAAACCCAGACTTTATCATCTCTTTTAATACCAAAGTCTTTTCTCCCAGTTCTTTGAATGAACCTTTTTGCCCTTAGTGTGAGCATTGCCATTTGCCATTTAATATCCATCTCCTCTAGATCATCTGGATGAATTTGTTCTAAATCATCATTCACCAATGTGGACTTGGCATGACTTGCAAAAAATGCTTCTAGTACATCATCACTTGTTGCATTCACCCTGGAAGTTTGAGAACCAGATGTAACTTCACCAATTGATGAAACAAATGCTGCATTTTGAGAAAAACTTGAAGGTTTCCTTTTTGCTTCCACTTCTACTTCAAAGACTCTAAGATCATTGTAGAGATCATCCAATTCTTTTCCTTCCAGATCATTACTTTGTCTAGATGCAACTGTGTACATTGTCCATTCCTCACCCAGTGACCTTAGAAACTTTCTGTTGACATCATCTTGGTCGATTATAACTCCTGCAGTAGCCAATTCTCCAACCAATTTGTTGAATCTGTCAAATGTTTGTGTCATAGTTTCTTCCTTCCCTGCACTAAAATTCTCATACTGTTGTTTGAGTATAGATCTTTGATTTCGTTTGGTACTTTTTGTTCAAGAGAACCTTTTCTCTAATGCTTGCCAGAGTTCTTTTGCCAATAACAGAGTACTCAAGGCCTTCATCTCACTCTGTCTTTCTTTCCTCTCCAAGTCATTCGCTGGAGGATCTCTAGGTAATTTGTTTCCATCAGCATCTACCTTTTGCGTACCCTTAGGGCCATTCACAATGATGTCCCACATCATATAGTCAGTAAGGAGAATATATTACTTAATCCTTATTTTCCACATATCGAAATCGTTTGGTTTCAACATTGGAACTTTTGTTAACATCACGCCATCAGTCATGTCACCCATGATGTTTTGTGTCACCCAAGAACTTCTGTTTTTGATTTGTTCTTGATGATCTTGGATTCAAAGCTACAACGTAGCTCTGATACCACTTGTCAGGATCGAATTAAACACACAATAACAATCCAAGATTTGAAACAACTAGTTTGCGGAAACAACTAATCGAATTATCAAGAACAATGATTATAGAATACGAATAAACACCATAAGCCCCAATGCATTAATTCAAAACGAACCAACACACGTACAATTCTTCTCAATTGTAAGGGTTTTTCCCTTGAGGCTCGTCTACTTTTCTACCCTGAACAACATCTATATATATACTACGAAATAACATACCATACGCAATAGTAGATGTTTATCGAGATTATTTAGCTAAGGATAGACACAATGTTATCTTCTCATAGCTATCACTCCGGAATATTTCAAAACAAAGTTTATCACTAAAACTGCGTGAACAAACTTGAATTTTTATCCTTATCCCATCCTTGACGATCGCTGCCTGTATTAATTACGCTCGTCTGTACAAACTACGAGCACCTGCACTAAACACCAACACCTGTACTAACTTTCAAACAGAATAATTTCCCACAATCTCCCCCTAAACTTATTGCTGAACAGCATTAAGTTTTTAAGGTTCGATCATACAGGATGCTTCCAAAACTTCAGTGCTTTTTGCTTTTCTCCTTTTCTTTCTTTCTTTCATACATCTCTGCCATCCAGCGAATCTCCCTAACCAAATTCCTCGCAATTGCAGTATCGAATCTTGTTATCAATTTGACTTGCATCATTGTTTTCACTGTGAGATAAGAATGCTTATAAATCTTATCAACCAAGTAAAATTCTCTTAATCCACCTCTCCTTGCTATTACATACACCCCATTTTGTGGATACAGCTCCCAACGAATTACTTGTTCATTCCCTCCTTTAACAATATGATGTAAACTGTTAGGCTCATACATCACTGTCAGATATTCCATTACAATGAACAGAGACATCGAAAGTTCATCGGTTGCTCTAATCTCATGATACTTTTTCATCTTTCCAACCCTGTACATCTCATCTAGTTCCACCCTACCAATTTCTTTCACAAGAGTACTGAAAGAAGTGTAAATCTCTTCTATTTTGTCAGCTCTTATCAATCTCACGTGATGTCTTGGATAAACCCTGATAACATCCCAATCAACAACCTCAGGATTCTTTACTTCCAGTGGAACTGCATGAATGGGTTCTTGAGGTTTACTGGGAACTAACATGCCATTCTCAATGTCATCACCTACTGCTGCTTCATCAGTGAATTTTGGCATTTCAGTCAAATCAATATCATCAACACTTTCACCAGCTTCCTTTTCCATCACCCTCTTTTTCTCATCCTTTTCATCCTTACCTTTTACTTTCTGGACCTTGTTTATCCTTTTTGATGGACTCTTTACGGACTTTGTTTGATCAGGCTTCTTAATAGATTTCTTTGGAGATAACTTCTTTATAACTTGATCTTTAACAGCTTGAGACTCCTTTCTTGTTCTCTTGGCAACAGGTTCAGCTGCATTATCACTTTTCTTCTTTTTTCTTTGAAGGGCAGAACTGTGTGGACTTTTTGGGAGTGGTTTTAGAATACTTTCAACCATACTGTCATGCATTTCTTTCACTTTCTTTTCAACCTCCATCCTCTCTTCCTCACTCAAGCTTACAACTTTCTTCTTTTCTCTTTCATAAAGATCAACAATATTCTCAAACTTCATCGGGCCCAGTTGCTTTCCACTGTAACCTCTTACCTTTAAGAAATCAGACCTTCTTCTATCAGCACCAATGTTTGTTTTCTTTTCTTTTGCTTTCTTAATCTCCTCTGAAAGATATACATCTTCCTCTTCCTGAATTTTCTTTGCTAATTCCTCATCTGATTGCGGAAACAACTAATCGAATTATCAAGAACAATGATTATAGAATACGAATAAACACCATAAGCCCCAATGCATTAATTCAAAACGAACCAACGCACGTACAATTCTTCTCAATTGTAAGGGTTTTTCCCTTGAGGCTCGTCTACTTTTCTACCCTGAACAACATCTATATATATACTACGAAATAACATACCATACGCAATAGTAGATGTTTATCGAGATTATTTAGCTAAGGATAGACACAATGTTATCTTCTCATAGCTATCACTCCGGAATATTTCAAAACAAAGTTTATCACTAAAACTGCGTGAACAAACTTGAATTTTTATCCTTATCCCATCCTTGACGATCGCTGCCTGTATTAATTACGCTCGTCTGTACAAACTACGAGCACCTGCACTAAACACCAACACCTGTACTAACTTTCAAACAAAATAATTTCCCACAGTTTTGCACCAAATGCAACGCGGCAAACTTCAGGATGGTTATTATTTAGGTATAAGAGTATACAGAAATGTATCATTTTGGTTGAGATGAGAGGTGTTCACATGCTTAAATTATTATGCAGGAGGCGCGTGCATATGCTGATGAGAATGGTCTTTTCTTCATGGAGACATCTGCCAAAACTGCCACTAATGTTAATGAAGTTTTTTTTTTGAACGACAAAGCAAGGGACTCAAGGAGAGCTTCGGCATTGCCATCACCCTCCCCAAATTTATTAATCATAACAAGCTAGAGAGATGCTAGAAACACCAAAAAGATACACCAGACTAGAAACAACCAAAAGAAAAATTACACCAATCTATCCATTTATAGTTGAAATCCTCCACACCCGATCTTTGTTTTATCCAAAAGAAAGAAGTAGCTTGTGCATTGGAGAAATCAGCTCCCTTTTTGAGTCCAGATTTGACTTAAAAACTACAGAGTTTCTGTAGTCCCAAACAGCCCCCAAGAATGCCAAGATGACACATTCAAACGCTTTCTTTTTTGGACCTGAAAAATTTGAGTAGGAAGCCCAAGCAAGTGGATGATTATCCAGAATTTTAGGATCTAAGTACCACCATTTGCTAATTTCCACCAAGCATTCGCTTACCACCGCACAATCTTTAAATATATGATCTTCTTTTTCCTCTGTTGAATTACAAAAAGAGCAGGCAGTTGATACCATAGGAATCCCTCTTTTCTCCAAATTCACCTTTGTAGGAAGGCGACCATGGATAATTCTCCACGCTAAGATGTTGTTTTTCACCGGGGCCCAATTATTCCAAGTAAAAGGAACAAAATTAGGCAGATTCAGGTATAAGGCATCGAAGGCCTTACGTAAGGACGCCACCGAGTAAATTCCAGATTGATCAATTGTCCAAGTCCATCTCCCATTCTGATCCTTCTGCAGCCAATTCATCAGAGGCAAATTAACTTTTTCGCAAAGAGAACATGTCTTCAAAATATTATTCCAAGCCCCCGTTATTGCACCTTTAGGGCGGGATTTATCCGAACCACCCGAATCCCCGTGTATAGCCTGAATGACCTTCTTCCAAATTGACGAATCCTCATTCTTGAAGCGCCAAATCCATTTTGCAAGAAGAGCAATGTTCATCGCTTGGAGGATGCCCACACCAAGGCCCCCTTTGTTTTTACAAGCAAGAACTAAGTCCCATTTTGTCCAAGATATTTTCCTCTGCCTGAGATTGCTGCCCCAAAAGAAATTCGATCTCAGGCCTTCAAGTTTTTTAATAATTTTGACCGGAGCTTTATACAGAGAAAAAAGATAAGAACCCAAAGATCCAAGAACATATTTTATCAATGTGAAGCGGCCTCCATAAGAGAGTGATCTTGACTTCCAATCAGACAATTTAGATCTGAATTTAGTTACCAAAACTTCCCAAAATTCAGCTTTATTCATCGACGCTCCAACCGGAATTCCTAGGTATACAAATGGAAAGGAACCTGGAGAGCAAAGCACCAGTCTGGCCATGGATTCAACCTCTTCCTTACTAGAGCCAACTCCCATGAGAGAACACTTTTCTAAATTAACTTTCAGCCCTGAAGACAAATGAAAACAACGAAGAATGCGTATTAAATTGCAAAGATTATTATGAGACCAATCACCTACAAAGATGCAATCGTCAGCGTACTGGAGGTGAGAGATCATAGGGCCGTCGTTGGGAAGTTGGGCGCCTCTGAAAATCCCATTTTTGCAAGCTGATTTCATAACCACATTGAGCGTCTCAGCAGCAATTATGAACAGATAGGGGGCCAACGGGTCACCCTGCCTAACTCCAACCCCCATGTTAAATTCGGCAGTGGGGGACCCGTTAACCAAAATAGAAATCCTAGCCGAAGATAAACAACCCGAAATCCAATTTCGCCATTTCACACCAAAGTTCATATGCTTCATGATTTCATCCAAGAAATCCCACCGTATAGAATCAAAAGCCTTATTGAAATCAACTTTAAAAATGAAAGACTTTCTTTTATATTTTTTCATCCATGAAATCAGCTCATTAATAATTAACGGGCCGTCTAATATATACCGACCAGCCAAGAATGCCGTCTGCTCTTGTCCAATAATGCTACTAATAACCAATTTTAAACGATTAGCAAGCATCTTAGACACAATTTTGTAGAAACAATTCACAAGACTTATGGGCCTGAAATCTTGTAGCGTGATTGGACTATCCACTTTTGAAATAAGAGCAATAAACGAAGAATTGCAGCCAATATCAAAAGTCGCACAAGACTCAAATTGCTTAACAGCCGCAAATAAATCATCCTTAATAAGATTCCAATGTTTTTTAAAGAAACCAAAAGTGAAACCGTCAGGTCCGGGGGCCTTATTCGAGTCACAACACCAAACTGCCTGTTTTAATTCCACCATGGTAAAAGGATCTTCCAATTGAGAACTCTGCGAGGGAGATAAAGTTAGAAAACAATCACTGTGAAAAGATGGTCGGGGAGAAGAAGGTTGCTTGAATTTATTAGCAAAGAATCTGAATACTTCCACTTTTATGACTTCAGGATCCATCACCCAAGCACCATTAATTGAGAGACCATGAATAAAATTATTTCTGCGATTGGCATTGATAATACCATGAAAAAATCTGGAATTTTCGTCACCGTCAATGGCCCATTTCAGCCTCGCCTTCTGCTTCATATCTAGTGCCTTTGCATGCTCTAACTCCATAATTTTTAGATAGCAAGTCTGTCTTTCTTGTACTTCTGCCGCCGAGAGAGATGTGGTTTCTGCCTTTAGCTCTAAAGACTCAAGCTGATTTTTAAGAATCGCCAGGCTGTTCATTGACAGCAATCCATCTGCAGATTTCCATTCTTTAGTCTTAAGCTTAATATTTTTAAGTTTTCCAAAGAAAGTCGCCATGGCAGAAGAGTTACAACCACGAGAACCTACAGACCAGTTGCTCACAATAATACGATTAAGATTACCATTAGACAGCCAAGAATTAAAAAATTTAAACTAAGTCGGTCCAAAATCAACCGCCGCCCCCTGGAAGAGAATGGGGCAATGGTCCGAGTGAAGCCGAGGTAAGATGGTGACAGAAGGATTAGCCCAAACATTGTGAACATTTGGAGAAACCAAAAACCTATCTAACTTGCTAAGTTTTCCTCCATCCTTGCTAATTCTAGAAAATTTCCTCCCAATGTTAATGAAGTATTTCATGAAATAGGTATGCATCCTTCTCTGTAGTAAGCTTTGGAAACTTGCACCTTTTGATTTACAAGTTTTATTACTAGCCTAATCCTACAAACCAAAACCCTTATAATTTATTATTTCTATACTTAAGCTCAATGTTTTTGGTCACTCAGAATGAGGAATATTTATCATCCTTGGCATAAACTGCATACTGTCCCTCTGACACAATCATCACTGTGGTGAGTGGGGACCGGGTGGTGCTCGATAAAGAAACCACCATATCTTTTTATATCTCGACTATTCATCCTTCCATGACCCAGCTATGGCCTTTATTAAGTGTTGTATTGCTTTTATCACATCATCTGACCTGAAACTGTTGGTTTGAAACAGCCAAGAGACTGCCTAGAGCTCAACCTACTCAAAATCCAGCTGGTATGGTTCTTGTTGACAGACCTGCTGAAGGAGCTCGGGCTGCATCATGCTGTTCATAAGTAACGTCTTAATTCTCAAGTTATGATATCTATCTTCTGTAGTTGGTTTTCTTTCACATTTGTATTTGAAACTCTATGTGAATCGCATAAAAATATTGATATGAATAAAAGGTTAATGCTGCAAGTTGTTGTTGTTGGTTATGGTAATTTATGATTTTTGCTAGCCCGGTTCATGAACCTATAGAACAATTGAAAATAATAACAATAGACCTTGGTTACTTGACCCTGTTGGGGCTCTGACCCTTGTAATATAACCCTGATGGCAGGTATGCTATAACTGTAACCATGGTACGCTTGTGGAGGCAGCCTGCTATTTCGTGGAATGTGGGCATACTCCATTATCTGATAAAGATTGTGATGTGTTTTGTTGTTTGAACTTGTAAATGATGTGCAGTTGACTTGTATCAGCAATTCTTGTTATAAATATGGCATTCTGTTGATGTTCCAACAAATGGTGAGATGTGTATCTGATCTGTTGGGTTGAGCCTTAGATACACACACACACACACACATAAATGAAATGCTGACTTGTATTACTTAAAAAAACTTGATAACCTGTGGGTGAATATTGCAAATGACAACTGCAGTGACAATATAACCGTAATTACAAATGGTTTACTGACACATAACCTAACCAGTTCTGCATATTAAATTATTGCCAGTGAATAACGGCAGAATGAGCTCTGAAGTTATCGTATCTTGCACTCCAGCACCAATTTGTAATTCTTGTTGGATATCAAAGAACATACTAAACCACACACACTCATAAACTCATGAAGATAAAAAATAGAAAAGAAGAAGAAAGATGCTGCCGAGAGAAAACTCACAAAATGGAACTACATTTTTGATAATCTTACTATATAGAAAAACATGCATCTGACACTATATATAGACTAAACAATTAACCTACCACACCACTACTACTATGCCACGTACTAAAGATGAAAAAACAAACAAAATATGCATGCAACTATTTCCCACGTTCTTCCTCCTTATTCTCCATATTACTCGGTCAAACACAAGACTTGGGTAACACCCACTTCCTAACTACTTGGTCCAACATGGACTATTCAAGTGTGATCCACTCCATGACTATTGACCCGTGGATTACCCACTGACATGGAACTCATTCTTTACCCATAACCCATCAAGATTATCCTACAATTCTACCCTGTAGAAATACTCATCATTCCCCACCAAGATCGGTTTGATGTCTTTGCCAAATGGTTCAACTGTTGTAGCTTATGTTTTTTTAAAGCGCTGGTGTGGCTTATGTAGGTGTTGTTAACTATTACATGATAGCAGTAACTTTTTGTATTTGAGTAACACAGATGCAAAATTGAGGCAGTAAATGATATGATTTAAATAATGCAAACATTGTTTGTGGTTAAGATGCAGAAGTGAAAAACATTAGAAACACACATTCTTTTACCAACAAACAGGGTAATGCTTCTTAATGTTTACAAAACTCATTGGTAAAATTCCAGTAATGATACTTAAGTTCTTCAATTTTGGTCCAATTGAAATGGCTTCTATTACCACCTCTTTCCCCTTCCATGAGTTCTTGAATCACCATAGCTGTTAGATTTCTGATCACCAAACCCCCTAACACAGAAAGCTTAATCATTCAGATTCCTGCAGCATATACATAACCTGCTAATCTTGAAAAAAATGGTTTAGCAACTCACCATACGCTTGATCCTCCTAACGATGATGATGAACCTCCTAACGATGATGATGATGATGAAAGCTGGTTTCTTAAGCCCAATTTGGCTAACTGATTTGCCAAGGACCAACTTTGATCAGTATCTGAATCCATTGGCCATGTAATTGGAAGTGTCAAATTCCTGTTCATAGTTCCACATCAAAAAGTTTGCAGAGACGGTATCAGTTTGAAACCAAACAACTCATGATCAAAGTCTGTATATAGTCAAAGAACAGCAATTCATACATACCCATCCACACGTTTTTCCTTGCAGCGATTCATCATATTTATAGTATAATTCCCGTACACCTTTTCCACTAGCATCTTGGACACTTCTTCGATTTTGTTTGCGGGTAAAAGTTCCCAGATCTTTAACACTTGGATGCAAACAGAATTTTCTGCAACAATATCTACAGCCCAAACCAAATAAAGGTCTAGTGTAACCTTATACTTCTCCAAGAGAGTACTACTTCCTTCTATTTTCACTTTTGTGTTTCCATCTTCTGGTTGACGCCAGCCACCCACAAGCTTAATCAGAAGAGAAACCGCTTTCTTACAAATCTCACGATCAGGGTGTTGTGAAATTGCTTCCAAAAATTTGTCACTAAACTTCACCTGTTATAAGCAAGAACAACAAAAAAAGTCCTTAAATTTTTGCAAGAAAACCCTCCAAAATGAGCAAACCTTTAAGTCACATAGGTTTTTTTTATGATATCAGTAGTTAGTACAAACCCTGCTGCATACCTGCCATTTGGCTTCACTAAAAACTAATGAATTCATACTGAATAAGTTATCAAGTTGGCCAAGCTCAACCAAAGCAACCATGGCAGCTTGCACCAAGTTTTTGTCTTCGCTAGCATCATAAAAACAGCCACGATCCTTTGCATCGACAACTAATTGCTTCCAAATAGTGCCACTATTCATCAAAGTTGATTCGTTACCCAATACCCACAAGCAATATCTGCATGTAGATTGAAAGAGATAACTTAAAAGGTTATGCAACTGAAAAGGAAAAATTAAAAGACAACAAAAAAACAAAAGATCAATTATATAGCACATACGCTTAGTTTACCTGGCTCGTGTCAATGCCACATTTGCTCTTTGAAGATTCCTAAGAAAACCAACAGATCCTTTTGCATTAGATCTCACAGTGGATATAATAATTATATCCTCCTCACTCCCTTGAAAGCCATCAACCGATCGTACATTCAAAGTGAAGTAATCTTCAGAACCAATGTACTTATTACCAATGGTTTCCTGTATCGCATTTACCTGAGCCTTGTAAGGTGATACGCAACCAACACTTACCTTTTGTTTTCTTGCAACAGCATCTGTGGAAGCAAGTGTTGAATGCTAAATACAGAATTTAAAAAAAAAAGGTGGTTGGGGAGGTGGGATGATAGAGTAATACCTTTAAAGATGCTTGCAACAATTTCACTAACAATAGCCACTTCCATAACATTTTTCATGCTATGACTCTTATCAAATTCCTCCTTGGATGAAGTTACATTTATAAACGAATATGAGCCAAACATACTTCCTTGAAGAAAACGCTTCCCATAAGTGCTTTGTTTGACATTCCCACCATCCAAGATTCGTTTGTCATAGAATTCCCTATTTGGGAATTGGCTGATGGATGGATGCATCCTGTATTGAACATTTAGTAGGTGCTTCTTATGTCCTAGTAATACAAGCCTCTCAAATAAGCTCCTTCCAAATTCAGCCTCCTCACAAATCTATGAACAAATTATAACCAGTAATTACTTTATATGACAATAAGAAAGCGGGATATTTTAATACATAGATTGCAAAAACTAACCTTGCTCTGAACCATTGCAGGAAGTTGTCTTTCATCCCCAACAAGTATAGCATGGCGAATACCTCCAAGCTGAAGAGGTATAACAGATTCACATTCCTTTAGTTGAGCAGCCTCATCAACCACAAGAAACTCTAAAGGTTTCGATTCTTCTGTATGTAAGCTGATGGAACTTGATGCAGTGCAAAATATCAAACAAGCATTTGCCAAGCAAAACCTTCTGATTTCATAATCTTCCTTGAATTCTGGAAAGTCCAGTGTCTGTTGAAGATATTTGAGTTTATCAAGACTCATGATTCTGAAAGCATGTAAATTGTTATTACCTCTGCTCCTAGCATCATCTAATCCATCCAAGGCTTCTTTTAACCCAACATTTGTTGCCACTGTTTGTTTCACTGATTCTATGAGACATTTAAGACAACGAACAAGTCCTACCATTTGTTTTGCTACCTCAACTGAAATGAAAGATGTCGGCATATGTGTGTACAGGTTCTGAATACAAGATATTAAATGACTTGCAAGAAAGTCGAACCCCTTCACTACAAAATCCTCAAAAGTCAAAAGATCTTGCTTATAACTCTTTTTGCCTGACTTCTGCTCTGAAGACTGCTCGTTTTCATCTTCATTATCAGTCTTGTTAGTAAGGCTTTTCTTTTCACCTTTCAAGGTACTTACAATGATGGAGTTCCAGTTCAGTACTTTCATTGCTTTCTTTAGCTGCTTGTCAGTTGACTCCTCACTTTCAGTACCTGAATTCACCTCATTGTCATTTTCAATGCTGCTAACATCACTTTCTTCAGAGGAATCTTTACTGCTGCAATCGTCTTTCTCATCATTAACATGACTACCCTCTCCATCATCTCCGCTTAAATTTTGCATTATGTAACGCTCGTATTGATCCTGTGGATTCTCAAGGAAACGAATCATCCACTCACTGCTACCTTTCCAACCTGAAAGTGGAGCTAAACAAGCTGCAAGAATCTTGACACGCAAAGTTAAGAATATATCTGAAAGATCTATGCATTCATCTATCTTCATTCTCTCACCATTCCCAAATAAAACTATGTCTCCTAAACCATAGGTATCATTCACCAAAGAGTCCCTCACTAAGCTCATAACTCGTTTAGTAACTCCTAAAACCGCAATATTCGTAGGAGCACAAGTGAGGGTTCTGCACTTCATCCGCAACAACATGAATAATAACAAACTGATAGTTTTTGTCTTCCCTGTTCCTGGAGGCCCCCAAATTAACTTTATGGTATTCTGGTGACAACAATATCTTGAAGCAACACAGCTTAAAACAGCAGCTTCTTGTGAACTATCAAGCTGGAAAGATTTCAAAGCTTCCTTCATTGTCTTCACCCTAGTTTCATCCAAAGAACACTCCATACATCTTTCTTCAACCTGTTAAAAGATTATTAGATCTTTCCAAAAAGAAATCAAGATTTTGGCAAGCTAGTTTTTCCTAGATTATTTTCTTACTTTTGAGTTTATTATGAGTTACACGTAGAATATAAGCCAAACTCATGAAAAATCCGGAAAAATGAGCTTATGAAAAATGAGCCCTTGTTAAGCTAAAACAAACATCTCCTTAATATAAAGATAGAACAATATGAATGCATGTATAACATTCTTACAAAAGAATCAGCTCTCAGCAAGGCTTCAATCATCTTCTTCTTGTCTCCTCCTACCTCTGCGTGAAGGGCTTGTGAAATGCGAATATTGGTCGTCATGTTCATGAGATACACGGCAAAATGTTTTACATCATTCCCTCTATGATCGAGATAGATTGGTTTCGATGATAAAACTGTTAGATTATAAATAGTTTTATTCTTCTTCATGTTTTGCACTAAAGCTATGAGATAAGCCTTGTTTGGCCTCTTGAGATCATCAACACATTTTGGCCTTACATCAGTTAAAGCAATGAGATCTCCAGCTTCAGGTTCATAACATCCTTTACGCCTTTTCAGCAAAATGGTGTATAACAATGTTTTGGGAAGTTTAAAATCCTTAGACTTTCGCACATCAACAATCTGTGATATTGGACAACGATTGACTCCAAGTATCTTGGAGAGCAACTCTGCATGTGTCTCCTCAAAAAGCGGATGGATGAATGATTTGGTGTAGGATGATACAGAAGAAAATGTTTTGGGAATCTCAGATACCTGATCAAAGATTACAGTTTTAAATTAAGGTGACAAGCTTATATCTATATATACCGACATTCTTATTAACAGAAACACAAGAATGAATCAGCAATGCACTTGTTTTAGAAATGTAATTTATTTATCTATAGATATTTTTTAAAGAAAACACATCGCTAAAAGGTGAAATAAGTAAAGATTTACAGACCTTTGACTTGTACAGATTTCGGTTAAGCACATCACTAAGAGACCAAGAAAACACCTCATCAACCAATTCGCCACGCTTGTTTTCTGGTTTTTGTTTGTCATCAGCATCCGTCGCCATGATCTGCATCCTACTTAGCGTTTTTTCTTGAAGCTGTAATAAAGAAACCAGGTGACAATATGTAGACAAGCAGTGGTACGTACACTTGGTGGATGTGAAAAGGCAACACCTTCAAGTCATTCTTTGTGGATTTCTTAATTGTTAAGTTAGTGGTGACCCACAACTTTTGTGGTGGGTCCCACATGTCTAGGACTACTAACACTTTTATTAGACTATCCACATTCATCACACCCCTCACACAGCCATATCAGCACCACATCAGCTTCCCATCATTTTCTCATCACATCACACAAACCCCTGCATCCATCACACCCTTCACATCCTTTTTCTTTTTCTTTTCTTTTTCTTTTTTTAAACAATATATTTAAAACATAATAACTATAAAAAATATTAAATAACAATATAAATTCAAATAATATTTTATAAATTTCAAATTACAAAAAAAAAACATAACTACATTAATTTAAATAAAAAATACTAGTTATCGTCGTCGTTCCATCTCGGAAGCAGATTAATGTGCTCGATTAGATCCGATCGAAGGTTGTGACGCCGATTAAACAAATTGGTTCTCGTTTGACGATAAACGGAGAGAAAATCTGTCTCCGCTTGATTAATCTCGAAATCTTCGTCATAATAATCCGACGAATCAGATGACATGTTTGTATGTATATAAATGTTTAAAGAGGAGAATATAGATGTTTGAGAGGAGAATGTAGAAAAAATATGTGTGAAAAAATTAAAGAAAAGAGGTTATATTTATAGGAGATAAATGGATTAAAAAAAACACCCCCAACGTCTCTCTCCCCCAACGGCTCTCTCCCTCTCCTCTCTCACTTGCGCGACGAGGCTCACGGGTGTGAGTGTGAGCGGCCGCTCACTCCCCCCGGCGATGGTGTTCCACCATGTGAAGCTCCCTCACGAGCCCCCCACGCGATCCGATGCGGGTAGTCTTAGTGGGTGGGTCCCACAGTTTGTCTTCTTCATTTGTTTTTGCTTCTTTCTTCCGTGAATTAAGGCAATGATATATTTGTTGGAGATAGGATTGAAGATTTAAAGATTTCACATAAAAGGACTACTTACAAAGGATAAAAACTAGAACAAAGTTATCTTTTGTATTCTGACTAAATCCATACATACCACCCTTTGACAGATATACATAAAGCCTATATATATATATACACTACGGTTAATGACAGTTACCGGTGGTTATTAACCAACCGATATGACCCACTGTACATACAACTGCCATGAATTAATAAATACATATATATATAATAATTAAGTCCAGATTATATTCAACAATATCTATATATATCATTTACATCTGCAAAGGAAGAGAGCCGAGCACATAAAAAGAGCAGAGATGTAGCAAGCACAACAAGCACTCAGCTTGCAGAGTGCAGTGCAGTGTAAACATCTAGCAGAGCAGAAAAGAACACAGAGAGCATAAGTAGAGTACAGTTATAGTTTTTTTCTTGGGTCAGGCTATCCCCACTGCTTTGGTTACTTGTGGCACGCAATTTTCGCACTTGGTAAGTGCGAAATAGGGTATTTCGCATTTGCCAAGTGCGAAATACCCTTTCTGACAGCCAATCTGACATAGTACATAACTGACAGCTAATCATTTGCATCAATCATAGGCAACACATATGTTTGTTAGGCTATATAATTGCATCAGTGTTCGTCAAAAAAAAATTGCATCAGTGGGGATATGTGTTCTGGGCTATATAATTGCAGTATCCAAATATGTTCTAGGACTCTATATATTTGTTGGGCTTAATAGTTTTACATTACATGATATGTTTATTGGATTGGGCTTTGTTTTGGACCATTATTAATTATTGGGCTTAAATCATTTTTAGTTGATGGGCATGACTTTCTAACTAGGCTTAACACTTCATAGTAAATATTATTAATATATTTAGTATCTTTTTAAATATATATCGTTATTAAATGTTTTTAAATATTATTAAAACTTCTACAATATATTGTTTTTATATATTTGGGTGCGAATTTGGTATAACTATATTATTCACTAGATGAATAAATAGATATGAAAAGGTAACTAAGTTTCATCATAATTTCAAAAGTAACTAAGTTACATCCTTACATTCAATGCTTCAAGTACAGTTCCAACCTGTCAAAGGGTCTAATTATTGTTTAACTTCTACTACGATTTAATGATGTATTCATTCAACTATCAATTTTGCATTTAAGGAACCTAAGCTATGTCATATTTTTAACAATGAAAAACATAATATTTAACAAATAGTCAAAGTAAGTAAATAAATATTAATTTATTTTCACGATTTCAGTTTCATTTCAATGTAAACACATAGTTTGGAACTGTACTTAGTGATGTGACAACACATATAGTATTTCGCATTTGATAAATGCGAATACATGCCACTATTTCGCAGTTATCAAATGCGAAATACTATGTATTGTCACATCACTCTTTCAAAACTCGTTGGAGCGAAAAAAACAATTTCAAAACTCGTTGGAAATGCGATAACTTAATCTATAAAATTTAACAATTTCAATATTTCATCTGAGAACTATTTTATTTAATAATACAAAATTATGATAACTTAATCATTAATAATTAAAAGTATATCATCATTATTAAGTTATATATTACATTCTTTATTAGTATTCGAAAAAAGTCATAATCTATAAAATTTGGCCCGTATCAACCCGCTTCATAATATGCTTTTTTATATTAACATGTTTTTTTTTTAATTTAAAGATATCCTCAACAGAAACGTACATGAATTTTATATAAATATTATAATTAAAATCAATGATAATACAAATTCAAAAGACAAAAATAATACAACTACATATTGTCATTATTTCCGTGGTTTGTTGTATCAAATAATACATCATTCCAAAAATCATTCGAAACATTATTAGGATCTTCATTTACTGGAGATGTCATTGTATTACAATCTTCAGATTGAAATGGTCTGTAATCCCCAGATAACATTTCGAACCCAGTCCCGTACGCTTGTTGCGATGAGATATTTGTCTCGTATATGTTTGGCTGATGTAAGAATGATGTTGAACCGAAGGCAGCTGGTTGTAACAACTGATTAGCCGAACTTTGGGTTGGTAACAACTGATACATGCCACTATTTCGCATTTATCAAATGCGAAATACTATGTATTGTCACATCACTCTTTCAAAACTCGTTGGAGCGAAAAAAAAACAATTTCAAAACTCGTTGGAGTGACTAATGTTTCAAAATATTTATTTCATATGAGAACTATTTTATTTAATAATACAAAAGTATGATAACTTAATCATTAATAATTAAAAGCATATTATCATTATTAAGTTATATATTACATTCTTTATTAATATTCGAAAAAAGTCATAATCCATAAAATAAACTGTACTATAATAAAATGATATTAAAAAAAAGAAGTCATTTTACTATCAAAATATTAAAGTTATTTATTATAGAGGATTAGTATATTACAAGTAAAAATAAAAACTAAAAATAAAAGTCCAATATAGAATATTTTCAACTGTCACAATAAAAGGTCCAAATATCAAGTGTGATAAAAAAGCTTGAGCTCACCAATTGCAGAAAAACCCATTAAATGAAATTTGGCCCAGTTGAACTTTGAAATTTGGCCCAGTTGAATTTATCCAATGGGTTTAGGTCCAAACTCATCGCACTGGAATGACTTGGATAAATTCAGAAATGAACTTTACCCGGATGAAATTTGGCCCAGTTAAACTTTAACCCGTCAGTTGTACTTGGATAAAGTTTTCAGTGTACTTGGAAATGACTTGGCACTTTATCTCACTTGGCAAATGCGAAAATGGAATGACTTGACACTTTATCTCACTTGGCAAGTGCGAAATTGTGTCAAAAATGGGTATTTCGCACTTGGCAAGTGCGAAATATGTTTTCCAGCCACACGCTTTGCGTGTGCATAGCAGCACCCTTTTTTCTTTCTTTCTCGTGTGTTTGGGAACTGAATTCATGTGCTGTTTATCTGACTATTCTTAGGATTCGTTTACACGGGCAAAAAAGTGGGTCCAAGAACTTCAAAAACAAGGTGAGTAGGTATCGTCTATGTTGGTTCACAAGTAAAGTGCTAAAGAATAGTTGAAGAAAAATCTGAAATCATCCAAATATCTTTCTAAATTGCATTCCCCTTATGTTTCTTAGCTTTTCCTTCCACTCCACCAATTTTTAAAGCAAGTCATCTTTTAATGTGTGGCTGGTACAGGTAATCCTAACATGGTTATGGCACTTGCTGGCAACAAAGCGGATCTGGAAGAGAAGAGAAAAGTAACAGCAGAAGTATGCATCCTTCTTCCCATTTTTACTCTTGTGAAATTGACTCATATGATTTTTCATGCTGGGAGAAGTGAATCTGAAAATTGTAATAGAATGGGTGCCCTTCTATTTTATGTGTCTTTCCTTCTTAAATTCAATTGACATGTTGCTCCACCTTTGTTATCTTGAAAACAAACACACATTTAGGACATTTTATTTTACATATGTTTAATATATGTTTCTGCAGTCCCTATATGCTTCACATTTTTTTTGTATATATGACATGATAAAAGAATTTACCCTCAGCCTAAACTTAATTGACATGTTGCTGGAAATACTTAGATTATTCGTTCCACTTCATTGTCATGTCATACTATTATGTGTTTTATTTATAATATGTGGACAAATATTATATTAATTCCCTGTTCTTTGAGTCCCATGAGACCCATTACTTGGAAGTTGTTGTTACAGAAATTTCTATGACAGTCTACAGAACAACTAAAATGAGGGGCTAATTCCCTGATGTATCTATCCCTGTTTTCTTGTATTGTTGATCTGCGTTAAATATAGTTAAACGTAAATAGAAGAATCTATAAAAGGGTGCTTAGATGTGAGAATTCACATTATTGAAAAGTACAGTTAACAGTTACTTAAAAACAAAATTCTTACTTCTATAATGCATCTGTAATGCTATGGACTTTACCACATCCATATCACTGTAGACGTACCTCTGTACTTCTATAAACTCCACCAGGTCTGTAATCGGGTCCCATTTACTTTTTTATCCTTATATAATATATCATAAGTTACTAATTTTTGTTATTACTTTCTAGTTTCATGATATATAATAAATAAAGATGATAAAAGTTTAGAAGTTGTTTAAATAGTTATATAGAATAATAAACTGGTAATAAGATGATGCAACATTACACAGTTAATCTATCACAAAGAAAAGAAGTACAAATAACTTAAGTTAACGTTGAACATTGTATAGTTTTCTTCGCTTTTTTAGGCCACAACATAAACCTTATTTTATAAAAGAATTTTACGTTTTTACTGTTTGTATTCATATCTTTATACTTGCAACATATTTTAGCTACCGTGTAGATAGAAATGGCAATTGTCACCCGATCCAATGATCATCTACCCGGTCCGATCCATTACTGGTTGATGTCGATAGAGTTAAATGGGCGAATATTGGATATGGAGTGGATATGGATGGGGTGGATATGGATTCCGATTTTTTCATTCAGGGATAAATCCATTAACATGAAATTGAACTTGTTATAAAGCATAATTTTATATAATTAAGTATAAATCTATGTATTTATTGATTTTTTAAAATCTAT
Source organism: Pulicaria dysenterica (assembly GCA_947179395.2). NCBI lineage: Eukaryota > Viridiplantae > Streptophyta > Magnoliopsida > Asterales > Asteraceae > Pulicaria > Pulicaria dysenterica. The sequence continues at coordinate 51,733,949 of OX359295.1, forward strand.
ATATTAATATAAATTTAAAGATGTATAACAATGTAGGTCAAAGTTTCACTTGTTCTATTATTTTCTTGTACAGTTGTATTAATTACATATGTAGAAGTGTGCCAAAGTCGGATAGACTATGTTTTATGCTTTTATTATAGTTATATTTAGTTATCTTTTGATTCATATCTTTTCTTTTTGGAAGAAGTTATGCATTTATACCAACGAAGATCTTAAAGTACATATTAAACTATGGAATATTCTTTTGGGAAAAAGCTCTTTCGAAAATCAATGGATCTCTATTTACCCGATTAATTGGATGAATATGGATGTTTTATTTATTTTTAAATGAATATGGATATGGATATGGACAATGAAAAATTAAATGGATATGAATGTGGATATGGCATCACCCTCATTGTCGTCCCTATGTGTACATGTAATTTTAGTAAGGTACATTGTTTGTTTGATATTTGATATAAAATTGGTTCGGTCAAATGGTGGGACACTACGAATCTCTCGTGTTAGTCCTTTGGATGGACCTCTACCATATTTTCCTTCATGGATTTCTTCAAGCAATGCAATGTCTATAGCTATGGATGTTACATATATATGGACACATTTATGGACCTTTCATTATAGATGTTAATTGTGGCTAGTTATAAATTGCATACAATAGCATGATTAGAAATATACCCAGCGTCCTGCCTCCTCTGCTCAGCGTCCTACCTCCGTTTCTCAGTGACCTGCCATTACATTGGTGTAGGTGGGAAGGAGGTGCAGGTGAGGAGGAGGTGTAGGTGGGTTGGTGAGTATGGAAGAAGATGATGGTGGCTGGAACACTATCTCACGTAAAAAAGGACTGGAGAAAGGAAAGGAGAGAAGAAGACCAGAGCTTCTGGTAGGGAAAGCCACATCCTTCTATATCTCCAACATACCGGATGGTTTCAATGAAGCTGACATGTGGAGAACCTTCTAAAAAATTGGGAAAATCGTGGACGTCTACTTTGCTCGCAAGAAGAACAAGCAAGGAAAAAACTTTGGCTTTGCTTGTTTCATTGTTGGGCAAAATGTATCGGAAATCCTTGGTAAGCTGAGGAACTTAGCCATAGGGGGAAGAGGACTCTACATTAAAGTTGTGTTGGTGCATAATTGTGAATCCCTAGTTCTTATCAATGAAATATATACATGTTTACATAAAATATTAATTCAAATGTGTTTTGATTAATTGTTTGCATGTGTATATATTCTTAGTGATTCTTTGTGATGATCTTAAGCTTACAAGTACTTAATCATGTGTTGATATGTGTTTGGAATTTAAGTCTGTGTGAGAGTTCATCACGTGCGTGATGTGTTCACTGCATGCGTTATGAGTCCACTACGTGCGTAGTGGAGCTCAGTACGTACGTAGTGATTAGGTCGGTTAAAAGTTAAATTAACAATTGTGAATCCCTAGTTCTTATCAATCCAATATATACATGTTTACATAAAATATTAATTCAAATGTGTTTTGATTAATTGTTTGCATGTGTATATATTCTTAGTGATTCTTTGTGATGATCTTAAGCTTACAAGTACTTAATCATGTGTTGATGTGTGCTTGGAAGTTTAAGTCTGTGTGAGAGTTCATCACGTGCGTGATGTGTTCACTGCATGCGTGATGAGTCCACTACGTGCGTAGTGGAGCTCAGTGCGCGCGTAGTGATTAGGTCGGTTAAAGTTAAATTAATTACCATTAAAATATAAAAGGTCATGCGTTTTGGACTAACTACGTACGCAGTGCTCTGCACCAAGTGCGTAGTGGAGACTAATTTCGTGTTGCACTCAAATACGCGTGGAACACACTATAAATAGAGATTAACCCCGCATTAGCGCGGGGAATCGCTAGAAATCAACCGGGAGCCTTACGTAATCGACCATATACGACCTTAAGCCTACTAAATCGCAAACTTAGTGTTCATTACGAATCCAAGGGCAGCCTTAAGCATCTCTGTGTGAGTTCTTAGGAGTTGTTCTTGCTTCTACTTTGTGTGTTACTCTGTGTGATACTGTGTGCCGGACACCTAAGCAGATCTTAGAATCCTTAGGAGGTTTGGGAAATAGATATTCCGCACTATTTCTCATCCTAGATCAGTCCTAGCGTAAGGGTGTTTTAGTTTAGTTTAGAACCCCGTCCCCCACGGTCCTACAAAGTGGTATCAGAGCCTTGTGCTTTGATTGATCACTTTTCCTTAGGTTTCGTGATCTAGGTGTCGATTAGGCCTGTGTGTTTTGTCCTTTTCGTCGGTTTTTATCGGTATTTTGGTCGAAAACAGGTCACTTTTGCGTTAAAAAGGGTTGTGTTTTTACGTTAATCGTTTGAGTTTTACCCGTGCGAAGTGTCCTGTAGTACGTACGTATTGACCTCCAGTACGTACGTAGTGAGTTGTGATCCTCTAGAACTTTCGGTAGTCTGTGTGTCTGTCCGTGCGTAGCGAGTCATCAACACATGCGTAGTGTTCCTCACTTCGCACGTATTGAATCTGTGTGTTAAGTTCTCTTAAAAAATATTTACCACACTTCGTACGTAGTCTTTCCAGTTCGTACGAGGTGAGTCCCCAGTTCGTACGTACTGCGTCTGTGTGATCTCTTGTCAGTCCTTACGTAGATATCTCACTACGTGCGTAGTGTTTTGAATTCGTGCGAACATCCTTCCATCTCGTGCGTAGTGTGTGTGTTTTTGTTTCTAGTCTTATTCATAATGTCTGACATGAGTGCCATGGCTGCAAAACAAACCATAACTGCCCTTAGCAATTTAATAATGGACAACGAACAAGGTGGAATTAATAAAGTACCTAGACTGCTAACCATGGAAGACTACCCTTTCTGGAAACCACGTTTCGAAATATTTATTGATGGGGTTGATCCACGGTTGCACCTGGCCATTTCCGCCGATTACATCGTGCCTAAAGGTGAAGGGAATATCGAAGTTCCCTATGATCAGATGAGTGACGATCAGAGGAAGGCTTATGATGCTGAGAAGAAAGCCTATTCTTATTTGATCCAAGCCATTCCTAATGAGATCTTCCACCAGTTCCGACGATATAGAACGTCACGTTCCTTGTGGAATGCGCTACAAAAGAGGAACGAGGGGAATGCATCTCTGAAAGAGCTTAAGGCCTCACAGTTGAGAAAGGAGTTTGACCATTTCACTTCATACGTGAATGAAAAGCTTCCAGATCTGATCAACAGATACAACCATCTTTTAAGTGAAATGGATAGTTTGGGGGTGCAGATCTCAGAAAGACAACAAGTAGAGACTTTGTCCAAGCCACTACCCAAAAGCTGGAGGCCATTCATTATGATTCTTAAAAATGGTGAAGGTTTTGAGGGCATGGATCTGAATGACTTTATTACTAAGCTAAAAGAGCATGAACAGGAGGAGCAAAATCTGGACAGATTGAGCAGCTATGTGCAAAATCCCTCATTATACTGTACTGGACCCATTGCTTCTCCAGTCACTTCATCAAATGCTCCACTGCAGACAACCTTTACATCTAACGTTTGTTCTTCAAGCAAGTCTGCTCCTGAAACTACAAGTGGACCACCATATTCTGCTCCTTCAAGCAAAACGTCTATGCCTGCCTTAAACACTGAGCATTTCAAGCATGGCAGCACTGAAGAAGTAAAGGAGCATATGGGGATGCTTAGTGCTTTGGTCACATCATATGATGATCTGCTAAAGGGTAAAATCGGAAATGCCTACCTGACTCAGGAAGATTATGACCAGATAGACAACGATGAAATGGAAAGACAGGACATTCTATGGTCCTATGCTAATCTGGTAAGGAGAGCAAAGGCCTTGGTCAAGAGAACTGGGATGCAGATTACAGCAACTAAGGATACAAAGCTGGGCTTCGACAAATCAGCTGTAACCTGCTACAACTGTGGAGAAAAGGGTCATTTTGCAAGAGAATGTGAAAAGCCAAAGAACTCAAGACCCAAGTATCCATTCAGGACATCTCCTGGAAAATCATCAACTTCCACTACCCCAAAGAAAGCTGAAACATCTCATGAGGGATCATCTAAGGCAATGGTAGTTGTTCAGAAAGATGAGGGGATAGACTGGTCAGTACATTTTCAAGATAATGATGCTTTCGAAGTTGCTGAGACCAACCTGGCCAGTGTTCAAGATCTGAATGATGATTCACAATCTGAAGCAGATAGTGTGCAGGAAGCTGATGATGAATTTGTTGCCAGTAAGGAAGACTCGGTGATGCCTACTGATGAGTACAAGGTCAAACCAGATTCAGTGCCAGCTGCCGAACCAACGCCAGTGATTGTTCAAACTAAATCAGAAGATCTTAAGGCGTGCATGACTGGCAAACCTGCTGATTCAAAGGTAAGTAACAATTCTGGCATTCCTTGTACTTCGTGCAATGACTATGTGCAAAATATTTTATCTTTGAAATCTCAAGTCAGTGATCTTACCTCTAAATTGCATGAAAATTCAATCATTAAAGGTAGGGAAAAGACACTAAAAGATAAAATTGAAAGCCAGAACAAACAGATTAGAGAACTAGAGGTAGCATTGCTAAACAAACAGGATGCCATAGTTTTCTACATCAATCAGATAGATACACTTAAGCGAGACCTTGCTAGTTCTAAGGTAGATTATGAGACTCTCAATCAGAAACTAAAAAGTTATTCAACTTCATCTTATCTATTTGAGCACATAATCGACCGGAGACCTCAAGGTTCCGATTCAGAGAAAGACAAAAAGGCATACACTAAATGTCCACCACCAGTTTTGAACCAATTGGTGAAAACAGATGTCTTTTCTGAAGCTGACCAACTTCCTCCTAAGGTTGATCAATTTGTTGCATCAACCTCAACATCTGATTTAAAGTTAAAAGGGAAAGTTGGTGAGCCACAGAAGAAAGAAGTCAAACAAGAAGAAAAGCCTGAATCTGGTATGAGACAACTTCTAGGCAATTCTTCTGGTCAAGGTACGTTAATGCAAAATGTGCAAGCTGCACTCCGAACCATAGGAAAGGAGGGTGCAAAGTCTCCTGCAACCCGTCCTTATGAGGAAGTTAAAATTTTGCCAAAACAACGTGGTTTAGGAGTTCAGTCAAAAAGTCAAGTAGAGCAAAAAGTGCCACATAATCCTGCAAAACCTCAGTTAAACAGGGTCTGCTATGTGTGCAGGAGACCTGGCCACCTCAGTTATGAGTGTGATCAGCAACAACAGAGCTGCAAGGGGAAAGTTGATTCATCTGAAACTTTTCAGAAAAATAAAACGTTTAATCAAATAAATCAAAAATCAACTGACCCCCATCAGCTCAAAAGGACAAGTGGGGAAACATCTAGTAAACCCAAAAGTCCCAAGGTCAGTCTGAAGGGGAAGGAACCACTTAATAAAGTGATTAACACTTCAAGTGTTTATCACAAGACTCCTCCCCGTCCAGATTTGAAATGGACCAACAAACGTGAAGTTAAAATGTCAAAAAGTTCAGATACCAATGCAGACTTCAAAGCTACTGGTATTTGGATTAACATGCCAATTGTTGGAGAAGATGGGAATCCCATGACCATTCCGGCATGGGTTCCTAATGCTAAGTAACTTTTTATTCTTTGTGCAAGGTGCCCAGGTTTTTGTTCTTAGTGAATGAAAACGGGATGAAAACCAAGTGTGAGGTTGTCTCCGATGATGCGACTTAGTGTCCTTATTCGTATTTGTGACTGTGTGTCTATTTTCTGTGTGGTTATATCTCGTTTGTCTTTGTGTTTATTTTCTGTGTGTTTTTCCGTTTCTATTTTCTAGGTATTTATTTCTTTAGTATTTTAGGGGGAGATTGGTGCAACATAGAAAATACAAAAAAAATCAGAAAACATAGAAAATACAAAAAAAATCAGAAAACATAGAAAATACAAAAAAAAAAAAATCAGAAAAACATAGAAAATACAAAAAAAAAATCAGAAAAACATAGAAAATACAAAAAAATCAGAAAACATAGAAAATAAAAAAAAAATTCAGAAAATATAAAAATGAGAAGTTGATCCAACTCAAATGGAAAATGATGGTACACTGGCGTTCTATACAAAGTATGTCTAGTAAAATTAGGACTGAAGGCATGTACATATTCTTGAGAAAACTGTCTGAAAATTTGAGTCAAATCAGATAAGAAACAGATGGCGTGTAAGGCATATGATGAGAGTCTAGGCTGATAAGTGGTTATGCATGTGGAAATCCATCAAAGATTCAAACTATCGAGACATTCCAAGTCTACAAGTCAATAACAGTTGAGACTAACTTAGTCTGGTGCACACACCTGTTACCATACCAAATGTGCTTAGATGACAATGAGCAAAATGTAAAAAGAGGGTGAAAAATTGACCCCAATCTGAGATGTCAAAAGAAATAGATACATAGATCTATTAGTGTTGAATTGTCAAAGAGCATAAAATGCAGTGACAAAAGCTCAACAGATAGATCTATTAGTTTTGAATTGTCAAAGAGCATAAAATGCAGTGACAAAAGCTCAACAGAAATTATCAAAAGAGGTGAAAAATTGACCTCCATGTCAAAGAGCATAAAATGCGTTGACAAAATCACAAAGCACATAAGCATGGTGGTTGGGTACTCAAGTTGTGCATCCTACTGAGTAAGTCAAAACACTGTGAGATTTTAAAAGAGATAGTCTTAACCATGTACTCAGTTCTAGATAATAAGAAAATGTTGAAATCAAATATGTCATTATCTGAGGAAAGTTAGATTGACAGACAGAAATTGAGAGAGTATGTTTGTGTCTAAGGTTCTGAAATGAATGATAACTAAGTATAGATGTGCTAGTACTGACTCCATCTTGGAACCTTCTCACAAAAAGATTTATTTTCAGTAATTTTATTCCTGTAATTTTCTTAGTATTTTTAATTCTGTTCTTTAGGATTTAATTCGTTAATAGTCTACTTTTGCATTTTCATTTTCTTTTATAATCAGAAAAATACAAAAAGATTTTTGGTGTGTTTCTTATTTCTTTTGGTATGTTTATTTTCTATATATATAATTTCTTGTGCTTTCGTGTGCTTAAAAGTTTATGACTTGCATTGAAGTTTCTAACCGCTGTGTGGTGAGTACAGGATCGTCAAAAAGAGTTTTGGTGGTTCTAAGTTCTTTTAAATGTACTCTTTTGCTATTCTTTAGGTTTTCTCGTTTCGCTTGGATGTACTTGGATGTTTTTAGTAACCTTGAAGTTACTGACTGTTTATTGCTGAGTGCAGTACTAACAGTATCAAGGTTCACAGATGAGGAACTCATCACATGCGAAATGGAGCCACTACGCACGAGCTACAACTCAACATGTGCGTAGTGCAGGTAAGGACATAACGAAAGGTATTCTTATATTTGTTTGCTTTGTGCATGTTGCTTTGTGCATGTTGCTTTGTGCATGTTGCTTTGTGTATTTTGCTTAGTGCAATTTTTGTTGATAGAACTAGGTCTTAGGGGGAGTATGTTGGTGCATAATTGTGAATCCCTAGTTCTTATCAATCCAATATATACATGTTTACATAAAATATTAATTCAAATGTGTTTTGATTAATTGTTTGCATGTGTATATATTCTTAGTGATTCTTTGTGATGATCTTAAGCTTACAAGTACTTAATCATGTGTTGATGTGTGCTTGGAAGTTTAAGTCTGTGTGAGAGTTCATCACGTGCGTGATGTGTTCACTGCATGCGTGATGAGTCCACTACGTGCGTAGTGGAGCTCAGTGCGCGCGTAGTGATTAGGTCGGTTAAAGTTAAATTAATTACCATTAAAATATAAAAGGTCATGCGTTTTGGACTAACTACGTACGCAGTGCTCTGCACCACGTGCGTAGTGGAGACTAATTTCGTGTTGCACTCAAATACGCGTGGAACACACTATAAATAGAGATTAACCCCGCATTAGCACGGGGAATCGCTAGAAATCAACCGGGAGCCTTACGTAATCGACCATATACGACCTTAAGCCTACTAAATCGCAAACTTAGTGTTCATTACGAATCCAAGGGCAGCCTTAAGCATCTCTGTGTGAGTTCTTAGGAGTTGTTCTTGCTTCTACTTTGTGTGTTACTCTGTGTGATACTGTGTGCCGGACACCTAAGCAGATCTTAGAATCCTTAGGAGGTTTGGGAAATAGATATTCCGCACTATTTCTCATCCTAGATCAGTCCTAGCGTAAGGGTGTTTTAGTTTAGTTTAGAACCCCGTCCCCCACGGTCCTACAAGTTGCAAGATTCGAAAAACCGAAGGGCGGTAATGAACCACTGCATGCTGAGAAACAAAGGTGAAGATCTTTTGATGCTTCAATATGGAACGAGAGAACCAATGGTAAGTCATACAAGGAGGCGGTCATGGGCAGCAAGACAAAGGAAATAAGCAAGAATATGGTGTCCGGGAACACAGACCCATCTCTGGATACGCTTAAACTAATCACATAAGAGATATCGAAGAATTGGTTGGAATCGAACTTAGTCGGTAAAGTGGACTCTTTTGAAATTCTTACAAACATCAAGCACTTCAAAGAAGCGGAGGGATGCGAAGACATACAAATCCGATTCTTGGGGGGATTATGGGTGCTTTTGGAATTTGAAAATAAGTTGGCTGCTTCGGATTTTCTGGAAAGAAGGAAGAGTATATGGCAGAATTGGTTTGTCTCACTATCTAAATGGTCTCAAAACTTCAAGGTGATGGAGAGAATCGCATTCCTAATCATTCGAGGCATCCCACCCCAAGCCTGGTCATCCGATGCATTTTATCAAGTTGCGAAAAAGTGGGGAACGGTGATTATCCCCGAAGAATGCGGGGAGGAAAGTTTCAACTTATCTTATGGCAAAGTCGGCATTCTTATGTGCCATATGGAAGAAATTCGTTTAGACCTCTCGGTCTTGATCGATGATGTTTCTTTTCCGATCAACGTGTCGGAGGATATCCATGAAACTCTAAAGTTGAATGCCATGTTCTCAGGATGGGTTCGTAATGATGATGATTCAATTGCGGATTCCATTAACAGTGAACAATACGAATCTGACGGTAGTAAATTCGTAGGGAGAGCAAATTCCGACGATGATGACGGTGGCCGGCGACCTCCCACGCCGGAGAAGATCTCGTTGGGAAACGAAGGGGTGAATCAATTCAAAGATCCGACTAATCATGAAGAAGATGAATCGCTGCACTCAGGAAAGGATCCAGCCGATGCTTGCATGGGAAATGACAGGCACTCAAGTCTGGGAGATACCATTTCATCGACTGGGCCCAACACTGGGTTAAAAAATAATTCTTGTGAGGCTATGGAGGTGGGCCAACATGAGCCCATTAAAAACCAAACACCACCTGGGCCTTTCTTCAACCCTGATATTGGTGGTACTAAAGACGACACCTTGGGTCAAAATAATACAAATAAAGATGATATAAGGTTTGACTCTCGCAAGTCTGACCGTTCTAGAAGACGTACTCGATATCGCTGTCTCGCCCCCCTTTCCCTATGCGGTCAAGCTCTATTTTGCGAAGGGGCAGGGGCGTGTCGTCGACCCCATCATTCTCGAAGGAATCTGGTGCTCATGACTCTGTTTTTCCAGCTATCGATCTTAACAAGGAACTCCCTGGATCGAACTCTGCGCATCAGGGTTCCACTTCTGATGAGGACTCTAGATCTCGCGGTCTCTCCAACTCACAACAGGAGAATTCTTCAGTTGAAATTCGTAATACAATGGAAGTAGGGAGCTTGGTGGGATTCCAAATGGAGGGCTGTGAAGAGGCCCTTCGATCGGTTATCTCAAAATTTGGTGATGTTCCTGGTCCGAAATGAAGGTTCTCTCCATTAACGCAAGAGGAACGGCTTCCGATCTCAAGCAAAACTGGATCCGAGGCCTTAAAGGAGGTAATAAAATTAACTTCGTTGGGATTCAAGAATCGTTTTGTTCTGACCCCGATTATTCTCTTATTAACAAACTGTGGGGTAGGTCTCAATTTGATTTTGATTACGTGAATGTGAGGGGTAGATCTGGGGGTCTAATATCCATATGGGATACTTCCTGCTTCACAAAAAAGGGTGGATGTAAAGGTTTGAATTACTTGGCTGTTTGGGGAAATTGGATAGGTGTGAGTGATTTTTGTGGGTTTCTTAACATATATGCACCGCAAGATCTGAAGGAAAAACAGCTATTGTGGTCTCAAATATGTTGTATTCTTAAATGTCATGTGTCGATAAAATGGACGGTGTTCGGGGACTTCAACGAAGTAAGGAATCCTGGAGAACGTCTTGGCACTAATTATTCTTTTAGTGGTGCAAATATTTTCAACGACTTCATTCATGAATCTGGTTTAATCGAATTAAAGAGCGGAGGTAGGAAGTTTTCTAGAATCTCTAAAAACGGAGACAAACTCAGCAAGTTGGATAGATTTTTTGTCACTGAAAACTTCTTTTCCACTTGGTCCAACCCATCAGTATTAATTCTTCCTCGGGTGCACTCGGACCATTGTCCAATTCTGTTACAGGGGAGTGGACTTCGGTCCATCTTATTTCAAATTTTTTAACAGTTGGCTTATGGATCCCTCTCTGGATGATATCGTTAAAAATAATTGGTCTCTGGTGCCTACCTCTTCTAAGTACTCAGATATGAGGGGCTTCCTTGAAAAACTCAAATTGATGAAAAAAACAATTAAATTATGGAGATCAGATACAAAGGACAAATCAAAACTCTATTTGGATGCATTGAAAAACAATCTGGATAGAATCGAGTTGAAAGCATAATCATTTCCACTATCGTATTCAAAAAGTCGTGAGAGGCAGGAATGCATGATTCAGATTTTGGAATTGGAGAAAAAACAGATTATTGACTCGAAACAAAAGGCTCGCGTGAAATGGGTTGTAGATGGCGATGAGAATTCTCGCTTTTTCCATGGCTTGATTTGCTCCAATCGCAGAAACAACTTTATTCATGGGATTTCTATAAACGGGAATTGGATTGTGTACCCGAATGAAATCAAAGGGGAGACTTTCAAGTTCTTTGCTCGTAAATTTGTTAAACCGGCAGTTCACAGACCCTCCTTCTTCAGTAATCGTTTTCTTCGGCTCTCTTCGCAGCAAAGCTCTCAATTGGAGTTTCCCATAACCTTGGTTGAAATAAAGGAGGCGGTGTGGAGTTGCGGCTCGGAGAAAGCCCCGGGTCCGGATGGTTTTTCATTCGGTTTTCTAAAAAAATATTGGGATATTCTCAAGCTTGATCTCCAGCGGGCGGTCCTGCAATTTGAGAGGATGTCTTGCTTTGACTCCGGTTGCAACTCATCTTTTGTTGCGCTTGTTTCCAAATCTGATTGCCCCATCTCTCTCAATGACTATAGACCAATTAGTTTGATCAATTGTCTCTATAAGGTGGTTGCAAAAATTCTAGCTAATCGGCTGAAAAAAGTCATTGGTTCCGTGATTGGGGACTAGCAAACTGCTTTTGTGGAAGGGAGAAGCATTTTGGATGGGCCGTTCATTATAAATGAACTGATTTCATGGTAAAAAAACAAAAAGAAAGTCTCTTATTTTTAAGGTTGATTTTAACAAGGCATTCGACTCATTGAGATGGGATTTCTTACACGAAATTATGATGCAAATGAACTTTGGGTCTCGGTGGCGTAATTGGATTCACGGTTGTCTTTCTTCATCTATGGTCTCTATAGTGGTCAACGGATCCCCTACTAAAGAATTTAATATGGGTCGTGGAGTTAGGCAAGGCGACCCCCTTGCACCGTTCCTTTTTATTATTGCTTCCGAAGCCTTAAACGTTGCTATGAAAGAGGCTGGAAGTAAAGGTGTTTTTAGAGGCATTTCTCTTCCAAAAAACGGGCCCTCCGTCTCGCACATGCAATATGCGGATGATGTCTTATTCATTGGTGAGTGGTCTCTTGCAAATCTTAGAAATCTCATACGTATTTTAAGATGTTTCCATCTATCTTCTGGGCTGAAGATCAATTTAGATAAATGTTTACTCATTGGTGTTGGTGCTAGTGTTAAGGAGACATATTTCTTTGCCTCGATGGTTCATTGCAAATCCGGGTCCTTACCTTTCATGTATCTTAGGGTCCCGGTGGGGGTATCTATGAATAAAAGTGAGCATTGGGAGGTTATTGTAACCAAATTTAGGAATAAATTATCGGCTTGGAAGGCGAAACCACTCTCCATCGGTGGTAGGCTCACCTTGATAAAGTCGGTGTTGGGTTCACTTGGGTCTTACTTCTTCTCTCTACACAAATGTCCAAAGAAAATAATTGATAAATTGGAGAGCATTATAATGAGTTTCTTTTGGGGTAGGAAAGACGGTGAACGAAAAATTGCATGGATGAAATGGGGAAAGGTTCTCTCGTCAAAGAAAAAAGGTGGCTTAGGTGTAGGCAGTTTACAAGCACTTAACATTGCACTTTTAACAAAGTGGGTGTGGAGATTCTACAAAGAGGAAGGTAAGTTATGGAAGTGTGTAATCCAATCCATTCATGGGGACTCTGGGGGATTGAACAAGAGACACCCCAAAGCTCTCACTAACGGAGCGTGGAGCGGAATTCTAAAATTTTTCAAGGCGTTTGATCAAGTAAATATTCCGATAGATGCGTGGTTTCAATTGGATTCAAATGGAGGGCGTAAGTGGGCTATCGAGTCCAATGGTTTATTTACTGTTTCTTCGTGCAGGTCTGCTTTCGATGCCTCTCTTTTGGATGGTTCATGTATTGAGTCGATAACTTGGATCAGTTGGGTTCCACAAAAGGTTCAAATCTTGGTTTGGAGAGCCTACAACGAGAGGCTACCTACTAAAATCAATTTGAGAAAAAGGGGTGTAAATGTTAACGGAACTAACTGCTCCTTATGCTTATCGCACGAAGAATCTGAAAGTCATCTGTTCGTGGACTGCAGCTTGGCTAAATTGGTGCTGCTCCATATGGCTTCTTGGTGGCTGCTTTGTGATGACGTTCGTGACTCACATCCATTGCAATGGGGGCGGCTGACAGCTTATGAAGGGGATAAAAAGAAAGCTCTGCTTGCGGTAATCTACTCATATTATTGGGTCCTACGGAAATACAGGAACTCTATTGTGTTAGCGGGAAAAAAGGAGGCAAATGCACGTTTGATATTCACTGAAATTCAGGCTCTCTCCTACTTTTGGAAACTGCACAGAGGTTCTGGTTCAAGCATCTCACTTAAATGGAGCAACTGGGTTTTGGATCCTGCCTCTTGTTTCTAAGTTGACGACTGGAGGTGACCTTCCCTACATTTGAAGTGCTGACGCTATCTCTTTTGTCCATTAAGATTGGATTTTGTTTTGTAATAATTCTTGATTGGCGTTGCTCTCACTTTGGTGATCTTCATTTGTGGTGTTTGTCTCATTGGTTGTCTTCTTGTAATCTACCTCCAACTTCTTGTTTGGGGTTTTATTATAATAAATCTTGGGGCAATAGGTAGGGGTGATGGCGGAGCCGAAGCTCCTTCCCTATTGTTTCCCTTTGCTTTGCCGTTCAAAAAAAAGCATGATTAGAATATTAGACATTGCATGCAAATTGATGGTAAGTAATTCACTGGCCACGTGCCTAAAATACCCTCTTACATTTAAATTACAGTACCTGTTTTGCACCAAATGCAACGCGGCAAACTTCAGGATGGTTATTATTTAGGTATAAGAGTACACAGAAATGTATCATTTTGGTTGAGATGAGAGGTGTTCACATGCTTAAATTATTATGCAGGAGGCACGTGCATATGCTGATGAGAATGGTCTTTTCTTCATGGAGACATCTGCCAAAACTGCCGCTAATGTTAATGAAGTTTTTTTTTTGAACGACAAAGCAAGGGACTCAAGGAGAGCTTCGGCATTGTCATCACCCTCCTCAAAACCCCAAATTTATTAATCATAACAAGCTAGCGAGATGCTAGAAACACCAAAAAGATACACCAGACTACAAACAACCAAAAGGAAAATTACACCAATCTATCCATTTATAGTTGAAATCCTCCACACCCAATCTTTGTTTTATCCAAAAGAAAGAAGTAACTTGTGCATTGGAGAAATCAGCTCCCTTTTTGAGTCCAGATTTGACTTAAAAACTACAGAGTTTCTGTAGTCCCAAACAGCCCCCAAGAAGGCCAAGATGACACATTCAAACGCTTTCTTTTTTGGACCTGAAAATTTTGAGCAGGAAGCCCAAGCAAGTGAATGATTATCCAGAATTTTAGGATCTAAGTACCACCATTTGCTAATTTCCACCAAGCATTCGCTTACCACCGCACAATCTTTAAATATATGATCTTCTTTTTCCTCTGTTGAATTACAAAAAGAGCAGGCAGTTGATACCATAGGAATCCCTCTTTTCTCCAAATTCACCTTTGTAGGAAGGCGACCATGGATAATTCTCCACGCTAAGATGTTGTTTTTCACCGGGGCCAGTTATTCCAAGTAAAAGGAACAAAATTAGGCAGATTCAGGTATAAGGCATCGAAGGCCTTACGTAAGGACGCCACCGAGTAAATTCCAGATTGATCAATTGTCCAAGTCCATCTCCCATTCTGATCCTTCTGCAGCCAATTCATCAGAGGCAAATTAACTTTTTCGCAAAGAGAACATGTCTTCAAAATATTATTCCAAGCCCCCGTTATTGCACCTTTAGGGCGGGATTTATCCAAACCACCCGAATCCCCATGTATAGCCTGAATGACCTTCTTCCAAATTGACGAATCCTCATTCTTGAAGCGCCAAATCCATTTTGCAAGAAGAGCAATGTTCATCGCTTGGAGGCTGCCCACACCAAGGCCCCCTTTGTTTTTACTAGCAAGAACTAAGTCCCATTTTGTCCAAGATATTTTCCTCTGCCTGAGATTGCTGCCCCAAAAGAAATTCGATCTCAGGCCTTCAAGTTTTTTAATAATTTTGACCGGAGCTTTATACAGAGAAAAAAGATAAGAACCCAAAGATCCAAGAACAGATTTTATCAATGTGAAGCGGCCTCCATAAGAGAGTGATCTTGACTTCCAATCAGACAATTTAGATCTGAATTTATTTACCAAAACTTCCCAAAATTCAGCTTTATTCATCGACGCTCCAACCGGAATTCCTAGGTATACAAATGGAAAGGAACCCGGAGAGCAAAGCACCAGTCTGGCCATGGATTCAACCTCCTCCTTACTAGAGCCAACTCCCATGAGAGAACACTTTTCTAAATTAACTTTCAGCCCTGAAGACAAATGAAAACAACGAAGAATGCGTATTAAATTGCAAAGATTATTATGAGACCAATCACCTACAAAGATGCAATCGTCAGCGTACTGGAGGTGAGAGATCATAGGGCCGTCGTTGGGAAGTTGGGCGCCTCTGAAAATCCCATTTTTGCAAGCTGATTTCATAACCACATTGAGCGTCTCAGCAGCAATAATGAACAGATAGGGGGCCAACGGGTCACCCTGCCTAACTCCAACCCCCATGTTAAATTCGGCAGTGGGGGACCCGTTAACCAAAATAGAAATCCTAGCCGAAGATAAACAACCCGAAATCCAATTTCGCCATTTCACACCAAAGTTCATATGCTTCATGATTTCATCCAAGAAATCCCACCGTATAGAATCAAAAGCCTTATTGAAATCAACTTTAAAAATGAAAGACTTTCTTTTATATTTTTTCATCCATGAAATCAGCTCATTAATAATTAACGGGCCGTCTAATATATACCGACCAGCCAAGAATGCCGTCTGCTCTTGTCTAATAATGCTACTAATAACCAATTTAAACGATTAGCAAGCATCTTAGACACAATTTTGTAGAAACAATTCACAAGACTTATGGGCCTGAAATCTTGTAGCGTGATTGGACTATCCACTTTTGAAATAAGAGCAATAAACGAAGAATTGCAGCCAATATCAAAAGTCGCACAAGACTCAAATTGCTTAACAGCCGCAAATAAATCATCCTTAATAAGATTCCAATGTTTTTTAAAGAAACTAAAAGTGAAACCGTCAGGTCCGGGGGCCTTATTCGAGTCACAACACCAAACTGCCTGTTTTAATTCCACCATGGTAAAAGGATCTTCCAATTGAGAACTCTGCGAGGGAGATAAAGTTAGAAAACAATCACTGTGAAAAGATGTTCGGGGAGAAGAAGGTTGCTTGAATTTATTAGCAAAGAATCTGAATACTTCCATTTTTATGACTTCAGGATCCATCACCCAAGCACCATTAATTGAGAGACCATGAATAAAATTATTTTTGCGATTGGCATTGATAATACCATGAAAAAATCTGGAATTTTCGTCACCGTCAATGGCCCATTTCAGCCTCGCCTTCTGCTTCATATCTAGTGCCTTTGCATGCTCTAACTCCATAATTTTTAGATAGCAAGTCTGTCTTTCTTGTACTTCTGCCGCCGAGAGAGATGTGGTTTCTGCCTTCAGCTCTAAAGACTCAAGCTGATTTTTAAGAATCGCCAGGCTGTTCATTGACAGCAATCCATCTGCAGATTTCCATTCTTTAGTCTTAAGCTTAATATTTTTAAGTTTTCCAAAGAAAGTCGCCATGGCAGAAGAGTTACAACCACGAGAACCTACAGACCAGTTGCTCACAATAATACGATTAAGATTACCATTAGACAGCCAAGAATTAAAAAATTTAAACTAAGTCGGTCCAAAATCAACCGCCGCCCCCTGGAAGAGAATGGGGCAATGGTCCGAGTGAAGCCGAGGTAAGATGGTGACAGAAGGATTAGCCCAAACATTGTGAACATTTGGAGAAACCAAAAACCTGTCTAACTTGCTAAGTTTTCCTCCATCCTTGCTAATTCTAGAAAATTTCCTCCCAACGTTAATGAAGTATTTCATGAAATAGGTATGCATCCTTATCTGTAGTAAGCTTTGGAAACTTGCACCTTTTGATTTACAAGTTTTATTACTAGCCTAATCCTACAAACCAAAACCCTTATAATTTATTATTTTCATACTTAAGCTCAATGTTTTTGGTCACTCAGAATGAGGAATATTTATCATCCTTGGCATAAATTGCATACTGTCCCTCTGACACAATCATCACTGTGGTGAGTGGGGACCGGGTGGTGCTCGATAAAGAAACCACCATATCTTTTTATATCTCGACTATTCATCCTTCCATGACACAGCTATGGCCTTTATTAAGTGTTGTATTGCTTTTATCATATCATCTGACCTGAAACTGTTGGTTTGAAACAGCCAAGAGACTGCCTAGAGCTCAACCTACTCAAAATCCAGCTGGTATGGTTCTTGTTGACAGACTTGCTGAAGGAGCTCGGGCTGCAACATGCTGTTCATAAGTAACGTCTTAATTCTCAAATTATGATATCTATCTTCTGTAGTTGGTTTTCTACACATTTGTATTTGAAACTCTACTGGAATTGAAAGAATTATATTGACATGAATAAAAGGTTAATGCCTTGCAAGCTGTTCTTGTTGGTTATGGTAATTTATGATTTGCTAGCCCGGTTCATGAACCTATTGAACAATTGAAAATAATAACAATAGACCTTGGTTACTTGACCCTGTTGGGCCTTTGACCCTTGGAATATAACCCTGATGGCAGGTATGCTATAACTGTAACCATGGCATCTGGGCATACTCCATTATCCGATAAAGATTGTGATGTGTTTTGTTGTGTTTCTTGTTTGAACTTGTAAATGATGTGCAGTTGACTTGTATCAACAATTCTTGTTATAAATATGGCATTCTGTTGATGTTCCAACAAGTGGTGAGATGTATATCTGATCTGTTGGGTTGAGCCACAAACACACACACACACAACCGCATTTGAAATGTTGGCTCTATATTTCTTCACTACTATTATGTTTTCTAAATCTGCCTTTTGAGTTTATGATATTGGACTGCAAGTAATAGTATGGAGTTTAAAGAGCTGATTAGTGTATTATTCCATATGGCCTTCTGGAGTTGGAATTGATGTAGTATGTGTTAGTCGATAGACGTAGAAGAATGTAACCCAAGAGCTCTTGGTTAAATAGAGTGAGTTTGCTGTTCCAAGTACTTGTCACTAAACTTCACCTGTTATAAGCAAGAACAACAAAAAAACTCAAATTTTTTCAAGAAAACCCTCCAAAATGAGCAAACCTTTAAGTCAGATTTTAGTACAAACCCTGCTGCATACCTGCCATTTGGCTTCATTAAAAACTAATGAATTCATACTGAATAAGTTATCAAGTTGGCCAAGCTCAACCAAAGCAACCATGGCAGCTTGCACCAAGTTTTTGTCTTCGCTAGCATCATAAAAACAGCCACGGTTCTTTGCATCAACAACTAATTGCTTCCAAATAGTGCCACTATTCAACAAAGTTGATTCGTTACCCAATACCCACAGGCAATATCTGCATGTAGATTGAAAGAGAAATTAAAAGATATTGCAACTGAAAAGGTGAAATTAAGAGACAACAAAAAAACAAGATCAATTATATAACACATACACTTAGTTTACCTGGCTCGTGTCAATGCCACATTTGCTCTTTGAAGATTCCTAAGAAAACCAACAGAACCTTTTGCATTACATCTCACAGTGGATATAATAATTATATCTTTCTCACTCCCTTGAAAGCCATCAACCGATCGTACATTCAAAGTGAAGTAATCTTCAGAACCCATGTACTTATGGCCAATGTTTTCCTGTATCGCGTTTACCTGAGCCTTGTAAGGTGATATGCAACCAACACTTACCTTTTGCTTTCTTGCAACAGCATCTGTGGAAACAACTGTTGAATGCTAAATACAGAAATTAAAAAAAAAGGTAGTGGTTTTTTTTTTTTGGGGGGGGGGGGGAGTGTTAGAGGAATACCTTTAAAGAGGCTTGCAACAATTTCACTAACAATAGCCACTTCCATGACATTTTTCATGCTATGACTATTATCAAATTCTTCCTTGGATGAAGTTACATTTATAAACGAATACGAGCCAAACATACTTCCTTGAAGAAAACGCTTCCCATAAGTGCTTTGTTTGACGTTCCCACCATCCAAGATTCGTTTGTCATAGAATTCCCTATTTGGGAATTGGCTGATGGATGGATGCATCCTGTATTGAACATTTAGTAGATGCTTCTTATGCCCTAGTAAAACAAGCCTCTCAAATAAGCTCCTTCCAAATTCAGCCTCCTCACAAATCTATGAACAAGTTATAACCAGTAATTACTTTATATGACTATAAAAAAGGGGGATATAATAATATATAGAATGCAAAAACCAACCTTGCTCTGAACCATTGCCGGAAGTTGTCTTTCATCCCCAACAAGTATAGCATGGCGAATACCTCCAAGCTGCAAAGG